>OV815970.1:20000000-21301666 GCA_929112965.1 Mythimna albipuncta
GGCCGGCTATGTTATGCTAAAATCACAAAGCGTGCGAAGTAAAAAAAAAAAAGTCCAAAATGGAAGTATGTAGGTACTTTTTCAGTACTCATACTCTGAAAGTAGGTCTGAAGTTGCCTGAGGATGGAAAGCATTACTTTACTCAAACTCCCTAGGGATGAAAAGTATTATTTTCAACCCGCTGTCGAAAGTAATACTTTTCATCCCTGGGGAGTTTTACTTTTAAGATTTGTATTAACACGATAAGTCCATCAAATAAATATAATGAATTAACGCCTAATTTATATTACATAAGATTACAGGCTAAAGCAGTAGTGTAAAATCTTTTACCACCTAAATCAGAAAAAGATACCTACCTAAAATCATAGGTACCTACGACGATTTAGGTTTTACAAGCTTTTTATTTTATTTTTACTTTCCTTGTATTGTAGGTATTCGTAATGAAAAGCAGTGTTTCGGGAAATAATGTACTATTGTATAGAAGAAAAGCATTTTTTAATGGATTACATAGCACAAATTAATGAAATAGCGAAAAACCGCAGAGTCGTAAGTAAACGATAAATGGGAATATCCCCTTACTCGAAATACGTACATACCTATGTACGTTAATTGTTGTGGTTTTATTTATTTATTAAAATTTCATGCAATATAAAAGTACATAGGCAGACTTAATGCTTTCGTCATCGATGTTTTTACATACATACCTATTCATTACAACTAATTTCCTCACCAATATTATTTAATTTAACGGGTAAATAATATAAACGAGGAATAAAAGTTTTAAGTAACAAAATAATTAATTTAGGTTATAGAATTAGTAAGTGAGCGACTGACTGCAAGTGACGAGAAATCAACAGAACAGCGACTTACAAATATTAATTTGAGTTACTTAAAATACAAAATGAGAAGCCTCATAATATTTGAGCGACTTAATATTTTTACGTTACGTTACGTCCTGCATTTTTTCAATATTTGACAAATGATTTATTTATAGTGAGCGGCATTGTATCTTAAATGAAGTGTTTTTAATGTCCATAATATCGAAGTACGGAATGTACTGAATATCGATATTTATGTATTATGTATTTCACAAAGTAATTTGATAATGCAGATATTGCGAAAACCCAGATAATTAGATAATGGTGAAATAAAATCTACGAGCAACCTTGGACGTAGCGTTCGCCGGCCGCTGCCGCGGAACCACGCGCGGTATGTCACAGTTCTAACGTAACCTAACATCAGTTCAAAATGATCAATCTACATACGACTAGATAATTAGACAATGGTGAAAACATTTGACAAAGATAACTTTTTAGTAGTTCGTTATGTAATCTCATCGAAATCTCAATTTTATTTTTAGTCGCTCACGTACTAATTTAGTTGCACGGCTACAATTTTAGAATCTAAAACGGATTAATCACAACCCAATTTTAGTATGCTCGTTCTGGATTTTATTACTAATAAAAAGAAAAGCTTTCGGGCTGTTTCCATATGGTGTGGATCGGTTGCTCATTGTCATCGTCGTATCAAACCAAAAGACATCCACTGCTAGATGTAGGCCTCCCCAAATTGTCACCACAACGAGCGGTCCTATGCGTCTCACATCCATCTCAATCCTGCAATACTCACTAGGTCATCGTTCCATCTTGTGGGAAGCTTTCCAGCACAGCATCTTACGCTGCACGGTCGCCACTGCAGAACGTTTTGACCCCATCCAGCATCTGTTCTTCGAGCAATGTGCCCTGCCCACTGCCACTTAAGTTAAGCTATGTCGGTGACCTTGTTTCTCCTGCGGATATCTTCATACCTGATGCGATTCCACAAAGAAAGTTCGAGAATACACAGAGATATACACACAGAAATTCCAACAGTGGTTACTCTGAATCAGTTCCTGCTTTTGAACTTTGAAACTTTGTGTTTGCTTAGGTACTTAAATTACCCACGCAGAATACCTAAATTCTACAAACAATAACAAAGCAAGAATACCCCAATCAATACAATAAAAGGAAATTATTGTCGTAATTCTTGTGGTTGACATTTTTGTTCCGATTTACATTGTTCTCGTATTATTGTCCATTACAAACTTTTGATCATTTATAGGCCAATTAAAATCAAATACGATCTTTTGAAAGTCAATTGTATTGAAAAGAGTAACCATGGAGTTATTTAGTGGATTTTAAACAATAATCGAGGAGCAGTGGTGGCCGAGTGGACTTACGAGTGTAGGTCACAGATTCAAACCCAGCCAGGCATTACTTTGTGTAATTTGTTTCATCACTACTACTCTCAAAACGGTGAAGGAAAACATCGTAAGGAAACCGGCATATCCTTAGCATCGGCGTGCCCTCGTGGAGGTGATCGGCGGCGGAGACCTCTCGCGCCGGGCCTTGGTTCAGGCCATGGTCCGGAGCGAGGAGGAGTGGCAGGCGGTCGCCTCCATCGGCGAAGCAGTAATGCTAGAAAAGGAGGAGGCCGACCGCATCGGGCAACTGCGCTTTCGCCGCCGCCAGGATCCCGATCCCGATTTCCGGCCACCGTAGGCGCAGGCTTGCGGACGGCGAGCAATGGGTTGGAAGGGTGTCGTGTATCGACGATTTCGTGAAAGGATACCGACCTCGCAGCAGAACACGACGCCGTCACTTCGTGTGCAATAGTTTATAGTTTAATAATGATTAGTTATAGTATCTTTTTATGTATTAGTTTATTATTGTGTAAGATTATTTTTGTGTTTTATCTATGGGACTTAGATGTCTGATAATAAAAGATTATTATTATTAGTTCCATGTGTGAGAGTAATTTATTTATTTATTCAATTTTACTTAATTCTACTCATATCACAAGCTCTGCTTAGCTTGGGACTATACGACGTTATGTGATAGTTGTTAAAAATATACTCTAAGCAGTTTACTTTGGGACTAGATGGCGTTGTGTGATAGTTGTAGAATATAAATGAAAACAAAAATCACAGCAAGCCGTGAGGCAGTTCCTAGACCAGTATTTTCCACGCGGCTGCCGATAGGGATAAGGACACCACTTCGATGCAACATGTAAATATGTGCGTAAGGTAAATAACCTAACACTAGCAACTCAATGTAATCTAACTTTCCCACCGTATACTCTCAATAAGGTTCAGTTGAAAACCAGCGTTAGGCATCTACCAAGTAGTTGTCTGGCATTTTTGCTATTTGGTGCAGGCACGAGTCACAATGTTAGTTATTTTTTATTTTATTTATTTTATCTTAAGTGTTTAAATCTATATTGGTGTATCTGTGTACGTGCACCAAATAAAATATTTTTTTTGTACAGTTTGAAAAAGTCAATTGACTTGGGAATTTTGTATAATATTTAATCATTCAAAAAATACATAAATTCGATGCTTTTTATAAGGTTCTTCTTTTAGTAAACAATGATCAATATCTCTCAATCAACCTTAATTATTGAACCAGTGTTGACTACATCAGATTTCATTAAGTCCTAATAATTACCGAAGTCGTTTGACTTTTTAAACAAACTCTACTTCTCATGTGGTTAGATCCTTTATCTGCTCCACCCGCATGAACTCTAGTTTAAAGTCAGATAAAGTTATAGTTCTGTAACTTGGTATCGTTGTTAACTTGACTCAACAAAGCACGCTATATATGATTCGTCTCGTTGTCAAATTTGCTCCTGTACTATCAATAGTACAGTGAAGTCAACTTCACTAACAGATATAATAGTACCTATAATAAAAAAAAAACTAGGCAATTGTGTGTCGGACTCACGCACTAAGGGTTCCGTGCAAACTACAATTCCCGAATTAAGTGTCTAAGATTTTTCCGAATTGCAAAAAGTTTTTTTATGGTGACGTAGGTAACATCAAATTTACGGTTTTCAGATTTATTCCCATATCTGTGCTATAAAATCTTGCTTTGTACCAAATTTCAGGATTCTAGGTCAACGGGAAGTACCCTATGAATTTCGATCTTTTAGAGTATCAAAATATACGTTTTTTGCGACATAAACGGCCGTATTTTTTTTTATTTCTTAACTTAAAGTTTGTTTTTTTTACAGCTTAAAGGGATTGCAGACCTGAATATCTATATGGTTTTAATTTCAACTCGATACCTCCACGCGAGTTTGAAAAAAAGGGTCTTTACAGACAGATAACGAAACACAACAAAACAACAACAAAATGATCCTTTTTTTTTTCTTTAATAATTTAGGGACTTTTATAACGCACAGCGTATGTCAGTCCCATCGTACCCTAAGACAATTATTTAACAACAAACGAGACCAATGGATCAGGGCCATAAAGTCGAACCACTTTCATCGGAAGTTGGCTTGCTTAATATTTGGTGGAATGTACCCATATTGTTCTTGTTCAACTTCAAATCCTTAAGGGTTCCAACTCCTTTTTCCTTTTGAGGTGCGGAACCCTAAAAATGGGATCGTGCGCGTGTTCTCAGATACCAGGGTTTAATTAGTGTCTTTGTAAAATAAAACAGCAAGAATTTTTAAAGTAACACCCGTACTTAAAAATCTTAAATTAACCACAAGCATTACACTTCTCAAGTTAACGAAGGTAAACCGTTTTTGGAGAGGCGAAAATAATGCGAATTTATATCGAGCTTATTTTTATTTATCTCTGCGGAGAATTTCGCAATAATTTTGCCTCTGGAAGTAAATTACGAGATAAATTGTCCGATACTTATCGGTGTGGAAATTGCGCAGATCTTTATCTTCTTTTTTTTTTAGAATATCTTCAAATAACTCCTGCAACTCTTTTCTTTAGGTAGGAAATCATCTAATGACATTTCCGGCCTTTGGTGGAACGGGATGGCGTGTCAGACTTTTACTGACTAAAACCCACTCCTGTTCCTTCTTTGCTTTCGTTCCACTGGGTTCACTTTCGCACAATCCACAACTCCATTTAGAGTAGAGTGAGAGAGAATGTCAGACTTTTACAGACCGGAAAACAGATGGGTTACCCTGTGGTCCTTTAATTGCCATTTGCCTTTCAGAAATGTGCTCAATATACGAATAAACTCAAACAAACTTACGAGTTTCTAGATATATAGTACTATATAAGTGTGTACACACTTAGCTTTATATTTAACTAGCTTTTGGATGCAGCTTCGCCCGCTTACATAAAATATAACCAATGTCACTTTTATGATCTTAGAACTGTAATAACCTTCTTTGTATCCGTTCTGCTGTTACGTATATTTCTATGTGATAAAATATTAAAAGTTTGTAAATAGCTAGGTACAAAATAGATAACCCTTTCCACAAAGGTAATTTAACTAGAATAGAATTGATTTAGCCTTTAAGTAAACCTCAAAGATTTGCATGAAATGAAAACAAAGACGGCTTATAAATCTCTCGCTGCATAGGTCAACATCATCAATCAACACGGCCGATGACAACCATCCTATGCTGAGGTGCAATTTATCAGAGAATTTTTCGAATGAAGTTCAGAAGCAGTTTTAATTATTCTCTAATTGATTCCTAGTATAAAGATCATTGAAATATGCGTATCTCGGTATAATAGAGCTGAGAATTTTATTGTAGTATTGACTACCTACTTCATAATACGAGATCCGATCGAAAAAATCTCTTTCCTCATCTGTTACTTGATTGTGATAAATGCTATATGCTAGATAATGCGTTTATTAAGACTTTGGCATTAAACAGGCAATAGCCAATAAAATTTGTTGTTAAATTTTTGACAACAACTGCCCTCATTATTATTTAATATCATTGACACCAGATTAAGCTAGGCAATATATTCACAATGTCTCAATAAACGCATTATTTATCATAATAAAGTAACAGATGTGGGAAGAGATTTTTTCTACGTATCATTAGAAAAGCTTGTCGAAAGCAGACTCGGACTCTTTTGCTGTCAAATACTGCAAAAAACGTAATGGAAAATAAAGAGGCTGTATTCTCTAAAAAAAAACAAAAAGGCTTTATAAACTTAACACTGGCTGCAAGAAAAATCATGCGAAACTAAAAGAAAAAAAATCTCACTGGCCACATATTATAGCAGCCATTTTGTTTTTCAATTGTTTCGGTAACTTTAAAAAGCAGTAGCTATTCAGACTTTTTTGTAGGCTGACAGTTTATCTAAGAATTAATACCTATGCATATTCATGCGTTTCATTTGTTCCCGGTCTTTTATGATTTACTTTTGTTTCAGTAATCCTTTATTTGAAGAATCAACTGTGAATATTTTTACAGGTTCGGACACAATGGAAACCCATTGAAATTAAATCAAAAAGGTAATGAAACCCGTGTGGTTTGCCCGGACTTATATTTTTTTAATCATGACTCTTAATAGCACTTAACAATAGATTTTTGAAAAATGCTGTTTTTTTTTCTCTATAGACAGAAAAGTCAAACTTGGTTTTTTTAAAATAATATAGTGCTTGACTGCGAACATACATACTTGATGGTAAGCAGTGATATAATCGTTAATGTTGAGACGCATTACTTTAGAGATTGACGATTTGGACCGTGCAATTTAGCTTCACTTGTTTGGCTGACCGACATTGACAATTCAAAAGTGCCTGTAATTGGTCTATTTGAAATAAACGTTTCTGATTCTGATTTCTGAAGAGCCTATTCACTCTCTCCTTGAAGACACATTATTGCTGTAAATCCTTTTCCTGTGTTTTCCTGCTTGTTCTATTACTTAGCGAAGAGTAATTGCAATCTGACCTCTTTAAACTAATTACAGAACAATACCCATATTCCTTCCATCCATAGGGATAATTCCATTCTAATTCACCTTTTACCCTACACGACCTACCTATCTTACTATCTAGCATATAATTAACTAAGTTGTAAATTCGGAAGCACTTTTGACAAAACTTTTGGGATAAACTGGTTTCTAATTAACTTTGCTTTATAACATCGAGGAACTGGAACAATTTGGTTGCTGTTTTTTTCCCGTCCAATTATTATTTAGATGTCTTCAAGGCTAGAGTGAATAGGCTCTTAATAAACTATTACGCCTCACCATAAACGATTGCATCACTGCTTACCATCAGGAAAAAGTATGTGTCCAATATTTTTTTTATAATCTAACATAGGGACTAAATAAAATGTAATTATTTTGATCCTGGAGACTACCCTATTATATCATATCATCACATGGCTGTATTTAATGTAAACATCAGTTTACCTAGTTTATTACCAAAATTAAACTGCATTTCCTCAATGTTTAATATATGATGAGGCAGCCTTTAAGGATACACTAAAATGTGTGTAAGAGAGTAATGACTCAGTGGTAATGGGCATGGCCCCGACTAACGAGTATAGGTCATGGGTTAAACCTAACCAGGCGCATACTTTGTGTAATTTATTTCATCATCACTACTTAAAAAAAAAAACAAAACATATTAAAACCCTGGCTTAATACACACATTTAATGATAACAGAATCAGTAGATAACTTTTTCTTATGTGGGGAATCACTTACTTGTGTTCTGTGTTGTGTCTGGATTTCTTCCAATCTACACTGGAGCGAGAGGGCATTTCAGGCGTGCTTTTCAATAACCTTTTGCGCTTCAAGGCCACTATAACTCTTTTAAATGTTCCCACAGCACCAACAAATATCTTGTCCTACAGAATGGTAGTAACATCTATATGCGGCAGCTTAGGAACGAAAATTCAAAATCGAATGAAAATCACAGTACCATCAAAGTTTTCTATGCGATTAGAAAATAATTATACAACAGTCCAAAATCAACTGCTTAATGCAGTTCCCGAGATCAGACACAATACCCGTCCGGTCCGAGGAACCTATCTTTTCAATGAAGGACTTTACTTTTATAAAAACCCTTCGAGAAAAACTCTGTTTACAAAAATGAGTCAATTTATTTTAGAAACTACGCTAAGATATTACCTGAATTCAGCTATTTCAAACTCACTAGGTACTACTACTACCAGGCGAGTACTAGGCGTACATCACTGTAAAAGATGTCTTATTTACTATTCCAAAATCAATCTCAATACAGAGACATCGAGACGAATTATTGCTGATTGCTTTTCGAAGTTTCGACGTCGAATATCCAAATATATACGAATACGGATAGCGCAATGAAATGGATCTGACGTGGATGGAGCACTGAGAACGAATGTATATCATAATGTTGTTGCTACAGGATATATTTTACTTTGAAACAAGAACTGGTATTTTACCAGAGGAACGAATTTTTGAAACTCTTTAGGACGCAAAAGGGCACTTATGTGGTTACCGTTCTTACAGAGCTCAATTAATTAAAGCCTTTAGGCCGCGTTTACACTTTTTCGTGACGACAGATAATTGTGTAGTTTTAAGTATCGTGACAAAAGTATTTTTTCACTGGGACACCATGGCGGTGCAACTGGTCCCGGTGAAATATAGCCCGATCAAACAAGACACAGAACAGATGGTCGATGAGGCCGAAAGGTTCTGGAGTGGCGACCACGTACCGGAAGACGTAGTGTTGGAAGGCCTCCAACAAGATGGACCGATGACCTGCACAGGGTCGCGGGAATCCGATGGATGCGTGACGCAGAGAACCGGTCGTTGTGGCGACGCTTGGGAAAGGCTTATGTCCAACAGTGGACGTTTTTCGGCTGATATGATGATGAAACTAGACACCGTATAGATACCACAGTCGCCACACGTCTCAGCTGGTCGCGCCACCAAATTGGTTGCGGAATCAAACGGACACCAGGTGAATAACTCTCTTTAGATCTGTATACATTTTGTTGGTAGCGGCAACTGGTCGCGCCCCCATGGTGTCTCGGTGAAATATAGTCCTTATAATGTGTAATGTAGAATCATGACAACAGATTGTCCTGATAGTGGGCCAGTCGTAAAACGATGAGACTAAACCATGACGGTAAATCATGTGTCGTTGTGGCGACTATCTGTCGTGGCCACGACAAACAGTTTTTATAAAGGGAACAGGTATAGACGATAGTCGTCCGACGATAAATAAACCGTTACGACATAGTTAGAACGCAGCCTTATAGAGCTCTGTTAGTTAGTTTACTTAATTCTAGGATAAAAAACTCAGTACCTTCTTAGCTGGTTTTTCTATTGATTTTTTTTACTCGTATTTTTTCCACTATATTACTAATTGTAATGATATGGTAAACAATGGGACACGCTCGTCTAGAACTTACGTATTCATTCTTGACTTAATTATATATAAAGGTAGATTTCATTTTTTGCGCCTACTGAAAAGTTACTTATTTCGCAGTGTTGAACTGCGCATCGCGCCTGATGGATACTTTATAGCACAGTAACTTTAGACAAACAGTTAATTATATTTTAACCGCTTATTCTCAATTCACGGGAAGTTATCGTGCATATAAAACCGAAGTCCGTTCTACGTGCTGGCGTTGACACGTAGTTGGCTTTAGAAGCTCAATGTAACGTCACTAGCGTCTCTGTTTCCTGATAGATACATTCTGGGCGTATTTAGGTCAAGGGTGAATAGGTTGCTTCTAGGCAAGCGTGCTCCATCGTCGGCCACATCATCGCTCTCCATCAGGTTAGGTAGTGGTCATACGTTAGCCTATCTATATTATAAAAAAATCTAAAGTGCAATTTTTCTCATTTTTTAAAGCGCCACCATCAGTGTTGTGAGGATGTGATGGTTTTACAATACATAACACAATGTGTGCTCTATTCAATTCCTACTTGAGATATGTCGACTATGACTAGCCTACCAGTCGATTAGTAGGTCGTTAAAAGGTCGACTAGTCAGCCAAACTGATCACGTTCCTCTTCTTAGCGTGTTAATGGCAAAGTTAGTTTATTTTCTAAATCAAAAAATCATGCTTGGCCCAGTTTGGCTACATCAATTGCGTCCGCTGACGATGTCTTACACCTTCACGTGATCAGATAACAGGACCCATGCCGCAAGACAAAAGATAGGATATGGTTTGCGAAAAGGCGCCGCACAAACACTATTCATCAGAATCGTCTGAAAGCCCTCAGCGCCTATGGAGATTGTCTTAATTGTGACCAACCAAAAAAAAAATTGAAGACGTACAACATTTGCTGACGAAATATGTCCGAAATAAAGATGAAAGCAAGTCACTGCTGAGCGTTAAATAAATTCGACGTGGGTTCCGAGCATTTTATCAATAATGCAATTGGTGGCGAGTAGAAAATTATAGTCATCTAATAACAATATCTCAACAGTGGAAGAGATTTAAAATTCATTTGCAAAATTTGACCTAAGCAAACATAGATATAAACATTGCAAGCAAATAAAAGCATGTACAAATACATACATACTTAAGTTGTAAAAATATCTACCTTCACATGCACGGGATAAGCAGCTTATGTGATAATCAGCTTTAAATACTGCGGAAGCACTTTTATGGAGGAACCAAACCTCACATTTTCATAGATTAACAATTTTCAAAAGGGAAAAAAAATATTCTTATGGACTTTTTTTTTTGTTATTGATAGGCTCGCGATTGACCACAATCTCACCTGATGGTAAGCGATGATGTGGCCTACGATGGAGCACGCTTGCCTAGAAGCAATATATTCACTCTTGACTTAAAGACCTCTAGGTTATAGCTATCAGGAAACAGACTCCGCCAGGGAATTCCATTCCATTTATATTTGGGGTTTATTTATTCCATTTGTTCGGAATACTTTTAAAAAAAATTGCAACTGTTCCACCTCATGAGACTCAGCAAACAGAATCCAATATCAGCCAACTTGTTAGTTGCGGAACTTTTTTCAATATTTCGAGTTCTATAGGTCAAACGAAAGGTCAGCATGTAGCGGCAATGTTGGCAAGCGGCTCTGCCTGAATAAAAACTTTGCCAGTTTTAAATGAGGAATGTTCTCAAAATTAATTAGAACACCTTGCCTTTTCGTCAGTTTAAGTGTTAGGGAAATTGAAGGGTATGTTCCTTCTAATTTGTAACCGACTAGCTTTTGCACACGGCTCCGCTCTCGTAAAACTTTCAAACCCTTTTTTAGGCCTTTAAAAGTTGATCTTCGTAAAATCCGATCTAATTCCTCGTCTACATTTTAAAAATAACCGAAAATAAAAAACATTTGAAAACAACCGTTTTCTTGGTTCAAGGGTTTAGGCAACTTGGGACTTGATGAGTCAGGCCTTCTTTTTTTATATACAACATTATTTTCAGTTTATGCGAGACCTAAATATACTTTGTTCAGAATCAGTAACTGAATGAATAGTTTTTATACCATGTTATATTTATTTGCAAAAATATTTTAGAGGTTAGAAGTTAATTTGGGCACCAACGACACTAATTACAACACAGGTCACTGCTGGGGTGCTATTCTCTAAGAAAAGTGAGCGCAGTACATTGAATTAACAACCCAATGCCCCTTTACATTGGATTGTTAATTCAATGTACTGCGCTCACGACTCGTCGCTGTGCCAGCGCTGGGCTTAAGGCTGTTTTCTTAGAGAATAGCACCCCTGGCCATAGCGGGCATTAGGCGCCGGCAAACAGCTAGGTAACAAGTGCAAAATAACCCGTCAGTCGCCTGGATGGTCCGGTGACTATGTATTTTTGCTAACATAACAAGCTTATAACTTTGTGATTTTTCATGATACAGTTATGAAATTTTGTAAATAGATTCTTTACTAAAAATACTAGACACGTGTTTCGGGTTTCACATACTAATCAAATGTTGTATAGAATAGTTTAGCATATATTCGGGATATATTATTAGCCGAACTATCAATGTGATGTAGCTAGGTATTATACTACCAACTAGATATAGGTATCTACCAACAAGCCTTGGTACAGGCCATGGTCTGGAGCGAGGAGGAGTGGCAGGTGTCGCCTCCTTCTGCGAAGCACTAATCCTAACAAAGGAGGAGGTCGACCGCATCAGGCAATGGCGCTCACTGCGCCCCAGCCATCACCGGGTGTCCGATTCCGATTTCCGGACACCGTAGGCGCAGGCTTGCGGTCGCCGAGCAATGGGTAGCTCGCTGTCCAACCGTCCAGTAACTGTCCGGACCGAGCCCAAGTCGTCGACGGCGCGTATTATTTCCGCGCGCCTCAAGGGGTTGTCAGCAACCGCAGGGGCCCAACTAGGTCAAAGCCTACTGGGGCCAGGGTTAGTTTCGAAAGATAGCTCGAGCTCCGGTACGAAAGGCAACGAAGGAACAGGAGTGGTTTTTAGTCAATAAAAGTCTGACACTATCTCCCGCTCCGTCCAAGAGCGGGGCATGTCATTAGATGATTTTCCCACCGTAAAAAAATCTACCAACAAAAGATTTGACCGTATGAGCAGTTTTGGATAATACGTCTAACGCCCGAAGTAATTAAGAGTTCAAACAAAGAGATCCTTTGTTTTACTGTCTGTTTTTAATAGTTTTATTCAGAAAAGAAATATTACTATATAAAAGAACATAAAATAAAATCGAAAAACATTCTTTTGAAATACGATTTTTACTGTCTTAAGCTGATAGAAAATTCACCGAACCGTGTATATCGTACTTAGACCTGAAAACCTGTATTTACGTTAGATTTGTGGAAAGATGAAGTAATCTTATAGTTGTTATTTGATTCACCTGGTAAATCTTATTAGGTCCATCTATTACTTTACGTCTAGACGGTAAATGTACGTTTTGTGTAGGTGTTGTCCAATCTACATAGTGATTCTATCGTTTATTTAACAAGCTTTTATATAACTTGCAATATTTTTAAACAACATATTGTAACATAATTAATTTCGTTGCTTGAATTGTAATTGTAAATTAATTTTCTAATTGGGGTTGAAGATGATTAATTTTATTATTCTAGTTAAACGTTTTATATTAGACTAGCTTTTGCCCGCGACTTTGCCAGCGTACATAAAGGGATTAAATATAATGACCACCATAAAACGCTTTGGTACCCTTAGTTCTTTTGTCAAAAATATATATTTCATTTTTTTGGTGTCAAGTAGACACCAAAAAAATGAAATCCTAAAGTTACAATAGTATTTTAGTTACGACTGTACTTTAAATTGTATTCGAACACCAAATGTAGTAAATGATAACATAATCTTAGCGAGCAAATTAATGCGTGATCATTTACTATTTTTGTCTTTTATATGTTACTATATCTGGTGGTAAGTTAAACATAAGCCGTACATAAATATAGCCTATGTCACTGAGAAATTAAGCGGTTTTCTAGCGGTGAAAACATTTTAGCAATTGGATCAGTACTTCCAGAGATTACTTTCTACAAACAGGTATGTTTCCAAGCAAAAACTGAAGTAACAGGGGTAAATGTCTCACGCTCTCTGTCTCTACCCGGAGCAAGAAAAGTCATTTGATGTGTTTGACCACCATTACACCTGATGGTAAGCGATGATGTGGTATAAGAGCGAGGACCCAAGCAACCTATTCACTCTTGACTTCGGCAGGGAATTCCACTCCTAACGCATAATAAATGATTTCCCAAAACTAAAAATGCCTAATAAGCTTTCAAACCAGGATGCATCAACGCAGCTTGGATACAAAAAAACATTAGTGTGGTGGCAGTACTCTTTTTTATTTGATACTAGCTGAGCCCCACGGTTTCACCCGCGTTTATCTCGTTTCCGTGGAAATACCGAGATAAAATATTGCCTATAATTGCCTTCCTCAATAAATGGACTATTTAATATTTAAACAGTTTTCATATCAGATCAGTATTTCCCAAAATTACCGCGTTCATAAATGTATTTATCTCTTCAAAGATCTTATAGTTACAATCATCAACAAATATATTTCGAAAAAGATTATTACAGGATTTTATGCTGATAAAAAACTCCATGGCCCATAACTCATTAATAGGTACCAACTCTTACCGCCAGTTTCCGGTACGTTGATCAAAATCAAAATTAACTAATCAGCTGTTAAATTAACAGCTGTGTCAAATCAATTCGGGTTGCTGAAAGGATGATTAGTGAAAAATTAACTAATCTATGATCATTTTGATTTGTCATGTGGATTGTTTTTAGTAATGGTCACATTGATTGGATATTTCAGTTTCAACTGTGAAAAAGTTCCTTAAAAGACCTTGTATTAAACCAGTAAAAAAAATAACCTGCGTCGTCCTTGACAACAAAACAACTTTGTTTGCTACAGATAAATATGTCAAAACTCACGTTATTTTCAAAAATTGTGTATTCATATTTAATAATATTTTTTAAATGGCTTCATGAGGGAAAGATTTCACAGAAAGATAAAAGTGCAAATTATTAAAACTGGTTCAAAAGTAAGTACGCCACAATAAGTTACAAATTTTACATAAGTGAAGAAACACCTACATCTTAGTAATTAATAGATATACATTTTAGAGGTTTTTTCTAGATAGAAAAACTTTATAGAAAATAAAGCAAAAAATAAGCTTGGGCATGTCTAATTAGAGATTAAAACAGCATCGCTGAGGTGCTTAGAACTCAAAGACAGCTCTACACTGCCTTTTCGAATTTGAAAAGGGTTACGAGGCAGAACATCGCATGTCTTTATGTTTAGCAAGTTATATCTAATGAATAAAACAATACAGATGAAGAGGTATATAATTTAGAAAGCATATCTTATATACTCTTTACATTTATAAAGATCGTCTTCTCATAAACTTTATTATATTTTTCTAACAAACTTATTTGTTTCAGTTACAAAATGAAATGGCAGAAACACTAGGAGTGTTTCTGCCATTTCTGCCAACAGTTTTTAAAAGATGGAATAGCTGATAAGGTCTAATAATAAAACAAGATTGAAAATATCCTTGGAGTTTCTTGCACATTCTTCTCCATAGAGATCTACGCTTGGAATGTGGAATCAGAATCTTTTTAATTGTATTTAATGTTATTGTTGTTAATAGAATGTTATTTTAACTATTTAATACTGAAATTAAAAATTTGATTTGAATCTTTGTTTATATTTAAATAATCATCCATCCTAATGATTCAGTGATAGCTTATACATGAGATAAGAACTAAATTTATAAAGCATATATCCACTTTTATTTATATTTTTGCGCTCTTCTGTTAGGGGAATCGAGATGAATCGAGGCTTGATTTCAACTGGCTGTTGATTTATGCATCCTTATATCATCAGCTACTATTATTTGGAATGCTCTTGATGCGTGAAAATAGTATTTTTCCAATGCACTGATAGATTTGTTTCTGAATGTTAAAGGTTTTATTTTTGGATCTATCATAATTACTAGGAACGTGATTGCGGCTTTGCTCATTCGGTCCCAATTTTTTTATATTCTTTCTGAGTACTCGTAGGGATACTTCCTTTTTTGAAAAATTTGCCGAGTTTTATGCAATTCTTCACCACTCCTTGTGGATATACATATATCCCAAAAATACATCTACAACAAAACGCAAAAATGAAATGCTTTTTTGCAAAAACACAATAAAACATTGTGATTTTACTTAATAAACATGATTTCACACCGTAAAAATTATAATCTGCAGAGAAACCACAAGATTCACGTAAATAGCCAATATTATTTATTTGTTAATTTGTCAACATGCACTATTGTATTGATTTCTTGTCAAAGCTTTTGACAGTAGTTTAATCTATGATCAAAATAATCAGCGTTCCAGAAACCCAAAATGGAATTTCGCATGTGATTTTGTACTAAGATCTGACAGCGCGGTCAACTAATCAGATGATCAAATCAAAGTAGCTGATCATCCTTTCAGCAACCCAACTGATACTTGACAAGAGATTTGACAGCTGATTAGTTAATTTTGATTTTGATCAACGTTCCGGAAACTGGCGGCTAATATCTTACACACGTGATAACTTTTAAACGAAATATCCGATTGAGATGAAACAAAAAGTATTTTACTTCTACATAAATACTCTTGATAACATAATGCTTAATTTCGATAAAGATTAATATTACGATACATATTTAACGTAGTTTTTTTTTCTTCAGACGATTTAATAATTATTTTGAACACAAAATCGGTTATTGTGGTTAAACCATGATAGCTAGATATATGTTCTCGCGGATTTTTTTGTAGGTCTTAATAGGATTTACAAACCCGTAGTACATCATTTTGTTCTATAGTCAATAGTTTTTGCAGCGCACGCCAAAATAGGTTTTCGATTTTACACCATGTGTTCCAAAATAGCAATTTTATTACGGATCCCTAATTTTGAAAAAAATAAAACATAGCCTATAGCCTTCCTCAATAAATGGACTACCCAACACTGAAAGAATCATTTAAATCGGACCAGTAGTTCCAGAGATTAGCGCGTTCAAACAAACAAACAAACAAACAAACAAACTCTGCAGCTTTATAATATTATATATATATATATTAGTAATTAGTATATTAGTATAGATAAAATAGTGCTTGACTGTAATTCCACCTGATGGTAAGCAGTGATGCAATCGTTGATGATGAGGCGCATGGACGCACTTGTCTATTAAGAACCCATTCACTCTAGCCCTGAAGAGAACCAAATTATAATCCCATGGGAAGACCGCAGCAGGCAAATTGTTCCAGTCCTTCGATGTACACGGTGTAAAGGATGGGGTAAAACGCTTAGTTCCAACTTCCTTCAAAGAGAGCTCTTCTACTTAACTAAACTTTGTGATCTCAAACTTATAGAAACTCCATAATTAGCACGTTTCAAGATCAAATAAGGCAAACTAACTTCTGTCTGTGTCTCCTTTTACACACAAGTATATATTTTATGTATAGTGACAGTAAGGCGGGCAGCGGAATCGGCTGGCGGGTAACGCAAATACTTAGTTTTTGACTAAGGCGCACCTAGTGCGGGCGAGGCAGATAAGCGGGAATCGCAGAGAGGTAAGCGTGTGTTGCAAGCGGAGCGGGTGGACGGAAGTCAGTTTGAGTTTCCCGCTCGATTTCTTCGAACATGCCGCTGCCGACTGAAGATTTAATAAGTGGTATGTACGTCCGGACCTCTCAATCGCTCCGTTACTAGTGTCTTCATCCAAGAAAATGTGTGTTTTCCGCTCGACCCACTGCTCGTCCCACTGCTACTGTAATTCCACTCTAAGCCTAGTACAGTCAAACAAACGTATTGGTAAACGAGAATTGCCTTCAATATGCCATCATGATAGTTCTCGAGACATTACGCTTCCAATCAGAAAGCGCTTTTGAAACGAGTAAACAATACCATAAATGTACGAAAAGCAGTTATAGCTTGATATATTTGCGTCTGTTTTTGTAGTATTCAGCCAATAAGAATAGTAACTAGTTTAGAAGTTTTTTTAGACTTATTTCGCTTAGTATTTTTTTTTTTATTGTTATTATTGATTAGCTCGCGTTTGACCATCATCTCAGGGTTTGTAGTACCTGAAATTAAAACTTTATTCAGACCTGTGAAAAAATTAAACTTCTAAATTAAAGATTTTTTTTTTTTGTGAGTGGCCTCTCGCAGGTCAACCTAAGAGGTTGTTGTCTGCTTAACCGGACTTGCCTGTGGCGGCCCTGATACAGAATCACAGCCTCCATCCAGGGCTTACTTACACTAACTTATAAACCAAGTGACTACGCCAAGGGCACCCCCTGTGGGTGGGGTACGAGCCTCGGCTTAGGGCGTCGCTGGGGAGGGCAGCAAGGGACGAGCTGAATCGAGCAAAAAATATTATTATTATTAAAGGGTAATTTTAGACTACAGGTTCAGCGGCGCGGTCTGGCTCGAGCAAAGGTCGGGGAAGAAAATTAACGAATAAAAGATACAGCCGTTTATATCGCCAAAAACGTATATATGTATATTTCGACACAATCAAGGGAATCAAAATTCCTAAGGTACTTCTAGTTGACACAAAATCCTCAAATCTGGCATAAAGCAAAGTCTTATAGCACAGACACAGGAATATCTGGAAACAGTAATTTTGTGATGTCACAAAAAAAAAACTCGGAAAAGCTTTATTTAAATGTATAAAAATTGTTGGGACGTTTAATGAGTACAAAACATATTAATTGTAATAATATTACGACTAAATTACACGTATGACGGATATATATTTGTTATATACTTGTATAATCAAAATTTTGGTTTGTATACGTCATATAAAATTTTGACGCACCGTAGGAATTATGTTCTTTTTTTTTGTTTGGAGACAAAAAAAAAAATGTAATTACTAGCTAACTAACTAACAAAGGTAAAGGTAGAGCGAGATAGAGTATCAAACGTTTACTGACTGGAAACAGATAGCTTTTGGTCAGTAAAAGTTCGATTATCTCGCTTTATCTTCCGGTTGGAGCGAGAAAAGTTATTTGACGATTTATGATCTAACTCTTTTTAGCTACTCGCCTAACACTTTGTTTGACTGTACCTTGACTACGTGAACAATACGCGCCGGGTCGACGACTCTCAACGCAAGCACAATGTATGAATTATTTATGCGCATTTATTAAAAATATATGTCACACGTGAAAATAAATTGGCTAGACATATTTTTTTTTCTTCATCAGATTCTGTTGTACCTTTGTATTGTACGTTTATTGCAGTTTATATTTATGAAAATATATCATTCAAAATATCTGAAAGTCACAGTTTTACAAGTGCGAGTTACGAACTTTCTAATGGTTACGTACCTATCATTATATTGATATAAATTTTATTGACATCACAATTGGACTGGCCTGTTGGTCTAGTGGTTAGTGGCTCTGACTGCTATGACGGAGGTCGTGGGTTCGATTCCCACCCAGGACAAATGTTTATGTGATGAGCATGATCATTTTATAATGTTAATGGAAGAACACTGTAGACTCCGCGAATTCATAGATTACTTATATTTTGACTCACTTTTTTAAAATGATTATTTTTATTGTGTTTTAGACCACAATATAAACCAGTCTACACTGTTCTTACATAATACTGTAATATAGATATATTGTAACAACAACCATTTTTTTTAAAAGAGTAATCATGGAGTTTCTTGCTGGTTCTTCTCCATAGGAAACGACCAATTTGGAACCGTGCACTAAATTCTGACGTTTTTATAAGTGCCCATGTAGGCCAATGTGAAATTAAATAATTTTGAATTTGTTCTGTGTCTGGGTGTAATTTATCTATAATGTGTATGAATTTAGAAATACGAGTATGTTTATCAGTTGTCTAGTACTCATAATACAAGTTCTGCTTAGCTTGGGACTAGACGGCGTTGTGTGACAGTCTGTTGTAAAAAAAAACTCTAAAGAAAACGGCAAAGAAATTATTGATAACCTGCGAAATAATTGACTAAATTTTGTCAAATCAAGCTAATGATCCAAGCAAAAAATCTTTTGCTAGCTTGATTGAAATAAAAAGTCATGACTTTTAGCTAAATTTAACTTTTAATGTTGTCACTAATATAATACTGGTCAAGTAATATAATATGCTTGGTTTTATGTATTTAGGCTTTAACAGGACGCGAACAACACGCGCAATTCTCAAGCGGCTCGCGAGCGACGCATTCGTGGCGTATTGCTAGACTCTACGTATTGTTAAACCTTAAAACTGTTCGACATAAATGTAAGTTGAAAAAATGAATAAATACCTATGTGAAAAGAAAAATGATTTTTCTTTCTCAATTAAAGATATCCTTATAGTAGCTTGCTTGGCTTGATTTAGTTATACAGAAATAAATTTTCTTAAAAAGTACTCAAGTTATCATATTACACGCTGTGTCCAAGATAAACAGTTTAAGTAATTTCAAGTTAATTAAGTTTTGAGCTTCGACGCCGAGTTGCTAAGCCTGTGAGTTTTCTATTCAAAGAATGTGCGTCGGAATTACACAATTTAATTGCGTCCCGTATTGCATCGGATTCCGTCGACACACACCAAGCCTTGTAGAAGGCCTTCAACGCTGCGTCTTCTAATGCGCAATATTAGATTAACAAGAAATACATCTACATATTATAAAGAGATAAAGTTTGTTTTTATGTCTTATTGTTTGTAGGAGGTAATCTCTGGAAGTACTGGTCCGATTGTTAAATTTTTTTCACGACTAGAAAGCTGCTTTATTCCTGATTGACATAGACTATATTTTACATACGCAGACAAAATCGCGGGTAAAAGCTAGCCAACAATAAAATAAACATGTTGTTTAATAATAAAATATCTTTAACATATTCTTTGCACCTATTCCAAGATCAGACGTGAACAATCGATAATTTAAAGGGACTGCTCCTACAAAGCCGCGCTACGGCTAACCTTTCACGTTTGTAACGGGACCCTCAACCATTGCTCTTCAAAATTATATTACATACAAAGGAATGGTTCTGACTTCTCGAATGCTACGGTAGAATCCATGTCTTTAGGTTTATCTACACTAATAAAATAAAGAGGCAAGGTTTTGACCCTGCTGGGCCCTTACGGATTTGCTGACATCATCATCATCATCATCAGCTTTTTTAATGTTCCCACTGCTGGGACTCAGGCCTCTTCTCTAGGAGAGGGAATGGGCCGTAATCCACCACGCGGGCTCAGTGCGTGTCGATGAATGTCACGTGTCTTCGAATTTTTGGTTCTAGGACGTGCCGGTTTCCTCACGATGTTTTCCTTCAACGTTTGCTGACATCCGTTAAAGGAAATGTAATCCAAACATCTGTTCCATAACTAAAGATCTATCTTATATCTTATAGATTTATCTCTAGAATATCGCTATGGCAGTAATTGTGCCATATTCACTAGCAACTGTAGCGACATGTCGTCACATAATTACTGATCCAGCATCGCGCAATCAAAGTTCTCCGCACGATTTGAATATATCGACAGCCCGAAATCATCTATCGGGCAATAGCCCACCAGATATATTACCACGAACGCCTCTCTTGTCGGAGGATCCTACCTTCACGGAGGTATTATAATAATTAGTACTCTCTATTCCGCATATTTCCATACTGGTGACCCCAACGTGATACCGCCAAATTCAGATCTTCTCTCATTCAACGCATTCAAAACCCAGCTTAGTAACCTATTATTTAATCGCCAACCGGACATTATTTGAAAAATGAATGCATTGCCTTGGTTGAAGTTTTCCGGTGGTTTTAATTCTTTTGTGACGGATGTTGCCGAAACTAAATTAGTATTTATTGTTCTCAAGTAAGCGACATGTAATGTTTTATATTGAGAATAAAGTTTCTTTAAACCTAAATAATTATGCCTATTTTTTTTTTGTTTTCTTCAATGTTACCCCGCACTATAAATTACCCACTCCTATATCGGAGAAAGATCAGGCACAGGACCAACTGCTTTACATGCTTTCCCAGGAAACGTCATACTAACTTTCGAACTCCAGGCTGATACAGAGTAATTCTTAATAGAAAAACCCAGCTCATAAACATATAAACTTACATACACAAGACAACCAGATGTGAAACACATATCTTTGACCTTTCAAATGCCGTAATTAGAGACACAATAGAAAGACAACGTCAGGCGAACACTTGGGGTTTAAACTATATAAATATTGGTTCCGTGCGGGGACCGAATTTGCGACCCGCAGCGCAGCAGCCAATCGCCCAAACATTGTGCCAACCGTGCCATCCATTTAAATTCTACAGGTTTTAATTACTTTTTTCATCAATATTAAAGGGAGGTTTCCTATTCAAAATTCGTCGACACGTGTAACTTAACGAAACAAAGAATTTGAATATAATTTTTATTTGGATTTTTCCTCTTTGTTTGGTAGTTATTTTTTTCGCGTTGGAAAAATCATCCCCCGCACTTGGGCGGAGCAGGAGATAGTGTCAGACTTTTACTGACTAAAAACCCACTCCTGTTCCTTCGTTGCCTTTCGTACAGGGACTGAGCTATCTTTCGAATTAACCCTGAACCCAGTAGGCTTCGACCCAGCTGGGCTGCTGTTGCTGACAGCTCCTTTAGGGTGAGGTTTTTTTATATAGGTTTGCACTTGACTGCTATCTCATCTGAAAAGATGGAAGCGATGCCATGGTCCGGAGCGAGGAGGAGTGGCAGGCGGTCGCCGACTTCTGCGAAGCAGTAATGCTCGCAAAGGAGGAGGCCGACCGCATCAGGCAACGGCGCTCTCGCCGCCGCCGCCGGGATTCCGATCCCGATTTCCAGCCACCGTAGGCACGGGCTTGCGGACAACGAGCAGTGGGTAGCTCGCTGTCCGGCCGTCCGGTAACCGTCCGGACCAAGCCCAAGTCGTCGACGGCGCGCCCTGTTCCCGCGCGCCTCAAGGAGTTGTCAGCAACAGCAGGGGCCCAGCCGGGTCGAAGCCTACTGGGGCCAGGGTTATCCGAAAGGGCGCTCGAGCCCCGGTATGAAGGCTTGAAGGAACGGGATGGGTTTTTTAGTCAGTAAGAGTCTGACACTATCTCCCGGTCCGCCCAAAAAAAAAAAGATGGAAGCGACGATGCGGCCGACGATGGAACGCGCTTGCTTAGAATAAACCTATTCACTCTTGACTTAAAAAATCCCGGATTTTAGTCATCGGTAAACAAAGAATTCCACTCCATAGCTGTACGCACAATGAATGTGTTCCCAAATACTCGGTGGGTTTGGTAGATTGATTAGATTTACATATTGATAAACTAGCTGGCATCCACTTTCGTTCATCAATCTCCGCCTATGTATTTACCACTACTGTAAATGAAGTTTAAATAAATAAATAATAAATAAATCTAGATATTGGAATTACTGTGGGTGTATATAAGAGGCGTGCAATAAAAAAATCGTTGGTTTTTGATCCAAGGTTCCCCACGTGACAAGCCTTGAACCTCCAATTTAAAATCAGAACCAAAATCGGAATCGAAAGTGCAAAACCAATCGGATATTTCGAACTTTCAAATTCGGCATCGAACCTCCATAATATTTCTGCTTTCAACCGAATCCAAAAAGCTTCTGCTAGATATTTCTCTTCAATTTTCATGACGGCCTTTCACTTTTTCCTTTTGGCGCAGTAGTCCGTAACCTAGCTAATCCTCCTCAACGTTAAGCTTACTACGGCATCACAAAGTACAAAATAAAAGGAAAAGGTCCAACCAAATGCAAGCCGTACTCGCGGAAAAAGGGTTCCCTACCGTTCGTAGCAAAAAACAATTAAAAAAAAAACACATTTGTTGTTATGGAAGCTAACTACCTAAAACTTATTTAATTTTGTTTTTCGTATCTGTAATAGCATAAAATAGATAGTCTGTACCTATATAGACAATCTACATACAAAGCGCGCTCGAACAACACACACATAGACACCGCTCACGGACACGACATCTCGGCTCAATAGCCCGGTCGCACTCGTACAGTTCGGCGCAACGCGCTGACGTGTGTGCGATCACCTAGCGTAGGTATAATAAGTGAAGTACATACATGAGATTGACTTCTGTACCTTTCTATTTTGTGGTTATAGTGCCAATAAAAATTACATCATCTACGAACATTTCAACGGTCTAGCTATCATAGTTCATGAGATACAGCCTGGTGAGACGGATAGCGGAGTGACAGCAGTGTGTCCCGTTTTTATGCTTAGGGTATGGAACCCTAAATAGTGACCATGGCTGTTTTGTGCCGCTAAAATACTGCAGATGCTTCAGGCGTCGAGATAAGATTTAAATCCAGTTGGGATTTATCGACGTAAATCCTTTCGCTTACCCTTACTGCTCTATTTTGAAACGGGTTGACAGAGACAGAAAGTTGCGTCTATTTTACGAAACGGGACTTTTTTTTAGTAGATAAAAATCATCCAAATGACATCCCCCGCCCTTGGGCAGAGCGGAATATAGCGTCAGACTCTTACTAACTAAAAAACCCACCCCGTTCTTTCTTGCCTTTCATACCGGGGCTGAGCTACCTTTCCTTCCTTTTAGCCCCAGTAGGCGACCCTGCCCCCAGTAATACGAGTTGTAGGTCGTGAGTTCAAACCCAGGCGGGCAAATTACTTCATGTAATTTATTTCATCACCACTGCTCTCAAAACGGTAAAGGAAAACATCGTGATGAAACCGACATGTCTTAGAACCAAAAATTCAAAGACATGTGACATTCACCAACCCGCACTGGGCCGCGGCATCCTTCTCCTAGAGAGGAGGCCTGAGTCCAATCAGTCCAAGTAATCTATTCAACGAACCGCATAGGTGAAAAAAATAATTTGATGTTAAATGCGTATTCTTCCCATAATAAACGATAAAGTTGACAAGCTGCTGATGGGTATCGCAAATGGCCATATTGACTGTCCTGAACTCGTTGCACGAGTAGCAATACGCACAAACCTAATGGGATTACGTCAGCGACCAATATTAAGTGTACCTTTCGCATCGACTAATTAATTATGTGAAAAATTTCTTTTCATTGTGGAGTGCACTTGATGTTAATAGATTTTCTAGGGAACTTGAATATCGACTTGTCCTGCACCAATGTGGCGTCCTTGCTATAGCAAATAGCACTGACATTTTTTGATAGGTAACTAGCTTCTCTCATTCGTTGCTTCTAAATGCAATAAAAAAAAGTAATTTATTGTGATATGCACTTTCCTTCTCGATAAATTGTATGTACATTTTGTGTCTACGTGTGGAGGCTTGTAATTAGCGATTTGAAAATATAAATTATTTTCTTAGTATGTAATCATCATCATCGTCATCAGCCTTTTTAATGTTCCCACTGCTGGGACTCAGGCCTCCACTTTAGGAGAGTGAATGGGCCATAATCCAGCACGTGGGCCCAGTGCGGATTGGTGAATGTCACGTCTTCGAATTTTTGGTTCTTGGTCAAGCCGGTTTCCTCACGATGTGTTCCTTCACCGTTTTGAGAGCAGTGGTGATGCAATAAATTACACAAAGTAATACGCGTAAGTAATACGCCTGGCTGGGTTTAAACTTGTGACCTACAACTCGTAAGTCGGAGCCATTACCACTCGGCCACCACTGCTCCTTGTTAATATGTAAGCCTTCTTTAAAATGGAATAAATAAATAATAATAATATTTATTTAAAAATGACTACATAGGTCCAATGGTTAGTAACAACTTATCAACTAAAGGGTTAGTAACACTTAAAAAACACAAAAAGCTTTAATTTACTGCCGCACCAGCAATCGCAACCAGTGATTAATTACTGGCGCATCATGCTTGTCGGCTAAGGTTCTAAGAATACTATTGGAGCTGGCCCTAGATCGGCTTAGCAACGAGGCAGCCTTCTTTCACATTATAGCGTGAAAATCGTCCACACGCGCTAACGAAAACATGCCCGATGCACTGCAGTATCTAGGCAGCCCCAACAGCACCCTGAAACCATTATTATATTGGACCCGCAGGGCGTCTAGAGCCTTCCGCGTATAATTAACCCACAGACCACCCGTGTAGAACGATTGGCAAAAAGCTTTGAACAAAGTAATTAAAAAAAGTAAAGTAAATAAGTTCTTTTTCTTGGGAATTAATCAACGTATACTAACTCTTTCTCAAGAGTAGAGCCTAACCAACTTTCTAGACCTAGGTGTAGATACCAAGTTTCTTTAAAATCGTTACATTCATTTCCGAAGGCATATCTTATTTTAAAACTCGATTATTTATTTCAAAACTAGCATTATAAATTATGGGCAGGGCACATTGCTCGCAGAATAGATGGCCGTTGGAACGGAAAGGTACTGGAGTAGCAACCGGGTACCGGAAGTCGCATCGTTGAAAGGCCTCTTACAAGATGGACTGATGACCGTAAGTAGCGATACTTAGGGTAGACATATATCCCAGTGGACGTCTTGCGGCTAAAATGATGATATATTTTTTTATTATTAAAAAAAGTGTCCATGGAGTTTCTTGCACGTTCTTCTCCATAGAAATCTACGCTTTGGAACGTGCAATTTAGATTCACTTTTCTTAGACTGACCGACATTTGACTATACAAAAGTGCCTGCTAATGGTCTACTTGAAATAAATGTTTTTGATTGATTTTGATTTGACTATCTACACTAATATAATAAAGAGGTGAAGTTGGTTTTTGTTTTTATGTTTTTTTGTTTGTAGGAGTTAATCTCTGGAAGTACTGGTCCGATTACTAAATTTTTTTCTTCGATAGGAAGCTGCTTTATACCTCAGTGATATAGGCTATATTTTATGTACGCGGACGAAGTCGCGGGCAAAAGCTAGTTATTTATAATTATATTATAAAATGTCATTACTTTTAAACCCTCTAAAGTGCCTCTACAGTACCTACTACTGGCAGCATATGTTGTTTTTTCTAATCTACAAAATGTGATTGCATGAACAGCAGATGTTGCCGCCAATCTCCTTAATGAGTTCAAGCGGCGAACTACTAAATGCAACCTCGTCCCAAGTTGTAAGGATAAGGGAACATAGTGAATTGCATCTAACAGCTTGTGTTTCTAATTGCTAAGACCACTTGTGCAAGTCTGCTGGTAAAGAATTTATTTGGATAAAATAATCTGGGTACGCCCTTTTTTATGTTGGTAAAAAAACATCCAATGACATCCCCCGCTCTTGGGCGGAGCGAGAGATAGTGTCAGACTCTTACTGACTAAAAGACCCACCCCGTTCCTTCTAGCTTTCATACCAGGGCTCTAGCGCCCTTTCGGATAACCCTCTGAATTTCACTTTTTAATACCATAAAGTGGGGTTACTTTGGCATGAGGTACAACTTTGACCCGAACTCATTAACCAATAGTTTCTCATGTTCCTATTGGTTAATAAACTTGTTATAAAGTTATACCCTAGGGCCAAAGTTATCCGACTTTACTTTCTGTTTATAAATCTTTATCCTTGCATACATATTACATATTATGAATATTATAAAACAAAGTCTGTCTGTCTGTTTGCGTTAAACTCAACACTACTAAACTGATTTTAATGCAATTTTCATCCAAAGACAGAGTGATTCTTAAAAAAAGGTTTTATTGTACAATACATTATAAGCATTAAGCAAAACTCTACCTTCAAAAGGCTAAGAAGACGTGCTTTTGAAGACCTGATTAAATGAAGAACTATCAGCAGTTATTCGAACATATCATTATATTATCTGTTCAAAATCCAGTTTAATGTTGAAGAAACAGATCGCAGGACAAAAGATAACATATTCAATTAAATTAAATTAAAATTCATTTATTTCGGAAACCAAGTACATATAGGTACATAGAATACAAAATTAAAATTAAAATCTCATAAAAATATTAAATTAAAAATTAACACATTACAAAACACAAAATTACACCAATGTCAAGAAATAAAAGCATAATAAATTAAAGTCATAAATACATAAAATAAAATAAACTATACACCCATTTTATCTTAGCCTAAATTTGGGCTTGGATCCGGAGTGCTCAACGTGCAGCCTGGTTCAGTACCGCATCATCGGACAATCCAAATCCAAATCCATCCTCCAGGTGAACAACTGAAGGTAGCTGTTGGAGCTGCCTCGTATGCGGTGCATTAGGGACACAACTCTCTTGCGAATAATTGCCGCAAAACCATCTATGTTTGCATCGGCAAGCATGCCCGACGCACTACAATAGCGAGGCAGTTTCATCAGCGCCCTGAAGGCATTATTATAGAGGATACGCAGGGTGTCATACAATTTCTTCGTATGCTTGACCCATAGGCTGCACGTGTAAAACGATTGGCAGAAGGCCCTGAACAACGTTGCTATATATAAGCAGATATATAAAAAAGTATGAATGTATTACATTCATAATATAATAGAGAAAAACCGAAAATTTCAAAGATTCCACACCTGTTAGAAGCTGGGGTAGATTCTCACTAATAAATAATTAACTTATTTAAAATAGGAACTTAATTCTCTAGTTATTTGCATTTTTAAATTTTTACGCTTTGTTATTATTTCATTACAATAAATTAACTTTGTACTTATTCTACTGTCCTAATAATTATGTTAAGAAATAATATCTATCAACTACAATAGCAACAGTTAAGTACTTTATAGTAATAAGCTCTATCTGTACCAATCTCAAACTTTACAAGAATAAATTCCAAAGAAATACGTCTTGTTACGGCGTATTTCATTATACACAAAATAACATTTAATTATACATTATATTTGTAAGATACAACGTCAAGTATTTCTGAGAATTTGTTAAAAACAATTACGTTCATCTTATTTCGAAATTCTTTACCCAATATTCCGACAAAGTAATCTTATGTACGGAGGTCTGAGCTTCGGTTATTTTGTTATGCCTCGGGTATTTTAATACAAGTAATTGTTACAAATTGATTTTATAATCGGCTTTGTCCGATACCCTTAAGCGAAGCTTCATCAGTGTACAAGTACGCTTTACTTACAAAGTCTCCTTCTTAACGTGAGTTGCTTTAAAACAATGGCTTATGTTAAGGGGGCCCTCCCGATCCGTTTATCATGACCATGAACATGGTTTAGGGCTTGTTGTTTCTTCCAAAGTAATCTGCACTAAAATAATAAAGAGGTAATAGTTATTTATAATACAAGAGTACAAAGTTGCTTTTTAACCGCGTGCTCAATTTTGATGACCGAGCAAGCGAAGGATTCTAAAATTGAATCACGAGCGCAGCGAGTGATTCAAAAATTTGTATCCTGAGCGGTAGCTAGAGAATCAAAAGAGCACGAGGTGAAAAATCTTTGCACTCTAGTGCAACACGTAACTTTTTATCCAACCTTAGCGAGGAAATGACTAAAATAATGCAAAAGAAGTACACCAAGGAGTCTGAGTTTTTAACAAATTAAAAAAAAAGTTAATGACTTATTTGGTACCATAGAGGTAGAAGTATATAGGTTTAATGATGTTTTGAATGTATAAACTTAGTGCACGCGATGTTCTAAATTCAATTTATTTTATTTCTCAAAATAAAAACAGCTTTTGCTCTCAGTTAACGAAGAGCAAAAATACTCTTTCCGAGATGGGGGGATGAAAAGTTTGTTTTTTTGTTTGTAGGAGGTAATCTCTGGAAGTACAGTTCCGATTGCTAAAATTTTTTACCGGTAAAAAGTTGCTTTATTCCTGAGTGACATAAGCTATATTTAATGTACGCGGGCGAAGCCACAAGCAAAAGCTAGTGTTTGATAAAGATGCAAGGCGAAAAAATAAAATATTACTCACTTGAATATTTTACAAAACTTGTTCCAGAAAATGCGTATTTTTAACTGCCCGCACCTAAGCGGTGATGTGATCGCAGATGGAGACGCTTTCCTTGAAGTTAACTATTTACTCTTGCCATAAAGACCTATAAGTTACAACTATCAAGAAACACAGACTCCGGCTATGTTGTATGCTTCCTACCCAAACATACCTACCAATTTTCACAAAGCCATTTGCATAATAAATAATTATGATTTTATGAATTATGTCATTTCAAATATTTTACATTTTGACAGGCCTTTTGGCGTAGTGGTTAGTGACGCTGACTTCTATGGCGGAGGTCGTGGGTTCAATTCCCACTCAGAACAAATGTTTGTATGATGAGCACGATCACTTGTTATTATCTGGGTGTAATTTATCTATAATATGTATGTATTTAGAAATATATAAGTATGTTTATCAGTTGTCTAGTACCCATAACACAAGCTCTGCTTAGCTTGGGACTAGACGGCGTTGTGTGATAGTTGTGGAATATTATTATTATTATTATTATTATTTTACAAGCGTCAAACAGACCACAAATCAACCACCCAGTAGATACAATACAAATAATTTAAAGTTAATTAGTACGCCTATATATATATTCTCATTAGCAAAACCACAAATATACTTTATACTTTCCAAGTTAAATAAGCAAAACTTACGAAGGCTTGTGTAATTTGTGTAATTTACTTACATGAGGTACGTTCATATGCCAGTACTAATATTATGTATTTTCACAGTTTGCGTAAAGTTAATTACTACAGAAGTCTAATTTATGAAAATGAGTTAGAAGTTGGTTTACGTAGGTGTACTCTTATTTATACAGTTGTGTACCTAAGTCGACAAAAACGGAACCAGTTTAGGATCACTATAATATCTGCCCATCTGTACGTCTGTCCGTCTGTACGTCTGTCTATCTGTCCGTTTGTCCGTCTGTCCGTCTGTCCGTCTGTCGGTCTGTCGGTCTGTCGGTCTGTCCGTCTGTCGGTCTGTCGGTCTGTCGGTCTGTCGGTCTGTCCGTCTGTCGGTCTGTCCGTCTGTCCGTCTGTCCGTCTGTCCGTCTGTCCGTCTGTCCGTCTGTCGGTCTGTCGGTCTGTCCGTCTGTCCGTCTGTCCGTCTGTCCGTCTGTCCGTCTGTCCGTCTGTCCGTCTGTCCGTCTGTCCGTCTGTCCGTCTGTCCGTCTGTCCGTCTGTCCGTCTGTCCGTCTGTCGGTCTTTCGGTCTGTCGGTCTGTCCGTCTGTCCGTCTGTCCGTCTGGCCGTCTGTCCGTCTGTCCGTCTGCCCGTCTGTCCGTTTGTCCGTCTGTCCGTCTGTCCGTTTGTCCGTCGGTCCGTCTGTCCACCTGGCTCTATCACAAACAGGGTCTGACAAAATCTAAAACCTTTCTTCTAGATGTCTCTAGAAGCAAGGTTAAACATTTGTTTAGCCTATATTACCGACTAACTCCTACGAGTGGCTTTGCCTGCGTCAAAATATTAAATTGTTCCATGGAAACGCCTCCAAGAAAGAGATAAAAAAAAAACTTGTAATAAAGGAAATCGCTTTTGGAAGATATTCTTTCTTATATAAATACAAATCAAAAAGTTTCATTTCATTATGCATATTTCATAATTATGGCAAAATGTTGCCAATTTCTAACTCGTCACTCTGGCAGTAATATTCATTGTTATCCTTCCCTCTAAGTATTTTCTATTTACAAGTTCTTCTCATTGTTCAGGCTCTATTTCTATCAATACCAATCATGGGAACTCGCCGTCCAACCATCCGGTAACCAGCCATACTTAGCTTAAGACGTCGATGGCGCGTATCGTTTCACGCGCGCTTCAAGGAGTTGTCAGCAAACCGGAGGGGCCCAGCAGGGTCGAAGCCTACTGGGGCCAAGGATCTGTTTTTGAAAGGAAGATTCGGCCTGGAACAGTAGTGGATTTTAGCCACTAAAAATCTGACACTATATCCCGCTCCGCCCAAGAGCGGGGGATGTCATTGAGTCTCTCAAATAAAAATAAAAAATTAAAAAGCAGCCAAGTGCGACTCGGACTCGTCCATGAAGGGTTCCGTAGCAGCAAGTTACATAATATAAAAGTTCCTGTAGTTTGTTGTAACTTTGATCGTTGCTTTAATAATAGTGTATTTTTTTAAGATTTATGACGTATTAAAAAATAACCACTAACAAGATCTCGTTCAAACCAATTTTCGTTGGTAGTTTGCATGGTAATGTACATTATTTATTTTTTTTATTTTTATCATTCTCTTATTTTAGAAGTTACAGGGGGGGACGCATTTTACCTACTTTGGAAGTGCTCGCGCAAACTATTTAATTTAGAAAAAACCGGCCAATAGCATGTCGGGCCACGCTCAGTGTAGGGTTCCGTAGTTTCCCGTCCGTCACAAATTCACAATAAGTGTACCCACTTATGAGGTTAGAAAAATCCCTGCATAATATACGATTATACTACAAACTTAGTCCAGAAATTATTTTGTAGAACCCTTTTGTCTTTTTTATACAAAAACTGTCCTTTCCATCAAGTTCAAAATAATTTTCCTAGAAAGTCCTTACAAAGTTCTACTTTTCAGATTTTTTTCATATTTTCTAAACTCTTGGTTCAAAAGTTAGAGGGGGACCCACACATTGTTTTTTGTTTTTTTTTTGCGATTATTTCCGAAATTATTGACATTATCAAAAAATGATTTCAGTAAACCCCTATTCATTTTTAAATACCTATCCAATAATATATCACACGATAGGGTTGAAATTAAAAAAAAAAATCACTTCTTACTTTACATATAGGGGGGCTACCCTAATAAAACATTTTTTTCCAATTTTTATTTGACCACTTTGTCGGCGTGATTGATATACACATTGGTACCAAATTTCAGCTTTCTAGTGCTAACGGTCCCAGAGATTAAGGGAGGACAGACAGACAGACAGACATGGCGAAACTATAAGGGTTCCTAGTTGACTACGGAACCCTAAAAAAATGATATCAGAAACCTTAATATCATTTTTGAAGACCTATCCATAGATACCCCACACTTAGACTCACTTACTTACTTAGGGTTAGATGAAAAAAAAAATTTTGAGTTTCAGTTCTAAGTATGGTGACCCCCAAAATGTATTGCATTTTTTCTATTTTTGTATAAAAATCTTAATACGGTTTACAGTATACATCTACTTACTAAGTTTCAACAGTATAGCTCTTATAGTTTCGGAAAAAAGTGGCTGTGACATACGGACGGACAGACAGACAGACATGACGAATCTATAAGGGTTCCGTTTTTTGCCATTTGGCTACGGAACCCTAAAAAGGACACTGAACTGATTCTTACGTACCTACTGCATTTTCCTGCTAATTAATAAACAACTGCCAGAGGTCAAATAATATAAATGTCACTAGCTCTTGAAAGAACCAACACTGGCAACATTTCAGTCAATACACCTTAGCCTTAAGCATCGTCGCCGAGTTGCTTGTCTGTCAGTTTTATATCGTTTACATTTCGAGGAGTGTGCACTGGAATTGCACAATCTAATTCTGCCAAGTCCGATCCATCATCGGACCACAAGACGTACGGCGTTGTGCCACCGGTACATGGTAGACATCCCACCCATACGCACAAGCACAAAGCGTTTTGGGAACACATTTGTTATGCGTACAGCCAAGGAGTGGAATTCCCTGCCGGAGTCTATGTTTCCTGATAGCTACAACTTAGGGGTCTTTAAGTCAAGAGTGAATAGGTTACTCAACTCTAGGCAAGCGTGCTCCATCGTCGACCACATCATCGCTTACCATCAGGTAAGATGGTGGTTAAACGTGAGCTTATAAATTATAATTAAAAAAAAAAAACACTACACGTACAATTATTCACACTTAAACGGCTTTTCTGACATCAATTTCCTGACGCCATTATATCAGTTGGTAAACGGATACTGCTGTAAATAGGCCCGCTAACGACCTATAAACAGTCAGGGCACGACCATTATGTCCCAGTTATATGACACATGGGCTGAATTGGTCTAAAGAGTTACAGCGGCCTTGGAACGCAAAAGGCAGCTGAAGAAATACGAGTGAGTTGTAGATAGTAAAAATTGAAAAAGAACTTCCGCTCCACAAAAAAATGTTTTTTTTTGTTTTTTTTTTTTATATACGGAAATCATCCAATAACTTCTCCTACTATAGGGCGGAGCGCGATGGCGTGCCAGTATTATATTGACTGAAATAACACCTATGTTCCTTCTTTGCCTTACATTCCACAACCTCAGGTTTCCCATATGGACTACCCATGAACCCAAAGCGGTAGGAGTCAGTCGTTGCTTCCCCAAATTAAAAGCTATAATGACACAGGCCTTATTTGGCCCAAGAGAATTTCTGAAAGAGATAAAGTAGTCTTCTGAAACAAAGAGCAACTGAAGAACACAGTAGAGTTTTAGTCAGTAAAAGTTTGACGTGCCCTCTCCACCCTGGAGCGAGAGAAGCCATTAGACGAGTTATCTACATATGTATATAAAAGTATAAACTGACCGAGTGACATATCAACGCACAGCCAAAACTAATGGGACTAGGAACGTGAAATTTTGCACTAGGCTTCCTTTTATGACGTAGGTGAGCACAAAGAGAGGATTTTTCAAAATTCACATCCCTAAAGAAATGAAATGGGGATCCAAAGTTTGTATTGAGAAACCTACTTTCACGTGGGTGAAGCCGCTGGCAGATAGTTAGAAAAAAAAAACCAAACAAAATTTCAGCCCATCTTTTAATACACATTTAAACTATATAAGGGCTACATAAGAAGACTCTTGGGAGGTCAGATATATAATACAATATGGCGACTGTGGATTACGCACATAATGCCCCTGTAGTAATTAGTCGCCTATACAGCACATAACGCCATGAGGTCACCATTTTGTCGACGATTATGTCAGGCTAGCTATTAACTATGGCTTGTTATATTGGATATAACGTTGAGTTCGAGGATAATTAAGTCGACCTCGATGTTCACGGATAAGCAACCTTTGCTAGGGTCGGTCAATGGACGGGTGCCCAAGACCCCTCCGTGATTTGGAAAGTAGCCGTCATTTGTAGATCTTTGATAGTGATTGTGGGTAGTCATCATCATTTAAGCCGAAAGTCGTCCACTTTTGGATTTATGCCTCCCCCAAGCCAACGACACTTTTTACTGACTAAAAACTCACTCTTATTCCTTCGTTGCCTCTTGTACCGGAGCCGAACCTTCCTTTCTGACACGAAACCTTGGTCCCAGTAGGCTTCGACCGGTTTTTTCAGCGGTGACTGGTGCGTGACCGCGTGAGGACCAATACCTCACGCAGTCGGCCTCCTCCCTTGCTAGCATTACTGCTTCCCAGGAAGAGGCGACCGCCCGCCACTCCTCCTCGCTTCGGTCCATGGCCTGTACCAAGGCCCAGCACAAGAAATCGCTGCCGCCGATCGCCCCCACGAGGACACAGCGGTGCTCTGCCCAAGCGGGGCACACCTCTACCGTCTGCTCCACCGTGTCTTCCGGGCGGTTCACACAGTACATACCCGGCCGCTACTTCCGCACAAATCTGGTGCAGGAACTTCCTGAACTGACCGTGTTCGGTGAGAACTTGGGAAATCACATGTCTTTGATTTTTCGATTCTAGGATAATGCCTCCACCGTTTTGAGATCTGTGGCGATAATATCAGCTACTCATAAAACTTATACATAGGTTCGTGCACTCACTTGGAAGCCGGGTTGATATGAATGAAGCCGACTTTGACGGAGACCACGTTGTCCTGCCTCTCCGAGGGTGTGGTGCAGTGGGAGGAGCAGTTCTCCACCCGGAGACTGTGCGGAGTCATCGCGCTGTAACAATAACAATTGATGCACTTTAACAATACGTGTACGTGAAATATGGCATAGGAGTATAGAAGGGCTGCATGATCGTTCGAAAGAGTTACCTGTAAAACATAGACAAATTGAAGAAACACAGGAGGTATTTAATCAGTAAAAGTCTGACACTCTCTCTCGCACCATCTAATACGGGAGATTTTTACTTTAAAAAAAACGAGCATAGATTCTACTACAATATGGTTTTTTTTTGTCTATAGACTACGTTACATTTGACTTGAAGGCTCTCGGGTGCTTCAGGGAACACAGATTCCGACAATTGACTATGTGATATGTCGATCTGACACAATATTGATTTTGTGACAGTTCTCATCATTCGTAGAGTGACACTTTGGCTAGTGACCACTAAATTAGAACTATGTAGTCTAGGCCCAAGCTAAGCAGAGCTCGTGTTATGAATACTAGACAACTTATAAACATACTTATACTAAATACATACAGTCATACATATTATAGATAAATTACAGCCAGACACATAGCATATTAATGATCGTGCTCATCACACAATTATTGGTCCTGGGGGAAATTGAATCCACAACCTCTGGCTTAGCAGTCAGGGTCACTAACCACTAGACCAACAGTCCAGTCGATTAGATTATAACTGGATATTAAGTATTGTAAGTTTATCTTTTCGACTGACCGGTGAAAAGAAAATACCTCAGCATTTCATTGAACTAAACAGCGGCCCGATTCTTGAAATGAAAACCGTAACGATATCGTAGCGATTTAGTCGTTTAGACCATTTCCGTATTCACATCCATCAATCGAGTTTGAACGACACCGATTTTAAAGTAGTTTGAAATTCGTCGATTTAAAAAAAAAGCTGTTTTACATTAACCTGGTAGAATACTTATTAATGTAACTGGAAATATGTGGATAGATCTTGAATACCGCTTTTGGATAGGACTTCGATCGAACGACTATAAAACTTCAACGATATTTGGCTTGTTTGATTTTACGTGAATCAGGCTACAGTTCATCCCTTCTAATATTTTTTTATTTGGTCACTTTAATGAGCAAATAGCGCGATAATTTAAAGTCTAAGTTTTGAATTTCGTAAAATTTCAACAAAATCGGTTTAGTAGTTTTTGAGTCAGCTGTAATTGTTTTTTTTTTTTTATCTGATAATAAATTAATGCTTCACTGTGATGCAATCGTTGATGGTGAGGCGCACTAGTTTATTAAGAGCTTATTCACTCTAGCCTTAAAGACACCCAACTTTAGTGTACCTACAATAAAATATTTCTTATCTATCTTTACATCCATTATTCTGCTATCGTATCTATAGGAGATTCATGCTCAATGTGATAAAAATATTATTCAGGTAGAAAGGGCGTAACGGGGCTCGCACCGAATTTGAATTTATATAGCCACACCTTAATGTGATATTATGTTAAAGTTCCTACTTCATAGTCATAGTAAGGTCGTATTGAATTGTTTTATTAAATTGAAATGAGATTATTCTTGTTTCAGGTTGGTAACGGCTAGTAAGTGGTGCACAAAGGATCAACTTTTTTATTCTGATATAAACTAGTGCTTGACTACGATCCCATTGGATGATAAGCGTTCATGCAATCGTTGATGGTGAGGCGCACCAGTTTATTAAGAGCCTATTCACTCTACTTGGGCAGAAAATCGCCGCGTCCTTGTGATCGGCTGTAGCAATCTCTCGCGCTGGGCCTTAGTACAGGCCATGGTCTGGAGCGAGGAGAAGTGACAGGCGGTCGCCTCCTTATGCGAAGCAGTAATGCTAGCGAAGCAGGAGACCGACCGCATCAGCCAACGGCGCTCACGCCCCCGCCCCCGCCGGTATTCCGATCCCGATTTCCAGCCACCGTAGGCGCGGGCTTGCGGACGGCGAGCAACGAGTAGCTTGCTGTCAGACCATCCGGTAACCGTCTGGACCGAGCCCAAGTCGTCGATGACGCGCACTGTTCACGCGCGCCTCAAGGAGTTATGAGCAACCGTAGGGGTCCAGCAGGATCGAAGCCTACTGGGGCCATGGGTCTGTTTCCGAAACGGGGGCTCGGTCCCGGGTGGGTTTTTTAGTCAGTAAGAGTCTGACACTCTCCCTCTTCGCCCAAGGGCGGGGGATATCATCTAGAGGTTTTTTACCTCCCGAAAAAAAAGCCTATTCACTCTAGTCTTGAAGACACCCAAATTATAATCGGACGGGAAGACCGCAGCAGGCAAATTGTTCCAGTCCTTCGATGTACGGGGTATAAACAACCAAACTTTTATGTGTTTTATACCTAGCCAGCTAGCTAGTTTGTGTTTTATGTGTTATATACTACTTTCAGGATCTGTGTTCATTGTGTAACACAATGTGTACCGCTGTCTGGGAACATTAAAGTATTTTTTTATTCATACCTTTTTTTAATGGAAAATCATTAAAACAATACAATTACGCTTCAAGTCTGAGTGAAAGTACGTATCAGACTATTAGAGAGATAAAGATAATAAATCTTTAATTCGAGAAAAACTCACATAGTGTTTAGTCTCTCTTCTTAACTTAGGTGATATTAAATAAAATTATAGCATGGCATGGTAACGGTTATAGAGTGGCCACCACGCATCGGAAAACGCAGCGTTGAAAGGCCTCCCACAACGTGGACCGACCTGGTGAGAGTCGTGGGAATGCGGTGAATGCAAGAAGCACAGGATTGATCGTTGTGGTGACGCTTGAGGGAGGCCTATGTCCAACAGTGGATGTCTCACGACTGAAATGATAATGACGCTGGCACATGTAAATTAGAGCAGTGAACTATATATGGGCAGTCTACACTGACAGCTATCATCCTCAGAACCTTATTGGGACTAACCATGACTCGTGTTACCAGTGATACCGCGCACTTACGCATTGCTTTGCTTTACTTTTGCTTTTGCTACAACCACGGTAACTTTTTCAAACATTACCGCAATAGGATTTGAAAAATTCCATGTAAAAAACCGATTGAATCAGCAACGCAAATAATGTAACCAGACCGAAAAATGTTTTGAATCCTTCAGAAGAAACTCACGAGTATTTTTGCATAGCATTGTATCTACCTTAGCGTAAACTAGAATCGTTCGTGCTACAATCCTTACATACCTACCATTTTCCCACGTTTATACATCTCGTGTATCGGTTGCGAGTACTACACGCCTGACCTTTTTGAAGGTCGGCACCAATAACGTTTGCGGAATGTCCTTTGAAGCCTTCCCGGTGATGCCCTGCCATTCGCCTTGTAAATTCCTTCAATACACCGTCCTTGTTCAACGCAAAACTTTATTCCATTTTATTTGTGAGCTCGCAGAAGTTCTGTGATAAAACTGCCAAGTGGAATGCCTATTTAACCTTCTCCAATCTTCGAATATTTTTGCCACGACCCAGCTATGACGCAATTACAGATTACAGAAGAAAGTAGCTCGCTCCGCGAAATTTAAGCTTATTGAAAATGTTTGAAATGCTTTTATTCAGAAATCGATCTTATTAGTTAACGAATTCGAAACTTAAGCAACGAAGCCTTTTAAAATTATGGTAATGTATATATTTTTTATTTTATTATAGATAAGCTCGTTCGTTCGTTTGGTAAGCAATGATGTGGCTGACGATGGAGCACGCTTGCCTAGAAGTAACCTATTCACTCTTGACAACCCTAGAATGTAGTTATCGGAAAACACAGACCCCGATAGGGAATTCCACATAAAAGGGCAAGTCCTAACTCATTAACCGACTCTTCCACACCCAGCTCAAAATCTAAGACGTAGAGCGCTGAAATTTTGAATATTTTATGATGTTTAGGAAGAAGAAAGGATATTTCAAAAAACGATGGTCCAAAGTTTGTATAAAGAAACTTACTTTCACACGGACGCAGCCGATAGCAGAAGTTAGTCTTATATGAAAACCTTTTGTTTCAATCCTGAATATTCTACTTCTCTAATATAATCCATTCAGCCGTAACACAGTTTTTGGAGAACAAACATTCAAACTTTATAATTAAGGATAATAACCCTGGTCGCTATTAAATTTTACGTAGCCATTTTTCGCTCGCAAAAGGTAGAGCAAAGGTTTATTTACTAAGTTTATTAATTAGGTAACAGGAAACTCGATGAAATAGAAAAATGAGACGGTGGGTATAAAGAAGCTTAGCTGTGTAGCTTATTGTGCAGTAAAGGTGAACCTGCCAAGGTCGGACGGTGAGCAATGAGTAGCTCGCTGTCCGACCGTTCGATAACTGTCCGGACCGAGCCTAAGTCGTCGACGTTGCGCACTGTTCCCGCGCACCTCAAGGAGTTGTCAGCAACAGCAGGGACCCAGCTGGGTCGAAGCCTACTGGGGCTAGGGTTTAGCTCCGAAAGGGAACTTCAGCTCCGGTATGAAAGGCAAGAAGGAACGGGGTGGGTTTTTTTAGTCAGTAAAAGTCTGACACTATCTTCCGTTCCATCCAAGGGCGGGAATGTCATTTGAATGCTTGTAAAAAACACTGAAAAGTACAAAATGACTTTAATTTCGGAAGGCGTTGTTGAATAACGGAGAGAGAAAACTATTATAGATACACCGACTGATCGTATGAGGAGTTCTGTTCCATATCTTCTAAGTTCATGATCAGATCATAACAATATTTCTATGGGACCAACTTGGAAGCATAACGTTTCAATCAAAAAAAGAATTTTCGAAATCGGTCCTCAATTATTATTATTGTTATAATTTTTATTGTACACCGAATAAACAAAAATACAGGACAAACATTTAAAAGAATAAGTGCATAATGGGCGGTCTTATCGCACAGGGCGATCTCAATTACAGACAACCTTTGGAACATACATAAAAAAAAGTAAATTACATTCAGCCGAACATAGAACCTCGTCCTTTTTTAAGTCGGTTAATAAACAATTGCATTTTTGCGAATTCACTTGAACTACATGTAAATATATCAATATTTACGTGAAGCTCATTAAAAATCCGAATTGCACGGGTCAATGGCGTTTTAGCAACATAAATAGCTAAGTAGACTAGCTTTTCAGCTAAGTACAGGTTTTGCTTGATTTTAGTCAGTGAAAGTCTGACACTCTCTGAAAGGGAGGAGTTATTTGATGATTTTATTATTTTTATAACAGACTTTTCTTTAAACATCAGTTGGACGGTGATTAAAAAAGGTACACTAACATAAATGACTCCAGCCTTTCGTCGTACGGTCTGTTTTGTCAAACTCTAAATAGAAAATCTAAATTTCAAGTGGATACAAATGAGAAATTTTACAAAACCTACGTTAAAATATCTCTAGTACCTAACCTTATAGTCGGTGAATGTTACTTGAATACCGCTCGACTATTCAAAGTTAAAATATGAATAGACAGAAAGCCTAATCAAGATGTGGTAAACGTCAAAAGGTCAAAAGGTCAGACACAAAACAAAACACTCTCATAAAATGACGTAGAACACATAATACCTCGTTTAAACAATAAAAGCTAGTTGGGGACTAAGGGTGAGTTGCACCATTATAACGATAACCAAACCATAACCAGCCGTGAAACGACCGCTTATTGGTCAATTCGACGATTTGACAGGTGTTAACGGCTTTGTTATCGTTGTAGTTAAATGGTGCAACTCATCCAAAGAGGGTCTGTTTCTACTGACGCGACCAGAGCAGAGTGGAGAAGAGCTGAGAAAAGTTCCAAATGTTTCCATAGAAGTAGACTGCAATTGAGCTGCCCTCTACTTCGTGGTTTCCACACGACTCCGTTCTGTCTGGCGCGGGGGCACGTGTTCATTTGTTTTTTTTTTTGAAAGTCTGCTCAGCTCCACTCCGCTCCACTTACGCTGTTGCCACTGCAGCATAGGACTGTGATTGGTCAATAGGCTAGTGGCCGTAAAAAATGTAATTAGTCCGTCTTTTAGATTAGATTAGGGACACGTATTTTTTTATTTGTAAATTAAACCTAAAATGACAAAGATATAGCCCGTTAAAGTTACGTGTGACGTCACGCCGTGCTGCATTATTTTGCACGGGATGATGTCACACGTAACTTTAACCTTTCAATCGTGGAAATTACAGACACAATAGAAAGACAATAGGTGCGCGAAGCCGGCGTTCGCTTGGGGTTTAATGAATTAATGGGCTATATCTTTGTTATTTTTTGTTTAATCGAAAAAAAAAATACGTGTCCAATATTTTTTTTATAATCTAAAATACGGACTAAATAAAATGTACCTAATTATTTTGACCCTGGACACTACCCCCCGCTTAGTGGACTTAGCCAAGTTGATAATCTACAATCTTCAAAGCTAGTAGAAAACTTCAAATGTATAGGAATGACATAATCTCAACGTTAAGTCAGAACAAAGTGATCGGAGGCGTTACCGACTATAGAAAGAGATTCGAAACGAAACGGTCGTAACTTGACTAGGCCTACTGTTCTGCGTCGGTGGAAACGAACCCTAAGGTGAAAATGCGCCGGGGTCCGGCAATCAATATCGATACTGTTTATTGCCTGTGGTATTGTCGTATTGAGGTACCAGGGGCTAATTTCAGCTGTGCGGGTCGATGCCTTAGGTTACGCAAACTTTTTGAAGTCTGCCTATGGATGGGTAACAGGAAGTCTCACTACGGTCTTGTAGAGGAGTAATGTGTTACTCAATTACCAGGTTGTAAAGCTCAGATGCCTATCTGAGTTTTAAAACCCAGTTGCTCCATGTAAAATAGGTACTGGTAGCCCCTTAATCCAGCCATATGCAGGTGGATAGAAAGAAAGAAAGAAAACTATTTTATTTGGCATACACACTCGTAGATACACACAATGTAGTAACAACATGTAGACACTAATAATTATTATATATATAAAAAAAGAGACAACTAACAATGTGTGTCTCACGGCAGCGCGAAATAAGTCCAGTTCAGCAATAATGCCAGACAACTACATGGTAGTTTCCTGACGCTGGTTTTTTTTCTATTTTAATGATAGATTGCACGTGATGTTTGCGTGATACATCTAGAGATATTTGTACAACATCAGAACAATCACCAACCAATCTAATAAACAGCGATGTTGATGACCCCGTTCTTTCTGTTACTTGCGATAAAGCACTGACTGAAATGAATGAAATTTTCAATAAGTTATACATATTAGAAAAACATCCACCGTCGTCCAATTTAAAAGCCATTAATTTATTTAATAACTCTCTTAAAAATTGTCTATCGACCAAAAAGCCCGAAGTTTTTAACCAATAATTTAAAAAAAAGCATGTCCCGCAAAATACGTGTACAGCCAACGTCTAACCATAAAAAAGGGAACCAAGAAGTGATTACAAGCGGGCCGACCCTCAGTTACATCTACAGCGAAAAAAAGGAAATTAATATTGTTCTTTAATTTTTTTTTTTGATTACTTTACCAACCAACAAACACAAAAAATAGAAGTAGAAAAATTCGTATCAATAAATATGCTTTAATAAGTTGATTTTTTACATTAAATAAAACTTGGACTCAAAAGCCATTTTTATTAATTGAAATGCTATATTATTAATAAATTTCTACGGTTGCGTTTTGGTCGTCTAAGTTACAAACTATACGCGAGTAGTACGCAAAATTCGTTTATAGGTACTTTGTAATCACAAAAAAACTGCATTACAAAGTATACGCGAGCAGATTCATAAGGATGTTTTTTAGCTTTGTACATATAGCAAATACGTGCCGAAGCCTGCTGGGACCATGGAGTAACTTCCGAAAGAGAAACCCTTGGTCCTGGAACGTCAAGTTCAAAGAAGGAACATTGTTGTGGTTTTTATTCAGTAAAAGTTTGACGTGCCCTCCAAATTCGCTCTTGTGTGCCAGAAGCCAGTGGGTGATATTCCACCTTAAAAAAGTCGTATCCAATTAGACTGGTATCTGACCCCAACATAATTCGAATAAAAATCTTTGTACAAAAAAAAAATACAACCGACTTCAATGTTAAAAAAACACTGAAAAGTACAAAATAATTTTAAATTCGGAAGTCGGTGTTTCTATAATAGTTTTGTCTCTTCATTATTTAACACCGACTTCCGAAAGAAAGTTTTTTATTTTACACTTTTTAGTTATGGTAACACCACCAAAAAATACCTTTCAGCAAAACTTAAATACCTTATAGCCAGAGAGCATCTCATAACGATTCTAATAATCCCAAACACTGTTAGATTACATTAATTTACCTTCTGGCTTTATCATCAGATTAGTTCGATACATCCCCTCCCCCTTTTCCTTCAGCCAGTCATCGACTACACGTATAAACAAAGAAATTTTACATATTACGACAGTTCTGCTGTGATCCTATGAGGAGTTTTGTTTCATATCTTCGAAGTTCACGATCAGATCATAACAATATTCCAATGGGACCAACTTGGAAGCATAACCTTATAATCAAAAGAAGAATTTTCAAAACCGGTCCACAATTGACCGAGATATCAGTGAACCTACATAAAAAAAACATAAATTCAGCCGAACATAGAACCTCCTCTTTTTCGAAGTCGGTTAAAAAGGCGAGGCCGACATTACCCGTGGTATTGGCTGGTAATTGCATTGCAAAAACAGCTGACTGCCTTGACTTCAAGCTAGATGAGATTTTTCATTAAACCTCGAAGCTTATCTGAATAAAAGCTAAGAAATAAACTGACAGGCTTATTTACGACCTACAGTATTAAAGGCACGTTGTTTTTTTGACCTTGCACAAGTTTAATGCCTATAAACTGAAAAAGAAGGCCATTGCCTCAGAGACTGAAAGCTGTCTAAAAAACTAAATTTGTATTTATTTATTTATACTTCATGCACAGAAAAGTACAGAGGCGGACTTAATACCTTAAGCATTTTCTTCCAGTCAATCTTTGGGTAATGCAGAGAAAAATAGTGGTAGGTGCAATAATAGAAAGAGATAAGGTGATTACAAGAATTTATAAACTAATAAACCATAAATATAATACAATTACATAATATATACATACTCAAATTAGTAAACTACATATTATATACCCTAATATAGTCAAACAATTGGTTCAAATCAACAATTGGAAAACTTTAACGTTTTGAATGCGGTTTGTTGCCATCCTGATCTACTGGGGGAGCGCATTCTACAAAGAAATCGTTTGAACAAAGAAAGAATGCTGAAGAAAATCAGTACAGTGAGTAGGCGGTTATGAGATGAGCACAGATTTCTATTGTGGTTGGCGCAAACGTATTGAAAGTGAGGGTCTAAATATCTAGGGGAATTAGGAGGATCAAGAATTGAAAACAAGGTTGTGAGCCCCTTTTGCTCTCTGCGCTGACGTGTGGGCAACCACTGTATCATAACCTAAATCAGAAGCTCTACCAGGAGCTCTTAACGCGATCCATTTTACGACCTAAACTGCTGTTAAAGGGCTATAAAGAGCTATAAAGGGTGTGTAGCTCCGTCCCTCTTTTTCGCTCGTACGCTTAACATTTTAACAAATCATGGTAAAGACAAAAAAAGGAAAGAAAATTATTTAAAAAAATAAAATAAATACCCGACTGCGTAAAAAATACTTAAAATAAAAACTGAAAAGAAAAATAAACAACTTCAGTCCACAGTTCAGCAACAGTCGGAATTTTTTTTTTGTTACTCTAACATAATTATAGCATCTCACAGTCGATATGTTGTTTTTTTTAACGTCACCTATCTAAGAACACTTGGGTTATGAAGAAGAATCTAACGATATGTTAATTATAAAAATCTGTTCAGCGATTTGGAAGATATGAGGTAATAAAGAATCTAACATACATACAAACATACAAGATACGCGCGAAAAACATAACCCTTCTTGCAGTCAGGTAAAAACGTTTATTTGTACCTCACACATAAGTACATTTAAAATTAAAAACAGTAGAATTAGGATACAATTAAAAACTTAACAAGAGATAACGGTTTTTAGATGACTTTATAAGGTCAAAAAGGCGCCTAACTCAGCACATAATTAAAAAATAAATAACGCAGCGCTAGTATTCTGTTAGGGCCCGCGGTAATGCCACGGTCACACTCACAGAGATTAAATAAACTACATAATACATAGATGTATTATATAGTTTATGGAACAAAATAATAAATACGAATATTGGAAAAATTGTAATTAATATATTCCCGAATTAGAGTGTATAGTATTTCTTCCTAGTCTGTGGAGTGTATAATCTATGAATGTCAGTGTGTTCTATGGCACGACTTATCTGTCGACTATCGACTGTCAAAAGAAAAAGTAGATAGATAATAAACAAATAAACAGAAGTTTAGTTGATAATACATAAATACGTCTAAAACAAAAGGCCAGTGACCTCTTTTTTACCTGGGAAATCTTCCAATAACTTATTTCCCTCTGTATAGAGATCAGTGTGTCAGACTTTCATCATCATCTTCCTGCCCTAGTTCCGTGTTTATTTGGGGTCAGTGCAACGAGTTTTTTTCTTCCATTCAATCCTGTCACCCGTCCTGCTATCACTAACTTCCTTCACTTCACTAACTACTACTAACTTGCTTCACTAACTTCCTATCTTCGTCACTGTGTCAGACTTTCAATGACTAAAACCCGCAGTGTTCCTTCCCCTAAGCAGGCGTCGTCCTTAACTGACCCCTACAATTTTGCTGACATATCTTTACGGCGTGCATGGAACACAGAGCGCCGTCGTCCCTGGCGTGGTCCTTATCGAACGGCCAGACGATAAGCTACTGATAGCTCGCCGTCTGCAAACACAAGTGGACGGAGGCCGGTAGTCGTACTGCCACATCCGACTTCAGGGGCGTCTCAAGCGGGGAGCAGGACGTGAAGCTTATCCCCGACCTAAATCTGATCTAGAAAATCATAATAATTCTGTATAACACTGGTTTAATGCGTTTCAATAATGGTGAAAAGCGAGGATGGCTCACATGCCATCTTAAGAAAGCTTTGTGCGTCTCTTATAAAATGTAAAGGGGTCAGTTTGAATAGCTTTCTGAGCGTGTACGTGGACCGCTGGGACTCGCTGATGTGGTGGCACTGGATGTGACACTCTGTGAGTCGTATCCAGGGCTTAGCATACACTGGTACTACTGTGCTCATTAATATTTATGTTTATTTTGTTATTATGTTTGTAAGTATAGATTTATAATAGAGTATATACCTTTAAAAGCTTTCAAAATATTTTTAATTATTATTATTTTTCTTACTTCTCTTATTCACGTTGTCTACATTTTTTTTTCTAACTCCTCACTCGGAGATATGCTGCAATTACACATAAGCTTGTAACACTTTCACTTCTACAACTAGAAGTAGATAGATAAAAAGAAAACTTAAAATTCAAGACGAACTTCTCTTCCAAAGAGGCTTATTGAAAATCTTTACTAAAAAAAGGTTCGCTCGATTGAAGCTCTTGTCGTTGTTAGAATTTGTTGACCAAGTCTGGAATTAAAACTTCCGAACAGTCTGTGAAGTCTGCCAAAATCACGCCTATTGATGAAGACCAAAACTTTAATTAAATATTTCTGTGCTCAACTTCAATTGCCATCTTTTCGGCTATGAGTTAAAATCAATTAAAAGTAAAAGGCCTCTCAAATCCCAACTAAGCCTCCTCCTGCAGTTTTCTATTCAATCTACTTAATGTTGGTAGTTTTCGAGATGTCATCAAAGATTAAGATTCTTTATTAGAGAGCATTGAGCTTAGGGTATGTAAGGGTCGTTTCGCTCAATGTCGAATGCTCCATATAGACAGAGCTTACTCTCAAGTAACGTAAACAAAATATATTCAATTATTATCTAGTTACTAGTGTACATCTTGCAAAGAATCCACCTCTGTTGTATGTCGTCCTCTTGTACAAAATAAATATAGTTGAGCTCCGAAAATCACGGAGTATTTTGTTGGATTGTTTTACGTCTCATAATATTGCTACTCTCTTGCCTTGAGTAGTCCTTACAAACGAAAACATCGTTGTTTTTTTTTACAAAAATACTGTAATGTCTATAATAACTTTTTGAGGCAAGGTTAGAAAAGCAATTGATTAAATTTATGTAAACTTATGACCTACAGATAGTGTTCCGGATCTAAGTGTATCGTGTATACACCGCTAAATTTTGATCGTGTTAATCCCGTGGAGGATCGATCCGGGACATTAAATACTATCGATTTGTGACGCTAAAATTAAAAAATAAAGACCCTTTTTTTTAAACTCGTATTAATTTACGCATGTACGAAATTAATTTCTTTAAGAAAACGTCAGCTGAGCGAGTTCAATGACCTGTATGTAGTTAGTACGCAACGCCGACTACTACGTACAATCATCGATCAACATTTAGCGGTGTATATTATGTGAGTTTACGTTTTTTGTGAACTCACGATACAAGAATACTTCAAAAAAACAAGGTTATATTGATAGATGTGATACATTAACAATATACAACATTAGTTTTAGTATGTGTGAAACTCAAAACACATGTCTAGTATTTTTATGTAAAGAACCTAACATATATTATAAAAAAACCACAGTTACAAACTTGTTACCTGGTTGTCCGCACTTATACATAGTCACTGAACCATCCGGGCGACTGCGAGGTTCTTTTACTCCCGCATCCAGCTGTGACTTTTAATGTTCCCACAGCTGGGACTCGGACCTCCTCTCTAGAAGATTATGGCCCATTGGGCAATGGGCATCCACCAAGCGGGACCAGTGCGGGTTGGTGATTGTCACGTGTCTTCGAATTTTTGGTTCTAGGGCATGCCGATTTCCTCACGATGTTTTCCTTCACCGTTTTAAGAGCAGTGATGATGAAATAAATTACACAAAGTAATGCAGCTGGCTGGGTTAGATTCCGTGACCTAGAACTCGTAAGTCAGGGTCATTATCACTCGGCTACTGCTCCACAAGCTGTGGCTGGCGCCTAGTACCCGCAATGACCTTTTTTTTTTATGGTGGGAAAAAATCATGCATTGACATCCCCCGCCCTTGGGCGGAGCGGGAGATAGTGTCAGACTCTTACTGACTGAAAGACCCACCCCGTTCCTTCTTACCTTCATACCGGGGCTCGAGCGCCCTTTCGGATAACCCTGGCCCCAGTAGGCTTCGACCCGGCTGGGCCCCTGCTGTTGCTGACAACTCCTTGAGGCGCGCGGGAACAGTGCGCGCCGTCGACGACTTGGGCTTGGTCCGGACAGTTACCGGACGACCGGACAGTGAGCTACCCATTGCTCACTGTCCGCAAGCCCGCGTCTACGTTGGCCGGAAATCGGGATCAGAATCCCGGCGACGGCGGCGGACCCGCAATGACCTGACGTGACCTATGTTGTACTTCACTTGTAACCTTTTTTTAAATATTTTTGGGCAAAAATATAACATGTTGAAAAATTATTAGAATCGATTGAATTACTGATTCTGAAGAAACTTTATTCAGGTATCGCCTAAATACTAAAAATAATGTAGTATAATATAAAAATAAGTCACGTCGTAGCGAAGAACATAGCGACGTTTTTACGATACACATCGTAAATATCTACAACACGTCAGCACATTGTAACACAACGTCTCAAAGTGCCAGGACACGACGACGTCGTAATAATTGAAAATGATATGTCTGAAAACTAGAAAACTTCTAAATGAAAGCCTACATGTTTATGCACAGTTGGATTTTCTACTCTCAGCGCTGTACAGAAGGAGCAGTGTGCTTTTACGTAGGCGTTAATTATAAAATAAAATAAAATAAAATAAAATAAGCCTTTATTGCTGCTAGAGTTTAACTTATACAACTACTAACTTATATAACTACGTATTACTTTAAAAAGATAAAGGTAACAATAGAAAATTAACTAAAATATACTCTCGGCATTCGGTTTATCTCTCCTCTTAACAGCTTGTCTTTCGACAAAGGCCTCCTCTAAGAATTTCCACTTGCTTCTATCCTTTGCTGTTCGTAACCATTCTGGTCCAGCCACTTGCTTCAAATCGTCTTCCCATCGTTTGGGCTGTCTTCCTCTACTTCTACTGCTTTCTCTAGGGTACCACTCCGTTATTATTCTGGTCCATTTCTCTCTCCTTTCTCTCAGCATATGTCCCGCCCAGCGCCATTTTAATTTTCTGCTTACCGATTGAACTTTTCCGAACTTAGTCCTTCCTTTGATATTTTTTAATTGTATTTTATCCCTTCTTCTTACTCCCAATACGCTTCTCTCTGTCCCATTCTGGCGTTAATTATACATATCTACAAATAACAGCCAGGACAAACGGCTTCGGCTTTACAGCTTCACGAGCTATCCGTGACACGGACGGATATTAGTATTTCTGAAGCACCCATCGTCAGACCGATCTCTACAAGTAAAGAAAGAAAGAAAGAAAGAAAGAAAGAAAGAAAGAAAGAAAGAAAAATAATTTATTTAAGTACAACCTTCAAACGACCCGTAAGGCAGTTATTATCTAGGCATGGCATGACCGCACAAAAATTATGCTATTACCTGATATAGCATCTTTTCATTTCTACAAAAACGACCAATTTCGCATCTACGAACTATTATTTATTTTCGATCGTACTGCCTTAGACGATTGTGTCTATTTCGGAGTAACCTTTTCAAATTGTATGGTAGAGGAACACGCATACAGCCAATCGACGTGACAGGTTCTGAGAAAGATATTTTTAGACTCTGTGGCAAGTGAATACAGTAGGCAACATGTAACGTATCTCTATTGTGAAAGCTCTTTGATTTGAGATTCTTGGAAAATACTCGTACTAATGATAAGGAAAGAAATACACTGAATAATAATTTTGGAAAAAGTACACTACTTTTTCACAAATTGGCAAACATCAATGTGCTTAACTTTAGGATTTGATATTTGATGAAAACAAAATTTACCAGAGCCTTGGCTTGTCAATGTTTGTTTCGTTTTTTTTTTAATAATAATATATAATATTCCACAACTATCACACAACGCCGTCTAGTCCCAAGCTAAGTAGAGCTTGTGTTATGGGTACTAGACAACTGACAAACATACATATATATAAATAAATATATATATGTTATAGATAAATAACACCTAGACACAGAACAAATGATTATGCTCATCACACAAACATTTGTCTATAAATATATTTAAGCTATCAATTATTACAAAATAAAGTGATATCTGAAATCGCGAAAAGATTGACAAAGCACGAACAAAAGGGCGGGGTGACATAAATGTATTTCTAAGAAATTAGTAGAAGTAAAGGAAGGTAACGTTTGCCCAGCAGTGGGACAGAACAAACTAGATATAATCTATATTGAAAGGCAACCATTAAAAATTGACTGATCCATCAATACACAGCTTAAACCACTGAAAGAGTAGCGTTGAAATTAACTCTAAGAAAAGATTTTCCAAAAGGATGAAACGAGGATCCGTAGTTTGTATACAGAAATCTACTTTCACGCGGGAGAATCTGCTGTCAACGTTTGCTTAGCAACTGTTTTATAACTACAAGTTAGCGTTTGCTCAGTGGAACAACTCTAGTAGATACTGAGTGAGCGCTTGCTTGTTAAGGAAAGAATCCAGTAGATGCCTGCTGGCTAAAGACTGGCTATGTCGCTAAAGCTCTGCGCAAACACAGACACTTTTTGTTCCATTTACCGACACACTTTTAGATCGTCATGAGTATAAGTAGTCTTAATGTTAAGTGGAAGCAATTGGACACATTGTTTAAATGTGCTTAGAGACTGGATGATTCATACTGATTTAATAGAAATTAAATATTCATCGGTAGCTTGTATCTTACATAAGGCACAAAAGCATCCGCGTTTGCGCCCTGCCTAAAGATACTCCACGTAGCCAATGAGAGCACTCGCTAACTATACGAAGGCGTCTGTGTGCAGAACCTATCAATTAATTGTGTACAGAATCCATAACGAAACAGCTCCAGGCATATTTGTGATGTTACTTTCATTCGAATTACCTAACTAGCAAACATGATCCGACGTAATCTGTTTCGCTTTGTTTGGCGTTAATATTAACACGTTCACTGCGGTATGAGGTCGAACAAGCCACATGGGGACAGCTATTTTAACATTTATATTGGTATAGCAGAGACAAATAAATAAAACTGATTCTTTCACGAAGCGTTGCGATGTTTTTAAGAAACAAATTTTTGTGAGGCCGGAAAGGTCTCATAAGCATCGCTAAGAACCTTTCCCTCTAAAAGACCTCATAAGCACTGATTGAAAGACCGTTAAAAATGGCGCACACCGCTGATCGTAAAGACTTGAAACTTGGAGAGTATATTCTATAACGTTGGCAGCCGAAAAGAAAGGATTTTTCGAAATTCTACCCCTAAAAGGGAGAAAATGTGGGCAAAGTTTGTATGTGACGAATCTTTGGTCTAATTTACTTCAAATTTTGCAGGAACATTCTTTAATTGAATTGATGGAAGCCCTATTACGTATTTTATTGAAATTCGATAACACAGATGTAGATTTATGTCACAGCTGTATCGTATATTATGCCGTATTACAAATTGGCGCGCCGGATTGTAAAACGTCGCTGATATATAATGCGGCTACCTCACGTTTGCCCATAATATATGGCAGTGGCGATACGTCCTACAAAACAGTGATCAACTTTAATCTTTATTGTCAGTAATCAAAATTATAAATTATGAAGAACTGATCCTAATAAAGCTTGGGAAGGGTTGATGATCAGATCAGAACACTGCGGGGGTCTCTTATTTCTGTCTACGGGGTTTAAAATGACCCTGAGTATTCTAAAAGAAAGTATTACGAGCTGGCTTAGCTCGCTCTTAGACTAATTATTTTAATTAATTATGAGTATACTAAGAAGTATTAAATTAGACGAAGTGATAGATATATCACTTTTTCTAAAAGTCTATGTCTTAGTACTATTACTTAGTGCTATTTTAGAAACCAATTTATTGTTGCTGTCCGTGACTTACTTATTTGGAGGACTCCCTAATATCACATTATTGTGACACCCTTGTCGATCGTGATGTAATTTATGTTGTTTTATACTGCTTCTTATAGCGATTATTGGAACTCATCACGGAGTTTAGAACGTTACTAAACGTTAAAATAAATTTTGACAGGATTGTTGGTCTAGTGATTAGTGACCCTGACTGCTATGCCGGAGGTCGTGGGTTCGATTCGCACCCAGGACAAATGTTTGTGTGATGAGCACGATCATTTGTTCTGTGTCTGGGTGTAATTTATCTTTAATATGTATGAAATTAGAAATATATAAGTATGTTTATCAGTTGTCTAGTACCCATAAAACAAGCTCTGCTTAGCTTGGGACTAGACGGCGCTGTGTGATAGTCGTGGAATATATATATATTATTATATTATATTAAACGCCTTGACGAATGCAAAGTGCGCATATAATGCGATGTAATTTATTTTAGCCGGATTGAGATTTGGCTGGACGAAAATTAGCTGCATTACATTACAGTGACGTTTTTCAATCTGTAACCTGTGTGGTGCGCCTTTTGTAATAAGGTGTGTTATACTTTATGCCCAAGATGGGACAAGGGCAGGAAAAAGAAGAAGATACTTTATACTCGTACAAAATAGCTTTGACATAAGTTCAAACAACATTGCAGCTGGTCAGGTATTGTCTGTTTCTCGCTTCATACATTATAGATGAAGAACTGTATGTGAGAAAGCATGACCTTGAAGGACATAACCTAACCTTCGGCTACAAGGCCAAGGTCGTAGTACTAACAACCCACGTGTATGACCAGCCGGTGTTTGCTGTTGGATTCTCACCGTGAAAACTTATGCCAAGCGTGTTATAAGTGAGTTGTCATTCGTATATTGTTTTTTTTTTTTTTGTGAAGCTGTATTACTTTTTGGTGTACAATAAAGTCTATTCTATTCTATGCTTTTGTGTGTTTTGTTTTTAGAGTTCCGTATCTCAGTCCGTCTGGTTATCTGTCCGTCTGTCCAACTGTTTAACTGTCCGTCTGTCCATCTGTCCGTCTGCCGGTCTATCTGCTGATGCATGGTAAGGCTGAGGGATTATTCGAAAGAGAAACATCAAAGGGAAAATAAAGGAACACAGATGGGTTTTAGTCAGTCATGGTCTAATGCTTCCTCTCGCTCGACTCGAAGCAGGTAACAGTTATTGATGATTATCCACCTCAATAAAGGTGGCAGTTTATTGTGCTGGCGTCTAGAGTCTAACGAGTCTAAAATGTTCTTAAGGCTTGTTACACACATAAGCTGGCCGATTTTGTCGGTTTGACAGCATTAGTCGAACAACAACATCGATCCGAACCAATTATTTTACTTGTCAGGTTTCAATTGGCATTTATGTCAATCTAGTAGTTCATTTGAGTCGACACATTATACGATTTGGTAATATTGGTGGACTGAAAAAAGCGAGTGGCATTTTCCCTAACATTTAGGCTACTGCGTGTGCACCACCATTAGTTAGTTATTAGGGTCTAAACAGACGGACCGCATTTTAACTGCAATCCAACCGCAAATTGCAGTTTGAATGCAGTTGACACGACTGCAATAGAACTGCAAACCAAACGTGCAGTCCGATTGCAGTCGTGTGACCTGTACACCGATTGCATCCGAACTGCAACATACCTAAAGGGCTTATTAGAAAAGGTCTTGTTATCATTTAAGTACAGACTCAATAAATAATATTCATAAACAGAAAAGTTATTAGCGTCACTTATTTAATGGAAATATTGTAGAAGCAATTGAATATGAATGAATAAATAACGATCAAAATGGAAAAACACTGCGCGAAGTATTTTCTAGTAGCAACTGCTATGAATTATTGATTCTATTATGAATTTACCAATTATGATATAACGTGGAAAATTTTGGGATTTCTCTTTTCTTTTACTTTGGTAGAGACCCATTTTTTTGTACTAATTAAAAAATAGGGGGGTATAATAACGCGTTCAGGGTGTGGATGGGCTGCCGCGGTACTATAGCGCGAGTGGTATGTTCGTGGAGGAGCGCGTGAACGGCTTTCAGGCCGTCGTCTGTAAGCGCAGTGCATCTTTGCTGGCGCGGGGACGTGGCGACTCCAGCGCCATCTTAACCATGTAAGCCAATGGGACTCTCTACTGGTGGCGTACTGGATAGGCTTACACGCAAGAGCAAGCACCTGACATATACTATTGATTTATTATGTTTTTACTATCACTAGGTTAAGGATATTATTACTAACAAATATAATGGAAATGATAGCAGTAATGGCCGAGTGGTAATGGCTGCGACTTACGAGTTGTAGGTCGCGGATTCAAACCCTGCCAGGCGCATAAATTTGTGCAATTTATTTTATTACCACTGCTCTCAAAACGGTGAAGGAAAACATCGTGAGGAAACCGGCATGTCCTAGAACAAAAAATTCGAAGACATGTGACATTCATCAACCAGCACTGGGCCCGCGTGGTGTGTTATGACTCATTCCCTCTCCTAGAGAGAAGGCTTGATAATGGAAGTAGTTCTGAAATATTTGTTATTATTATTTTAACTATTTTACATTATTTGTTATGATAAAAAGGCCATAGTACGCTAGTAGCTGTGAGAGGGCCAGGGTAATACAGGTTTTTTGAAACCTATCACAGGCTCCACTCTCTCACAAAGTTAATTCCATATTCGTGCTCCACTCTAACCCTAGTATTAAGTAACTTGTATAGAGAAAATAAACGACTAATTTATTATATTATTATTTAATTTTAAGGCCCGGCTGTGCCGATTAATGCCCACTTATGTGTGTAACAAGCCTTACCAAGCACACTGTTCCCAAAGCGCCTAACGTTAGGCGCTAAGCAAGGCGCTGATCAGTGAGTTTTCAACAAAGAGAAAAATGTATGAATCATTTCAGTAGGTGGCACTTTTAAAGACTCCCATGGAAAAAAAAAACGCGAGTATTTTACTAATGATGAAAGAGAATTTTGGAACAGGAAAGAGCGTTCATCTACCCTTCTGATTAAATTATTCAGACACATTTCATGTTTCTCTTGGGATAAGTGCTAAAATTTTATTTTCTTTAGCCGAGTAGGTACCTACTATTCAACTTTTTCCATAAAAAAAAAGTAATTATAATCAAAATTAGATATTAACTAATGTAACATAAATATTAAAGTAATGCCTTCCATTTTCGTTCGACACGCATAAGCAGGGCCGTAACTAGCCTTTTATACGTCAGGCGCGAGCTTCTAAAAATGAGCATCTTGCAAAAAGATTAATAACTAAAAATAAAAGAGCGAGTGAAAAATTAAAATTTTAATACCCTGCGTAGGAAGAAAATCTAACCTAGATTTTCTTTTTTCTATTCATACGAACAGAATCTTGGTAAGTTCGAATTACGTCTGTTATTTTTTTTTTTTTAGAAACGGGGATCCAAGATTGTAATAATAATAATATTCTCTGGTTGTTCTCGTCTAGCTAACGGAGAATACTTGCATAAACACAACCTTGTAGCCAGGATTATCCATCAGCAACTTGCTCTGAAGTACTCTCTTGTGGAATCGGAGGTGCCATACTACAGGTATGTGCCCGACCCAGTTCTCGATAGTGGCGATATCACGTTGTACTGGGATCGGTCCATCATCACTGACAGGACTATTGTAGCCAATAAGCCTGATATAGTGGTGGTGGACCGAAGCGAGAGGCGTGCAATGATTGTTGACATATCCGTTCCGCATGACGAGAACCTCGCGAAAGCCGAGAAAGATAAACAAATCAAGTATATTGACTTGGCTCGCGAGGTTGTCGACATGTGGGAATTGGATTCAGCGATTATTGTACCGATAGTCGTTTCAGCCAATGGCTTAATTGCCAAGAGCCTCGACCAACACCTTAGGAGGCTCTCGTTAGGCGGCTGGATCAAGGGCTTGATTCAGAAAGCGGTACTTCTGGACACGGCCCGTATAGTCAGGAGGTTCCTTTCTCTGGAGCCCTGACCGCCGGTAGCTTGGACCCTATTCCCGATACCGGTGGGACACTATTTTTTATATTTTTAAATGTTTTTTTTTAAATATTTTTTTTATTTAAGGAATATTTAAAAATGTAATTAATATGTTAAAATAGATAATAAAGGAATAATATTCCACAACTATCACACAGCGCCGTCGAGTTCCAAGCTAAGCAGAGCTTGTGTTATTAGTATTAGACAACTGATAAACATACTTAGGTATATATTTCTAAATACATACATATTATAGATAAATGAATGTCCGCCTATGTACTTTTTGTTGCATGAAGATTAAATAAATAAATAAATAAATTACACCCAGACACAGAACAAATGATTATGCTCATCACACAAACATTTGTCCTGTGTGGGAATCGAACCCACGACCTCCAGCATAGCAGACAGGGTCATTAACCACTAGACCAACAGGCCAGTCAAAAAGTTGTGATGTTGAGGGCGGCAGGCTAGAACACGTTGTGCCGTGGATACTCGTCTCTTAGTACCTAATCTAGTTGGGGTTCGTGTTTGATAATTACGCCCCTCTAGAGTTTGGCACCGCTGGCACCGCCCTAGTTACGGCACTGCGCTTACGTAACGTAGGTCAAAATATAAAAGGTTATAATCATCAATTTATAATAGCCTTATCGATTGTTATAGTGTTGGTGATCGAAAATTACTTATATCAAGGTAACTGAATATGAATATTTTATTATCACACTGATTAGTTACTCGTAGAAACCAAGTACTTGGTGGTATTTAGGTATGTACCTGCGGTAAAACTCAATGACATCATTTCATACAGCCTTTCAGCCCAGAAAACTATTTTCAAAGGCCCTCAATTGTTCCTAATGGTAACATATATGAAAGTCCGTTACTCATATGGAGACTATAGTTCAAAACTTTATTCTTTTAGAGTTAGTAGTTCTTTTTTTCGGTGGGTTTAAATCGTCCAAATTACATCCCCATCCTTTAGGCGCAGCGAGAGATAGTGTCTTACTGACTAAAAAACCCACACTGTTCCTCCGTTGCGTTTCATACCGGGGCAAAGTCTCCCTTTCGAAACTAGTCCCTTGGCCCCAGTAGGGTTAGACCCTGCTGGGCCTCTACAGTTGCTGGCAACTCCTTTAGGCGTGCGGGAACATTGCGCTGTCGACGACTTGGGCTTGATCCGTACAGTTACCGGATGGTCGGACAGCAAGCGACTCATTGCTCGCCGTCCGCCAGCCCGCGTCTACGATGGCCAGAGTTAGTAGTTTAAGTTTTACGTTATCCTCCAGTAAATAAGTGAAATTTGTCGTGATGGTGATCAAATTGTCAATCAAAACCATCTATACTATATCAAGTTACACACTATTTTAAGGCATAAAAGTTATCTGCATCAATCCTCTTATATAATACGTGATCCGCGCCAGACTGAAAACTTCTACAGATTTGTAATAAGTATAGGGTTCGATATCTGTCCATGCCGAGCCCTGGTCATCGACGGCACGTAGTGTGCCACGCGCGTCTCAAAGACATGTCAGCAAAACAGTAGAACCCCAGCAGGGTCGAAGCCTACTGGGGCTATGGGTTGACTTCTAAACAAGTTTTTAATGAAAATCTTTTTTCCATAACAAGCTTTTATATTGCAGTATATTTGTATAATACAGTATACATACGAGCCCAAACTCGATGGGGTTGTGTCGTTTAATTACCGAGTTCTTACGGCCACCTTCCAGTTCCATCATCAGATCAGCTCCATGTCATAATAATTTTGTTTTGTCATCTGATTTACACAAGAATTTTAGCTCAATCGGTAACCGGGAAGTGGATCAAATTTAATTTGCAGGATTTGTTGACAGACAAACATCGGGACAGGTGAAACTAAATTAAAGCTTGTAAAGAGAAACCAATAGTCCTGGAACGCAAAGTGTAAAAAAGGAACATAGGTGTGGTTTTGTTAGTAAAAATCTGGAACCCTCGCGCTCCACCACCTTAAAAAAAACCTTATCTACAAAGTGCATTAAGTACCTTAGTATGTTTGTATAAGTAAAGAAGCTCTTAAATATTTATCTCCCCGTCCAACTCCAACGACTAGGTCGTCGGTTTTTATTTGAGAATTCCTTCCTTAATTTATTCTTTCCCGCGTCAACTGGTATGAGTGGAACTTTTTAACTTCGGCCTACTTTCTCAAGTTATGAGAAGAAGCCACGGAGAGTTTCATGTTCATTCTTTTCTTTTACGTGCGAAGTTATATCAATAAACATTTTTATTATAATAAGTTATGAGACATGTCACCGTTGATCGTCAAATCTCTTTGACTTTGTGTTTACAATTCAGTAAAGCCTACGAAAATAAATTGGAATTGGTGAATTTGCAAGACATCGTTATTTCGATTTTGTTTTGCACCAATACATACAAATAATAATATGAACACTAAGGGTGAATTGCACCATTTAACTATAACGATAACAAAGCCGTTAACAGCTGTCAAATCGTTGAATTGACCAATATTGCCGTTTCACGGCTGGTTAAGGTTTGGTTATCGGTATAGTTAAATGATGCAACTCACCCGAAGCAGGTAAGAATCAGAAAACTATACAAAGGTCAAAGCACAGAATATATAGGTACAGAAGACAATCTCGTGTGGACGCACACTAATGAGCGTTTGAGCCGGAACTGTTCGACGAGTTGTCCGAGACGCGACCGAGATATCGTGTCCGTGAGCGGTGTCAATGTGTGCGTTGCTCGAGCGCGCTTTGTATGTAGATTGACTTCTGTACCTATATATTTTCTGGTCAAAGTCAAAGTCACCAGTAAAGTATTTTGACTGGCCTGTTGGTCTAGTGATTAGTGACCCTGACTGCTATGCCAGAGGTCGTGGGTTCCCACCCAGGACAAATGTTTGAGTGATGAGCACGATCATTTGTTCTGTCTCTGGGTGTAATTAATCTATAATATGTATGTATTTAGAAATATTTAAGTATGTTTATCAGTTGTCTAGTACTCATTACACAAGCTCTGCTTAGCTTGAGACTAGAAGGCGTTGTGTTATAGTCGTGAAATAAAAATAAAAAAATTACCTTACGAACACGTTTTTTATTTTACACTTTTTAGAGGGTCAGGGGGGAGAGGGGGATGGGGGGGAATTTTTAAAATTGGGCCACAGTTTGCCACAAAATCGGTGAACAATATGTACATAAAAATACACACAGCCGAACATACGAGTATAACCTCCGCCCTTTTGAAGTCGTTATAAAGCTTCAATACGAAATATGGCTTCTTATGAATAATTACGTACACGTCGCGCCGACATGCGATATATTTGAATTATTGGCTTATCAATCAGAAACTTCAGAGCCTACTTTTTAACACTTCTTATAATTTACTAGCTTCTGCTAGCGGCTGTGCTCGCGTGAAAATAGGAATTTCATACAAACTTCCGACCTCTGTTTTACCCCCTTAGGGGTAGAGTATCGTAAAATCCGTTCTTAGCATATGTATATATCCTATAAGAAACCTACCTGCCAAATTTTAAGTTTGTAGGTGTTATAGTTTCTGAGATTTCAAGGTTAATTAGTGAGTGGTATTTTACTTTTATATAGGGTGACTGGTAATTAGTGACCGATACTTATACACGCGATTGTACTTATAATCACAAGCAACTTTCCCAAAGAAACTTTTTTATACTCATTAGTTTTATCGCAATAACAAAACAGCTGTTTGAAATTTGCGCGCGCTCGGGAAAGGGGAATAAACTTACTAGCAGTGGAACGCGTTACCTTCCCCCCTCCCCCGCCCGCACCGCACCTTTCGCCGTGGAGTAGTAACGTAGGTAATAATAACAGTCACCGCGAATTTCAAACAGCAGTTTCGTTATTGTGATAAAAGTAATGAGTATAAAAAAAAAATCACCAAAGCACAAAGAATCGCCAAACTTAAGTGGCAATGGGCAGGGCACATTGCTCGCAGAACGGATGGCCGTTGCGGCCGAAAGGTTCTGGAGTGGCGACCGCGTACCGAAAAACGCAGCGTTGGAAGGCCTCCTACAAGGTGGACTGACGACCTGGTGAAGGTAGCGGGAATCCGATGGATGCGGGACGCACATGATCGTTCGTTGTGGTAACGCTTGGGGGAGGCCTATGTCCAGCAGTGGACGTCTGTTGCCTGAAATGATGATAAAAAAATAGTTTCTTTGGGAAGGTTGTTTGCAATCATGAGTACAATCACATGTCTAAGTATCGCTCACTAATTACCAGTCAACCTACATAAATAGATATTTTCAATTCATTACGTAACCTCTTTGGTCTACCCATATTTTTCCAGAGCAAATAGGACACCAGTCTACAATATATTAAATTAAAACAATTCCAGACAGCTTCTGAGGAACTTTTGGGAACTTCAGGTCAAAGCCAACATTTATATATTTAAGCTTTTTGTACAATATTGGTACATAGGTGGACTTAATGCAACAAGGCCTTGTATGCCAGTCAATCTTTGGGTTAAAAGGACAATACTCATCATCATCTTTTTTAAAGAGTAACTATGGAGTTTAATAGAAGCAACAAGTAATATGTAACCAAGCATTATATATAACACAATATGATTTAAAGAAGTGTCCATGGAGTTTCTTGCACGTTCTTCTCCATAGAGATCTACGCTTTGGAACGTGCAATGGTCTATTTGAAATAAATGCTTTGACTTTGACTTTGTTTCTTGCAGGTTTTTCTCCATAGAAAATGACCAACCACTAACCATGCACCAACTACCACTAACCACTACTAAAACCAACCTCTAACCATCACTTCCGTCCAGCATCACGTGCCCTGTGACCTGCTCACGTCGGGACCTAATGACAGCATCAGCGGACGGCATTGCCGTGGCCGAATTCTGGGCCGGGCAAGGAATTTAACTAATTTTGCCATCGATACGCTAAAAAAAAGAAGACCATCACTAGCATCAACCAACCACTAACTACTATGAACCATGCACTAGCTTCTAACGTTTTATAGGTGCTCATGTAGGCCTATGTGAAAATAAAATGATTTTGTGTTTTAGTTTTGATGGCCCAAATTTTTTCTCTGATGATACAATCGGTTTCCCGCAACCTTCACCTTGTAATCGGTCCACCTTGTAGGAGGCCTTCCCACGCTGCGTCTTCTAGTACGCGGCGCTGGACTCCAGGATCTTTTAGCCCCATCAACCATCTGTTCTGCGTGCAATCTGCCCTGCTTTTTGCCACTTAAGTTTGGCGATTCTTCAAGAGTGAATAGATTACTTCTAGGCAAGCGCGTTCCATCGTCGACCACAACGTCGCTTTCCAACAGATGAGATAAAAAAAAACTAAAATAAAAAAAAAAACTTAGATTACATCAGCATTTGTAACCCCTGAGTTGGTTTCGGTGTTTCAGTCAGCTAGAAAACACCGGCCTCATCTACATAGTTTAAACTGACGAAAAAAAAAAATTACATGTTAAGTGTTTTTTTTAAACTTATTTGCAAAATAAACATAATTTATCATTTAATAATACCTTCCCACTACTAAGCCATAACCCCCCAGAATGTGTTCAAAGACATGTTGTTTTTCTCACAGTTTTTCCGTAACCATTTTTAGAGCAGTTGTTAAATCAATATACGAAATAAATTGCCTGTCTAGGTTTAAACCGACGAGCGATTTAAAGTCACGGTCGTTCGTTACAGCTGCGGGAATATTGGAAAGAGTTCCCACGGCCCGGGACTGTTATTTTGATACTGTACATGAGGTACACGAATTTTTTTTTTAATAATTGTAATTTTAAAAAAATATCATAATTTGGTACCAATTTTTTTTTTAATCCTAATGCACTTACCCAGTATAAATTTTGCTAAACTTGAGAAATGACAGTAGATTCGTCTGAATTATAGATTAATCTAACGACACCTTCCACCCTAACTGTAACAAGTCGTTTAGGCTCTAGTGCCTGCCAAAGAAATAGACATAATAGGACTTTAACAATAATACCTAATTGTGAAAAAAAACACGTACCATTAATGTAAAATGTATTTGAACTTATAACTCCGAGTCAATCCAAAAATATAAGACTATAAAGCAACCTGTTCAGAAACGGCCATTTCATAGATAAAGACCGATTACATGCATACACATTTAAAACATAACGTCTTCTTTAGGAGCAGTCGAGTAAAAAAGGGACCACTACTCTCAGTTCTCATAAACATCTTTGCAACTTTGATCAGCGTACATAAATATTTACTTTCCACAGGGCTCCAAACTTAACCCCTCTGAACAAACTATGAGCCTCCGGTTCTCACCATCCCTTAACGGATGTGGTTATCTGAGGCAGTAGCCACAACAAGTTCTGCACATAACATCACGCCTATATTATCTAAAGGGTAAAGTCGATCATTGGTGTATATAATAGTAGTTTATGTGACTAGGGGATAAAGCAGTGTCTTTAAGTCGCGGGCGGCATGTTGAATTCCGAACGAAACGAAGGTTGCTGATATTAGTCCCGAACGACAGTGAGGGATTTATAAAATTAACTCCCGAGCATCGCGAGGGAGTTAATAAAGAAACCTGAGTGAAGTGAGGAATTCAAGCCGCCCAAGACAAAGACAGCTTTATCCCCGTGTTGCATACTATATTTTTTACACCATCTGTGAGATAATTAAAATACAATTTGGTCAACCAAATCATATACTAGAGAAATATAAGTATTAGAGTCTGTCTAATAAGTTAAACGACTCGGGTAATTATCAGGATTTAATTAAATCTGATGTAGTCAACACGGGCTCAAAAATCAAGGTTAATTAAGAGATAGATCATTGTTTGCTAACAGAAGAACCTTATGAAAAGTATCGAAAATAAGTATTTTTTAAATGATTAAATATTGTACAAAATTCCCAAGTCGGTTGACTTATTAGACAGACTTTATACGAGTATTTACAAGTTCATCAAACAAACAAAATTCACTACTCCAAGATTCTATAGTTTCAATTTTCTATAACGCTCCCGTCAGTACGCACGTTTTATTCTATTTTCTTATTTTTTGTTAGTGGCCAGTTTGAATCATAGTGATTACATACTCTTTGGTTTGAATTTCAAGTCAACTTATTCGATGCGCCTACATTTTAATTCACAATGTTGATGATTCTTGATGTTCCAAATTCAAATCTCATTATTCCCTAGGGATCGGCCATACTGCATTATCTCCCTAGGGATAGAATGACTTGCTTTAAGTGAGGTTTGTATGACGTATAAAACGACATTATCGAGCAGGTGGTGTAAAAAGGCACTTATCTACGACGAAACGAAGATTGAATGCCGAAGCGTCTCAGCCTGGTTCAAATTGGTACAATTGGTAAACAACCTATAAATATTCTAATAAATTTTCATATTAATGAAGAAACATCTTAACTGGATTATTTAAAAAGTTTTTCTTTTTATTTTTTTTATTTAACAGATATTCATTGATAATGTTTGATTATTTTCTGTATTATAGTCTGTCTAATAAGTCAACCGACTTGGGAATTTAGAATATTAAATCATTTAAAAAATACTTATATGCGATACTTTTTATAGGGTAGGAAACAATGATCTCTATCTCTTAATCAACCTTGATTATTGAACCCGTGTTGACTACATCAGATTTCATTAAATCCTTGATTATCATTAAAGATTGAATTACTCAAGTCGTTTAACTTATTAGACAGACTCTAGCAACATTAAATATATTTCTTTTTGTACTGACAACTGGAACGAATTACGACTTTACAAGAGATTATAAAATGGCGCGCCGCACTGTCCTGTCCCTTTATTACGTTCGAGCTTCCAGTGTAAACAACATCTCAGAGTAAATACTAGTATATAATTTATTGATTCCAACTGTTATTGATTGATGATATTTGTAATATGTGTGTGCTGTCAAGTCAAGGCAAAAACGTACAAAGGGCGTGGTACCCGTTTTGGGCGTTTTATTTAAATAACCTAATAACAATCCCCATAGGCATACTAAATCAGTTTGTTGTCCAATCTTTCTCTAAAGTTAACACATATAGATAACGAATGTGTGTACTTACTCATTAAATGTATAAATATTGTTCAAAAGCTATAATACTAAATATAAAAATACTTATTTTATTAAAATTTGTATGACACTGTGGCAGAACATAGACACGCTTATAAATATTTGTAACATCTAAATTATACAGCTGTGATAAAATATTTTTTTTGTGTTTGTTTTTGTATAAAGAACTCGCAATTTTTTAGGTATACACTTCCTTGTTGAGTATAGATCATTGCTATATAGGTATTAGAAACTGGAGGACGGCTTATTTTTGATGATCTCTTATCTAGTCCTCTCTTGCCTGGTGTTGAGATCTGTCTTATATATTAATTTTATTAATCTGCAAAGGTACCGTCATTTGGTTTTATTAAACGTCTCCAACCAGCCCCCTAGCCAAGTTGTTATCTGCAATCGTTAACGCTAGTTGAAAACGAATCAAACGTGTAGGAATGACAACATCTCAACGTTAAATCATGTGGTCAGAAGAAACGAATAGAAGAATCGTAGCCAAGATCAAAATGATAGAATGAAACGTTATCGTTTCTACAATGTTCGACGCTACGTCCTTTGTTATAGAAACGCTACATTGTAGGCCGACTCAGGCGCGTCAACGTGGCTACCAACTAATCGTTTTCTACAATTGTTGACACCGAGGCGTTACCGATTCGAGAACGCAATTCTTGAAAATAATTGGTTGTTACTTGGCTTGGCTAGCCAAGTTACAACCGTTTAGTTTGCGTCGAACGCTTCGACTTGACCGCGTCGCCGAAACTTTTGTTCTGACCACGTGACTGAGCGTTGATATGACGTCATTCCCGTACATTTTAAGCTTTCTACTAACGTTAAATATTGCAGATCAGCAACTTGGCTAGGGGTACAGGTCTGTCCTTTGTCACTTCTCTCTTGCAGGTCTATATTGAATTTCTTCTTATGTGTTTTCTTAACGTCCTCACACTTGAGAAACTGGTTATCTAGTTTTCGCTTGCCAAGCTTGAGTTCCGAAAAGAAAATTTGAAGCTCTTTCTTATATGAACTCGCATAGTATTGTCAATTTGACTTATGAATTCTCTCTACATGGTGCATGAATTCGTAAAGGGGTATACATGACACTCCACTGACTACAGTCACAAAATAGATAGGTACAGAAGACAATCTCATGTATGTACTTCATTTTTTATACCTACGCTCACTGGACGCATACTAATGAGCGTTTGAGCCAGAACTGTTCGACGAGTGGTCCGAGACTCGATCCAGATATCGTGTCCGTGAGCGGTGTCTATGTGTGCGTTGCTCGAGCGCGCTTTGTATGTAGATTGACATCTGTACCTATCTATTTTGTGCTACAGTCATGTTTCAAAGCAGTTTAACGGATAAACAAGGAGCTCTTATAACGCTGTTTTATCTATTCGGCCATCAGACATTAGATAATAAAGTAAAAGTCTGACATTTCCTCTCAATAATAGGGTTTTAAAAACAATTTACTCGTTTTCGGGAGAAGTCGTTTAATCATTTCCAAACTAAAAAAATAAAAATACATTCTTAAACATCTATTTTTTAGGTAGGTACATTTCACTCTGACGCTTGTATCTGAAATTTTTGTACAAAAAAATAACATTTATTTTGCTATATCTCCAAGGAATTACCAATTTTGTGGCATTCAATTTCAAATGTGTCAACATTCACTGTAGTTATACGAGTAGGTAAGTGTTAACACAAAAATAATATAAATTATTTCATATTTGCGGAAAATCCATAAAGCATCCTCTGAGACGTGGAACATAAAATTCCCCATTTTAGACAATTTTGGACCAGGGCTTTTCCAGTGATTGTCAAAGGCCGCCTACAACCATAACATAGAAAGAAAGAAGAAGATATATAGATACACACAATGAAGTAACAACATGGAGACTAATAAATTATTATACCTATATAAAAAAAAGAGACAACATATGTGTCTCACGGCGGCGGTGCCAAATAGGTCCAGTTCAGCAATAATGCCAGGCAACTACATGGTGTGCCCTTTGAACTCTCGCTCATAAAATATCACGATTTTTAATAATAACATTATCCACAAGAAGTTATATAGCTGTGAAGCTGTCAAATAGCCATTAGCTGCCGACCTCCCGCCTACGGGCAACTTTGAAAGGAACTTCCTACAAAGAAAGCGTTGCGACTACCTACGTTGCCTTTTTGAGCGCAGTGCGACATGAACTTTGTCACTAGTCTGACAACTGACAGCTGACTCGATACCTTTGCTACGAGAAGATTTTTTATTTTATTTTATATTTACTATTTCTAGGGTTCCGTACCTCAAAAGGATACAACGGAACCCTTATAGGATCACTATGTTGTCCGTCTGTCTGCTTGTCTGGCAAGACCCTTTAAAAAGGTGAGAGAGACCTTGGAAACGCGTCGAAGTGTCGAGTTGAAATTAAAACCAAATACTTACTTCAATCTGCGGAAAAAACCTATAATTAGAAACTTTCAAGGGAATCAAAATTCATATGGTATTTCCCGTTGGCCTAGAATCCTAAAATTTGGTATGACGTAAGGTCTCATAGCACAAGTATAGGAAAAATCTGAAAACTGTAAAACAAAAAAATAATGATTTAGAAAAATCTTCGTAACTCAGTTGCAGAATTGAACTGTTTTCATAGATAAGTACGGAACTCTCAGTGCTCGAGTCCGACTCGCACTTGCCCGATTTCTTTCAAATTTATTTTACTTTTATTGTTTTTTTTTCAATGACATTTATTTAAAAAATACTTTAATTAGTAAACAATAATTAAAACAATTAAACATAATTTGTTTGGCTGTTGAAATAAATATTTTGTGAAAATTTTAACTCTCTACTTCTTTCAATTTACAAGACACATCCAAACAGATAGATGAACGGGCGGACGAACAGCGGAGGCCCTTCAAATTAATTTTAAAAGTCTCACCAAACCTTAAAACCTACGAGTAGTATACAATGGTACGCTTGCCTGTTTTAGCCAATAATATAAAAAATAATCATCCATCTACTACCGCCCACAGCTCCAGTTGTGTCCCCCTTAATGCCCAGCGCCCGAAGAGTGCCATTAAAACAGTGCCTTTCTGAAGCCTAATCCTCGGTAACGGCCGGGTTAATAGGTTTGAAAAGAAAAAATGTTTTCTATAGATTCATGAACAACAACGGGAATCTTTAAGTCGAGAGTGAATTTTCTTTTAGGAAAGCGCGTTTCATCGTCGACCGCATCGTCGCTTTCCATCAGGCGAGATAGCGGTCAAGCGCGAACCTATCAACAATTAAAAAAAAAAACAACATTATCAACTACTGATTTTGCGTGATTAATACTTTAGTCTAAAAAAAATATTTAGCAATTTCACAACTTTGCCCTACTCCTTCGAAACAGCTTGGATCTTTTGAAACATTTTTACACAAAAAATTGATGGTTAAATATTCTTCAAAGTGAATATAGCATATTATGTAAATCAATCAAAATTTCGCAAAGAAAATGCCTAAGGCATTAAGTCCGCCTTTGTACAGTTTTTTGTGCAAAAAGCTTTAAATAAATAAATAAATAAATAAAAATGGATTTAAAAGTCAGCGGGGCTCTATCCGGGCGCACCTAGCCGCAATTAAATGCACAGATACGCTTACTACCGCCTAGGCGGGTACGAGTAAGTGTCTATTTAATTTCGGACAGACATTCAAGGGAATAAAAGCCTTAAATATCCGCCTCCGGTTCTTTAGAGCTGAGAAAACAACAATAAACTTATTATTCTGGTCAGTTGCCCGTTGTTTACTGTAGAACTTTGTTGAGGCGATAACCACAGGAACGATCGCTTGTTTACATATTTGGATCATTGGGTAGCGAGGAATCTTTAACTATTAGTTGTTAACAACTTTAAAGGGTAAGTCAATAGTTTCGTAATATCATCCTAATTTATACAAGGTTATTTTTAACACTGGCAACCTCTCAGGACTATCACCATTATCATTTCAGCCGATACACGTCCACTGTTGGACATAGGCCTCCACCAAGCGTCACCACATCGAACGTTCCTGTGCGTCCCGCATCCATCCGTTTCCCGCTACCTTCAGGTAGGTATAACAATACACAGTTGATAGGTGTTAGATAGAATAAAGAAATCTTGAAGGTATGTTTTGCAATTTTGTTTGGATCATTTGATTTTTTTTTAATTTTTTTTTTATTTTTAAATGTGTATGAGTAGAAACCGTCTTATTTTGGAGCCATAACATCGAAGACCACTGTAATAGATATATTATCTACCAACCGCCAACCGTGTTGGGTCCTTCTTGTGCGTAAAAAACACATTTCTCGCTCTAGGTGGAGCAAGAGGGATATTGTCAAACTGTTTTTGACAAAAATTCACCTTCGTTTCCTTCAGCTGCCTTTTGACTTTTTCGAACAAACCCGCATCAACTAGTTTTGGGCCCGAGTTGTAAATAACGGTCCACATCGTCTCACAGACGGAAATCTTGTGTCCTAGTACAGCGCAGGCCACACCGCCAGCTAGCGGGCGGGCGGGCTAGGCGGGCGAACATCGTTTCACCTCTTTACATACTTCGGTTCACACCGCGAGCTACCGACGAACCTAACGAGCTAAGCTAACGAAATATCCGACGATTCCAGCGAAGCTACTCGTTCGCCTCGTTGGCGCGCCCGCGCTTCGCTAGCTTAGCTCGCCCGCCAGCCCGCTCGCCCGGTTCGTTCGCCCGTCCTCCCCGTTTCGAGTAGACTAGTCGACGCTCGTCGTCTACCCCTGCTTCGCCCGCTTAGCCCGCTCCGCTCGTCGCTCGTCTTTCCGTAGTTTTCGGTGTGAACCCCATAGTTTAGTTCGCCAATATTTAGCTTAGTTTGTATAGTTTCCTTCGTTCGCTTCGCCCGCCCGCCTAGCCCGCCCGCCCGCTAGCTGGCGGTGTGGCCTGCGCTTAAAAGGCAGGGCGCAAACGTTGTGTCTTATGTCAGATACAAGCTACCGAGTATAATACAAGGAGTGTGAGAGAGAAAGAAAAAGAAAGAAAGAAATAAAGAAAATACGTTTATTTGGCACATAGGTACACACAATGAGATAACAATTATTATAGTATAGAAACTTAAAGATATCTACATGTTACATGGAGAAGATATTAGTTCAGCCTAAAAAACTAATTACAATGGAGAAAGAACTTCCAAATTTTTAGTCCCGAAAGTATAATTTAATAAAATAGATTTTTTAAGTGAATCCCCTAATTTAAGTCAAGGCATTTTAAAGTCAAAGCTAAAGAATTGTCTCCTCGACAAGATTTCACAGTCCGTAGTAAGTAAAATATTTATTGTTTTGAAGTAAGTGGACTCGACGTGTCTACCCGGCTGCTTCCGTTACTTGGGCATCGTAGAATGACCTTTACCAAAAAGTAAATAAGATATAGTTTGTATTGCCCGAGTGGCGCGAGTACTATGCCGGACGAGCTGAATACTTTAGCTATGGTTTTGTTTGGATTGTTGTTTTGTAGACTTTTGTTGTTTATGTTATACCTAATAGCGAGCGTATCTCGCCATCAAACTGTAAAGTTTAGCGAGGAAATTATGTGTATAATAACGAAAACTGTTAATGAATTTAAGAAAAAAAAAAGAAGATGAATATTTGATTTCTATGAAGAGAACCAGTATGAAATCATCGACTCCCTGCGTATACGTAAGCATTTTTTGTGCTTCCACTTAACACGTACTCATACCTATAAAAAATATTCAGTGTCAGTAACTGGAACAAAAATAACCTGTCTCCTTTTGCGCAGTGCCTAAAAGCCGATTAGAATTTACTTAGCATTTTTTTTTTTCGATGTGAAAAATCATCTTATGACAACCCCCGCTCTTGGGCGGAGTGGGAGATAGTGTCAGACTCTTACTGACTAAAAAACCCATCCCGTTCCTTCAAGCCTTCATACCGGGGCTCGAGCGCCCTTTCGGATAACCCTGGCCCCAGTAGGCTTCGACCCGGCTGGGCCCCTGCTGTTGCTGACAACTCCTCGAGGCGCGCGGGAACAGCGCGCGCCGTCGACGACTTGGGCTTGGTCCGGACTGTTACCGGACGGCCGGACAGCGAGCTACCCATTGCTCACTGTCCGCAAGCCCGCGCCTACGGTGGCAGGAAATCGGGATCGGAATCCCGGCGGCGGCGGCGAGAGCGCCGTTGCCTGATGCGGTCGGCCTCCTCCTTAGCGAGCATTACTGCTTCGCGAATTTACTTAGCTGAGTTTGAGGTTATCTTAGGTATAGATAAGGCTGATGAAGACTAAAAAAAGGCCAAAACACAGATGTTTTTCAAAAAAAGGCCACGTATATTAGACTTGGCCCATTTTTTATCAAATTATTTGATGACAGTACAGAAAAAGTGTGCAATACTCTGTTTTTGAATTAGCTAATATCATTACCAACATGACAAACTAGCATTTCTCAGTGGATTTTTTCGAAAATAAGGATAAGTTTGCAAATATCTAAACTATTGGCATATATATTTAGGTTCTTCATTACTTTTTCTGCAATTCAGTACGGTGTATTTGTAGAAATTTTGGAAACAGTAAGTGCCTTTTCAGGGGTTTTTTCTTAAGTCAATGATATCCAAGATTAACTTAGAAAGTAAATATAAAATTGTACATTCTAGTTGGAAGCTAACCTCGAATCCTGTCTATTTTGAATTGTTAACGTGAAGGTGCATATTGATATACCTATGTAAATAAAAATATTTGACTACCAGATTGACGTTATCTACGTAATACCTTCATGACACCTGTGTATATTTTATTAGGTTAATTATTTGCATTACAAATGAAAGATAAATTTGCATTAAAAAAGTAAGTCAAGAAAATAAAATGTGGGAAGAGGCCTTATCCTACTGGCAAACAGATTTGGGAAAGTTAATTAAGCAAAGAATATTATTTTAAGGTTCATTGTTAGCTTTTTAGAAGTATAAAGGATGATTCACGCTACACCGTATCGCAACCGGGCCGTGCCCGGCCGGGGCACGTCCACCGTGCGCCGCGCCGGCTTAAAAGAAAACAAGAAAAGCCTCAATAAAAAAGTTCTGAGTATTTTAGTAGATGGATGGAAAGGGAGAGGGTGGCCAAAAAAAACATGAATGGATTGTACTTGAAGCTTTCGAAGTTACGTAACCAGGATGCAAGTAAAAGCATGTCACAGTGGCATCGCAATATCGTTGAGGTTGTTATTTTAACCGGGTCTGCCCAAGTAGAAATCGAGTATACCGCGTATTCCATCAATCCCGAACGATCTTCCTTTCGAATTCAAAAGACTACAATTTCCTTTGAAAGTTTGTTTAGCAATGTCAATAAAGAAATCACAGGACCAACAACAATCTTAAAACAGCGACGCACAGACGTAGTCGCGGGCAAAGTGCTAGTATTGTATATATACATAAATATCCATAACTATCTCTCTTTAGTAGGTACTGGAACATAATGATTGCAATAACTCTTCAAGTACGAGTCCCAAAATTCAACGAGACAAACTTCCAGCCAAGTCCTTAACATTAAAAGTAGTTAGAAAGTAAAGTTTTCAAGTACCTTCGCGAGTTCAAGAGTTCCTAAATATCGACGTAAAACTTGTAAATTGTTTTAGCATGACTAAGCGTATTCTATCGACTTTTATCGTCATTCCTAATTAAAAAAACAGGAATATTGACATATTTTTATACTAAGTTTTGCCCGCAGCTTCGCTAAAAAATATAAAATGTAAAAAATATAGCCTATGTCACTCAGAAATAAAGCAGCTTTCTATCAGTGAAAAAAAATTCGCAATCTGACCAGCTCGCTTAGCCAAGTTGTTATTCTGCAATCGTCATTCCCATACGTTTCATCACTTTTCGATAGCGTTAATATCGAAAAGTGATGAAACGTATGGGAATGACGTAATCTCAACGTAAAGTCGCGTGGTAAGAACAAACAAACAGACAATTCGTAGCCAAATTCACATAGTTCAAAATCGTTTCTACAATATTTAACGCTACATCCTTTTTTATAACAAACGCTACATCGTAGAACGAGCGGCCGACTCAGGCGCGTCAACATAGCTACCAACTTATCGTTTTCTACAATTGCTGTCACCGAGGCGTTACCGATTAGAGAATGGAATTCGATTGTAACTTGGCTAAGGGGGCAGCACCCCTAGTCAAGTTGATAATCTGCAATCGTTAACGCTAGCTAAAAAGTAATTAAATGTATGGGAATGACATCATCTCAACGTTAATTCACGTGGTCGGAACAAACGAATAGAAAATTCGTAGCCAAGTTCACATCGTTCAAAATGATAGAATGAATTTCTACTACGTTTAACGCTACATCCTGTGATAAACAAACGCTACACTGTAGAACGAGCGGCCAACTCAGGCGCGTCAACATGGCTACCCACTTATCGTTTTCTAAAATTGCTGACACCGAAGCGTGAACGATTGGAGAACGGAATTCGACACGATACGGTAACTCGGCTAGGGGGACTGTACTTTCAGAGATTACTCCTCTCCAGAGAGACTCCTACGAGTATAAACAAAAGAACAAACTACTTCTTTACAATAATATTAGTGTAGATAGCAGTAAAGCTATGATCAATATTTTTATTTTTAGTTTGTAGATGGGGTTGGCTATATACTTTGATACATAGGTACTATACTCGTCAGTACCTATAGTATCTAAGTAATGTTTAACAAATAAATAATAAAACGTTTTTTTTTGTTTGGTGGATAGATTCACGATTGATCACTATCTCACTTGATGGTAAGCAATGATTTAGTCTAAGATGGAACACGCTCGCTTATAAGTATCTACATAAAAATAATAGACACGTGTTACAGGTTTCGTACCAAAAATAAGATTGTCTGAAACATAAATAACGTAATACAAAACACGGTAAAATTGATTAAATTCTGTCTCCCACAAACATATTCATTTCTGTCATTGAATTGCCATACAATAAATTAAAGATAGACTAATTTGCGACGATTTAATATTCCATCAAAGAGAAAATACAAATTGATGCCGAAACTTACACAATGAAATCCCTATAATTCTATGAAGAGATAACTTGAAGTACCCATTACGGTTTTATTTACTTGCTAGATTTTCCTGTTTTATAGAAGCAAATATGTACTAAAATCAAGTTGTTTTTGTCAACAAGTGTGACGACGAAACAAACAGTGAATCATTAAATCTGGGGCCCTGTCACGAGCTCTTAAGGGGACACAGCAGGGACCCAGCCGGGTCGAAGCCTACTGGGGCCAGGGTTATCCGAAAGGGCGCTCGAGCCCCGGTATGAAGGCTAGAAGGAACTGGGTGGGTCTTTTAATCAGTAAGAGTCTGACACTATCTCCCGCTCCACCCAAGGGCGGGGGATGTCAATGCATGATTTTTTTCCACCATAAAAAAGGCATTGAATTTCTCTTTATACAATTTTATCTCAATATGAAATGTAGGTACATAGTGTCTTCTAGTATCAGTATTTATTAAGTTTAAGATCCTGGGCGTTGACGTAATTGCGTCGTTTGCGGCTTTACTCACTTAGAAAAAAAATATAAGTTGTTTTTTTCTGCGACTGTATAAACGAGAAAGTATATTAGTTTTGCGTTTATTAGTTTTTAGATTACTGATGGAAATTAGTACACTAGTATACCGTGACTTGAAATGGGATATAAGACACTATTTATCGCAAATAGCTAAGCTTAGCATAATTAGCATTATTATGTTTCCACTGCTGAGATTCAGGCCCCGTCATTATCTAATATTATACTCTATCACTGAGTAACATAGACCTAAATTTTCGCTTTTCATAAATAAAGCTAGCGATAATATATAAACACTTATTAGCATTTTTTTAGGTGGGAAAATCATCCAGTGATATCCCGCGCTCTTGGACAGAGCGGGATATAGTGTCAGATTTTTATTGACTAAAAACCCACTCCCGTCTCTTCTTTGCCATTGTTCGCCATTGTTCCATTGCCCCGGGGATCTCTTTCGCATCACCCAAGACCCCAGTAGGGAATGACCCTGCTGGGCCCCTACGGTTGCTGACAACTCCTTGAGGCGCGCGCGGAACCCCACGCGCCGCCGACGACTTGGACTCGATCCAGACGATTATTGGACGGTTAAACATTTATTAGCATAAGCTAATTTTGTAATAAAATCAATGTTTTCTATTGGTGAAAGTAGTCAGAACCAATATTTCGAGTATTTTTCCTCTAAGGCCCTATTCATACTCCATCAAGAGTCATTTTAATTTAACAGAACTGTGACTGAAGCATAATTTTCTCAGAACAAAGTTGGCTTAGTAGAAGCTACATAGTTTTCGACTAATATATTTATGTGATTTATCAAACGAACTCTTTAATCGTAACATACATACATACAAACAAAAAACAAAAATTTGGTTTCTCTAAATATTTGATTAAATGGCATCAAATATTTGGCTCTGTAGAGCGCCTACAGCCTCTGTATGTATATAATAGCCCCCATTTCATTGACACGAATTGAATAGGGTGGGGGAGGCATGAGGCTAACGATGTTATGAACAAGAGGTTAAACTTTCTGCTCTAGCTCCCACTTAAGTATTCAACAGCACTTGAAATATATAAACAGACATGAATCTCTGTATGAATCTAACAGTAACCGTTTGCTGCGAGAATCTCCGAAACAGCTACCGTGGTCCTGGAATGCACAATAGTACATTTTGGTACAAGTGGAAAAAGTTTCTCATTGCGGCCGATGCGGAAAACGCCCGAGTGGCTGGCGAGGGTGTTATGGAACCGAGTGGTACAGTGACAGATTTCCTCGTGTTTCAAACGATATTTTTTTAATACACTTACGAAGAAGTAAATAATATTTCAAATAAACCATTTACGGGCACTTGAATTGTCAAGAAATCGGTCAGTTCGAAAAATTATCCTAATTGCACATTCCAATGCGTAGACCTACCTATATGGAGAAGAATGTGCAAGACACGCCAAGGAAGATCAATAATTACGAATATCTCGGTTACATATATCTTGTCGCTTATTTAAATCGAGAACAATGTACTTGTAAGTGACGTGGTATTTATTTCGAATGACCCTGCATCCCTAGCAGCGTCGGCCCCGGCAAGCCCCGTGTAGGCAACTATACCTTTAGGACATAATATATCCCGGTTTTAACCTATATGTCAGTTTCCCAATAGCCTATTGCCATGAACCGGACACAAACCCAAACTGCAGGCTGCAGTAACATTCTTAAAAATAAAGTCTACTAACTATTTGCTCGACCCAGAAATCGACCCCAGGACCTCATGTTCAACCACAATGCAACCAACGAGACAGACAAAGGGCCCTTCCAAAATTAATTTGATTTGTTTTCGTATTGCTGAATGAAAGGAAATTTCGGGATAAGCCCAGTGAGCTCACCCGGTTCTATGTAAACGTCCCTTAGCGCCCAAGGCTTAGTGGTTTTCCAACTCCAAATTTTCTTTACTGATTAATTTCGATGCGGGTTGAATAATTTCCCTGAGAGGTTCAACTGATTACCTTCCTTACAAATCCATCAATGCTAATTCTTCTAAGCGTGAACTGATTCGCAGTTTTAGACACTCGGGTTTATTGATTGTTCCTTATAAAATATTTTAGTCATTCCATCAACAGAATTGTTAATTTTATTTTTAGGAAGGCTAGAACAGGATACAACAAATATATCTATCAAGTAGGAAAGAAAAAAAAATCAGATTTTTTAAACTAGATTTGAAAATCATCTGTTTCTGATTTAAGGATTTGAAGTTGAGTATTGCTTAAACTCTATTTTACCTGAAATCTATAACTCAAAATACTAAATCCAAAACCCTATACTTACATGATTTTTTCAAGCAATTTGTATATTTATATATTTTATTTATATATATTTTTTTAATATTTAAGTTAATTGTGTATATATTTTCTTGTAATACATGGTAAATTGTAAAATAGATTCCAAGCAATTTGTTAAACTAAGTCCAATTGTCCAAGGACGCGTAGCATAGATATTCGTCTTTATACGCTTGGTGTACATTTGCACGCAAAACTATGAAACTCTATAGTCTGTCTAATAAGTCAACCGACTTGGGAATTTTGTATGATATTTAATCATATAAAAAATACTGATATTCGATACTTTTTTTAAGATTCTTCTGTTAGTTAACAATGATCTCCATCTCTTAATCAACTGTTGACTACATCAGATTTCGTTAAATCCTAATAATTACCCAAGTCGTTTAACTTATTAGACAGACTCTACCGACGAACTGGCAATAACACGATGGCATGACACCGACCAAGCGTACACCAAGCTTATAATAACGAATACGCGTCAATTAGGCTGCTCGCCCACGTCCAATAAATCGGTGACCGATTTTTTGTAAGAAAAAATAGAACACACTGATAGCAATAGTGCAAAGCACACGTCCTTCAAAAAGTCGGTCGAAAACAGAACATTGTTACAAATATACAAAATTGATCCAATTATCTGTCCTACAAAAATTTTGACGTAGGCGGGTAGCGTTAAGCTTTGCGTCCGTGGACAGGCTTTACAATCATTCGATGCCGCAAAATAAAAGAATTTCTTTATTCCAAGTTTAAACAAAATCGCTTGGCATAAGGTTAGGTACGTAGTAATTTGCAACATTGTAAATAAATGGCAAACCACTTATACTGCTTCCAAGTAAACGACCTCGATTCCCGGCGGGTTCGTAAGTGGCAAGCAAGGGATTATGTCCGGAAAATTGGGATCTTCATCCACCTGTTGGCTAACAATTTGGGGGAGTAGGGTTTTGATAAAGGTCACAGAGGTCGAACTGTTGGTGAACGTTTATCGATAATTGGGCAAGAAAGTGTTAGAGATCTTTTGGGAAAATCGTCTAAGTGACATCTTCCACCCTGTGGGGGAGTTACAAGGCATGTCAGACTTGACTAAAAACCCACTCCTGTCCCTTTTTTGCCATTGTTCCAAGACCCCAGGGATCTTTTTCGCATCACCGTGACCCCAATAGGCTTCGAGCCTTTTGGGACCCTACGGTCGCTGACTCCTTGAGGCGCGCGTGGAACACTACGCTACACTATGATTTGCACTCAGTCCAGACGGTTACCGGACGGTCGGACGGTGAGCTACCCATTGCTTGCTGTTTGCAAGCCCGCGCAGCGGTGGCCGGAAATCAGGATCGAAATTCCGGTGGCTGGGGCGCGAGCGCCTCGCGCGTCTCCTTTGATAGCATTACTGCTTCGCAGAAGGAGACGACTGCCTGCCACTCCTCCTTGCTCCAAACCTTAGCATGTACTAAGACCCGGCGCGAGAGATCACTGCCGAAGTGTTAGAGAGCTACTTCAACATTACTGACTTTGGTCATACAAAACACTTTTTATTTCACTGACTTGCTCATTACACGGTCGACAACTGACTGCGAGCCACGTACGTAGCACAAGAAAGCAATATAGTGGGGATTGTACTATGTACTTGAGAAGCACGGGCGTGACAGTTTACTCCGACTCCATGCATGCTCTGCTGAGAGGACTGTCCGTGATTATTATTATTATGGTTTTTTGGGCAATTTTTCTCAGGCTAATACCTGGTGTTCTATCGGAACCTCACGGGTGTGAACCAAGGTGAGATCCTAATAATTGAATTTAAGATGGTAAAAGACTTTGTACTGGATTTATATTATTATCTAAGTCCAGTTGTAAAAATTTTCTAACTATACGACAAGTATTCAAAATAGCCGCTTTTTGTAGTGTTAGATATGTGTATTTTGATAGGTTGAGAACATTGAAACTATGAAATATTTGTTTTGGAATAACACCTGTTGTTGATATTATTATTGGGACTATTGTGACTCTATTCATTTTCCAGACTCTAGTGATTTCCTCTTGTAATTCTGTGTACTTCCTAATTTTTTCCGTGATAGTTTTTTGTATGTTATTAGTGTTTGGGACTGCTATATCATTATTATTATTATTATTATATATCTTTATTGCACACCTTAACTTATTAAAGAATAATAATTAACAAAAATAAGTGTACAATAGGCGGTCTTATTGCACAGGGCAATTAAAAAATAAATAATAATAATGATAATCATTGTAAAGAAGTGTTGATTCAGTGAGCAGTGTATGAAGAGGATACAATTATAACAAAATAATTTACAATCAAAACGTGAGAGGACTAATGCCGTATAAAAACTTAGAAGAGAATAGTATTTCTTTTTTGTTTGCCATTGCGACTGAGGCAAAATTAGCCCGAGCCGTAGGTGAGGGTGTTATAGAGCCGAGGCTTCTTCTTCCTGCCCTTATCTCATATTACTTGGGGTAGGCGCAAAACGTTTTCTTCTAACATTCTGTCCTGTCACCCGTCAAACTATCACTAACTTCCTTTTCTTTCATATCACTTCTCACACAATCCATCCATATAGAGCCGAGTGCTTCAGTAAATAATTTCCACGGAGGTGTAAAGACATCTCCGTAAGTGTATTAAAAGCTTCTTTTCATGAGACTGGCTTAGCGCCCCGCTTGATACAATAAATGTAACAAAATGTGGCTGGGTCAACCTCGGAACAATATGAACGCACATTTTTACGCCCTAGTGTGAAAAACAGTAAATTGCGTGCCGAAAATCAATAAGGATAAGAGCGAATTTTCAAGTAAATGTATTGAAAACATTTCTTCGGTACTACACAACAGTAAAAAACACTACAGAAACAATAAAAATGCTCTACCAAAACTTTACTACCAATTTGTAACTCAAACTAACCTAATGGGTGATCGTCGTCAGAAAGCCAGGTGTGTTCAGCACTCACAATTTGTGCGAGTATTTTACCAGAAGTAAGCAGTACGAATTGTAGCAGGCAGCATTCTGTAGGTAGTTTCTGATTAATGCATAGAAAAGAAAAAGTCAGCTGAGCGAGTTCAATGACCTGTAGGTACTTTGTACACAACGCCGACTATTAACTACAGGTCATTGAACTCGCTCAGCTGACTTTTTCTAAAAGATACTAATGTCGTACCTACATGCGTAAATTAATACGAGTTTTGAAAAAGAGGTAGGTACTTTATTTTTTAATTGTATCTTTACAAATCGATAGTGTTCCATGTATCGGATCGACCCTCCACGGGATTAAAACGACTAAAATTTAGCGGTGTATATCTCTCGTAATGACAGTACAAATTGTGGCACTGAATCTGTGAATGTTGTATCTGCTTTTCGAATTGAGTTTTGGGGTAACCAATCCTTTAAACCAGCTTAAGACCCAACTTTATAAATTCCAATACCATGCCCCAGTAGGTGCCGCGCAGCCCGTGTGGATACTAGAGCGAGCGAGAGAAATGAATGGCTCGCTTTTTATTCCGCTGTATCCACTTTTCTGACATTTTACTACATTTAGTTTGGTGAAACGAAGTATCACTGACGAATAAATTGGTGTTTGGTCATTTCACTAGATATTTTAGACGTAATAAACAAGAATATTTTTACCGGGATTTAGTGAAATACCTGATATCCTAAATTCTCTACGACATATATACATAATTTCATAACCGTATCATGAAAAATCACAGTCATAAGATTGTTATATCAGCAAAAATACATAGTCTTCGAACCATTCAGGCGACTGAGGGGTTGTTTTGCTACCGCACCTAGCTGTGTGCTGGCACCTGATGCCCGCTATTACCTGCCGTGACCTGGTTTGTACTTAGTGTCGATAGTGTCCAACTTGTGACCTTTTTACCCGATTGGAAGAAGGGTTATTTAAGTATTTTTGGGAAAAAAAAATAACTTAGGTAATGTACACATTATTGAAATCGATTGAGTTAGGTACTGATTCTGAACAAACTGTATTCAGGGGTGCTATTCTCTAAGAAAACAGCCTTGAGCTCGGCGCTAGCACAGCGACGAGTCGTGAGCGCAGTACATTAAATTAACAACCCAATGCCCCTTTACATTGGATTGCTAATTCAATGTACTGCGCTCACGACTCGTCGCTGTGCCAGCGCTGAGTTCAAGGCTGTTTTCTTAGAGAATAGCACCCCATGTCATATACCAAAAATAAAAATGTTGTAATACGTGTAAATCATTTCAAACAATGAGTTTTCCGAGTGTGACTGAACTAAATTAGCCGAAATACCCTACAATTTCCTAGACTATGGGTGATATATCAGTTTTTTGACTAATGTAATACATTTACGTTCCATTGACAAAAAACCGCAACATTGCTAACCGAATGTGTCATAGCGAAATAATTTAAAGAGTCATGCCTAATTATCCATTATTAGGATGAACAAAACGGGAAAATCAATACATAAACACGATATGTACCGTCATGTTGGCGCTAAAACCAACGTCATCTTTGGACAAAAGATTAATATATATATATATATTCCACAACTGTCACACAACGCCGTCTAGTACCCAGTTGAGCAGAGCTTGTATTAAGAGTACTAAACAACTGATAAATATATAGTCTGTCAAATAAGTCAACCGACTTGGGAATAATGTATAATATTTAATCATTTAAAAAAATACTTATATTCGGTACTTTTTATAAGGTTCTTTTGAGGATTCGTCTCCTCCTGTAATGTCTTCATACCTAGAGAAAAAAAAATTATATTAAGAATGATATGGGTAATGTTTTGTTAAGAGATCATTCATCTGAAATGGTACGTATTTTTTGAGCTGTGAAATCATCAAATAATTTTCCCTGCTCTGGGTGAGGCGAGATGGTGTGTCAAATTTGTTACCGTTTTATTACAAAAAAAATGCTTTAGTACAAGAGTTGTGGCATATCAAATATATGGTAACCCTGCAACAGGTCTTGTTTGTGTCAATAATTAAAATTATATTTCAATATAATACCAAATCCATATATTTGAAATATTTATATATTCAAATCTTCCAGTTCGTCAAGTCAATCATATTAATATCCATTTTTAACAATTTTTATGTGGAATGACACACAAAATCAAAGCTAGTGATAAACGTCATTTTTAATGACATTTTCTTTTGTCAATCAGTACTCGTAATAATCCTGGAGCTATATTTAGATCGCGTTTTGGAATAGGGCGGTTAGTGTCTAAGACCCACCTGTTTTCAATAATACTCGTATACCTCTATCAATACTAAATAAGCTCATCTAAAATATTATAACTGACCCGGCAAAGAACTGCCATATAAATAATAATAAAAAAATCTTGCCCACGGCTTCGCACCCAAAGGTGCCTCGCACAAGCGAGGGCTTTTTAAGGCGTATAGTCCCTTGAACCATCTGGCCGAAATTATGTGAACGCAACTCTCGCACTCGCCTAGGCGGCAGTACGCAAATCTGTGCATTTATTTGCGACCAGCAGCGCCCGGAAAGCGCTTTATATCCATTTTCTCTGCGAGATATTGATTGATTTACATATGCAATGTTCACTTTGAAGAATATTTAACCACCAATTTTTATGTGTAAAAATGTTTCTAAAGGTCCAAGCCGTTTCGAAGGAGTAGGGAAAAGTTGCGAAAAGTTGCGGAATTGCTAAATTTTTTTTTTGACAAAAGTGTTAATTGCACGAAAAAATCAAATGTTGATATTATTGTTCATGAATCTATGATAAACATATATTTTTTTCAAACCAATTGACCTAGCCGTTACGGAGGAATAGGCCTCAGAAAATCACTGTTTTATGGCACTTTTCGGGCGCTTGGCCCTTGGCTTTCAATTTAGTCGTTTCATTTCAGAACGCTGCCGCACGTTTACCGTGCTGCAGTAGGCCAGTTGCAGTACGTTAGCAGTCCGACAACAGCGCCTAAATTGAAAACGTATCTGGCTGCAGTGCGTTTGTTTGCCAGTGATGTGCTATTCAACACCGCACCGAATTGAACACATGGTGCTTGTGACGTTGCTGTCCTGTTGTCGACTGTTCGCCGTAAGGTTGCCACATCGCGCGCTTTGTATGAAAAATACGATCTTCCGTACGTAGTACGACTAACGCATCGCATCCGCACCGCAGCAGGCCGTCAAAAGACGCATAAATTGAAAGCGCTCTAAAAATGAAGTTTTTTTTTTATAATTCGCTTTTATTTTTATATATAAAAAAAAAACAATACATGTTCAAGATTTTTGTTTTTGCAAGGCCCTTTTAAAAAAACAGGCTTTATTTTTTGTTATTTTCAAATATTTCCGTGACGTAATCTCGTAGACATACACGTTTGAAATCGTAATCGTAAGTTAGGGTCAGATTTGCGTTTTTTTTTTTATCAAACCAACAGTATCGGGTCTTGATTTTGATTTTTATGATAATAAAATTAGTTTTCATGTCATTTTCAAAAGAAAACAGTAAGTATTTTTTTTTATTAAAATCCACTAATATAAAAATATATGTGGATTTCCAGTATTTTAAAAAAGTTCAAAATGTAGAGTAGAACTTAGTCTTAAATAAATTGGCTCTCCCAAATAACCCATTACTGGCATCTTTATTGCGCTGAAGTACTCTTATACACCCAAGTGTAAAGACTAGTTTTCAGGCGTGTTTATCCACCGTAATTGCCTCCTCAGCGCGTTATGAGTGTTCAGATTTAATTACTTCGTTTACTTGAGTTAATTACAACTTCATAAGAGCACAAAATAGATAGGTACTTACAGAAGTCAATCTACATACGAGTATAGAGCGCGCTCGGGCAACGCACACATAGACACCGCTCACGGACACGATGTCTCGGTCGCGTCTCTGACCACTCGTCGAACAGTTCCGGCTCAAACGCTCATTAGTGTGCGTCCACCGAGCGTAGGTATAAAAAGTGAAGTACTTAGAGGAGATTGTCTTCTGTACTCATCTATTTTGTGATAAGAGTGCCTCCAGCGAACCTTTGCGTAAGATACCCGTCTAATAACCTTGTGGTTGAAATTATGATTGTAATTAACGCTTTAAGTAATTATTATCTTCTGCCAGCAACCTTTGCCCCCTTCGAACACACTCCTGAGGTAAAAATATGTGCTATTCCAGGAAATGGTCTACCCGTTTTCTAGAGTCTGCCTAAAAAGTCAACCGACTTGGGTAATTATTAGAGTAAAATGAAACCTGATGTAGTTAACGCTAGTTCGATAATCAAGGTTGAGTAAGAGATCTTGATCATTGTTTACTACGAGTAATAGCTGAAGAACCTTATAATCGAATCCATCGAATATAAATATATTTTTAATGATTAAATATTATACAAAATTACCAAATCGTCTGACAGACTATAAATTCATCTTAATCCGTTCAGCCGTTTTTTTTTAAATATTGCTGTAAAGTCGAGTCGAGTCCAATACCTTTGTGAATTTTCAAAGATTTTTTTTTTCTTTATTCTTCTTTGCGTATTGATGGCAAAATTAGTAAAATTCCTGGCCTGACCCAGAATTCAGTCGTCCGCTAATGCTGTCATTAGGTACCTACGTGAGCAGGTCACCGGGCAATTAATTAATTAATTAATGCAGGACGGAAGGTGGGACATGGTCTGCGGAGACACGCCGCACAAACACTGAAAATCGGAACCATTCGAGAACGAACCTGTGGAGATTGCCTTTGCTGCGCACAACCTGGGTTGCGGAGTCTGTTGTTGTTATTTGCTGTTGAAGACAGACAGATGGAAGGAATGGAGGGAGGCATTTGCCCAAGAGTGGGACAGATCAGGCTAACAAACAATATATACAAGGTGTAAGGGACAGCCCTCCACAAACTTTAAGGGCTTGCTCAGTAGCCGAAACTGAATAACCATCCACAAACAATTTTTTCAGGAAACGAAAAAAAAATTCGGCCTCTCCATACAAACTGTCCAATCAAGTTTATAATTTTCTATGGTGAGGCGGATTTTTTTTTTTCGTTTCCTGAAAAAAAATTTTGTGGAAGGTTGTTCAGTTTCGTCTACTGAGCAAGCCCTTAAAGTTTGTGGAGGGCTGTCCCTTACACCTTGTATATATATAGACTGTTAAATTTTGATCGTTTTAATCCCGTGGAGGGTCGATCCGGTACATGAAACACTATCGATTTGTAAAGATAAAATAAAAAATAAAGTACCTTTTTTTAAAACTCATAATAATTTACGCATGTACTAAATTAATTTCTTTAAGAAAACGTCAGCTGAGTGGGTCCAATGGCCGGTAGTAGTCGGCGTTGCGTACTTTTTAAATATTTTTGGGAAAAAAATATAACATGGTGTAAAAACTATTGGAATCCATTCAGTTACTGATTCTGAACAAACTGTATTTAGGTTTCGCTTAAACTAAAAAATATTTTGTATTATTTTCGAAAATTAAAAGTTTCCATTATTCGTTATTCAAAACTACCCTTATAAAAACGATTTAGGGGCTGTTAAGATTGTATAGGATAATCTTATTCCACAGTTAATACACTTGAAATATATAACTAAATAATAGCAAATTTAATTTTTTTTATAGAACCCCCGACGCATAAAATCGTAAAAAAATAAAAGAACTGGCAATGACGAGTCTAATGAGCCCAAACTCGACGTGTTTACTAGTACGCATTCCAGGGTTCCATTAGCCACCTCCCAGTTCTAGCATCAGGCCCTCGTCATCATGAAAAATATTTAGAAATAGTTAAGACGATTCTAAGGAGCCTAAACTCGACGTGTTTACTAGTAGGCATTCCAGGGTTCCATTAACCACTTCCCAGTTCTAGCATCAGGTCTTCGTCATAAGGTTATCATCGTCATGAGAAACGAACAGAACAATTTTAAGATAAATCTAAATATGCCGAAATTTGATGAGTTTATTAATACGCATTCCAAGGTAACATCTCTTACCTCCAACCTCCATCATCAGACTAGCCTGGCATGCACATAGGTATATGATTATTTCAAACATTAGGCTACATAATATGTGTTTATTAGTAAAGTATACATCCATTAAGTGTTTAAGATCCCAGCAACAAATGAGCTGATCACCGTGAACACCTGAACAAATCTTAAATTAGAAGAAAGAAAAAGAAAAGAAATAAAATATGTTTATTCCGCCTATTTAAAGACGCACAAATAACAAAACTCAATAATATAAAAAAAAAGTACAAAATATAAAAAAAAAGCCAGTCCCATGTGTGTAACGAGCTTAACAATATTTCTTGTACCATAGACAACGGAGTTGTCTAGATTATCTGTTGCATTTTGACGCCGGCCATAACAGGGAAGGGACAAACATAAACAAAATTAACCTAAGAAAGAGTAACTAAAACTAAAAGAAAATCATAATTATATATTAATACAATCTAAAATTATAACTTGTGCGTCGCATCTAAGCAGGAATGGTAAATTGTATCTAAGAACCATCTCGATAACGTCCACTTTAAAATAAAAAAACCGCATCAAAATCAATCCATTCGCTGAGGAGCTACGATACCACATACAGACACACTGACTCACAGACACCTCAAACTTATAACACCCCTCTTTTCCGTCGGGGTTAATAAATGAAAAAATTGGACGTTGTTAGTTTTCCCCTATAAAACAATTTAGGGTTGTCAAAGTTTTTATGATAAAATCAACAAGAATTAGGCAACTTGACTTGAATTAGGTTAGTACTTTAAGAAATAAACAATTCAAAATTTACGCTAGTTAAGTTGCGGGAAAAGTGCTAGTCAAACACAGACACCCCATTTTAGTCTCTAGCGTAATTGAATAAATCAAATCTGTATTATTAAACTGTCAGAGTGATATTTCCAATAAGCAAATACCTTTCTATGATTTTTCGGGCGTCTTCGGCTACTTTTGTCACTCGTCGGGCGGCGTCGTGGGCGACGACGGTGCGCAGGATATGGACTATATGGTCTAAGATCCGATTAATAACTACCTTCACCGGTCTGTTTAATGGATGAAACGTATTTTATGATAAATTTAGTGTGTTAAATAATATAACGCGGGTGGGTTGCCTAAGAAATTCCTGGCCAGACTATTATTAATGAAAAATTGAAAATAACCGTTATTCATACCAGATTTTTTTGCAGACAACACTATAACATCATATTCGTAATGTAACAGCGTTTATTTTGATGTACAATTTGTTGTATATCGAAATAAACACACCTGTTTATACAAATCTGTTTATACCTGGCAACCTACAAAAAAAATCTCAAAAAAATCATCTGTTTATGCCTGGAAACAAATAAGCAACCCAACATTTTTATGTTCTAAAGGCTTCACTCTTTCGGTTAGTATTAAATTTATTCGTTAAACCGCGACATTTTTCAAAAAAAAAAAATTGTTTGGCCAGGAATTTCTCAAGCAACCCACCCGCGTTATATTATTTAATATACTAAATTTATCATAAAATACGTTTCATCTATTAAACAAACGGGTGAAGGTCGTTCTTAACCGTATCCTCTACTAATATTTCACTAGCAAGAACAACCGACGATACACGCGCGCCTTGTAAATTCCTCTCTGTACCTTACATTTCTTTGGATATACGTTTGTCAGTTTTACAGTCCACTACTTTTTATTTAACCTTTCGAATGTCTTAAGTTACACTGTCCGACATAAGGTAATTGTCTTTCTATTGTGTTTCTAATTACGACATTCAAAGAGTTAAATCTCAATCTACACCCTAATAAAGACATTGTCATTACGACAATTTAAGAAAGAAAAATTTTACTCTGTTGGAAAAGCCGAAAAGTATTTACAAATTATAAATATCTAAGTACATTTAATGAAAAGAATGCGCCACATCCGGGCAAAACGACCGAACGCTCAGCATAATGCCGAGACCGAGACCCCAACGCAGCGGGGGTTGTCATAAGATGATTTTTCCCATCGAAAAAAAAAAAAAATGAAAAAGACCCCAACGCAAAAAGCGGCGAGTCTACGGCGCTCGTTTTCAGCATGACCCAATAACAGTGTCGACATAGACGTTGGCACGGTGCCAAAAAAAATCAAATACGATAGATAATTATAATTATTTTTTTAGGAAAAAGAATAAAAAATTTGAAGCCACTAAAATTGATTTTGATTTGCCTTTTTTTGAGGTGGGATATCATCTTATGATTTTTTTGAGGTGGGATATCATCTTATGATTGTTTTCCGCTCTAAGTTGGAGTGGGAAGGCATGTCAGACTTTGACTGACTAAAACCCCGCTTGGATCCTTCAGTTGCCTATTGTATTCTAAGACAACGAATTTCCTTTGCAGAAAAGCTCATGGCCCTAGCGAGCATCGGCCCTGAGTCCCTGTAAGACCGCGTGGCACTCGCTGACAATGACCTAAACCAGAGACTCGCCAGAGGTCGCTACCGCCGATCATTTCTTTTTTTTTATTATTGATAGGCTCGCGTTTGACCACTATCTCACCTGATGGTAAGTGATGATGTGGCCGACGATGGAGCACACTTGCCTAGAAGTAACCTATTCACTCTCGACTTAAAGACTCCTAGGTTGTAGCTATCAGGAAACACATTCCCCGAAGACACGGAGATGCTACACCCAAAGCAGATTTTACCTGAAACAAAACATAAGCATGGAATAAGTAAGATAGTAATAATAAGTTTTACTGGCCTATTGGTCTAGTAGTTAGTGGTCCTGACTGCTATGCCGGAGGTCGTGGGTTCAATTCTCACCATGGACAATTTTTTTATGAGCATGATCTGTTGTTCTGTGTCTGGGTGTAATTTATCTATATATGTATGTATTTAGGAATATATAAGTATGTTTATCAGTTGTCTTGTACTCATAACACAAGCTCTGCTTAGCTTGGGACTAGACCGTGTTGTGTGATAGTCGTGGAATATTATATTATAATAAGTTATGTTATAAGTATTCGCCTATTTTCGCTTCACAATTTCAAACAAAAAGGTCTTATGATATTTGAAACAAGTTTTTCTTTCGCAGTTTACTGAAAATGTAGGTCAAACCAATTAGGCTGGTAACAAAGGAGTGAACATTAAAATTTGATGAGAGTAAATAAAATTAAGAGTTTGTTCCTGAACTCAATTCGTTTGAATTACCTAGCAATTTTTAGTTGAAAAAATGAAAAAAACTTGTTTTTTCCTCCTAGCATAATCAGCCTTAATGTTCCCACTGCTGGAACTCAGGCCTCCTCTCTGAGAGAGTGAACGGGTCAAAACTCACCACGCGGGCCCAGTGCGTGTTGGTGAATGTCACATATCTTCGAATTTTTTATTCTAGGACATGCCGGTTTCCTCACGATGTTTTCCTTCACCGTTTTGAGGCAGTGGTGATGAAATAAATTGCACAAAGTGCACCGGGCTGGGTTTGAATCAGCGACCTACAACTTGTAAGTCGGGGCCGTTACTATTCAACCACCACTCTCTGTTTTTTCCTCCTAATTTGACCTAAATAGAGGCGATACCTTACATCGACAACTCACAGCATATTGGGTGGAGTTGTATCTATACCTAAGTATGGACTTGTTCAGTCGCGAAAAATAACAAGTTTGACCACAAACTTGACTATCCGATACTGCGATGGCGCCTAACACACACTTTAGCGCAGAGGATAGCCTGGCTGAATAAACAAGATTAAAATTGGACTGTATTGATGCGGTGTAAAAATGCGTAACTATACGTGTCATTGCAAAATACGTCTTTTGGGCCAGAAAAGACAGTTTTGGGCTAAAGTAAGACAGTTGCGCTAGGAACATTGATTTTTGAAATTGATTTTTGCAATTATAATCTACTCACTCTACTAATAATTTAATGAAGAATTGATATTTTTGTTTAAACGCGCTAATCTCAGGAAATACTGGTTCGAATTAAAAAATGCTTTTAGCATTGTATAGCCCATTTATCAAGGAAAAAGCTAGTAATCCTTGCATATATAACAAAGTCTCCCACCGTGTCTGCCTTTCTGTATGATATTCAGACAGACAGGCAGACGTGGTGGGAGACGCAGTGATTCATGAGGAAGGTTTAAGTGTCATCGCGAAGCGTGCGTCGCAAAACGTTCGTCCCGCATGCCTCAACCTGGGGCATACGACGGTACATTTACGCGTGCGTCCCGAACGACACATGCTCGTACTGAGGCGGCGTTCGCAACGATCGTATGACGCGAATGCTCACTGGGAGCAAACACGTCTACACAGCCCGAGGCATGCGAGGCGAACCATTCGCGACACACGCCTCGCGACGTCTGTACGCGGCTTTAAATTTATGCATATTACAGTAAAGTCAGAAATTTTAAGGTTACTAACACTCGCGCGTAGCTGGGACGGTAGTAATATAATATAAGAAATTGTAAGTCAAGCTATTCTTTATTGGTTACGTGACCAAACTTCTCATTATATAACTCAGCAACAGGAAAATGTAATAACCTCTAATGCCAGCCATACACGGTCAAACCTGTCGTCCAATCGGTATGAAGCTACATATTTGATCAAACAGATTTGACCATGTATGGGGCGGTCCAAAAGGCATGATCAAACCAAAAGAATTGAAATTCGATTGTGCCGTCAAACATGTTGGTCATACCAATCCACTCCCACACACGGTTTTTTTTTTTTTTTCGATGGGAAAAATCATCTTATGACAACCTCCGCTCTTGGGCGGAGCGGGAGATAGTGTCAGACTCTTACTGACTAAAAAACCCATCCCGGTCCTTCAAGCCTTCATACCGGGGCTCGAGCGCCCTTTCGGATAACCCTGGCCCCAGTAGGCTTCGACCCGGCTGGGCCCCTGCTGCTGTTGCTGACAGCTCCTTGAGGCGCGCGGGAACAGCGCGCGCCGTTGACGACTTGGGCTTGGTCCGGACTGTTAACGGACGGCCGGACAGCGAGCTACCCATTGCTCACTGTCCGCAAGCCCGCGCCTACGGACACACGGTCAAACTCTGTTTGATCAAACATGTAGCGTCATACCGATTGGACGACAGGTCTGACAGTGTATGGCTGGCATTATAAACTAATTTGCCTTTTTACAACGCCAACTAAATATTTTAATGCTTGCCATACACGGTCAAACCTGTCGTCCAATTGGTATGACGCTACATGTTTGATTAAACAGATTTGACCATGTGTGGGAGTGGTTTGGTATGACTAACATGTTGTCACTTCCACACATGGTCAAATCTGTTTGATCCAATCGGTAGCGTCATACCGATTGGACGATAGGTTTGACCGTGTATGGCCGGCATTAGGCTTGCGCCTGTTCTCGTTAGTCAAGGAGAGCGGGATGAGGCCCCTGTCCACCGCTACTACATTTTGATGCATCCCCACGTCGGTTTTCAGGAAGTATTCCCTGAGACTGCATACCTCACAGTTGTGCAGGGTAAAAGCTGTCTTCGTCTTTAGTTACTGTCCCGCTCCCGTGAGGGGGTGTCTTAGACATCGATGAAACATAAACGAATACCAAGGATCTAGTACATGATTTTGGACCTCCTAGTGATAGCATTTTTGTCGGTTTTTTTCTAGTTGTTTTTTATTAGTTTATTTTAAACTGTATAAAATTGTTATTCTAACATATTTAGTAAAAAAAAAAATGAAAAAATTACTTTTAAAATTGAAAATGCCATCGAAGTTGATTAGATTGACGATTTTATCTACTCCGGTGATCAGGGTAGATGAAATCGGGCCCGATGACTTTTTAATCAATTTTTAATATTAATAATAAATATATTATATTATTTTTTTTACTAAAAATATCATCGCCATTGGTTACAATAACGATTTAACACAGTTTAAATTAAAAAAAAGACAGTTTTTTTTTAAATTACGATTATGCTGACGAATATTTCCACCACTTGGGGGGTTAGAATCGTAAACTGGTTCTGTGGTGTTTGTTTCGTTTCATGTCAAAGACATCGTTGGATAGCCTATTTAACGAGAAAGGTATACATTTTTTTTTTCAAATCGAATCAGTAGATCCTGAAATTTATATATGAATATATATTTATATTAGAGTATTAAAACAAAGAAACTAATTAGCTCATTATAATTATAGATACTAATTTATTATAGATAGTAAATAATTAACATCACAACTTTCGTTATAATTCGAGTAAACATGTCAATACTATCATGCTTTTTGTCATTAAAAAGAGATAGCGCTATTTTTTCTATATAGCTCTGTCCCTCTCTTACATTTTAACAAGCATGCTGTTTTGTTTTTCCAGTGCTACTCGATCAATAGTTACGGGAACTGCTACGGAAGTCTGCTACGCATATTGCTACGAAAAACCGCTACGCAAACGCTACACGGCTACGCAGCTGGTAAAGCGAGAGTAAACTTCATGCATATTGAAAGCGAAGTCGTGGCCTGATTTTTAGAGTGAAGGTTTTGACCTAATAGCCACTTTATTTTTGTTACTTATTTCATCGCAAATGGTCTCAAAACTCTGAATAATTAAAAAATAACATTTTGCATTGGACTGGCCTGTTGGTTTAGTGGCCCCGGACTGCTATGCCGGAGGTCGTGAGTTCGATTCCCACTCAGAAGAAAGGTTCGTGTGATGAGCACGATCATTTGTTCTGCGTTTGGCTGTAATTCATCTATAATGTGAATATATTTAGAAATATATAATATTAAATATGTTTATCAGTTGTTTAGTACTCATTACACAAGCTCTGCTTAGTTTGGGACTAGATGGCGTTGTGTGAAGTAAAAATTACCCTAACTATAATAAATATTATGGGTCATTTTGCTAACCGGTTAATATTTTTTGGTTGGACAATTTAGGCATGACTTACTCTTAAATAATGCTCCCATTCTAGGATAGACCGAGAGGCCGTCTCAGACTTTTACTGACTAAAACCCACCTTTTTCGTTTAGTTGCCCCCTGCGTTCCAGGGCGATGGTAACTTTTTCGACAATCCCCGTAATCTCATATGAGTGGAGTAGAATAATAAGAATTATTTACTTAGGTGAACTATTTCACTCACTCTCATTATTTAGCCTAAAAACCAGAAAATGTTTTACAAAGAAGGCAGATAAAATGTAATTAGAAAACTGTCTTTAGCAGCGATGTGTGGTTTCATGCTTAAATAAGACTTCAATAGAAAGCGAAAATTTATACGTTTAATTTTTTTTTTTACTATTTGATTGTATACTACGAAACCAAATTCTGCAAATCAGATTCATACTTCACCGATTTTTTTTTTTTACATTCCCCACCGCGTCCATCTGTCTGTACTTACGCAGTAAACACAAAAACTCCTGAATGGATTTTAAAGTGGTTATCACGGTTTCCACCAATAGACAGACTAAAAACTTTATTTTTTGTCTAGACTCAAATCTTTTATGATTTATTCTAGACTAAATTTGTTGTTTTTTGTACGCCATAAATGGCAAAACAAGCAGATCGACCAGTTATTTTAAGACCTTGCACATATGATGTATACTCATGTTTTACAATAAAAATATATTCTATTCTATTCTTTTCTGAATCATAAGACGAGTTTATGAATAATATGTATTATAGTAGAAAAAAAAAAAAACGAGAATTAACTAACACCCAAGCAAATCTGGGGCAAGTGGCTAGTTTTAGATAAAAAATAAAGAGTCAGTAAGAAGCGTTGCCTCAAAAAGGTATTACATATTTTCGTGAGAGAATTCTTCCAATTTTACGCAAAGGTTACGAGCTTTGATTCCGCGAATTGCGGCTATGTACTGTCAAATGTAATAAAAATAACGTAAGAATTCTGACAGCCTTAACTGACAAGACGAAGACTGAAGAGATAAACAAAAAATATTTATATACAGACGTGATGTTGAAGCTCTACCACGATTTTACGGCCTAAACTGAACTGTTAAAGGGATGTACTCGTAACTATACAATGTGTAAGAGACAGCCCTCCGCAAACTTTTAGGGCTTGCTCAGTAGACGAAACTGAACAACCTTTAACAATTTTTTTTCTCAAGAAACGAAAAAAAAAATCGGCCTCTCCATACAAACCGTCCAATCAAGTTGGTTTATAATTTTGTATGGTGCGGCTGATTTTTTTCTCGTTTCCTGAAAAAAAAAATTGTGGTAGGTTGTTCAGTTTCGTTTTTTAAACCTTGAAATTTGAATTTGTGTTCCTAACCTTACCTGTAACCTTTGTTTATGCTCACTTCTCAATTTTAAGTCTGACACGTATCATGAGGGATAGTAATGGGCTAGCTGTCGTCTGTAATTCTTTTACTTTTTAATGCGTTTTTTTTTATTAGCTGTTAGTCCTTCAAGCCGTAATAAATAAATAGATTGGCCCGCTGCAAGGCTCAGTGCTCGCTCGGCGTGCGAGTGAAATGTCTCCCTCATAAATATTATTTCCGTCTTTGTCTTCGATCTGTAATAACGTTAAACTGCGCATTGACTTGTTTACCTTGACTCAAACCACAATGATTTACGTAAATACTGTTTACCTAATAACTACTTGGTACACATTTTTGAATCATTAGTTACATTATAACGGAAAATGGTAAAGATTTTAGGTACATATTTAGGTATGACTCCCATCACTTATCTAATTTGGCTTTATTCTACTGGTACGACGTGTACCGGTACGTGATTAACGTCGCATAACTGGGTACTTGTAATACCTACCAGGATAACCTTGAATTAATTGGATATATCTAATTATATATCAGGATGGCAACAAGCCGATTTTCTTTTAAGGTGAAGGCACGTGAGCATATTCGCAAGATGTTGGTAGAATCATCACCGCGTGTATGTATGTAGTATGTAGCTCAAGACCGAACGGGATGGCGGCGGACTGTGGACGCCCTCTGCCCCATCTAGGGGACACAGGAACTTAAAGAAGATCTAAGTATGTATTTACTATTGTATATATTTGTTTCTCTTCTGTTTTGTCTATTTATTAAGTTGCATCTGCCATGTTACGTTTCTGCACCATCCTAAGGTCGACTGGTAGATAATGCCTAAGGCATCAAGTCCGCCTTTGTACAGTTTTTTTGTGCAACAACCATTTAAAATAAAAAATAAAATTTTAAAATTGCCTGTTGGTCTAGTGGTTGCCCTGACTACTATGCCGAAGGTCGTGGATTCGATTCCCACCCAGGACAAATGTTTGTGTGAGAGCACGGTTATTTAAAATATTGTCCCGTCTGATTGTTGAAAAATGTATCTCTAATATGCATGTATTTAGCAATATATAAGTATGTGACTAGACGGCGTTGAGTGATAGATGTGGAAAGTTAAATTATTATTGTAAAATATCTCGAATATCAAGTACAAAATATTGTGCTCTCTCTACATTTTGTGTATAGTAAGCAGTGATGCAATCGTTGATAATGAAGCGCGCTGGTTTTAAAGGGCATATTCACTCTAGCCTTGACAATGCCTAAATTATATTCAGACGGGAAAGCCTGTGGCTGTGGCTGGCAAATTGTTCCGATCCTTCGATATACGCGGTATAAACAAACTGAGCTATGCGATCCTATAATTTTTTTCATATTGCTGAGCTGATCCTGAAGTAAAAGTTGTTTTATAATTTATGAGTAAGTACTTGCACCCTCCTTTTTTGAACTGGAGCATTTTTTTTTCGGTGTGGAAAATCATCAAATGACAACCACCGCTCTTGGGCGGGAGATAGTGACAGACACTTACCGACAAAAAAAAATGAGGGTGAGGGCGTGCCCAACATTTACTGGTGGGAACCCATCTGTGTCTTATAGATATTCTATGGCCACAGTCACACCCCCTGATATATCCAGAGGATCAGCAATAGGTAGTTCGCCGTCCGGTCGTATGGTAACAGTCGGGACTGAGCTGACTTCGTCGACGATGCAGCACGCGCGCTTCAAAGACATGTCAGCAAAACCGTAGGGGCTTAGCAGGGTCGAAACCTACAGCGGCATTACTTTCAGAACAAATAGCGGATTCGTTTCAAAACCCCTCTTCTGCTACTTTATATAAATATATATGTAGGTATATATTATATTAAATATATATGTATATCTATTTTAGTTATATATATACATTTGCACCCTTATTTTTCTTAATAATCCATTTTTTTGTTGTTTTTTAGGGTTCCGTAGCCAAATGGCAAAAAACGGAACCCTTATAGATTCGTCATGTCTGTCTGTCTGTCTGTCTGTCTGTCTGTCTGTCTGTCTGTCTGTCTGTCCGTCCGTATGTCACAGCCACTTTTTTCCGAAACTATAAGAGCTATACTGTTGAAACTTTGTAAGTAGATGTATTCTGTGAACCTCATTAAGATTTTCACACAAAAGTAGAAAAAAAGCAATAAATTTTGGGGGTCCCCATACATAGAACTGAAACTCAAATTTTTTTTTTTCATCCAACCCATGCGTGTGGGGTATCTATGGATAGGTCTTCAAAAATGATACTGAGGTTTCTAATATCATTTTTTTCTAAACTGAATAGTTTGCGCGAGAGACACTTCCAAAGTGGTAAAATGTGTGTCCCCCCCCTCTAACTTCTAAGATAAGAGAATGATAAAACTAAAAAAAATATATGATATACATTCTTATAAAAACTACCAACGAAAATTGGTTTGAACGAAATCCAGTAAGTAGTTTTTTTTTTAATGCGCCATAAACCGAAAAAAATACACTATTATTAAAACATCGATCAAAGTTACAACACATAACAAGAACTTTTATATTATGTTACTTGCTGCTACGGAACCCTTCATAGGCGAGTCCGACTCGCACTTGGCCGGTTTTTTTTTGTGCACCTGCCATGTTTTTCTCTTCACCACCCTAGGTTGACTGGTAGAGAATGCCTAAGGCATTAAGTCCGCCTTTGTACCTGTGCGTTGCATAAAGTTTTAATAAATAAATAAATAAATAAACCTATCGGAGTCATGAGTCGTACAAAAGAGAACACCGGGGCCCTTAAATGAAAGCAAAGAATGAACAAAGGAGTGGTTTTAGTCAGTAAAAGTCCGATACGCCCAGTTCTACCTTAACCTAAGAAAAAAAACCCTAGCAGGTATCAGCCAGACAGACCCTATACTGAATCCGGTACCACCGGGTGCCCGAATACCTCTGTCGAGTAGTCGAGGCCTACCTGTCGGACAGGTATATTGTCTACCCCGGTCACCAGGGAGACTGGAAACGTCGGGAGATGTCGTGCGGTGTTCCGCAGGGGTCGGTACTAGGGCCACCCTTGTGGAACATCGGGTACGATTACGTGCTGCAGGGCGACCTCCCTGACGGGGTCAGCGTGGTCTGCTACGCAGACGACACGCTGGTTCTAGCGCAGGGAGAGTCGTAACAGGCGGCGGTCGCTCTAGCGACACGCGAGGTTGCGATGGTCGTTGATAGGATCCAGGAGTTGGGACTCGAGGTGGCGCTTCACAAGTCCGAGGCGATGTGCTTTCACGGTCGCCGCTCTCGGAACGCGCCGCCAATGAGTTCCCAACTAACGGTAGGAGGAGTTGACATCGGTGTCGGGTCGACGATGAAATACCTGGGACTCGTCCTCGACAGCCGGTGGAATTTCGTGGAGCATTTCCGACGTCTGGCTCCCAAACTCAACCGGACTGGGGCCGCTCTCAAGCGGCTCCTGCCCAACCTTGGGGGTCCAGACGCCTACTGCCGGAGGCTCTACGCGGGGATTATTTGGTCCATGGCCCTCGGGGGGCGGGGCGCCGGTGTGGGCGCCGTCGCTGCAAAAGCGAGCGGCGGCCATTCTGAACGCCTGCCAGAGGGTCATGGCAATTCGGATGGTGCGGGGATACCGCACGATTTCCCGCGAAGCGGCGAGCCTTCTGGCTGGCCTACTACCGTGGGTTCTGGAGGCAACAGTCCTTGCACACATGCACGACATGCGCGTGGAGATGCAACGCCGGGGTGAAAGTCCTCTGAGGCGACAGGTCGCGGCATGGCGGACAGAGCTCCGGCGGGATCTCATGGTGGAATGGCGTCAGCGACTATCGCAACCCCGTCATGAGCACGCCACAATTATGGCGATAATTGTCCCCTCTTTGAGGCGTGGCTGGAAAGACCTCACGGCGTCCTTACCTTCCGCATGACACAGGTCCTCACCGGAAATGGCAAGTTCGGGAGGTTCCTGTTCCGAATCAAAGCGGAAGTGACGCCCGGGTGTCGCCATTGTGCGGAACGCCCGGAGGACACGGTGGAGCACACAATCGCGATGTGCCCTGCTTGGACGGAGCATCGCCGTGCCCTCGTGGGGGTGATCGGCGGCGGAGACCTGTCGCGCCGGGCCTTGGTCGAGGCCATGGCCCGGAGCGAGGAGGAGTGGCAGGCGGTCGCCGACTTCTGCGAAGCAGTAATGCTCGCTAAGGAGGAGGCCGACCGCATCAGGCAACGGCGCTCTCACCGCCGCCGCCGGGATTCCGATCCCGATTTCCAGCCACCGTAAGCGCGGGCTTGCGGGCAGTGAGCAGTGGGTATCTCGCTGTCCGGCCGTCCGGTAACAGTCCGGACCAAGTCCAAGTCGTCGACGGCGCGCGCTGTTCCCGCGCGCCTCAAGGAGTTGTCAGCAACAGCAGGGGCCCAGCCGGGTCGAAGCCTACTGGGGCCAGGGTTATCCGAAAGGGCGCTCGAGCCCCGGTATGAAGGCTTGAAGGAACGGGATGGGTTTTTTAGTCAGTAAGAGTCTGACACTATTTCCGGCTCCGCCCAAGAGCGGGGGTTGTCATAAGATGATTTTCCCATCGAAAAAAAAAACCCTATACTGAAATATTACCAAATAGCTGAAAAATATCTTATATAAACTTTAGGTATGTATAAATACTTGAAGAAAAATACAAGAGAAGAAAAATAAACGCGTAACTCTGAAAAATGAAACGCAAAATGTGAAGTATCCGCGATCTGCAATTTCCTGTGTGTTCGAGACGTTTTGAATCGAGATGAATCGAACGACTTCTCAGTATTTTGATTCGAATAAGATTTGATTCCAATAGTTGTCTCGTTGACAATATTTTTAAGACAGTTATTTGAATTAAATTCGATTTGATAATTGTATGGGTGGTTCTAATGTTTCTTTTTGCGTTTGTCTCATTGGCTGTAATAGGCTAGACCTTTCTCAACTGTTCTCAAATATATAAAATCTTTGACTGTTCTATATATAATAACTAGCTTTCGCCTACGTAAGTAGATACTATCTAATTCTATGTCACTCAGGAATATTTTTCTGCTATCTCGCGGACGAAGCCGCTAGCAGCTTCATTCGCAATAAGATTAGATATTGAAACAAACCTTTTTTTACTGTCCGTTCAACTGATTTGAATTGTATTCCGTAGACATAAGGATGGTATTAAAAGCAAAAACTGGCCAAGTGCGAGTCGGACTCGCCCATGAAGGGTTCCGTAGCAGCAAGTAACATAATATAAAAGTTTTTGTAGTTCGTTGTAACTTTGATCGATGTTTTAATAATAGTGTATTTTTTTTAGATTTATGACGTATTCAAAATAAAACTACTAACTAGATCTCGTTCAAACCAATTTTCGTTGGTGGTTTGCATGGTAATGTACATCATATTTTTTTTTTGTTTTATCATTCTCTTATTTTAGAAGTTAGAGACGGGGAGACACATTTTACCACTTTGAAAGTGTCTGTCGCGCAAACTATAAAATTCAGAAAAAAATGATATTAGAAACCTCAGTATCATTTTTGAAGGCTTATCCATAGATATCCCACACGTATGAGTTCGATGAAAAAAAAAATTTTTGGTCTTCAGTTTTAAGCATGGGGTCCCCCAAAATTTATTGCTTTTTTTCAATTTTTGTGTAAAAATCTAAATGCGGTTCACAGAATACATCTACTTACTAAGTTTCAATAGTATAGCTCTTATAGTTTCGGAAAAAACTGGATGTGACATACGGATGGACACACAGACAGACAGACATGACGAATCTATAAGGTTTCCGTTTTTTGCCATTTGGCTACGGAACCCTAAAAAATGGTTACAATACCAACTATTTGCTGTGGCCGCCATTTGTCATGCCACCAACGTAATAAAAGTCAAAACCAGTTGAACGGAAAATAAAAATGTTTTGTTCAAATCTAACGCGAATTGACAACAATACGCAATTATGGTCCAACTGTGAAAACTATTGTTCAATTGAATTATCGAGAATGAATCTATAACAAGATTCGATGGTTTGTGCGAAACTATATATTTTTAGTGTTCCGTAGCTTAATGGCAAAAAGTTGGACAGGACGGACATAATATTTCACAACCAATTCACTTGTATACTAAATATTGAAATAGTATCAAAAAACAAAATTTGGAAACCGCGTTTGAAGAGAGGGTGAATTTTGTAAAACCCTCTCTTAGTGCTCAAATACGTCATAAAAGGAAACCTTACGCAAAATTACAAGCTTCCAGTCCCAGTAATCTCGACTGTGCGTTGATATGTGTCAGTCAATCAGTTTTTTTTTTTATATCTATACATATAAATGAAATTGGAGTGTCTGTTTGTAATATTGAAATAGCCGCTTTTTACTACATGCATATGAATATATATACGGTACATACATCAAAATAACATTTTTTATAATTTTTGTCTGTCTGTCTGTGTGTCCGGGCTAATCTGTGAAATGACTGGACCGATTTTGACGGGACTTTTTTTTGGCAGGTAGCTGATGTCATAAGGAGTAACTTAGGTTTTACTTTACTTTTATTTTAGAAAAAAATAAATTCAAGTCCACGCGAACCAAGTCGCGGGCACAGCTAGTCTACACTAATATTATAAAAAGGTTTTTTTTATTTTTCTGTGTATGTTTGTTATCAATAAACTCAAAAACTACTGTGTCGATTTCAAAAATTATTTCACCATTGGAAATCTACATTCACCCTGAGTAACATAGGCTATATTTATTACCCGTGCGAAGCCGGGACGGGCCGCTAGTTGTATATAAAATGGTTTGTGTTTGTTTATATCGGCGAAGTACGAAAACCAGTTCACCAACGAGACGAAGCATTGTATGACGTATACAGTTATCGGCACGAATATTGAGCGTTGGCTTCAAGTTGCGCAGAAGTCAAATATTCGGTCTTTTTAGTGGTGCGACGTGAGACGTGGGCTCTCCGCGCCATCGTGTCATAGACGTCTCTCGTGATTCGTTCCCTGCGCTTGCTACATGTATCTAACAATGACGACGATTGGCTCGCTAATGTATAGAATGCGCAAAGCGATCCCCACTCTGACGCCGAGTGGTCCATATTTGTGCCGATAACTATACGTGCTTAGATAGAGTCCGATGTGAGGTTTGCAGTGAGTCCCGGTATAAAAGGAGTGATGAAGACTTCAAGAGCTCTTGGTCTTTTGAATTCGAGCGAACAACATTGCCTAGAAACTCTTAAATAATAATATTCTACAACTATCACACAACGCCGTCTAGTCCCAAGCTAAGCAGAGCTTGTGTTATGGGTACTAGACAATTGATAAATATATATATTTCTATATACATACATATTATAGATAAATTACACCCAGATACAGAACAAATAGATTATGCTCATCACCCAAAAATTTGTCCTGGGGTGCTATTCTCTAAGAAAACAGCCTTGAGCTCAGCGCTGGCACAGCGACGAGACGTGAGCGCAGTACATTGAGTTAACAATCCAATGTAAAGGGGCATTGGGTTGTTAATTCATTGTACTGCGCTCACGACTCGTCGCTGTGCCAGCGCTGAGCTCAAGGCTGTTTTCTTAGAGAATAGCACCCCTGGGTGGGAATCGAACCCACGACCTCCGGCATAGCAGTCAGGGTCACTAACCACTAGACCAACACGCCAGTCAAATCATTGTGAAGTGAGTGCCTAAAGCCTACATCATAAAAAAGTAGTTGCGTGTTCTGAAGTAGAACGAAGCTCATTACCCACTTATCACAAACACGTGGAGGAAATTCCCACTCTGATTGACATCCTGAACCGACTTCTATATGCTCGTATTTCTTTGAATGCGCCTGTTTTCCTCTTATTTCTTTTTATTGCAATACTAGTTTTTGCCCGCAGCTTCGCCGGCGTAATGCGAATAAAGCAGCTTACTATTGGTGAAAAAAAATTAGCAATCGGACCAGTACTTCTAGAGGTTACCTCCAACAAACAAAAAAAAAACGAACAAACTTTACCTCTTTATAATATTAAGTATAGAAAGTATAGATACTGTATCTCCTTCCTGTATATACGGCAATGTGCACAAAAATTACAAGATAAATAAAAACTTTTTTAATTTTTATTTAAGGAGAGTCGGTCTACTCGCACTACTGATATTTCAATCCGGGCCGGATAGAAGTATCCATCTACACTAATATAATAAATATTGTTTTTTTTTTGTTTTTGTGTTTGTAGGATGATATCTCTGAAAGTACTAGTCCGATTGCTAATTTTTTTTTCACCGATATAAAAGCTGCTTTATTCCTGAATAACATAGGCAATATTTTCTGTACGAGGGCAAAGCCGCGGGCAAAAGCTAGTTATAAATGATATTATACAAAGGTATTACTTATTTATAAAATAAATTTCTTCCAGCAGACCTGCGAAAGGATATATAAGAAGAAATATAGAGAACAAAGTAAGAAAAAAAGAGTATGAAATCTTATTTCATTAAACGCAGGCATTCGCGAACGTATTGTATTTCTATTGTGTCTGTGATTTCCACGATTGAGAGAGAGGTTAAATTAAAGTAATAAATACTTATATAACAATATTTACTTTTTTTAATAATGGATAGGCTCACATTTGACCACTATCTCACCTAATGGTAAGCGATGATGTGGCCGACGATGGAACACGCTAGCCTAGAAGCAATCTATTCACTCTTGACTTAAAGACCCCTAGGTTATAGTTATCAGGAAACACAGACTCCGGCAGGGAATTCCACTCCTTAGCTGTACGTATAATGAATGTGTTCCCAAAACGCTTTGTACGTATAGGTGGGATGTCCACCATGTACCAGTGGCGCAACGCCGTACGTTTTGTGGTCCGATGATGGAACGGACTTGACGGAATTGAATTATGTTACTATTGTGCACAGTCCCCGAAGTGTAAACGATAGAAAACAGACAGGCTAGCAACTCGGCGTCGATGCTCAAGACTTTGGAGTTTTGACTTCTCAAGAGCATCATTGCCTATATATATTACCATTTTAACCACATTTTGTTTAATAAATCCCAATGTATATAATTACATTGTTTTGTTATAATACTAACATGATTTCAGTGGTTGCTTTGTGCCTATGTGTTAAATTAATAGGGGTAATTGTGAAACAGATGTTAATACGGCGCGGTGCGAGCGTGCGAATGAACGACTCAATTATACCATTTATATAAATTGTGTTGCATTTATATTAATTGCTTCATTACCTTTAACTACAAGCCTGTCACTGTTTTATACTGATTGTTACAATTATTGTCTATATTATGATAATATTCCACAACTATCACACAAAGCCGTCTACTCCCAAGCTAAGCAGAGCTTGTGTTAACAGTACTAGACAACTGATAAACATACTTATAATTTCTAAATACACACATATTATAGATAAATTACACCCAGACACAGAACAAATGATCATGCTCATCACACAAACATTTGTCCTAGGTGGGAATCGAACCCGCAACCTGACCTGATCAACAGGCCTGTATATAATTATCAAAATCGTTTAATGTAATTATTTCTTACACTTTTTAAACAATGTCTCAGTTATAAATAGCAGGAGGACGCGATGGAGGCTACCCAGCTTGGGCGGAGCACTACCGTGTGTGAAGGTGATGAGCGGCGTTGACCACTCACGTCGTACCCTAGTTTAGGTCATGGTACGGAATGAAAGGGCACTAGAAGTATACCCCTCTTTCTGCGAAGCAGTAATGCGAATGAGGAAGTGGCGAGAAGCATGCGGGAGAGGACATTCTCATACCTCAGTCGCCGCAGAAGAAGCGCTAAGCGTAGGTAGTCACAGAGCGATTAACGGCCACCGTAGATACTGGCTTGTGGACGGTGGATAATGGATAGCTCACCATCCAGAAAGAATAAAGCAAAAACTGACAGAAAAATAAACTTAGCCTGGTAGGGCCGATGCCTGCTACAGCTGCAAACAACTGACGGAATACAGGTGAGTTTGCTCAATAACAGAGGTTTTAGTTAGAGGGAGAGTTGGATTACTCCATCTCTCCACTCAGGGCGGAAAGAGTTATTTTATGAAAAAAGAGTGTACGATTAGGTAAGTCGAGTACGACTTCTATTTCAAAGGAGCTTAAAGTTTTCTCTTAAAGCCGCGTACAGATATCGCGAGGCGTGCGTCGCGTATGGTTCGTCTTGCATGCCACGGGCTGTGTGGACGTGTGTCCTCGTTGCGAACGCCGCCTCAGTACGATCCGTGCGCTCCGTGTGGACGGACAAGTGTTGTTTGTGAGGCCGATACCGAATCACCGTGCGTGGTGGTTTGCGTGCTCAGCTTGAGCATATGTCGTTTGGAACACGCATAAATGTACCGTCGTATGCCTCAGGGGGCTAAGAGTGCGCAGTGTGTGTGAGTGAGCAGTGGTGGCCGAGTGGTAATGGCTCCGACTTACGAGTTGTAGGTCGCGGGTTCAAACCCTGCCAGGCGCATTACTTTGTGTAATTTATTTCATTACCACTGCTCTCAAAACGGTGAAGGAAAACATCGTAAGGAAACCGGCATGTCCGAGAAACAAAAATTCGAAGACATGTGACATTCACCAACCCGCACTGGGCCCGCGTGGTGGATTACGGCTCATTCCTCTCCTAGAGAAGAGGTGTCCTGAGTCCCAGAGTAGAAAAGGCTGATGATGATGATGATGATGCCTCAGGTTGAGGCATGTGTGACGAACCATTCGCGACGCACGCCTCGCAATGTCTGTTTACGGCTTTAATTCATTAAACCCCAAGCGAACGCCGGCGTTCGCGCACCTATTGTCTTTCTATTGTGTCTGTAATTTCCACGATTGAAAGGTAGTATTAATTTGTTGTTGTTTGTTATACCTTTAATGTACTGGCCACCAGGTATAACAAAATTCCAATAATTATATCAAATCATTTACGAAACATTTCAATTTTGTTCAAACTAAGATCGAGGCCAGACTATACAAAACTAATTGGTACGATAGCTGTCTTCAAGGACAGTACCTGACTGCTAGTCATATTTCAATACATTTTTAAACAGTTAGCCAATACACTTACCTAAGGATCGATCGTCTGAATGTCTTTCAAGGAGCTTATCAAACTTAAGATAAGTATTTTAGGCAAAATAATATATTAACAACAAAACGTTAATTTCAATATTTTCGATAGAATTTAACCATTTGTGTGTCCGGAACGTGGATTCACGCGAGACACTTACTTTTTAATTGTGTCTCTAATTACGGCATACGAAAGCTTAAAGAAAGGCTCAAAGCGACAATACGACTACTATGAGACGAAATTTTATCATCTTTAAAAACCGGCCAAGAGCGTGTCGGGCCACGCTCAGTGTAGGATTCCGTAGTTTCCCGTCCGTCACAATAAGTGTACCCCTTATGAGTTTAAAAAAATTCTTGCATATACGATTATACTACAAACTTGGTCCAGAAATTATTTTGTAGAACCCTTTTGTCTTTTTTGTTCAAAAACTGTTCTTTCCATCAAGTTCAAAATAATTTTCCTAGAAAGTCCTTATAAAGTTCTACTTTTATGATTTATTTCATATTTTCTAAACTTATGGTTCAAAAGTTAAAAGTTAGAGGGGGGGGGACATTGTTTTTTACTTTTGGAGCGATTATTTCCGAAATTATTGACATTATCAAAAAATGATTTTAGTAAACCCCTATTCATTTTTAAATACCTATCCAACAACATATCACACATTAGGGATGAAATTTAAAAAAAAAATTACGTCCCACTTTATACATAGGGGGGCTACCCTAATAAAACATTTTTTTCCAGTTTTTATTTTACTACTTTGTCGGCGTGATTGATATACATATTGGTACCAAATTCCAGCTTTCTAGTGCTAACGGTCACAGAGATTAAGCAAGGACGGACAGATAGACAGACATGGCAAAACTATAAGGTGACTACGGAACCCTAAAAAGGAGTTCGGCGAAATAGGAAGGTGAAATTAAAGTATTTTGCCTGTTTTCTTACATGCCACTTGATCATAAATAGAAGAGATTTCAATGAGATAAAAAATGTCGTATTTCCTTTCAATTTTCTTAAGTACCTACTTAAGTACGAAAACATTAATTTCCCATTCATCAAGGATTACGAGAATGTTTCTATTGAAAAGAAAATTATTCTTTAAGGAAAAATCAAAAACAAATTCGTTTTCTTATTTTGGATACTTGAATGACGGGCTGACGGCTGAAACGTTACAGAAACATTCTCAAGGCAGAATCGACCTAATAACCTTCGTGACATGTCACATTTTCCTTTGACTAGTGTCATATTACGATTACATTTGAACCCACCTGGGTAGCTACCTAGCTACTATCCTTTATTAATGCGTTTGCCTTGAAGGGTCACCATAAAGGCACAGCAGAAGTTAATGTCTCTCTTCAAGTTATGTTCACGGTGCAAACCAAAATATTATTCACTAGCTTCGTGGCCAACAACTAATTTACTGTTTTCAGATATTTTCCTATATTTGTGCTATAAGACCTTGCTTTGAGCCAAATTTCAGGAGTCTGGGTCAACGGGAAGTACCCTATGAATTTCGATCTTTGAGAGTATAAAAAAATACGTTTTTTGCGACGTAAACGACCGTATCTTTGTTATTCGTTAACTTGGAAGTTTTATTTTTTCACAATTTGAAGGGACCGCAATTATCTGAGTATATGATTTTAATTTCAACTTGACACCTCTACGCGTTCTCGAAATAAAGGATCTTGACAGACGAACAGATAGACAGACGGATGGACAACAAAGTGATCCTATAAGGGTTCCGTTTTTTCCTTTTGAGGTACGGAACCCTAAAAATTTTCTCAAGAAAACATACGGGGTCCGAGGATAAAATGTCCTATGTGCTCGTGTGCTAAGTTCCATCTAATTCTGCTTAGTTGTTCAAGCGTGAAGAAGTGACAAACATACACACACACCGCAAACTTTCGGCGGGGAGCGTCAGTGATGATCACGTCATAGACGCCACTCGTGATTCGTTCATTACGCTTGCAGCACGTACCTCTCGACGACGACGATTGGCTCGCCAATGTATGGCAAGCGATCAATGCGCAAAGCGATCTCCACTCTGACGCCGAGCGCTCAAGATCAATGCCAGTATTTGTACTAGACAACTGATAAACAAGCTTATACAGTTCTAAATTATAATACGTACATATTATAGATAAATTACACCCAGACATTTGTCTTTTTTTTTTACATAATATTGGTGTGTATTTATTTTCAATATAAGTAGATGAACGAAAAATATTAATATCATTGTGAAAAAAGCGTGGGGTGCTCGATTTACGAAAAATATGGGACAAAGCGCCCCACGCTTTTTTCACAATGATATTAATATTTTTCATTCATCTACCTATATTGAAAATTATTTTACACTTTTAAGTTTGATATGCTATAAAAGCGTGTTTTTTTAGTTTATAAACTATATTTTTATTTTTGACTAAAAAATAAAACGGATTATTGTATTGTCATCAGACTTTGATGGGTGTGCAAAGTTTGAAGAAAATCTGATCGCCCAAAGTAAGCCAAAATCGAACTCAAAGGCGTTGGTTACAAACATACAGGTGAAGCTAATATAAGCGTGTTAAAAATACATAAAAAGAAATTTAAGATAAATGTTAGCACAAACTTCCTCTAAAAACATGTTGGAGAGATTTGTATCCACTGCCTCCACATAGAACTATCTAATGTAGCAATCACCTTCAGGTAGCTGTTGATGTTTACTTACGACTTTACAAATGAAACCCGACTGCGGCAAGAGTGTTACGTTTTTTGGGTGTACGTGTGAATAAACATTTTTTTTTATCTGTTATAAACTTGTACTTGACTGCGATCCCGCCTGATGGTAAGCAGTGATGCAATCGTTGATGGTGAGACGCACTAGTTTATTAAGAGCCTATTCACTCTAGCCTTGAAGACATCCAAATTATAATCGGACGGGAAGACCGCAGCAGGCAGACTGTCCTTCGAAGTACGCGGTATAAATGAGTATACATGAGTCAGAATGTTTTAATTGTAAATATTAGGTCAAAGTGCAACAGAGTATGAGGTGTTAAAGACAGGTATGTATTTTATGTTTTATACAGAAGCACACAAATATATACAACTAGCTAACCCAATAGATGTTTCCTGTCTTAGCTACGAACCCTCAAACAGCCCAACCATAAATAGCCGTAGTTTTCTGATATTCAATGTTTTGCACAATTTTCCTTTTTTTTTTTCAATTTATATGATGGTACTTGAATGCGATCCCACTAGATAGTAAATAGTGATGCAATCGTTGATGGTGAGGAGTGAGGCGCACCAAGTTTATTAAGAGCCTATACACATACATTTTCGCTGTTTTTCATCCAACCGCTCTTACGCGATTATGACCTTATTAGGTACACATTTTTCATAAGATATTTTGGAAACACAGTATCTTGTGGATATTATCTAGGCTTCTATGGAAATCAATCTATAAATTTGTGTAAAACTAATCCAGTTAAGACCTTTGAAAATCTGCTATTTTGCATGAACTTTGACGCTTCATAATTTATTCAAAAATTAAAAAAGTCCAACTATACAAGCCTAGCAAATTTTATCAAGATTCTAAATAATGACAATGTTTTTCAAAAACTTTTAAGTGTTTAAAAAAAACAGGTATTTCCTGGAACAAGCTTTATAAAATATTCGAGTGAATCACGAAATTACTGAATGCCAACTGAGTTTTCAGGTATTATCACTCTTTTTTCGCGTTGCCTTTTCGTCAAACATCACGTTGGATTGCGTTAGATAAAGTAACAAGGTCTTAAACCATGCTCGATGTTTACGATAGGCGAGTGGAAAAGCAGCCTCTTAATTATAATCGAATGGGAAGACTGCAGCAGGCTTTATTGTTCCAGTCCTTCGATGTACGCGGTACGAACGACGAAGCGAAACGCTTAGGCCGGACCGTAGAGGATTCTATATAAACTTTTTTCTTTCATAAGAACCTTCCAATAACAAAAACACAAAAATTAGTGTAATTAGTCCAGTCATTCACGCGTGATGTTGTGGCCAAGGGAAATAGGGATTCATTTTTATACATACAGATAAACGTTATCAATATTGAAGAAGTCTGATTAAAGTGACAGGGTTTCGAAATTTTCAATTATTTTTTGCGGTTGAGTCTTTACACTGTTCTTTATTTTATTTCAATAGAATAGAATAATACTTTTGAAATAGAATAGAATAAACTTTATTGTAAACCAAAATAGTAACAATTTCACAGAAACTTAAATCTATGGGTCACGCCAAAAGCAACAAAGGTTGCACAAGTACATTTAAAAGAAAGAAAAAATAGTACATTATGATATAAGTGTGTAATATTAATGATTACCGTCGAGGCGGTATTAGACCCGAGCCGTGACGAGGGTCTTAAGTGAGCCGAGAACGGTAATCATTAATTACTCACGTGTACCTATCATACGACGTTTTTCAATACACTTGTGAAGAAAATAACTGTAAAACTAGTAAACTTTTGTGGTGGTAAAAATCGGTTCTCATATGTGCGCCCATTTTTTTTTTAATTTACCTTTTAATACACTCACTGAATTGAATAAACGGGGGTTGACCGGCGACTCGTGTGGGACGACCTGCGCCCATCCTGATACGATAATGTGTTATAATTATGGCGGAGGAGAGGTTGAACAATAAAATTTTAACTACATTATAGCACTAGTGCGTAATGGTAATCAAAATGTCACAGTTTGGTAACAAGGGCCATTATGTACCTAAGTGTAGTGCAATAATAGTCACTTTCTGAGCAAGTGTATTGAAAAAAATATTTATTTGCAACTTTCACAGAACCAAAATACCATTATTTTCACGTTTTATAATGTAATATCAGTGCGAATATGAGATATTATCAGCCACATTCCAATTCATCTCTTATAAAATTATATTATTACACGCTCCGTAAATTTACGCGCGTCAAAAGTTGATTATCTCATTTGGTTTTACTCCTGCGGGAATTGTGAACAATACGGCGGTATATTGGATATTTTATAAATGTAACATTTTGAATCCTGGTTTTATTTAAACGGCTGATAATTACTACTGCTGTCTTTTATGATTTTTGCTACTTTCTATACACCGTTAAATTTTAATCGTTTTAATCCCGTGGAGGGTCGATCCGATACATGAAACACTATTGATTTGTAAAGATAAAATTAAAAAATAAAGTACCTTTTTTTCAGAACTCGTATTAATTTACGCATGTACGAAATTGACTTCTTTAAGAAAACGTCAGCTGAGCGAGTTCAATGACCTGTAGATAGTTTGTACGCAACGCCGACTACTAACTTCAAACAACTGAAACTCCATCAGCCTTTATACAAAGTTTCATGCATCTGAACCTATTTTCGAAACATTTTTTTCCAGTCCGCCGCATACACCTTTTACACGGCCTTCTCGAACACTGCTAGCTTGTCTCCTGGCGATGAATACTGCATCCCTTTGAGCTATTTTTTTTTTTGTTTTATCCGCCATTGTGTCTTGATGAAATGTAGCCCTTTAGCACAAAATATACATATAGGTACAGAAGTCAATCTACATACAAAGCGATACAAAGCGCGCTCGAGCAACGCACACATAGACACCGCTACGATATCTCGAAGCGCCTCGGCCCGCTCGTCGAACAGTTACGGCTCAAATACTCATCAGTACATAAAAACTTTTTTTCGCCAAACTTTCTTTGTGGCCTGGTATTTTGATATTCACACCTACATGGCAAAACGTTAAAAAACTAAAAACCGACTACGACAAAACAAAAATACGCTGAAAAAGTGTGAAACAAGATTTTTAGGATGCTGAAATAAAAAGATATTACTAGAGAAACAAGAACAGAACAAAAAGAAAAGTCGTAGTCACACGTTATTAAAGTTGGTTGGTAATATAACATATGAGCTAGTTCCGATAAGCAGTTTAGGAGCTAAGAGGAAACATACACACATACATAGCCAGTCAAACAAATCATAACCCTCTTTTGCCATTGCCATAGTCGGGTAAAAATTACGTCTACATTTAGTCTACGTCTTTGCGCTGTATTGAGTCAGCGACCAATTCGTTTTAGGAAATTGTCCTCATCATTGTAAACAAGTGAATCATAAAATTACTATACATTTATATACCACAAGAGATATAACAAGGAATTATTTAATAATTCAGCTTATTATCCTCCTAATAATTTATAAGTAATTACTTGTATTTTATTGGATACATTCCGTTCGCAGCAGTCGAGTATCAAGCACGCCAGCGCAGTCACCGTCGCAATGAAGTTCTTTGTTATATTTGTCGTGATCGTCACGTTACTCGCCGCGCTGTGTTCAGCGCAACCCGTTGACAGCTCAACACACACACAAACAGACAATTTAGCACCCGAGCTACCAGAAACTTCCGAACTTGAGCAAAAGCACACTTCAACACTAGAGGAACTAAATACTTCAGAACTTGAGCAACCAGACGCTTCAAATAATTTAAGGCACAAGAGATTTTTGCAAATTAGTTTTCGACCTGGATGCAGTTGTGCAGGAGAATTAATTTCTCTGGCAAATCGTTGCGTTACTTGTGAAACGTAAGTATCTTCAAATTTCTTTAAATCATTTTTTTTTTTTGTTTACAATCCTGGCCATGCAGTTGGTACCGTAAATGGTACCGTAACCTTTTGAATACCGTAATTAGAGACACAATGAAAAGGCAATAAGAGAGCGAACACCGGCGTTCGCTTGGGGTTTAATAAGGTAGATAAAACAAAATAAGATTTATACCCTATTCGCGTTAAGATTAGACATTTATAGAAACTTTTTTACTGTCTGTTCAACCGATTTTAACTTCTATTTCTTAGGCATAAGGATGGCATTAAAAGCAAAAAAGTGGTTACAATACCAACTATTTACTGTATCCGCCATTTGTCATGCCACCAACGTAATAAAAGTCAAAATCGGTTGAACGGACAGTAATAAAAGGTTTTCATAAATGTCTAATGTTATTTTGAACAGACTATAGAATGAAAACAGTTTTTGGTTTTAGGATATCTTAGTTTCCATTTGATGTTTTCGTTCATAATTTTGAGAGTAGTGGTGATGAAATTAGTTTTGTTTGAACCCACGGCCGCCTTACACCTTGTGATTCGGGGCCATTACTAAATCGCCACTGCTGCCGTGTAGACAGCAGTTGTAAAGCATGACCTTCAACGCCCTTGGTTGCACGTGTTGGCGCGTGGTTTACATCCGTTTAGCCGCAACACAAACCAAGGTCACGTTGGTTTGGTCTTTGGTTTACATCCATATGGCCAGACGGTCAGAATGATGTAAAGATGTTTATGAAATTTAAAAGAGACTTTGACCCCTGAGTTTGTTTCAGTGTTTCTTCATAGGGTAGTCAGATAGTTTCTTATCTGACTACTGGCACTGGCCTCATCTAGCATAAACTGACGAAAAGAAAATCGACGTGTAAAAGTTTTATAAACCTATTTACAAAATAAATATCATTTATCATGCGCGGCACGCTGTGGGAGCATCAGATTTTTTTAAGTGGGTAATAATCCAATGATTTGTCCCGCTCTAGAATGGAGCAAGAGAACGAGTCAGACTTTTCCTTATTAAAACCGCACCTGTGTCCTTAATTTGCCTTTTGCGTTGTAGTAGGTACATACCAGGGCATAATTTTCAGAAATTCTCCGTGGCCTAGGGCGTACCTGTTCAAATAGTCCCCCCTTCTAGTGGCCCAAATTTTTTTTAAATCTACGAACTTTTTTGTTTTAAACTTTTTAATTATTTTTTTTAGATATTTAGATCTCACGGGAGAGGATGATTGTCCAAAATGCTACTAACTACTGAATGAACAACAAAAATATTTTTTTTACTTGAAGAAACTCTGCCAAGTGACTACAACGGATCTTCAGATATATTCCGTTTTTAATTTTATATTTTTAATTTATTTAATAAATTTAATGATCAGTATCTTTGATCTTTAATTACGAAATTTCCGTTTTACAAAACGTGTTACTTTAATTTGTGATATCTTTGCATTAACTTGTAATTTTAAGTTTAAATAAACTTTATGTTTAAAATGCTTTTTGTTTTATTTACTATCCATTAGTTTCTTTGGGTTTTGTATTTTCTGTAATATCGCTATAGTTATAACTATATTTGTATGCAATCTAAGAAACTATTTGCTGGAATAAACAAAATTTTAAAATTAGCTTACAATCATAATCTATATTATAGGGAAAATATACGCCAAATCCGCGCAAAACGGTCAGAATGCCATAATGCGACAAAACCACAGCGTTGGTTTTCAGCATTAGCCAATGACGGGGTGTCGACAGAAAGACGTAGGTAGGCACGGAGCTTTGTATAGATTTATGTAGAATGAGGAAAAATAAAATAAATGTAAAGATAAACTGAGTTAAACATGAGTTCTACCGTGGAAACATTGGATCTCAAACGGTAATGGGATGTGTTATATCTTGATATTTTGAAACCTACCGCAGTTACCTATTAGTAGGTTTGAAAAAATATACGTTTATTATAAACTCATGTATAACATTATCAAAATGTATTTTTTTTGTATAACATTACTTTTCACTTATTATAATTATTATATTATTATAGATATTTTTCACTTATTTTCCCTACTCCTTTCAAACGGCTTTCATCTTTAGAAATAAAAAAATCTGGTTAAGTTTTCTTAAAATATACCTCTAAAGCATTTTCTTTTCTTTTTAATATTATTGATAGGCTCGCGTTTGATCACCATCTTAATATACCATACAAGGCAAAATGCCCTGATCACACGTATCGAATAAAAAGGCGAGACAGTAAAATGGTTCTCGGCCGAGACAGTGATGTGAGCGAGTAGCTGTTCACACATGTTTTGTTATTGGCACTGTCAGTTCAGACTGACAGTCAATTGAGACTACAATTCGGACACGATGGATAAAAATAATAATAATATTCCACAACTATCACACAACTCCGTCTAGTCCCAAGCTAAGCAGAGCTTGTGTTATGGTTACTAGACAACTGACAAACATACATATATATTTCTAAATACATAGGTACATATTGTTACTCGTATAGATAAAATTACACCCAGACACAGAACAAATGATCATGCTCATCACATAAACATCTGTCCTGGGTGGGAATCGAACCCACGACCTCCAGCATAGCAGTCAGGGTCACTTACCACTAGACCAACAAGCCAGTCAAAAGGATCGTAAAAAGGTTATTAGAAAATGTATAAAGTGGCAATCATGTGGCCGAGTGGAGAGACAGTGCACGTTCAGACCTGCCGAGTGAGCGAGCGAGACAGTGCGGGGAAGCGGGAGGGTAAGCACTCGATCTAGTAAGTAGAACGGGCGCCTAGCTACTGTCTCGCCGCATTACTCGGCCGAGCTCTCGACGCTGTGTTTACACGTACCGAGTACTTGGCCGAGAGCACAGTCTCGCCCGTTTACTCGGTACGTGTGATCAAGGCGTAACTGATGGAAAACGAATTCGTTTTTCCTTCCAGAATAATTTTCATTTCAATAGAACCTTTCCCGTAATCCTTGATGAATGGGAAATAAATGTTTTAGTAGATACTTACGTAGGTTCCTACTTAAGAAAAATTAAAGAAAACACTTAACGAGATTTTAATTAAATTTTTAGTGTTCCATACTGATAGGGTAAAACGAGACCCTATTGCTAACCTCTTGCGCCGGGCCTTGGTTCAGGCCATGGTCTGGAGCGAGGAGAAGTGGCAGGCGGTCGGCGACTTGTGCGAAGCAGTAATGCTCGCAAAGGAGGAGGCCGACCGCATCAGACAACGGCGCTCTCGCCGCCGCCGGGATTCCGATCTCGATTTCCAACCACTGTAGGCGCGGGCTTGCGGACAGTAAGCAATGTGTAGCTCGCTGTCCGACCGTCCGGTTACTGTCCGGATCGAGCCCAAGTCGTCAACGAAGCGCACTGTTTCCGCGCGCCTCAAGAAGTTGTCAGCAACAGTATGGGCCCAGTTGGGCCGAAGCCTACCGGGGCTAGGGTTAGTTTCGAAAGACAGCTCGAGCCCCGGTATGAAGGCTTGAAGGAACAGGGTGGGTTTTTAGTCACTAAGAGTCTGACACTATCTCCCGCTCCACCCAAGAGCGGGGGTTGTAATTGATGATTTTCTAAAAAAAGACCCTATTGCTAAAACTCCACTCTTCGTCCGTCTGTATGTCTGTCTGTCTGTCACCAGGCTGTATCTCATAAACCATGATAGTTAGACAATTGAAACTTTGACAGATGATGTATCTCTATTGCCGCTTTAACAAAAAAACCAACAAACATGGAGGAATTTACTACTTAGAATAGAAATACTTTTATTCGGTACAGACACAGCACAACGCAACAGTTACATACACAAAGTAAACAAGAATAAAAGTACAAAGTACGCGTACGAGCGTGCCCGCACCGAAAGGGTGTTCACCTCAGCATTATGTGACAACATAACTTCGTGATTTTTATTTGCCGTTTTTAAAGATAATGGTTTTTTTTTTTCGATGGAAAGAATCATCTTATGACAACCCCCGCTCTTGGGCGGAGCGGGAGATAGTGTCAGACTCTTACTGACTAAAAAACACATCCCGTTCCTTAAAGCCTTCATACCGGGGCTCGAGCGCCCTTTCGGATCACCCTGGCCTCAGTAGGCTTCGACCCGGCTGGGCCCCTGCTGTTGCTGACAACTCCTTGAGGCGCGCGGGAACAGCGCGCTCCGTCGACGACTTGGGCTTGATCCGGACAGTTACCGGACGACCGGACAGCGAGCTACCCATTGCTCACTGTCCGCAAGCCCGCGTCTACGGTGGATAGAAATCGGGATCGGAATCCCGGCGGCGGCGAGAGCGCCGTTGCCTGATGCGGTCGGCCTCCTCCTTAGCGAGTATTACTGCTTCGCAGAAGTCGGCGACCGCCTGCCACTCCTCCTCGCTCCTGACCATGGCCTCGACCAAGGTGAGAGGTCTCCGCCGCCGATCACTCCCACGAGGGCACGGCGATGCTCCGCCCAAGCAGGGCACACCGCGATTGTGTGCTCCACCGTGTCCTCTGGGCGTTCCGCACAGTGACGACACCCGGGCGTCACTTCCGCTTAAAGATAATGGTACGGAACTCTTAGTGCGCGAAACCGACTCGCACATGGCCGGTTTTTGATTCAATGAAACCCTCCGTGTCTTTGTGAGTCTCGTAAAAGTATCCTATTTAAGATTAAGTTCGACACGACGAAAATGAGCAAAATGCTTTTATACCAAGTCTCTATCGACTATGCTTAATTAATTTTTCTTAATTAACTTTTCCAATTAGGCTGCGGGAACGTGTGCGGGGTGTGGAAATATTTTAAAGAGGTAGTGAGATGGGGAACCATCTAATGACTTCTCCCGCTCCAGGGCTGATCGGAAGAGCGTGTCAGACTTTTACAGACTAAAACCTCACTATATTTCTTCAGTTGCCCTTTGCGTTCTAAGACCTAAAAGGTTTCCCTTTCAAAAATCAATCCATGGCGCCAGCAGACTGACATCTCTTTAACGAAACGAAACGAGCGTAGAAAACTACCCGCCATCGAGCTCGATCCGGACGGTTACCGGACGATGGGATGACGAGGTACCCGTCGCTCGTCGTCCTCAAGCCAACGCCCTACGGTAGCTGGTAGTCAGGATCGGAATCCGGCGGCTGGAGTGTGATGACACGACGGATTTCCTGACGCGTAATCCACACCACCCAGCAATTCATGAACCGTCCGAACCAAGCGTTTTTAAACCGTAACCGCACTATCACCATAAAGTTCTTTTTCTTACGTTTGTCGTGATGGTCGCGTTATTCGCCGCGCTGTGTTCAACGCAACCAGTTGACAGAGCAACCAGTTGACTGCGCAACTAGTTGACAGAGCAACCAGTTGACAGCGCAACCAGTTGACAGCGCAACACTTGGGTTATCACACACTACAGTTATTTTTCCTACGGGTTTATACAACATTAGTTTTACGAAACCCGATACACGTGTCTAGTATTTTATGTAAAGAATCTATGTACAAAATTTCATAACTGAATCATGAAAAATCACAAAGTTATAAACTTTTTATGTCAGCAAAAATACATAGTCACAGCTATCCAGAGGACTGATGGGTTTTTTTTACATTTGCACCTAGCAGTTTGCTGAAGCCTAGTGCCCGCTGTAACCTGCCGTGATGTGTTTTACTAATGCCTTGATCACACGTACCAAGTAAACTGACGAGACAGTGCTCTCAGCCGATTACTCGGCCGAGCAAAGCGGCGAGACAGTAGCTCGGCTCCCGTTCTACGTACTAGGCCGAGTGTCCACCCACCTGCTTCCCCGCACTGTCTCGCTCGCTCACTCGACAGGTCTGAACATGCACTATCTCTCCACCACGGAGTACTTCCCTCCACTTGGCCATATGATTTTCAGTTTGTATTTTTTTCTAATAATAGTTTTACTATGCATCGTGTCCGAATTTTAGTCCAGAAAGCTATGCCAATTTCAAAACATGTATGAACAGCTACTCGCTTACAACACTAGGAACCTAGATAAATATTGTCTATAACCGAATATTATCATAATATGTTGGAAATATGCTCCAACTGCAAATGAGCGTGGTATTACGTTTGTATGGAAATTCATCGGTCGCCGGCCTCTTAATACTTTTTTTCCTATGAGCCACCGTTTTTGAGATATGATGATTCTAAAAGTTGAAAGAGGTAATCGTCGTTGGATGTTGTCTCAGCTAATTTTATAATAAAACTTACCGTTATGCTGAAAATCACAAAAAACTCGTTTTTGTGACCTTTGACCCCGATTTTTTTCCAGGTTTCGGATCGATGAGGACTTTTTAGATTTTATTTATAATGGAGATTTGTACAATCCCACCAATTTTCAGCTGGGTGCGAATTATTGTAACCTAACCCCTATTATTTGGTCTAATTTGACTGGACTATGTCTCAGCAGAGAAACATTTTACTGTCTCGCCCGTACTACTCAGTACGTGTGGACATTTAACATTTTAATTAAACTATTGACATTATTATTTTTCATTGTAAATTTATTAAAAAATGCGCGAATTTTTTATTTTATTTTTTTAAGTTTTTGTGCCAGCAGAGGGACAGCAACAGCTAGAAAAACAAAAGTTTTTGTATAACCTGTGTTACTTTTTGGTGTACAATAAAGTTTAATCTATTCTATTCTAATTTTACTTCAATAAAACATATTATTCTTACTTTGACATTTACTTATTCACAATTGTATCTTGAAATGTTTAAACAAATGACATTTTAAACTTCAATTTTTCAAGTGATATTATTATTAAATTAATTTAGATTGTTTCTTTGTTATTTGCTACGGTGAAATAAAATAAAACTAAATTATACTATTAATTATAAATAATTATTGCAAGAAAATGTGTTATAATATAATAAATACAGCTTGTAATTTGCATGCCTCAAGGTGTAATATTGTTAGACTGTGCTATATTTACAATAACTTTATGTAATTACCCATACTAGTAAATGACTATGAAACTATGAAACTATAATTATGAGTCCAATAATAATAGGTTTTTTCTCGGTATTTACGTCAACCGCGACACCGCCCATATACAAAGATGACGTATGGAAATAACGCATCAACTTATTATGTTATATACATTTTCCTTTAATAAATCTGTGTCTTTACCTAAATTACTCGTTGTGGCCGTAACAGTGACGTCACAACCCACTACACAATAGGTTACACAATAGTACTTGATGAGACTGGAGTCAGATTTTCTGGCTTTCAACGAATTATTATTTTTCTTAATAAACTAGTGCGCCTCACCATCAAAGATTGCATCGCTACTTAACATCGGGTGGGATCGTGTTCAACCACTAGTATATCTCAATTAAAAAAAACAAAAAACTACGTTACGTAGGTCTTTACTACATAATAACCTGTAAAACTTAAACGTTACTGGTGCTCACCAAATGGATGAAAAGTATACCAGTTCACATCAGGGTTGCGGACGGCGTGCAATAAGTAGCTCGCAGTCCAATAAGTAGCTCGCCGTCCGACCGTCTGGTAACCGCCCGGACTGAGCTCAAGTCGTCGACGGCGCGTAGTGTTCCACGCAGGCCTCAAGGATATGTCAGCAAACCGAAGGCGCTCAGTGGAGTCGAAGCCTACTGGGTCCACGGTTAGTGAGATAGTCTAAACCAGGGCTGTGGGACGAAGACAAAGAAGAAACAGGATTGGGTTTATAGTCAGTAAAAGTCTGACTCTCGCTCCGCCCAAGGACGAGAGATGTCAGTGGAGGATTTTCTCATCAAAAAAAACCAGTACCCCTAGCCAAGTTAATTTTATGCAGTCGTTAACGCTAGTCTAAAACGAATCATATTTATAGGAATGACACATCATCTCAACATTAAATCACGTGATCAGAACAAACGAATAGAAAATTCGCAGCCAAGTTCGCATGGTATGATCACGTTCAAAGACGCCTAGATGGTCATATGGTGAAGCTTGCCCTTGAAATGCCTACGACGAAGCGCACGCGTGGAAGACCTCCCTCCACTTGATTGACGACGGTCCAAGGAGACGTAAACGAAGCTCATCTCGACATCGACATGCCACAAAATCGTGCACAATCGAAGACAAAGACAAGGAGGGCCGACCCCAAATAAATGGAAAAAGGTTTAGGCAGAATGCCATGTTTGACACAAGCCATGTTTGACAAAAAAAAAAAAAACTCTTTTTAATCGACTTCAAAAAGGAGGAGGTTCTATTTTCGGCTAAATGTATGTTTTTTTTTATGTATGTTCACCTATATCTCGGTCAATTGTCGACCGATTTTGAAAATTCTTTTTTTATTGAAAGGTTATGCTTCCAAGTTGGTCCCATTGAAATATTGTTATGATCAGATCATGAACTTCAAAGATATGGCACAGAACTCCTCATAGGATCACAGCAGAACTGTCGTAATAAGTAAAATTGCTTTGTTTATACGTGTAGTCGATGACTGGCTGAAGGAAAAGGGGGAGGGGATGTATCGGACTGATCTGATGACGAAGCCAGAAGGTAAATTAATGTAATCTAATAGTGTTTGGGATTATTAGAATCGTTATGAGATGCTCTCTGGCTATAAGGTATTTAAGTTTGGCTGAGAGGTACTTTTTTTGTGGTGGTAGGTACCATAACTAAAAAGTTTAAAATAAAAAACTTTTTACAAAAAAAAATACAACTGACTTCAATGTTAAATAAACACTGTAAATTACGAAATAACTTTAATTTCGGAAGTCGGTGTTAAATAACGAAGAGACAAAACTATTACTTATAGAAACACGACTTCCGAAATTAAAGTTATTTTGTAATTTTCAGTGTTTATTTAACATTGAAGTCGGTTGTATCTTTTTTTTTTTGTAAAAAGTTTTTTTTTCTTTCTTGTATTTAATTCATTAAACCCCAAGCGATCGCTGGTGTTCGCACTGTCATTGTCTTTCAATTGTGTCCCTAATTGACGGTATTCGAAAGGGTAAAAATTTTCATGATTCAGTGTTGATGTCACAGAATGATAGGTATTTAAAATGATTGACAAGGTGATGTCATGAATAAAGTCCACCTGGCGTGACAGGATTTAATCTAAGCACTTCCGCGCGAAACTGAATCACTTCACAAAATGTTCGAAGTCCACTTCGTGACTTAAATATACGTTTTGTGTATAACACTGAGTCACCAAATGACGGTATTAAAACTCTGACTGTGTCTGGTTATAAATCCCTGTTTGTCTACGTAACCGTAATGATGTAGAGAATAGTATAAATGATGATTCGGTTGCAGTATATTGTCATTATCATTCTATAAAGCACGACAGTAACTGTCGCTGTCATCATGAAGCTCTTTGTTACGCTTGTCGTGTTAGTCGCGCTACTCGCCGAGCTGTGTTCAGCGCAACCAGTTGACAGCGCAACACTCGGACAACATGGCACTCATTTAAGGGTCAAAAGGAATATAGTAATAAGTGATATGTTATGTAAATGTCCATCAGATGAAGTTTTCTTGAGGTCACGTTGCATTTCATGCGAAATGTAAGTAAATTTTATGTTATTCTTACAAAATGTTTAGATTTTAAGTCAGCTGCGGCTATGTGTATAGTCAGTATTTTTTTTTCTTCCTCATCATCATCATCATCAGCCTTTTTTTCCCATTTTCCCACTGCTGGCACTCAGGCCTCCTCTCTACGAGAGGGAATGGGCCGTAATCCACCACGCGGGCCCAGTGCGGGTTGGTGAATGTCACACGTCTTCGAACTTTTGTTTCTAGGACATGCCGGTTTTCTCACGATGTTTTCCTTCACCGTTTTGAGTTTTTTCCTCCTCCTTACGTCATACTCCTCAATGCTGAGGGGTCTGACCTACTTCATTATTTTTATTCGAACGATATTCCTCCATCTTTTTTTTTATTATTGATAGGCTCGCGTTTGTCTCTGGTGGTGTGAAGGGCATTGTATACCGTAAAGTCTCGACCGGTGCGGATCTGGTCAGACCAACGCATTGGGCTGCTTCCATGAGGCTTTCTCCCATCCACTTTACCTGTCACGATGCCTTTCGAGGTTGCCACCATCTTATTTTTTTTTTTAACTATGTCTTAAAGTCAGCTACATAAGTTCATTAGCTCTTATACTTTTGTCATTTTGAATTTAACGTTAAATCTTATTCCGCAAAGCAAATATACAACATTAGGATTATATGCGAAATCCGAAACAAGTGTCTAGTATTTTTATGTAAAGAATCTATGTACAAATCATGATTGTACTATAAAAAATCACAAAGTTATAAGCTTATTATGTCAGCAAAAATACATAGTCACCGGGCCATCCAGGCGATTGAGGGGTTGTTTTGCACTTACACCCAGCTGTTTGTTGGCATCTAATACCATGACCTGCCGCGACTATTATTGTACTTGGTGTTGGTGGTGTCCAACTTGTAACCTTTTGAAATGTTTTTTGGAAAAAAATATAACATGGTTTAAAAACTATTGGAATCTGCACAAATTATATTCAAGTTTTTCATAAACTAAAAATAATGTTTTAGAAATCATTGAAAGCAAGTAATATTTTGTACTTTCCTGTCAAATTTTCTATTACTTTTGATGCCCTCGCATTCTATCAAGTTCAAGTGACAAATTGTTCGCGGTTCACGCGGTGTGATTGTGGAACGGGTTGCCGATACTATACTCTGTTCAAAATAACATTAGACATTTATGAAAACCTTTTATTACTGTCCGTTCAAGCGATTTTGACTTTTATTACGTTGGTGGCATGACAAATGGCGGCTGCAGTTAATAGTTGGTATTGTAACCACTTTTTTTGCTTTTAATGTAACCTTATGCCTACGGAATAGAAGTTAAAATTGGTTGAACAGATAGTAAAAAGTTTTCTTTAAATATTTAATCTTTACGCGAATTGGGTATAGTTAGGCAAGCACTGGGCTTACCTAATTAGCATCGGTACTCACACACCACCTTGTTTCAAAAATTTAATTTGATTATTGCTGTTCTGCTTCTACCTAAATTCAGTTATTCCATCATTAAGCTTCGTTTTGTTTTGTTTTTTTTTTCACTTTTTCCATATCATTGTGTAACATTTTAATTTTACCTTTATGTATATATTATATACTTATACAGTATGTAATTTTTATCCCCTTCCAATTTTTTTAAAGAAGTAGGTGACATTCAAAGATTCAAATTTTAAAATAAAATTGGTAGGTAAGAAAAAAAAAAAATAAGTAGTCTTTCCGAAATTTCTAATTTGCGTGGTAGCATAACGGCGGAGTGGTGTGAGGTCGCGGGGAGCGCTCCCGACCCGATTCAGTCGACGTCACACGCTTGCAAATGGCGCGTGGTGCATATTGTCTATAAACATTGTCTTTTCGTGGACAGTTTTGTGACGCCATACCTAATTTTTTTTTGTATTAAGTGATACTAAGAGAAAAATATATGATTTATTATTTTTCGTAGATCTTTAAATTTGGATGGGGATAAAAATTACTTACTGTATACATTCATAAGTTTATGTATTGCCTTTTCTAAATAATAGCTAAAAATATACATAAACTTTTGTCGTTTCTTGTTCTTTCTGTTAGTAAAAACCACAACTTAAAAAATACTTAGCAAATAAACAAAAAGCGGAATGCTACTATCTTTTATACTTTTGAAATAAAATAAAGAACATCATAAAATATACTTCTATTTCGGTCACCAGATTTTTCACTGATTGTGTTTTTTTTTTTTTAATATTATAGGTATATGGAACTGACGGGAGACGACGAATGCCCAGGCATAGCATGTGTTGGAGGGACCTTGTAAACTGGCCACAATTGTCGATTCGTCACACTTTTATAATGTATCTATAAAATGCATAATTATATAAATACAGAATTTTGAATCATAATTATATATATCAATTGTCTCTGGCAGCAAATGTCGATTCATCACACACCTTTATAATGTATCTATTTATTTAGTCTTTATGCAACAAAAAGTACATAGGCGGAATTAATGCCTTAGGCATTCTCTACCTATAAATTTCACAATTATATAAATACATAATTTAGAAACATATAAGTATATTTATCAATTGTCTAGTACTTATAACACAAGATCTCATCAATAAGCGGAGTAGATTATTTAGAATCAAAATCTGATTCTAAATATTATTTCTCTTGACGATTCCAGATAATGTTATTACTTTAAACTTAAACACTATTATATCTTTGCAGATGTATCCTACTTTTGTAATAAGAATATCATTAGAGACTGAAATAAGTATATTCTAAACAATTCAAGCATTTTTTATTGTTAAAAAATCGCCAAAAAGTAAAATCATTTATAAAATACTTATATTCGATACTTTTTGTAAGGTTCTTCTATTAGTTAACAATGATCAAAATCTCTTAATCAACCTTGATTATTGAACAAGAGTTGACTACATCTGATTTCATCTTAACCCAATACCTAATTACTCAAGTCGTTTTAGACAGACTATACAAGTTGGTGTAAACTCGTCACACCTCTTAATGTTATATAATTTTTAAAGAAAGTAACGTCAACAAGCACAGGACTAGGTCTAAGTTTTAATTTACTAAACAAACTATTTGAACTGAAAAACCCCAGCCCACAGGACTTGTTTGGTTACAGTTAAGTATCCATCTGGTCAACAATAAGTTTCTAAAAAAATTGCAAATGTCTATATAATATTTAAAATTATTAACTAAACTCATAATTGAATAATAGATTACAACCAACAATGTAAATCAGCTGGACAGTCAAAAATCATAAGCTTGACGCCAGTTGCGTTTTGTTAACTGAAACAAAAAAAGTGCAGCTAAATTTAGTCCGATTTTTTTTATTTGGAAAATGTTTCAAATAACTTCTCATTGGTTGTTATTTCCTGCTCCATCCTAGAAGCGCGAGAAATCAATCAATGACTTCTCCTACTGTAGAGTGGAAGAAGAGCGTGTTAAGCTTTTACTGACTAAAACCACACCTGTGTGAATCAGTTGCCCCTTGGTTTTAGTCATTAATTCATTAAACCTCCCTGTCTCAATTTGACGGTATCTGAAGGGTTAAGTCTGACACGCCCTCCCGTTCTACTGTATAGTAGAATTAATTGGTTGATTTCTTACCTTTAAAGGCAATTTCAAGCCAATTGTACAGATAGGAAATTAAAAAAAATATGTTATAATTGAAATTATGCTAACAATTAAGTTTATTTCAGCAATTATAAAAACTGTGATTTTTAAATAGATGTAAGTTAAGTTATTTATTATACTTTTGTGATTTGAATAAGATATTGTTTGAGATAACGGTTATTCGGTTTAACGGTTTTTGACTGGCCTGTTAGTCTAGTGGTTAGTGACCCTGACTGCTATGCCGGAGGTCGTGGGTTCGATTCCTACCAAGGACAAATGTTTGTGTGATGAGCATGATCATTTATTCTGAGTCTGGGTGTAATATATCTATAATATGTATGTATTTAGAAATATATAAGTATGTTTATCAGTTGTCTAGTACTCAAAACACAAGCTCTGCTTAGCTTGGGACTCGACGGCGCTGTGTGATAGTTGTGGAATATTATATTGTTATTGTTTGTTTGTTATTTTTTCATTTCATACTTTGGTGTTAAACCAGTAAGTTGTAATGTATATTTAACTGTATATTTTATTCTGCAATTTAAGCCGTCATTTTTATAAAGGCTTCCTGTGATTTTAGAAATAAATAATATTTTTTTTTTTAAGTATCTGTACCTTATTAAAACGGATCACTTTGTTGTTTGAACATCTATCTGTCAGTTAAGATCCTTTTTCTCAGGAACGCGTAGAGTTAAGTTGATCTCTCTGATTAATATGAAATACTTAGTCTGGCTACCCCAAGCAGCAGTGAAAAACAAACTTCGTATAAACTTGTAAACCTGTTTATTTAAGTAATGAAATGAAATGATAAATCATGGTCAATGGTTGTAATTTAATTTCATGTTATTAATTATATTATTTATCTGATGAATTTATTGTACCAATAGTGTACTTAGGATCTACTTATTAACCTTATTCAATCGTGGAAATTACAGACACAATAGAAAGACAATAGGTGCGCGTTCGCTTGGGGTTTAATGAATTAAATTAAAATACACTGTGACTTGTAAATGAAATTTTCACCAATAAATATGTTTAACTGTTTAAACGTGTGAAAAAATATCGTATAAACGTGTGTACAAACCGACAATTAAGCGTTTTTCAAGGCCATTGAAATCGTAACGTATGTAGGTACAGTCAGCGCTCGTGAGAGTGGTGTTTTATTCTGCTATCAATTTTTTCTGCTGACTGTATACAGAAAACTAGTTTGACGAATGTACAATGTTTTAAAATATTTTAAAACGTAAAATTGTGCCGATTTTACAAATTTTTTTTTGTGTTACAAAATCGACATTGTGGAGTTTACCATAACCCGTATTGATTATAAATCTGATAAAGATAATAATCAGAGAAGTCTTGATTTTACGGTCTATGTATATTTACTAGTTTTTTTTTTAATGAATCTAATACAGGTGGGATCGCAGTCAAGATCCCACCTGAAGGTATGCACTGTAGGCAGTGATATAATCATTGATTGTGAAGCGCACAAGTTTACTCTTTGAATGTCGTAATTAGAAACACAATAGAAAGACAATTACCTTATGTCGGCCAGTGTAACTTAAGACATTCGAAAGGTTAAGACCATATGTTATGCGAAAAGCTACTACTTTAGTCTTTCGAATACCTTCAATTAAAGACACAATAGAATAACAATGAAGAACGAACACCCGCCGGGGTTCGTTTGGGGTTTAATGAATTAAAGTGGGATTAGGCCGGACATGTCTGCCACATGTCAGATAAGTTGTGGGCTAAAGGAGACACTTATTGGATCCCATTAGCAAGGCGACATCGCGGCAGACCAAGACGTAGGTGAAAAGATGAACTTGACAACTAGCGGAGAGACTGGCCCGCGATTTGCCAAAAATACACGTAAAAATCAGCTTGGAGAATTTACGTGAAGTAAGTAATGATTTTATCTACCTTGATTACCTGATACCTGAAAATTGGCCATCTTAGCAAGCTAGCAGATAAGTATGCGTTCTTAGTACATACTAGAGTCTGTCTAATAAGTGAAACGACTTGGGTAACTATTAGGATTTAATGAAATCTGATGTAGTCAGCACGGGTTCAATAATCAAGGTTGAATAGAGATCATTGTTTACTAACAGAAGAACCTTATAAAAAGTACCGATTATAAGTAGTTTTTAAATGATTAAATATTATACAAAATTCCTAAGTCGGTTGACTTATTAGACAGACTAAAAGTACTCAATCGTTCACATTTCCTTCGTCAGAAAATACGTGACGTCTGGCGGCCCTGGGATCTTGGACTATTCGTCCCGGTTATCATTTGTACATCTTTGACAGTCATTACAGGTAGTCACACGCCAAAAAGTCTGACCTGTCTATCCAAGGAGTATCATCATCAGTTATTGGGAGGACAAATAAACAGCCGCTTTAAGGCGTATAGTCCCTTGAACCATCTGGCCGAAATTATGTGAACGCAACTCTCGCACTCGCCTAGGCGGCAGTACGCAAATCTGTGCATTTATTTGCGGCCAGCAGCGTCCGGAAAACGCTTTAAATCCATTTTCTCTGCGAGATATTGATTGATTTACATATGCAATGTTCACTTTGAAGAATATTTAACCACCAATTTTTATTTGTAAAAATGTTTCGAAAGGTCCAAGCCGTTTTGAAGGAGTAGGAAAAAGTTGCGAAAAGTTCCGAAATTGCTAAATGTTTTTTTTTGTCAAAAGTATTAATTGCACGAAAAAATCAAATGTTGATATTATTGTTCATGAATCTATAATAAACATATATATTTTTCAAACCAATTGACCTAGCCGTTACGGAGGAGTAGGCCTCAGAAAATCACCGTTTTATGGCACTTTTCGGGCGCTTGGCCCTTAAGCAACCGCATCCCGACTAAAAGCTGACCCCAACAAAGTTGAGAAAAGGCTAGGGATAATCTAAGATCCGATTAAGAACGACCTTCACCGGTCTGTTTAATGGATGAAACGTATTTTATGACAAATTTAGTTAGTCTATTAAACAATATAACGCGGATGGGTTGCCTAAGAAATTCCTGGCCAAACTATTTTTGTTTTTAAGTATGCACCGGTGTGTTTAACGAATAAATTTTATACTAACCGAAAGTAGCCTTTTGAACATAAAAATATTGGGTTGCCTATTTGTTTCCTGGTATAACTTTGGGTTGCCAGGTATAAACAGGTATGTCAATACTAGTAATACCCACTTGTTTAATAAATAAATTGTATATCGAAATAAACGCTGTTTCATTACGAATACGATGCTATAGGGTTGTCTGCAAAAAAAATCTAGGGTGAATAAAAGCTGCGCATTCTTCAAAAAAAAAAAAAACAATTTTCAATTTTTAATTAATAATAATTTGGCCAGGAATTTCTTAGGCAACTCACCCGCGTTATACTAGATTTTTCATAAAATACGTTTCATCCATTAAACAGACCGGTGAAGGTCGTTCTTAATCGTATCCTCTACCAGGAGATAATAATATCATCATCATCATCATTTCAGCATAAACATGTCCACTTTTGGACACAGGCTTCATACAAGTATCTCTATAACCACCGGTCCTGTACGTCTCTCATTCATCGGATTGCCACAACCCACACCACGTCATGGGTTCACCTTGTGGGTGGTGACCACGTACCTACGCAACCTTGGGAGGCCTTCCCAAGGATGCGTAGGTACGTGGTCACCACTCCAGAATCTTTCAGTCCCATCTTTCTAAGAGCAGTGTGTCCTCCCCATTATCTACAAGTTAAGTATGGCCATTCTTCGGGCTGTGCTAATAACCTTGGTTCTCCTATGGTGATAATATGAAAACATTCCCTGCCGGAGACAGTGTTTTCAGATAGCTACAACTTAGCGGTTTTCAAGCCAAGAGTGAAAAGATTACTTCGAGGCAATCGTGTTCCATCGTCGACCACATCATCGCTTACCATCAGGTGATATAGTCGTCAAACGCAAACCTATCAATAATATTTAAAAAAAACATTAATAACTTCTCATGTTCTGGGTAGAGCGAGAGTGATTGCCATTGACTAAACCCCCCTTGTGTCCCTTCAATTATGTTCCAAGACCGCGGCGACTCTTCAATAATCCCGCAGATTATAACAGTATCATTGCGTTTAATCAAGTACTTAATAATTCTGAGAACAGTCCTTATCTGCCTTCAAGATTGTTTGAGAGTATAATCTGTTTTCGACCTTTGCAACTCAGCCAGCAACTTTATTCAATTAATTATCTTATCGGACTTGCCAAAAATAATTTAAACTCTGGTCAGGTCTTAAGGGGTGACCAGATGGTTGCAAACCAAGGTCCCAACTAAGATGACCTTGCTAGTTTCAATCCGTGTAGACAGCAGTTGTAAACCATGACCTTCAACACCCTTGGTTGGGAAGCGTGTTTTCCCAACCACCGAACGTGTTAGCACGTGGTTTACTGAGAAAAAAAAATTCGCAATCGGACCAATACTTTCAGAGATTACTTCCTGCAAAAAAAAAAAATAACTTTACCTCTTCTTATTAAGCATAGATTTAATGAATTTTGTTTACCTATCGTAAGTAACGTAATTTCGTCCCAGTTTAACGAAACCGGGTTTACACGAGGGATGGTCCTGTATTATTGCTTGCCTTTCAACCCGTACATTACCTGTAGGGTCTGGTGGTGCTGCGCTGTCAACTGGTTGCTCTAAATACAATCCGGCGAATACCGCGACTATCACGACTAACTTAATAAAGAACTTCATGGTGACAGTGGCATGTGTGTGAAATGAGTAGAATGTAAAGACAGAAATACCATTTTTGATCGTTTTAATCCCGTGGAGGGTCGATCCGGTACATGAAACACTATCGATTTTTTAAGACAAAATTAAAAAATAAAGTACCTTTTTTTAAAAAACTCGTATTAATTTACGCATGTACGAAATTGATTTCTTTAAGAAAACGTCAGCTGAGCGAGTTCAATGACTTGTAGGTAGTAGTCGTCGTTGCGATTAAAACGATTAAAATTTAACGGTGTATATTTTGTGGTATTGTCTGTGCGATAAAAGAACCGTCGTGGCGTAAAGTGAAAACAACATTAAAGATTTTAAGTAGCAACACAACCCAGCCATCCATCAAATGCCAAACGTCATATAATATTGACACTGGTTTGTTTATTATGTTATTTTATTGTGATTTTTGATTGAAATCTTCAGAAAGGTGAAAAAAAATTTCACTGAGCTGCAAGGGAAATAATATTTAATATATTACAGTTTTGCCAAAGATAACAAATGGCAAATCACACCTTTATTGATCAAAACAAAGTCACGAACTTGTGAAACATTGGTATGCTGTTTTTTTGGTACGTAACACTTTTATTTTAATGTTTTTAGACTTCCTAGGTAAACTCCTGTCCCTGCTATCTCCAAATCTATATAAATTAAACGGAAATTCATTTAAACATGACGATATTTATTTATTTTGTTTTGGTCAATATTTTCGATGGCTAGTATAAAGAGTATTGATACTTGTAAGCTTGTTGAAAATGTTTATTTAACAAAACAACTAAACTTAACAAATCAAAGTTTGGGTACATAATTTACACGGTTACAATATATGAACAACAACATGAGCGAGAATACAATTTGCTTGGACGCTCGGACGCGTGTCATCGAAGTTCTCGGTTGGCGGTTACGGAACGAGAGCGATCTGCCTGCCTGCGCGTCGCGAGCCACGCGGCGTCTTGCGCATGCGTAGTAAGGTTCGTAACAGTTCGGGAACGGTTCGTGTACGCTCGGGCGGCCGGACGCCGGCCGCGCGGGCAAGCGGCGATTGCGCATGCGTGGTAGACTTCGTAAGTCCGGGAATGGTTCGCGTATGCTCGGGTGGCCGGGCACTGGCTGTGCAGGAACCTACCTACCACTGGTCTGCGCGTTACATACTTTAAATTTATAATGCGTTTCGACTAACTTAGAATATTTCTTTTCAGGGTTCAGTACGAATACAGTAACTAAAATAAAAAAGGGCAAGTGTGAGTCGGACTCGCGCACAGAGGATTCTGTATAAATTTACCTATGAAATCAATTCCCGAATTGAGTTACGAAGATTTTTCCAAATTACAAAAATTTTTTTTTGTGGCGTATCTACAAATTTACAATTTCCAGATTTTTCCCTGTACTTGTTCTATGAGACCTTGATTTATGCCAAATTTCAGGATTTTAGGTCAACGGGATTCACCCTATGAACTTTGATTCCTTTGAATATCGAAATATACGTTTTTTGCGACATAAACGGCCGTATCTTTTTTTTTTTCGTTAACTCAGAAGTCTGAATTTTTCACAACTTCAAAAGACCGCAGACTTGAGCGTATGGTTTTAATATTAACTCGATACCTCCAAGCGTTCTCGAATTAAAGGGTCTTAACAGATAAACAGACGGACAACCAAGTGATCCCAAAGATCTTATATACGAGATGGTCCCTTACAGGCTAAATAGATTTTTTACGAAGCAACATTACAAATTCTGAAGTGTACTTTATTTTCATAGTCATAAGTTCATATTTTTCATTGATTAGCAAAAGGGAAAAATGTACTGAGGAAGATAACGAGAAAGTGGTCGTGTCATCGTGTGTTCCATTTTTATCTTTATATTTAACTAGGGTAAACATAAACTTGCTGTTAGCTACAATATTCCTGTCAGTGATAATAGACCGATCCCAGTCAAAGTGATAGAACCATTTTCGTTGGAACTGGGTAAGTGGTCGTTGTTGGAACCTATCTAGATAGGCAGTGCAGCAGTTTCTTCACGCTATTTTCCTTTACCGGTTCGTGTTTGCATTTAAATATTCATCATCATTACAGACTAAAGACGTCCACTGTTCGACATAGGCCTCCCCCAGGTGTTTCATCACGTGGGCAAGTTCAATAGGTAAATAGGCTACTAATATTATAAATGCGAAAGTTTGTGAAGATGGATGGAGGTAGTCGTATGTATGGATGTGTCGCGCAAAAACTACAAGACAGATGAACTTAATAATAAACATTGCAATAATATAGCTATAACTTTGCAGTTTCATTAGGTGAGCAAATTCAGCCAATAGGATAATTTTTATTATAGGGTGAAGCCGCTGGAAGAAGCTAGTCTAAAAATATCAAGATTTAACAATCGCACTATAATGACGTCACAATGTTGCTTACATAACAAAAACGATATTTATCTACAGCAGCGCCCTCAAATCCCACGATGGTTTACTTTCCGCACAGACTCTAAAAGTCTGACACGAAAAGAGCGTAAGATGTCATTAGATGATTTCCCACCTAAAAAAAACCCATCATAATCTGCCTAGCCTTTTTCCCAACTGATTTGGGATCGACTTCCCTGCCCAACCGGGTGCGGCTGAATACCCGTGTTTTATATGAAGCACCCTGTTCCTTGATGGGCAGTCATCAAGGAACAGGGTGGGTTTTTAGTCAGTAAGAGTCTAACACTATCTCCCGCTCCGCCCAAGAGTGGGGTATGTCATTAGATGATTTTCAAACCATGAAAAAAAAACTACATTACTGTAATGTCTGGAATTTGTAGAGAAGGACACGTATGTATGTTGAGAGAGTTATCCACGTCATCACACACCTGTATATTTAAAAAAAAAACCAATTACACATTATTATTGCAAACAAGATACAAGATGTAATGTAGTGTTTGTGTGATGTAGTACACAAATACTACATTACATTACATCTTGTAATTACATTACGAAATGTTTAAGGCCCTTGCTTCTATTCAGTGCTATAAAACAGTGACATTCTAAAGCTTACTTTTCAGTAACGGCTGGGTTAATAGATTTGAATTGATTTGTAAGAACGAAACCACCTGTGACAACCAAAATATAATTTTGATTGATTGAAAAAAAAACAAATATATCGTTAAATAAATTATCAACATACAATTTTTTCGTGTGACTATGCTAACCAAAAAAAAAAATTAACATCATGTCTTTTTCACTGGTTTTCCCTACTCCTTTCAAACGGCTTAGGTCTTTAGAAATATGCAAGATTGCTAGTTGAGTGTTCTTCAAAATGCACATAGCTTAAGTAAATCAAGCAATATTTTGCAAAAAAAAAATATGATTTTAAAGATCAGTGGGGCATGTAACCGGGCTAGTACCCCTAGCCCGGCCTAGCCTACCCTAGCCTAGTAGAAAACTTCAAATGTACGGGAATGACGTCATCTCAACGCTCAGTTACGTGGTCAGAACAAATGAACTTGGGGCGTGGCGAACTCGAGTTCGACGCAAGAGAAACTTGGCTGATGTTAAAGGAACTATACGCCTTAAGAAAGCGTTTACTCAAATATTTCTCATCCTACGTATGAATTAATCGTAGATCTAATATTTATTCAACATTCTTTTATACGAGGAAAACCGTTCTGAGTAAAGTAAACACGTGGCTTAACTACCTACATCATCCTACCTGGCCTATTATTATTTTATCACTATCTTTCAAGAGCGGCTTCGCCCTCGAAAATTATGCCAAAGGTACATAAGTAATAAGTACTCAGCATACAAGTTTGATCGTGTTAGGAGCGTTTAGGCAGTAATTCAAAATTTACTTATCGAGCGACCACAATGCTACCTATTAGAATTATAATATGGATGTTATTAGAGTATGGATTGTTATGATCAACATGATCATCAATAATTTATTTTTAATCCCCCCATCTGGGAAATAGTATGTTTGCTTATCGATATCTGAGTGCAAAAGCCGTTTTTATCCGCTAGAGGAAAAATAAATTGAATTTAGAACATCGCGCAAAACATCATTAAACCTATATACTTCTACCTCCATGGTGCCAAATTTATTATACAACTATTAGCTTTAGCCCGCGCTGCTTCGCACCCGCTCTTCTCTACTCCACCCTACTCTACCCCACTCTACCCTACTCTACCCTACCAAACTTCACATAAACCATCTACTAAATAGTCCGAACAAAACCTAAACATTTGGTTTGGATAGGTGAGCCCGTTCTTCTATACTAATATTATAAAGAGGAATGATTTGTATTTTTGTATGTAACGAATAAACTCAAAAACTACTGTGCCGATTTCAAAAATTCTTACACCATTGGAAAGCTACATTCACCCTGAGTAACATAGGCTATATTTATTGCCCATGCGAAGCCGGGACGGGTCGCTAGTGAATTATAAAATTACAACGAAAAGTGGCATTGATTTTTATATTTATGTACAATGAGCACGCATTTAAAAAGAAACTTTGCACTCTTGTATAACAAGTAACTATTAAACATTGAATTTATTTTGTCTTAAATGATTTATTTGGGTAAAAAATAAATGTAATAATTATTTTGATATTGGACAACTGACATTATTGATCTTCTGGCATACTTAATTATTTTTTTACCAGAATGATTTTCAAATGTAATTTGGATTATTATTATTGTTATTATAACACATTATTAATTCGCTTATTTTATATAAATATATTAGTATAACAAACATTAATATTATAAAGGCAACTGACTTTTTTACATTTTATTTGTATACCACAACCATCACACAACGCCGTCTAGTCTCAAGCTAAGCAGAGCTTGTGTTATGTGTACTAGACAACTGAAAAACATACTTATATATTTCTAAATACATACATATTATAGATAAATTACACCCAAACACAGAACAAATGATCATGCTCATCACGTAAACATTTGTTCTGGGTGGGAATCGAACCCACGACCTCCAGCATAACAGTCAGGGCTACTAACCACTAGACCAAGAAGCCTGTCAAACAAACAAAAAATGAATTTTTCTTAGTTTTAATTTGGATTCTTTCCCTCCGCTGTTGTATTTAATATTTAGAACGTTTAACTTAAATATTTTAAATTTTGTTTGAAAATCTTTTTTTTTTTTTTTTTTTTTTTTTATTTATGTTCAAGATAAAAACAGTATACATTTCACTTTTTTATACTAAAAACCACTAAAGCCATTACTGGCTTATGCATGGTTAGTGAGTTCGGATAAATTAAATGTTAGTAATAAGTTAATCTAAACTAATTCACTTTTTGCAAAAAGTACTTTTTTAATTCACGCTTTGATTTTTTAGGGTTGCTGAGGTATTTATTTTGTATGTCCACAGGAAGTTCGTTAATTATTTTTGGCAGAATGTATGTGTATGTTCTCATACCGTATGTATTGTTGTATCTAGGCAAGGTAAAGGTGTTCATGTTCGATAACGTTCTTAGTTTTGGATGACGTGCATTCTTAATTAAATTAGAATATTATGATAAATTTCAGTCATAGAACAAAAGTTGTTGTTTATGATGTTAGTAACATAGTCTTGAGAAGTAGCCAGTGTTTCACTAATAATCCTGTTTATACCACTTACCATCATTTCGACGTCCAAGTCTCTCACAGACGATTTTCCTCAATTTAACTTGACATGGTTTGACGTAGGTAGGTTTTGACCCAACCTAAAATTATGTAATGGCCCAATGAATGTCATTATGTGTAGGTATAGAATCGATTTATATTCCTCATTTGATACTAGCTAATACCCGCGACTTCGTCCGCATCCAACTAGTAAAACAACAAAATCATTCGGTCACCATTTCAATAAGTTTTTTTTACGCGTTACCCTAATTCTTTTTCTAAAATAAAAGTAGCCTTTTTTACTATTTAAGCTATCTGAAAGTGAAAGTCAAAATTGGTTCAGTCGTTTCGTAGATTAGCCTGAACAAATAGACAGATGATAGATCGGTAAACGTTTTTTAAATTACCTTCTGCTCCCCAAGCCAAGTTACAACCGTTTCGCTTGCGCCGAACGCTTCGAGTTAACCTTGCCGCCAATTCTTTTGTTCTGACCACGTGACTGAGCGTTGAGACGACGTCATTTCCTTACATTTGAAGCTTTCTACAAGCGTTAACTATTGCAGATTAGCAACTTGGCTTGGGGTACTGTTTACTAAAAGAAATATAATTTTCGCAATCGATGTCACTAACAAATATTTGAATTTTATTTATATGTATGATATAGATTATACCTATATTCTACAAAAAAAAAAAACTGGGCAAATGCGAGTCGGACTCGCCCACGAGGGTTCCGTACAAACTACAATTCCCGAATGGAGTCTCGAAGACGATTTTTCCGAATTGCAATTTTTTTTTTGTGACTTATGCAACAACAAATTTACTGTTTTCAGATTTTTTTCTATACCTGCGCTATAAGACCTTGCTTTGTGCCGAATTTTAGGATTCCGGATTAACGGAGTACCCTGTGAATTTCGATCTTTGAGAGTATCAAAATATACGATTTTTTGCTACATATAAACGGCTGTATCTTTTTTTATTCGTTAACTTAGAAGTTTAATTTTTTCACAACTTGAAGGTATCGCAGACCTGAGTATTAATATAAACTCGATATCTCCACGCATTCTTGAGATAAAGGGTCTTGACAAACAGAGAGACAAACTGACGGAAAACAAAGTGATCAAGGGGTTCCGCTTTTTCCTTTTGAGGTACGAAACCCTAAAAATGTTTAGTTTAGTTACCTTGGTTCACATACGTTTGGTGTTACAATGAGGGAACCGACTTGGTGGATTTAAATTATACAATTCCAAAGCACAGTCTCCAACACTGTCCCATTAATTAACATACAAATATCGTTGTCTAAATTGACATTTAAGAAGAAATGTACAAGTAGAAAATTAATATTCCCCATGCATATTTATGGGAAATTAGCTTCGAGGCGATCAGGTATTCCGGAATGGTTTCGGACGGGGGCGGACGGGCGGAGTAGGTAGGTATGGTTATGTGGTCTACGGCCGGATAACCGTACAGCTGGTATGCAATCGAACCGGACGGCTGCGGCATTACAGTAATATAATTACAGTGATACTTTCCGCCATCCGGATATCCGTTACAGAATTTCAGATGAACCCGCACTGGGCACACGTATTGGTTTATGGCCCATTTCCTCTTCTAGAGAGGAGGCTTTAGTGCCAGCAGTGGGAACTTTAAAAGGCAAAGGCATGCTATGTTATGCTATTATGCAATCGACTCTTGTTTTTACGAGTTTTATCAGCTGTTGGCTTCTGTACTTGCTGTGTTTCTTCGCTTACCATCAGGAGAGATAGTGGTCAAGCGCGTACCTATCTATACTTATAAAATGCTTTGGCCTTAATGATTGACGGATCAAGGCACAACCTAAACCGCTGATCGTAACGTATGTTTTAATATTATGTAGGCATCCGATAAGAAAGGATAAATCGAAATTCTACCCCTAAAGGGTTGAAACGCGTGTTCAAAGCTTGTATGGAGAAGCCACTTTTACTCAAGCAAAGCAGCTGGCAGAAGCTAGTCTAGTACTCATATCACAAGCTCTGCTTAGAATGGGACTAGACGGCGTTATGCCATAGTTGTGGAATACTATTATTATAAGACTAATATAATATAAAAGTAAAGTTTGTTTTTTTTTTGGTGGGAGGTAATCTGTGAAAGTACTGGTCCGATTGTAAACATTTTTTCACCGATAAAAAGCTGCTTTTTTCCTGAGTGACATAGGCTATATTTTATGTGCGTGGGCGAAGGTAGTATATAAAAGGAAAATAAACTGACTGGCTGACATCTGGCTGACATATCAACGTACAGCCGAAACAACTGAAACTAGGCATGTGAAATTTTTACAAAGTTTTCTTCTTCTGATATGATTTGACCATTACATGTTTTGCTGTATGGACTTTAAAAGAGACTTTGACCCCTGAGTTTGTTTCGGTGTTTCTTCTCAGGGTAGTCAGCTAGGAAACACCGGCCTCATCTAGCATTAATTGACGAAAAAAAAAAAATTGACGTGTAAAAGTGTTTTTATAAAACCTACTTGCAAAATAAAGATCATTTATCATTTATCTGACATATGTTGGTGGGCACTGAAAAAGGATTTTTAGAAATTCGACCTCAAAGGGGCTGAAAAAGGGTTTTATCCTAACGAATGAAAATGCATAACTGAGGCAATAATAATAAAAAAAAAACTAAAGAAAATCTCGTGGATGAAATTTACAGCCGCAACTCTTAAGGTAGAACTACACTGCGCACATGTGTACCGCGTACGCCGATCTGGGCGCGTCGGTCTCCATACGTTTTATATGGAAACTAGTCTTGTAGAAATACATTAGATCAACGTCACATAAAGAAAGAAGAAAGAAAGAAAGAAAACCAGTTTATTCCGCCTAAATACACGCACAAAACAACGCAATATTAAAAAAAATATAACAGCCAGTAGTATCCCTATCAGGCCATGTGTGTAACGGGCATAACACTATTGCCCTTGTAACCTGCACAGAGCATATAAACAGTTATTTTATCTGTGGCATTTTGATTGTCACATGACGTCGTTCTACGTACTAATCAGGCGTGATCCACGTGTGCGCCGACCTAATGCAGTTCTAGCTTCATCGAAATCACTCTGTGGATCAGTGACCTTCTTTTACTGAAGCTTCACCATTTCTGGGAAAGCAATTCCAACTATCTATAATCTAGTCGCGTCTCGGATTACTCGTAGACCAATTCCGGCTCAAACGCTCACTAGTGTGCGTCCATCGAGCGTAGATGTTAAAAGTGAAGTACATACATGAGATTGTCTTCTGTACCTACATATTTTGTGTTGCTGTCACGTAACATGAAAGGAGCATTTCATAAGTGTAAACCGAGCATACCTAACCACATTTTTTTTTTATTTTTTTTTTTTTCAAGTTCCATAGACTCATTTCAGTTACAAAATCATACGTATACAGGTATTATAAAATTACATAAAATTGAAAGGTCAATAACAAAATTAAATTAATTTAAATTGTATTAGATTATTTTATCATTTAGATAGCGTTATCATTATTTTGCATTGATCCGATGATTATCATTAAATTAAATTCATTTTATTATTATATTATAGTCAGGCAGTCAAATATTAAAAGAATTGCATTAAAAATCAAAATAATATGAAATAATTGTATAAAATTAAATTTAAATTAGGTACATGTCACTATTATATTAAAATAAAATAAAATATCTTTAATCCAAAAAACCACTACATAGGTAGTTGAAATACTCTATTCGCGCGCGTAGAGTGCACGGTGCGCGCGCAAGCCGTCCGTATGCCGTCCGTCCACTATGGTAATTCTGTTACATTGCATGATACATTACGACAATGTAGACGACAAATTCTTTCATAGCGTGTTACACTGCATGTTACGTTACAGCATACTGTACCAAGCTATAGAGTTACCGCGGTCCTGGTACGCAAAGAATTTTTCATTAAGTCCAGTATTGGTATACTTACGAATAACAATATTCGAGCAAGAAGTTTTAATAGAATTCCTCAAAAAATTTGTAAAAATAAAAACTTAAACTTTGTAAGAAGATTATTGCACGATACTTTATTTTCAGTATTTCATAATACTGTAAGTTCGTGGGCTAAGGCGCATAAATTGATTTGCTTTGTCCTCTAAAGGAACATACTCCCAGGTCTGTTTTACGTTACTATTCCAGGACATGGTTTATCCGTTCTAACCATGTGCCAAAATTTTATCCAAATCCGACCAGCCGTTAGAGCGTGAAGAATTTATTGCACCAGAAGCAGGGGTCAGCTATCGACGGTCTCGAGATCCCTCGCCAAATCCTCCAGACTAATCATGTTCTGAGCCTGACAGTTTACCTGCCTGCGGCTATTTCTGGTGCCCCGACTATAAGGAGTTTCAAAGCTCGTTTGAAAAAATGGCTTATCGAGCAAGAATTTTATTCTTTTGACGAATTTATGATGTAATTTAATTTAACTTTGACGATTGAATATTAATTTGGAGTGAATATTATTGACTTTAGTTATGATTCATTTTTTATTATAATTTGTTTATTTTGTATTTTCTTTTATATGTTTGACATTCTTTATTATTTGACATTATATTTAATAATTTGTTGACATATTAACATTATTTAATTTTGGTTTATTTACAACTTAAAGCAACAAAATATATACATTATAAACTTAAATTAAAATATTTAAGTTTGCTTAACCTAACTATACACACTAAGAGCTACTTCCTACTAAAATATGGCGTCATAAAACTCCTCCACATCGCTGTCGACTAGAAGTGTGCCCAAGAGGCTGGCGGCATTGCCACGTTGAATGGCAATGCTTAATCTCTGACCGAGATAAAAACCAGCCTTGATTTTTATTTTCATTTGTTGACTAGGTAAAATGTATTTGACTTGTAAGAATCCCTACCAATAAACTACTATGACTATGACTAAGTAACAAACATTTCCGCATGACGCAGGTCCTCACCGGACATGGTTCGTTCGGGAGTTTCCTGCACCGGATTCGGGCGGAAGTGACGCCCGGGTGTCGCGACTGTGCGGAGTGCCCGGAGGACACGGTGGAGCACACAGTCGAGGTGAGCCCTGCTTGGGCGGAGCATCGCCGTGCCCTCGTGGGGGCGATCGGCGGCGGAGACCTCTCGCGTCGGGCCTTGGTTGAGGCCATGGTCCGGAGCGAGGAGGAGTGGCAGGCGGTCGCCGACTTCTGCGAAGCAGTAATGCTCGCAAAGGAGGAGGCTGAACGCATCAGGCAACGCCGTTATCGCCGCCGCCGCCGGCGCCGGGATACCGATCCCGATTTCCGGCCACCGTAGGCGCGGGCTTGCGGACAGTGAGCAATAGGTAGCTCGCTGTCCGGCCGTACGGTAACTGTCCGGACCAAGCCCAAATCGTCGACGGCGCACTGTTCCCGCGCGCCTCAAGGAGTTGTCAGCAAAAGCAGGGACCCAGCCGGGTCGAAGCCTACTGGGGCCAGGGTTATCCGAAAGGGCGGTCGAGCCCTGGTATGAAGGCTAGAAGGAACGGGGTGGGTCTTTTAGTCAGTAAGAGTCTGACACTATCTCCCGCTCCACCCAAGAGCGGGGGTTGTCACTGGATGATTTTTTCACACCATAAAAAAAAGAAAAAAAGTAACAAACATATATATGTTTGTTTACCACCAATTATGATCCCATTACATGGAACATAATTAGTAGGTACTGCTAAACAGCTGATTTTTGTTTCATATCTCAGAGATCATTCCATAAAAAGTGATTTGCGTTCATGAGTAGCTACCGGTATTTTTACCGCTCCCACCCCCAAATAGCTTAATTTAAAAATAATCCTCTACGAGTCTACTTATTCACTTAATACAAACATGTTATGTTGTATAAATAAGTAATAAAAAAATAAATAAACAAATAAATAAATAAATGTTTTAACCAGTTTTTTTCATTTAAGAAACCCTGGTTTAAACGCAATGTTGCTTCAGTCATTTGCCCTTCGCGAGGGTCACGGTAACTATTTCGAACAATCTCTCAGCCTCATAGAACCTGAGGTAGATATTTTCAACCATCGATTTTATCAATTAATTTGATTAGATCGGGTAAACAACTATTTCACACTGGCTTCCTTGTAATGTGCTCTGGTAACAGCCCCAACTTACATATTGTAGGACGCAGGTTTTTTTTTTTTTTTTTTTTTTTTCGATGGGAAAAATCATCTTATGACCAAACCTCGCTAGCTGCATTACTTTGCGTAATTTATATCATTACAACTGCTCTCAAACGGTGAAAGAAAACATATTGAGGAAACCAGCATGACCTAGAACAAAAGAATTCGAAGACATATGATATTTGACATCGATCAATCCGCACCGGGCCTGCGTGATGGATTACGGCCCATTTCCTCTCAGAGACCAGGCGTGAGTCTCAGCAGTAGAGACATTGCAAGGCCGATTATGTTTTATGTAAATATTCCTTCAGTTCACTTCCCAAGGGCCAAAGTAACTTTTAAATAATCCACAGCCTTCCCAAGATTAAAGAAAACTCTCTGATCAGTATCTCATCGACAAATGGATGTCTCATAACTGATTTTTATGACTCTATTTTTTTCTCTGTCCAAATAAGTAGGTCTATATCCTAATAACCATTTGTAACCCGACGTCTGCTCGGGATATACCTGTCTCACTCATTCGCATACACCATCCTGCTCTTACAACTGTCATGAAAAAATAAAAGGAAGAAAAACAAGGTGTATTACTTGATGAGCACATTTGTTACCACTTGTTTTTCTATGTAACAGAAAACAGACCTATACAGTAAGTAAATATGTATATTATTTATCGTCACATCTGTCTCTTCGTTAGCGCTAAAATAATATAATAATAATATATTCCACGACTATCACTGTCTAGTCCCAAGCTAAGCAGAGCTTGTGTTATGGGTACTAGACAACTGATAAACATACTTATATATTTCTAAATACATACATATTATAGATAAATTATACCCAGACACAGAACAAATGATCGTGTTCATCACACAAACATTTGTCCTGGGTGGGAATCGAACCCACGACCTCCGGCATAGCAGTCAGGGTCACTAACCACTAGACCAACAGGCTGTCAAAATGGACACCAAGTTTTTCAACATACAACATACCTATAACATAGTAAACGCACATCCTGAAAATAGTATGTTCAAAATCAGATACTGAATCAATTTTAGTGGTTTTTAAAAATAGGTAGATATTTTTAACCTAAAATCTAGTTTTATTGAAGGGTTGGCGTCTACCTCGGTCAGAGAATAAGCATTGCCATACAACGCGGCAATGCCGCCAGCCTTTTGGGCACACTTCCAGTCGACAGCGATGCGGAGGAGTTTTATGACCTCATATTTAGCTAAGCATTTAGTGTATATATTATTTTTAATTATTTAAGTTATTGTTTAATTTGTTTATTATTTCCTAGCAATTAATTTTAATAAATTTATTGAATTTTTTTAATCTTGGGTACTAAAATTACTTAATATATACGTACTTATGTAGCTTATATTTTGATAATTTCTTGATTAATCTTGATTACGACACTAGAAGTGTCTGTGTGTGCGTGCGTAATTTCCAATACCGTTGCACTACCAATGTAATGGGTCCATTCATATAACTATTATTTACCTGCAATTAGGCTAACTAATCTCTTATAATAGTTTTAAAAACTAAAAAACACACTTTTAGCACGCACTAAAAATTACAACTTTTTAGTCTTCTTATTATTCAAAGTTAATGTTGTTTCCACGAGTAGTGGACAAATAGACGGTCGACCCCCCCAGAGGTCCATGTAGGGGGGCAAGGCTAATTACAATAGGGTTGCGCCCGGTGCCTTAAGGTGACGCTAGCGACGTGATATTTTTCACCACCCTAATACCATTCAGCCCTCGGCGCGTATCCTACCTTGGCTTAGGTGGGATCTCATAGACTCAAAGTCCAATCTTCGTATTCCTCTCGTCGAACCTTATTGATTGATTTTGATACCCTTGACGTGATAATTTGGTAAGAAAATGTCATTTCGCATTATTTTCAGCAAACCCTTTCATTTTATACCTAATCATAGGGCTGCATTTCAAATAGCCAATCCGCCACCCCGGGACGGCCGCCATGTTGGATTTAGGTCACGTGATTATTTTTTTCGTATCCCATTCAGCAAACCCTTTCATTTAATACCCATGTCATGGGGGTGGTTCCCTATCCATTTGCATAAAATTTTAAGACCTAATATAACTTAGCATATTTTTTTTTGGCATAATTCTATTTTCGCATAATATAGTAATAATATAGTTTCTGTCACGGCTCCGGCGCAGCGGGCCTCCGGCGGCCCCGCGCGTACTAATCGTCGCAGACAGCTTTCGCTCACCACCGCAACTTCGGCCGGCCAGCCTCAGCCGCCTGGTCCTCAGCCCGCGGGCCGCCTCACCCCTACGCGCCTACGCGATTTTAAATTACACTCTAGGGGTAGGACAAACAAGACTACGTGGAGTCGGTTTTGCAGCAATTCGGTTCTGTCACTAACTTTTGTTGCACAGCATATTAAATTTTTAACCAACAATATTACACATAAACGTTATGCTAATAGTCATTAGGTCTACTAACGTTATGCGAATCAAATTTATGCCAAAACAAATTAGTCTTTAAGATGATTATGCCAACATAAAATGTATGCCTAAAAAAACTATGCCGAAGTATTAATTATGCCAAAACAAATTATGCCGAAGTATATTAGGACAAAGAACATTATGCGAAAAGAAGGGATCCCCATGGGGGTGTATTACTAATAGCCAATTCGCCATCTTGGATGTCCGCCATGTTGGGTTAAGTCACGTGACTATTTTTTTTTCGTATTCCTGACAGCAAACCCTTTCATTTGATACCCATATCATGGGGGTGGATTTCAAACAGCCAGTCCGCCATCTTGGGGAGGCCGCCATATTGGATTTGTAATGACGTTTCTTAGCTAGTCATGATTGTATTGTCATCAGAACTTAGAGTGTGTGCAAAATTTCATCCTAATCGAAGACCAGGAAGTGGGTCAAATTAAGATTCCAAGATTTTTTTACATACATAGTTACAAGTGAAGCTAATAAAAGCGTGTTAAAAACACTACCTAAGTGCACCTAAGTAAAATTTCAGAACTTGAATTGTAATATTAACTATTTCAGTTAAATGTTGTGTAAGTTCATATTATGAAGTATATTTTTTTTTTTATTTACAATACTTTTTATATACATCCCCCACTCTTGGGCGGAGCGGGAGATAATGTCAGACTTTTACTGACTAAAAACCCACTCCGTTTCCTTCGTTGCCTTTCGTACCGGGGCCGATTTTTTTCCTCTCAGAAACAAACTTGGCCTTAGTAGGCTTTGACCCTGCTGGTCCCCACGGCTGCTGATAACCCCTTGAGGCGCGCGTGAAATATTAGGTGCCGTCGACGACCTAATTCCAATTAAATGTTGTATAAGTACACATTATATTAGAATAGAATAGAATAAACTTTATTGTACACCAAAATAGTAACAATTTCACAGAAACTTAAATCTATATTATGGTATATTATGTGTAATGTTAATTAAAATTCACTTTGTTGGCACATATTATTATTTTTATAAAGTCAATGGAAATGGTAATATAGGCATTGCCTAGCTCGGTTACAGAAGCTGCATCCAATGTCTTAAAATTATCATACCTAAGGACGCGTTCATACGACACGCACACGCTCAGCGCACGCCACCCGCGTCCAACTCGCATTAAAATACCTAAAGCGGTGAAGGAAAACATCGTGAGGAAACCGGCATGTCCTAGAAACAAAAACTCGAAGACATGTGACATTCACCAACCCGCACTGGGCCCGCGTGGTAGAATTACGGTCCATTTCCTCTCCTAGAGTCCTCTCTAGGAGAGGAAATCAGACCTCCTGGTCTGAGTCCCATCAGTGGGAACATTTAAAGGCTAATTATGCTTCACTATTGCTACTTGAAACTTAAAGCGCTTGCCTGAGTTTGAAACCTACAACGACCTACAACTTGTAAGTCTGGGTCATTACCGTGGCTATAAAAGAAGCATTTATTGCTGGCTGGTTGTACAAAGTTTTGAAGCACAGCAACAGCTTCTCTTTTATCAAAGGCCTCCTCAATTGATTTCTACATCTCTCTATATCTAACTACAAAATCTAGCCCGTTTTCTTTTAATGTCGTCTTCTCAACGTTTCATTTGTCATATTTGGCTCCTTTTGTCGTCTCTCTACGTAGAGTCTGTCTAATAAGTTAAACGACTTGGGTAATTATTAGGATTTAATGAAATCTGATGTAGTCAACACGGGTTCAAAAGTCAAGGTTGATTAAGAGATAGAGATCGTTGTTTACTAACAGAAGAACCTTTAAATGATTAAATATTATACAAAATTCCCAAGTCGATAACGCATATTCTGCATGAAATATTATTGGTTATCGAACCAGTAAGTTTATCAATGGGAAGAAATTTATAAATAAATAAATAGAGAAAAAACGAAGGCAAAAATTAAGGAAGTGAAGAAAGAAAAAAAAAACTAACTTCATCGCTAGTAAAGATATTATTAAGAATATTCTTTTAGAATTAGTCAACCAGGGGTAGTTTTTTATACATAAAACACTTACAAAATAGACATGTATTTTTTCTTTATTAGATATTCTGGTCCAGTTCTCTTTTTCGCCACTTTTATAACTTAGGCTAGATTACTATTATATGGAAGGTACCTACGAGTAAGCGCACTCGTACCCCGATCGTAGAATTGGCTATTCCACAAAGGAGTTTGTCATTTCATATTATGGCCAACTATCAGAGTAATATTTTGTGAAATGGCCAGACATTTTATGAAATTGCCAATTCTATGATCTGGCTACGTCACTTTTGTTACCTATATATATATTTTGCTTTTGCCAGCGGCTCCGCTCATGAAGAATGAATAGATACTTCCTAACAATATAAATTATGGCCGATATATTTTAGTAAGGTTTCATTCAAATCCGTTCAGCCGATTGAGCGTTAAAAAGTAATAATCATAAAGTAAACACACACACAAAGTGGCCTAAAAATAGGATTCTCGATTACGCTTCATTAAAGCTTGGCCATAGCGCCCATGTGGCGAAATTGTGTCTAAGCACAAATGACATCAGAATATCTTTTAAATAAAGCTGTAGCTTTTTTTTATATGTGTTTTATTTAATTTTAATATCTCAAAAAAAAACACTCTTGGATGTACATAATATTACTAAACTTTCATCTTCGTAATATTAATAAAATAATAGATATGAATGCAATTTACAATACTACGAAATAATAAAAAAAAAATATCTCACAAAATTGGGTACAATTCAAAAACTTACAACAAGCTTCAAACCAGTACCAAATCCTGCAAAAAATCGACTCTTAAACAACTGTCTACGTGAGAAGAATTGATCCTAAGCCAACCTTATTTATGTTCTATTTCTTCGACAAATAACACTATGAAAGCCTTGTTGTTTCGTCCGCATGTTTATCCAACCCCATGATTTAGAGTAGATTGATCATATGACATCGTAGAAGATGAAATGAGCCCTTGAGATTATGATAATCGTCGCTCCAGCTATATTATTTGGCCCTAGAGAATATTTGGACGTCTTTACGAGTGAATATTTAAGATGCTTTACCAAAATAATTTTTCGGAGCTTTGTGCAAGAATACATGGTTAAAACTAGAGAATGCAATTGATCTCGAATGTCAAGATATCTCGGGCATTTTTTCGATATTCAATCTTAATGATACGCAATCTTGTTTTTATAATCTCGTTTGAGATCCCGAGAATGTGACTGAGAGTGCTAAAACGACACTTTGAGTACTCGGCGTATCTGAGGAGTTATTTTCAAAACCATCGTAACTTTTTTATGTTTATTTTCATAATTTTGAGGCAAGTGAATTTTTACTTTTTATTAGTACCTTTAGTGAAGTACCATAACGTCCCTTGGTGAACAACACCGCAAAAGTCATTTTTACCAACTTTACAGGAGACGAAAAAAACTGCGATTTTGACAGGCCAGCCGACTTGCACGCTGTCATTACTTTTCGAATTACGGCTTCTGACTAGCTGAAATCTATATCATGTGACTAATAGTTAAACGCGCAATAAACAGCTCCGTCTAAAGGCATTCAAATTTGAAAACCGCTAATTTTTGACTTTAGCGGTGTTGAAAGCTAAGGGACGATAAGCCATAATGCCGTCTTATTTTTTGCCAAGTCAATTAGATATCGTTTCCTTTTCAATAATAAAGGATTTTTCTGTGATTTAATAGTCAAATAGTTTTATTTATTCTATATTATGTTCTAGGTAGTTTCCTTAATTATTTATTTTTTCGTTTCTAATATCAAAATCACGTCTAATCTCGACTCGTATTTGAATAAAATCTCGAACTTATTAATCTCGGTTCGAAATTGCATTCACTCACATTCACACAAGGGCAACAGGAAAACAGTTACAATGTGTTTATGGAATAAGAAGTTCTTTTATTGTGTACATAAGCACTCCGCTTATTTATTCAATCTACTAGAGCCCCTAAAGGCGCCCGAAAAAAGACGCGAAACAAATATACGAAAACGCGTTTTCATAAAAATTGTATATTATCTTATGTTTATTATTTTCATCGTCGTCACCATTTCTGCTGAAAGACGTCCACTATTGTACTTAAGTTTCCCCCAAATATCGATACTTTATTAACAGTTAATGCAACTCCTTTGCCACAAAAGCGGGAACTTCGCTTGGATCGGTGCTCTTCATCATTGTGATGTTATCCTGCATATTTCTGTGGTCACCATCCGTCGGGATTTCATCTGGTCAATTTTGCCCAGCGTTTCAAACAGCAGCAGCATGACACTATTTATCTCTTCCTCCAAACTGGACTAGCAGATCTGCAGAATGCTGATCTCGTCCATGTATTCAATGGCATGTTTGATAAATGCCAACAGCTCGTTGGCTTTGAGTGGCTGACTCATAGCGCCGAAAAAACGGGCAACTGCTACTGCCGCGCAACACGCGAATATAAAATTTGTATAAAACAGCGCAAACACGTCCTTACTTGACCGCACATTGCACTGCACTCACGCACTAAAGGGGTGACCAGATGGTTGCAAATCAACGTCCCAACCAAGGTCACCTTGATAGTTTCAATCCATGTAGACAGCAGTTGTAAACCATGATTTTTAACACCCTCGGTTGGGAGGCGCGTTTTCGCAACCACTGAACGTGTTGGCATGTGGTTTACATCCATATAGCCGCAACACACACCCAAACACATAAACCAAGGGCACATTGATTAGAACGCTATATTGCAACCGTCTAGTATCCCCTTAATGTGAACACCATTATTTACATCAAATCGACAAAGTTGTCTACATTTACTCTCAGTCGCGTCGTTACATTCTCTTCAAATCCCAAGACACTTACATGGACCTTCAGAGCAATTAATAGCGTGAAACGGAATAAATTTAGTCTCATTGGTGACCCAAACTTTCAAAAAGTCTTGAAAGCGGTTGAAGATACACTTGAAACTGAACTGTGTGTAAACGGAAGAAGGTTAAATATTGCATAGTCAAGTAATTGTTTCATCTTTAGAAGTATACTTTCACACAAAATTGGGATAAGGCTAAGTAATTCGTATTCTCGTCAAAACACGGCCGAGATCCTTCCCGATACATTTTTAATATCCCCCGCCAGCAAAAAGGTTTGTTAAGGTTATTTTGGGATAATTGTTTTTGTAGCACCTTATTTACCAAGCCACGGGCTTCTGAAACTTCATTCATTTTAATCCGTTGTCAAATCTCACGTCAAGTAAATTTGATTAGCAGATTTTGGGGTTCCGGAGGCAGATGGGCCAATATCAACAAAGAGCATGTTTTGACAATTTTGGTGGCAAAATTTTCTCTTCAGTTTTCGTGGAAATTAGGGACCTGGTACAAAACTAGAAAGTTCAAGCTAGACAGATCTGCATGGGCCCTGAGAATATCTTGGTAACTTTTTGAGATATTTTAGTTAAAGTCTAGTGTGGTGACCAAAATTGAGAATCTCCCACCAAAATTGAGAATCTTCCACTAAAATTGAGAATTGTCCACCAAAATCAAAAGTCCGAAGAAAACCGGTCGTGGAGACATTTTAGAGGTGGTTTAATTTCGTCATACGTGAGGGAAAGACGCCACAGGCATAGAGCAAAAGTGTGGTGGTACTTTTCTTTAAGAAGGGCGACAATGCTCTACTTAAGGATTACAGGCCCATCTTTTCCAGAGTCATCATGAATCGTCTCGCGCGCAGGTTCAACGACTTCCAGCCTCCCGAACAAGCTGGATTCTGAAAAGGTTTCAGTACCGTATATATGGTCTAAGGTACTGAAACCTATACGCTTCGGCAGGTTATACAGAAGACAGAGGAGTTTAACTTGCATCTCTGCTTAGCGTTTGTGGACTACGAAAAAGCTTTTGATTCGATTGAGACTTGGGCTGTACTACAATCTCTCCAACGGTACATAGACGTGCTGAAGTGTTTGTACGACAACGGCACAATGTCAGTCCGACTTCAGGACCGGAACACGAAACCTAACCTTCTGCAGCGGGGAGTGAGGCAGGAAGACATCATTTCTCCGAAACTGTTTACGGCTGCAATGGAGATATACCTTCGGTTTGCCGACGACATAGTAGTCATGGCTGAGACTATGCAGGAGCTCGATACAATGCTTGATGACCTTAGTAGAGTTTCCAAAAGAGTGGGTCTTAAAATGAACATTGTCAAAACCAAACTCATGGTAAAAACTAACCATGTAGCACTAACTCCGATCAAGGTAGACTACACTTGAAGTTGTAGACGCTTATGTTTACCTGGGACAGACAATCAAGTTGGGTAGATCTAATTTTGAGAAAGAGGTCAATCGTCGAATACTATGCTGGAAAGCTTTCCGGAAGCTGCGCGCTGTCTTCTCGACTACCATAAAACAGTGTTTCAAGACGAAATGTAATTCTATGACCCAATGTGTGGTGCCACTGATGACATATGGCACTGAAACATATAGTCTAAGATCCGATTAAGAACGACCTTCACCGGTCTGTTTAATGGATGAAACTTATTTTATGATAAATTTAGTGTATTAAATAATATAACGCGGGTGGGTTGCCTAAGAAATTCCTGGCCAGACTATTATTCATAAAAAATTGAAAATTTACTTTTTTTATAGAAAAATGCACAACCGTTATTCATACCAGATTGTTTTGAAGACAACACTATAACATCGTATTCGTAATGAAACAGCGTTTATTTTGACATAGAATTTGTTGTATATCAAAATAAACACACCTGTTTATACATACCTGTTTATACCTGGCAACCCATAGTTATGCCAGGAAACAAATAGGCAACCCAACATTTTTATGTTCTAAAGGCTTTCTTCTGTTTTGGTTAGTATTTAATTTATTCATTACACACCGGTGCGTGTTTCAAAAAAAAAAAAATTGTCTGGCCAGGAATTTCCCAGGCAGTACCCGCATTATATTCTTTAATATACTAAATTTATCAAAAAATACGTTTCATCCATTAAACAAACCGGTGAAGGTCGTTCTTAACTGTATCCCCTACTAATACAATGGACCTCGTCAGAAGGCTTCAGTCACCTAAAGGGCAATGGAAAAGGCTAGGCTAATTCGCGAAAACAAAATTCGGCCTCTCCTTACAAACTGTCCAATCAAGTTTATAATTTTCTATGGTGAGGAGGTTTTTTTTTTTCGTTTCCTGAAAAAAAAAATTGCCTTAGGTTGTTCAGTCTCGTCTACTGTGCAAGCCCTTAAAGTTTGTGGAGGACTGTCCCTTACACCTTTTATATGAATTGTATAAGTTAATTTAGATAATATAGTATATTCTTAATTTTCTGATTCGTTTGTATACATACACTGTGTCTACATCTCTCATCCAACTCTCCTGTCGCAGGTCTGCTGGAAGAAATTTCATTTGAAATAAGCAGTACCTTTGTACTCTTTTATCTGTATTTGTCCATTTCATTTTTAAGTGTTTGTGTGTGTACATAAATGAATAAATAAATAAATTAGGGGTGGAAAAACCGTGTTACAATTTTATTATGCTGATAATTTGTTCAGACATCGTTTTTGCGATGTTTTTACATTATTTAGATCAAAGCCATCTAAACTTTATTTAGGTTTATTTTTGTTTATAGCATTTTTTTGCCGATCATTGTGGCGACACTTGGGGGAGGCCCATGTTGTTTTTTTTTAAATCTATATACTAGTTTAGTGAAACATTGTCCTGCTCCTTTGGCTACTGGTAAAAACAAATTGAAAACCCATGTGCAGTGCCTACAGGGTTCAATTGTATTTTCAGACTATTCAGAGTCGGTCAAGCAGTTTTGGATGAGTTAAGTGACAAACACACGTACGTTCAGAAATATTATATGGTAAGCGATAATATGGTCGCTGATATGAGCATAGACGTAACCTATTCACTCTTTTTTGTTATCTCCCGCTTTTGGACAGACGGGAGCGTGTATCAGACTTTTATTGACCAAAAACCCACTGCTGTTCCTTCTTTACCTCCTTCCAAGGAAACCTATTCCCTCTGGATTTTGAATTTGTTATTGTTTCTTAAATTTATTTTATTTAAATTACCAATGTGTCGTCAATAACCAGAAATAACCAATACTATATGCGTACATACTCGTACTAATACCTCTCTTTTTTCTTAGCGTTATTCGGCACGCTTTAACGAGATTTTTTCCGCTGACGTTTCAATCGATCAATGCTGGTGAAGCTTTCAGAAACCAGGGCATAGCATACCCTATCTCAACATGTTACGTGGAGATAGGGATAAGTTTCGGCAGTCGTGAGCTAAAAATAGATGACCCTCTTTAGGGGAGCGCCGGAAAGGTGACGAGGGAACTGAATATAGGTTTAGCTGTACAGGTAATTAATAGCTCAGACTAGTTCACAGATCTAGTTAGACTAAATGTCTATAGAGTTATTTGTTAAGGGCCAAGCGCCCGAAAAGTGCCATAAAACAGTGATTTTCTGAGGCCTACTCCTCCGTAACGGCTAGGTCAATTGGTTTGAAAAAAATATATGTTTATTATAGATTCATGAACAATAATATCAACATTTGATTTTCTCGTGCAATTAATACTTTTGTCAAAAAAAAATATTTAGCAATTTCGCAACTTTTCGCTACTTTTCCCTACTCCTTCGAAACGGCTTGGACCTTTAGAAACATTTTTACACATAAAAATTGGTGGTTAAATATTCTTCAAAGCGAACATTGCATATGTAAATCAATCAATATCTCGCAGAGAAAATGGATATAAAGCGCTTTCCGGGCGCTGCTGGCCGCAAATAAATGCACAGATTTGCGAACTGCCGCCTAGGCGAGTGCGAGAGTTGCGTTCACATAATTTCGGCCAGATGGTTCAAGGGACTATACGCCTTAAACACTGGCAACTATGTATAACTATGTTACTAACATCCATAACGTGGTTTTATTTATAGTTCGTGACTACAGAGTAACTTTTATGTTCCAGTTAGGTTGTTTCAATTTTAAACATTGAATTGTAAGTAAGTTTTACATAAAGAAATAATAAACAAATTAAACAATAACTTAAATATTAAAAATAATATATACACTAAATGCCTAGCTAAATGACGTCATAAAACTCCTCCGCATCGCTGTCGACTGGAAGTGTGCCCAAAAGGCTGACGGCATTGCCACGTTGTATGGCAATGCTTATTCTCTGACCGAGGTAGAAGCCAGCCAGCCTGTTACTAACATATTAAACAACAACTTTTGTTTTATGATATTTTACAAAACATTTGGAGTTGGGAAGTTATTAAATAACTCGTCTCGCTCTGATTGAAGCGTGAGAGTGTCATGATTTAACTGACTACAGTGTTCCTTTAGTTGCCTGTAACTGTAATTACTCTCTCGAATAATCCCGCAGTCTAAAAATTTAAAGGCTTAGTCTCCATCTTTACATCTCATAAAAGTAGTCTCCCGTCTGTCTACCTAGTTAGGTATATATACACCGTTAAATTTTAATCGTTTTAATCCCGTGGAGGGTCGATTCGGTAAATGAAACACATGATTTGTAAAGATAAAATTAAAAAATAAAGTACCTTTTTTTCAAAACTCATATTAATTTACGCATGTACGAAATTAATTTCTTTAGGAAAACATCAGCTGAACGAGTTCAATGACCTGTAGGAAGATTGCAACGCCGACTATTACCTAAATTGCAAGACTACTGAACGAATTTTCATGCAATTTTTACCAACAGATAGAGTGATTAATGCGAAAATCTATATACTAATATATAATAATATTATAAAGCGGAAGAGTTTGTTTGTTTGTTTGTTTGAACGCGCTAATCTCTGGAACTACTGGTCCGATTTGAATGATTTTTTCAGTGTTGGGTAGTCCATTTATCGAGGAAGGCTATAGGCTATGTTTTGTTTTGTTCAAAATTAGGGATCCGTAATAAAATTGCTATTTTGTAACACAAGGTGTAAAATCGAAAACCTATTTTTGCGTGCGCTGCAAAAACTATTGACAATAGAACAAAATGATGTACTACGGGTTTGTAGATCCCATTAAGACCTACAAAAAAATCCGCGAGAACATATATCGCTATCATGGTTTAATCACAATAAGCGATTTTGTGTTCAAAATAATTATTAAATCGTCTGAAGAAAAAAATCTACGTTAAATATGTATCGTAATATTAATCTTTATCGAAATTAAGCATTATGTTATCAAGAGTATTTATGTAAAAGTAAAATACTTTTTGTTTCATCTCAATCGGATATTTCGTTTAAAAGTTATCACGTGTGTAAGATGTTAAGAGTTGGTACCTATTAATGAGTTATGGGCTATAGAGTTTTTTATCAACATAAAATCCTGTAATAATCTTTTTCGAAATATATTTGTTGATGATTGTAAGTATAAGATCTTTGAAGAGTATAATAAATACATTTATGAACGCGGTAATCTTGGCAAATACTGATCTGATATGAAAACTGTTTAAATATTCAATAGTCCATTTATTGAGGGAGGCAATTATAGGCAATATTTTATCTCGGTATTTCCACGGAAACGAGAAAAACGCGGGTGAAACCGCGGGGCACAGCTAGTAGTATATAAATATACAGAATTATTTGTAAAACACTGGTAACTTCTCAGGACTATGTTACTAACATCATAATCAACAACTTTTGTTCTATGACTTTTAAAATTTATCATATATTAGTCCATCAGATTTTCATACAAAAATAAAAATATTTAAATTGAACATTCTAAATATTACGAAGTCTATGCGAAACAAGCGATAGTACAATAGCGGAGGGGAGCAGGAATCGAGTGGCAGGAGTGCTTGATGCGCTTGCGTCGCGTGGTACAGACTTAGGTAGGTATAGAAAAATACATAGTTGAAATGTGTTAGACAGAACAACGAAATCTTGAAGGTAAGTATTGTTTTGTAAAAAGTCACAGAACAAAAGTTGTGGTTTATGATATTAGTAAGACTTATCTGCTAGATTGTGTTTTACATATAACCGTGTATTTAATACAACGATTTGTAAAATTGACGCACTTTCAATTTCGGTATTAATTGGTAATAGCTTAGTTAATTGGCGCCGATATTATTAATTAACTCTCAAATTAATTGATACCAGGTACCAGTTAACTGGTGGTATTGATTTTCCACGTTTCTGGGAACAGAAAATATCTTAATTGTTCTTTAGGTGATTTACTCGGGTTGGTTTTTATCTGTTGTAACCAGCTCCTTTAGCCAAGTTACAACCGTTTCGCTTGCGCCGAACGCTTCAAGTTGACCTTGCCGCCAATTCTTTTGTTCTGACCACGTGACTGAGCGTTAAGACGACGTCATTCCCGTACATTTGAAGCTTTCTACAAGCGTTAACTAGTGCAGATTACCGCCCTCAGAAAAACGCAAGGTTGATGCCCTGACGTCACACGACGGGGTCGCGGCAGACCAAGGAGTTGGCGGGACGACTTAGATGCTTTCCTTGGGAATTGGCAAGAAGCGGCTGAAAGTCAGGAAAAATGGAGGGAGGCCTTCGCCCAGCAGTAGGACAATATCTAAATATAATAATAATATAATAACCTGCCAAGTTACAAGCGTTTCTATTCTATTCTCTTGTGTCGAACGTCTCGAGTTGGCCACGCCTCCGATTCTTTTGTTCTGACGTCATCTCAACGCTCAGTCACAAAGGAATCCAAGGTGTGGCCAACTCGAGGCGTTCGACACAAGAGAATAGAATCGAAACGGTTGAAACTTGGCTAGGGCTAAAACCTGAAATCGCGAAAAAAAAATCAGCTGTTTAGTACATTTATGTTTGCCTAATGTACTGAACAGCTGATATTTTTTTCGCGATTTCGGCTTTGCTCCCATAATAAAAATTGTTTGTTATCATGAGCATAATCACGGCTTTAAAGATCGTACACTAATTGCCAGTCACCCTATATGTGTGCTGTGAGTAAACCTAAATAAATTTATTAAAATAAAAATAAGAAGCACAACAGCAATAAAAACGGCTAAAGAAACCTCGAAGCGATTTCTAGGTAAACAAAACGTTATTTGCCCTTTTGGTTAATGGACCCAGAATTGAATGCACGAGATATGATGGCGCAATGTTCAAGCCGTGTGTCCGCATGCTAATGAGAACCTCCAGTACTAACCTCGATCCTGGAACCTTACCACGATGTGTCAAAATGTCAAACATAGGATTCCGTACCTCAATAGGAAAAAATCTAACCCTTATAGGATGCGCACTGTTCCCACGCGCCTCAAGGAGTTGTCAGCAACCATAGGGGCATAGCTAGGGCGCTCGAGCCCCGGTATGAAGGCTAGAAGGAACAGGGTGGGTCTTTTAGTCAGTAAGAGTCTGACACTATCTCCCGCTCCGCCCAAGAGCGGGGATTTTTTCCCACCATAAAAAAATGGGCGTAGCTGGGTCGAAGCCTAAGTACTGACACTAGAGTCTGTTTCCGAAAAGGAGGCGCTGCCCTGGTATGAAAGGCAAGAAGGAACAGAGGATGTCATTTGGATAAATAAAAAAAAAGACCATTATAGGATTACTTTTTTGTCCGTCTGTCAGTCCCTTTATCCCGGGAATGCGTGAAGCTATCGACTCAAGTCTGCAGTTTTTTAGGAGAGAAATCATCTAATTGAAATAAGTCGTCAAGCGTTAAGAACTTGTGGTAGGGTCTACGCCCGAATTTTGCAAAGTTCCCGCAGTGGTGAGTCCCCAGGACGTCCGGGACTGTATTCAACGTGTATTTGCGAACATCCCTAGAGATCACATCCCTACTTAACGTGTTCTTATATCATTGTGACGATTTATGTCGGTCGGTATTCTCGAAAACCTCTTGAGTTTCCCTCATTTAGAAATATATGAATAATTTGACGAATGAAAGAGCATGGGACAGGGAAATTTTTTTCTGCGTAAATCATGTGTGTAACCTACTGAATAAATGTAGTGGAAAATAGATTTTGGACCGCAAAAGTTGTAAGCAAGCGCGGTGACTATTAGCATAGCATAATCAGCTTTTTTAATGTTCCCACTGCTGAGACTCAGGCCTCCTCTCTACAGCAGAGACCCAGCCGGGTCGAAGCCTACTGGGGCCAGGGTTATCCGAAAGGGAGCTCGAGCCCCGGTATAAAGGCTGGAAGAAACGGGGTGGGTCTTTTAGTCAGTAAGCGTCTGACAATATCTCCCGCTCCGCCCAAGAGCGGGGTATGTCATTGGATGATTTTTTTTCACCATAAAAAAGGCCTCCTCTCTAGAAGAGGGAATGGACCGTAAACCACCACGCGGGCCCAGTGCGGGTTGGTGAATGTCACATGTCTTCGAATTTTTGGTTCTAGGACATGCCGGTTTCCTCAAGATGTTTTTCTTCACCGTTTTGAGAGCAGTGGTGATGAAATAAATTACACAAAGTAACGCGCCTGGCAGGGTTTTGAACCCACGTGGGTTTGACTCTTAAATCGGGGGGGCCGTTACCACTCGGCCACCACTGTTCTGGGTGACCATTAGAAATATAAGAGGTGGATTATTTTAGGGTTTTATTTATCTTAGTAAGTATTATTAGGTAGGGCATATTGCTCGCAGAACAGATGGCCATTGGAGCCGAAAGGTACTGGTGTGGTGTGGTGTGGTAACCGCGTGCTAGAAGACGCAGCGTTGGAAGGCCTCCCACAGAGACCACTAAGGCCGGCGTAGTTAGCAAATATAATTCATGTATAATTAAAACCACAATGTTTAGTACTAATACTAATAACCCTGTGGAAAGCTAAATTGACCGTAGCGTAATTGCTATTAATTATTTTATAAACTGTACGAAGGAGGTTCCATGTATCACTATGGAAAATTCTTTTTTAAATGTGGATGCCACAATCAGTTGCAACTCACTACAAAGTGATAATATTGAAGACTTGGAGGAAACTCCGGATAGTGGTTGTTTAAACTAATTCATAGGACAACAGAGGGTACCAGTAACGCCATAGATATACCACTTATACCTAGTAATAACGAGATATCTTCTTGCTTTCAAAGAGTTAAACGGCAAAAAGGGGTTAAGCAGTATGCTTTAAATTTATTTCATCAAAATATTCAGGGTATCTCTTCCAAATTATTAGAAATTGAAACGTTTTTAGAAAAAAACAATGTTTGATGTTGTATGCTATATTGAACATTGGTTAAAGGATTACCAAATGCTACTTAGTTATGAAAATTGTAGTGTAGGCAGCTGTTTCAACCGTAAATCTATGCTGTGGGGAGGTTCCCTGATCTTAATAAAAAACGCTTAAAATTTAAACAACGTGATGATATAGATAGCTTGTCAAATGAACATTGTATTGAACTGTCCTGTGTTGAGCTAGATGAGCATGTTGTAGTGTGCGTGTACAGACCCCCGAACCCTCAAAACTTTAGTCTATTTGAATCAACAATGGAAGATGTTCTAGCAAAGCTTGCAGACAGTAACAAATCTATAATAATTTGTGGAGATTTTAATATCAATATTTTAGAAAATGATCCAAATAGCTGCAGATTTTTAAGCCTTTTTAAATCATTTAATTTGTCTAATGTTTTTCCAGAACCAACTAGAGTAACTCCAACCTCTGCAACATGTATTGATAATATTTTCTGTGATTGTGATTACTTAGATAAATCCATAGTATATTATCTTCCGTCTGATCATAGTGGACAAAAAGTGTCTTTTAAGTCTAAAGCAACTTTGAAAAAAGCTCAAATTAAATTTTGCTCAATTACACTTAGCAAATTGACAAAATTTTATAGTAACGTACAAAATAAGTTAAATGTTCTGGGCCACAATATTGATGATGCTAATAAATTTTATGATAATTTCTTTTCAGTAATAATCAATGAATTTAATAAAAGTAATCTAACGTGTTTAGTAGTATTCTAACTATCACACAACGCCGTCTAGCCCCAAGCTAAGCAGAGCTTGTGTTATGGGCACTAGACAACTGATAAACATACATAAATATGTCTAAATACATACATATTATAGATAAATTACACCCAGACACAGAACAAATGATCATGCTCATCACACAAACATTTGTCCTGGGTGGGAATCGCACCCACGACCTCCGGCATAGCAGTCAGGGTCACTAACTTTGAAAAGAAGTCGAAAAATATTTTCCCTAAGTTTGTATTTAGTGACTGGGCGACTAAAGGTAATAAGGATAAGTAGGGAAAGACTATATAAGCTGCCTTAACCCATTTTTAGGGTTCCGTAGCCAAATGGCAAAAAACGGAACCCTTATAGATTCGTCATGTCTGTCTGTCTGTCTGTCTGTCTGTCTGTCTGTCTGTCTGTCTGTCTGTCCGTCCGTATGTCACAGCCACTTTTTTCCGAAACTATAAGAGCTATACTGTTGAAACTTTGTAAGTAGATGTATTCTGTGAACCGCATTAAGATTTTCACACAAAAATAGAAAAAAAGCAATAAATTTTGGGGGTCCCCATACATAGAACTGAAACTTGAAAATTTTTTTTTCATCCTACCCATGCGTGTGGGGTATCTATGGATAGGTCTTTAAAAATGATACTGAGGTTTCTAGTATCATTTTTTTCTAAACTGAATAGTTTGGGCGAGAGACACTTCCAAAGTGGTAAAATGTGTGTCCCCCCCCCTCTAACTTCTAAAATAAGAGAATGATAAAACTAAAAAAAATATATGATGTACATTACTATAAAAACTACTAACGAAAATTGGTTTGAACGAAATCTAGTAAGTAGTTTTTTTTAATGCGTCATAAATCGAAAAAAAAATAAACTATTATTAAATCATCGATCAAAGTTACAACACATTACAAAAACTTTTATATTATGTTACTTGCTGCTACGGAACCCTTCATGGGCGAGTCCGACTCGCACTTGGCCGGTTTTTTTTACTCAGAAAGCTTTAACAAGGATGTAAATAAATATTCTAAACTCTTTAGAAAAATTTGCAAAGTAGCGAAGGCCTTTAATATTAGCAAAAAAATCAAATTGGCTGACAATGGAATAAAGACTGTTTGGAAAGTTATTAATAGTGAAACTGGTAGAAATTAGGAACGAAACTCGGATTTTTTTATTGGAGACTGCAAATGGTCCCTTAAGTTCTAACATAGAAGTTGCCCAAGAGTTTGTGAATTTTTTCACCAACATAACTCTTAAGACAACGGAAGCTTTAAATTCCTCGCCGGAGGCTTCAATTACATTATTGAAAGAAAACGTGCCAGGCTGTCCGGTTGAATTTCAATTCAAACAAATATCGTGATGGCCAAGTAGTTAAATCACCCGCCTCTCATACATGAGGTTGTGGATTCGAAACCGGGCGAACCCCAACGTAATTTTTAAATGTATGTACACCTTCCTTAGTTTATCTAGGATACTAGCTGTTCCCGCGACTCCATTCGCGTGGACAACAAGATTTTGAATTTATTTTTTTCTAAAATATAAGTAGCTTAAGTTACTCCTTATTACATCAGCTACCTGCCAATAAAAGTCCCATCAAAATCGGTCCAGCTATTTCAGAGATTGCCCGGAACAGACAGACAGACAAAAATTGAAAAAAAAAAATATTTTGGTGTATGTACCGTATATATATTTGTATGCATGTAATAAAAAGCGGTTATTTCAATATTACAAACAGACACTCTAATTTTATTTATATGTATAGATTACTGACATCCCCAGCACGCTTAGCCAAGTTGTTATTCTGCAATCGTTAACGCTGTCGAAAAATTATGAAACGTATGGGAATGACGTCATCTCAATGTAAAGTCGCGTGGTCAGAACAAACGAACAGACAATTCGTAGCCAAATTAACATCGTTTAAAATCGTTTTTACAATGTTTACATCCTTTGTTATACAAATGCTACATTTTAGAACGAGCGGCCGACTCAGGCGCGTCAACATGGCTACCAACTTATCGTTTTCTACAATTGCTATCACCAAGGCGTTACCGATTAGAGAACGGAATTGGAAACAAACTGGTTGTAACTTGGCTAGTTGGGGTTGGGGCTGTCCCATCGGTTGTCATTAGTAGAAACATCGACATCTAAGTCAGGGAACGGGCTGTGTTCCACCATGCGGGCCCAGAGCGTGTTGGTGGCTGTAACATATCTTCGAATTTTTTAGGAGCAAAATGTTTTCCTTCACCGTTTTGAGAGCAGTGGTGATGAAATAAATTACACAAAGTAATGCGCTTGGTTGGGTTTGAACCAACAACCTATATTCTTAAGTGGGGGCCGTTGTCACTCGGCCTCCACTGCTGTCTCTCTTCTACTTGCCATGTTATTATTATGCTAGTTGGAAGAAGGTTAGAGAGATGAGGTATAGATAGTTAGGAAGGTTATTTACTGTTTAACTGGCGACCTGTTGCCAGCCCTCTGTCTAAAGTAGTAAGCATTGACGTAAGTAAATGGAGGAGGGGAGTGAAAGCAAACTGTCGCAGTGTCTGTGTGTTTCAGTGTGAATGAAGATGCCCCGAAATAGAGACGTTTTGAAGAACAAAGGAACTTTTATTCATTCAAACAAAGAGTTCAATCACGATGGAGTGATCTTATTGCACTCAGTTCTTATGGCCACTAAGCAACTCCATATTACTGAATTGTCATCTTTGTACCATATTAATCACTGGCTTTTGTTACGCTCGCGTACATAATATACAGCCTATATCGCTCAGAAATGAAGCAGTTTTCTATTGGTGAAAAAATTTTAGCAATCAAACCAGTAGCCTGATTTACGTAATGAAAACAGTAACGATATCGTAGCGGTTTAGTCGTTTAGACCATTTCCGTATTCACATCCATCAATCGAGTTTGAACGACATCGATTTTAAAGTCGTTTGAAATTCGTCGATAAAAAATAATCTGTATTATATTATCCTGGTAGAATACTTATTAATGTAACTGGAAATAAGTCGATAGATCGTGATTACCACTTTTGGATAGGACTTGGATCGAACGACTATAAAACTTAAACGATATTTGGCTTGTTTGATTTTACGTGAATCAGGCTACAGTACTTTCAGAGATTACCTCCTGCATACAAAAAAACCATACTCTCTCTGTAAAAAATTAAAAAGTATAGTTGTTGTATATCCGGCTGTGACTGAAACTTGTGATTTACATGAAGCGATTGCTTATCAGACCTCCACAACACAATTACTGGGAAACATGATCTACTCCTTGGATAGACAAATGGTCAGACTTTCTGGAGTCTGATTACTTGTAAAGACTGTCAAAGATTTACGAATGATAACCGGGACCAATGGTATTACGTTCTTTTCGAGGCGAGGAGCTTTTAACTAACACTTATAAACTTTTTTTTTATATATATAAACTAGTGCTTGACTGCGATCCCACCTGATGGTAAGCAGTGATGCAATCTCTGATGGTGAGGCGTACTAGTTTATTAATACGTAATTATATCCATACAATTAGAATTAATTAAATTAGTAACTAAAAAATTATAATTTTATTTAGATACCAATCAATATAAATTTAACGCTTGATTGTTGCATCATAATGCACTGTTCTATGCGACATGTAACAAGGCTTGCGATGTAGCTGACATAAAATTGATTATTTTTTTAATTTTCTATAATTGGATTTAATTTATTTATTGTTTATTATAATTACTTATTTGTATGTTGATTTTAATTGTAACGTCTGTTTGTATTAATTTTTTATGAGTCATTGATACCTGAAAATAAATTAAATTATCTTTATTATTATTATAAACGAGCTGTCCACCCGCGACTTCGTCCGCGTGTACTTCGGTTATCGCACTCTAAACGTGTTTTCCCGTAGGAATAAGATGTTTTACCGAGATAAAAAGTAGGCTATGTTCTTTTCCATGTCAAAGGCTATATGCATGCCAAATTTCATCCAAATCCGTTCAGCCGTTTTTATGTGATTAAGTAACAAACATCCAAACATCCATACTTTCACATTTATAATATTAGTTATGATTATAAGTCCAGTCCTTTTTCAATACTTATTATTTGAGCCGCTTTAATGAACGGTAGGTTTTGACCAAATATATCGTCTGATAGTGCTATATTAATAAATAATACGTATCTATGCTTCATGGCAAAGAAGAAATATGACGATGACAATAAAATGGGTAAAGACTACTGATGTAAAATGCATCTCAAGGACAATGAATGAATGTTATATCTCATCCATTTATTTCAAGGAGATTATAGGAGCTAATAGTGAATTTTATAATGAGCAAAAGTATATGATAAACTGCAGTAAACAGAATCAGAAAAAATATATATGTTATTCTTGAGAATAAATGCTAGATAGATAGTGTTCAAAGCCTAATTCTACAGTTCATTTAGTAAAACAGAAAAAAATCACGAAGATGCCTCTAAAAATTACTTTCTAACCGACTTCTAAAAGGAGGAGTTTCTATGTTCAGCTGAATGTATTTTTTTTTTACGTATGTTCACCGATATCCTGGTCGATTGGGCCGATTTTGAATTATTTTTTTTGTTTGAAATGCTAGGCTTCCAAGTCTCATAGAAATATTGTTATGATCTGATCATGAAATTCGAAGATATGGAACAGAACTCCTCATATGATCACAGAAGAACTGTCGTATCAAGTAAAATTGCTTTTTTTTAAGACTAGTCGATGAGAGACTGAAAGAAAAGGAGGAGGGGATTTATCGAACTGATCTGGTGATGAAGTCGGTTGTATTTCTTTTGAAAAAAAAATTTTTCGTTTAAAATTCGGACTGACATTGATATATGCAATTATTCCGATTGTTTCTCAGATTATTTATTCTACAAGAAACGGTTTACCGTTACAGTTTTTTTTTTTTAATTTTATCATCAAATCTGTAGATTTTTAGTAAATTACTAAAATGGTTCATATTTTGCAAGCATTGTGTTTTTACGTATCTTTCTTTTGTATGTTGTCCGAATGACCGCGCTTTGGGTCCAGACATGAGTCCTCTTAATACTGAGGTCACTTCAGTTTATAAGGGCTCACAAAGGTACATCGGCCTTACAAAGACACCGGCCCGAACTCCATTCACGCATTACTCCACCTTGAAAAACCCGAGCCGTGCTCCTTTTTATTATTATATTTTCCTCGGAGACGATCGTAACTTTAAGAATTTGCTGCAAATTCAAGGGAAAAGTTCCCTTTGTGCCAGTTTCAGGCATTTGTATGAAAGGTTGATGTGTTGATGACACGGTAAAATGTTGCAAAAACGTTGGTTTTCCATTCAAACGAGTAGGTATAGGCCAAGTAAGTATTCCTATGATCTTGCCTTCACATTGCGAGTATAAGAATTGTCTTTATCTACATTTTTCATAAATGACTAGTTTCACGAAAAAAAAGATAGCAATTAAACTTACCTGTATAAAGCTTTATCCATTTGATTTAAATAAATCTTCGCTCGCTTCTAAGTTTTCTTATTAACAACTTTTTAATAAACCTGATTTTCATTTTACAGACTCAAATGCCGAACAAATCACACCCGGACAACTTGAACAAACCACGGGTCCATTGAAATAACTGAATATTCTCACAGTACACAAATTTTATCACAAAACACAAGCCGTTACATATTTTAACATAAATATGTTGGAAGTTCATTCAAAACATAACTTCGTGGATAAATAAAAAGGCGGCGAAGCCCGGGACGCGAGCGCCTGCCGCAAATGCCCGAACAACACTGAATGAACCCGCTAACGTTGAATTGCAGAATCCACACAGGCGCTCTGCTAGCTAACTTATGATCGTTATCCACTAAGACGTAACGTTGATGTAATAAAAATATAAAAAGAACACGAATTACTTTTCTTTTACATTTTTATTCAATATTGAGTGAGAGCAAAAGATGTCGTTACTTAAGTGTATATATATAGGAACCTATTCGCTTAATGTTATAACACTTATGAATAAAACATTGCTGAACGTAATCCCAGGTAGATACTAAAAGGTGTGCTTAATGCATATTGATCTATATTTTGCCAAATTAAATTCTGAATGACATTGACCCAGTTGTTTGTTTGCAACTGTTTACTATTACAATATAAGTAGACAATCATACTAATATTATAAAGATAAAAAGTTTGTGAGTGTGTCTGTATGTTTGTTACTTTTTCACACTCGAACAGATAGATTACCTAGAATAAACTTTATTGTACACTAAAACTAACAGAACATAAACATAAACTTAAATCTATGGGTACAATGGCGGTCTTATCGCTGACAGCGATATCTACCAGCTTCCAGACGACCTTAGACAGATGAAGGGATGGGAATGAATTTTGGCACACGAGTAGACCAAGTTCCGGATTTTTTTTTTTGCAGCTATCACACAACGCCGTCTAGTCTCAAGCTAAACAGAGCTTGTGTTATGAGTACTAGACAACTGATAAACATACTTATATATTTCTAAATACATACATATTATAGATAAATTACACCCAGACACAGAACAAATGATTATGCTCATCACACAAACATTTGTCCTGGGTGGGAATCGAACCCACGACCTCCGGCATTGCAGTCAGGGTCACTAACCACTAGACCAACAGGCCAGTCGTATTAACCTTTCGAATGTCTTAAGTTACACTGTCCGACATAAGGTAATTGTGTTTCTAATTACGACATTCAAAGAGTTAATTGCACATACGATATTTTTCATCCCGGGAGTACGTTTCCTAAGGATAATATTTTCTGCTTTCACGCAGGCGGAGCCAATAGCAGAAGTTAGTATAGTAAAAATGGGAAACAGTGTTTATTTGGTAAAGTCCCGGTTTCACGCCTCGGTACCTCAATCGATCTTCGTGAAATTGGGCTCGCAGATAATTTGTGATTTACGAAGACAGACTATGTTGTTTTTGTCCCAACGGAGCGAGGGAAGACGTGGATAAAACTAGCAAATTACGGCTAAAATAGAGCTCAGGACATGTTCGTGGTTTAAATACCAATACAACAAAACTGCCCGAAAAAATGAAAAAACTCAATGATCTAGATTTTAAAAGACCGGTGTATAACTAATGCTGTGTTACGTAGCTATGTGGCACACGTTATTTAATAATAATAATAATTAACAATATTATCAATGAAAGGGGAAAAATTTATCAAAGGGCTATACTCGGAGTTTCCTTGCGTGATCGAATCAGAAATGAAGATATCCGCAGGAGAACCAAGGTTGCCGACATAGCACGAAGAATCGCCAAACTTAAGTGGCAATGGGCAGGGCACATTGCTCGCAGAACAGATGGCCGTTGGGGCCGAAAGGTTCTAGAGTGGCGACAGCGTACCGGAAAACGCAGCGTTGGAAGGCCTCCTACAAGGTGGACTGACAACCTGGTGAAGGTAGCGGGAATCCGATGGATGCGGAACGCACATGATCGTTCGTTGTGGCGACGTTTGGGGGAGGCGTATGTCCAGCAGTGGACGTCTATCGGCTGAAATGATGATGATGATGATGATGATATTATCAATTATTGCTGTTGTTGTTTTTGCGGTTTTTGCAGTTGTTGTGTGTGATGTTATTGTAGTTGTAGTCATTGTTTATCTACATTAATATAATAAAGAGATAAAGTTTGTTTTTTTTTGTTTATTTGAGGTTATATTTGGAAGTGCTGATCCAATAGCTAAAATATTTACACCTATAGAAAGCTGCTTTATTCTAGAGTGATACAGGCTATATTTTATGTACGCGGACGAAGTCGCGGGCAAAAGCTAGTTTATAATTATTACTCTTATTCTTATTTACGTCTTGTTCGTGGAATAAACTTAGCGAAAGGTTAGGGAGGAGGTGGGAGAGGTCTTTGCCCAAAAGTAGGACACAATAATATAGACCAATAAAAATTTCACGTCTTAGTCATAGTTTAGAAAATTGTCCAATGATTTCTCCCGCTCTACGGTGAAGCGGGAAGGTCATGAGTTTTAGTCACTAAAACCACGCCTGTATTTTCTCTTTGCTTAGCATTCAAGAATCCTAGGCTTCCCTTTCGAAAGTCAACACAAGGCCCTAGTAGGTTTCACCTACAGTTTTGCTGATCTCTCTAAGGCGCGTACGCTCCGGATGGACACCAGACGGCCGGACGGCAAACTACCCATTGCTCGTCGTCCGCAAGACCACGTCTACGGTACACCTTTATCATGTTAATAGACAGAAACCACCAAAGACCATTTTTTAAAATCTTACACCTTCTTGATTGGAACACGTCTTTACCATATAACATTATATTCACACAAATAAAATGCAGACAATGTTCTGTAGGTATCTATAGTTTAATAACACGTAAGATTTCTCTTTCTCGTTAATTCTGTCTAAGTACATGGATGCGAGTGAAACCTTATATTCACATGACACAGCCAAGGTCGATCCCTCGTCGGAAAGGAAGTAGGGTTGCTAACCAGTTGATTCTATACAAATCTGAACGTAAAATCGTTGGTTTTTTTCTTATTGACTATATTTTGCCCGCAGCTTCGCCCACATACATAAAATATAGCCTACGTCACTCAGGAATAAAGCAGCTTTCTATTAGTGATAAAATTTTAGCAATCGGACCAGTACATCCAAACCTTACCTCCGGGGTGAAAGTCCGCTGCCGCGACAGGTCACGGCATGGCGGACAGAGCTCCGGCGGGATCTCATGGTGAAATAGCGTCAACGCTCCGGGCCTTGGTTGAGGCCATGGTCCGGAGCGAGGAGGAGTGGCAGGCGGTCGCCGACTTCTGCGAAGCAGTAATGCTCGCAAAGGAGGAGGCCGAACGTATCAGGCAACGGCGTTATCGCCGCCGCCACCGCCGGGATTCTGATCCCGATTTCCGGCCAACGTAGGCGTGGGCTTGCGAACAGTGAGCAATGGGTAGCTCACTGTCCCGCCGTCCGGTAACTGTCCGGACCAAGCCCAAGGCGTCGACGGCGCGCACTGTTCCCGCGCGCCTCAAGGAGTTGTCAGCAACAGCAGGGACCCAGCCGGGTCGAAGCCTACTGGGGCCAGGGTTATCCGAAAGGGCGCTCGAGCCCCGGTATGAAGGCTAAAAGGAACGGGGTGGGTCTTTTAGTCAGTAAGAGTCTGACACTATCTCCCGCTCCGCCCAAGGGCGGGGGATGTCAATGCATGATTTTTCCCACCATAAAAAAAGACCTTACTTCCTACAAACAAAAAAACAAACTTTACCTCTTTATTCTACTAGTGTAGATAAGTTCGCACTTGACCGCTATCTCACCTGATAGAAAGCGACGATGCGGTTGACGATGGAACGCGCTTACCTAGAAGAAACCTATTCACTCTCGACTTAAACATTCCCGGGTTGTAGCTATCAGGAAACACAGACTCCGGCAAGGAATTCCACTCCTTAGCTGCACGCACAATGAATGTGTTCTCAAAACGTTTTGTGCGTTTAGGTGGGATGTCCACCATGTACCGGTGGTGCATCGCCGTACGTCTGGTAGGTGATGTAAACTGTCATTTCACTTGACACTAGTGATTAAACATTCGTTTCAGACGTCTCGTTATCAAACCCTGATAGAAGCTTTACTTTGTACAGTCATTTATTTCAGCCCCACTGCTCTCAAAACGTACCTTCAAGTATCCAACAACTTACACAGGTAGTCTCAAAAGTTTCCGACGTAGCAAAGATACAAGACTTTAGTTCTTACAATTTATTTTTCTTTTTTTACACTGTCTCCTTGTAATTTACACTTCACGCAGCGATGCCCCCATCTCTCTAACCAGTTCAAATAGTAGTTCGCGTTTTTCTCTGGTAAATAATTTTTCACGAAGTTTGCCGCATTTGACGAAAATCTTCGTCTAATATTTTTTTTTTTTAGGTACAAAAAAAAGTTCTGGTGGGTAAGGTAGATGATCAAGCAGTGATAACCGTAATTCGTAGGTTTTTGCCGTGGCAATCGCTAAGGTCGTCGCCCTCCCCGCTAACTGTCGTATCTCACAAACTGACGTATCTGCACTGATATTACCATCGTGTTCATAACATTAGTTCGAATAGGTTCTCTCCAATCGTCGTATCTGTATCGTTTACCATTTCGAAGATAATCACATATTTTGTTTTGTGCAAAAGAAGGGCAAAAATAGCCTCACTACCTTCGTATCTTAGGGCTTTATTAATATAAAAAAACTTATTAATTAATAAATAAAGCTACAGCTAACGCAACTACATGAACAAAATTTTAACGCCCGACCGAAACACGGTCGCCCTGGAAAAATAGCAATTGCTAGTTACGACAGTTAGCAGGGAGGGTGGCGACGTGTGAGAGGGCGCGTTGTTTTGGTCAAAAACGATTTTCTTTTCTTGCATCTCAACCTTCAAAGCCTTGAGCATAGGGTAGCCAGCATTCGGTGTTTTACAGGATGCAAGTGTGTGCAGGAATCGCATGACTTGATTCCGCCATCGCAATTCTGCCATCGGACAACCCGACATACGGCGAGTATTCACTCTTACGTTGTTGAAACCTCTACGGTCCGGACTAAGCGTTTCGCCTCGTCGTTTATACCGCGTACGTCGAAGGACTGGAACAGTCTGCCTGTTGCGGTCTCCTCGTCCGATTATAATTTAGGTGCCTTCAAGGCTAGAGTGAATAGGCTCTTAATAAACTAGAGCGCCTCACCATCAAAGATTGCATCGCTACTTACCATCAGGTGGGATCGCAATCAAGCACTAGTTTATCTTAATTTAAAAAAAAAATCTCACATAACTGTCAAATAACAAGTGCGCGTCCAAAATGGCTGAAACTTTGGTAACTGTCAAAAAATGCACTACATTCACTAGCTTTTATTGACGAGTGATGCTGTCTTTACTTTCAGGTCGGCAACTTTACAGGCCACCCAGGTACCTCTTCATATTAAATAAATAAATTTAGTTTCATGTCTTAGAACTCTATTTTACCTACCTTAGTTACCTTAATTATAATGATTTAATATTTATTAGTTTACTAGCTTTTGCCAGTAGTTGCCAGCTGCTTCGCCAGCTTAAAAGTAAAAAAAAAATCCCAAGGAAACATACTCTCGATATAAAAAGTATTTTACTTACTATTTCAGGACATGGGCTACCAGTGTGCTAAATTTAATTCAAATCTATTTAATTATTCAAGCGTAAAGAAGTGACCAACATACACACACTCACGAACTTTCGTTTTTATAATATTATTGTGATAACATAATAATATATAAGCTAAGATAAGCTTATATATTATTATGTTACCGGCAATCTGTATAATCCGGTATTTTAAACAATACTTAAACAATGTATAAAATAAACTAGTGCTTGACTGCAATCCCACCTGACGGTCATGAAAGTGTCTTTATTCTAACGATACCTTGAAAAGATAACACTTACGATAATACTAATTATAAGAACTGTTTCAATTTGGATAGAACTTGGAAATAAAATTCAGATTCAAATCTTGGCCCGGCTTTGTTTGGACGCGAGGCAACCCTACTTTGCCGGAGGAGACTCAATAAAACCAAAACTTTTCTGAACTACATGCCACAAGTTATAACAATCATAGAAGATTTATTGTCTCTTTACTCGCCCTTGTTTTATTTACGTCATCGTTATAATCATATCCATTAATATTAGAGCCTTTTTTTGGCGGCCTATGCCTTCTTGGCATCATACCAGAAAGAAAAATCATATAGCCCAATTTCCTCATCATCAACTTCATACCCCGGAGCGTCGCTAAATCAACAAGTCTTGTGCTTCTTATAACCAACTAGCTTTAGACCGCAGCTTCGCTCGCGTATATAAAATATAGCCAGTGTCACTCAGGAATAAAGCAGCTTACTAACGGCGAAAAAATTTCGCAATTGGACCAATACTTTCAGAGATTATGTCTTGCAAACAAAAAAAAAAACTTCACCTCTTTTTATTATTAGTGTCGATGTGATCTAATGTAAAATATTACGGTTCCTCTCAGTGGTTGAGCCATTGGATGCTGCTTTGCGATTCGGGGTTCGATCCCCACACGGAACAAATATTTTTATGACCTACAGATAAATGTTTTGGGTCTGAGGTGTCTCGTGTATATATTAATACATGTTTGTGAACGCACCCACGATACAGTCATTCCTAATGTGGGGCAATGTTTTTTTAAACAGAAAAGAAAAGAAAGGAAGAATGGGCTCCCCCGGCCCTCATCAGAAAACACAACCCTTATAGGATCTTATTCTTATTCTTAATATGATTTAAAATGGAGTCATGGAGTTTCTTGCACGTTCTTTTTATAGAGATCTGCTTTGGAACGTGCATTTTTAAAATAAACGTATCGGATTTCTGATTTGTCATCCACGCGGGCGGAGCCGTTTGCGAAACCTAGTATACAAATTCCAGTCTATAAAGGCACCATGTCCAAACATAGACACACATTATTGTGTCTAAGATCGTTCTGTTTACCCCCACGCCTAGCAGATCGTCGCTACGATCAAGCCAGATTGTTTTTCAGTATCAAAAACTGCCCTAATCTTGTTGGGAATAAAATAAATAAAACAATAGACAGGAGCTCCATACAACTAGGAATTCAATATTCCTAGTTGTGTTCTTTGTAACTCTTTATACAATAAAATTCTTACGAGAAAAGGGTAGAACAATATAAATATTTATATTTATGGTTCCGTACCTACCCAAGTTGGTAAAAAAGGAACTCGTATGGGATCACTTTTTTGTATCAGTTGTATGTCTGTCCGTCTGTCAAGACCCAATTTCTCAGAAACACGAGGATATATGACGCTAATAGTGTCTATCAAATATTCAGGCCATTCATTGTGGCGACACTTGGGGGAGGCCTATATCGAACTGTGGACGTCTTTTGCCAGAAATGAAGGTGATGACTCAGGCTACGTGCAATATAAAGGCAAGGATGTTTATGCTCCATTTTGGCGGTATACTCGCTTGGAAATCAAACCCTGTTGGATACTTTTCGTTGACCTAGAATCCTGAAATTTGGTATAAAAGAATGTGTCATAGCACAAGCATAGGAAAATATCTAAAAACTGTAAATTTGTAGTTACGTCGTTTTTGCGATTTGGAAAAATCATCGTAACTTAATTTTGGAATTGAACTGTTTTCATAGGTAAGTTTATACGGAACCCTCAGTACGCGAGTCCGACTCGCACTTACTCGGGTTTTTTATTAAAATCCTACTGAAAGAGTCAAATTTATATCAGCATCACTCCCGATGTTGTTTTCAATGCTACGCTAACCACGCTAGACGAGGTCGGGTCGTAAATGTATCTCCATTTCATACCAAAACATTACCAATACGTCATTTGTTGATTTTATGAGTTGTTACGGGTAGCCACAATCCCAAATCTCTTAACCAACTTTAATAGGGGATATCGTTTTGTAGGTACACCCAGTCAAATAAAAATAATTATATAATATTATACAATTTTCACACAACGCCATTTGGTCCCAAACGTATGCAAAACGTTTTGGGAACACATTCATTGTGCGTGCGGCTAGGGAGTGGAATTCCTTGCCGGAGTCTGTGTTTCCTGATAGCTACAACCCGGGAATCTTTAAGTCGAGAGTGAATAGGTTTCTTTTAGGTAAGCGCGTTCCATCGTCGACCGCATCGTCGCTTTCCATCAGGTGAGATAGCGGTCAAGTGCGAACCTATCAACAATAAAAAAAAAAAAAAAAAAAACTAAGCAGAGCTTGTGATTTGAGCTCTAGAAAATTGATGAACTTAATATAGTGCGTTACACTTAACCCCTCAAGCGCCGCTTGTATGTCTGTACAACTTGGATGTCCTTGAATAATTTTCGTGTTTTCCCCAAGTTTGTACGAAAGTTTTTAGAGAGCTTTTAAAGCTCAAAAAAAATGTATTCGTGCCATTTGTGGATCTCACTTTTTAGACAGCTGTAAGCCACTATTTCAAAAACATAAAGTTTCACCTTTGCTTTGTTAAGTTAAGAAAAGCTATAATTTACTACATTACACATTACATTACCCACATTACATTACATACATTTACATTACACACATACATACATTACATTACATTTACATTACATTATTTGTTTACATTTATTTACTGACAGGCCAAATAGCCGAACACGGCATAAAGACAGAATTCGACTGCCACCAATCAGGCTAAAATTGTTTAAAAAAAAATGTGTACTGCATGTCGATTATTATTTATAATCACTTACCAAATAGTTTACAAGATTTACCATTGACAATGTTTAAAAAAATACTTTTCAATCTGTTACTATTTAAAAAATATTATACTGTTAAAGAATATTTAAAAAACAAGTCAATAGAACCTGTAATGTGCAAGTTAGATTAATTGACGACACTGATTGTGAATATATTTGCACGCCATGTTGCAGGATATGCTGAAACAAATTTACTCTAACACCTTATGTACCATATTCTAGCAAATAAATGATTTGATTTGAAAATTTTGGTTCCTTTACATATTATTTTATGTAATATTTATTATATTATTGGTTTTTCCTAGAAAAATGCGAAGAAAGTTTTTTTTTTTTGGTGATTTACGTAAACACGGCAATTTTCCGGGTCAATGAACCCCTGGCGCTCGAGGGGTTAAGAAGTTCCTTCGCCGTAATGTTGGCACCCCTGTCTGTCTACAGAAAAAAGAAGGAAAAAAGAAAAAAAAGAAACTTATAAGACAATTGTCAAAAGTAACGAAATATCAGTATCTCTCAGTGCAAGAACTGACTTAAGGTTTTCCTCACCCGCAGCAGCAGCACCAGCACAGCACGGCGATCTAGGAAGATGGAATGGCGCAAGTGTATTGATATCTACAGATATAATTTGAATCGACCACATACCTCTTTAAAAGGCGGTGCTCAAACCGACATACTTTTTGTTCCATTTACCGATATCGAACACATTTTGATTGTCCTGAGTAAGTGTTAAGTGGAAGCAACTGAACACAAAAAAATGTTTACGTATTTCTGTAGAAATCAAATATAACAAGACACACGTCTGCGCCCTGCCTAAACTGAGCCCGCGTAGTAAAGAGTATCAATAGAAAACGAGGCCAGCTTATAAAATTTTTGTACACCTTTACATATCTCACTCGCACGTGCAAACCCGTAAACTGAATCAGACACTTCTGAATAAAAACACGCAACAACCAAATGGAAGTCACACGTGCGTAAATTTTTACACAACCCTTTCATATCTTTCACTCAAAGGTTCAATTGAAAACCAGCGTCAAGCAACTGCTACGTAGTTGTCTGGCATTATGCTGAACTGAAACTATTTGGCACTACCGTGAAACACATTGTCGTTTTTATTTATTTTATTTTTTTCACCTGATGGTAAGCAGTGATGCAATCATTGATGGTGAGGCGCACTAGTTTATTAAGAGCTTGTTCACTCTAGCCTTGAAGACACCTAAATTATAATCGGGCGGGAAGACCGCAGCAGGCAAATTGTTCCAGTCCTTCGATGTACGCGGTATAAACGACGAAGTGAAACGCTTAGTCCGAACCGTAGAAGTTTCAACAATGTAACGTTTAAGCTTTTTAATAAAATTTAAGCTTTTTTTTTTTATTGGTATAAACTAGTGCTTGACTGCGATCCCACCTGATGGTAAGCAGTGATGCAATCGTTGATGCTGAGGCGCACTAGTTTAGAACCTGTTCACTCTAGCCCTGAAGAGACCCAAATTATAATCCCATGGGAAGACCGCAGCAGGCAAACTGTTCCAGTCCCTCGATGTTCGCGGTATAAATGACGATTATAAATTTTTAATACTTCGTTGTTCATTGTACGCCAAATAAACATGTCTTTTTTCATATTTCCGGTAAACAACTTATGTTATTATTATAAAACATAATACATATGGTAAACATGTTGCTCCATTATAACAAACGAACCACAAAAATACGAGTAAATTGATCAAACATCGTATGAATTCTGTTATCATAACTTAGATCCATTTTCTCTTTTTATAAGACAAAGAAATAACGATGAGTATTTTTTATAAAAAGGTTTAAGTGTGGGTTTAAGCCTAAAACGGTTAAGCCGTTAAGCCTCCTCTCAACTAAAATTAGACTCAAAAGAGGTTTGTGATCCTCTCCTTAATCCACTGATGATAGAATCAGTCTTATTTTGACCTCACAGGCCTCAGTGTACCGAAAACGGTATACCTCGGTGCCAGCTAAGTTAGTCCTTATTTTTAAGTAAAAAGGTTTAAGTTAGCTTGTAAGAAATGTACCGTTTTCGGTACACTGAGGCCGTAGAGGTTAAAAGGACTTATATTCACGAAAACTTATCTTGATGGCCCAGTGGTTAAGACAAGGGGATCGAAAAAAGGCAAGGACCTATGTGAATTTTTCAACACTACAATTTGTCTGACTACCAATATTTAACTTTGTACTACTTACTACTGGGCTCAAATGGGACTGGGCGGGTTTCATGTCAGCCGCATGCATAGGGACCGCTGGGCGAGCGTCGCTACACAGTGGGTCCCTAATGAAGTAAAGCGCCGTCGAGGTCGGCCTAGAAAGAGGTGGCGGGATGATCTGGACGCGTACCGCAAGGACTGGTTTGAGTCGGCGCAGGAGAAGAAAGTTTGGAAGGACTTGGGGGAAGCCTTTGCCTAGCAGTGGGACAGCAACGGCTAGAAAAAAAAAAATACTTACCTTAATAACATATTTAAAAATCAGACGTAAAAATAAGTCAAGTTAATTTACTTTTGTGGAGCTTTAAAGCGTCTGACAGCAGTTTTGGTCCATAAAAAATGTCTGATTACGATACTACTTTATGATCATAATCTGAAAAAGGCAACTGAAGGAACACTTTGGTGGGTCTTAGTCAGTAAAAGTCTGACGTGCTCTTTCACTCCACCCTTTAGTGGGAGAAGTCATATAATAATAATATTCCAACTATCACACAACGCCGGCTAGACCCAAGCTAAGCAGAGCTTGTGTTATGGGTACTAGACAACTGATAAACATACTTATATATTTGTAAATACATACATATTATAGATAAATTACACCCAGACACAGGACAAATGATCGTGCTTATCACACAAACATTTGTCCTGGGTGAGAATCGAACCCACGACCTCCGGCATAGCAGTCAGGATCACTAACCACTAGACCAACAGGCCTGTCATCATATGATGTAGACCCAACTAAAAAAAAAGTCATGGTGCCAGTGTGAGACACGTACCACTCAGAGCGTGCGAAATAATGCGATGACTACTGAATTAAATAGGAGTACTTAAGTCATAACTTATGTCCAAAATTATATCATAAAAGTAGTGATTATAATGTTTAGTTGAAAAGTAGTGATAGTTTCAAGAAAGATTGTAAATTAAATAGAAATATTAAAAATATTAAAATTGAAAAACACGAAGTATTTATTATGTTTTTAATAAAGAAAAATTGTAAATTGTTTACACAGTAGTTTACATCTTCAATATTCTGTCCATTAAATTCTCTTGACGTTCCTCATCTTTTATTCCATAATAGTAGTCACTGTAAAAAAAAAAAATGAAATTAGAAACGTGGGATCACAGTCAAGCACTAGTTTATCTAAATTAAAAAAAAAATGTATTTACAAAATGTGTTTAAAAAAAGACACGTCAATTAATTAGTGAACGCTGTATCTTGTACGAAAGGTTCTGGAGTGACGACCGCGCACCGGAAGACGCAGCGTTGGAAGACCTCCCATACGGTGGATCGATGACCCGGCACGACGATCTCCAGCATAGTAGTCAGAGCCACTAACCAGTAGACCAACAGGTCAGACAAAAAGATTAACTAGATCTACACTAATATAATAAAGGCGTAAATTTTTTTTTGTTTGCAGGAGGTAATCTCTAGAAGTACTGATCCTTTGTGTAATTAATCACCACTGCTAACGATGAAGGAAAACATCGTGAGGAAACCGGCATGTCCTTGAACCAAAAATTCGCAGACATATGTGACATCCACCAACCCGCACTGGGCCCACGTGGTGGATTACGACCTATTCCCTCTCCTAGAGAGGAGCCTGAGTCCCAGCAGTGGGAACATTAAAAAGGCTGATGATGATGATGATAATGATGATGACAGGTCTGATTGGTAAATTTTTTTCACTGATAATAGCTATTTTATTCCTAAGTGACATAAGCTATATTATATAGGATCTTGAGCGCTGGCTCCAAGTTGCACAGAAGTCAAATATTCAGTCTCTTTAGTGGTGCGATGTGAGACGTGGGAGCAGGGAATGTTAGTGATTGGCTCGCCGCGCCATCGCCATCGTGTCATAGACGTCATTCGTGATTCGTTCCCTGCGCTTGCCGCATGTATCTAACAACGACGAATGCTCAAAGCGATCCCCACTCTGGCGTCGAGCCCTCAAGATCCGTGCCGATAACTATAATAAAAAATCCTAATTCTACTTACTCTTCTAGAATGCAAATTGTGTCGTTTTCGATGTAACCCGTGGGACACCGAGCAAAAGAAACACTTGCTCTCTTGTACCGTAACTCCCCTGAAGCGTGTGGGTGTCCGGGCGCTGCGCTGTCAGCCGGTTGCGTGGCACACAGCGCGACAAGCAGCGCGACCAGCACGACCATGATGTACAGCTTCATGTTGGCTCGTGCTTACTGCTCCACTGCTGTCAGAGGAATGCATTGCACGCCAGTCCTAAGGCTCATTTATACCAATTCACTATCTTAAGGTAAAGTTGTAAATAGGTAGGCAATATGGTAAGTGACGCACGAAATTTATATATTTTAGCCTGTTTACTAATTTTCAATCCTTGCATGTACCATGAGGATAGGATAGTAGGTCGAGTGTACCTTATAATACTTTGAAGTTTTCTTAATAATGTGTACAGCTTTTCTGTTTATATCTAACAATTAAAATATTAAAGAAATGAGCTGCTAATCCACTTTGATGGTTGACAGATTTGAAGAAACTTGAAGATTGATAGCTTACTTCAAGCTCATTTCACGTAAGTTTTCGTAATGAAATATTTACAGAATCAGTTGTTTATTTGACTGGCTTGTTGGTCTAGTGGTTAATGACTCTGACTGCTATGCCGGAGGTCGTCGGTTCGATTCCCACCCAGGACAAATGTTTGTGTGATAAGCATAATCATTTGTTCTGTGTCTGGGTGTAATTTATCTATAACATGTATGTAATTAGAAATTTATAAGTATGTTTATCAGTTGTCTAGTACCCATAACACAAGCTCTGCTTAGCTTGACGGCTAAACGGCGTTGAGTGATAGTTTAGGAATATTATATTATATTATTATTATATTATTTGTTCGTTCCCGGAGATAGAAGACACTAAGCAAAAACCGACACTGGGATACGGTTGGTTTAAGTTGCATTTTAGTCCTATCATGAAAGTCCAGCAAGGAAAACATCGAGTTACCAGTAAGTCTGTATTTTAAATAAACGGTTAATTTTCAACTTGGATGCAGTAACCATTAATGTAGGAAAATATTTTTTATTAAATGTGAATAATTAATCATTTAATTTAATTAAATTTGATTCGTTCAATGCCATCCGATCCATATATATTTGCGCATTTCAGTCATAGTTAATTTTAAATTGTGGTTGAAATTCTTTCAAAACAACTACTGTTGGCATCATTATATCAGCTTTGTCATATGTATTCTTCGTATTATTCTTATCGTATCGATGGCAAAATTAGTTAAATTCTTGGCCTGGCCCAGAATTCGGCCAATGATTGATCATTGATCAATCAAAGGTTTTTTTTTTTTCGATGGGAAAAATCATCTTATGACAACCCCCGCTCTTGGGCGAAGCGGGAGATAGTGTCAGACTCTTACTGACTAAAAAACCCATCCCGTTCCTTCAAGCCTTCATACCGGGACTCGAGCGCCCTTTCGGATAACCCTGGCCCCAGTAGGCTTCGACCCGGCTGGGTCCCTGCTGTTGCTGACAACTCCTTGAGGCGCGCGGGAATAGCGCGCGCCGTCGACGACTTGGGCTTGGTCCGGACAGTTACCGGACGGCCGGACAGCGAGCTACCCATTGCTCACTGTCCGCAAGCCCGCGCCTACGGTGGCTGGAAATCAGGATCGGAATCCCGGCGGCGGCGAGAGCGCCGTTGCCTGATGCGGTCGGCCTCCTCCTTAGCGAGCATTACTGCTTCGCAGAAGTCGGCGACCGCCTGCCACTCCTCCTCGCTCCGGACCATGGCCTCGACCAAGGCCCGGCGCGAGAAGTCTCCGCCGCCGATCACCCCCACGAGGGCACGGCGATGCTCCACCGATCAATCAATGGTCTGGTAGTAGAATTGTGGTAAAATGACAATATCGAGCTTACTGACTGCACAATGACGTTCTAATGGTAGAAGACTGATCAAAAGAACTGTCGAATTTTTAACAGAATACCGCATACGTCAGACATTCATTTATCATTGTGTACAAGATACCATTCTGTGCCATTTATTTCAATGGAGTATCAGTGGTTGACAATTGGAAAGACATAATGATGCCATCATATTAGTAAATTACACGTATCAAAACCAACAATTATAAAATCAGTGATGAACCATTCATACATAACATTTAGCCTATGTCAGTCAGGAATAAAGCAGCTTTCTATCGGTGAACAAATTTTAGCAATCGGACCGGTACTTCCAGAGATTACCTTCTACAAAGAAAAAAAAAAGACGTGTGGCACTCGGGGACTGCCGCGGTAAAGCTATTGCATAGCATTTTTATCAACTTATACAATTATAATTGTTCAAAGTCAATTTAATATGTCTTCAAATTTAGTTCCATTTTTGCAACTAGATGGCGTTGTTCATTTAGACCTAGTTTCTACATCGCGATGTTAAGATTCTCTAGCAATAATCTATATACTGCGAACTGATGCATGTTTTAGTTCTATTTTTTACAACTAGATGGCGTTGTTAGTTCAGGCCTACTTTCTACATCGCGGTGTTAAGATTTTCCGTCAATTATCTATACCTGTGAACAAATGTAATTTTTTTTGAGTTTGAGAGATTGAGATCACGTCAAGATCCAATACTAAAATATACCACTATCCAAAGTATCCGGTGTATTATTTATCCGAGATCCGCGTAGTAGTGTTCATGGTCCTTATCGAGTCGGATAAGTGAGATCCAGATAGTGTTTTGTGATTCTTGGCGTAGAAACCAGGGTGGATCGCCCTGAAGCGCCGCACACCCAAGCTGGTGTGCACAGTGTTGTGTGACCAGTGCTGCTGCTGCAGCAGAAGAATTGGCGTGGACCAGCACCAAGAGTTCGCGCAGGGCGGACGGAGCTGGACACCAGAGGAGTGAGGTTGGCGCAGGGCGGACTGGACATCATCAGCGCTAGCTGAGTGTGAGGAGCAGGCGCAGGGCGATCAAGCGGTGACCACACCTGGATTCAAGACCTGGGTGACGCAGTCACCAGTCGAGTGAATACGGAGTCAGTGGTAGTGAAGTGCGGTTTGTTGAAGACAAAATCGTGAGTACTCTTATTGATATAAATTGCAAGTCGGGTTTTCTCAAGATAGAAAATTTCGTCTGGAAGGTTTTATTGGACATTAGTAAATTTATTTAGATTTTATTCACAAGTTAAAAAGTGAACCTACTTGAACTTGTGAAATTTTATGTGTCACTCTGTGTATTATTGTGCAAAGGATTGAACCAATTCATTTCAACGGGTTGTGTTTAAATAATTTATTGAATGAGCTGTGGTAGTCTATAAAGTTTAAAGATATTTAATTAATTTCACGATAAAAGCAAATTTTGTGATTGTGGTTAACATTTTGGCTATTTGGTGTTCATATTACATTAATAACAAAAGTCATAAAAAATGGAGGCTATGTATAAATTGCAAAATAACACTAAACTTCTAATTGATAGGGCTCAGATAAACTTTAAAAAAGCTCCCAAAGAGAGAATTACTAAAATATACATAGAAACTAGATTAGAGGCTCTTGAAGCGTTATGGAAAGAATTCTCTACTACTCACAAAGCTATAGTACAGAATGATGCTCAACGGGATTCAGACAAGTATTTCGTTAACGATGTATATGACACCACTGAAGAGACGTATGTTTCACACAAAACTCAATTAAAGGAAATTTTAAGTAAATTTAGCGATAACAGTAATTTAGATCGAAGCTCAAATGGTGACCACACAATATCAAAATCAAATAATGTTAGATTGCCAAAAATAAATATTCCTAAGTTTTCGGGTAACTATGCCGAATGGACATCATTTAAGGATTTGTTCACATCTTTAATACACAAGAATGATAGTTTAGAAGACGTGCAAAAAATGCATTATTTAAAGGGCTTATTGTCGGGAGAAGCAGAACAACTTGTAAGGCATATTGCGGTTACTTCAGAGAATTATAGGGAATGTTGGTCATTACTACATAGCAGATACAATAACAAACGTTTTCTGTCGAACTGTTTGTTAAAGCGATTGTTAACTCAGACTAATGTAACAGAAAGCTCCAATAGCCTTAAGAATTTATTAGATACCACAATGGAATGTTTAAATGGTTTAAAAAATCTTGGAATTGACGTCAGCACGTGGGACATCATAATCATTTTCATAATTAGTGCAAAACTTGATCCCGAGTCAAGAATGCAATGGGAGATCAAAATTAGCTCAAAGGACGACTTACCCGTGCTTTCAGAGTTCAGAGATTTTTTAGAATTAAGATTTCGTGCGCTCGAGTTCCTAGATAATAAGTCGAGCAAATCTAGACCAAAGGTTCTCCATGTAGTTAGTACCGACAATAAGGCCGTTGAAACAATTTGTCCATTCTGTAAGGAAACCCACAAGATTTATAATTGTAAGAAGTTTGCCCAAGAGACTTACGAATCTCGTCATAATTTCGCTCAAACCAGGCGCTTGTGTTATAATTGTCTAAATTCGAATCACTCCATTAAGTTTTGTCGACAAACTACGACGTGTCGTATATGTAAGAAGAGGCACCACTCACTACTACATCCAAACTCGGTCTCGAACTCCATAGTAGGTAATAAAAGTTTTGATACAGCAGCTGAAGTTAAGGCAGCGGTGTCTGGTGTTCGGGCATCGTTATCAGAAAGCAAACCATTAACTTCAAATGTAGTTTCACATTTTTCTAAAGGGTCCGTACCCACTGAAGTTTTGTTGGCTACTGCTCTTGTCGAAGCACAGACAAGGAGTAGTTCTAAACAACTGCTGAGAGCGCTATTGGACCAGGGTTCTCAGGCATCATTCATAACGGAATCGGCAGTGCAGCTACTTGGACTAAAGAAGAAACCGACCAAGTCGGTAATATCCGGAATAGGCGGTGAGGGAAGCGCCTTTGCTTCAAAGTTTACGGTCACTGTGACTATTCACTCACGTCTAGATCCAAATTTTAGTGTCCAAGTGCATGCATTTGTATTAAGTAGTATTACATCGCTATTACCCTCTGAAAAATTAGAGCGGTCGTCTTGGCCCAAGCTAAGTGAGATAACTTTAGCTGATCCAGAGTTCCACATGCCAAGCAAGATAGATATCTTACTTGGTGCGGAAATTTATAGCCAAGTTCTTAGAGATGGTCTTATTCAAGGTCCACCAAACTTACCGATAGCTCAGAATACTGCCCTAGGTTGGGTACTTTCTGGACAGATCTCGTCAAGCCGTGACTCTATTCATTGTCATCACGTCATTCACAGCAATTCAAATCAGGCTGATGACAACGCACTTTTGCGACAGTTTTGGGAAATTGAGTCTATTATCCCTGGCAAGAAGATTCTTTCTGACGAAGAGCAACGATGCGAGGATCTTTATGCAAAAACCACTTACCGTGACAAGGAAGGTCGCTACGTTGTTAACCTTCCCTTTCGCGATCAAGATCCGCAGTGTCAGCATGGTAGGTCGAAAGACCTAGCAATAAAACGATTTCTTCTTCTTGAAAACAAATTTAAGAAGAGTCCGAGCATCAAGGCACGTTACTCAGAGGCGTTTCAGGAGTACATTGACCTTGGTCATATGGAGCCTGTACACGGTGATGACTGTGACTTGAGCACAGCTGTTTATTTGCCACATCACGCCGTGGTACGTGAAGACAAGACAACAACTAAGGTTCGAATAGTATTCGACGCTTCAATGAAAGGATCAAATAACGTGTCTCTGAATGACGATCTCATGATTGGTCCCATGCTACAACCCCCGTTACGTCACATCATTATGAGATGGAGAATGCATCCCATAAGTCTCTGTGCTGACATCATAAAAATGTACAGGCAGGTGAAGGTTTCTCCTGAACATGCAGAGTTTCAGCGAGTAGTGTGGCGTGATAATCCGGAATCTGAAATAAAGGAATACAAATTAGTAAGAGTAACGTTCGGTACAGCAGCAGCTCCTTACCTTGCCGTAAAAACCTTGCAGCAGGTAGCAATCGATGAAGGTAGAGATCAACCGAAGATAGCTGAAATTATAAGGAACGAATTTTACGTAGACGATTTGATGACGGGATGTCAGACGGTTGAGGAAGGTTTATGTATAATGAAAGGAATAACGGAGATACTTACCAAGGGTCAATTTCAATTACAAAAGTGGGTTAGCAGCTGCGATGAACTTAACAAAAAAATTAAAGAGGAAGCGGCATTAAAGGTGAATGAAGAAGAAGGGAACTCAACTCAACTTTTGTTTATTTGTTTTGTTTGAAGATCCACCTACTTTTTCTTTTGACAGTCGATGGAACTTTCCATAGACTACTAATTTCCACAGATTAGCTTTAGACACACTCGGACAGATACACTCGATCTAATATTCGTGAACCGCTGGCCGCGCCGGCTGCGGCGCCCTACAGTGCGCCCGTGCGCTCGTTCCTCCGTTTGTCTATAATTTTGACAAATGAGTTTGGAGCGCAAGTCGTCGGGCGTCGGTCTCTGGTTCATTATATATTGCACTTTTTTTTATATCTAACACATAACACGTATTAACATAATTTCACCCTATTTACCAATGTTATTTATTTATTATTTGTCCAATGGGTGTTTTACAATGTTCGTATTTAATTATTTATTATTTTATTTTTTATTTTTTTTGTTTCGATACCAATATTAATTATATTGAACCTCCGTGAATGTGACCGTGGCATCACCGCGGGCCCTAACAGAATACCAGCGCTGCGTTATTTATCTTTTTAAATATCGCAGCATATGCTGAGTTAGGCGCCCTTTTGGCCTTGCACAGATTTTAAAGTGTTTCCTATTATTTATATTATCGGATTCTACTGTATGTGTGAGGTACGAATAAAAGTTTTTTCTTTCTTTCTTTCTTTCAAATTAAATTAGATTCCGTCATCAAAATTCTAGGACTTTCGTGGGATCGGGGAAGTGACGTATTCAAATACCAAGTGCAACTTGATCAACAACAGATTCCTGTCACTAAAAGAAATGTGATGTCAGACATCGCACGCCTGTTTGATCCTCTTGGATGGATGGCACCGTGTGTTGTTACTGCCAAGATCTTTATACAAAAGCTTTGGCTTGCTGGCCTGGAATGGGACGAAGAATTAACTCCTGAACTTCTTCTGGAATGGGACAAAGAATTAACTCCTGAACTTCTTCTGGAATGGGAAACTTTTCATTCCAATCTTGTCCAGACGAACAAGTTCAACATCCCTAGATGGGTGAAATCGACCAAATTTCACTTAAAACGCGTAATCGGTAACTCTACACTTACATTCGAAGAAATATCAACACTTTTGTGCCAGGTAGAAGCGTGCCTAAATTCTAGACCGTTATCAGTGCTGCCTGATAACTCCACAGATCCCACTCCTTTAACACCAGGTCATTTTCTTATAGGGGAGCCGTTGATAACAGTGCCTGACCGTAATTATGAGAACTCTAATATTAGCAACCTAAAACGTTGGCAAGTTACTCAACGCATGTTGCAAGACTTTTGGAGACGATGGTCAAATGAATACTTGGTTCATTTGCTACAGTGGTATAAATGGAAAAAAAAATACTCCGGAACCAAATATCGGAGATATAGTTTTGGTCAAGGAGGACAATTTGCCTCCTGCTCGTTGGTTTTTAGGTAAAATCATGGACAAGCACCCTGGTTTGGACGAGGTTACACGAGTTGTGACACTCAAGTGTAATGGATCCATGATCAAACGACCTGTATCTAAACTGTGCATTTTGCCAATTTCAAATTAATGTAACTCTTAAATAGTTCATGTTAAATGTTACTTAAACTGTTATATATTTTAAACTATAGATTATAGAGATTGTAAGTTAGATATTGTTATACAGTCCACAAGATATTGCAAATTAGATTTTTATATTTAAAGTTATGATTATATATAGTTCTTAAGCTACTGTAAATTCTTCCACGCCATCATTTTGTTGCAGTTTGCTATTATTCCTTTTGAGCTCCTGACCTCATGGTGGGCGGTTTTGTGTAATGAAGGACATAAAATTATGCCCTTGGTGGGCGGTATGTTCAAAGTCAATTTAATATGTCTTCAAATTTAGTTCCATTTTTGCAACTAGATGGCGTTGTTCATTTAGACCTAGTTTCTACATCGCGATGTTAAGATTCTCTAGCAATAATCTATATACTGCGAACTGATGCATGTTTTAGTTCTATTTTTTACAACTAGATGGCGTTGTTAGTTCAGGCCTACTTTCTACATCGCGGTGTTAAGATTTTCCGTCAATTATCTATACCTGTGAACAAATGTAATTTTTTTTGAGTTTGAGAGATTGAGATCACGTCAAGATCCAATACTAAAATATACCACTATCCAAAGTATCCGGTGTATTATTTATCCGAGATCCGCGTAGTAGTGTATTTATTTGTTTTATTTATGCAGTATTTTTTTGCTTTGTTTTTTTCTTTCTTTGATATTTATTGAAGTTACACTTTCACACATTGAATTGAATTTTGATTGATTGTTCACTCATTTGTTTTCTTATCGGTCACCACGCTCAAAAAACAAATGAGTGGGGGGTGTTAGGTTATTTTCGTAACGGAATTTCTGGATTCGGTCTCCACGCTCAAGGCCCCGCGATAGAACCTATGCAATAGCTTAACAAAAAACAAACTTAACCTCTTTATTTTATTAGTATAGATAATATTGGGCCTGCATGCACCTTGGGACACACCAGAAGTTGCAGTACATTCCGAGGAGTCTACCACTACTGCTGTCTGCTTCCACTGGTCTAGCTATAATCAGTTCACGTATTCAAAACACATGAGATGCTACTGAGAACCAAACGTTTAATCCATGTGAAAATAGGTTATGCCAGTTCGCTCTGGGATCTTTTACTACTATATCTAAGTACGGATATTAATTTGTTAAACAACAACTACGTTAAACCATGTTTCCAACAGAGCTTACGAACTCGGCAGATAGATAAGACTTTGTACAAAGGTATTACAAGTGTATTGAGTTATTGTTTGATTCGCTTTATTTATGATTTGTACGCGCGCCTGGGATGCTCCGGAATACTGAAAGCCTTTTTCTATACAATAAAATATATTTCGTAAAGGCTACCATGTGGTTTTTATTCGTCATCGCCGGCGTACACTTTCATCTTCCTATTTAAACAAAAGTTATATGAAGCAAAAGGCTCAAGATAAAAAGGTCCAATAGCTGCTACGCAAATGGCTACGTTGCTACGCTTTGTCTACGCGGCTACGAATCACCTACGGTTAGCTACGACATTGCTCGAACGTCACCTCCATGACAGCGTGAACTTTATTCACGCTGTCGTCCCGTTTTTGGTCTATATGACTTTAATAAGTTTTCAATTATTACATTTTTCCTGTCTGTCAATTCGTCAAAAACAGGTAAACAAAAACATTTTCGGTATTATGCACTAACATTATTATTTCTGCAAATATTTCCTCTTGAATTTCGAGGAATAGATAATAATATATGCGAATATTATTTAAATCTGGTACTGACTGGAGTCACGTAAACACTTAATGACATAAGCAGCCATTGAATTCACTTACAGTGTCTCATCTCTATAATTATCCGCTTGGGCGGAGCACCGCCGTGACTTCGTGGTCGATGGTGGCAATCTGTTGCGCCGAGCTCTGGTACAAGCCATGGACCGGAACAGGAATAGGCGGTACATAAAATATAGCCTATGTCACCCAGGAATAAAGCAGCTTTCTATCGGTAAAAAAATTTTAGCAATCAGACCAGTATTTCCAGAGATTACCTCCTACAAACAAAAAAATAAACTTTACCCCTTTATTATATTAGTGTAGATTTGTCAAGTTTTCAAGCATAAATTTTGTAATTGTCTAACATTTTTTTTTTTTTGAAGAAAATCTTTAATGGTATAGTAGAATGTTTCAATTAAAAGTATCCATTTAAATTGTGTCAAGTTCTAATCTTTGTTATTATTTGGAAATAGAGAAGATAGTTTTATTATGGTCGCTCCCTGTGGTGCGATCAGGATTTCTAATCACAAATTGGAAGTTATCAGCATTTCCCGGAGGTGCGGTTGCCGTTATTCGGCCTGACACAGATACCACACCAAATATCAATACGATCTATATTATATAAGAGTGGGTCAAGGTTGGGGGCGCGGTATTTATTCAATTTATAGGTCCACGTCAGCAAGCAGATGTACCGGGAAATTGAGTAGCTAACATAGCATAGTCGGCCTTATAATGTTCCCACTGTTGGGACTCAGGCCTCCTCTCTAGAAGAGGACCATAATCTACCACGCGGGCCCAGTGCAGGTTGGTTCGAATTTTTGGTTCTAGGACATGCCGGTTCCCTCCCGATGTTTTCCTCCACCGTTTTGAGAGCAATGGTGATGAAATGAATTATACAAGTAATGAGCCTGACTGGGTTGGAACCCGCGAGTAGCTATTTAGATTTGAATGGTGACTGGTAGTCATTATTTTAAAGGTTGCCATACACCCTAGTCTGGTATACCCTACCTGTCAGGAATACCCTATGGACCTGACAGATTTGCCTGTACAAGCTTACCTGACAGTTATAACTGTGCAGGCAAACCTATCAGGTCAATGCCCTCACGCTCTAGGCTAAAGCGAAAGTGCGTGTCAGAATTTTACTGACTAAAACTCACTCCTTCGTTGCCTAGCGTTCCAAGACCCCGGGGTTGCCTTTCGGACTACCCATGGTGGGTCTATGGGTAGGCTTCCGCCCTACTGGGCCCCTTTAGCTGTCATCTCTTGGATAGAAGAAGAAAGAAAGAAGAAAGAGCTCACACAAACTACACACGCCATTGACAACTTGGGCTCGGTCCAGATGGTTACCGGACGGCCCGACAGCAAGAGACCCCGGACTGAGCCCAAGTCGTCGACGGCATGCACTGTTCCCGCGCGCCTCAAGGAGCTGTCAGCAACAGCAGGGGCCTAGCTGGGTCGAAACCTACTTTGGCCAGGGTTAATTCGAAAGATAGCTCAAGCCCCGGTATGAAAGGCAACAAAGGAACAGGAGTGGGTTTTTAGTCCGTAAAAGTCTGACACTATCTCCCGCTCCGCTTTTGGCGGGGATGTCATTAGATGATTTTCCCACCGCTAAAAATAAAAAATAACAAAAAGCGACCCATTTGCTCGCCGTCCGCAAGCCTCGATAGTTCAGGATTAGAATCGATTTCCTACATAGCTGTAAAATTTCAAAAGACCATACCGTTCATACCAATAGTTAGTTTGTGCAATCACAAACATTTATATTGCTCGCTAAATATGGTACTGGCTAAATATATTGCCAAAAATGCAATAAAGTAGTTCTTCCAATGTAATATTTAAAAATATATATTTACAATTACATTATAATTTTCATTTAAATACATTTATAATTTTGAATAATTCAATAAAAACAAACGTGGTATAACACCACGCAGTTTTTATTGAATTATTCAAAATTATTGTACAACTTCTTAGGTAATTTCACGTTTATCCGTTGACGCTTGATGAAAAGTAAAGTTCAGAGGTAAAAAAAAGCAACATTATTAGGATTATACCACTTCATGAAATATAAAGCGTGTTTATATTTATTTTGGACTGCGAGAAAGTTCGTTCAAAAGCTTAAATATTTTCAGAAGCCGGAAAGGGTTTGATGATTTTAAAAATTATGGCGAACAAGGTGTTGAAAAGCCTGAATAACTTATATGTGTATATTTATAACGATTTCGATTTTGTCCGAAAACTGGCTTTTTGTTAGAAAAAATATATTAAGAATTCAATTCCAGCGATTTTCGAACTAAACGGCTCCGTTTAAAATAGTTGTTAGATGACTAACACACGTAACATTAAGCAGGTCCTACACGGGTGTAAGACTGGCCTGTTGGTGTAGTGGTTAGTGACCCTGACTGCTATGCCGGAGGTCGTGGGTTCGATGCCCACCCAGGACAAATGTTTGTGTGATGAGCATAATCATTTGTTCTGTGTCTGGGTGTAATTTATCTATAATATGTATGTATTTAGAAATATATAAGTATGTTTATCAGTTGTCTAGTACCCATAACACAAGCTCTGCTTAGCTTGGGACTAGACGGCGTTGTGTGATAGTTGTGGAATATTATTATTATTCCATTTATTCATTATTATGTACATATTATAGTATATTTTTAAATATTTCTTAAAAAAATAACATTAAAAAAAACATTTAAAAATATAAAAAATAGTAGCCCACCGGCATCGGGAACAGGGTCCAAGCTGCCGGTGGTCAGGGCTCCTGAGAGAGGAATCTCCTAACTATACGCGCCGTGTCCAGGAGTACTGCTTTCTGGATCAGGCCCTTGATCCAGCTGCCTAACGAGAGCCTCCTTAGATGTTGTTCGAGGCTCTTAGCTATTAAGCCATTGGCCGTTACGACTATCGGCACAATGATTGCTCTATCCACTTCCCACATGTCGACAACCTCGCGAGCTAAGTCAAGATATTTAATCTGCTTATCTTTCTCAGCTTTCACAAGGTTCTCGTCATGAGGGACCGCTATATCAACAATCATTGTGCGACGCTCTAGTCGATCTATCACCACTATATCAGGTTTATTGGCAACAATAGTCCTGTCAGTGATGATAGATCGGTCCCAATATAACGTGATACTGCCATTGTCGAGAACTGGGTCGGGCACATACCTGTAGTACGGTACTTCTGATTCTACAAGATTGTATTTAAGAGCAAGTTGCTGGTGAATAATCCTGGCTACGAGGTTGTGTCTATGCAAATAGTCTCCGTTAGCCAGACGAGAACACCCAGAAATAATGTGACGGATTGATTCTCCGGGCCGGTGGCATGCCCGACAGATGTCAACCGTACCATCCTTCACAATGTATTTCCGGTAATTGTTCGTCATCATAACTTCGTCCATAATTGCAAAGACATTATTATTATTATTATTACATTTTGTAATTTTTTAGACTACTGGAAATCCACAAATATGTATAATAAAAGAGAAATTATTTTATCAAAATATATGAACAACCGCCGTGCAAACATCAACAATTCCACTCCTTGACTGTAGGCACCATAAATGTGTTCCCAAAACGCTTTGTGCGTATTGGATGTCTACCATGTACCGGTGGCGCAACACTTGGCGAATTAAACTATAGCAATACTCTTTTTTTTAATAGGTAGACTTTTTTCCCCGTATATATTATTATATTTTCTTTTAAAAATCAACCACTGAAAAAAGCCTGTTTTTAATTATTTTAAAGCCCCAGGCACTGGACTAAAGTATTTTTAACTAGCTTTTGCCTACAGCTTCGCCCGCGTACCTACATGAAATATAGTATATGTCACTCTTTACACCTATATTCACTAGTTTACATCATCTACCCTGGTCACCAGGGAGACTGGAGGTGGCAAGAATGTCGTGCGGCATTCCGCAGGGATCGGTACTAGGGCCACCCTAGTGAAACGTGCTGCACGGCAACCTCTCTGACGGGGTCAGCGGACCTTCCTAGAGGTGATGATCCTAGCAAAAGGACTCTCCTTTTGCTAGGACCATCGCCTGCCTGGTACCATCGCGTACCAGGCAGAGATTTATGTCATAATATGTATTTACCTACAACCTTTTGTTTAGTTTTTTACTTTCCCTCTTTTTTTTTGACATTTGATTCACCGGACGCCCGCGTTCCTCCGTTTGTCTATGGTATTGACAAATTATGTATGTAGAAGCGTTAGGCGTCGGTCTATGATTTACTAATTATTCTTATATGCACTATATTTATATATTACACACTTATATATATTCGTTATATAAAATTCGTGAATTTATATTCACGAATTTTATATATATATATATATATATATATATTCTATCTCTCCTTTGTTCATTCTTTTTTGATAGACTATTATTATGTAACATCCGTAAGTATGTTCGTGACGTCACAGCAGGCCCTAACAGAATATCAGCGCTGCGTTATTTATCGTTTTAAATAACGTAGCATATGCTGAGTTAGGTTAGCTAGTGACACGCAGGGTTGCGATAGTCATTGACAGGATCCAGCAGGTGGGACTCGAGGTGGCCACCACACGCTACAGATCTTCTTATGGCCAGAAGCGAGCAGCGGCCACTTGTGTTGTGGCATGTGGCCCATGGACGGCGACACTAACTGACACATACGGATACGTGACTTGGTACACAAATACATCATTGCTTTGACTAGGATAAAATATAACTTAGGTCATTATGCAAGGAATAGATCTACTTAAGATATATATATTAAGCTATTGCATAGCTTCTGTCGCGGGCCTTGAGCGTGGAGACCGAATCCAGAAATTCCGTAGCGAAAATAATCTAACACCCCCCACTCATTTGTTTTTTGAGCGTGGTGACCGATAAGAAAACAAATGAGTGAACAATCAATCAAAATTCAATTCAACGTGTGAAATTGTAACTTCATTTAATATCAAAGAAAAAAAAAAGATTGGCGGGACTGGGGATTCGAACTCACGTCGCCTTGCTTCTGTATCGGACAAGTTTCTTAGTCGGCTATTTGGACTTTGCAATGCGTGACGAAATTAAGGATCTATCTTTACTAATTCTGCCACGCTCAAAAAACCAATGAGTGGGGGGTGTTAGGTTATTTTCGTTACGGAATTTCTGGATTCGGTCTCCACGCTCAAGGCCCGCGATAGAAGCTATGCAATAGCTTAAAAACAAAGGAAAAAAAATACTGCATAAATACGGTATGCAATAGCTTTACCGCGGCAGTCCCCGAGTGCCACACGTCTTTTTTTTTAATCAAAGAGTAATTGTTATATTTTATAGGTTTTTAATAATAAAAAAATATTCTACACCATAACAAGTTTTCTCTGAAAGTTTGATTCTTAAAACACACAAGTTCCAATACGTCTGCAGTTAATATCTTCAATGCTCTGTGCATCATTTCCTCTTATTCTCAGTGATTCTCATCTTGTTCTTTTTCGTAATCACTGCTGTCATCTTTGCTGTAAAAAAATACGATATCAGAAACATGATTGTAAAATGTGCTAAAAGAGCGCACAGATCCAGTTACTAAACCTTACGTTTTTGATTTTAGGCTTAGAACTCACAAAGCACAATAGGGAAAGAATATGAGCATTCCGGCGAAGGTGAACTGGCAACCACAATTGAATTGGTAATCGTTAGATTCTTGGGCCTCTGACAACCTGGTGACCTGTAACGACTGTTAGAGATCAACAAAAGACTGTCAGAACCAACGGGTTTGGCTTTCTGGACACGGAAGAGGCTTGACTGGTAATAAAAGATGGTCACACATCCTTGAACAGACTTCAACAAACGTTGGTTGGACCTGTTCTGCTGTTATTACCCAAATATTTTGAAACTGATGAAGTCAACAAACTGAAGCAACGTGCTCCTTAATAAATCCCCCAGGCATTTGAAAAATATCCAAAACTAGTAAAATATTAATGAATAATCCTACTTACTCTTCACGTATGCACCCAGAGGCCGTTCGAATATAACCGCGGGGACAATAATTGTCAAGACTAGCTCTCTTGAACCGTAGCTCCCCTGAAGCGTGTGGGTGTCCGGGCGCTGCGCTGTCAGCCGGTTGCGCGGCACACAGCGCGACGAGCAGCGCGACCAGCACGACCATGATGTACAGCTTCATGTTGCCTCGTGTTTACTGCTCCACTGCTGTGAGACGAATGCATTGCACGACAGTCCTGACGCTCATTTATACCATTTAACTATCTTTAGGTAATGTTTTATTTATAAATAAATTTGCAATCCTGTTAGCATAATCATAATCATAATCGTTTATTTGCTAATATGGGTAATTATATAAAGATATTGAAAATATAGCACAGTCCAACCATATTACACCTTGAGGCATGCAAATCACAAGCTTTATTGATATAATACATTTTCTTGCAATAATATAATTTTATAATAATTAATAGCACGATTTAGTTCATTTCATTGCACCATAGCTAACAAAGAAACACAAAATGAAAGTTGATAATAATGCAAATGTCATTTGAAAAATTGAAGTATAAAATGTCATTTGTTTTGATAATGTCAAAATACATATAAATAATGAAGTAAAATTAACTTAAATTCGTGCATTGTTTTGTAAATTCACAATGAAAAACAGTAATTGTCAATAGTTTGATCAAAATGTGAATGTGAATGTCATGTATTAAACGAGAATGTCAAGATATATTTGTAAATAAATGTCAAAGAATTAATATTAATAAAATAATAAAATTAGTGCAATAGTTACTTCAATATGTCCTTACATCAAAGAGATTTAAAGAGATACAATATATTTAATGTCTTTGCTTTACATCCTCCATTAAATATTCATGAACACTATAGTAACATTTACATAGCAGGAAGCTTTTTAATTTCCTTTTGAATGCATCGATTGATGAAGTTTCTAGTATGGACTTTGGCAAGTGATTGTATATACGTGGCGCCATACTGAAAATGCTTTTAGAATATAAGGCCGTCTTGCTAGATTTGCAACAAATTTTGTCACTATGCCGTGTACTTCTGTACTTATCAAAAAGATTTTTGTTACTTCTTGCAAAACTAGCGATTTCATAAATGTAAACACACGGCAATGTTAATATATTATGCTTGACAAAATATAGCCTTTTTTTTTTTATGGTGGGAAAAATCATGCATTGACATCCCCCGCCCTTGGGCGGAGCGGGAGATAGTGTCAGACTCTTACTGACTAAAAGACCCACCCCGTTCCTTCTAGCCTTCATACCGGGGCTCGAGCGCCCTTTCGGATAACCCTGGCCCCAGTAGGCTTCGACCCGGCTGGGTCCCTGCTGTTGCTGACAACTCCTTGAGGCGCGCGGGAACAGTGCGCGCCGTCGACGACTTGGGCTTGGTCCGGACAGTTACCGGACGGCCGGACAGCGAGCTACCCATTGCTCACTGTCCGCAAGCCCGCGTCTACGTTGGCCGGAAATCGGGATCAGAATCCCGGCGACGGCGGCGGCGGCGATAACGCCGTTGCCTGATGCGTTCGGCCTCCTCCTTTGCAAGCATTACTGCTTCGCAGAAGTCGGCGACCGCCTGCCACTCCTCCTCGCTCCGGACCATGGTCTCAACCAAGGCCCGGCGCGAGAGGTCTCCGCCGCCGATCGCCCCCACGAGGGCACGGCGATGCTCCGCCCAAGCAGGGCACACCTCGACTGTGTGCTCCACCGTGTCCTCCGGGCGTTCCGCACAGTGGCGACACCCGGGCGTCACTTCCGCATGAATCCGGTGCAGGAAACTCCCGAACGAACCATGTCCGGTGAGGTCCTGCGTCATGCGGAAGGTAAGGACGCCGTGAGGCCTTTCCAGCCACGCCTCAAAGAGGGGACTTACCGCCATGATTGTGGCGTGCCCAGCACTGGGTTGCGATAGTCGTTGACGCCATTTCACCATGAGATCCCGCCGGAGCTCTGTCCGCCATGCCGTGACCTGTCGCGGCAGTGGACTTTCACCCCGGCGTTGCATCTCCACGCGCATATCGTGCATGTGTGCAAGGACTGTTGCCTCCAGATCCCACGGTGGTAGGCCAGCCAGAAGGCTCGCCGCTTCGCGGGAGACCGTGCAGTATCCCCGCACCATCCTTATCGCCATGACCCTCTGACAGGCGTTCAGTATGGCCGCCGGTTGCTTTTTCAGCGACGGCGCCCACACCGGCGCCCCGTAGAGGGCCATGGACCGAACGATCCCCGCGTAGAGCCTCCGGCAGGAGGCGTCTGGACCCCCAAGGTTGGGCAGGAGCCGCTTGAGCGCAGCCCCAGCCCGGCTGAGTTTGGGAGCCAGACGTCGGAAATGCTCCACGAAATTCCACCGGCTGTCGAGGACGAGTCCCAGGTACTTCATCGTCGACCCGACACCGATGTGAACTCTTCCTACCGTTAGTTGGGAACTCAATGGCGGCGCGTTCCGAGACCGGCGACCGTGAAAACACATCGCCTCGGATTTGTGAAGCGCCACCTTGAGTCCCAACTCCTGGATCCGATCAACGACTATCGCAACCCCGCGTGTCGCTAGAGCGACCGCCGCCTGGTACGACTCTCCCCGCGCTAGGACCAGCGTGTCGTCTGCGTAGCAAACCACGCTGACCCCGTCAGGGAAGTCGCCGCGCAGCACGTAGTCGTACCCGATGTTCCACAAGGGTGGCCCTAGTACCGACCCCTGCGGAACACCGCACGACATCTCTCGACGTTTCCAGTCTCCCTGGTGACCGGGGTAGACTATAAGTCTCTCCGACAGATAGGCCTCGACCACTCGACAGAGGTACTCGGGCACCCGGTGGTACCGGAGTGCCCTCCGGATCGTACTCCAGGGCAGGGAGTTGAACGCGTTGGCAATGTCCAAGGACACTGCCACGACACACCTGCCCCGGGACACCGCATCCCCCGTCGTGAGGGCTCGCACGCGCATGATGGCGTCCACCGTAGAGCGCATCCTGCGAAAGCCGAACTGTCCGTCCGAAAGGTCCGGCCCCACCCGTGTTAGGCGCCCGACGAGGCGGTTTGCAATGACTCTCTCAAAGAGCTTGCCCACCTCGTCGAGCAGCACAATGGGCCGGTACGCGGACGGAGAGTCCGCAGGGCGCCCTGGCTTCGCTATGAGGACCAGTTTCCCCGTCTTCCAGCAAAGTGGGAACTGGCCCCTCTCCATGCATGCGCTGAAGAGCCCTCTCAGTCGAGGCCCGAGAGCCTCCATGGCCAGGACCCAGGCCCTTCCAGGCAAGCCGTCGGGTCCTGGGGCGGTGTTTTTGGCACTCAGCCTTCGCACCGCCACTCTCAACTCTACCTCGGTCACCTCTGGAGCATTGTCGTCATCGTCGCTGTTGCGGTCCGCGTCAGACACCGCTGGCAGTGGAGGCGGAGCCATGGGCGGGGGGGAGTGTTCCCCCCGCGCAGGGAACAGAGCGTTCACCGCACCCTCTACGATCTGGGGCCGGAGACTCTGAGTCAGTGGGGGAGCCCAGGGACGGAGCTTTTCCCGTACCAATTTGTACGGGCGCCCCCATGGGTCCGCGTTCAGAGACCCCAGCCACACGTTGCGGGCCTCCAGTTTGGCCCGCTTGATCTCCGTTCGGAGGGTGTGTTTTGCCGCTCTGTATCCTTCATACAGCTCCGCCTCTCTGACCTCCGCATCCGGCAGGCGGATGCGGCGCCTGCAGTGTCTGGCGTACCGGCGCCGCGCGTGACTGCATGCGTTGCGCAGTGCAGCAATCTCCGGCGACCACCAGCACACCTGGCGCTTAGCTCGCCCTGGACGGACTCGGGGCATTGCCGCGTCGCAGATTTGCGACATGGCCTCCCGGAACCACTCCGCCTCGACGTCTATGTCGACAGGCCTGTCCGGTGCTTGCACCCCGGCCTGTACCGTCGCGGCTTCCAGGAGGAGCTCCCGGTCCATCTGTCTAAGCGCCCACCGCGGACCGCAAGGGCTCTGTCGGACCGGCGCGGCCGAGGTTTCGGCGGAGACGTCCAACCGGATGTACCGGTGGTCGGAGTACGTCTCCACCTCCTCCATAACGCGCCAGTCGACGACACGCGGCGACAGAGCGGGGCTGGCGAACGAGATGTCCACCACTGATTCACCCCGCATCCGCACCAACGTGGGGACAGAACCCCGGTTCAGGACGACCAGGCCCAGCTCCAAAGCCCAGTCCTCCACCATCTGACCCCGTGGGTTCGTGTACCGGGAACCCCAGGCCGTATTCCAGGCGTTGAAGTCCCCGCAAACGACCACGGGAAGGGTACCAAACCCAGCGACGACGACATTTAGCTCCATAAGGGAGACTTGGAGTTCATCGAGAGATCTGTTCGGGGACAGGTAGACGCCTACCACTGCAATGTCCCCGAACCGTGCTGCCACGCAGCCCCGTCCCCTCGCAACAGCCTCGAGGGGCGGGGTACCGGCGGCGGCCGATGAGATTAACGTCACCGAGCCGTCTAGGTCCTGAACCCAGTCTCCACGGGGATGGACGTAGTACGGCTCGGAGACGATGGCAACATTTATCGACCACTGCGCCATGCTCTGGAGCAACAGATCCTGAGCGGGGGCGCAGTGGTTGATATTCGCCTGGAGGAGACGGAATGGCGCCGTTATTGGCAGTCCATCGTCTCCTCCCGAGCCCTTCTAGGGGGCACTGCCGCGGCGGGTGCGGCGGCGACTGCGGCGGGTGCGGCAGCGACTGCGGCGGGTGCGGCGGCGAGAGCGGCGGGTGCGGCGGCGATAGCGGCGGCGGCCAAGGAGGCGGCTGCGGCGGTGAGGACGTCGGCGGGGATGGGCCTACGGGCCCTGCCCTTGTCCTTGGCGGGGGGGTCGCAGGACCTGCCCCCAGCCCGGTGGTTGGCCGGCTTGCCTGCCGCCGCACATGCGTAGCAGTGCGGCGGAGCACGGCATTCTGCGGCCTTGTGACCAGGTTGGCCACACTGGTGGCAGCGGTCGCTGCGATCCACCTCCGCGGCGCAGTGGGCGCCAACGTGGTGCCCCACTTGGCACCGGAAGCACCGCAGAGGTCTGGGCTCCAGCAGTTTAACCTGCGCGGAGACCCAGCCCACCAAAAGCCGTCGGCCCTCCCCGGTGATGGTCCTGGCCGCCGCAACGGGGCAGCTAACTGTCACCGCCCGCATGCCCGTGCCGTCAGCGCGGTTGGTGCCCGCCCGAACCTGATCGGTCGTGCACCCGCCCGCCCTGACGATGGCGGCCACCACCTCGTCCACCTTGACTGAGTCGTCCAGGCCCATGATGCGCAAAATATAGCCTGCAGCTATCAGTCTGTTTGATATTAAACATACCTCTAACACACCTCTTTTGTGCTTTGAAATCCATATCCCTATTTGTGGAATTACCCCAGAATATAATACCATACTTTATTAAGAATCCCACGTAGCCATGGTATGCTGCAAGTACAGCAGGCGTGTCTACTGTTTTTTCCAGCATATGTAGGGCGTAAGATTGTTTATTTAATTTTTGATTTAAAGTCTAAATGTGTCTTCCAATTCAAATTATAATCAATTGACATTCCTAAGAATTTTGAAGTTGCTGTCTTATTTATTTTGTTCTCTGCATAGTGTATATTAATGTCAGTAAATTGGGCTTTACGATTGCGAAATATCATTATTTTAGTTTTGTCTAAGTTCATTTTTAAATTGTTATTAGTCAGCCATTTTATAATATCACTAAGAGTGTTATTTATGTCTTGTTCTAGAGATACTTTGTCCTTATTATTAAAAACAACAGTACTGTCATCTGCAAAAAGTATAGTCGGGTGTTTAGTTATTTTTGGGAGGTCATTTATATAAATGAGGGCCTAAAACACTTCCTTGTGGGACGCCTAGTTTGATTACTCTGTACTTCGATATGTAGTTAACTTCTTTCCTTGTTTTGGTGTATACTCGAGAAACTAATGTGGACTGCTTTCTGTTGGTAAGATAAGAAGCTATCAGCTCTAACGAAGCACCTCGAATTCCATAACTATATAATTTACTCAACAGAATTTTGTGATCTACATAATCAAAAGCTTTACTTAAATCCTTAAACAATGCACACACTGAAATTTTATTATCTAAGCTAGCCATAACCTGACATAATAGTAGTTTATGTAACTAGGGGATAAAGCAGTGTCTTTAAGTCGCGGGCGGCATGTTGAATTCCGAACGAAACGAAGGTTGCTGATTTTAATCCCGAACGATAGTGAGGGATTTATAAAATTAACTCCCGAGCATTGTGAGGGAGTTAATAAAGAAACCTAAGTGAAGTGAGGAATTCAAGCCGCCCAAGACAAAGACAGCTTTATCCCCGTGTTGCATACTCTACTTTTTACACCATCTGTGAGATTATTAAAAAACAATTTGGTCGACTAAATTATATATTAGAGAAATATAAGTATAATATTTGCAAGTTCATCAAACAAACAAAATTCACTAGATAGAGTCGGTCTACTAAGTTAAACGACTTGGGTAATTATTAGGATTTAATGAAATCGATTGAATTGATGAGATACAGATCATTGTTAACTAACAGAAGAAACTTAAAAAAAGTATCGAATATAAGTATTTTTTAAATGATTAAATATTAAACAAAATTCCCAAGTCGGTTGACTTATTAAACAGACGATACTCTAAAATTCTATACTTTCAATTTTCTATAATGCTCCCGTCAGTAAGCAGGTTTTATTCTATTTTTGTTAGTGGCCAGTTTGAATTTCGAGTCAACTTGTGCGATGCACGTACATTTTAATTCACAATATTGACGATTTTTGGTGTTCCAAATTCAAATCTCATTATTCCCTAGGGATCGGCCATACTGCATTATCTCCCTAGGGATAGAAGCCTTGCTTTAAGTGAGGTTTGGATGACATATAAAACGACATTATCGAGCAGGTGGTGTAAAAATAACTTTTTCATTACTCATACTCTGAAAGTAGGTCTGAAGTTGCCTGGGGAGCGGGCTGAAAGTGATACTTTTCATCCCTAGGGAGTTTTACTTTACAACTGACAGCTGTCAAATTATTAAAAAAAAACTAGTTCAATCTTCACATTTCTATTGAACCATGTTCCAATTTTCCATACAGCCAGTCAATCACAGCGTGATATAAAATTGAAATAACTTAAAGACAAGTATTAATTAAATAATGTTATATTTTATGTGATTTATTTGTTCAACTATTTCTTTAAAATACTTTATTTTTAAAAGATTACAAATAATTTTTCATTTTTCATTAATGAGGCTGAATAGCCGGCCGGCCACAGAAAAAAAAAACAAAATGGCGGGAAAGTGGCAATCAGTCGTTGGTTTTTTCGAGTTTTCTTTACATTTCCGTACAACGAGATTTTTATTAACACGTTATGTTTATCAGATTAAAATAGTGATTTAACGCCTAATTTCATAAGAGAAGAGGCTAAAGCAGTAGTGGAATACCTTTTACCGCCTAAATCAGAAGAAAGATACCTACTTAAAATCATAGGTACGACGACACAGGTTTTACCTATTGTAACAATGTACTATTTCATATACCTTAGATAATACCGGAACTAGTACTATGAGTCTATAACAGTTCATATTGTGACAATCATCTTTCTTGAAAAGAGGTTTAATGATTGTCAATTTAAGTTTATCAGGAAAGTAGCCATTTAGAATCGATAGGTTAATTAAATGACTTAAAATATAGGATAATTTAACTGGCGCTTGTTTTAAAATTTTAGTCGAGATACTATCATATCCGGAACTGTTGGTATTTTTTAAATTTATAATAATTTTGTGTATTTCTTGGGGTGTAGTCGGATACATAAATAATGTTTTTGAGGTGATGATTGGGTGAGGTCTCTGTCTTATAAGTACACTTGTATTCCCTTATACTTGGTCTATAAAGAAATTATTAAAATAGTCTGCAATGGTCTGCAATCCGTACAATGTTCACCGTCTATATTAATTTAATTGATTTAGCTTTTTGGCTCATTACACATTGTTTTGCCAATAATGTTCCAAGTAGCCCTGCATTTGTTTTGAGCTGTAGCAGGAAAAAATATTTTAAAATCCGTGCGTTACATGGAATTTCAGTAGAACTAATTAATACATATATGTTACCTTTAAGATATTTATTAAAGCGCTGTATTACTATTAATAAAATCTAAAATGGTCATAACACGAATGTTGTTGGCAAAGAACAAGAAAAGTCTTCATAAACTGATGTTGAGAAATAAATATTTACACATAAGTAGTTTATATACCCTAGTCACCAGGAAGACTGGATACGGCGAGAGATGTCGTGCGGCGTTCCGCAGGGATCGGTACTAGAGACACCCTTGTGGAACGTCGGGTATGACTACGTGCTGCGCGGCACCTCCCTGACGGGGTCAGTGTGGTCTGCCACGCAGACGACCCGCTGGTCGAACACGCGAGGTTGCGATAGTCGATGATAGGATCCAGCAGGTGGGACTCGAGGTGGCCGCCACACGCTACAATACGCTGCCTCTCGCCTCTTGTGGCAAGCACTGGCTACTAAACCCCGATACAAAACGCTGTCACACGCCATTCTCGCATACTTCGACAGAGTTCATTATACTACTGCGCACAGGGGTTAAAAAAGTATCAGCCACTGGTCACAAGTGGCTTGTGGCCGCTTCTAGCTTCTCGTGGCGGCGTCTGTGGCTGTGGCATGTGGCCCATGTGCGGCGACACTAACTGACAAACACACCGACACATACGGTATGTGACTTGTTGGACACGGATACATCATTGCTTTGACTGGGATAAATGTTAACTATACAAGGAATAGATCTAATTAAGATGTTTTTTTAATCAAAGACTATTGATAATTTTTTATAAGTTTTTAATAATGATAAATGATTCTACACCATGACAAGTTTTCTCTGAAAGGGTGATTCTTACAGCACACAAGTTCCAATACGTCTGCAGTTAATATCTTCAATGCTCTGTGTTCATCTCTTCTTATTCCAGGCGCTTCTCATCTTGTTCTTCTCCGTAATTAAACTAATATTTATAACGACAGCAGTTGTCGTCTTTGCTGTAAAAGAATACGATATCAGAAACATGGTTATCAAAAATGCTGAAAGAGCGCATCAATCCAGCTAATAAACCTTACGTATTTGATTTTAGGCTAAAAACTCATGAAGCGGTTTTCAACCGCGTCCGCCGTGTTTGCGGGCCCGCAGCTTCTAAACGTGATGCGTGATGCGTGGCAGTGTGATAATCGCTTATAGGACTTATCCAGAAACGTAGTGTTTCAAGTTACCTGATAATCTAAATTTCGTTCGGGACTCACAAAGAAATTCAAATGGTTTCTTGAGATAACGAAGGATGAAAGGGTAAAGAGCAATCGGGAAAGAATATGAGCTGTGTGTAATTGTGGTTGCCAATACACCTTCGCCGGAATGTGGCGAAGATGAATCGGCAACCACAATTGAATTGGTAACCGTTAGATTCTCGGGCCTCTGACAGCCTGGTGTTAGAGATTAACAAAAGACTGTCAGAACCAACGGGTTTGGCTTTCTGGACACGGAAAAGGCTTTACTGGTAATAAAAGATGGTCACACATCCTTGAACAGACTTCAACAAGCGTGGCGGGCCTTTTCTGCCGTTATTATTCACGAGACCAAATATTGCCTGAAACCCGACTGATATAACGTACTCGTACTCGTCAAAAGTAGTAAAATATTAATGAATAATTCTACTTACTCTTCACGTAGGCACTCAAAGACTGTTTGGATATAATCGCGGTCACAATCATTGTCAAGTATATTTCTCTTGAACCGTAACTCCCCTGAAGCGTGTGGGTGTCCGGGCGCTGCGCTGTCAGCCGGTTGCGCGGCACACAGCGCGACGAGCAGCGCGACCAGCACGACCATCATGTACAGCTTCATGTAGCCTCGTGCTTACTGCTCCACTGCTGCACGACAGTCCTGACGCTCATTTATACCACTTCACTACCTTTAGGTAAAGTTATAAATTACTTGGCAATCTTGTAAACAGGAAAAAATCCTCAAATTGCGTCATCCAGTGTTATTTTCTATTTCTTGTTTCAATCCATCACAATGAATTAAAATATGTTACCTTCAAGGTATAATAAAGCCATGGATACTATTGAATACTCCAAAGTTGTCTACGAAAGTAGCAAGCAAAGTACAGTAAATGTCTTCATGAGCGGATTTTGAAAAAAAAACTTACGTTGAAATGTACGCGAAATGAACTACTATTCTCATCTTTGCTATGGCTTGACAACTCACTTCACTGAAGTTATAGTATTATCGGCCTTATAATGTTCCCACAGGTGGGATTCAGGCCTCCTCTCTAGAAGAGGGAATGGACGGTAATCTACCACACGGCCGTATTGCGGGTTGGTGGATGTGACATGTCTTCGAATTTTTGGTTCTAGGACATGCTAGTTTCTTCACGATGTTTTCCTGCACCGTTTTGAGAGCAGTAGTAATGAAATAAATTACTCAAAGTATTGCACAGTCGTTATTGTACAGTCGTAACAGCATCCTGAAAATGATTGCCGATAGGCCGGATTGCCCCATCCAGAGACACCGGGTGGAATTAGCTATAGGTTACTAACAATGATGACTGGCCTGTTGGTCTAGTGGTTAGTGACCCTGACTGTTATGCCGGAGGTCGTGGGTTCGATTCCCACCCAGGACAAATGTTTGTGTGATGAGCATAATCATTTGTTCTGTGTCTGGGTGTAATTTATCTATAATATGTATGTATTTAGAAATATATAAGTATGTTTATCAGTTGTCTAGTACCCATAACACAAGCTCTGCTTAGCTTGGGACTAGACGGCGTTGTGTGATAGTTGTGGAATATTATTATTATTATTATAATGCTAATATAGTATATAAGCACTTTCTGTTACTAATACACTAACAATTTATGGACCTGAAATAAAGTTTTTTTTTTTTTTTTAAATTGCGCCTGGCTGGGTTTGGACTTGTTAGTCGAGGCCGTTACCATTTGACCGAAGTTACTTTCTGTTTAACCTCACCGGGAAAGGTGTGAGTTTATGGTTATTCGCTCCCTATGAAGCAATCACGATTTCTACGTACAAATCAGAGGTTCCCACAATTTTCTTTTTAGATCCGGTATCAATCCTGTTAACTGAGCTTTGGTTTTTTGGTTTTTCCCATTCATTCGCGTAAAAAAATATATTCCACCTTATTTTTGAAGTCGGTGAAAAATAGTCCCAAGATTTATGTATTTGATACGTTAGTTAAGTTTATCGAATAATTATAAGATCATGTTAAAAATTGAATTTCCCGTTTATCTGTTGTCGCTAAATGAAAAACAAACTTTGGGGTTAAAAAAATAAATATTATATAATTATACCGCTCCATGAAATATAAAGCGTGTTTATATTTATTTTGGACTGCCAGAAAGTTAGTTTAAAAGCTTAAATATTTTCAGAAGCCGGAAAGGGTTTGTTGATTTTAAAATTATGGCGAACAAGGAGTTGAACAACCTAAGTAACTTATATGTATATTTTTAAGGGCATATTAGACACTAACTTTTGCTCGCGACTTCGTCCGTGTAGAACAATTTTGTAGTATATTATTTTTGCATTACTTTGACTGCTTCCGCTGTGCACACAACGAAAGCTCTAAAAATGGAATAATCGCTATAATAGTCATAGCGTGATATTATACAGCCTATAGCTTCCTCGATAAATGGGCAATCTAACCCTGAAAGATTTTTTAAATCAGACCGGTAGTTCTTGAGATAGTCGTGTTCAACCAAACAAAAAAACTCTTCTATAACGATGGCATGTTCCAACTGTGTTGCTCACTCAACTTACTGTAGCATTCTCTACAAATCACAATAAAAATATGTACCACATAGATCTGTGATCACGTAATATAGTAGTATATATTCGTAATCCTTATATCACTTTATAAGTCATAAAAACTTGAATCATGAAGCAGACTCACTGCGCAACTTTATCTAATTCCTTAACATTTCAGCTGAAGTTATTCAAGTAGGTACCTAAATTTAATTGTTGAGACTTTGAAACCTACTAAAACCAATTAGCATAAGAGGCTGCTTATCTACTCGCCTATGGATGCAAACATAAACATACAGGTTTTTCGGTCCCGATATGTCGGTAAGGGTCGGTACAGAGAGGTCCCGGTAAAAACATATAAAGAAACAGGTAAATCTGCATGTGTAAAACACTACACTGGCCAATGCGTACCGTATGACTCGGTTCAGGCATTTGATACCGAAAAGTATGAACCAGTACCCCTAGCCAAGTTGCTAATCTGCAATAGTAAACGCTAGTAGAACGGTTCAAATGTACGGGAATGAAGTCACCTAATCATCTTAGCGCTCAGTCACGTGCTCAGAACAAAAGATTCGGCGACGCGACCAACTCGAAGTGTTCGACGCAAGCGAAACGGTTGTAACTTGGCTAGGGGGGCTGTTTCTTTATAATTGAGCGCATAAAAATACACAGGAGAATTATACCTGGACCGATCGGTACCGACCCGTACATACTTGCCTGCACCGGTAACCTGTTTCATTATGTTTGCGATCGTCAGAATTGGGCATGGTTTAAAAGCTTGTTACTTCATTTAATGCAATCCAATGCGATGTTTGGCGAAAACGCAACACGAAAAAAGAGAGATAACGCCTGAAAACTTTGTTAGCATTTGGTGATTCCGTGATTTTCTCAAGAATTTTACAAAATGTGTTTTTTTTTTAATCCTGTCCAATCAGTGTAAGCATTTGTCAGTATTCGAAAAGCTCAACTTAGGACTACTAATGTAACGTAATGTGTACACAAAGGAAGTGTAACAGTTACATGAGAGGGTAAGGAGGAGTATGGGAGTGAGGAGTGTAGAGGAAGAGTGAGAGTAAGAAGAGTAAATGTATAGTAAGAGGAGAGAAAAGTGTTACGCGAGTGCTAGAGGGAGTGTAATGAGTAAGTGCCTCCAGGGAGTAGCCCTGGCAAGGCACGTATGGGGAGTAGTGAGAGGTTGAGTGAGGTAGGAAAGTATGGAGGGAGAAATAATATATATAGATATGAATCCTTGTGAGGTTATAATGCAAATAAAAGCATATAAAAACAATAGAAATATAAAAAGATATAAAAACAGTTCAGTCGGGCTCGGCGTCAGAGGCGGAATGCAGCAGCAGGAGTAGGCGTAGCCCTCAGCCGTACGAGGGACGGCGAAGGCTACGCAGCCGCAGGCAGCAACAGATAGTGGTAGTCACAGCCCTCCAGCGTAAGGGCCGGCAGCAGTAGAGGAGGCCCTCAGAGGCCAGGTCCAAATGTAGAACAGCCCTCTGCTGTGAGGGCCGGCAGAGGCAGAGAGGAGGTCCTCAGTTCCTTCTCTGAGGAGGTCTTCATGGTCCAAGGAGCTCAATCAGGGAAAACTGACATCAGGAGCTGAGCCAAGTAACTGTCACATGTAGCTGAACCAAGAAAAACTGACACCAGGAACTGAACATGTAGCTGTACCAAGAGTCTGACCGAAAACTCACCAAGAAAACTCACAAACATGGTTTTTATAATCAATTTTGACGGCTATGCTGGCTGTCAATTCATAATTTAAAATTTGAAAATAGGTTTCAGCCAGCATTGCTGTTTCACAAGAAAGATATAAATTACAATTTAATTTTAAAGAAAGATTTCAGATAAGAGAACATATAATTTGATAGCAAATTATATGTTTACAAAATAAATAATATTATGAGTAAAAGAATAAAACCTAAGACTATAAAAATACTCTTTGTTGATACCTAATCAAAACCATAGAAGAAAATAGTAGTGACATGACAGATGACAGTGATCAATGAAAATAAACAAACTAAATAATTATATACGAAATATTATAAAGAGATGTGATTATTGATAAGTAAAGTAAACGTAAGTATTAATAACATTACACTAAGGAGCTCTACGACTTGACGAACAATACCAAAGAAAAGACATTTGGGTAGGCCGCAGAAAACACTCAAATTGCCAGACATACGTTAAAATTACTGAAAAGAAAAGAATTTTGTAAAATAAAAAAAATCTCAGAGGTCTGAGGATTTCAATAGAAGCCTAGATAATATCCACAAGATACTGGATTTCCAAAATATATAATGAAAAATGTGTAATGACGTCATTATCGCGTAAGAGCGAAAAGTAGTGAAAATGTATGTCGAGTTGCATTCCCCCTTTTTCTCAAGCAAACCATTTCATCAACAGTAGCCCTAATTTTTTACAAACAATAAATTGTATATACTCTAGGTATAAATATGTTAGTCTGTAAAATATGTATCTATGGGCCAAGATACCTGAAAATTATTTGATTAAATACCTAATAACCACTTTGCGGCTGAGCAATTCGGGGACATTCGCGCGGGTTAAATTTTCGAGGGTCACTTCAATTTTCTACGTATTTCGTAATAAATGCTCGCCGGTTTGTCAAGCTAAAGGGCATACCAACTAAATATAGGCTGTTTGTGCTGAATGAAATGAATGGCCTATTGATGGAACAGCTGGTTTTTTCATTTTTTCATTATTTATTTACATTGTGCTCACACAATAGAAGCGACAAGAAATATGTAGCCAAGATGTTGTCTCACACACACACTCATAATATTATTATGATTTTCAATAAACTAACTCGAAAGACGCAAAGTGACGAAAGTTTCTGGAGCGGCGACCACGTACCGGAAGACGCAGCGTTGGACGGCCTCCAACAAGGTGGACCGATGACCTAGTCAGAGTCGCGGGAAGCCGATGGATGCGTGATGCACAGGACCGGTCGTTGTGGCGACGCTTGGGGGAGGCTTATGTCCAACAGTGGACGTCTTTCGGCTGATATGATGATGATGATGATGATGATGAACTCGAAAATCCGCTTTTATCCCACCGCTTTAAGACACGTAATATACTGTTTCCCTCACTAGTGTGAAAAAGCCGTTTGATACTCGTGCAAATTTGTCACAGCAACCTAAAAAAAAAAACCAGAGAATTCCGCATCGGTCGCAATGACAAACTTTCTGTACTAGAAGTACCTACAGTGTACACAAGTGTACTATTACAAAAATGATTTTTTTTTTATCTGATGTAAACTAGTGTTGGACTGCGATCCCACCTGATGGTAAGCAATTATGCAATCGTTAATGATGAGGAGCACTAGTTTATTAAGAGCTTATTCACTGTAGCCTTGAAGACACCTAAATTATAATCGGACGGGAAGAGCGCAATAAGCCATTGTTCCAGTCGATTACGATTCGACGTCGCTTCAGACCAATCATAACGACCAATCGATAGTGTTTGTCGAAAGTCGTTAACGATCGATTCATCGCTTACGATCGGTCTGAAGTCACGGTTCGAAGACAAATCGTACCGTGTATAGGGCCTTTTAGAGAGATGGCTTGAGTCCCAGCAGTGAGAACATTATAAGGTTGGTTTTACTTATTATGTTAATGTTAAATATCAAAATAAGTCAAAAAGTAAATTTCACGAAACTAGATGAAAAGAAAAATTCTGAATTCCTAAATAAATTATTAAGATTATGACATTGTTCCACGGAATATAAAGTGGGTTTATATTTATTATGGATGGCCTGAAGTTTGTAAGCTTTAATAATTTCAGAAGACGGAAAGAGCCTCTCGCCTCCTCCTGCGAAGAACAAACGAGGAAGCGGCACGTTCACCAGCGAGGGAGCGACGCTCACGCCCCAGGTTCCCAATCCTGATTTCCGGGCTTGCGGACGGCGAGCAATGGGTAGCTCGACGTCCGACCGTCCGGTAACCGTCCAGATCGCGCCCAAATCATTGACGGCGCGTACTATTCCACTCGCGCCTCAAGGTGATGTTAGCAAACCTCAGAGACCTAGCAGAGTCAAAGCCTACTGGGGCCAAGGGTTTGTTTCTGAAAGGAAAACTTGGCCCAGTATCTACTGCCCGCAGTATTTTCTACTAGCAATTGTTATGTATGATTGAATCTATGATGAATTTACCTTTTCGTGGTTAATTTCAGGATTTCGGTTTTTTCTACTTTTGAATACAAAAATATGATCAGTAACGGGTATAGATACAGCCCAATTTTTTTGTGTACTAATTAAAAAGTAGGGGTGTATGTATATGATTTTCGCTTGTACTCGTTTACGAAGCATTACGTAGACAATTAATTTACCAAAAAAAAACTTCATCGTCATCATATCAGCCGATAGACGTCCACTGTTGGACATGGGCCTCCCCAAGTGTCCCCAAGTGTCTACAACACATTATTGTACTAAAGCTTAAGGTTATATTCTTAACCCCAAATAGTACAGGTATTTATACTCGTAGTCTAGTTCACGTTAGACAGTTTGTTCAAAACTGGTTCATTTGAGTTAACACAAAGATAATAGTGATTTTAGCAGAGGAATTCATTTTGTCAACATTGTTCTAGACTATTTGGATCTTTGTAATAACACAAAGGCTAAGAACTCACGAAGCGGTTTTCACCCGCGCCCGGGGCGATGAAGGAAACAGCTGTTTTATTTCTAAAATCACGAGACCGGAGTTTTGTGCGGTTATGCAGCCGTCAGAGAGAGCAGTGGTAGCCGGGTGCTAACGGCCCCGACTTACGAGTTGTAGGTCGCGGGTTCAAACCCAGCCAGTTACATTACTTTGTGTAGTTTATTTCATCACCACTGCTCTCAGAAAGGTGAACGAAAACATCGTGAGGAAACCAGCATGTTCTAGGACCAAAAATTTGAAGAGACATCCACCAACCCGCACTAGGCCCGCGTGGTGGATTACGATCCATTCACTCTCCTGAAGAGGAGGCTTGAGTCTGTAACGTCAATAAAATACGTGGGTCAACGACAGACTGGTTTATTCCAGAAATATATTAAACTACCCACCACCATACAATTTATAGCGACGACCGACATCACATCTCTCCCCGTCAAGTCCACTAATCACATCAGGTAGTACATCTTACAAATAACAATTTCCTTTAACTAAGTACCTATTTTAAATATTGCCTCATATGGCAGCTTTTCTTGCTCGGTTGATCGCACGCAGTGCGCGAGCTGACGCACCCTGTGGTGGAGGTGATATCGGCAACGAAAGCCGTTCGGGTTGAACTCGCTGCTGCAGTGAGTCTTTAATATCACTGACACCACTGGATGCGTCTTCAAACACCTCACCTTCGGCTCCGCTATCGACCCCCGGTTTGGCTGCCCGAGAGCACGCAGTCTCAGCGGCGACGGCGTCGCTCACGCGCGATAACGAGAACCTATTTTTTCTGCTTGCTGGAATAATTTGGTCGGCATGTCTACGCCACTCAACCCCATTACCTAAACTCACTTTGTATGAAATAGGGCCTGTCTTTTTAACAACAGTGGCATCGGTCCACTTGTCCCCCCTCGCCGTATAATCGCGAGCGATTACCGCATCCCCAACGCGGAATTCCCTGTCGGCCCCCGAGGTGCGAGCGACCTGACGCTCTTGCCTCGCGCGTACCGCTGCGGCTACGTCCGGGCGTAGCGCGTCAAGTCGGCTGCGCAAGCGCCGCCCTTGGAGCGCCACGGCTGGCGAGACCCCTGTAGTTGCGTGTTCACAATTTCGGTACTGCAGAAGAAATTTACTTAGGGCGACGTTGACGTCCTCGCCTTCGTATATTGATCTCTTTATTGCCTTTTTAATGGTTTTGACTGCGTTCTCAGCCGCGCCATTTCCCTGGGGTCTATATGGTGCCGAAGTTGTGTGCTTGATACAATTTTTTTCACAATACAATTTAAACTCTTGTGAAGAGAATGGTGGGCCGTTGTCAGTCACGAGCTGCGATGGCAAACCAAAACGCGCAAACGTACTTCTAAAAACCTTAATGGTAGCGGCTGCGTTCGTGCCACGCATAGGCAAGGCCTCTATCCATTTAGAATGCGCATCTACTATAATTAGGTATCGAACGCCACCGCAGTCTGCGAAGTCAGCGTGTACGCGTTGCCAAGGGTGCAGCGGGAACTCCCAGGGATGTAGCTGCGCCCGTGGCGGCGCGTCCTGCACGGAGCGGCACGCAGCACATGACCTACACATATCTTCGATATCTTGATCTAAACTCGCCCAATAAATGTAACTTCTTGATAACGCTTTCATTTTGTTCATCCCTAAATGGCCCTCGTGGACTTCTTTTAATATTTTCCTTTGAAGAATGTGCGGAACCACTATCCTATATTTATAAATAACACATCCTTGATCTACTATCAAATCATTTTTTCTAGCAAAAAATGGCTTTTCCGCGTCGCAGCTCGGGACTGTCGGCCAACCGAATAGTACATATCCCTTTATTTTACATAACAATGTATCACGCTCTGTCTCTTTTGCGATGTCTTTAAAACAAATAGGTAGCGACTCCTCTACTAGATTCAGATAATCTATCGCGTCGACGAAGCGACCCTCCCGAGGCAACGGTAATCGCGACAACGCATCAGCCGGACCGTTGTCCGCCGATCGCACAAATTCTATGTCAAAATCATAAGCAGCCAGGCGTGCCGCCCATCTTTGTAGACGACTGGCAGCCGTCTGAGGGATTCCTCCTTTTTCCCCAAAGATATGAGTCAGCGGCTGATGGTCGGTGCGCAGCGTAAAGCGCCTTCCGTACAAAAATTGGTGATGTTTCGTGATCCCGAATAGAATAGCCAGCGCCTCTTTATCGAGTTGGCTGTAGTTGCGTTCGGGCGCGCTGAGTGTGCGCGACACGCAGCTGACCGGCCGCTCGCTCCCATCCGCGTACCGGTGCGCCAGCACGGCGCCCAGGCCGTACGCGCTGCTGTCCACCGACAGCACCAGGTCGCGTCCCTCCTCGTAGTGCGCTAATACTCGTTCGCTCAGGAGAGATCGCTTGGTCTCCTCGAAAGCCCTATCACACTTGGGGTCCCATTTCCAGCCGCTATCCTTTTTTAATAAATTGTGCAATGGTTGTAACAAGGTGCTTAAGTTAGGAATAAATCGGCCGTAATAGTTAACCATTCCTAAGAAACTTTTTAGTTGTGACACGTTTTCTGGTCTGGGTGCGCTGGAAATGGCCTCCAGTTTCTCGGTATCCGGTCGCAAACCTTCCTTATTAATAATAAAACCTAAATATTTCACGCTATCTTGTAAAAATTTACATTTATTTAATTTAACAGTAAGCCCCATGTTACGTAGCCTTTCCAATACAGTTCTCAGATTCTTCATGTGCTCAAGTGTGTTAGACCCGGTCACACAAATATCGTCTAAGAACACTACACACCCTGGCACTCCGCGCAGCGTCTCTTCCATAATTTTTTGGAACTTTTCCGGTATAACCGACAACCCATACGGCGTACGTCTATACACAAAAGTACCTATATGCGTAGTTATAGCTGTGTAGGGTTGCGAGTCGTCCGTTAACAGACACTGTTCATAAGCATGCTTCAGATCAATCTTTGTGAATTTATCTCCCCCACTAAGATTTGCAAATAGCTCTTCGATGCGCGGTAACGGATAATAATCCCTCTTTAACTTTGGGTTAATAGTTATCTTGTAATCCCCACAAATGCGTATGTCTCCGTTTTGTTTGACAACGGGCACTATTGGAGTCCCATAGTCCGAGTAGTCGACGCGGTAGATGGAACCGTCCGCCTCGAGACGTTCCGACGTTCGACCCGCGCGCGCAGTGCCAGCGGCATGGGTCTCGCTCGCACATAAACCGGTTCTTTATCTGACAGCTGCAGTCGTATGGGCTGTTTACATGTACCTAACTTCTCGCTAAATACTTGGGGGAATTCGTTACATAATTTGTTTACCAATTCATCATCTACGATTTCATTGAGGTTTATTTGCGTTATCTTTAAAGCGCGCATCCATTCTCGTCCTAATAATGGCCGCACCCCACCCTTAATTATGTATAATCGTAAAGATTTAGCCTTAAATTCGCCTAAACAAACGTCAACCTCAATGTAACCGAGTGATTCAATTCTTGAACCCGAGTAGCAACGTAAAACTAAGTTATCCGGTTCAATATTTTTATGCCGAAATATACATTGGTACATCTCCTCACTTATTGCTGATATACGACTACCTGTGTCCACTTCACACTCAATATAAATGTTATCAACCATCAGTTTAATAAAATATGGCTTGTTACCTCGAGCTGCGACGTCCACGTTGAACATACCGTCATCCGATTCCTCACTCACATAATTATGCCGACCGCCACTACCGCGCACTTGTTTGCACATTACCTTTAAGTGTCCTTTTTTCCCGCACTCATCACAACTGTAATTCCTAAACCGACACTTCTCGGCCGGGTGCATCTTGCCGCAGCGCCAGCAGGCCCGCGCGCGGCCGTCCGCCGAGCCCGCGCGCGCGCCGCCTGCGCCGGCCTCGCCCGCTGCTCCGTCGCCTCCGCTGCCGAGCGCCCGTTGCGGCCCGCGCGGGCGCGTCCGTCCACCGCGCGCGTAATGCAGGCCTTCGCCCGCCTCGCCGCCCGTCGACTTTGATGAGTCCGTCGCCGCCGCCGTCGTCGTGGTGCCACTCACTTCGGCGTGCTTCTCCGCTGCCTCGAGTGCCAGCGCCAGCTCCACTGCCTCTTTGTACTGCACTTTTTTTTCAGCGAAGATTCTCGATCGCATGACGTCACTTGCCAGCCCCGACACAAACTGGTCACGCAAATTCTCTTCGAGCGTCGAACATGACTTGCACTTTCCAAAGCTGCACGTAGATGCCAGATGTTTCAATGCCTGCAGGTATTCCGTAAGGGATTCGCCCGGACGTTGGCGGCGCAACCTGAACACGTGGCGTTCGGCAATTTCCGATCGTTGCGGTTCCAAGTGTTCCGTCACTAATGTCACTAATTCGTCAAATGTTTTGTTTTCCGGAAAACTAGGTGAACAAAGATCGCACATAAGCGCATACGTTTCTTCCCCTACGACCGTTATTAACATAGGCACTTTCAAGTCATTATCGATTTCGTTAAGTCTTACGTACTGATTTACTCGACGTATATACGCTGGCCACTGCTTCGAGCTCAAATTGAAAGGTTCGATTTTACCAATAGGCATCTTGACAAACGCGTAACCCCGTAAATTGAAAAAAAAAATTCACAAAATCCCGTTCTTGTCGCCAATGTAACGTCAATAAAATACGTGGGTCAACGACAGACTGGTTTATTCCAGAAATATATTAAACTACCCACCACCATACAATTTATAGCGACGACCGACATCACAGAGTCCTAACAGTGGGAACAATATAAGGGCGACTAGGCTATTCTATGCTATACGCACCCTTCACTCATTATCTCTCACCAACTTGGCTTCGCAAGACGGGCGTTTTATTATCAGTTAAACCCCTTGGACACACCACAGAAACGAGCTGTTGCGTTAGACTTAATTCACAAAAGAATTAAAAAAAGAAGGCCTAAAAAGTTCTGGGTGCATCCACTGATTTCCGGATTCCATGTCGGATTCCTGTATTCCCTGCCACTCCGGGCACAACCCGCCTAGGCTGCGGGTGTTTACGGCCTGCGCGAGTCTCCTGCTGGTACAGTAGGAGCCGCAAACAGCCGCACACACCGCGGGCGTAAAACTCGTCGTGAAATGAGCTTTAATTTTTTACATATATCTCCATTCTACAGAAGCTGCAGGCCCGCAGCCGCAGCGGGTGCGACGCGGGTGAAAACCGCTTCTTGAGTTCTAAGCCTTAACAAAGAACTTGTAAACAAGACTGGTTTCAAAAGAGATCTAGCGAAGCGAAGTTTGTTGAGACCTTACAAAATACATTGATAAATTCCAAGTATTTTGTCTGTGTTTATTTAACTCTTCATCTTCAGGAATGAATTAGCTTCAGTTTGTAACTTCGTCTGCGAAAACTTCGTGGACGAAACATCTTCATTATAGGAGGATGTACCAAAATCCATAGATATTTAGTAAAAAATTTCATCGTCCTTCGGGCTTCATGCCCATTTATTTGGAGTTAGCGTTTTTTTTTTAGGTGGGAATCCATCTAATGACATCTCATCGTGTGTCAGACTACTTTTACTGACTAAAACCCACACCTGTTCCTTCTTTGCCTTCGTTCTAGAGCCCCGGGTATCACTTTTGCATAACCCATTTCCCCAGTAGACTTATTGGGAGTCGGCGAAAACTTTTTCGTATTTCTTTACTGTCTTCTCAGTAGGAACATCCACTTTTTAGCCATGTGCACTTTTTAGCCATGTCCATTTTCAAACCATATCCATTTTCTAGCCACGTCCACTTATTATATCTTTCTTGCCATGCCACAATGATACTTCTCTTTAGCTAGGAATTCATCGAAAAACCTCTTTAGGTGGAGCGAGAGGGAGTGTCGAACTTTTACTGATTAAGCCTCCATACTCTTCGGAACAATACTGAAAGCTGAAACCGTCAAGCTTTCAATGACACTGCCGTATTCCTCCTCCTCGTTACTTCGTACTCCTCAATGCTGAGGGTCGTGATCTCCTGCTTCATCACTTTCATTTCAAGGATATTGCTCCATCTGTTTCTGTCTCTGGCGGTGTGAAGGGCATTGTATAGTGTAGAGTCAAGAGCGGTGCAGATTTTGTCAGACCAACGTATTTGGTTGCGTCCTCGAGGCCTATTCCCATCCACTTGGTTCTCCTGCTATATCATATAGCTATAATATGTTGCATTGACCCCAAATAACATGAAACAAGGGCAGAAAGAAGATTTTGAAGTCGGCTTCCACCGAAAAAATGGTTCTTCACTCTTCGTTCTTTTTTTTCTAAACTAGTACTTGACTGCGATCCCGCCTGATGGTAAGCAGTGATACAATCGTTGATAGTGAGGCGCACTAGTTTTTTTTTTTTTTTTTTTTATAATAATAAATCGTTTATTTATTACATAGGGCTCACTTACAATAAAGTTGATTAAATACTATAAAGAACATAGTTGCTTATATGCCTGAACTAGGATGAACCTGTGCTTCAGGCTAGACAGTGCTTAAATACAAAGAAAATAAATTAACACTAAATATGATTAATATAAGAACTAACTAAATCTAGAGTATATTGAGAGATTATTAAGAGCCTATTCACTCTAGCCTTGCAGACACCTAAATTATAATCAGACGGGAAGACCGCAGCAGGCAAACTGTTCCAGTCCTTCGATGTACGCGGTATAAACGACGAGGCGAAACGCTTAGTCCGGACCGTAGATGTTTCAACAACGTAAGGGTGTATACTCGCCGTGCGTCGGTTTGTCCGATGGTAGAAATGAGATGGCGGAATCACGTCATGTAATTCCTGCGCACACTCTCCAACCACTTCATTCATTTGTAATGCCCGTCATACACGCTAGAGTATACCTGACAAGTTGTACAGGTGAACTGTGCAGGTTTCCACACAAGCTTACCTGACAGGTATAACTCTACAAGCAAATCTGTCAGGTCTACCCTAGCTTTTATGGCTACTTTACTCATAGGAAACTGTGGTTAAAACCGCTCATTGTCGCATTGTCGCAACGTGTCTGCGTAGGCATTACAACACGATACGCCACTCGGCTCGTAACGTGTGCTCATAGGAAGAAACATATTATACGTAACCGGGGTGGCTGTTTGTTCTCATCGAGAGAATTCAGGGTGAGCGTGGTGTAACAAATGTGTTTTTCGACTTGCAGACATAGAAGAATGGACTGAATGATACTCTTAAAAAATTACTGGTCTGTAGTTAGAAATTAATATTGTCTGAGCAGCCAATATCTGCTTGTTTTCTTCAAGCGTTTATGTAGCCGGATAAAATGTAAGCGAGCAATGGAATATCCGCAAGTGAACCAAGTTTACCAACATAGCCCGAAGAATCGTTATACTTAAGTTGCAGCGGGCAGGGTACATTGCGCGCGGGAACAGTCCGCGCCGTCAACGACTTGTGTTCGGTCCGGAGTTAACGGGTGGTAGGACAGTGAGCTACTCATTGCTCGCTATCCTCAAGCCCGCGCCTATGGTGGCTGGAAATCGGGATCGAAACCCCGGTGAGGGCTGGGGCGCTGTGTACGACCATTCCTTGATGGCTGTTGGGGCCAAAAGGTTCTGGAGTGGCGACCGCATACCGGAAAACGCAACGTTTGAAGGCCTCCCACTACATGAGCCGATGACCTGGTAAGGATTGCGAGAATTCGATGGATACGATATCTCGCACACAGGGCCGTTCGTTGTGGTGACACTTGGGGGAACCCTAAGTAAAGTCATTAGATGATTTCCCACCTTAAAAAAAGAAGCACTCGCTTTTCTTTTTCGCATTAATCTACCCATACGTAGTTCAATCCTGGATCAAAGACCACTCCGTTCATTCTCCATGTGTATGGTTCCCGCTGCTCTTAAACTCAATAACTCCAATTCCGTAAACAGAAAACTTTGGTTTGTTCATAAATTCAGTTATTAACAACGCGAGTTTAAACATAAGATATAAATCTTTTATTACCGTAACCGCAGTGTCTAATAAATAAAAACAGATTGCGATTCAAGTTTTGCAATAGAATTTTACAATCTTCTGCACAATACGCTTTGAAACCTGATGTTTATATCTAATCTGAATAAAATATTTCAATTTCTTGTCTATGGTGCTACTAGCAATTTTAGCAGCACAATAATACTGTAAGGCTAGGTTCAAACCACAGATGAAAGAAGTTAGAATGGGCATATGGGCGGGGCAGGCGTGCCGCAAAGTAGGCCAATGCTCATAGTTCAACTACCAATAGCAAACTTACGATCTAAATGTGCGTGGTGTGTTAGTTGCGTCATGCGCGTTTGTATTGGTTTATTGCATGTAGTGGAGTTAAAGGGTGTGAGACAAGCAGCGACGTTCATTGTAGTACAAATCGGAAAGTATTTCCTTTCTAATCTCTTTCATCATTTCTGTGGTTCCGCAGCGGGAATGACCCTAGAATGCAAAGCGCAACTGAAGAAACATAAGTGTTTTAGTCTGTAAAAGTCTGAGTCTCTCGCTCCTCGTAGAGCATAAGAAATTATTGATAATTTTCTACCACAAAGTAAAGACAAACATAAAAAGTATGTGCCCCAAAATTCTCAATCAAAAGTCGTGAAGAAAAATCATTTCATGACGTCGTATAGAAATAGGAAAACATCGTGAGGAAACCAGCATGTCCTAGAAAGAAAAATTCGAAGACATGTGACATTCACCAATCCGCACTGGGTCCGCGAGGTGCATTACGGCCCATTCCCTCTCGTAGAGAGGAGACCTGAGTCCCAACAGTGGGAACATTATAAGGCCAACTATGCTATGCTACGCTAATAAAACATTGTAAATAATCAGACTAATATTATAAACGTGAAAGTTTGTATTATGTTTGTTACTCCATCACGCTCAAACGGTAGAACGGATCGGGGTGAAATTTGGTATGTAAATAGAGCTTGTCTTAAAAAAAGCACATTCGACACTTTTTACACCACCTGCTTGATTATGCCCTTTTATATATTAGTCCAAGATCCCAGAGCCACCAGACGTCACGTATTTTCTGACGAAGGAAATATAGACGATTGAATACTGTTAGTATGTACTAAGAACGCATGCCTACCTGCTAGCTTGCTTAAATGGCCAATTTTCAGGTATGATCAAGGTACATAAAACATTACTTCACGTAAATTCTCCAAGCTGATTTTTATCTATTCTCATTCCGTCGGCCGCATTCCTTAACAGACGCTTTAAAGCATGAGAATTTACGTGAAGTTATGTCATTATTTAGGGAGCTTTAAAACGTCTGTTAAGCTATACGGCCGACGGAATGTGTCTGGGACTATTGGCGACTTGATTTTAAAGATATTGCTTAAAATATACGTAAAAATCAGCTTGGAGAATTTACGTGAAGTAAGTAATGTTTTTATGTATCTTGATTACCTATCTGATACTTGAAAATTGGCCGTCTAAGCAAGCTAGCAGGTAGGCATGCGTTCTTAGTACATACTAACTGGTCTGGTGGCCCTGAGATCTTACTCTATGTGTCATACAGCCATCACCATTTAAAGTGCAAGTCATTTTGTCTCTAGAGAGATAATGTAGTATGGGCGATCCCTAGGGAATAATGAGATTTGAATTTGTATAGTGATAAAAGTAGAGTATCTAACATGGCAAGCTGTCTTTATCTTATAAAGCTTGAATTCCTCACTTCAATAAGTTTTCTATTTTAACTTCCTCACTATGCTCGGGAGTTAATAATATAAATCCCTCACTGGCGTTCGGGATTAAAACTTAAGAACCTTCGTTTTGTTTGGAAATCAACAACTGCTTTATCCCCAAGTAACATTATTTATTTATTAAAACTGTATGCACTAGTAATAAACACTGTACAGTGTACAAAGGTGGACTTAATGCCTTAGGCATTTTCTACCAGTCGACCTTAGAGTCGTGCAGAAAAATACCATGGTACGTGCAGCTCAATGACTGTACGCGCAACTAATGGTAAAGAAATACAATAATAAATATATACTTCGACTCATACGTACAAATTAACAATCTAAGAGAAACGAATCCAATAAATCATGATGATTACACCAACTTCTTACGAATGTATTCACGTGCCTTCAACATAAAATATTATTCAAAATCTAATATGTCATCCCGGAGTATGTTCTCTTGGGATTTTTCTTTATTTTGACAAGGCAAAGCCGTTGGCGAGGTCACTGTACGATATGGACCGTCCTGTACCCAGCCTTACGCTGTAACGTGCCGAGGGACTCTCTAGGGATCAATACTCACTAATATTATGAATGCAGAAGTTTGTTTGTCCGCGCGACGAGCTCGAGAGCTCAACAGAATTCGTGAAATGCATAATGCATCTATTGACAAGTTTTAATCCCAGATCTTGTAGTTTGCAAGGAATTACGAAAGCTGTACTATTCATTATTCCTATGGATTTAAAGCTAGTATTAGTACAGAGCTGAGATTGAAGGCTCCTACATCTTTCTGAACCAAAAATTCGAAGACATGTGACATCCACCAACCCGCACTGGGCCCGCGTGGTGGATTACAGCCCATTCCCTCTCCTAGAGAGGAGGCCTGAGTCCCAGTAGTGGGAACATTAAAAAGGCTGATGATGATGATGACATCTTTCTGCTACCATAGGGTCTACCCAACCCGCACTGGGCCCGCGTGGTGGATTATGGCCAATTCCCTCCCCTAGAGAGGAGGCCTGAGTCACAGCAGTGGGAACATTAAAAAGGCTGATGATGATGATGATGACATCTTTCTGCTACCATAGGGTCTAACCAACCCGCACTGGGCCCGCGTGGTGGATTACGGCCAATTCCCTCTCCTAGAGAGGAGGCCTGAGTCACAGCAGTGGGAACATTAAAAAGGCTGATGATGATGATGACATTTTTCTGCTACCATAATAGAGTAGGGTCCAGTAAGTATGGTAATAGCAAACAATCAAAACTGTGGCATAATTAGGTAAGGTAACCATACGGCTCGGAGTAAAAAAATCTGGGACCCTTGGAATGGAAGAGTGACTTTTAGGAGTCTGCGTTTCCTGATAGCTACAACCCTGAGGTCTTTAAGTCAAGAGTATATAGTTACTCCTAGGTAAGCGTGCTCCATCGCCCATTAGACTTTTTGGCAGGTAGCTGATGTAATAAGGAGTAACATAGGCTACTTTTATTTTAGAAAAAATAAATTCAAAATCCTGTAATCCACGCGAACGAAGTCGCGGGCACAGCTAATAAGTAATAAAACACAAGCAAAGCAGCTAACTAATAAAATCTAAAACTATAAATTAATATTACATCATAAACTCAGTGTTTCCAATATATTGAAAATACGGGTTCATTATTGAATAACGGTTGAGTAGGAAATTAAATTAATTAATACTTTAACGTCGGTTGACAACTAATATCATATTGTTTTATAACTAAATTACATGACCTTTCTGGTAAAATTAATATGGTTGAACCATATTAATTTTACCAGAAAGGGCAATTTAATTACTTTTGGTATATAGGGGCCACTAACCACAACTAGGTAGTTATACAGAAGTTTGAAGTTATTATACACCGTTAAATTTTAATCGTTTTAATCCCGAGGAGGGTCGATCCGGTACATGAAACACTATTGGTTTGTAAAGACAAAATTAAAAAATAAGGTACCTATTTTTCAAAACTCGTATTAATTTACGCATGTACGTAATTAATTTCTTTAAGAAAACGTCAGCTGTGCGAGTTCAATGACCTGTAGTTAATAGTCGGCGTTGCGTACAAACTACCTACAGGTCATTGAACTCGCTAATCGTACAGGTCATTTAAAGGTATCCCCGGGGCCTGGAACATTGGCAAAGAAGGAGCAGGGTGGGCCTTTAGGCAGTAAAAGTCTGACATGCCGCTCCACCTTAGGACTGAAGATGTCATCTACATAATTTTTCTACTTAAAAAAAAATCGTAAAAAAGTACCTAATCAGGAACATACATATTATATTTACGTAGTATGAAATAAAGTCATCAAAACACACCAAAAATTCTGTACATTTTTTTTTTAATGATTGAGCAGTGGTGGCCTGTGGTAACGGTCCCGACTTACATGTTGTAGGTCGCAGGTTCAGACCCAACCAGGCGCATTACTTTGTGTAATTTATTTCATCACCACTGCCTTCAAATTGGTAAAGAAAAACATTGTGAGGAAACCGACATGTCCTAGAAACAAAAATACGAAGACATGTGACATCCACCAACCGGCACTGGGCCTGCCATGTGAATTACGGCCCACTCTCTCTTATAGAGGAGGCCTGAGTCCCAACAGTGGGAACATTATAAGGCTGATTATACTATTATGCTTTAAAGTAATACTTGAAAAAATTATACGTATTTCCAAATTTTCCACCATAGAATAAGAAAAAGACTGCAAGATGATGAGAGAGTAAAATTTTGCTCGACTTTGACAGTGATTTAAACGAGTTGTAGCGGTAAGCGCTCGCCCGAGCACTCGGTACTTTGTTTATACATACCGAGTATGCGATCTAGGGCACTGTCTCGCCCATTTACTGGTACGTCTGATCAAGGCATTACAAATGTCGACTCTAGTCTTACTCATGATGTATAGTACAATTCACGAATGATGGCGGCCGTGAAGTTTGCGGAGAAGGCTGCGCAGTAACGTGTTTTAGGAACCAAATGACGTCGTGCGTGTGCGAGAAGAGTGTAGTATGCGCGAAAGTTTGCAAAGGCTAACTTCACGCCCGCCATCATTCGTGAATTGTACTGTAGGTAGAGTAGTAAACAAAAACGACCTCTAAAGTACGGTTGGCCGATAAATCAACACATAGCGATCACCTCAATAAAACGATAACAACTTTACTTACTGAAAACTGTCCGTCTGGCAAATATGAAAAACTTAGGTAGTTGATATCGTCGAGACCCATTTGTTACCGTACGTCGTTGAAATAGAGTTCATAATCGCGTGCTAGTTTTAGTTAATAACGCTTAATATGGGTTCTTGTTGTAAAACTATAATAGGTAACTAGTGTAAAGTTATGAAAACTTCCTTTATATAATTAATTTGATGGTGTATGTAATAACTACGTTTATAAAATTAGTTTTTTTTTTTTATTCTATTATTTTCTTATCGAAGCTCATATGGATTACTGCACTAAACCCCAAGCGAACGCTCGCGTTCGCTCTAATCAAATCAAAATTATTTCAAATAGAAATGGTCTATTTGATATAAATGATTTGATTTGATTGCAGGCACTTTTGAATAGTCAATGTCGGTCAGTCCAAAATAAAAAAGTGATCTCTCTTGTCTTTCTATTATGTCTTTAATTACGGTATTTGAAAGGTTCAGTATCTTTTGTAATTTCTTTAAGTATTTAATTTCCTATTACATTTAGTTACAGTTACAAAAAGTTATTTTGCTTGGAACCTTAAATCTTTTAGTTAAATAAAAGTCCTAAGTTACTCCTTATAACATGAGCTATCTATCAGTGAAAGTCCCATCGAAATCGGTCATGCAGTTTTGGAAATTAACCGGAGCAAATAGACTGACAAACAAAAATGTGTTTCTCTTTTTTTCACATGCACGGTATAGTTATCGGCACGACTATTGAGCGCTGACTTCAAGTTGCGCAGTCTTTAGTGATGCGACGTGAGACACGAGGGCGGGGAATGTCAGTGTTGTGTCGCCGCGCCATCGTCTCATAGACGTCACTCGTGATTCGTTCCCTGCGCTTGCTGCATGTATCTAACAACAACGACGATTGTCTCGCCAATGTAAGGAATGCGCAAAGCGATCCCCATTGATGCCGAACGCTCAATATTCGTGCCGATAACTATACTACCGTTACAGAATAAATAGTTTTCCATTGTCGCTGAAACAAGAAATAATCAAATTCGTACGGAACCCTTTACATGCGAGCGAAACTCTCCCTGGACCGGTTTTACTTTTTGTATTTACACGTAAAAATAAAAATAAAAATATGAATAGTTACTAAAAAAATATCAATTTATTTTAGACGGACGTATTTGAAGTACGTCAAAAGAGCTATGTTATTATACGTGGCATGCTGGGACTACATTATCGCGCGAATATTCGTGTCGCGTTGTCGCTATAAAAACATTGTATTCGGGTACACGCGATGTTGCTATCTAGATTATAAAATAAATTTAATATTATAATAACTCAATGATCAATGCAAAATAATAATAATAATAATAATTCAAAAAAAATATAATATTCCACAACTATCACACAACGCCGTCCCAAGCTAAGCAGAGCTTGTGTTATGGGTACTAGACAACTGATAAACATACTTATATATTTCTAAATACACACATATTATAAATTACACCCAGAAACAGAACAAATGATTATTCTCATCACATAAACATTTGTCCTGAGTGGGAATCGAACCCACGACCTCTGGCATAGCAGTCAGGGTCACTAACCACTAGACCAACAGGCCAGTCAATGCCAGCCAATGTAATTTAAATTAATTTAATTTTGATATTAGAGTTTCAATTTGTAATTTTATTACTTATATTTATTGTATTGTATACGACCTGGATGGCTCCCGTAAGAACTGGAATGAGAAAACGAGGAATCGTGATCGTTGAAAGGAGTGAGGGAGGGGGCTAACATAAAAAAAATATATTGTCTGTATGTGTGTGATTGTGTTAATGAAATGAGTCTTTGGTGCTTGAAATAAACAATAGTAATTAGCAATTCTGTAAATAAATGTAAGAAGTAGAGAAGTGTAAGTGTATGTGTAAGGTCCCTCACCCCCGGCCACTTTTTTGTAGCGATGGAGTCTTGAAGATTTTTCTAAATTGCAAGAAAAGTATGCTTGGAGTATCGCCAAACTTAAGTGGCAATGGGCAGGGCATATTGCACGCAGAACAGATGGTCGATGGGAACGAAAGTTCAGGAGTGCCGACTACGTACCGGAAGACTCAGCGTTGCAAGACCTCCAACAAGGTTGACCGATGGTCAGGGTTGCGGGAATCCGATAGATGCGTGACGCACTGGACTGGTCGTTGTGGCGACGCTTGGGGGAGGCCTATGTCCAGCAGTGGACGGCTTTCGGCTGATATGATGATGATGAAGAAAAGTATTTTTTTTTGTGACCACGAATTTACTGTTTTCAGATTTATTCCTTTAACTGAGCAATTAGAACTTGTTTTATGCCCTTTAGGATTCTGGGTCAACGGGAAGTATCCTATGAATTTTGATTTCCTCGAGAGTAAAAAGTCCTTGTAGGTACGTTTTTTTTGTCACATAAACCGAAGTATCTTTTTTTCTCGCTAATTTACAAGTTGGATTTTTTTACAGCTTTAAGAGTCCGCAGATCTCAGTAGGTACATGATTTAAATTTCAACTCTATACCTCCATGCTTTGTCGAGATAAAGGGACTGACAGACCGACAGACAGACAAACAGATAGACAGACAAATGGACACACAACAAAGTGATCCTATAAGGGTACCATTTTTTCTTTTTATCTTAAAAGGAAAAATGGTACCCTTATTTACCCTTAGGATCACGGAACCCTGAAAAAACTAATAATGTAACTACAGCATAAAACGAAGCTACATAATATCTAATGAGCTATAGTAACATACAGGTTATATTGTAGCCTGTACATATGTTACCGTACTTATAGCAGCTATAAGTACGGTGCATGCTATATTATGAATCCGTTGTTATGACCCAACATCACAAAATAGACAGGTACAGAAGTCAATCTACATACAAAGCGCGCTCGAGCAACGCACACATAGACACCGCTCACGGACACGATATATCGGTAGCGTTTCGGACCACTCGTCGAACAGTTCCGGCTCAAACGCTCATTAGTGTGCGTCCACCGAGCGTAGGTATAAAAAGTGAAGTACATACATGAGATTGTCTTCTGGGTCTATCTATTTTGTGCCAGCACAGTCTAGCATAAATTATCCTTTATTGCCAATACTCCCCATGTTATTGCAGATTTCCTCCACAACGTAGCAGGGAATTCTGCATCTCCGAGATAAAATTGGCTCGGAATACAATAAGCTGCAGCGATGCTTGTTTAGTTTGATTTGGTTGCAAGAAAGAAAGAAAAAGTCACACAATTCACGTCCAACATGACGCATGTTGGACGTGGTTGCAAGAAGGGTAAGATATATTTTTTTAATGACATAAACTATGTGAAGCAATCGTTGATGGTGAGGCGCACTTGGAAAGGCCTCACGGCGTCCTTACCTTCCGCATGACGCAGGTCCTCACCGGACATGGTTCATTCGGGAGTTTCCTGCACCGGATTCATGCGGAAGTGACGCCCGGGTGTCGCCACTGTGCGGAACGCCCGGAGGACACGGTGGAGCACACAGTCGAGGTGTGCCCTGCTTGGGCGGAGCATCGCCGTGCCCTCGTGGGGGCGATCGGCGGCGGAGACCTCTCGCGCCGGGCCTTGGTTGAGGCCATGGTCCGGAGCGAGGAGGAGTGGCAGGCGGTCGCCGACTTCTGCGAAGCAGTAATGCTTGCAAAGGAGGAGGCCGAACGCATCAGGCAACGGCGTTATCGCTGCCGCCGTCGCCGGGATTCTGATCCCGATTTCCGGCCAACGTAGACGCGGGCTTGCGGACAGTGAGCAATGGGTAGCTCGCTGTCCGGCCGTCCGGTAACTGTCCGGACCAAGCCCAAGTCGTCGACGGCGCGCGCTGTTCCCGCGCGCCTCAGGGAGTTGTCAGCAACAGCAGGGGCCCAGCCGGGTCGAAGCCTACTGGGGCCAGGGTTATCCGAAAGGGCGCTCGAGCCCCGGTATGAAGGCTAGAAGGAACGGGGTGGGTCTTTTAGTCAGTAAGAGTCTGAAACTATCTCCCGCTCCGCCCAAGGGCGAGGGATGTCAATGCATGATTTTTCCCACCATAAAAAAAAAAAAAAAAAATGGCGCACTAGTTTATTATGAGCCTATTCACTCTAGCCTTGAAGACATCTAAATTATAATTGGATAGGAAAACAGGTAACAACTTGTAATTAGTCTATTTTATCTTCTTTTGTCTAGTTGCAGTTTGGACATGTCTTACACACAAATATACTAACTCAATACCACAAATATAGGTACCATACACTTCAACAACAGCAAAAAGAACCAGACAATACAATAGTCAACAACACAAATACAATACAGCACAAAATAACAACACACAACAACAAACAATACAATATTCTGACGTAGTAAATGCATTCTATTCTAACATGTTGACAAACTTTCGCAAAAGCGAAACTACTAGCACTAAACACATTAATTAATATGATAAAACCGAAACGATAACTTCCGTAATCCATGTATTTGTCTGCGTGGAATCAACTTCTAAGGCCTCTGCCTCGAATCTCGCGGGCAGCGGGGCGGCGGCGGCGGCGGCGCGGGAGCGGAGCGGGCAACGCAGACCCGTTCTCGAAACCAGCGGGCAGATTGCGCGGCATGGCACTATGGCGGCGTAGTGTAGTTTTCGTGGTTGCGTCGTCCAGATATACACTAACAAAATGTCTAAACAGCGACAACATCTTTTTGATTCAAATTTATTCCTAACGCTCTATTTATTGTGGGCAAAAGAAGAAGTGAATGCCTTATATAGGGCAAGAAAAAGGAAAGGCGAGTTGTAACAGAGACAATATCCTGACAAGTTCTTAGACTAAAATAAATTGCACAACCCTGCAATGCAGACGCACGGGCGGTCACCGCTTGACTGGCGCTCACCGCTCGTTGCCCGCCCCCGTACCGTTGGGTACCGCGCCGTTGTTTTCGAGAACCGGTCCATTTGATTTTACGCGTTAGAACCCACCGCTCCCACGCCGCCGCCGCCGCCCCGCTGCCCGCTAGATTCGAGGCAGAGGTCTTATGCAAACCCTATTCAGAAAACTGGGTGTAACAAATTACAGGGAGTCAATTTGTTAAACAGAAATACGTGGATGATGAATGTTCCTGTCGCCAAGTCATGAGAATACTACCTACTTAGAATTTAGAAGATCGATTAGGTAACGGGTAAACTGTCAAAGTCGTGACCTTTAAAACTTTCAAGTAGTAACTTTCACAATAACTACATTATAAGAGTCGATATTGTTTATCGTTCGTCATGACTGACTGTCCCCGCACACGGGCCACAAAAAAAACGTCGCTTCAAGCTTCTTTTTAAGGCGGCCTTTTTTTGTGGCTCGTGTGCGGCGGTGCCGCCACAAAAAGACGCTTGAAGCTGCTTCAAGCTTCTCCAGACACAAGGTGTTACGCGCTTCAGCTGTTTTTGCGGCTGCTTCTACCTTTTTTTTGTGGCCGCTTCTAGCGTTTTTTTGAGGTCCGTGTGCGGGGACGCTTACGCTCCCTCTAGAGAGACGTATGTACACCATCGCATAAACCCTTGTCCAGTTCCTTTGGCGCGCAAGGCGTGCTCTGTTCCCGTGCGCCTCAAGGAGTGGTCAGCAACAGCAGGGGCCCAGCCGGGTCGAAGCCTACGGGGGCCAGGGTTCTCCGAAAGGGCGCCCGAGCCCCGGTATGAAGACTTGAAGGAACGGGATGAGTTTTTTAGTCAGTAAGAGCGGGAGTTGTCATTGAATGATTTTCCCATCGAAAAAAAAAAAAGAACACATCCCGTGAACGAAACTTTTCCATACTTTAAATAAAAATATGCTTGTTCGCTCCTAATCTCTAAGGGCCGACAATCTTGAAAGTTTGAAACGTGAGCCATTTACTATTCATGCGGCTGTTAGTAAAGTTGAAGAAACATTACTTTGGATTTATTTATTCACAAGATTCAAATTGTTTTCGGACTGCGAACTCAGTTGAAATGGTCGGCTTCAAAAAAAAGTGGACTTGACTGAAAATCTTTCGGAGCTTTTTATTAATTTATTTAAACATTTGAACTTCATGTAAAGAAAAAATAAAGAAATAAAAATAATTTATTTGGTACAGCAGAAGGCCCAAACACAATGGTATAAGTACAATAAACACGTATCCAAAATAAAAGAAGAAAAATTAAAAAATATTGTGGTTGTGTGCCTCATGGCTGCACCAAAATAGGTCCAGTTCAGCATTAATGTCAGACAACTAGTACCTGACGCTGGTTTTCAACTGAACCTGTAATGTGTGTGATGTACAGTGCTACATAAGCAGACATAGTTTGACTTGGTGTTATTTGAATTATCAGTGTTTTTATTTCTTAAATAAACGTTGGCCCACACTAAGAATTGGATAGAAGGATTGTTCCAAAGAGCTTCTAAGATCCAAGAACGTAAAGGGCGACTGAAGGAACGCAGGTGGACTTTATGGGTTCCTTACTTGAAATCGAATGGCGTAACTTTAGCTCGAATAACACTTGCTAGAAAACGTTAACATGATAGTACTTGAAATCGATAAATTATGAGTATTACAGTCCTCACTAAGTCTCCTGTCCAGTGGATCAGATTCAGAGGGTTAGTTCTTCTTAGCGTATCGATGTCAAAATTAGTTCAATTCCGTGCCTGGCCCAGAATTCAGCCACGGCAACAAACAAGGGGTCATAATATGCTCCACTACCCGTGCGCATGTGCGAAACCAGGGCGAGTGCCTAGTCCGAAATAAATTAAAGAAAGAAAGAAAGAAAACGTGTTTATTTGGCAGACAATGAAAAAACAAGTATTGAAAACTTAATCAAACATAAAATAATGAATGCATACTTAGGTACTCATAGCAGTCAGACTGGAAATTTAATAAATCAAAATAAATTCGACGAAAACGCTACATGTCCTTCAATATACTCATAATATTCAGTCAGCATTTTATTATAAATTTACAATTTACTTGCGCGTAACAATTCGCAGCAATTAATTTCAGAATTTCATACGGTTTCTGTATTTCTTAAATGACCCTCCACTAATGAACTCAAATCAAACGATATCTTTGTACTGTAACTTATCCACTGACGTTTTAAGACTATCTCGGTAGCAAAGGTTACTTGGTAAAGCAGTAATGGATCAACAATTTTATGATACGGTAACATATAAGGTTGTAATATATTTGAATGGGTTATACTTAACTTATGCCGTTGCAAACGTGACTTGAAGGTACAATAAGATATTTGTACGACGTAAGGTTCTAGAGGTAATTTAAAATTAAATTTTCTTCGCAGCAGGCTGCCAAGATGTCGCTAAAAACGGGGTCAAGTGCAGTCTACTAATCCTAAGAGCACAATACATATTATATTTTAGTAAAATAAGGTTAGGGGCTATGCTCGGAGTTTACTTGCGTGATCGAATCAGAAATGAAGATATCCGCAGGAGAACCAAGGTTGCCGACATAGCACAAAGAATCGCCAAACTTAAGTGGCAATGGGCAGGGCACATTGCTCGTAGAACAGATGGCCGTTGGGGCCGAAAGGTTCTGGAGTGGCGACCGCGTACCGGAAGTCGCAGCGTTGGAAGGCCTCCTACAAGGTGGACTGACGACCAGGTGAAGATAGCGGGAATCCGATAGATGCTGGACGCGCATGATCGTTCGTTGTGGCGACGCTTGGGGGAGGCATATGTCCAACAGTGGACCTCTATCGGCTGAAATGATGATGATGAGATGAAAATAAAGTTAATTTCGACGATTGAAAGGTAAAAATTACTAAGCGACATTGACTACACTTTACATAGAGTGATTTAAAGTTAATAACTTTAAATAAAAAATATAATAATATAATACAAATAAATTAAAGTTATTAACTTTAAATCACATTTTGTAAAGTTTAGACTGATTTTATTAACTTTTAATCACATTTGGTAAAGTTTGCTCAGAGTTGCTCACAATTGTTTTTTTCGTTTCAAGTGTCGATTTATTTTCTTGCCATGGTAAAGACAGCAAGGGGATGACGATAGCCATATGATTGAGTTGAAATCCGGGCAAGAACTAATCTATTAGTGTGTACTTTTTCAATGAATGTGTACGTTGATTTATTTTGCCCCTATGCCCGCTATACAAGGTGTAAGGGACAGCCCTCCACAAACTTTAAGGGCTTGCTCAGTAGACGAAACTGAACAACCTTCCATATTTTTTTTTCAGGTAACGAAAAAAAAAATCCGCCTCACCATACAAAATTATTAACTTGATTGGACAGTTTGTATGGAGAGGCTGAATTTTTATACTGGGTGGTTCAGTTTCGTCTACTGAGTAAGCCCTTAAAGTTTGTGGAGGGCTGTCCCTTACATCATTTATATATACACCACAATTTTTTAATTAGTACACATAGTTAAAGGACTTATTAGAAAAGCCCTTGTTATTTTATAAGTAAAATCTCAATAAATAATAATCATGAACAGCAAATTATTATTAGCGTTGATTTATGTCCCAAAATGTCACTCAATTTATGGAAACATTATGCAGGCTATTGATTAATGAATGAATAAGTGACAATTATTAAGGAAAAACACTGCCCGCAGTATTTTCTAATAACAATTGTTGTTTGATTGATTCTATGATAAATTATCCTTTTCGAGAAATTTTAGGATTTCGGTTTTTTCTACTTTTGACTACAAAAATATGATCAGTGACGGGTACAAATAGGTTATATTTTTTTGTGTACTAATTAAAAAGTAGGGGTGTATGTCATTGTAGTTATCTTGGACATCACTATAGCATCGGTAGAGAAAAAAATTACGAGGAATCCTGAAGTTATAGTTAATTCAATTATTTATTTAACCAATTATGTACCTACATACACTAATAAAAGAAAGAAGAAGGAAACAGAAGAATAGTACAAAGGTGATGCTTGTTTCTAAAGAAATCTCATCAAGCATACCTGCGACAGGAGAGTTGGAGAAAATAGAAAAGTAGACACTGCGTAAAAGTGAAAAGAACATTAGTACACACAAATTACATAACCTAACAATATAACATGCACAAAAAAATATTCTATTATAATTATATACATAAACAATACAATACAAAAAACACTTGTTTTAGATAAATGTCTGAGGAAGCTGCTAATTAGGAATTACATGACTTGATTTAAACATCTCACTTCTACCATCAGACAAGCCGACGAAAGGCGAGTATCCACCCTTATGTTGTTGATACCTCTACGGTCCGAACCAAGCGTTTCGCCTCGTCGTTTACACCATGTACATCGAGGGACTTGAACAATTTGCCTGCTGCGGTCTTCCCAACCGATTATAATTTAGGTATCTTCAAGGCAAGAGCGAATAGGCTCTTAATAAACTAGTGCGCCTCACCATCAACGATTGCATCACTGCTTACTATCAGGTGGGATCGCAGTCAAGCACTAGCTTATATCAATTAAAAAATCAACCCTCAACATCTTGGGGGAAAACAGAAATCTTGACTTTCATAACAAGAAATGGTGGCTTGGTGTTAACACATAAATGGTGTTCTAATTTATTATTAAACTAGACATTTGTTAAATAAATACTTTGTTTTGGATTTAACTGAGTTTTATTTCAATTAAAAGTATACCAATAATTTTGGCTGACTAGTACAGTCAGCCAAAATTAAAATTAGATCCTTGAATTTCTTTTAGTATTAGTTGGAGCATTGGTTTTCGTAATTCGGAATAGACAATAAATACGGGCTCGCACAAATACTATTGGTGTTAGATGAGTGGTATTAAAACGGAATAAATCAAATAAATTCAGGTTGAAATTACCTACCCGCTTTGAGCAACAGTGCTAATTGATGCTCGTACCTTTTTTATCTAAATTCACTGTCACGTCACATACAGTTTTAATTTGTATCTCTTTCTACATCGTTCTCACATTTATAAATATAAAAATCAATGCCACTTTTCATTGTAATTTTATAACTCAAGAACGGGCTGTCCAAACTAGGTGACTATCCAAACCAAATATTTAGGCTTTGTTCGGACTATTTAGTAGATAGTTTATGTGAAGTTTGGTAGGGTAGAGTGGGGTATAGTAGGGTAGTGTAGAGTAGGGTAAAGTAGGGTAGAAGGGGGTAGAGTAGGATAGGGTAGAGTAGAGTAGGGTATAGTAGGGAACGAAGCCGCGCGGGCAAAAGCTAGTAAATAATTATCACTATTATTGTATTATTTGAAGCCTTTTAAAACCTTTTTTAATATAAAATTCCAGTAATGTTTTTCTTTATTGACCATCTATCAAAATTCATTTCGAATCTCTTAATAAATTTTTAATATCATAAACCTTAAAAGATGTTGCCAGTTTGAAACTTAATTAATAAGTGACCTTCATAGACGTCAATAGAAGTCTGTTAGAGACGTCACAATATCTATACTAGAGCGCGAGCAATATATATGGGGGCCAAAGATTTTATATCCTACTGGACAACAACATCAATTAGCAGGCGGTAATTCAAGCATTTTATATTAATCGATGCAACTATATGACAAACATAAGGTATATACGGACATCAGCTATTTCCTAATCATTACAGAGAAAACTCACAGTTCCCTTTCCCTTTTGGTAAGCACATTGAGAACAGTTGATACATATGAATAAATTGTTTTTGAACTTGCATGTCTATTTAAGGGCCAAGCGCCCGAAAAGTGCCATAAAACAGTGATTTTCAGAGGCCTACTCCTCCGTAACGGCTTGGTCAATTGGTTTGAAAAAAATATATGTTTATTATAGATTCATGAACAATAACATCAACATTTGATTTTTTCGTGAAATTAATACTTTTGTCAAAAAAAAAATTTAGCAATTTCGCAACTTTTCGCAACTTTTCCCTACTCCTTCGAAACGGCTTGATCCTTTAGAAACATTTTTACACATAAAAATTGGTGGTTCTTCAAAATGAACATTGTAAATGTAAATCAATCAATATCTCGCAGAGAAAATGGATTTAAAGCGCTTTTCGGGCACTGCTGGCCGTAAATAAATGCACAGATTTGCGTACTGCCGCCTAGGCGAGTGCGAGAGTTGCGTTCACATAATTTCGGTCAGATGGTTCACGGGACTATACGCCTTAATGTGTCGAAAATATCTTTAACTACTTTAGAGCAAAATTGTCCCGTTGTATGTAGTAAGTGTATGGACACACTAGTAAAACGAGATGACTGGACTCTTTGTAACTTTCCTTTTCGGGGACGCTTTTGAGATTGTCGTAGTCAATCTAGTACTGTAGGATATATAAAATCTTTGCTGGGGGCGTGCTTAATGTTGCCAGCCTAACAAATCTATTTTCCTTTATTCTATTAAAAATGCTCTGTCATAACACAGTGTAATACAAAGAATATATTTGTTTAATTTTTACTTCTATTATTTAAAAAAAATCGCGAGAACTTTGTAAATCTTTTATTAAATTTCTTAATAAATTAATTAGCACTTTTAGCACCAGAATTCAACGCTAGTCTTTATCAGAAGATTCGGATAATTTCATTGTTAATTTGTACATTTTGAGATCCATTAACCTATCAGCGTTTTTAATAAAATTAAGGATAATAGATTTGTTAGGCTGGCAACATTAAGCACGCCCCCAGCTACGCGCCAAGTTATCTTGCTCGCGCTCTACCTATAGTAATCTTGTTGATGTGCATTTTGGACTCATTTTGTAAGTTCCACAGAATACTATGTAATAGCAATTTGTGAATTTACTTTGTGTTCTTCCTAAATATATTTGGAACAATTTTTTGATTTAATTTTCATATCTATTGTAAATTTCATTTCAATTTCTTTTTCTACTTAGATTTTCTTAAATCAATTTAATTTCAATTGTAATGTTATATTACTATTATATAGTTTACTTTTATAGGGCATGCGGTGCTAGTGCTAACCGATCGTAACACTAACCTAGATTTTTTTTTATTATAATTATTAGTGTTTACAATTGTTGGTTGGCCAATAAAAATAAAAAAATGTGGGAAATCATTGGAAATAAAGATAAGTACAAAAAAATCTCTTAATCGGCTCCTCTTTAATAAGTCGATAAAATAAATAGTTTAATTGAAATAAATGTTCTTACTTGAGTTGGAATTCAGCAAATTAACATGTTATAACGGTTCAGTCCTACTCTAATAAGAAATAACTTTTTCCCGTAATGAGGCTGTTAAAAACTGGCTTTATTCTTTCATTCCTCCCTAACGTAACTGGTAACGTTTCTACTAACGTTAATTATGAAGGTAGACACTCAAAGTTCAGTCTTTGATCTTACGTTTCACTGAAAATAACAACCTCTATATAGTTCAACCGGATTCACTAGCGTAGATCATTCTAATGGGGCCCCATGACAAATATTATTGCATTTTTTTTTTACAAAATAAGGCTTAATAGCCCTAATATGAGTGCCTCAAATTGAGCTCGTTTATTAGATCATTTTGGTGGGACTTGGAAGCAGTGGTGGCCGAGTGGTAACGGCCCCGACTTATGAGTTGTAGGTCGCAGGTTCAAACCCAGCCAGGCGCATTACTTTGTGTAATTTATATCATCACCACTGCTCCCAAACGGTGAAAGAATAGATTGTGATTAAATTGCCATGTCCTAGAATCAAATTTTGAAGACACTGCACTGAGACCGTGTGGTAGATTGTCGATTACCTCTCCTAAAAAGGAGGCCTGAGTCCCAGCAGTGGGAACATTAAAAAGGCTGATTATGCTTATGTTATGCTATGAAGGTACTTGAATAATTAGAGTTTTTTTCGTCGTCTTATGAAAAACGCTAGAACGAGCTGAGCAAGCTAAAACTATTAATATCCTATCCATACAATCATTATTCATTGACTACTGGCCTCTTATCGATAAGAGAATTTAATATTGTAGGGTTTTCTGTAGGCCGGGGGCCCCGTATCTTTGATACGGCGGCACCTACGCCCCTGACCGGATTTCTAATTAGTAAATCTCGTGAAAGACGATTATTCTTGAAAGGGGCAGTCTCTTGCTATTAATCTACTCATTTCGGATATACATAATATAGCTGTAGGCGGATGTTTTAAGACAGATTAACTAAAAGGTCAAGATTATATCCTAATCAATCTTCTTATCAATATTATTACAGCTTATGAGCAGCCAACCTGAGTTATATTTCTTTGATTGCTTTTTTATGGTGGGTAAATCATCTAATGACAACCCCAGCTCTTGGGCGGAGCGGGAGATAGTGTCAGACTTTTACTGACTTAAAACGCACCCCGTTCCTACGTTCCTTCATACCGGGGCTGAGCTATCTCTCGAAACTAACCCTGGCCCCAGTAGGCTTCGACCCAGCTGGGCCCCTGCTGTTGCTGACAACTCCTTGAGGCGCGCGGGAACAGTATGCGCCGTCGACGACTTGGGCTTGGTCCGTTGACTGGCCTGTTGGTGTAGTGGTTTTTGACCCTGACTGCTATGCCGGAGGTCGTGGGTTCGATTCCCGCCCAGGACAAATGTTTTTGTGATGAGCATAAGCAGTTGTTCTGTGCCTGGGAGTAATTTATCTATAATAAGTATGTATTTAGAAATGTATAAGTATGTTTATCAGTTGTCTAGTACCCATTACACAAGCTCTGCTTAGCTTGGGACTAGACGGCGGCGGCGTTGAATAGTTGTGGAATGTTGTTATATTATATTATATATTATTTATACGGTAGCCGAAAATCAGGATCGGAATCCCGGCGGCGGGAGCGCCGTTGACTGATGCGGTTGGCCTCCTCCTTTGCTAGCATTACTACTTCTCAAAAGGAGGCGACCGCCTGCCACTCCTCCTCGCTCCAGACCATGACCTGTACCAAGGCCCGGCGCGAGAGATCGCCGCCGCCGACCACCCCCACGAGAGGCTCTTACATGGTCCATCATCATCATCATTTTAGCCGAAGTCGGCAATCAGAAAGAAAACGTCAGCTTAGCGAGTCCAATGGCCTGTAGGTAGTAGTCGGAATTGTGTACAAACTACCTACAGGTCATTGGACTTGCTCAGCTGACGTTTTCTTAAAGAAATTTAAATTAAACGTTATGATTACAAATTAAAAATTAAACGGTGTATAATCATGTAAGAACCTTTTGGCCCCATCGACCATCCAGTCTACGAGCAATGTGCCCTGCCCTCTGCCACTTGCCTCTTTAGTTTGGTGATTCTTCGCGCCTTTGGTTCTCCAGCAGATATCTTCATTCCTGATGCGATCACGCAAGGAAACTCCAAGCATAGCCCTTTCCATTGCCTTTTTTAGAGTGGCGATCGCGCACCGGAAAACGCAACATGGGAAGGCTTCCCAAAAAGTGAACCGACAACCTGGTGAGAGTCGCGGGAACACGGTGGATGAGAGACGCACAGTACTAGTCGTTCTGGCGACACTAGGGGTAGACCTACGTCCAACAGTGGACGTCTTTCAACTAAAATGATGAATGTCATGTATCTCTTACCAACTTTAAAGAATATAATTTATTATAATATACATATGTACATAGAAAACTTAAATACTAAATAAACTATCTAAACTAAAACCTAACTATAAATATAATACAAAATGACAAAGTACGCTCAGACGTCAAAGTACTCCTCCACATCGCTGTCATCCGGAAATGTGCCCAGAAGACTGGCAGCATTGCCACGTTGAATGGCAATGCTAATTCTTTGGGCGAAGAACGAGCCAGCCCTCTGGTCACGTGAAGTGTCGATCAGTCGGCGTGAAATTTCCTTGAAAAGGAGACGCGCACTCGGACCCCACGAACCAAGTGTTTCGACCCCAAACGGCTCAAAACTGTAATTACCAATAAGGTTACAGTATAGGTCAAGAAAAACAAATATACAAAAGCTAAGTCAAGGTAATCTTTGTTATTGTTTTGAAAGCTGAATAATTTTACATCCTCTTACTGAATTAGCCTCATCTACGTCCCCGTCGCCGGCAAGGAAGACGAGACACAAACTAGAACAAAACGAAGTCATCTCACTTGTAAAATAAAACGAGTAATACTGTGTTACTCAGACGAGAACAGGTTCTTTTCTTTTTTCTTGTAAATAAATGAGTAGGGTCACCACTTTTCAGTCTCCAATAGGGACTCATTTTTTTAATGTCTCAATTAGATTCTATAGTGTTAATAAACCATTAAAAAAATACACAAAAATTTTTATTCAGTCGCTAAGTACCCTAAAAGTGCATTTATAATTGTAATTTTCAAATTTCGCAGAACGTAGTGGACGCCATATAAAATTTACTCCGAGGTATGACGTCAGTTGGCTCTATAAACAAATGCGCTAATGACTCAGTATGGCTGATCAGTTGACAGTTGACAGCTGTGACGTTGAAAATTTAAATTGAATTTAAAAGTATAATTTGTTATTTTATGAACTAAAATTAATACTTGCCGACTGCTTTTTGCCTAAGCTATCTGAATATATTTTAAGATTTTTTCTCATATAGAGTAAAATACCCTATTAAAAATGGTCACACTGGCTCGGAACTGGTTCGGTCTAACAGGTGACCATGAGGTACCGATAATTTTTAGTGCCTCCAAAAACATGTGAAAGGATTGGTCCATCATATATGTTTTACGCACTAGATTAGTCGTGTCGAACATTCACTTCAGTCGACTCAGGTGTAATGTAGACTGTTCACCTTGAACATTAAACTATGTTGAACGAAACGCGTAAGTGCCACGAAATTCATGGCACTTAGACATTTTGGTCGTGAAAAAAGTATTCTCTAAAAGCTATCTCAGCGCTGCATGTTATAATAGTTCTGTTAGACGACATAATACCAACGATATAGCGCTGCAGCAAACTTTGGTTTTAACTTTTCTGTATTTTGACAAATAGTTTCCAGTTTTCCCAGAAAAGGCTTGTCTATCACTCGAATAGAAGTCGATGGGTTGGTCCTAAATTACTTTTAAAGGGTGACCAGATGGTTATATTTACTATCATTACTTGTTGGCCATACGGTTGCCTTTACTAGTATAATTACTTTTAAGGGGTGTCCAGATGGTTGCAAACTAACGTCCCTATCAAGTTTTATAGACGCGTTTAGTCATAGTTATAGTAGTCATAGTAGTTTATGGGTAAGGGATTCTTACAAGTCAAATACATTCATTTTTCTTACATTATTTCTACTTAGTCAACAAGTGATTAAATACAATGTCAAATGATAAAGAATGTCAAACATATAAAAGAAAATAAAAAATAAACAAACAAATAAATAGAAGTCAAAATCACAAATTAAAATATAAATCATAACAAAATTCAATAATATTCAGTCCAAATCAATATTCAATCGTCAAAGATAAATTAAATTACATCATAAATTCGTCAAAAGAATAAAATGCTTGCTCGATAAGCCATTTTTAGGGTTCCGTAGCCAAATGGCAAAATACGGAACCCTTATAGATTCGTCATGTCTGTCTGTCTGTCTATCTGTCTGTCTGTCTGTCTGTCTGTCCGTCCGTATGTCACAGCCACTTTTTTCCGAAACTATAAGAGCTATACTGTTGAAACTTTGTAAGTAGATGTATTCTGTGAACCGCATTAAGATTATCACACAAGAAAAGAAAAAAAGCAATAAATTTTGGGGGTCCCCTTACTTAAAACTAAAACTCAAAAAATTTTTTTTCATCAAACTCATACTTGTGGGGTATCTATGGATAGGTCTTTAAAAATGATACTGAGGTTTCTAATAATTTTTTTTCTATACTGAATAGTTTGCGCGAGAGACACTTCCAAAGTGGTAAAATGTGTGTCCCCCCCCTCTAACTTCTAAAATAAGAGAATGATAAAACTAAAAAAAATATATGATGTACATTACTATAAAAACTGCCAGAGTTTTTTTTTAATGCGTCATAAATCGAAAAAAATACACTATTATTAAAACATCGATCAAAGTTACAACACATTACAAGAACTTTTATATTATGTTACTTGCTGCTACGGAACCCTTCATGGGCGAGTCCGACTCGCACTTGGCCGGTTTTGTATTTTTTCAAACAAGCTTTGAAGCTCCCTATAGTCAGTTTACCCATCCATGTAACCGCAACACAAAAGAAAGTCACCTTGGTTGTGCGACCATAATGGTAAACCCTTTACAATGGCTATTCAGACAACATTTGGATAAACTACAAGAAATTAGAGTAAAAAACTAGAACAATTTCAGTCAAGTCAAATAATCGAAATTAATATCTTCCCCTTCTAAATGAGAATCTAGGTTGACCTTGAGGAACATGGAGTGTTACACCCTGATGTACTTTACGTACTTATTCCAGTTTCACGCCTTCGTCAGGCGAAAGCTGTTTAAGCGTTCAGCCGATTTCCATTAAAATTTGCATATATTTTGCACACACGTATTGTATACAATATATTGCTGGGAACGTAAGTATATTTTGTAATCTAAATCTGTGCTAATACTGACTCAACAAACGTTGTTCTGCCATATAAATTATTAAAGAACAAATGTTGGTGGAGGTAGGTTAGTAAAAAATAGCCTACAACCACATATATAATTAGAAAGAAAGAAAGAAAAGTATTTATTTTGGCGCAAAAAACATTGTAGACAACAAAAACTTTAGACTAATACAAAACAAAAAAATAAAATAAAAAGTAACATTGTCCATAACACGTTTGCGCCAAAAAAGGATTAAGGATTAATTAGACATAGATAACGCAAGTATCTGTATGAAAACCAAGCGTGCCATTTTTTGACTACTTATTCTATTATGTAATACGAATGATTTGTTTTTCTCAAATTTGGTATTACCAGGTAATAAGGGATAAGGGTGTTAGATTAAAAATAATTATTTTTTTAAATTAATTACGTATATTAATTCATTAAACCCCAAGCGAACGCCGGCGTACGCGCACCTATTGCCTTTCTATTGTGTCTGTGATTTCCACGATTGAAAGGTTAAATATTAATCACAAAATGCCTTAATTAATTTTTTCTTCTCGCATTTGTACAGTTTTTACAATTTATAACGGCACAATTAACCATTTTAATATTTTTAACTGACGTCTGACTAGCGCTATACATCGAAGCAGACTAAGCGCGAAAGTGGTCGCACTTACGATTTTTGTACGTAAAGTAGGCACGCGAAGTAGTTCCTCTTGCGTTATCTGACTGACTGACTGACTTCTGACTGATTCTTCTGGACTGATTTCTGGAGTGATCTGGAGTACACGCTTAACAGTGTCAGAATTACCTAAAATAATAATGTGAATAATGACTTGGTTTATATCTCTGTATGAATCTTGCATCACTTGGTCGCTCATAATGGACTTCATCAGTAAGTTTAAAGTCACCCCAAGAGCGTATTTATACTGTGTTTGTTCCCTAGTAGTTCTATATAAACTACGCGTCCGACCCACTTACCTACCTGGCCTTGGGACAAGCCATGGTACAGACCGAGGAGTAGTGGCAAGCGATCGCCTTCATCTGAGAAGCAGTAATGCTAGCAAAGGAGGAGGCCGACCGCATCAAGCAACGGCGCTCTCGCCGCCCGCGCGCCGCCGGGATTCCGATCCAGATTTCCGGCCACCGTAGGCGCGGGCTTTCGGACAGCGAGAAATGGGCAGATGGCTGTCGAACCGTCCGGTAACTGTTCGGACCAAGCCCAAGTCGTCGACGGAGCGCACTGTTCCCGCGCGCCTCAAAGAGCTGTCGGCAACAGCAAGGGCCCAGCTGGGTCGAAGCTTAGGGGCCAGGGTTAATTTTAAAAGATTAACTCAGCCCCGGTATGAAAGCATGAAGGAACGAGTTGGGTTTTAGTCAGTAAGAGTCTGACACTATCTCCCGTCCCGACCAAGAGCGGGGGTTGTCATTAGATGATCTTCCCACCATAAAATAAACCCACTCACCTAAAAGAAAAAACCGGCCAAGTGCGAGTCGGACTCGCCCATGAAGGGTTCCGTAGCAGCTAGTAACATAATATTAAAGTTCTTGTAATGTGTTGTAACTTTGATCGATGTTTTAATAATAGTGTAGTTTTTTCGATTTATGACGCATAAAAAAAAACTACTTACTAGATTTCGTTCAAACCAATTTTCGTTGGCAGTTTTTATAGTAATGTACATCATGTATTTTTTTTAGTTTTATCATTCTCTTATTTTAGAAGTTAGAGGGGGGGACACACATTTTACCACTTTGGAAGTGTCTCTCGCGCAAACTATTCAGTTTAGAAAAAAATGATATTAAGAATCTTAGTATCATTTTTGAAGACCTATCCACAGATACCCCACACGTATGGGTTTGATGAAAAAAAAAATTTTTAGTTTCAGTTCTAAGTATGGGGACCCCCAAAATTTATTGCTATTTTTCTATTTTTGTTTGAAAATCTTTAAGCGGTTCACAGAATACATCTACTTACAAAGTTTCAACAGTATAGCTCTTATAGTTTCGGAAATAAGTGGCTGTGACATACGGACGGACAGACAGACAGACAGACAGACAGACAGACAGACAGACATGACGAATCTATAAGGGTTCCGTTTTTTGCCATTTGGCTACGGAACCCTAAAAACCGGCCAAGAGCGTGTCGGGCCACGCTCAGTGTAGGGTTCCGTAGTTTCCCGTCCGTCAAAATAAGTGTACCCACTAATGAGTTTAAAAAATGCTTACATAATTATACGATTATACTACAAACTTAGTCCAGAAATTATTTTGTATTTTTTGTACAAAAACTGTTCTTTCCATCAAGTTCAAAAAATATTAATTTATTTATTTATTAAGGTAAAACCAACAGCTTCTGTGTACAGCATTTTACAAGTATGGATAACAATAGGCCTAAGTCTAGTTCAAAATAATTTTCCTAAAAAGTCCTTATAAAGTTTTACTTTTCAGAATTTTTTCATATTTTCTAAACTTATGGTTCAAAAGTTAGAGGGGGACACACACATTGTTTGTTGTTTTTTTTTTGCGATTATTTCCGAATTAATTGACATTATCAAAAAATGATTTTAGTAAACCCTTATTCATGTTTAAATACCTATCCAACAATATATCACACGTTAGGGTTGAAATTAAAAAAAAATCACTTCCTACTTTACATATAGGGGGGCAACCCTGATAAAACATTTTTTTCCAATTTTATTTTACCACTTTGTCGGCGTGATTGATATACATATTGAGACCAAATTTCAGCTTTCTAGTGCTAACGGTCCCAGAGATTAAACGAGGACGGACAGACAGACAGACATGGCGAAACTATAAGGGTTCCTAGTTGACTACGGAACCCTAAAAAGTGGCCAACAGAAACACAACAAATCACATAATTCAAGAGGACGCGAGCAGCCATTCATAAGGACCAACAAGCCAGCACATTCTGTTATTCTAGTTGAAGTGGCACTAACAACTCTCGGACAGTCTCTTCAACAACCCAACGATGGACATCCTACCGAACTCTTCGGTTTTCAGCGAAGCGAACAATGCCTCAAGTACTCTTTCTAAAGTAGTTTTTTTTTTACTTAGATAATTTTTTTATACAGTTATGGAACGTTTTAAAGACTAGAGACCCGTCCCGGCTTCGCACGGGCAATAAATATGTATAACTTAGCTTATGTTACTCAGGGTGAATGTACCTTTCCAATGGTGAAAGATTTTTTTTCAAATCAGCACGGTTGTTTTTGAGTTTATTAATTACAAACATACACACACATACTAATGCAAAGTATCCCTCTTTATAATATTGATGTAGATGTAAAAAACTAGCAAAGTGCGTATCGAACTCGTACGAAGGTTCTGTATCGTCCGTAGTAAATAGTGGCAAAAATAACACGTTTTTGTTGTAACGTCAATAGAAATATATCATGTCTGAAAATCTCAACTTGGACAGTTGAAATGCTATGATGGCCTATATGGTGATATTTTTTTTCTCTAACACATTACGTTTGCAATATTTTTTTTTTATTGTTTAAACTTCAACTATCTTAAATTTGTTAGTAATTTATTTTGTTAACATTTTATAGATAGTTGTAATCTATAATATAAAAATGAATCGCAAAATGTGTTGGTAAGCGCATAACTCAACAACGCCTGGACCGATTTCGCTAAATTTTTTTTGTTGTGTTCGTTATTATGAGGAGAAGGTTATTATTATAAAAAAAAATTAAAATTAGGTAGTGTACGGTAGAGTAGGGTAGTGTAGGGTACAGTAAGGTAGAGGAGGGTAGAGGAGGGTAGAGTAGGGTAGAGTAAAGTAGGGTAGAGTAGGGTAGAGTAGGGTAGAGTAGGGTAGAGTAGGGTAGAGTAGGGTAGAGTATGGTAGAGTAGGGTAGAGTAGGGTAGAGTAGGGTAGAGTAGGGTAGAGTACGGTAGGGTAGAGTAGCGATGATGCGTTCGGCTTCCTCCTTTGCGAGCATTACTGCTTCGCAGAAGTCGGCGACCGCCTGCCACTCCTCCTCGCTCCGGACCATGGCCTCAACCAAGGCCCGGCGCGAGAGGTCTCCGCCGCCGATTGCCCCCACGAGGGCACGGCGATGCTCCGCCCAAGAACAATTTGCCTGCTGCGGTCTTCCCGTCTGATTATAATTTAGGTGTCTTTAAGGCAAGAGTGAATAGGCTCTTAATAAACTAGTGCGCCTTACCATCAACGATTGCATCACTGCTTACCATCAGGTGGGATCACAGTCAAGCACAAGTTTATACAAATTAAAAAAAAAAATGTCACCGTGCCTCAGACCCTGCTGCAAGAGGATAGGTTTCCAGGTCTGGTCTAGATCAAAAATAAAATCGCTCATCGATGAAAATATCTACTGTTTGTCGCATTTGTTTGTTTGTAACAAATTATCACGCGTGTGCCAAGAATCTCAATTTATTTTATTACAATTGTTGCTATAGTCTAATCTAGCGATCCGACCCGGCTCCACACAAGTGTAATTTCTGACTTTCTTGGTGGATTTTCTAAACGGTATCTCTCATGAAAAGTTTGCCTTGACACTTATAAACACAACAAAAAAAAACCAGCCAAATCGGTCGATCCATTTTCAAGCATCAGCGGACCATCCTCCGGCATACATGTGATAATTGATTTTTGTTTATATATATTGAAAAAAAAGTCACTTTCCGACAAGATTGCGATTTTCAATGGAAGACATTTCAGGAATATTTTCGTTAATAATCTTTCATTCGAAAGACGTCCACCATTGGACTTAGGCCTCCCCCATGTATTGCCATAACGAATGCTCCTGTGCGACTCGCATCCATTGGATTCCTGTGACCCTCTATATGTACATACATATCATATTATAAATAAATTACACTCAGACACAGAACAAATGATCTTGGTCATCATCACACAAATATTTATCTTGGGTGAGAATTGAACCCAAGATCTTTGGCATAGCAGTCAGGGCCTTTAGCCACTAGACCAACAGACCAGTTAAAAATATTAAAAGCAGAAAAAACTCAGACAATTTAGAAAAGGAAAGAGAATTTATAATAAACTAACTTTTGCCCGCAGCTTCGACCACGTACATAAAACATAGCCTATGTCACTAGCAAAAAATGTTAGCAATCGGACCAATACTTTTAGACATTACCTCCTATAAACCAAAATAACAAAAAAAACCCTCTTTATAATATTAGTGTAGATTAATGTAGATATATTTCAAAAGTTTGAAAGTTGATTAGTGTAATATTCATGAAAGGATATTAAATATTTATAATATAACTTTTAAGGATTAGAATGCCAAAGACTAATAGGAGAATCTAAAATAAAAATTAAACAATTACGTCAAAAGTCGAATTGAGAATGTAGTAAGTTAGTTATACTAACAAGTTCAGTAGCTCGGCCTTGTATATATAACGACAAGTTTTTGCACAAACTATTCTGTTGAAGGTATAACCGGTTTCACAAGACGTAATAATTTTATTATCTCATTCTCAACTTAAGACTTCCACTCGCCTATAGTCAACATCGAGAATGGAATGGAAAGCTTGTTGATTCATCTAACGCAATCCATCACGATGTTGCCCGAAACACGGGTAAAAATTCGGTAATTCCGTGATTTATTTGAATATTTCACAAAACTTGTTCCAGGAAAAACGTGTTTTTTTAAAAACCCTTGAAAGCTATTGAAAAAAATCGTCGCCATTCAGTATTTTGATTAAATATGCAAAGTTTCTATGGAGGTACTTTTATATCTTCATTAATCTTTCGAATACCGTCAATTAGGGCACAATAGAAAGACAATGACAGCGCGAACGGCGCGTTCGCTTGGTATTTAATATATGAGTTCATTAGTGAGGCCCAAAATTCCCGTAAAATATTAATTTTTTGAGGTCTTTACTCTTTTTACGAGTTCCATAGAAGCCTAGATAATATCCACGAGATATCTGTATATTCAAAATATCTGGAGAAATGTGTGTAATAACATCATAATCACGTAAGAGTGGTAGCATGTAAATGTACTACGCGTTCCGAATGAGAAGAGGACCGATTGGACTATGTTTTGACGTCTCGCCGTACTATCAAATCGAAGAAATTTTGGCAAAATTGAAGAACTTATAGATGAGTAAAATTGAAGAACTGGATTCTGATTAAACTTTTTTCGTACACGTTTTAGTTGTGTATGTAAAAAGTTAAATTGATTTAAAGTTAATAAAATAAAGGCCATGATGCACTTAAATTAATTAATGTTTAAAAACTTCATAATCATAATCATTTATTTGGTTTGTTCTTCTTTCCTCAATTTGACAGTAAATCGTGACGTCACAATATGGCGGGCGATCCTGTTCTAATTTGGAACGCATTGTACTTCGAGTTGGACGCTCTTAACACAGTTCACTTGACAACGCTATAAATTTTCAGAATAATAATACCTATACATGGGTCAACGAGGCGGTCGAACTGAGTATTACTATCAGCATAATTCTAATCGGCCAAACATCTGTGGGCGTCCTTATAACTTACATTATCTATACATTGACCGTATCATGCGAATGTTTTATAAACAGCAGCGTAGGTATGTATCCTAACTAGTCAGTTACAGTCAGTAATAGACTAGCTCCGTGCGTCGGCGCACGGCTGTCATCGACGACGCCATCTTGGTTCCATTTTCAAAAATGTTTTTGAATATATACCTGCTTCTAAACATTTGGGGCTTTATTTCCGCTCAAGCCCCAAATCCTACTATAAGAGTGGCTCATGGCGTTCTTCAGGGTGCATGGAAAGTGTCCACGAAGGGAAGATCCTTTGCCAGTTTTGAAGGAATTCCGTATGCGCGGCCGCCGATTGGAAAGTACAGATTTAGGGTAAGTTTAAAGTGCTTGTACTGTTGAGAATTTGTGATTGTGATTTTTTTTTTTTTTTCGTTTTCGTATTTTGTTAATCAGCTTATCGTAAACAGATATAATATTGTATCACAGTATTTCCATGCATAACCTCATGCGCCGGTTGCTGGTTTATTTTGTAAAATAAATGTTGTGTTCTTTATGATGTGCTCTTTAAACCTTTTTATCTATTTTTAACCAACTTCTAAAAAAAAGGTAGGTTCTCAATTCGACCGTTTTTTTTTTTTTATTGTAACTTGTGGGTAGTTATATCTTCTCCAAACGTAAACTGATTTTGACGATTTTTAGGGTTCCCTAGTCAACTAGGAACCCTTATAGTTTCGCCATGTCTGTCTGTCCGTCTGTCCGTCCTCGCTTAATCTCTGGGACCGTTACGACCGTCGCACTAGAAAGCTGAAATTTGGTACCAAAATGTATATCAATCACGCCGACAAAGTGGTAAAATAAAAATTGGAAAAAAATGTTTTATTAGGGTAGCCCCCCTATATGTAAAGTAGGAAGTGTTTTTTTTTAATTTCAACCCTAACGTGTGATATATTGTTGGATAGGTATTTAAAAATGAATAGGGGTTTACTAAAATCATTTTTTGATAATGTCAATAATTTCGTAAATAATCGCTCCAAAAGTAAAAAACAATGTGCCCCCCCCCCTCTAACTTTTGAACCATAAGTTTAGAAAATATGAAAAAAATCTGAAAAGTAGAACTTTATACCTACGGACTTTCTAGGAAAATTATTTTGAACTTGATGTAAAGAACAGTTTTTGTACAAAAAAGACAAAAAGGTTGTACAAAATAATTTCTGGACTAAGTTTGTAGTATAATCGTATATGCAAGCATTTTTTTAAACTCATTAGTGGGTACACTTATTTTGACGGACGGGAAACTACGGAACCCTACACTGAGCGTGGTCCGATACGCTCTTGGCCGGTTTATTTTTATTTTTATTTGACGAATTTAGAAAGATTTGATGAAGAATAATATGATTTAAAATGAGTGTCAATGAAGTTTCTTGCACGTTCTTCTCCATAGAGATTACGCTTTGGAACGTGCAATTTAGCTTCACTTTTCTTGGACTGAACGACATTGTACTATTCAAAAATGGTCAATTTGAAATAAATGTTTTTGATTTGAACTTTGGAGATAGACCATGGAACTCTTTAATAATTGATAGCAACTCTTTTAGGATTGCTGCAACCGCATGTTTGTTTATTATTAACACCAAATCCTAATATAACATTACACCGGAACGCTCCAAAAAGTTATCGTAGATGTGTAAAGTTTCAGTTTATGTAATATAATATAATATAATATAATATAATATAATATAATATAATATAATATAATATAATATAATATAATATAATATAATATAATATAATATAATATAATATAATATAATATAATATAATATAATATAATATAATATAATATAATATAATATAATATAATATAATATAATATAATATAATATAATATAATATTTCACAACTAGCACACAACGCCGTCTAGTCCCAAGCTAAGCAGAGCTTGTGTTATGGGTACTAGATAACTGATAAACATACATAAATATTTCTAAATACATACATATTATAGATAAATTACACCCAGACACAGAACAAATGACCATGCTCATCACACAAAACATTTGTCCTGGGTGGGAATTGAACCCACGACCTGTGGCATAGCAGACAGGGCCACTAACCACTAGACCAACAGGCCAGTCAAATGTGTTAAGTAAGTTCACTTTTCGCCAATTATGTTCAAGGTTAGGTTATCAATTCGGGCATAACTTTTTTATTTATGAACCGTTAGTGATTACTTTCTGTGTTGGATTAAGTTCAACTTTGTGATAGTATCATTCCTATCTATACATATAAATAAAATTGGAGTTTCTGTTTGTACTCGTAATATTGAAATAACTGCTTTCTACAACATGCTTACGAATATATAATCGTACCAGGCGTGAATAGGTTGATAAGTCGACTTTCACATATTTTTTTTTAATGCATAATAGGCATTAGGATTGCTTCTTTCAAAGGGTGAATAAATGACTAAGTCGATAGGTCTGTTTTACCGCACATAGCGAACATGTGAATTTTTGAATAACTCTCTTACTAAAGGGTACAATGTGACATCTTGAGATTTTAAAACATAAAAATTGTAATTATTTGCACATCTCAACATGTCAATATAATACTGCAAACTATTAAGAAAAAATAACGAACAATACGAGATGTTCATTTATTCCAACAACCTACTTAACGTTATTAATAGCATAAATCCAATTTGTCCAGTTATTACCGCATAGAAATTGCATTGTATTTTGTAACCAATAAATCTAACATCTATTACATTTTTTATCCGTTGCGCATGTGATGAGATATGACAAAGAGAGATATCAAGAAGTGATATGTAATAATAATCTTTATTTATATATAAAACAGATTGCAGAGCATTTTACCCTGTATTAAGAAGTAAAAGTGCCGATCCCCTCGAGTTGTATTAAAGCCATTTTTTATTTTTTTATTTTAACAACAACATATGTCAAAAAGAGACGGCTGCAGTTTTGGCGCTTTATCCTTAAATCATGCAATTTTTAGCTAGTGGCTCGCGCGTGTCATTTGTTTCGATGACCTCGACCGAGTTTGATTTGTTTTGGAACATTATTTTGAACATTGTCTTCTTTTTCCTGCCCATATTCCAAATTACTTGGGGTTGGCGCAACACGTTTTTTTTTTCCATTCCGTCCTGTCACTCGTCACGCTATCACTAACTCCCTTTTCTTTCATATCGCTTCTCACACAATCCATCCATCTTTACTTTGGCCTCCATCTTCCCCTCCATCCATCCACATGTAAACTCATAACTTTTTTAGCAACATGCGTTTCATCCCTCCTTTTCACATGACCATACCAAGACAAACGATTACCTTTCAACTTTTCAGTCACTGGCGCCACTTTCAAACTTCCTCTCATATACTCATTTCTCACTTTATCCATGCTCGTCACACCACACATTCATCTCAACATTCTCATCTCCGCTACATGTAATCTTTTTTCATCCTTTTTTTTTCACAGCCCATCATTCTGATCCATACAGTATGACAGATCTTATGACGGACTTGTAAATTTTACCCTTCAACTAGAGGGGCATGCATGGGTCGCAAGTTGTTCCCGTGACCTGTCGCCATTTCATCCATCCTGCGTTGATCCGACGTGTTACGTCTCGGTCTACCTCACCATCCCCTTGGACGAGCGATCCGAGGTACCGAAGGTCAGAACAGATTGGTATGGGCGTTCCGGCGAGAGCTAGAGGCACAGGGTTGGAGCGACCACCGATATAAGTAGAATAAGTACTCCGTTTTGGTTTTACTCAATTTCAGGCCAACACTCTCCAGTCTGTGCCACCACACCTCCAATCTGTTTTGGACCTCTAGGCCACACTCGGCAACCAGCATAATGTCGTCGGTAAACAGCATACACCAGGGAGCCTCTTCCTGAATGTCCGACGTCAGAGCATCCATTATCATCAGGAAAATGTAAACTCTGAGAGCCGATCCCTGATGATCGATGTTTTAATAATAGCGTATTTTTTTTTAGATTTTAGGTGTATTACAAAAATACGTACTATTCGGTCCACCGAATAGTACGTATTTTTGATGATAAAAAAATGATGTACATTACCATGCAAATCTCCAGATTTGCATGGTAATGTACATCATTTTTTTTTAGTTTTATCATTCTCTTATAGAATATAGAATATAAAAGTTACACAAGGGGGGGACACATTTTACCACTTTGGAAGCGTCTCTTGCGCAAAATATTCAGTTTAGAAAAAAATGATATTAGAAATCTCAATTATCATTTTTGAAGACCTGGTCTTTGGATCGTCTTAGGGGTCTATCCATAGATACCCTACACTGATGAAAAAACAATTTTCGAGTTTCAGTTTTAAGTGTGGAAGACCCCAAAAATTGATTGTTTTTTTTCTATTTTTGTGTGAAAATCTTAATCTCTCTCTCTTAATGCGGTTCACGGAATAAATCTAATTACCAAATTACAACAGTATACTTATTATGGTTTCAGAAAAAAGTGGCTGTGACATACAGACAGGCATAACGAATCCATGAGGGTTCCGTTTTTTTGCCATTTGGCAACGGAACCCTAAAAAGTGAATAAGTTTTTAAAACCGACTTCAAAAGAGACTAGAAATTGAAAAATTTTAATCTAAAAGTCGGTATTAAGATTTTATATAGAAGAACTAGACACACCGGTTTACAAAATTAAAGTTATTTTGCATATTTATTTTTAAGTTGGTTGAACTGTTTTCATTTCAAGGTCCTTACGACCATCTAAAAAATCAAGTTTTCGTTAGCATACCGCTAACTTTTACCTGACTAAATCAGTAAGAAAAATCGTTTATCGTACCTCACACAAACTTATAAAATATACATAGCTAACTTTTGCCCGCGGCTTTACCCGCGTAAGGAACTCACTCAGGAATAAAGCAGCTTTTTATTGGTGCAAAAATTTTAACAATCGGACCAATACTATCAAAGATTACCTCCTACAAACAAAAAAAAACTGTGCCTCTTTATAATATTTGTGTAGGTTAGGTACATGTAGCTGAAAAAAAAAATGGTTAAAGGTTTTATTTAAATCTCTATTTTATTTATTTAAAACAAGTACAGCCACATCACACGCATATCACATTAACAAGATGATCTCAAAACAAAATGACTTATGCACATGACAATTAAGGCATACAATAGCGCACACTGTAATAATTTTGCTGCCTTAAAAACTATAATCTTACTTTTAACATAAACTCACAGTACATATAATCAGAATAACAACAAAAAAACCTTATCTCTAAATCTAATATATAAAAAACTCATGTCACAGACCAATGTTTATTTATATATCGATCTCCTCCGAAACGGATTGATAGATTTTTATGATTTTTTTATGCCTATTTGGTAGATCGTAATAGTAGGCTACCCTCCTACCCCCGCCACATTTTTTTTCTTCAATGTTTTATATAGTCTGAACCACGTTTGCTGAGTCAGCTAGTGTTTGTATGGCGACCATTACACGGTCATGCAAGCGTCAATCAATCCCATCAATCATGATGGTCAATCTGTGTTGGTCTCGGTCGGTTAGTGTTGTGGGGCTGCATCTGGTTACCTCACAACGAGTACCTTCCTACAAACTTGAATATAAATCTAAGCAAAGTTCACCAGAACGCCCTGCCGACAATCAGCGCTCATTTAATTTATGTAAGATCTTCCTATGTTCCTTGTACCTATGTTCTACAAATAAAATTCTGATTCTGATTCTGACAAACTGCTATGCAGTTTGGCAGATGTTATATTAAGATTATCGATGTAACAAACGAATAAAATTAAATTTGAAAAAAAATGATGGTTTTCGTCAATCAGTACTAAAAAATGTTAATGATCGCATTAGACGGTAGCTTTTTCGTCAATCAAAACTTTGACTGTGGCAAAACTGACAGCAAAACCTACCGTGTAATGATCACCTATGTATGTAGGTAGTTGTATATTTCTTTAGCACACCCTAGAACCTAACCAGCTTGTTGCATTTTAGCTTAAAAGATCTCTAGATTGTTCTTAGTTATGTGAGTACCACTGGCTACATCAAAATTATTTGAAATTTAACTGGTGGCTTTTTGGCGCCGATTTAATTGTTTTCTTGGCGTAGTCTATTTTTTTTTTCGGTGTTTATATATCATCCAAACGACATCCCCCGCCTTTGCGGAGCGGGAGATAGTAACTCTACTAAAAATCCCACCCTTTCCCTTCTTGCCTTTCATACCGGGGCCCTTCTTTCTGAATTAGACCCTTGGCCCCAGTAGGCTTCGACCCAGCTGGGGCCCTACGTTTCTTTGCATATTCATGTAGGGTATATCGAAATAAAGGGCGAGGAGTCGAAATCGAGGAGACGATTTCAAAAGTACCTACCTATTACTTACTAAAATGTTTTTCTTTAGGTACTATCTTTATATAAAATTATTAAGCTAAATTCATTTGGTTTGGTTGGTTGGTTTAAAGCACTAATCACGGAATTAAAAAAAAATACAAATAAAAAATTTATTACAAGGCAGCCCATTTAATAAGAAAGGCTATTTAAATAACTTCATGATACGACTAATAGATGTGGAGTAGTAACAAAAAACGCGAGTGACACCGCGACGGCATCTACTTGTAGTAATAAAAAAGCTGAAAAGTTTGCTTGGTTAAACATGCTAATCTCAGGAACTTGTCGGAACTAAACTAAATAAAAAAAAGACGTGTGGCACTCGGGGACTGCCGCGGTAAAGCTATTGCATAGCATTTTTATCAACTTATGCAATTATAATTAGTTATTTATTTATTTTATTTATGCAGTATTTTTTTCTTTGATATTAATTGAAGTTACACTTTCACACATTGAATTGAATTTTGATTGATAGTTCACTCATTTGTTTTCTTATCGGTCACCACGCTCAAATAACAAATGAGTGGGGGGTGTTAGGTTATTTTCGTTACGGAATTTCTGGATTCGGTCTCCACGCTCAAGGCCCGCGATAGAAGCTATGCAATAGCTTAAAAAAAAAAAGTAGGATAGCCTATTTACCGAGTAAGGCTTATAGGCTATATACTACTATACTTTTTAATATTTCGCTGTGAGATGTTCTTGTGTGACTATCGGTGCTATTTTGACTAAGGTAGGCGCCAGACAACCATGGAATAAGGGCTATTGACCCTCCTACATTTATTGACGGAAATAAAGACATAAGACGGTCTTGAATCGACATGTATCGTGATCCTTTACATGATCTGGTAATGAAAAGCAATTCATTGTTTGTTTTTCAGGTACCTACGCATAGATATTAGGAAAAGGTCTATATCTGGCACCTTCTTTAGAGATTACAAAATTGTAATCTAAAAGTCGGTATCAAGAAATTATGAAGTAGAAGAACCAGACACCCCGGTTTTCAAAATATTTTTTTTATGTTGGTTGAGCTGCTTTCATTTCAGAAATCACCAGCCTATAGATATAGTACCTAACCAAATGTTCTACCGACCCCTTGCAGACAAGTGGGCGTTAAGTTCAGACCTTTACCCTTCAAACTTTATAGTAACCAAGTTTAGCATAAGTTATAGCGGTCACAGAGGACGGGGAATGTCACAGGTTTCTTAAAAATCGTTATTTATATGCTTTAGGCGGTAATAAAAAGCATTTGGTTTTATGTACATACGTTAAAGTTCGCTCCGGAAGATAAACTGTAGAGAAAAAGTACATAAAAATAGATGCTACAAGAAATATATATGTAACCAAGATTAATATGTAACTTATAATGTGAATTAAAAAAGAATTCATGGAGCAATGTAGGGCGTAGTTAACTACTATTTTGTAATCAGATTACAAATTACGATTTAAAGTAGTTAACCTTTTGTTAAGTTAGTAGTTTGATTACATGTAGTAATGCAACTTAACTGTAGTAATTAAACTACATGAAGTAGATAGTTGTTAATTTAATTACTGTAATCGATATAATTACTAATTATTTCACTATTAAGGGTTTATACTTTACTTTGCCTGTAAATAAACTTTTCTGGTTTTTGAAACCATGAGTGAAATATAATAATGAGAATGATTTATTCAAATAAAGACGTCACGTACTTGAAACCCGTTCGCACTTCTACCGCTTACGCTTATGGCACAAAATAGATTGGTTCAGTAGTCAATCTACATACAAAGCGCGCTCAAGCAAACGCACACATAGACACCGCTCACGGACACAATATCTCGGAGCGCCTCGGCCTGTTCACCTCACTGTTCGACGAGCACAGTTCCGGCTCAAACGCTCATTATTAGTGTGCGTCCACAGCTACCGAGCAGGCTGACGGCGGTAAGCTGTCTGCTAATTTATGATGCCAATGTAAAATATATCAAGCAATACTTAAAGCCCATATTTGAATGATATTCTTTTTGCCGGGTGGGAGCAGAGTCGTGTAAGTGAGCTATGACCTTTGTACCATGGGCCGGGAACGCAAAGTGCAACTGAAGAAAGACTTTACGATAGATTTTAGTAGATTATTTTGCACTTTTTAGTGTTTTTTCTAGTAACAAAAAACAGTTCATTGTTAATGGTTGATTCTTATTAATTTAATATACTTTTACTATTTAATTAATTAAACCCCAAGCGAACGTTCACTCTGTCACTGCCTTTCTATTGTGACTCTAATAACGGTATTTGAAAAGTTAAGAGCTTTTATTGACCACAACTTCTCGCTCATTAGTTACATAATTACAGCAAATCTTAGCCGAACACTGTCTCTTAAAATACAGGTGGTTTTTTTTTAAAACACATCCCGTTCCTTCTAGCCTTCATACCGGGGCTCGAGCGCCCTTTCGGATAACCCTGGCCCCAGTAGGCTTCGACCCGGCTGGGCCCCTGCTGTTGCTGACAACTCCTTGAGTCGCGCGGGAACAGCGCGCGCCGTCGACGACTTGGGCTTGGTCCGGACGGTTACCGAACGGCCGGACAGCGAGCTACCCATTGCTCACTGTCCGCAAGCCCGCGCCTACGGTGGCGCGGCTTGCTTGCTTAAAATACAGGTGGTCTTACTTTGAGAGGCAGGGTTCATTAACTGTACGGTTACAATTGTAGGATCATAAATAATAAAATATCATAAATAAAGAAAACCTACTCAGAGATATATATATTTTTTTTTTTTTTTTTTATTGTTGATAGGTTCGCACTTGACCGCTATCTCACCTGATGGAAAGCGACGATGCGGTCGACGATGGAACGCGCTTACCTAAAAGAAACCTATTCACTCTCGACTTAAAGATATTAGGAAAAGTCAATGTACTTTATTGCAAAATGTGGCTCTTATCAGATTAGATAAAATATATCCAGTATAGGCAGTATAATCTGTCTAATAAGTCAACCGACTTGGAAATTTTGTATAATATTTAATCATTTAAAAAATACTAAATAAACTATTTATACTCAAACCTAATTATGTAAATAAATATAATACAAAATGACAAAGTACGCTCAGGCGTAAAGTAATGACTAATCGACACTTCACGTGACCAGAGGGCTGGCTCGTTCTTCGCCCAAAGAATTAGCATTGCCATTCAACGTGGAAATGCTGCCAGTCTTCTGGGCACATTTCCGGATGACAGCGATGCTTCTGACGAAAAATACTTATATTCTAAACTTTTTATCAGGTTCTTCTGTTAGTAAACGATGATCTCTATCTCTTAATCAACCTTGATTATTGAACCCGTGTTGACTACATCAGATTTCATTAAATCCTAATAATTATCCAAGTCGTTTAACTTATAAGAGAAACTCTAGAGTTGCTATGGTCGATAAAACTTACTAATCGTATAAACAGAACAATATGGTAACTTTGTCAGTAGGTACCTATGTTAATTACCATTACCAGTTATTATTACTACTAACGACAAACTTCGTATTTGTATGGTTGACCATGAAAACAAAATCATTGTTGTTATTGATTTCGTTGTTATCCTTGAAAGTTCCATTAAAATCTATAATTTACTAGCTTTTGCCCGCGGCTTCGCTCGCGTACATAAAATATAGCCTATCACTCAGGAATTAAGCAACTTTTTATCGATGAAAAACTTCCTACAAACAAAAAAGCTGGGCAAGTGCGAGCCAGACTCACGCACTGAGGGTTCCGTGCAAACTACAATTTCCGAATGGAGTCTCGAAGATTTTTCCGAATCGCAATTTTTGAAGTGAAAACTTCTTTAGCGGCGTTGAGCACTTTTTCTGTAATGGGTATAAAATCTTAAACTCGCGTCAGGACACGTGACCTGATCGAAAAAGCGTAAGATTGTTGTTGAAAGTTGATTTTTCGGTGAGATAAACTTTTTAATGTAAAATAATTGTAATAGTTTTAAAGTGTTAAATTTTTAATGTAATATAAATTGTCATGTTTGTGTACGATAGCGCAATAAATGAATATTGTATTCTACCACATAAATGATAGTACTTTTATACTGATAAAGCAATTGGTGCAAAATTATTCCCTAACCATTCCAAAATATCAAACATGCTCAACGTTAATAATCAAGTTTTCACTTCTGCCGGCACTCCCGGAGTGCAACCCGTCTTTTTTTTTATGTCGTAAGTAACAACTACTTTACTGATTTCAGATTTATTCCTATACTTGTACTATAAGACATTGCTTTATGCTCAATTTCATGATTCTGGGTCAACGGGAAGTACCGAATTTCGATCCTTGAGGGTATCAAAATATAGGTTTTTTTGCGATATAAACGGCCGTATCTTTTTTATTCGTTAACTTAGAAGTTTGATTTTTTACAGCTTAAAGGGACCGCAGACCTGAGTATATAGTTTTTATTTCAATTCGCGTATTTCAATTCATCTACGCGTTCTTGAGATAAAAGGTCTTGACAGACAGACAAACGGACGGACAACAAAATGACCCTATAAGGGTTCCGTTTAAACAAACTATACCTCTTTATAATATTAGTGTAGAAGATTGCGTTGAATGAAACGACAAGCTTTTAAACCATATTATGCTTTTTTCTTTTTCTTTTCGACGGGAAGGTCGTCCAATGAAAACCCCCGAATTTCTTAGGCAACCCACCCGCGATATATTGTATAGGGCGACTGGTAATTAGTGACCGATACTTATACGCGTGAAAAAAATGTATTCTTGTGATTCGGAAAAACCTTCGTAACTTACATTTGGGAATTGAACTGTTTTCATGTGTAAATTTGTACGGAACCTCAAGAGCGCGAGTCCGTAAGTCCCCTCTTTAAGGCGTGGCTGGAAAGACCTCACGGCGTACTTACCTTCCACATGACGCAGGTCCTCACCGGACTTGGTTCGTTCGGGAGGTTCCTGCACCGGATTCGTGCGGAAGTATAATCATAATGTATGATCCTGGATGCATCATTGTGGTGGTTCTCATATTTTGCATACTCAACTCCCTTTGGCGCCTGCTCTAATACAACATTCCCAAAGAAACTTATTTTTACTCATTCGTTTTATGTTTTATCAAAATAACAAAACACGTTTAACAATTGATCGGTAGCAGGCGCGAGTTCGCGAATTGCAATCAACTGTTTTGTTATTGTGAAAAAACGAATAAAAAGAAAGAAAGAAAAAGTGTTTTATTTGCCGGAAAAGGCGCAAGCTTCAGACTAAAATATTACAAATATTTTCCAGGACACAAAAAAATGAGTGTAAAAAAAAGTTTCTTTGGGAAAGTTACTTTTAAATTTTGTAATCACGAGTACAATGAAGTGTTTAAGTTTCGGTCACTAATTACCAGTCACCCTATAAAAGTTGTAAGGGACAGCCCTCCACAAACTTTAAGGGCTTGCTCAGTTGACGAAACTGAACAACATTCCACAAAAAATTTTTTCAGGAAACGAAAAATAAAATCAGCCTCACCATACAAAATGATAAACTAGATTGGACAATTTGTATTGCGAGGCCGATTTTTTTTTCGTTTCCTGAAAAAAAAAATAGTGTAAGGTTGTTCAGTTGCGTCTACTGAGCAAGCCCTTAAAGTTTGTGGAGGGCTGTCCCTTACACCTTGTATATTTATTATACTAAATTTGTCATGAAATACATTCCATCCATTAAACAGACCGGCGAAGGTCGTTCTTAATCGGATCTTAGACTATAACTATTATTATCACTCCGGGTATAACGAAAACAGCAGTCTTTTACTGACTAAACCCCACATTGTTTTCTTTCAGTTGTCATTTGCCTCTCAGGGTCACGGCACCCCAGGCTATACACATTGAGTGTGATCTACTGTTTATCTCGAAAAAATACACGGATCCCAGGGGATATATTGTGGAAGCGGCATTGCGTGGAAAGCTAGTCTTTTCTTTATTTACAACTAGCAACGTGCCACATGTCGCAACAAAATTGGGCGAAAGCAACTACTGACTGGATTCCAAACAGCAGGAGCCGGCGACGCGGTAGGCCCAGAACGAGATGGCATGACGATTTGGACACCTATCTTAAGGATTGGCCAGAAGTGGCCAAGGACAGAAAAGAGTGGAATAACGGAAGGGAGGCCTTTGCCCTGCAGTGGGACACAACAGACTCGTAAAAAAAAAACAACCTACATTTTTAATTTAGGTTTTTACCAATGCGACTTCGCAAGAATATTTTCGTAAAAAACACTCTTTAAACCGTATTTCGAGGGTAGTTTTGAACAACTAATAATGACAGTTTTAATTATTCATTTTGATTAGAATTTGTGACGAGTTTCAAGTTTATTATACCAAGGAATAAGATTCTCCCATAGAATCTTTAACAGCCCCTAAATCGTTTTATAAGGGTAGTTTGGAAAAACAAACAATAAAAACCTTTTATATTTACTTGGATATTTACGGTCAACTATATGCGGCCATAGAGTAAATAAAATATGCGTGTCTTTTCATGTATTATGCCTACATTTAAACCTTATAAATCACTCTGTCAATCGGTGAAAACCTCATGAGAATCGGTTATATAAACAAAAAAAAATAAAAAAGCCTTATATTTCTTGTATAAAAAAAAAAAAAAAACAAAATGTAACAATGGCACTTATACGTAACTAATAAATAAATAAAAAATCGGTTATATAGTTTTCGAATTTTTCACAAACAAACAGACAGAAAGACATGGTGGGGACTTTAGGCCCTCGCCCACCACTTTTTATAGCGATCCTGTAACGCTTTAGTAGCACGCTTTTTTTGTTGGTGGGTAAAAATGATCCAAATGACGTCCCCCGGCCTTGGGCGGAGCGGGAGATAGTGTCAGACTCTTACTGACTAAAAAAAACCACCCCGTTCCTTCTTGCCTTTCGTACCGGGGCTCGAGTTTCCTTTCGGATAACCTTGGCCCCAGTAGGGTTCGACCCGACTGGGCCCCTACTGTTGCTGACAACTCCTTGAGGCGCGCGGGAACAGTGCGCGCCGTCGACGACTTGAGCTCGGTCCGGACAGTTATTCTCGCCGTGCGCAAGCCCGCGCCTACGGTGGCCCGAAATTGGGATCGGAATCCTGGCGGGGGCTGGGGCGGTTAGTAGCGCTTGCAAACGCGACTAACGCGCGTTAGTAGCGATGCTATCGCGCGCTTACGGAACGCGCGACAGCATCGCTACAAAAAGTCATCGTAGACGAGGGTCCTTGGTTTTATGATGTGTAAGGAAAAGATTTACATACTCTCGTATGGACGAATAATTTACTGTCATGGAAATAACATACGAGTAAATAAACAGTCTCATGCTGTTGACGAAACATCTCTAAACATTAAATATTTAGAATCGCGTCTCCTCAATGAATACTAAATGTGAGTCGTGATATCCAACTTCTGAGGAATGTTTTAATATTAATGGCACAACAATGTAACTTTATTTTTTTTAAATGGCCTCGTCTTCGCCCGCATACGTAAAATATAGCCTATGTCACTTAAGAATAAAACAGTTTTCTATCGGTGAAAAAATTATCGCATACGGACCAGTAAGTACTATAAAAGATTACCTCCTACAAACAAAAAAATAAAAACTAAACTATACCTCTTTATAATATTAGTGTAGACACAGGCTATGACATTGGAATGATCCCAGATTTAACTAACTATAATTACAGTAAAATAAGAAATAAAACCCTACGCTAATTACAACTAACTAAAATCAAACTAAAATATGGCGTCAAAAAACTCTTCCACTTCGCTGTCGGCTGGCAATGTGCCCAAAAGACTGGCGGCATTGCCACGCTGTAAGCAGCCCTTGGGTCAAGCGAAGTGTCAACTAGACGTTTCGACAGATCTTTATACAACTTGTGAGCACTCGGACCCCACTATCAGTGGTGTGCCTGATGCCTTAACATGGGGCAAGCCATGGAATCTTGACCTAACTACTACTTACCTATTAAAAAAAAATCTCGTGCTACCACGTGTCATCAGTGCAGTAATGCTGATTTTTCTGAATTGCTCCACTACTATTAACAATTATAATGTTAATAGTAAGTAATAAATAATGATAACAAAAGCTTCACCACAACAACTTTATCATCATACCAATAATCGTAAAGTTTGAATAGGTACATGAATAGAAAAAAAAAATCGTATTCTAATTCAAATTGTCTATCTTTATTTAAAAATGATTGTATTACTTACACCAGCGTAAAAAGTTTGTGAACGTTATTCTACCAACAGCTGATTTTCAATTGCAATCAAAGATAATTCGGAAAGCCGCTCTTGTTGTCGAGTACCTACCGGCCGGCCGGGATGGTCAGCCAATACTATTATAACGATTAATTTGAACATAATGAATATTTAATGTAAGGTTGAGTTGAGTGTGAAATAAAACAACCGAGTACTAGGTACTGATCTAATGTTACTGTTTTGACGCCAACGCCATCTAGTTATGAATGTGTAACTAATACATATTTTTTAAATCTTGGTGTTTCAAACACTTGTTCGTTATAATAATATGTAATATTATTGGCAAATACTCACAATTGAAACAGCGGTAGCTTTTCGTTGTTCGCTTTTTTAAAACACACTTATCACTTAACTATCGAGAAAGAGAACCAACTTTCTATTGGCGGTTTACCAAAGTCAAAGTCAAAGCCATGTATAAAGAAGGAAATAACAGCGTTCAAGTAGGTACTTTTGAGAATTTTCATGGCACTAGCAAAGTTATTTGAGTCATACCTGATGTATTCCAAGCATTGTTATTAACTTTTCTGAGAAATATTCAAAATAGTAAAGTTACAAGATTATATTTATCTTTAAAACTCAAACCCTACCTGGCCATTGATATCAATTCCACACATAATAATATCCACACACAACCACAAGTATAGTTTCCGAATTCATAAACTGTTAGATGACGGAAAACAAAAAAAAAACAAAACAATAATTACGTACAACACGATAACCGATCAAAGCAAATTTGAACTGAGTACTTTTTAGTTCGTACAACTTTACGCGTCATAGAGGGCGCCTCGTATTATAATATGCGTAAAAAATTTTCTGTCATTCATAAATTTACCAAAGCCCTGCTTTTTTTTAGAACAAAATGTTCGACGAGGATTTGCACACAATAACAAATTACACCCACACACACTCAAAATTTGACGTATTTATATCAAAAGTTGAGATAGAAGATAAAGCCTCATAAAAGCCTTTGAGGCAGAAAAAGACAACAACACATTAGTGTTCATCTCTTTCTTTTGTTAAGTGTTAGAGTGAGATCGGAGAGATTTCGCTCAGAATGGCATCCTCGCTTCGCCCTGGTATCGTCTTATGAATGATTTTTGAATTTCACATAACACAGTGGCAACTTAGCGTAACCGCGTAAGCGCGCGAAGTTTAAAGTTTAGATTTTTGTGATAATTAATTGATTGGTCGTGTTCTATGAATTAGGTGAGGTTTTGGTAGGGCAAGCCAGGCTTTTTGGCTTCTATGGCGGGCACGCCACTGCCCACTATCCAAGCGTTTTAATCCCAAACGACTCGAAAATATAACTTCAAACAGTATAACGTATTTAGAAACAAGCATGAAATCTTAATGTTATTATAATAGGTTCTCTTTATCATTTTAATTGCTATCGATGACCGCACATTAGAATTTAATAGAAATAATGACGTCACTTCAACAATTATAATGTATTTTTTTAAATGACATAAACTAGTGCTTGAATGCGATCCCACCTGATGGTAAACAGTAATGCAATAGTTGATGGTGAAGCGCACTAGTTTATTAAGAACCTATTAACTTTGTGGTCTAGACTTGAAGACCTCTAATTATAAAATCGAACCAGAACACCGAAGTTTATTATCAGAATATCGTATCCATATCAAATCAAATCAAAAACATTTATTTCAAGTAGACCATTAGCAGGCACTTTTGAATAGTCAAATGTCGGTCAGTCCAAGACATGTGAAGCTAAATTGCACGTTCCAAAGCGTAGATCTCTATGGAGAAGAACGTGCAAGAAACTCCATGGACACTCTTTTTAAATCATATTATGAGTTACATAGATCATAGTTACATACTTCTTGTCGCTTCTAAACACAATGAGCACAATGTAGTTAATTAATAATTAAAAAAAAAAGTTAATTAAAAATAGAAACTGAATTAAGCCACTGGCAGCTAAGAGATGACCAGTCTCAACCGATGGCACCCGTTCACGGGCATGACACGTGCATCAGCCCCACTCAGCTCAACCATTTTGAAGGGAACCAAATGACCCAATAACACGTGCCACCATCAGCGAGACATTTGAGTGAGCATAACAAACTCTCAACTGCCATGCTCATAATGTCAAACAAGTTGTAACCTAATAGAAAATTCTCCATGGTACTTCACAAAATTGGATAAAAAGGAAGTGCTTCTACATTATATAATGCTATTATTTCCAAATCTAACAGGTAATATACATTGGTTTGTTTTGTGTATGTCCACAGTTTTGTATGTATTTTAGTGTGTTAGTAAAAATATAATGGTGCAAGAAAGAAGGAAGGTTAGAATTGTTAGTTTCTTCTTTTTTAATTATTGAATAGCTCAAAGTCCACATCTGCACATAACATTAAAAAATAATATGATTTAAAAGAGTGTCCATAGAATTTCTTGAACGTTCTTCTTCACAGAAATCTACGCTTTAAAACATTACATTTTTCTAATGTAACGACTGTAACAACGCCGACTACTACCTACAGATCATTGGATTTGCTTAGTTGACGTTTTCTTAAAGAAATTAATTTCGTACATGCGTGTAAATTAAAATACGAGTTTTATAAAAAAGGTACTTTATTTTTTAATTTTATCTTTTGCATGTACCGGATCGACCCTCCACACGGGATTAAAACGATCAAAATTTAGCGATGTTTATGATGTAAGAAAAGCCGAGGAAAAACGCGAGTGTGCTTATACGGCGACCTTTGACTCATTAAATTGTAGAATACGATGACTACGTAAATCTTTATAGACGGAGTTTGGGTACCCTGCTTATGTATAAAATATTTGCCTTTAATGAAATAACTAGCATTTTCCCGTGGCTTCGATCACGAGGTCTATTGTACAGAAACAGTACACTTTTAGTCAGTGTAAATCACAAGCAAAAGCACAATAAAAATAAAAGTGTACATAAAGAGTAACCCTTGAATCCACGGAATGGATTAGGTGCACAATGCCACATTCGCAAATTGTCATATTCTCAAAATGCTATATTGCAAAACGTCAAATTAGCAAAATGCCATCTTCGCAAAATCACTTTTCGCAAAATGCCACTTTCGCATAATGCCAAAATGTCACTTCGAACTCACTATTTTTTTTATTTGGAGGTTTTTATGAAAAGCCATCTGGCTAAAACTTAATAACTGCTTGATTACAAGTATAGCATGCAAGATACATTGATTGAATTATAGACTGATTGAATTTAATATATAAATATACATTGATTATTATGTACTGTGTTCTCACATTTACTTTTTGGTAATACCGATATGTTGGCACCGGTATCTATCAGAAAGGTACGCTTACTATGTCTATCCCTAATTAATAAACGATGGTTATCGACTACCTGGTTCTGGATACATCCGCATTTAGTTTTCCGCCTCTTTCTGACGCCAAGCGCATGGCTGCTCACAGCGGTTCGTGTTTTTCCTGAAACGATAATGGAATCTGCATAGCCGGTTGGGGTCTCCAGGGGTTTTCGTGGAGCAACCTCTTAGGTCTATGTTAAGAACATCATAAACAACAATGTTTGTTCTATAACTTTTAAAAATGTGTTCATCAGATTTTCATATAAAAATAAATATATTTAAATTCAACGTTCTAAATATTACAACGTCTATGCGAAGCAAGCGATAATACAATAGTGGAGGGTAGTTGAACATGAACTTGACCTATTTACGGGCGACCCTCAATAGTCGGTCGGTCGCGATGCGCTTGCGTCGCGTCATATGTGTTCTTGTAGCGAAATTCGGCAGTGCGAACGTGATTATCTTTACATGATGGTGTATCAATATTCTAAAGTCGAGTACACGGAAATGGTGCGAATGCTTGCTAGGTGTGATGACAGTGTTTCGAACTGTGCGCGGGACTATTATTACGAGAACGGTGCGCGGGAGCCGTAAGTAGATACAGAGTTGAAATGTGTTAGATAGAACAACGAAATCTTGAAGGTTTGTTTTTGTTATAATGTGTTATGTTTTTTAAAAAGTCATAGTACAAAAAATGTTGTTTATAATGTTAGTTATACTGTCCTGCAAGGTTGTTAGTGTTTAACAAAAAACCCTTTATATCTATATAAAAATAAAAATGAATGTATCAATAAATGAACCTATAATTTAAATAAACAGCCGATGCTACAAAATATTTTGCTATTTAGAATCAATATTGGCTTGTGAAGTGAGACGTTGTCACTTCAAAGACGTGGACAATTTAAAAACAAAGACTTGAAAAAAATAATTATCGCCAAAGACACTTTAATTTAGTTATAAGTATCTGACACTTAACTAAAAATAAAAACTAAAAATAATAATTATGAACAAACGCCTAAAAAAAATCATTAGGCAGCAAATAATTCATCTATATCACTGGAAAAAATACACAGAACGCTGGCAGCATTACCACGCTAAAGACCTCTACTTATGTAGGGTTACCATAGCTCAGGATTTGTCATGAGATTCCAGGATTCTTGGACTTTCCTCAGGATTGCAGCTGGATTTTGCAAATCTCATAAAATCTCTCAATAAAAACAGTTTACAGTTAAAAAATAAACAAACTTAAAGAAATTAATAAAAAAACTAGCTTTTGCTCCCGGCTTCACCCGGGTAAATTCGGGGTAACACGGTTCCCCTTTCTGTGGGGGCTAGTGAACTCCCCTTAGTGAACTCCCCTGCGGGTGACGTAACCTATGACAAACTTATTATTTGCGGTTGGTACAGTAATTGGGTCTAGAGATCGAACTGCAAAATTAAGTTTGTTTTTATTGTATAAACTTTTCAAGGACAAAAAGTACCCAGTGTGGTGCCCAGGATATTAAAGAATAATTATACCAAGTTTTATCGTAATCGGGGGTGTTACTAGACCGACAAATGCGTGATGCCTGAACAAATAGACAGACAGACAAACGTTTTTTTTAACAACATTTTGACGTGACAACGTCTTATAAATTGGTTTGCCGGGTGACACTTCAAGAAACTGCGTTACGCTCCGCTCACGTTATGCGCTCACAATGAGAGCGAGTGAGAGGCACGCGTCCCTTCCACTCGGGCATGGTTAGCCCGCCTAAGAGCGAGAGAGACAGACATAAAAAGTGAAATAATTCTTTGTATAAATAAATGTTTTAAATTGTTACTATTATTTCATCCTTCTTCCTACTATACGAATGAATATTCACATTAAAATTATTTTACCACTCAAAGTCGTTGTCACGTAAAACTTTCGCCCGTATACCGACTTTACAGGCAACCAATTTTTTTTGGGTTCGGTGTCGGTCTAGTAACACCCCCTGCCATTTATTTTTTTGATATTTTCAATGAACAGAATTTTCACTTCTACAGATTTATTATAAGTATAGATATAGATAATAATATTCTTCTTCTGTTTAAGGGGGTGCAAAAAAAAAGGGGGTGCCGCTGCCAAAATCCCCTCCCCCTCTCTTTTAGTGCCATTTGCACCGCGCGAGATCTGCAATGTGTAAAACCGATAATAATCTTTTTTAAATTGTTGAAAGAAAATTCTGAAACTGCAAATCTCTGGATTTTTCAATGGAAATCAGACGCTTTCGCCAGACTTTCCATTTTTTAGTACCCCTTTAAGTACAGAGATTACCTGACGAAAAAATCAAAAGTTTTACGTTGCGATCGCCAACCAGTCTGTGTCGATATCTTTGATCACCTGTTCGTAATAATAACAAATTTCATTGCGGGTAAGGCGGTAAAATAGTTTTCTTGTTTTATTGATCTTTCGTAGATTTTTATGGCTCCCGAGGTACTCATCATCTTCTTGGCCTTGGCCCATATTACACGCTTCCTTCTTGTATTTTATCTTTTTTTTCGGGTGGAAAATGATCAAATAACTTCCGCAGTTGACGGAGACGATGTATAGAGCGTAATTCTTTGCAACCAGTTTTATTTTGAACCACATGTGTCTAGGTAACATAATCTAAACTAATATAATAAAGAAGTAAAGTTTGTAAAGCTATTGCATATCTTCTATCGCGGGCCTTGAGCGCGGAGACCGAATCCAGAAATTCCGTAACGAAAATAACCTAACACCCCCCACTCATTTGTTTTCTTATCGGTCACCACGCTCAAAAAGTGTAACTTCAATTAAAATCAAAGAAAAAAAAAATACTGCATAAATAAAATAAATAAATAATTATAATTGCATAAGTTGATAAAATATGCTATGCAATAGCTTTACCGCGGCAGTCCCCGAGTGCAACACGTCTTTTTTTGTTTTTTTTTGTTTGTACGAGGTAATCTCTGAAAGTACTGATCCGATTGCTAAAATTTTTTCACCTCTACACTATATAATAGAGAGGTAAAGTTTGTTTTTATATTTTTTTTGTTTGTACGAGGTAATCTCTCAAAGTACTAGTCCGATTGCTAAAATTTTCTCACCAATAGAAAGCTGCTTTATTCCTGAGTGACATAGGCTATATTTTATGTATGCGGGCGAAGTGGCAGGCAAAAGCTAGTGTACATTATTTTGGTGACGGTTCATGACCTTGCCGCTGTAAGCGATAGCTGAACGCGACGAATCGGCGGGCCGTACGAGCGGGATGGTGTCACTCGTGTGCCCGCTGATTCGTCAATCAGGCGCCGCGCCGGAGCCGCACCGCACCGTGTGGCCTGGCCCTAAGATCAAAAGTATAAATCATGCCACGAAACGCTACCGCTCATAGCGAAAACGCGCTCGGTTAACGAAGCCGCCCCGCTCGCCGCGCCGCGCACCGCTAAAACCGAAAGTCGTGACTGTGACCAGTCACGTAAAATCAAACAAGCCAAATATCGTTGAGGTTTTATAGTCGTTCGATTGAAGTCCTATCCAACCGGTATTCACGATCTATCGACATATTTCCAGTTACATTAATAAGTATTCTACCAGGATAATGTAATACATACGACGAATTTTAAACTACTTAAAAATCGGTGTCGTTCAAACTCGATTGATGGATGTGAATACGGAAATGGTCTAAACGACTAAATCGCTACGATATTGTTACGGTTTTCATTACGTGAATCGGGGTACAAGCCGCTAAGTGTATGTACCTAATTATTCATTAAACCCCAGGCGAACGCCAGCGTACGCGCATCTAATGTCTTGCTATTGTGTCTCAAATTGACGGTATCTGAAAGGTTAACAACTTAGAAGTTCTAAAAAAAACATCGCATAAGTTCAAGTTCGTCTAATACAAGTCATTTTTTATTAAACCATTCCACAGACTTATATTTTGCCATTCTAATATTTGTTTCGTGCATAAATCCAATTACACTACCACCGCGCCCTCCGAGCTGTTACTTATTGGCAGATCATTAAGAAACTATTAATACTTCGTTTCTACTTACTAGAATAAAAGAGAGAAATCAATTAGCACTCAGCTTACAAATTAAAAACATTCCATAGAGAAAATATAGATTACGTTTGCGCAAAACGACACATATGTGCAGACATTCCAGCTCTATGTGTCACCGCAAATGGCCACATAACCACAGCCACACGCCACGCTGCACGAGAGTTAGAAGCGGCCACAAACGGATCTGAAGCGCGTGACAGCCACTTGTGGCCGTTGGCTGCTCCTTTCTGTAACCCATACGCGCAGTATCATAATGGACTCTGACGAAGTTTAAATGCGCGAGTGGCGTGTGATGCCCTTTTGTAAAGTCGTTTAGTGACCGGTTCAGGCCACAAGTAAAAAACAGCAGCGATTTGTGTGACATGTAGCGACCACCAGCGTCAACCGTGTGTGGCGAATCTATATAAAAAAATATAATGATATAATATTCCACAACTATCACACAACGCCGTCTAGTCTCAAGCTAAGCAGAGCTTATGATATTTAAAGTCAAAGTCAAAGCATTTATTTCAAATAGACCATTTACAGGCACTTTTGAATAGTCAAATGTCGGTCAGTCCAAGAAAAGTGAAGCAAAATTGCACGAGTACCTACTAGACAACTGACAAACATACATTATATATTTCTAAACACATACATATCAGGGATGTTATGATATATGAAATTTCGGATACGGATATAGAAATGTTTATTATACCGGATACGGTTACGAATACGGATATGATATTATTTCGGATTATCCGTTAGTTTCGGATAATTTCGGTTACGGATATTAAATATTTAAGGAATTTCAGAAGTAAAATATAAATAGGTACTATTTATATTTTACGACGCGACACGTTCTGACAGGCTGTCATAATGTATCGCAACTAGGCTCGCCCTTATCCGATGTTATCCGAAATTTTTTTTTGGATTTGGTTTCGGTTATGGATATTATTTTATATCGGATATCCGATAGTTTCGGTTACGGTTATGGAGCTCCCTAACATCCCTGATATATATTATAGATAAATTACACCCAGACACAGAACAAATGATGAATGTATGAAACCTTCAGGAAATATGGCGGCGTTTTGTGGTTGTGGGCGGTGGCCCGAGTGCGGCAACCCTTAAAGTGACCACAGATGCTTTATTTTTAATATTTTTTAAAAATATTAAAAATAAAGCATCAAAGACGTAGTTTATGGCCAGTGTTAACTAGCAATTTATATCAATATCGTCCGCGGCTCGGAACACAAATTAGTTGCAGTTTTCTCACATAAAAAGCTGTAAAAACTTGAAACTGAAGCGTCCGGTCTACAATTACTTTGTTTTCATAATTTACTGGACTCCCGGGAAAGATAGGATGTCAGGAAAATATTGTGGAAGTGTGCCTAGTTTGTTGTTCATGGTTTCATTTCGACCAGCATAAACTATGACCTAGGGGTCTTTAAGTCGAGCAATGGGTAGCTCACTGTCCGGCCGTCCGGTAACTCCAAGCCGGACTCCTCCGGCCGTCCGGACCAAGGCCAAGACGTCGACGGCGCGCACTGTTCCCGCGCGCCCCAATGAGTTGTCAGCAACAGCAGGGACCCAGCCGGGTCGAAGCCTACTGGGGCCAGGGTTATCCGAAAGGGCGCTCGAGTCCCGGTATGAAGGTTAGAAGGAACGCGGTGGGTCTTTTATTCAGTAAGAGTCTGACACTATCTCCCGCTCCGCCCAAGGGCGGGGGATGTCAATGCATGATTTTTCCCACCATAAAAAAGGGGTCTTTAAGTCAAAAGTGAATAGATTGCTTCAAGGCAAGCGTGTTCATCAGGTGAGATAGTGGTCAAAAGTGAGTCTACCCATTATAAAAAAAAAAATATCGGCCTATTTTTTTCACTTGAAAGGAAGATCTCTTCTAAACGTTCGATTGTGTTTTTTTATTATTATTTTTGGTACAAGGTTGATTCTTGATTGGTCTACAATTACCTCTCGTATCTATTGTACGGATTGTACGAGTAATATGGATGGATATATCATATGGATATATCCATCCATCCATTGATATGATATACCCATTCATATCAATGGATATTGGAATTGGATATATTATAATATCCATTGATGGGAGACGCACAGGATCAGTCGTTGTGGCGACGCTTGGGGGAGGCCTATGTCCCACAATGGACGTTTTTACTTTTAAAAACGGGAATAAAGACCTAATAATCAATATGTATCGTGATAGTTTTCATGATCTAGTAATGAAAAGCAATTCATTGTTTGTGTTTCGGGTACCTACGCAGAGATATTAGGAAAAGATAAAAGTACTTTGTTACGCACAGTTATCTGGCGCCTTCTCTAGTAAAAACTTTGCCATGCCGTCCCGGTCTGTGTAGGCTTTTATAAATGGCTAAAGTCCGTTTTCTCATCACTGTATTTTCATTTCATTGTCTTCAGAAGTTATCTTTTGATATAATATTTTGTTTGAGAACAATCTATCATCGAAAATCCCTTCATGAAATATTCGAAGACATTTTGGTTACTGTGAGGCCAACTTGCTTCAGGGCATTTAATCAAAACGGCCTTTAATTCATTAAACCCCAAGCGAACGCCGGCGTTCGCGCACCTATTGTCTTTCAATTGTGTCTGTCATTATCACGATTGACAGGTTAAGGAATCCACGAGGAATTTAATAAAAATGGATAATGTAATTTTTCGATTGTTTCTTTGTCATATTATGTCAAATATTTACTTTGTTACCTTAGTAACCACGGTAAAGAAAATGGAAAGTCTGCTTGTCATACTTTCCCTTATCATGTACAAAGATATCCTATTTGAGTGCGTTTCACTCAAAGATTTTATAAATCCGGTTTTACTATAGAGGTTCCTTCGCCGTAATGTTGGCTCCCCTGTCTGTCTACAAAAAAAAACAAGGGAAAAATGAAAAGAGTTGCCTTCTCTACCAAAATGATTGCACGAAATGTGAAACTAAATCGATTTTAACGGTAGTCTGTAGAAAAAGAAACAGGCAGGTTTATTGAAGGCAGGCAGGTAATTGAAGTTGGAGACGGTAGTGATTCTTATGATACGGATTATAGCAACATCTCCGGTGTAGGACCCTTGGATGAACATAGTTATTTTGAAAAGTAAATGGGTCTTTTGGTTTTTAATAAATATTTGATTAATAACTTATTCTTTTGATTATATCACAAAAACTCGTATAATTACAATATTTATCTTAGTGCACTTCCCGAGGCCATTACTTCTCGAACTCAGCTTCTCCTTTCTGCTCACGAGCGTTTTAAAGATCTTTCCGCGCACGTTGCGATTGTCTTGTTGCGTATGTCCTTCGCTCTCCCAAAAATCACATATCTGTTGCGGACTACCCCTACTTGGCTCTGTCCTGAGGAAGTTTTCTTGTTTGACAACGCCTTGAAATCGGTGGTGGAGTCTGTTCTCAATGTTTCCCTGGATGGGCCCCAGTGGAGGCAGGCGGCTCTACCAATCCGATGTGGTGGTCTCGGGGTGCGGTGTGCTCGGGATGTGGGTCTGCCGGCTTTCTTGGCGTCTGCGCATGGGGTTGCCAACCTAGTCACTGTATTACTCAATACTAATGGTGACGGGGGAAGCATTCCCTTTGTGTCGGATGCTGTGTCAGCTTGGTTGACCCTCAACTCGGGTGCAACAATCCCCGAATCAGAACATGTTCAGCGGGCGTGGGATGACAGAGGGGTGATGCTGTTCCAAGAGCAATTGTTGGAGGGTGCGTTGGGAGTCGATAGGGCCAGACTACGAGCTGTGTCGCAACCCGAGTCCGGGGCGTGGTTACAGGCGATTCCTTCGCCTCATCTGGGCACTTTGCTCGACGATGACTCTTTGCGTGTGGCGGTGGCTCTCCGCCTGGGCTGTAAGGTGTGCGAACCACATACATGCACCTGCGGTTCCTTGGTGGAGGCCGATGGCCATCACGCACTGAACTGTCGGCGCTGCACAGGGAGGTTCCCACGTCACCATGCCCTGAACGACATAGTCCGTAGAGCCCTTATATCGGCAAACGTCCCCTGCGTGCTTGAGTCTTCAGGTCTTAGCAGGTCTGATGGTAAGAGGCCGGATGGGCTGACTCTGGTACCATGGAAAACGGGAAGTGCCTGATCTGGGACGCAACTTGCGTCAGCACTGTCGCCCCTAGTCACCTGAGTCGCACCATGCACACTGCTTCTGCCGCCGCTGAAGATGCCTGCTCTAAAAAAAGGCTGAAGTACGCTTCTTTGGAGCAGCTTTACCATTTTGTGCCGGTTGCTGTGGAGACTCTGGGCAGTTGGAGTACGGAGGCAAGGTCTTTTGTGCGGGATTTGGGCCGTAGGCTCGGTGAGGCAACGGGTGACTCCCGAACCAGGTCGTTCTTGGTGCAAAGAATGGCCATCGCTATTCAGCGAGGTAATGCGGCGAGTGTTATGGGCACCTTTGCACCGGGAACGATCAGGGGCGGGTTATTTATTGACATTTGACGTTTCATTTGTATAATGTTAATTCTTTTTGTTTATTGATTGAATTGTTAACTGGTAATAATTAAATAAAAGAGAGAGATTGTACAAAATATTAAAAAAAAAAAAATATATGATGTATATTACAATTATCATAATCTTCTGTTGTATTTACAAAAGGTATATATAATAGTTTTGTCTCTTCTTTATTTAACACCGTCTTCTGAAATTACGAGTAAAATTATTTTGTATTTTTCAGTGTTTTTTTTTTTTACATTGTAGTCGGTTGAAATATTTTTTTTTTGTGAAATGTTTTTGATTTTGCATTTTTAACATTAATACCTTATAGCCAGAGTGCATCTCATAAAGATTCTAATAATTCCAAACACGGTTAGATTACATTAATTTACCTTCCGGCTTCATCTTCACATCCGTTCGATATATCCCCTCCCCCTTTTCTTTCAGTCAGTTATCGACTACACGCATAAAAAAAGCAACTTTACTTGTTACGACAGTTCTGCTGTGACCCTATGAGGAGTTCTGTTCCATTTCTTCGAAGTTCGTAATCAGATCATAAGAATATTTCTACGGGACCAATTTGGAAGCATAACCTCTCAATCAAGAAAATAATTTTTGAAATCGGTCCACAATTGACAGAGATATCGGTGAACTTACAATTACCGGCACGTATCTTGAGCGCTGGCTTCAAGTTGCGCAGAAGTCAAATATGCGATCTCTTTAGTGGTGCGAAGTGAGACGCGAGGGCGGGGAGTGTCAGTGATTGGCTCGCTGCGCCATCATGGCATAGACGTCACTCGTAATTCGTTCTCTGCGCTTGCTGTGATTGGCTCGCCAATGTATGGAATGCCCAAAGCGATCCCCGCTCTGACGCCGAGCGCTCAAGATCCGTGCCGGTAATTGTACATAAAAAAATACATTCGGCTGAAAATAGAACCTCCTTTTCGATGTCGGTTAAAAAGTCAGTCGGTCAAAAAAAAATTCTTATTGCACATTTTAAGGCGTAGATGGAAAAGTATGTGAAGAAACTCCATGGACACTCTTTTCAATCATGTATGTATAAACATCTCGGCTATATTTGCATGTTTGTTTATTCCTTCAGACTTGAAACGCTGTACGGATTTCGATAAAATTGGCACACGGGTAGACCTTGTCCCGGAATAGCACATAAGTTACTTTTTATCCCAGGAATATGTTCTCTTGTTACAATAGGGTAGTTTCCAGGGTAAAATTAATTACATTTTGAACCAAAAATTCAAAGACATTTGACATTCACCAACACGCATTGGGCCCGCGTGGTGGATTACGGCCCATACCCTCTACTGGAGAGGAGGCCTGAGTCCCAGCAGTGGAAACATTTTAGGGCTGATAGGCTACGAAGCCGCTGATAGCAGCTAGTGTAATTTAAATGTTTTGAATTTTTATACGAAAAGTTTACTTGACAGTTGAACCCATGTATCATTCTAGCTTCAAAACTTTGATTATACAATGTCCATCAAAAGTTAGTACAAACATGATAAGCGGTCAAAGACCTAACTGGATTTAATTTGAACCTACATACATACGTGCCTACACTATTTATTTTAGTTTGTACATGTCGTTCGAAGGTATTTTAATAAAATGCGAAATATGATTTGTAAATACGTATTTAGCTTTTTATTTAAATACATAATATTTTTAAGACTTTGTTATCGTTATCTTCATCATTTTGGCCAAAAGACCTCCACTGTTGGACATAGGCCTCCCCCAAGGTTCGCCACAACGACTGATCAATGCGTCTCGCATCCACCACATTCCCGTGACTCTCACCAGGTCGTTGGTCCACTTTGTAGGAGGCCTTCCAACGTTGCGTATTCCGGTGCGCGATCCGACCTTTTCATCTATTAGGTATGTAAAGACTAAATAACCGACAGAGTTCAAATAAAACATTTTGTTAGGGTTCTGTAGCCAAATGGCAAAAAACGGAACCCTTATAGATTCGTCATGTCTGTCTGTCTGTCTGTCCGTATGTCTGTCCGTCCGTATGTCACAGCCACTTTTTTCCGAAACTATAAGAGCTATACTGTTGAAACTTAGTAAGTAGATGTATTCTGTTAACCGCTTTAAAATTTTTACACAAAAATAGAAAAAGAGCAATAAATTTAGGGGGTCCCCACACTTAGAACTAAAACCCAACATTTTTTTTTTCATCAAACCTATACGTGTGGGGTATCTATGGATAGGTCTTCAAAAATGATATTACGGTTTCTAGTATCATTTTTTTCTAAGTTGAATAGTTTACGCGAGAGACACTTCCAAAGTGGTAAAATGTGTGTGTCCCCCCCCCCCTCTAACTTCTAAAATAAGAGAAAGATAAAACTAAAAAAAATATATGATGTACATTACTATGAAAACTACCAACGAAAATTGGTTTGAACGAGATCTAGTAAGTAGTTTTTTTTTTAATACGTCATAAATCTAAAAAATATACTATTATTAAAACATCGATCAAAGTTACAACGAACTACAAGAACTTTTATATTATGTTACTTGCTGCTACGGAACCCTCCATGGGCTAGTCCGACTCGCACTTGGCCGGTTTTTTTTATTTATATTTATTTTCTCGTACATTAATGGTACGTAGGTAGACCAGACCTTTGGGTTAAAAAGACAACGTGATGTGCATAAAAAAAACAATACTAGATATTCAAAAATAGAATGAATTATATCATTGAAATTATAAGCATGTGTAGGCAACAAAAAACTTATTTTTTCCCAGAGGTCTGATTGTGTGATTCGGAATTACCATGCTGTAGAGAACTTAGAACCATTTTCCCTGATAACGCTTTTCTATTGAAGTATTTTATTGGTGGAAGCTCTCACCGTACTGATCACTCATTGCACCTGGATGTTCTTTAAAAAAATCAAGGTGCGAGTGCAGAAAGTGCATCTTTAATGACATATTGCAACCCAATTCTTCATAAGCATTTAACAATTAATTTATAAGGCTTTCAAATTAAGGTGATCGTTTATATCCCAAAATAAATCCGTGACTTAAACAAATGCCAACCAAGCATTCTTTTATTTAGGGTGAGTTGCACCATTTAACTATAACGATAACTAAACCATAACCAGCCGTGAAACGGCCTCCTATTGGTCAATTCGACGATTTGACAGGTGTTAACGGCTTTGTTATCGTTATAGTTAAATGGTACAACTCACCCTTAGTGTTTAAATTAGAAACAAACGACGATCTTTTATTAACTTCCTAACGTCAGGGCCAATAAAAATACCTTCTGCGACGATAACACTTGGTAATCAAAGGCGTTATGCGTTGTTTTTTTTTTACTCTTCGGCTAATATAAATCGCAAATAAAACAAAATAAATCCGGAATATTAACACAAAAGCAAGACATGGTTTTTTTTTTCGATGGGAAAAATCATCTTATGACAACCCTCGCTCTTGGGTGGAACGGGAGATAGTGTCGGCCGGACAGCGAGCTACCCATTGCTCACTGTCCGCAAGCCCGCGCCTACGGTGGCTGGAAATCGGGATCGGAATCCCGGCGGCGGCGGCGAGAGCGCCGTTGCCTGATGCGGTCGGCCTCCTCCTTAGCGAGCATTACTGCTTCGCAGAAGTCGGCGACCGCCTGCCACTCCTCCTCGCTCCGGACCATTGCCTCGACCAAGGCCCGGCGCGAGAGGTCTCCGCCGCCGAAAGCAAGTCATGGTGAAATAACTAATGTATATTGATACTACAAAATATTATTGCGATTGTTTCTAAGAAAAAATTAAGGCTATCCTCATAAATACATAAAAAAGAGAGCCTCCCTTTCGGAGCTAATCCTGGCCCCAGTAATGGCTGGAGTTTTTGGAAGGAGTATTTAAAAAAAAAATCTCCTTTTTTGTACGTGATTGAAGTAAGTTATTATTTTTTTGGTATTGGGTACATGATTATCTACGAAATATGATATGAATTTTCTCCGGGAAATGAGTGTTGCCTAGTATTATAATAAAATACATAAAAGGTGTAAGGGACAGCCCTCCACCATAAAAAATGATAAACTTGATTGGACAATATGGCGAGGCCGATTTTTTTTTTCGCTTCCTGAAAAAAAAATTGTAGAAGGTTGTTCAGTTTCGTCTACTGAGCAAGTTTGTGGAGGGCTGTCCCTTACACGCTTTATACCCTTACACCCTGTAAGGGTCAAGTCTCCGCAAACTTTATGAGCTTACTCCTTTAACCTTCCACAAAGATTTTTTTTCAGGAAACGAAAAAAAATCAGCCACTCCATACTATATTATGAACTTGTTTGGACAGTTTGTATGGAGAGGCCAATTTTTTTTTTCGAAGTACTCCTGCCAAATACTCCTGCCAAATACTCCTGCCATTACCAATATATTGGGGCCAGGGGAGGCTCGGCCGCGGTATGAAATGCAAAAAGGAACAGGGTGGGTTTTTTAGTCAGTAAGAATCTGACACTATCTCCCGCTACGCCCAAGGGCGAGGATGTCACTTGGATGATATTTACCCACCAAAAAAAAATTACCAACATTATTATTCATAACAGACTGACAGTTGCAATAAAAAATCAAATCGCAATCACGTAACATAGATAACAGAACAAACAAAGTACAAAAGAGGTTCATCACCATTACACGTTTAATTGCCTACTTCAAAGTTTTGACGCCAAATTAGTTCTGTTGCCCGTATCCCCTCTAACTTGTGTCAAGACCATTGAGTTTGATGAAACAGCAGCTTTGTATTAAGGAAGTCAGTTTTAAGGGGTGACCAGACGGTTGCAAACACAGAAAAGATGAAGGAGGTTAGAAAGGAAATACTTTCCCATTTGTACTACAACGAGTGTCGCCGCTTGTCTCACACCCCTTTACTCCACTACAGGCAACAACCCAATAAAAACGCGCATTATGCAACTATAGATCGCAAGTTTGCTATTGGTGTTGAACTATGAGCATTGCCCTACTTTGTGGCACGTTTGCCCCGCTCACAAGGCCATTCTAACATCTTTCATCTGTTTTGCAAAACAAGTGTTCCAAACCAAGGTGACCTTGTTAGTTTCAATACATGTAAACAGCAGTTGTAATCCATGACCTTCAAAGCCCTTGGTTCAGAGGCGCGTTTTTCGAACCACCGAACGTGTTGTCGCGTGGTTTACATCCATGTAGCCGCAACACGAACCAAACACATAAACCAAGCTTCAACCCGCGGGCTTGCGGACGGCGAACAATGGGTAGCTCGCGTACTGATCCCGCGCACCTCAAAGAGTTGTCAGCAACCGTAGGGGCCCAGCAGGGTTGAAGCTTACTGGAGCCATGGTTTGTTTCTGAAAGGGGAGGCTTGGCCTTGGTATGAAAGGCAACGAAGGAACGGTGTGGGTTTTTTAGTCAGAAAGAGTATAACACTAGATATCTCCCGCTCCGCCCAAGGCCGAGGAGAGATGTCATCAGGATAATTTTTTATCCACCGAAAAGAAACCAAAGTGCCCTTGGTTGGAACGCTAGTTAGCGACCGTCTGGTCCAACATTTACTCTTCAATAATAATAAGTATTTGCAAGCTACGCAGAACTTGTGCGATGCGGTCAGGCGGATAATTGAATATGATATTGATATTCATGCTCAATTAAGCTTAAGGAATCGATATCCTGTAATAACAGTTACTTACTGTTTATCCAGGAAAATTATAGAATTACAATCATATTATTTATACTGCTGTTCGACCAGGGCCTCGAATCTGCTATAACAATAGTGTCTGAATGGTCTATCATTGACTTCATAATTGTTGATTTTGACAAGTTTGGTAATCTACTAATATAAGGGCCTGCGCTCACTTGAGACAAGATGTCTTAGATAGACTTGTCTAAAATGTCTTAGACAGTTTTGTCTCAGACGTCTTATCTCAAATGAGCGCAGGCCATAATAGCGTCATTATGACTTTCCAGTGGTCAACCACTGACTTGCTGAACGCCGCCTCTACATAATAGTTAATTATACTCATTTTATATGTCTGTCTATTATTTATTAATAATCACAAATTACAAAATTAATTATCTCTCTCTCTCTCTCTCTGTGATCGTCCTACTCATGATTGTAGTTGAAGGTCGTGATTGTTAATTATTTAAAATACTAAAACATGTTGTCATTTGCTTTTGTACCCGCTACCGCCCCCCACGAAAAGCTCCAACCACCCACTTGGGGGAGATACCGCCCCCGTTGGGAATGTAATGCTCTACAGTATTATCCCCTACGTTTGAAATTATGTTTTTCTTCTAAACCTCCCCGTTCCCGTTTCATCAAGAAACTTCGCTATTTCTTAACTAACTTAATCTATACCACTGCAATTCTAAGGAACATTTAATTGCAATAGTGGAATTTTCAATGCTATTACCACTTCAATATAATTCCCTAGTCCACGCTTTCTGTGAAACCCATTTGAAGTTATCTCAACTTAGACACAGGATTCAAGAAGACAGTCTGAGCGGCAGCATTTACGAAGTTACGAAGCAAGATTGTTGAATTATTCAATTATTTATTTAATCTCCTTACACTATGATTACTGGTTCTTCCAGAAGTTATTATTATAATTTGCAAATAAAATGCAATGAAAAGTAATGTGTTCTCCAACCCCATAGAGTTCAATCCATGCAAAGGTTATCTTCAAAAAAAATACCGTGCGAAATAACCCCGCCCATTGAATTACTAAAAACTTGTTTTTATAAATATTTTTGCAAGTTATTATGACTTTTAGAATAAAGTTTGCACTGAATAAGTAAAAATGTATGTCCCAAAACCAAAAATTCGAAGATATGTGACATTCGCCAATTCGCACTGGGCCCGCGTGGTGGATTACGGCCCATTCCCTATCCTAGAGAGGAGGCTTGAGTCCCAGCTGTGTGAACATTAAAAAGGCTGATGATGATGACAATAGCTAAATAAAAAAAATAAGGGACAATGAAGTAGCTTTTGCTCTTAATCTTCCATTCCTCAGCGTCAAAGTCCCTTGACCGCAATACATCTGAGACCACATCCAGATGGCTGTCATACACATTCATCACTATTATTTCAATATCAGGACTGTATTCATCGGTAATGCCAATGAGCAGTGTGATTGACCTAATATGCAGATGTGCAGTGGTGAGGTCGAAAGACAGTGGACAAGTCCCTGAGATGAAAATCATTTTGCATACTTTAATATATTTGAGATCGCTATCTCAATCTTACCTTACTGCATTTTTGTCATCGATATTACACAGGATAATTTGAAAAACACTGGATTTTTTTCTGTGAAATTTAAAAATGTATCTTAACTTAGTTTATCAGATTTTCGGCGGCGGGGATACTTGATGCGCTTGCGTCGTGCCATGCAGATGTAGGTTCTTCTTCTCTGTTGGTATCACTCTTGATAGAGTGGTCGTGGTCATCACTTCAGGTGTTGGTGGCAAGCTTCACAATACGCCGCCACTCCTCTCTGATGGCCGCCTTCTTCGTGCATTCGTGTAGTGATGTAGGTAGGTACAGCAAAATACAGAGTTGAAATGTGTTTGATAGAACAACGTAATCTTGAAGGTTTGTTTTTGGTAAATGTATTATGTTTTGTAAAAGTCTTAGAACAAAAGTTGTTTTTTATGATGTTAGTTATACAGGCTTACAAGGTTGCCAGTGTTTTAGAAAATAACCCTGTATGTACTACGCACAGTCAGCGACAGTCGACAGAAGTGAGTTTTCGGCACGGCTAATCTAGTGAGATTAGCCGTGCCGAAAACTCACTTCAGTCGACTCAGGTGTAATGAAGTCCCAGCCGGGTCGAAGCCTACTGGGGCCAGGGTTATCCGAAAGGGCGCTCGAGCTCCGGTATGAAAGCTTGAAGGAATGGGATGGGTTTTTTAGTCAGTAAGAGTCTGACACTATCTCCCGCTCCGCCCAAGAGCGGGGGTTTACATAAGATGATTTTTCCCAACGGAAAAAAAAAGGTGTAATGAAGTACACTTTGAACATTGAACGAAACGCGTAAGTGCCACGAAATTCATGGCGCTTAAGACATTTTGGTCGCGAAAAATCTTCTTCTTCTTCCTGCCCTTGTCCCATTTTATTTGGGGTCGGCGCAACACGTTTGTTTCTTCCATTTTGTTCTGTCACTCGTCACGCGAAAAATGTATCCTCTAAAGTAAAGCTATCTTAGCACTGTATGTTTTAATAGTTCTGTTAGATGACATAGTGCCAATGTAGCGCTGATAGACCAGGGTAGATGCCTTCAAAAATAATAAAAAGTGAAAAATAATAATAGTAGGATGAAACCCATCACAAAAGGAGGAGAATATTATAAAAATGAAAGGAAAAATAATTTACGGGCGATCTGAGGTCGGGAAGGGGGTGGGGGTGACTTTTTAAGGGGAAAAAACGGTTTTTCTCGATTTCCGGCAAAACTAAAAGTCATATGGAAAAAAGTCAAATGGCAAAGTTGTAGGTAATAAAAAGATCTAAAACTTTTGTATTAACACTTTTTTCACATAACCTCAAAATTTATGTGAAAAATTCAAAAAACCATGTTTTTGGTTATTTATTTTTATCTCTTTCAAAACACAATATTTTATCACGAAATTTGGTGAAAACTTACCTTTTTATGTCCCAAATACGCTGTAATTTATTTGATTAGAAATATTTATTTTTTCACCTTATTTTGAATAAATATCGAAAAATCACCCTAATTTTCAATCGAAAAATCACCCGTCAAAATATCTTTTTTTTTCAAAAAGTTTATATGGTGTCTGTTCGTTGAAATCTCTAGTTTCCGATGGTGAAAAAAAATATATATGTTACCATAATAAATCTTCTCAGCAAATGCAAAAAACCGAAAAAAACTCGAATTCGAAATTTTTTTTCAATTATTATATTGAATGTAGAGCTATTTATTAAAATTTACACTTTAATTACTCGAAAAACGTAAAATTACATGTTACATAGATAAGAAAAAAAATTGCAAATTAAAATATACTACTATAATTAACAAACAAATAAGTTGATAAAATTAATACTTAATAAGACGTCTACAATATTTGGAGAAAGGAGTCGAATTTTCTTTAAGTTATATGCGTAGATGCCTATTTATAACTATTTTTAGATAACTTATATTTATCTGAGTGACCTACGAAAAATTTTAGCCCATCAAAAGGTATTTCATAGAGGAGTGGGGAAGGGGCTAGGCGGGTCCGGGTCTTACTACATACATACCTAATATATTATTTCGTAGCAGCTGTAACAACCGTTAGCCTAGCCAGTATTCGAAATACAGTATAGTATACAACATCGTTTAAAAAAATACACGTGCACGTTGAGTTTCTTGAAGATAATTGTGACAAGTTTACAAAAAAACTAAGAAGATTAAAAAAATAATAATCTCCTTTATTTTGCACAAACAAACTTAGTTACTCCCATATGATATATAAAATACACATCGTAAATATATTTTTACTAACTAACTTTTGGCCGATTTTCATATATATATTATACATTTCAAATATATTTTAGATATATTCAATTTTTTTATTTTATTTTTAGCTATGTTTTTTATGTCTTTTAGGATATATTTTCCCCACTCCTCTATGAAATACCTTTTGATGGGCTAAAATTTTTCGTAGGTCACTCAGATAAATATAAGTTATCTAAAAATAGTTATAAATAGGCATCTACGCATATAACTTAAAGAAGATTCGACTCCTTTCTCCAAATATTGTAGACGTCTTATTAAGTATTAATTTTATCAACTTATTTGTTTGTTAATTATAGTACTATATTTTGATTTGCAATTTTTTTTGTTATCTATGTTACATGTAATTTTACGTTTTTCGAGTAATTAAAGTGTAAATTTTAATAAATAGCTCTACATTCAATATAATAATTGAAAAAAAATTTCGAATTCGAGTTTTTTTCGGTTTTTTGCATTTGCTGAGAAGATTTACTATGGTAACATATATATTTTTTTTCACCATCGGAAGTAGAGATTTTAACGAACAGACACCATATAAACTTTTTGAAAAAAAAAGATATTTTGACGGGTGATTTTTCGATTGAAAATTAGGGTGATTTTTCGATATTTATTCAAAATAAGGTGAAAAAATAAATATTTCTAATCAAATAAATTACAGCGTATTTGGGACATAAAAAGGTAAGTTTTCACCAAATTTCGTGATAAAATATTGTGTTTTGAAAGAGATAAAAATAAATAACCAAAAACATGGTTTTTTGAATTTTTCACATAAATTTTGAGGTTATGTGAAAAAAGTGTTAATACAAAAGTTTTAGATCTTTTTATTACCTACAACTTTGCCATTTGACTTTTTTCCATATGACTTTTAGTTTTGCCGGAAATCGAGAAAAACCGTTTTTTCCCCTTAAAAAGTCACCCCCACCCCCTTCCCGACCTCAGATCGCCCGTAAATTATTTTTCCTTTCATTTTTATAATATTCTCCTCCTTTTGTGATGGGTTTCATCCTACTATTCGTATTTTTTGTTTTAAAAATTATCGACACTGGTCTATGAAGCGAACTTTTGTTTTAACTTTTCAGTTTTTTTATTTAAGTCAATGATTTTTGTTAAATATTTTCTTGAAAATAGAAGAATCACCTTTGGTTGGTGCCCTGAAATCGGACGATGGTTTCGTGGCAGACCAAGAAGATGCCGGGACGACTTACAAATCTTCCTTAAGGTAGCCATACACGCTAGGGAATATCTGACAGTTTTGCCTGCAAAGTTATACCTGTCAAGTAAACTTGTGTGGAAACCTGCACAGGTGTGCAACATACACGCTACGCCTTTACAGGTCACAGCAGGGACTTAAAAACACCTTCATATAGGTTACAGAATTATAAGTGTTACATGTTGAATGTGTAACAGAATCAAAAATGTAACACTTATATATGTGTTTTCAATATGTTAACCCAAAACACTTAAAAAAGTGTAACCGTAACATATCTGTCACAGATATAAAAGTGTTAACAATGTTAATAAGTGTAACATGTAAACGCAGCGTTGCCAAAGTTACAATTTACTTATTTATGGTACTGTGCAATTATTTCAGTTACACATATTAACACGTATTAACACATATAACAGGTTACAGTTTGATTCGGTTGCACTTCTTAACATATATAAAAGGTTACAGTTTCATTCGGTAACATTATTGTATCTGTTACATTTAAAAGTGTTTTTCTGATATAACTGTTTTAAAAAACAGTGTTAAAACACATTATTACGGTTACAGTTTGAGTTCCTGGTCACCTACAGGCAAACCTGTCTCCCTAGCGTGTATGGCGGGCAAAACACTATCAAATCGCTGTTACTACGATCGGTCTGAAGCGCCGGATCGTACAGACAAATCGTACCGTATATGGAACCTTTTATTCACAAACCATACAACACATTTTTCTTATGAACACTTAGACAAAAATGTCACCACTGTACAACATTATACCGATCTAGAAACACTACATTGCGGTACAGTTGGCAATATTAACCGATTAGTAACATCAACCGCATGTATTGGAAACTGTCCGGAACACATTTGGCACTAAGCTACTACTTTATTACAATGTACAATCGTACAGTCAACGACACAAGTTAAATGAAAAAACTAGTACTCAAATACAAAAAAATACTGATTGTTTTTTTCATTTAGAACACAAATAAATATAAATCGGTCGATAAAATTTAATAAATATACATAGGTCATATTTATTTATAATACCTCTGACAATAATTGAACCACATATTATTATGTTATCTTTGAATATTTAAAACACTTTTTTTTTGCAAATGTTACAAAACATATCTTATTTATTAAAATTAATTGCTAGGAAAAATAAACACTTGTGCGAAATTGGCCAACGATAGATTATGAACCTAACTAATAAGAGCCAGTTTACAAGTGTGTTGATTTTTCTTGTTAGTATCTAATTTTTTTTTGTATATAAGTCAAGAGTGATCTGTACTTCATCTGTTTAGGTAGTTAATTAAAGGTAAACAATCTTGATATGACTTTTTATTTAAAATAAATCGTTTAAAAGTCATACAACAATTTTTTTTTGTTTAGGTTGTTACTTTACATCGGTTTATTTTTTTAGATAAAAGACATTATAAAATTATTTTTAACTCAATTGCGGGACATAGCAGAACCTGTAACTTAAACAACATCTTAGAACCTATGATCGACAATAAACGATTTGAATTACATTGCCAATGAACCAAAGAACGACTAATTTGTTAATATGCTTATACTGCCTCCCAAGATACAGGTATGGCCTAGTTTAAGAGACAGCAGGCAATGCACTTTGTTAAATTAACTGTCCCTGTTCTAGTTACTAAGACTTGATTTATGATTGTATTACATATACATATAATTTACATTTTTAAATCTACACTAATATAATAAAGAGGTAAAATTTGTTTTATTGGTTGTAGGAGGTAATATCTGGAAGTACTAGTCCGATTGCTAAAATTTTTTTCACCGATAGAAAGCTGCTTTATTCCTGAGTGACATAGGCTACTTTATTTTCGCGGGCAAAAGCTAGTAGTTAATAAATCGGCGCTCGAGGGGTTAAAAACACATATAAAAATAGTTAACTTCCGACACAGGCGGACAACTATATTTTATATTTTTTACAGGTTCCAAGCTACCGGTGGTCAGGGCTTAAGATAACAATAATAATAATATTCCACAACTATCACACAACGTCGTCTAGTTCCAAGCTAAGCAGAGCTTGTGTTATGGGTACTAGACAACTGATAAACATACTTATATATTTCTAAATACATACATATTATAAACAAATTACACCCAGACACTGAAGAAATGATCATGCTCATCACATAAACATTTGTCCTGGGTGGGAATCGAATCCACGACCTCCGGCATACAGTCAGGGCCACTAACCACTAGACCAACAGGCCAGTCGAGTAAGAGACAGGAACCTCCTCACAATGCGAGCCGTATTGAGGAGTACTGCCTTCTGTATCAGGCCCATGATCCAAACATCCGTGCATTTATTATTTGAATTTGAGACTTTAAAATAGCCCAAACCACTTTCTTTATTGACTGTATAAGCTTTTAAATCAGCCTTTTGTCTAAACGTGTTCCGGACATAACGTTCAGAAGCAAATGGTTGTAATAAATCGTATACAACGAGACAGCTATTTGACCTCGCTAACCCAATTATTAGGAATGGCCAACTTTAGGGAGGCATGGCGGGTTTATTGCTAACGTGACGACTGTCATGAGTGTGCGGACCCGTGCTTCCTTGTAGTACCGTAGCTGCCGTATTATCTACGTTTGAAAAGCTGTTATTTAAAGGGAATAATACAACGCTAAATTTAAATAGTTTTAATTCCGTCGAGGGTCGATACGGTACATGAAACACTATCGATTTGTAAAAATAATATTAAAAAATAAAGTAAGTACCTCTTTTTCAAAACTCGTATTAATTCACGCATGTACGAAATTAGTATCTTTAAGAAAACGTCAGCTTTCAATGACCTGCAGTTAATAGTCGGCGTTGCGTACAAATTACCTACAGGTCATTGAACTCGCTCAGCTGACTTTTTCTTAAATAAATTAATTTCGTACATGCGTAAATTAATACGAGTTTTGAAAAAGAGGTACTTTATTTTTTAATTTTATCTTTACAAATCGATAGTGTTTCATGTACCGGATCGACCCTCCAGGGGATTAAAACGATTAAAATTTAACGGTGTATATTTGAGTAAAGTATTTTTTTTTTTAAATTGATATTTATCAAGTCATGCTTCATTGCGATTTTACCTGATGATGATAAGCAGTGATGCAGTCGTTGATGATGAAGCACACTTGTAGCTATCAAGACACATAATGTGACATACAATGTTACTTTTTTAATTTAATTTTTTTTTTGTTTTGTGTTTGTCCTAAGTTTTTGTTGTCTACAATGTTTTGTGCGCCAAAATAAATACTTTTCTTTCTTTCTTTCAAGAGTCTTTTCACTCTAGTCTTGAAGACACCTAAGTTATAATCGGACGGGAAGACCACAGCAGGCAAATTGTTCCAATCCTTCGATGTACGACGAGATGACACGCTAATACTTCGATAATAGAATTAAACTTTTTTTTTTCTAAATATTTGCAAGTCGGCCTTGTTACCCTATACAGGGACGTTGCGGCAGACGAGCAATGGACAGCTTCCCGCCCGGCCGTCTTGTATAGGCCAAGCCTGAATCGATGGTGCGTTGTGTGTGGTCACGTTTGACTCAAACAGTCAGTCAGCAAAATTGACGAGGCCCAGCAGGGGCGATATCTACTAGGGCTGCGAGAGTGTTTGAAAGAATAACCGTGGGACAGAAACACCACCCAAGCCAGAACGGGAGAAGTTAGTTCATCTATACATCTAAATGAAATTGGAGTGTCTGTTTGTAATATTGAAATAACCGTTTTTTACTACATGCATATGAATATATATTATATACGGTACATACACCAAACAAATATTTTTTTAAATTTTTGTCTGTCTGTCTGTTTGTCCGGGCTAATCCCTGAAATGGCTGGACCGATTTTGACGGCACTTTTTCTGGGAGGTAGCTTAGGTAATGAAATGATAAATGATCTTTATTTTGCAAGTAGGTTTTATAAAAATACTTTTACACGTCAATTTATTTTTTTCGTCAAAAAATGCTAGATGAGGCCGGTGTTTCCTAGCTGACTACCCTGAGAAGAAACACCGAAACAAACTCAAGGGTAATAAGTAATAATAAGTAACACAGGCTACTTTTATTTTAGAAAAAATAAATTCAAAATCCTGTAGTCCACGCGAACGAAGTCGCGGGCACAGCCAGTGTAAAATAAAGATACCCAACTAAAAACCAAATGTAGGTGTAAATACTTCTCTGCTTACCCTACGGATATACTCGCTGCACTATTTTATTGTTTTAGGATAGCGCAAACCCACGAGCAAAGCCAAACGTGGTCATTTACAATGAAGCGGTTCATATTAAATCAACATTAGCCTATGTAAATTAGTTCAGCACATATTAGAGCAGTTTGTTCTCGTAACATCTAGTTATTACAAACGTAATGTGGCTGTTTAATATTTGTACTGAAACAGAATTAGAGTCAGCCTTAAAATAGACGAACTATTCCTGAAAAAGAAATAACGACACGAAGTTAGGGGCTGCCAGCGGGCTTGCGGACAGTGAGCAATCGGTAGCTCACTGTCCGGCCGTCCGGTAACTGCCCGGACCAAGCCCAAGTCGTCGACGGCGCGCACTGTTCCCGCGCGCCTCAAGGAGTTGTCAGCAACAGCAGGGACCCAGCCGGGTCGAAGCCTACTAGGGCCAGGGTTACCCGTAAAGGAACTCGAGCCCCGGTATGAAGGCTAGAAGGAACGGGGTGGGCTTTTAGTCAGTAAGAGTCTGACTCTATCTCACGCTCCGCCCAAGGGCGGGGGATGTCAATGCATGATTTTTCCCATCGAAAAAAAAAAAAAAGCCGGGTCGAAGCCTACTAGGGCTAGGGTTACCCGTAAAGGAACTCGAGCCCCGGTATGAATGCTAGAAGGAACGGGGTGGGCTTTTAGAGTCAGTAAGAGTCTGACACTATCTCCCGCTTCGCCCAAGAGCGGGGGTTGTCATTGTCATAAAAAAAACTGTTTGCTAACTTCTAATGCCAGCTATGACCTGCCTTAGTGTTGGTGGCGTCCAACTTGTAACCTTTTTAAATATTTTTGGGAAAACATATCATGGTTTAAAAACTATTGGAATATTTTTGGGAAAAGATATCATGGTTTTAAAAACTATTGGAATAATTTCAGTTACTGATTCTGAATAAATTATATTCAGGTCTCGCATCAAATAAAAATAATGTCGTATATAGTCTACCCATGAGCCTGCGAATGATTAAATTAATTATCTGTTTCGTAGACGATGGCTCCAAAATCTATTTGATACTAGAAGTATTATAGTCTAAGATCCGATTAAGAACGACCTTCACCGGTCTGTTTAATGGATGAAACGTATTTTATTATAAATTTAGTGTATTAAATAATATAACGCGGTATTATAAGTGAAACCATATAACATAATTTGGACCTCAAGTTTCATGTAATTTGGGACAACCCGTTTGGGCGTCACATACATATTAATTAATATTAATACTTACTACGTTCCTCACGCTCACAAATACATTTAATTAAGAACTTGTAAGAACTTAATTGCTTCCAAAATTTAAGACAGATAATTCCAACGCGACAATGCGACACATTACAAATTAACACCAAGTGTGTGTGTGTGTGTGGGTTTAGGTTCATGTACACTATTCTATCTGTGTGCAATCGGTGGCAAACAAAATAGTCTTTGACTATTATATAGAAGACTCGTTCATTAACTCTACCTGTCGCTTTGATTATCAATAGTCGTCATTTGTTTTTATTACTTTATTATATTTTTGATACGTATGTACAATGCGTTCCAAATGAGAATAGGATCGATCGCCACGTTGTGACGTCATATAAAATAATCGAATAAATTTTGGCAAAATTGAAAAACACGGAGATGAATAAAATTGAAGAGCTGTATTCTGATTAATTCATTAAACCCCAAGCGAACGCCGGCGTTCGCGCACCTATTGTCTTTCAATTGTGTCTGCAATTATCACAATTGAAAGGTTAAACTTTTTTCGTTCACAGAACGTAAATATATATTTTTTTTTAATATTCCGATTTGACAGTAAATCATGACATTACAACATGGCAACCGATCCTATTCTCATTTGCAACGCATTACTCATATATATTACATAGCGCAAGTATACATCTGTGTATCTGTAGTGACATCTATAGCGTCACATAAGAACGAATCCTGCATCGCGCAATTAAAATTCTCCGCGCTATTTGAACACATAGAACAGTCTGAAGTCATTTGCCGGGCAGTTGCCCACCAGACATAACACCCGTCTGGTCGGACGATCCTCCCTTTACAACGGAGGTATGTGGGACTTACTCTCTGTTCCGCACACTTACCTCCTAACTGGTGACCCCGACGTGATATTATAATACAGCTTGGTTTGGTATTTATTGAGAGTCTGATGTCATGTTCTGATAATGACTGTCCACATTCCAGGATGCTAGAAAGAGATCACAGAATGCGATAAGGCAGTCCATCGTATATGTATGAATTATAACTTTCACTTTCCTAAATATCATTTTGTATATATATATACAAAATGATATTTATATACAAAATGATATTTATGAAAGTGAAAATAAAGTATGTAATAAACAAATAGTTTACGTACACAGAAACAATGAGCAAAAAAATGTTGCGTTAGATTGTAACTATTGTTGCGCGAACTTTTAAAAGAGTTACCATGGCCTTAAGGGCAATTGAAAGAACAAATGTTTAGTCATTAAAAGTCTACCATTTATAAAATTACAAAAATACAACCGATTACAATACAAAAAAAAACACAAAAAATTGCAAATAACTTTACATTTCGAAAGTCTACATTAAATAAAAAAGAAACACAACCAGAAACATTGTAGAAAGTAGTACGAACACAAAATATAAAAAATACCTTTTTTGTTTCTAACATTAACTTAGTTTTTGACATCTATCAAAACGCGAAGGCGTACAGAAATTAATTACTTTCAGTTTTTCTATCACCCGGCTGAAATTACTTTTAAATTTTCTCATAGGAACCTTTTGACAAGTTTGTAATAATTTAAAAATACTGGTTTTTAATCAGTTAGTGGAGAGCCGTAAGGCGTTAAATTATTAAAACCTTAGAATCCGGGGCCAGTCAATGAATCTTAATACAAACTATTGGGCTGTATTGTTAAAAGCTCAAATAAAAAAGTAAAAACAAAAAAATTGTGCGCCCTTGTTTTTTTTTTTAGTACCTGAAATAAACTAGTGCTTGACTGCGATCTCAACAATTGATAACAAAAATTTACTGAAAAATAAGAGGGACAAGAAAAAAAAAAGGTTTAACACCCAAGTTTGCAACCTTGAACACCCTGTGCTACCCCCATGGTGCTCGGCAAACTGCCAAATTTAGACACTTTTTTTATTTTTTGAAAAATCTACCCGAAGAAAGCGTTTTCTAAGTATATTTATTTATAATATAATAAAGCTAACTAAATATACTACAATTTGAGCTTAACCCCAGTACTCTAGGTTCGTTAGTTGCAGAGATACAGTTTGTCAAAGTAGGCATTTTTTTTGTAAAGCTTATTTAAAAAGAAACTTCTATAACAGTGCAGAAAAAAGGAAATGAAGAGTTTGCACATGTTAAAATAGTCATCGTTTTATATTAGTCAAATTACATACCATTACTAAGAGCCAATTTCAATTAGCTTGTAGACCAAATGTAAAATGTATAATTTGGTGTAATAAATTAATATTAATATATGAGTGAGGAACGAAAAAGGAGTTATTATTGATAGCGTGACGGGTGATCAGATGGAATGGAAAAGAAGAACATGTGAGACAAGGCCAGGAAGCTGATGATGATGATTTTAACATAGGCGGTTGGACTGATATTTCGAAAAAGCTTTCATTCCGCCCAGAACTGAATGATTTCCCACAAAAAGAAATTAAAAGATAACCTAACCGCACACTCAAACGCATGTCCAGCATGACATATTATAGTCCATTGCGTCACATGTCCTCGGTAAACCAGAAATGAATAAGGGTTGTTACACACCTAACCGGGCCGACATTGTCGGTTCGGCACTATTTGTCGAACAACAACGCCGACCCGACGCAATTACTGCAGTTTTTCGGTTTCAATCCGCATGTGCCGATACAGCTTTCAGGTCGACACATCATTCGATTCGGCAGTATATATGGAATATAATATAATATTTCACGACTATCACACAACGTCGTGTAGTCCCAAGCTAAGCAAAACTTGTGTTATTAGTACAAGACAACTGATAAATATACTTATATTACATATTATAGATAAATTACACGCAGACACAGAACAAATGAATATACTCATCACATAAACATTTGTCCTAGGTGGGAATCGAACCCATGACCTCCGGCATAGCAGTCAGGGCCACTAACCACTAGACCAACAGGCCTCTCTGAATGAAAACAGCAATCCGAAGTCACTGTCAAATCACATTCGCCATCATTCTGCTTTGTGTCGAACTAGAGAAAGCGGAACAGCATTTACACTTTTCATTCATCTACATTCAAAGGTTAAACTCGAAGTTTCCTTGCATGATGACATCAGAAATAAAGAAATCAAAATTCAAAATCATTTATTTCAAATAGACCATTTGCAGGCACTTTTGAATAGTCAAATGTCGGTTAGTCCAAAAAAAATGAAGCGAAATTGCACGTTCCAAACCGTAGGTCTCTATGGAGTAGAACGTGCAAAAAACTCCATGGACACTGAATTAAGAACTGAATTATCCGCAGGAGAACCAAGGTTACCAAACTTGCCGGCAGTGGGCAGGGCACATTACTCGCAGAACAGATGGTCGATGAGGACGAAAGGTTCTGGAGTGGCGACCACTCACCGGAAGGTTTTTTTTATTATGGTGGGAAAAAATCATGCATTGACATCCCCCGCCCTTGGGCGAAGCGGGAGATAGTGTCAGACTCTTACTGACTAAAAGACCCACCCCGTTCCTTCTAGCCTTCATACCGGGGCTCGAGCGCACTTTCGGATAACCCTGGAGGTCCCTGCTGTTGCTGACAACTCCTCGAGGCGCGCGGGAACAGTGCGCGCTGTCGACGACTTGGGCTTGGTCCGGACAGTTACCGGATGGCCGGACAGTTACCGGATGGCCGGACAGTTACCGGATGGCCGGACAGTGAGCTACCCATCGCTCACTGTCCGCAAGCCCGGCTCACCGGAAGGTGGAGCGTTGTAATGTGTCCCACAAGGTGGACCGATGACCAAGTTAGGTGGCGTAAATCTGATGGAATCGAGATGCACTGGACCGGTTATTATAGCGACACTTTAGGAAGTCCTAGGTCCAACAATGGACGTCATTCGACTGAAATGAATGAAAGAAAGAAAAACAGTAATTTATTTACGCGAAATGACGCAACCTCGTAACTAGCTAACAAACATAATTAATCACGCATCCGAGCAAAACGACCGAATACTCAGCAAAAAGCTGCGTCCGAAAATTAAAATGAAAACCCGATTTTAAAGCCCGGTTTTTAAGCTGGCCCACTTATGTGTATAACAAGCCTAATACAGAATACAGAACATTCATAAATCATCCGCCGGTTAGGCTTCGGTTTGTGATTGATCGTCAAGTAATTAGAGCATGAGATACACGTGTCGCTGTAATCAGAGCGAATATGTCCACATGGTAATGATAATCCTATTTATCCTCCTAAGAATAAATACATGGTTGTACCACAAAATAGTTGTACACACAATCTGTACAACTATTAACGTGGCCAGCTATTGGAAAGAAAAAAAAAAGAAAAAGCCGTCGACTGGAATATAAAGAAGTATAAACTAAATAAACAAAAAAATTAACTAGTGCGACCCACCATCAGATTGTATCACTGCTTACCGTCAGATGGGATCGCAGTCAAGCTCTAGTTTATATCAATTAAAATATACACGGTTAAATTTTGATCGTTTTAATCCTGTGGAGGGTCCATCCGGTACATGAAACACTGACCAATAGGTAGTAGTCGGCGTTGCGTACAAACTACTACAGGTCATTGGACTCGCTCAGCTGACGTTTTCTTAAAGAAATTTATTTCGTACATGCGTAAATTAATTCGAGTTTTGAAAAAAAGGTACTATATTTTTAATTTTATCTTTTCAAATCGATAGTGTTTTATGTACCGGATGGACCGTCCACAGGATTAAAACGATCAAATTTAACGGTATAGGTACATAAAAGAACATAATTAAGTTCAACCACCTCAGCATAATTTATTCTCCATAATTTTCCGAGTCGATGTTTTTTAACTTTTTTCGTTCAGAAGCCGGTCATTTTCGGCCCCCGTAGGCGCAGGCTTGCAGACGACTACCAATGGGTAGCTCACCGTCCACCCATCCTGTAAAAATCGAACCTAAGTATTCGATGGCGCATCAAAGAGATGTCCGCTAAACCCAGCAAGACCAATGAAAGAAAAGAAAAAAGAAAGAAAATACGTTTATTTGGCACACAGGTACACACAATGATATAAAAATTTATTATAGTATGGGGCGATGCGCGCTAGTGCCACAAGGAATTTCTGAAAAGGAAACCCTTGGTTCTAAAACGCAAAGAGCAACAGATGACATGCTCGCCTACTCCACACTAGAGCAGGAGAAGTCATCCATCAGGTGCAATAGTAGATAAGCCGAACGAAGCAAGAAAAAAAATTTAACATCCTATTAAAGCAGACTAACATTGAAGAAGCCGGCATGTCCTAAAACCAAAAATTCGAAGACATGTGACATCCACCAACCCGCACTGGGCTCGCGTGGTGGATTACTTACGGCCCATTCCCTCTCCCAGAGAGGAGGTCTGAGTCCCAGCAGTGGGAACATTATAATGCCGGCTATGCTATGCTAGACTTACATTTGATTGTTAAGACAATTATACTCGTAGTCTTCGTTGAAGAACCGGCAAGAGTTATTCTACCGGTTCTGGGTCATGGGCTTTGGCATAGTGCTCGAAAAACTGCGAAATAGTGGCCCTGTTTTTAGAAAAAAAAAACTATTCTCTTGTTGTTGCTTGTTGATATTGACTGGCCTACAACTTAATAATAAAACTGAAATTCATTCTTTTCCTTCTTTTCGAATCGAACTGTTTGGGCCCAGTAGGTGACTACGTTAACAGCAGAATCGGTGGCACTTATCAAATCGTCCCAAGTGCAGGCGTATGGGCACTTGGGGCATTCGAGTATACGAGACCTCATTAATATCCATCGATTTCCATTAAAACTTCACCTATATCTGACGACCCTGCTTACCTATTCGTACCGCAATTTCTATAGGTAGTCATAAAAATACAATGCATCAGAAAACGATGAGAAAAGCCTTAAATTCATGGGTGATATACCGACCATAGAACTTCGAATTATGCAGGGTAAATGACAAAAGGGATCTCAAACTCATCGATACGGACTTATTGTTAACCATGATCAGTCAGGACATAGATTTCCCCTTGCGATTTGAAATTCAGCCAGTCTATAGCTTCGGTACGATCCGGCCATTCTATAGGCTAATCAAAGGCTCTACATATGCAAATATGCCACGTTTGTGACGTCACAGTTTATGGCGCACTGCTCTGTTATCAATTGCTTTGTCTTTGTGTTCAAGGTCTTTGAGGAAACTTTTTGAAAAGGGTAATCAACGCCACTGTGGTCCCCTTTTTTGGGAAGGAAATCACTAAATAACTTTTCCCGCTTTGGGTGAAGCGAGTGGGAGTGTTAGAATTTTTCTGACTAGAAAGAAAGAAAGAAAACTATTTTATTTGGCATACACACTCGTAGATACACACAATGTAGTAACAACATGTAGATACTAATAAATTGTTATATATTTTAAAAAAAGAGACCACTAACAATGTGTGTCTCACGGCGGCGCCAAATAGGTCCAGTTCAGCAATAATGCCAGACAACTACATGGTAGTTGCCAGACGCTGGTTTTCAACTGAACCTTATTTCGAGTGGACGGTTGAAAATTGGTTTATTTATTTTATTGGTTTTAAAACCCACCTGTGTTCGTTTGTACGGAATTACGGATATTGTTTCTAACAATCCCGCAGCCTACTTAGAGCCCCAAGCTTGGTAATCTACTAATATAATGGCGTCATTATAACTTTTCAATGGTCAACCACTGACACTCCATTGAAAGAAGTGGGATAGAATGGTAATATCGTACATATTTACAAATGAATGTCTTACGTATGCGGTAATCTGCAAAAATTTTGACAATTCCTTTGATCAGTCACCTACCATGAGAACGTCATTGTGCAGTCATTGCTTTTAATAGGCTCGATATTGTCAATTTTACCGCAACGCTATTACGAGACCATTGACCGATGATCGATCATTATGAATTAGCAGATTAGGAACTTTTAGCAAAATGACAATAGGATCGTGTTGGAATGACGCAATTATGAAAATAGCAGACTTGGGCTCCTGGTATTCCAAAAGTGAACTTCTGCAACACTAGGTGTGCCAAGCCATCTTACCATCAAATTGGCCGCCGGCTTGTTTGATAATTTTAAAAAGAAAATATTTAAATAATTAACAGATTATGTACTCTTTAAATAAATTTATAGATAGACACTTAGCTGTCTTTTGAATAATAGGCGAAATAAGTATAAAACTTTACTTCGAGTATAGAATACAAAAAAAAACACTATATTTACCGACGATAAGGCGCTAAAAAAAGCTAGTAACTATGCAAACACATTTTTTTTTTTACACATCGTAGTCACAAAATAATAATACAGAAGTCAATCTATATACAAAGCGCGCTTGAGCAACGCACACATAGACACCGCTCACGGACACGATATCTCGGAGCGCCTCGGCTCGCTCGTCGAACAGTTCTGTCTCAAACGCTCATTAGTGTGCGTCCACCGAGCGTAGGTATAATAAAAAGTGAAGTTCATACATGACCTATTTTGTGTCGTACTGATGACGTTGATGATATCCCAATTGTGCAGCGTTCTGTAATTGATTGCTTTGTCTCGCCGCCGACCGTGAACAACGCATCATTGGAACTCTGTGCCGAAATAATTGGCCTGTTTCGTTACGTACATGTATAGCTAGTTATTCTGACAGGCCTGTTGGTCTAGTGGTTAGTGACCCTGACTGCTATGCCGGAGGTTGTGGGTTCGATTCCCACCCAGGACAAATGTTTGTGTGATGAGCACAATCATTTGTTCTGTGTCTGGGTGTAATTTATCTATAATATGTATGTATTTAGAAATATATAAGTATGTTTATCAGTTGTCTAGTACCCATAACACAAGCTCTGCTTAGCTTGGGACTAGACGGCGTTGTGTGATAGTTGTGGAATATTATTATTATATTATATTATATTATTATATTCATATTTAATGGATCTCATTTGAGCTATTATTGATGATTGGTGGCTCAGTAGTCCAGAACTTCGGATCCGAATCTCGAGCCAATGGACATGGGTATAACGCCCGGGTCACCGCTGTGTGTACCATGGAGTTTCTTGCACGTTCTTCCCCATAGAGATTTACACTTTGGAACGTGACAGGACTATTGTTGCCAATAAACCTGATATAGTGATGATAGATCGACTAGAGCGTCGCACAATGATTGTTGATATAGCGGTCCCTCATGACGAGAACCTTGTGAAAGCTGAGAAAGATAAGCAGATCAAATATCTTGACTTAGCTCGCGAGGTTGTCGACATGTGGGAAGTGGATAGAGCAATCATTGTGCCGATAGTCGTAACGGCCAATGGCTTAATAGCTAAGAGCCTCGAACAACATCTAAGGAGGCTCTCGTTAGGCAGCTGGATCAAGGGCCTGATCCAGAAAGCGGTACTCCTGGACACGGCGCGTATAGTTAGGAGATTCCTCTCTCAGGAGCCCTGACCACCGGCAGCTTGGACCCTGATCCCGATGCCGGTGGGCTACTATTTTTATATTTTTAAATGTTTTTTTTTATGTACTTTTTAAGAAATATTTAAAAATGAAAATAATATGTATATATAGATAATAAATGGAATAATAATAATATGTTTATTCAGAAATAGATAATAATGATTTAGTCTTTCTATTGTCTCATAGTGAATTTCTTTGTTCCCAGGAACCGCAGCAGCTGAAACCATGGACTGGAGTGTGGGACGCCACCAGGACTCTGCCCGAATGTTTGCAGTATGATCCATTCGTTAAACGCATCACAGGTAAGGATCCTCATTGCAAACAAAATCTCTAAATAATGACTAAAACAACTTTTAAAACCATAACTTTTTGAAGGCCATTGCTCGTAGGATGTATCGGTTCATGGGGCCAAAAAGTTCTAGTGGTGACCGCACACCGATAGACACAGCGTTGGAAGGCCACCCTCAAGTTTGACCAATGACCTGATGAGAGGGGCCACGGGAATGCGATGGATGCGTGACGTACAGAACCATTCGTTGTGGCGACACTTGGGGAAGGCCTATGTCCAAGAAATGTTAGTCAGTAAAGACTAAAACCTACCAGTGTTCCTACAGTTGCTCTTTGCGATTCTAGGCCGCGGTAGCTTTTTCGAACAATCCTGTTTGAAACTTATTATCTGAGAATTTTCTAGCATATAAAGTAACAGACTTCTAAGTTAAAGCTGTTTCTCTTCAAAAATAAAGAAAAAGAAACTTACAAACTGCTTTTGGTTAATAATTTTCACGACTCTCAATGATCAGTACCCCAAGCCAAGTTAATAATCTGCAATCGTTAACGCTAGTAGAAAACTTCAAATGTACGGGAATGTCATTTCAACGCTCAGTCACGTGGTCACAACAAAAGATTCGGGACAGTGACCAACTCGAGGCGATCGACGCAAGTGAAATGGTTGTAACTTGGCTGGGGCGGCTGGTTATTTATTATAATTAGTGAGTGTAGCCTCTAAATTAAGAGAGATGGCTGATTCTGCACTGTGCACAATTGCTTTAGAGACAACTTTTATTTTGGGTGAATCATTACACAAAACTTCAACGTACAGTACGTGGAATTTTACTATTAATACCTATTAGTGTTGTCATCCAACTCAAAACTTGGTAATCTATATTAATCCTTATATGATATGTATGTATTTAGAAATATAAAAGTATGTTTACAGTTGTCTAGTACCCATAACACAAGCTCTGCTTAGCTTGGGACTAGACGGCGTTATATGATAGTTGTGAATTGTTATTATTGTTCCAACTAAGAACGATTTTTTTTTTATTTTAGTTAATTGGTTCTTCAAACCATGTCTGATATTTTGTAACAAGATTTTCGGGATCTTGAAATAAACAAGGTAAATGGGAAAACAAGAACAGAACAAAAACAAGCGAGCCTATCAATAATTAAAAAAAACCGGCCAAGTGCGAGTCGGACTCGCCCATGAAGGGTTCCGTAGCAGCTAGTAACATAATATAAAAGTTCTTGTAATGTGTTGTAACTTTGATTGATGTTTTAATAATAGTGTATTTTTTTCGGTTTATGACGCATTAAAAAAAAACTACTTACTGGATTTCGTTCAAACCAATTTTCGTTGGTAGTTTTTATAGTAATGTACATCATATATTTTTTTTAGTTTTATCATTCTCTTATCTTGGAAGTTAGAGGGGGGGGGACACACATTTTACCACTTTGGAAGTGTCTCTCGCGCAAACTATTCAGTTTAGAAAAAAATGATTTTAGAAACCTCAGTATCATTTTTGAAGACCTATCCATAGATACCCCACACGCATGGGTTTGATGAAAAAAAAAATTTTGAGTTTCAGTTCTATGTATGGGGACCCCCAAAATTTATTGCTTTTTTTCTATTTTTGTGTGAAAATCTTAATGCGGTTCACAGAATACATCTACTTACAAAGTTTCAACAGTATAGCTCTTATGGTTTCGGAAAAAAGTGGCTGTGACATACGGACGGACAGACAGACAGACAGACAGACAGACAGACATGACGAATCTATAAGGGTTCCGTTTTTTGCCATTTGGCTACGGAACCCTAAAAAAGAGAAAAACCGTAGTTAGTCGTTTTTTTCGTCAAAGCTGGGTTTTAGTTTTTTACTTTTTCATGCTATTTACAGTTATTGACGAGAACTTAAACTTCTGTCCTTACTTTATATATATGTAGTATATATATTATATTAAATATATATGTATGTATGTGTATCTTATCTATAATTATGTATATTTTTACTCTTGTTTTAATACCAAAATTTCCTTTTAGTGCGCCTACCATATTGTCTCTTCACCACCCTAGGTTGACTGGTAGAGAATGCCTAGGGCATTAAGTCCGCCTATGTACTTTTTGTTGCATGAAGATTAAATAAATAAATAAACTTAGTAACATAAAAAAGGAACCACTTATAAGCTGAAATATCACTGACAAATGTAAAAATCACATTTACAGCTGAATTACAGAAACTGTAGCTGCAAATAGTGACATTCTCTTTGATTTATTAACGCGAGATGCAAGCGAATTGGCAGACGCAGAGACTGGTAATCTTTGTTATAAAGAAACTAAAGTTTTATTGTAAACATGTCTAGACATTTCGATTGAATAATAACACCGTATTTGGGAAGAAAATGTAAATGTTCTTCTCATTTCGGTTTACAAAAGTTACCATAAAACAAAAGTGAGCAATGAGACACTCTGTGGGATTGTTCAAATGAGTAACTGCGATCCTGCAACGCAAAAGGTTGAAGAAGGAACACGAGTGGGTTTTAGTCTCCCTTTCCCTCCACCTAGAGCTGAAGACGATTTTGATTTTTACCCACCCTAAGAAAGAAATTTTAAAAAGAACTAAGCCAGTATTTTTGCTAGCAATTATTATAAGGTATCCAATGAGAACCGGGATAAAATTCTATGTCCTTAACCAGGACATGTTCACTATCTAAAATCTAGAATAAAAACGAAAGTAACAGAATAAACAACAACAACATGGCTACGTTTTTCGCATTCACATTTTTATTGACTCATAGCTTTTATGCTGTATGAATTTTCGGGTTGCTCTTTTAGTAACGTTAAGGGGCCGGTGACGGATGAATTTCCATACAAACGTAATGCCACGCCCATTTGCAGTTGGAGCATATTTCCAACATCATCATCATCATCATCATCATCATCATCATTTCAGCAGATACACGTCCACTGTTGGACATAGGCCTCCCCCAAGCGTCGCCACATCGAACGTTCCTGTGCGTCCCGCATCCATCGGTTTCCTGCCACCTTCACCAGGTCATCGGTCCACCTTGTAGGAGGCCTTCCAACACTGCGTCTTCCGGTACGCGGTCGCCACTCCAAAACCTTTCGGCCCCAACGGCCATCTGTTCTGCGAGCAATGTGTCCTGCCCATTGCCACTTAAGTTTGGCAATTCTTTGAGCTATGTCGGCAAGGTTGCCGACATAGCACAAATAATTTTTCCTGCGGATCCCTTCATTTTTTATTCGATCACGCAAGGAAACTCCGAGCATACCAACATATTATGATGATATTCGGTTATAGTTAATATTTATCTAGGTTCCTACGTCGAGAATATTAGGAATATTGTTGTTTTTAGTACAGGAAAAGCCAAATGGCATGTTTTGCCATTTACACTGTAAAAAATTGTGAAATACAATTCGCTTAAATATCTTTTTGTTTTTTTTTTAAAAAAAGAAAGACGTAGGAACCTAGATAAATATTGTCTAAAACCGAATAACATCATAATATGTTGGAAATATGCTCCAACTGCAAATGAGCGTGGTCTTACGTTTGTATGGAAATTCATCCGTCGCCGGCCCCTTAAATGTTTATTATAGTTGGCTAATTGGTACACATTTCGTTCTTGTCCATTCAGGGTTTATTGGCCATACAATTTGAGACATCTCCTTGTGAAATAAAATCATTTGATTTAAGAACACATTCTTATTTGGCTAAAGCGCCGTACGCACCATCCATCTTGAAGTCCGTCCCGCCAAGGCCATACAGATAAAATAACGATAAATCAGGGCTGCCAGGTGCAAAAAAGGGGTGATCGTACGTCAATACGACTACTAAAAATCGAAATTTTGAAACGAAAAGATCGTACAACGAAGAAGAACAAAGTTTTTAATAAAAATAACTAAAATACATTTCTAATTTTCTAGTCTTTATTAAAATAACTAAAATTTTGACTACGGTAAAGCCAAAGGAGGGTTATGATTTTACGTACGGTATTTTTGCGTACGGAGCTTTACACCCTATCATTTGTTTGAAAAAATAAAAACTATTTACCATTAACTTCTTCTTCTTCTTCTTTTTCATCCTCAGGTAGCGAAAACTGCCTGTACGTGAACGTTTACACTCCCAAGATGAACCCTGGCGCCAACCTGCCGGTCATGGTGTTCATCCACGGAGGAGCCTACATGTATGGAACTGGAGCCGTGTACAAACCTAACAAACTTATGGACTGGGACATGGTGGTGGTCACCCTGAACTATCGGCTTGGACCTCTAGGTAAGTTAATCAAAGTTTGTTTGTAAATGTATTGAAAAACGTCGTTTATCACTGCAGCACTCGGCTCCATAAAACCCTCGCCTGTGGCTCGTGCGAATTTCGCCTCGATCGCTATGACACACTTGCATCAAAATGTACTATTTCAATTTATCGAATAAAATAATACTATCTGATATTGAAGTACCCTTTCACTAACAGCAAAACTTGTCTCAAACTCGAAGCATTATTTGAAATAAATGTTTTGAGTTTGGGATAAGTTTTTAATACGAAACTTTTATAGCTAAAGCTTTTGCCGTAAAACTTCAGATTGCAAAATTATGTCTTTAGAACAGTTTTCTTCAGTATGATAATTTAAAGCGCCTTCAAATTAGTTGCAAAGAGCAGCAGCGCTGCCCTGCAGCAGCGCTGCTGCACTTTGCCTCGCTGTCGTCGCGCTTCTTTGTTACACAACCAACAAATGTAAATTTTGATTTAATTTCGCAAACAGAACTGAAAATTTATTGAATTAAAAGTAACCCTATACGCACACTAGGCGACACGCGACAGCGACAGCTCGGCGACTAGACACGACAACAGGCTGCGGCCGACCATTTCACAAATGTTGTTCAAAGCTTCGCACACTTGGCGTCAGAGTCGCGGTCCAGTCGCGGCGACAAGACGCCAAATGCAAACGACAATGCCTCGACAAGACGCGGCGACAAGTCGCCTAGTTTGCGATGGCTATTAATCTGTTTATTTGCTATAGTTATTGTTTGTCGGGTCTCAGCTGTCATTTGTAGATCTTTGACAGTCATTACGGATAATCTGAAGCCAGGAAACCTGATAACGTCTAGCATAGTGGTATCGTGTTATCCGATCCGGTTTCGATATGTTATAATATTTTTTTTTATTGGAATTGAAACCGAAATCGGAATTGAAACGTAAATGGAACCGGATTCGGAACGAAAATAGAAACCAGAGTCGGAATCGAAAGCGGAGGCAGAGACGAAAAGCATCGATTCGTACCGTTCCGTTGATAAGTTCCGATGAAAATTTATTAGGAACCGAAATCGAAGATGCAAAATCGATCGTAGATTCCGATCTTTTGTAATCAAGATGGAACCTCCGTAATATCTACGGTGCATAGAACTGTTAGAATTTAAATAATCTCAAAACTCTCGGTGGAAAGGCGTGCGAAGAGGCTGATTGGTGATCCAGATTGGACTTAACGCCTGTGCGTAGGGTAGCCAGCCTTTCAGTGTTTTACAGATTGCATTTTGGAGACTGTGCGCAGGAATTTCATGACTTGATTCCGCCATCTCATTTCTACCATCGGACAAACCGACGCACAGCGAGTATCCACTCTTACGTTGTTGAAACATCTACGGTACGGACTAAGCGTTTCGCCTCGTCATTTATACCGCGTACTTCGAGGGACAATTTGCCTGCTGCGGTCTTTCCGTCTGATTATAATTTAGGTGTCTTCAAGGCTAGAGTGAATAGGCTCTTAATAAACTATTGCCCCTCACCATCAACGATTGCATCACTGCTTACCATCAGGCGGATCGTAGTCAAGTACTAGTTTATAACAGATAAAAAAAACGACATTGAATAGCCATCCCACCTGATCATGACATTCCTATTTATATCTATGAAGGTGTGCCCATTGTAAAGGATGCAATCTATAAAGAATATTAACAATAAATGTTATGAAAAGAGACGTGGAACATTACAGCTTGTGGGCGGCACATCAAGCTATAAAAATAACATACAATTATATGTATAGGTATATGCAAATAGAAATAAGACCAGTGAAACATCGTGGTCGTCAGACCTCTCTTCCCTACTGGGCACACTGGGCACTTGCCCAGGGCCCCGTGATCGGATGGGCCCCGTACTCGACCTACTCAATTACCAAACGATAACCGATAGCTACTCTAAACTCGCCAACAAAACAGGCATTATTTTTTAAGTTGAATAATGATTTTGCTCAACTCGAATCTAGAAAAATCTTCTTCTGATTGAAGAGGATTTTTCTTACATACATATAAGAACAAATCCTGGTTGCTGGTTACTTAGTATGGATTACATTATACTTATTATCTATTCGTCATAATACTCATAATATTGATAATATATTGAACTTCTAACAAAATAGTGCTTTATTACGGTTATAGGGGCCCCATTATCCTAATGTGCCCAGCACGCTTAGCCAAGTTGTTATTCTGCAATCGTTAACGCTGTCGAAAAGTGATGAAACGTATGGGAATGACGTCATCGCAACGTAAAGTCGCGTGGTCAGAACAAACGAATAGACAATTCGTAGCCAAGTTCACATCGTTGAAAATCGTTTCTACAACGTTTAACGCTACGTCCTTTGTTATACAAACGCTACATTGTAGTACGAGCGGCCGACTCAGGTGCGTCAACATGGCTACCAACTTATCGTTTTCTACAATTGCTGTCACCGAGGCGTTACCGATTAGAGAACGGAATTCGACACAAACTGGTTGTAACTTGGCTAGGGGGACTGGGCCGCTAATAGGTGAAAGACGGTCCTGGTGGTCGTATTTCGTTTGTTTAGCTCTCTGCAAGCATATTTAACACTAGCTTGGGCACGCCAGAATTATAACGAGTTTGGAGTCGCGACTCGCGCCGCTTGATTAAAAAGCGTACCTACATATTTTGTTTTAAGTGATCATGCAGAAATGACCGCGATAGTACCTACGGCACTTGGAAAAGGAGCAAGCTCACTCGTTGTAGATTACAGAACATATTTACCTAGTTATATAGTAATATTTGTTATAACGAGATATTATCACGTACATACACCACTATCTCTTCAGCGTCTAATCCTTTCGCAACGAAACTTGTGTTTGCAGAAAAGGCAAAGTTCTGACGCACTTAATGACTCATCAGCACCTGGTCCAAGCCCTTGGACCTAGAACTCTGAGATTTTACATAGAGGTTCGTTTTATGATGTAGTTACACAAATAATAATAAAGAATTTCTCAACTTTTAGGCACGCGATTTACTGTTTTTCGCACTAGTGCGCAAAAGTGCACGAGTTAGCCCCGCCACAATTTATTCTATTTATCGTATCAGGCTGGGCGCTAAACGACCCCCACGAGTCACTGTTCAACTTCTGTTTATTTATATGAAAAACGTCTGTATGAAACGTATGTATTGAAAAATTTCGCTAAAACACGGTTTATCACTGTAGCAATCGTCTCTATAGGTAACACTCACCTACGACTCGGGCGAATTCCGCCTCGGTCGCAACGATATACTATCTCCACTTGTATGTACAATTTTAGAATTCACCCCTAAAAACGATGAAACGGGCATCCTAGGTTTACATATAAAAACCTACATTCAAGCCGGCAAAGCAGCTGGCTGAAGCTAGTAAGAAATGAAGATAAAACGACCAACATTAAAAAAATGAACTAATATTTCTTCAAAACCGAAGCAGGGTCGTAAAACCGTACACTTTACCGATAGTTAGAAACAAGACGCAAAAAAGTTTGTTGAGAATACGGTCCGAAACAAACTTTGCTAAACTCGTTTATATTTAATCGAAGGCACAGAGCACAGAGTATCTAGACGCCTCGGTGGCCATTATCAAATCCTAACCTCCTTGCGTCATACTTCTCAACCGTCGTACCTCACCGTGTAGGACACGGTGGAGCACACGGTAGAGGTGTGCCCCGCTTGGGCAGAACACCACTGTGTCCTCGTGTGGACAATCAGTGGCAGCAATCTCTCGCGCTAGACCTTGGTACAGGCCATGGTCCGAAGCGAGGAGGAGTGGCAGGCGATCGCCTCCTTCTGCGAAGCAGTAATGCTAGCAAAGGAGGCCACACGCGTGAAACAATGGTACTCATGCCCCAGCCACCGCCAGGATTCAGATTCCGATTTCCGGCCACGGACTTACGGACGGCGAGCAATGGGTAGCTCTCCGTCCAACCGTCCGGTAATCGTCCGGCGGATCGAGCCCAAGACGTCGATGGCGGTATTCTTCCACGCGCACCTGAAGGAGTTTTTAGTAAACCGTAGGGGCCCAGCAGTTCGACCCTGCTGAGCTGCTACGGTTTGCTGGCCTACTGGGGCCAAGGATCTGTTTTTGAAAGGAAGATTCGGCCCCGGTACGAAAGGCAACACAGGAACAGAAGTGGGTTTTTAGTCAGTAAAAGTCTGACACTATCTCCCGCTCCGCCCAGGAGCTGGGGATGTCATTCACACCTAAAAAAAAATCTCCTCAATGCTGAGGCTCGTGACCTGCCTGCTTCATCACGTTCATTCGTACGATAATCCTCCATCTGATTCTGTCTCTGGTGAAGGGCATTGCATACCGTAGAGAGAAGAACAGAGCGGATCTGGTCGGACCCACGTATTACGAACCATTCACGACCTGCTGATGTGAGCGGTAACTAAGCGCAGTGCGCTGCGGCGAGCGGTCACGTCAAAAAACCTGCCCCCCTAGCCAAGTTGGTTGTAACTTGTAACTAAAACATGTACGCTTTTTAATCATGCGGCGCGAGTCGCGACTCCAAACTCGTTGTAATTGTGGCGTGCCCAAGCTAGTGTTAAATATGCTTGCAGAGAGCTAAACAAACGAAATACGACCACCAGGACCGTCTTTCACCTATTAGCGGCCCAGTCCCCCTAGCCAAGTTACAACCAGTTTGTGTCGAATTCCGTTCTCCAATCGGTAACGCTTCGGTGTCAGCGATTGTAGAAAACGATAAGTGGCTAGCCATGTTGACGCGCCTGCGTCGGCCGCTCGTTCTACAATGTAGCGTTTGTTTATCAAAGGATGTAGCGTTAAATGTTGTAGAAATTCATTCTATCATTTTGAATGATGTGAACTTGACTACGAATTTTTTATTTGTTTGTTCCGACCACGCAACTTTACGTTGAGATGACGTCATTCCCATACGTATCAACACTTTTCGACAGCGTTAACGATTGCAGAATAACAACTTGGCTAAGCGTGCTGAGACGCCGCTCATAGCACCGCGCGGCCGCTTACCGATGCCACCATGCCGCCCCGCTTGCTTTACCGCTCGCCACGCCGCCCGCCACTAAAACCAAAATCGTGAACAGCCTGTCCACGATTAGGCTGCAGGCTGCGTCCTCGAGGCCTTTTCCCATCCACTTTACCGGTCACACTTTATAATGAAAAACTTTATAAAATCCATCTTTTATCTCAAATACCATGCCCCAGTAGGTACCGTATAGGATACTAGAGCGACCGAGAGAAATGCATGGCTCGCTTTTTATTCCGCCGTAACCTCTTTTCTGACATTTTACTACATTGTTTGGTGAAACGACATATCTTTGACGACAAATTGGTGTTGTGTCATATCACTAGATATTTTTAGTAAAGACGTAGGTAATAAACAAGAATTTATTAATTTTATTTTATTTACACTTATAAACAACTTAATAACTATATTTACAGTAAATTACAAAAAAAAATAATAATAAAACCCTACGCTAAAATACACTATCTAAAATATGGCGTCAAAAAACTCTTCCACATCGCTGTCGACTGGTAATGTGCCCAAAAGACTGGCGGCATTGCCACGTTGTATGGCAATGCTTATCCTCTGTCCAAGGTAAAAGCCAGCCTTTGGGTCACGTGAAGTGTCAACTAGACGTTTCGACAGATCTTTAAACAAACTGTGAGCACTCGGACCCCACGATCCAAGAGTTTCAACCCCAAACGGTTCGAAAATATAACTTCCAACAAGGTATATTTCCGCCGCTTGAGGTTCTCCGTAATAAACAAGAATATTTGACATCTACCGGGATTTCGTGAAAAACCTGTTATCCTCAATTCCCTGCGACATATACAAAGTACGCGAGGCAATTAGCGAGCGCGCCGTTTGAACATCGTGATCGCCATTTATCTTGCCGACCGCCTCGCCACGCCCGCAAATAATGTAGATGCGACCTAACACCAGACACATCACCTCCCTTTTTTTACCTGATATAAACTAGTGCTTGACTGCGATCCCACCTGATGGTAATCAGTGATAGCGAGGAGGAGTGGCAGGCCGTCGCCAACTTCTGTGAAACAGTAATGCTCGCTAAGGAGGAGGCCGGCTGCATCAGGCAACGGCCTATTCCGATCCCGATTTCCAGCCACCGTAGGCGCGGGATTGCGGACAGTGAGCAATGGGTAGCTCGATGTCCGGCCGTCCGGTAACTGTCCGGACCAAGCCCAAGTCGTCGACGGCGCGCACTGTTCCCGCGCGCCTCAAGTTGTCAGCAACAGCAGGGGCCCAGCTGGGTCGAAGCCTACTGGGGCCAGGGTTATCCGAAAGAGCGCTCGAGCCCCGGTATGAAGGCTTGAAGGAACGGGATGGGTTTTTTTAGTCAGTAACAGTCTGACACTATCTCCCGCTCCGGCCAAGAGCCGGTGTTGTCATTGGATGATTTTTGCCATCGAAAAAAAAAAATGGTAATCAGTGATGCAATCGTTGATGGTGAGGCGCACTAGTTACCCTTTCTATACAATTCCTTGCCCTGTGAAGATAACTGTCCCGTGTCTCTTTGGCCCAAGCCCAGAGAATAATTCACGAAGCAACCCCAATCATGTAAATAAAGCTCAGAATAAAAACAAATAATAAAAGGAACTGTTTATCTTTCTATTGTAGGTACGTTTAATCGCAATATTGGTTTTCTTTATTCTTTTCTTGTATTTAGGTAAAAGATAAATGAAAGCGGTAATCCATTTACCGAACGTATTTACGGATAATTTTCTTTTCGATTAGTTACCTAATAGCAGATTTATAAAAAAAATACTTTCATATTTGTGAGCAAGACGTCACGGAAGTGTTAGAGATAAATAATGTGACGCGACGGACTGTGAAATTGCTATGATCAAAACTAATAATCTCAGTTATTGATGAATACGGAAAGAAGCACGCGGGTGTCCCAGGGACTCAAACTGTAACCGTAATAATGTGTTGGAACACTGTTTTTTAAAACAGTTTCAACAGAAAAACACTTTTAAATGTAACAGATACAATAATGTTACCGAATGAAACTGTAATCTTTTATAAGTGTTAATAAGTTTTGCCGAATCAATTTGTCACCTGTTATATCTATTCTATACTTATAATAAAACTGTAGAGAGGTCAATTCTGTACATTGAATATATATTAAAAATTAATATTAGAGGATGATTGGTGATCGATACTGATGCCAAAAATGCAATCAGTAAATTTTTTGTCTGTCTGTCTGTCTGTCTGTCTGTCTGTCTGTCTGTATGTGCACGCATGGGTCAAAAACTACTGAAGGTATTTTAACCAAACTTGGTACGATTGTGGTCCATACTCCTGGGCAGGTTATAGACTATATAACATAACGATAAGATACATAGGAACTGAGAAATGACGATAAATTTGAAGCAAGTCGAATGAAAATGCGCTTTCGAGCTCCTATCTTCGCATACGTTGATCATACACCAAAAGTATGTATTACAAAGAAGATGGTCTCCAATAGATCTACAAAAAAGTCCTGAATAGTATGTATCTATCTTATATAAATTAGCCACAATAACGTGTTTAATCGTTAGGCATTTCTTCAAAGTGTATTTTTACATATAATAAAATCGTACGAAAGTCAAAACTGTACACTGAATAATTTTTTAAAAGAATACTTGGGGCGTGATCTACAATTGATATCAAAGCCAAAAATATAGTTTTTAGAATTTTTGTCTGTTTGTCTGTATGTATCTCCGGGCTAAACTCAAAAAGTACTGCATGGATTTACTTCAAATTTTGCATGAATATTACTAAGAGGTTGGGTCAACATATAGGCTACATATTATCACGCTATCACCTACGGAGGAGGAGCTGTGAATCTTTATTTTTCTCACGCATTCTGTGACAGCGTGCAATCTAACGATGCATATTTAAATGTTGTTTTTGAGTAAGCCATTTTATTATCTAGCTTTACACTGTACGCCACTATAAAACTACGCCATTTCAGTAACTTGGGCAGAGAAACATGGTTTAATGAATTTTAGTAGTATAAAGACAATTTTGAAGCAGCGCCATCTATGAGATTTCATAAAAATCAAATCAAGTTGCATGTTAACACTTTTTGGAAATTAATAATTTAAATTTGATCATGTTTGCGAGGTTAGTAGTTAGTTATTCTTAAAATTCATAAGATGGTGATGTGATGTGCTGTGCATTTTCTTCATAAAAGTTTTATCGTATAGTTCGTTTTGACAAATTCAAGTTCCAACAAAACCCTCAAAATTTTGAGTAGAGTTGAGGAAGACAATTTAAAAAAAATGCGGTGTTAACATGGTAACATTTTTCCAGCTCTGTGAAGTCGACCAGTTTGCGAGATCCCTTACGTATGACGAGGTGCCTTTTTTTTTTTTTTTTTTTTTATGGTGGGAAAAATCATGCATTGACATCCCCCGCCCTTGGGCGGAGCGGGAGATAGTGTCAGACTCTTACTGACTAAAAGACCCACCCCGTTCCTTCTAGCCTTCATACCGGGGCTCGAGCGCCCTTTCGGATAACCCTGGCCCCAGTAGGCTTCGACCCGGCTGGGTCCCTGCTGTTGCTGACAACTCCTTGAGGCGCGCGGGAACAGTGCGCGCCGTCGACGACTTGGGCTTGGTCCGGACAGTTACCGGACGGCCGGACAGCAAGCTACCCATTGCTCACTGTCCGCAAGCCCGCGTCTACGTTGGCCGGAAATCGGGATCAGAATCCCGGCGACGGCGGCGGCGATAACGCCGTTGCCTGATGCGTTCGGCCTCCTCCTTTGCGAGCATTACTGCTTCGCAGAAGTCGGCGACCGCCTGCCACTCCTCCTCGCTCCGGACCATGGCCTCAACCAAGGCCCGGCGCGAGAGGTCTCCGCCGCCGATCGCCCCCACGAGGGCACGGCGATGCTCCGCCCAAGCAGGGCACACCTCGACTGTGTGCTCCACCGTGTCCTCCGGGCGTTCCGCACAGTGGCGACACCCGGGCGTCACTTCCGCATGAATCCGGTGCAGGAAACTCCCGAACGAACCATGTCCGGTGAGGACCTGCGTCATGCGGAAGGTAAGGACGCCGTGAGGCCTTTCCAGCCACGCCTCAAAGAGGGGACTTACCGCATGACGAGGTGCCTTCATATTACACGTACGACAAGCAAAGGGGTGTATTTAACAGACGTCGACGAGGAGGTGCTGTGGAAGGTTTTCCGGGAACTTTCAAGGACACCGCATTGGATACCTACCGTGCATTCGAATAATGGCGAATGCTATTTTCTGCGGTTGTTACTTCCCACTGTCCGAAGCCCGATGTCTTTCACCTTCCAGAGGACATTTGATGGCGTGGAGTATCCCACTTACCGCTCAGCCTGCGTAGCACGTCACCTTTTCGACGGTGACAAAAATTGGGATCGGTTGGTGTTTTGTGGAGTCGCGAACCCGGTAGCTTTGTGGGAGATGTATTGCCATCATATGTCTGAAGATTTTCTAAGAACTTTGAGGCGTGCTACTGGAGACGAAGACGAAGTAACTGATAAACGCTTGCTGAACACCTGTCTCAGTTCACTTCAAGATGTGGTCATTTCTATAGGCGGCAAACCGCTGATCGAATATGGGTTACCAGCTCCCCAATCATCACCGCATCAATCCGTGGAAATCGGGAGTATAACGCTGGGATAAATTACGATCCAGGCGAAATGACCACCATACGAAATGACCATGTCACTTTGTTTTCTTCAGAGCAAAAACAAATTTATGACACTGTCCTTGAAAGCGTTGCGTAAAACCAGGGTAACATGTATTTCTTGGATGCTATACCACTGATATATTTGCAGAGTTCCGATGTCCTTCTAAGTCTTGGCAAAGGCACTCTGACAGGTGGTGCTTCCAGAGTCTCTCGGTAGAGTGGTATCCAGCTTAGGAGAAGTCATTCGCTGTGTGAACTGGGTCATCAGTCGTATATCGTACCAGCTTCTTGAGTGTGTGAGGGACATCGCCGACGCCCAAAAATGATCAGGCTGCAGTAAATAACGAATGCATTCTCTCGGAAATTGAGGGGAATGAAGTGGTCTACAACTCGGATAAACACTGTTGTCGAGCAAGATGACGCCACACATTATCCCGTGGAATTCTGAACTCCCTGTCAGCAAGTGGACTTCCAGCGCATACCATCGTGTTGAAGGTCCGTGTCCCGATTAAGCTTCTTCGGAACCTTTGTCCTCCGGAATTGTGTAACGGGACCCGCCTTAAAGTCATCTCTCTCCACAGACACACCATTGAGGCGGAAATTCTTACGAGTTGTGGCGTAGGCGAGGCAGTATTTATACCACGCATTCCCTTCATACCTCACAACTTCCCGTTCCAGTCCAAGCGCGTACAGTTCCCCGTGAGTGTTTGCTTCGCGATGACCATCAATAAGTTGCAAGGGCAGACACTGAGGGCAGCGAGTGTCGATCTCAGGACGAGTTGCTTCTCACACGGGCAACTGTACATCTCTTGCTCCCACGTCACCAGTCCTGACTCACTTTACATTTTGGCTCCTGGCAGCATAACTAGCAACGTAGTTTATAGGGAAGTGTTGTAAGGTATGATACCTTTCTTTAATTCTTTAATTCTTTATTGTACACCATGATAAATAACAAATAAGTGGATATCAGAGTTCATGTACAAAGGCGAGCTTAACTCAAAGTTGAGTTTTCTTCCAGCAAACCATTGAGTGATAGAGAGAGATCACAGTAGAGGGTAAGATCCAGTGCACAATTTTAAAATTACTAATAATATGAATAAAATAATACATAAACATTCCTACATATATAAATACATACTCACATAATATATACATAAATACATATATGAATACATTCTTATATAATATATACACAAATACATATATACACCTACTATGTCATTGTGAAAGGAGATGCTCTTTAAGTTTCCTCTTGAAGATATCTAGAGAAGGGCTGTCACGTAAGGACCTTTGACCTTTTTTTTTTTTGGACCACTGTACGTATTTAATTTTTTTTGTGTCCTGGAATGTATTCCTGCATTATTTTCTCTATTTCCTTCAGTCACATCTTATGACTGAACTCAGCAGGATTCCCATATAACTCTCTTCACTCGCTTCGCTTGCAAAAAAAACTTATATTTTTATGCTATTTTAAAAGTTTTTTACTTATAATACTATAGCGACACTGACATCTTAGGTATTTTTGGTACTGAAGGCTCTACCTTCACGCAGACGACGTCGCGGGCAGCAGCTAGTGTGTTAATAAGTGTTAATATGTGTAACTGAAATAATCAGTTTTAGTATAGATTTAGGTATAAGTAATTTTACAGTACCTTAATAAGCAAATTGCTAATTTGGCAACGCTGCGTTTACCTGTTACACTTATTAATACTGTTAACACTTTTATATCTGTTACTGATATGTTACGGTTACACTTTTATAAGTGTTTTGGGTTAACACATTGAAAACACTCTTATAAGTGTTACATATTTGATTCTGTTACCAATTCAACATGTAACACTTATAATTCTGTAACCTTTATGAAGGTGTTTTTAAGTCCCTGGGTGTCACCATTATGCGTGAGCCATCATTATACGAGTTCCACCATTATGCGGGTGCCACCATTATGCGGGTGCCACCATTGTACACGGGTGGCCTAAAAGACACGGTAGAGCATAGGAGGATGTCTGTCCTGCATAAGGTTCAGTTGAAAACCAGCATCAGGCAACTACCACGTAGTTTTCAAAAATAATGACGACGTAGTTGAAAGACAGAGTTCTCATACTCATTTAAAATGTATACATACTTATGTTCCCACCGCAGGGCCTCAGGCCTCCTCTCTAGGAGAGGGAATGAGCCTTAATCTACCAGCGGACCCAATGCGGGTTGGTGATTGTCACATGTCTTGGAATTTTTGGTTCTAGGACATGCCGGTTTCCTCACGATGTTTTTCTTCACCGTTTTGAGAGCAGTGGTGATGAAATTTGTGAGCAAGACGTCACGGAAATGTTAGAGATAAATAATGTGACGCGACGGACTGTGAAATTGCTATGATCAAAACTAATAATCTCAGTTATTGATAAATACGGCAAGAAGTACTCGAGTGTCGCCATTATGCGTGTGCCATCAATATGCGGGTGCCACCATTATACGAGTGCCACAATTATACGGGTGGCCTAAAAAACACGGTAGAGCATAGGTGGATGTCCGTCCTTCTACATAAGTTTCAGTTGAAAACCAGCATCAGGCAACTAAACTACCACGTAGTTTTCAAAAAGAATGACGACGTAGTTGAAAGACAGAGTTCTCATACTCAATTAGAATGTATACATTTATGTTCCCACCGCTGGGCCTCAGGCCTCCTCTCTAGGAGAGGGAATGAGCCTTAATCTACCAGCGGACCCAGTGCGGGTTGGTGAATGTCACATGTCTTGGAATTTTTGGTTCTAGGAAATGCCGGTTTCCTCACGATGTTTTTCTTCACCGTTTTGAGAGCAGTGGTGATGAAATTAATTACATAAAGTAATGCGCCTGGCTGGGTTTAAACTCGCGACCTACAAATCGCAAGTCGGGGGCGTTACCACTCAACCACCACTGCTCCTAAATGTATATCACACCATTATTTACCTTTTTATTCTTTCCCAGGTTTCCTCAGTACCGGCGACGAGATCGCCCCCGGCAACAACGGCCTCAAGGACCAGGCCTTCGCCCTCCACTGGATCAAGAACAACATCCTGATGTTCGGCGGCAACCCTGACAGCATCACGCTGACCGGGTGCTCCGCGGGAGGAGCTAGCGTGCATTACCATTACTTGTCACCACTATCTAGAGGTAAGAGCGTTTAGTGCTTATCTTTAGATTTGAAATGTCTTGATCGAGAACAGTTCACGAATAGGGATAAATACGTAATGTATCGAAGAAAATCCACCAATTATATCATATCAGCCACCATAGGCGCGGGCTTGCGGACGGCGACTGTCCGGTAACTGTCCGGACCAAGCCCAAGTCGTTGACGGCGCGCACTGTTCTCGCGCGCCTCAAAGAGCTGTCATCAACAGCAGGGGCCAAGCCGGGTCGAAGCCTACTGGGGCCAGGGTTATCCGAAAGGAAAACTTGGTCCCGGTACGAAAGGCACGAAGGAACGGGGTGGGCTTTTAGTCAGTAAGAGTCTGACACTATCCCAGGGTTGTCATTGGATGATTTTTCCCACCATAAAAAAAGAACTGGTCTGGATCTGAAAATTTTATTGACTTGAAAGCTGATGATGATACGTGCTGTTCTAAAGACATCTACACTAATATTATAGAGGTTAAGTTTGTTTTTTATGTTTTCTTGTTTGTACCTCTGGAAGTACTGGTCCGATTGCTAAATTATTACACCGATAAAAAGCTGTTGCAGTCCTGAGTGGCACAGTGCACAGACTATATATTTATCAGCTTTCTATCGGTGAAAAAAAGTTAGGAATCGGACCAACGGCCGTATTATGACATCTTAAAACCATCATGTTTTCTGTGTGAGAAAAGGATAGTGCTATTCGTCCTGTATAGCTCCGTCTCTTTTTCACACCGAAAACATGATGGTTTTAAGAGGTCATAATACGGCCCCAGTACTTCCAGAGGTTACCTCCTACAAGCAAAAAAACTTAAAAACAAACTTTACCTCTTTATAATATTAGTGTACATTACTTTTAGTCAACGGCTTTAAATTGGGTAATAGCACATTTTAATTTTCGTGACGAACTTGGAAGAAATTATCCGACATCACATTTTAACTAATAATAAATAAAGAACATTCCAATTACAAAAAGCTTAGAATACCACCTCTTCTCTACAGATTTTGCTACACAAATTTAGAAGTAGTCACAGCTAAAATAAAATAAAATAAAACTTAGCGAAATAAAACAGAAAACGGGAGCCAGTCTACCAAACAACAGTTGAACGAACCCTAGCGAGCTACAAGTTACAAACTAGATACTGTCTCACAGTTCACAAACTCCGATCTCGTCGATTTGTAGATACAAAACCAATCGCTACCAGATTTCGCTCACGTAGTTATTAAAGCACTACCAACTAATACAGAGATATCTTGAGATAGTTATGATCAGAGAGATCGAAGACCGCTGTAGAATCGTGAATGAAGCAACCGAACAAATCGGAAAACAAACAGTTTATGACCCACGATGTTTATAAACTTCGTATGTTACATCAAGTAATTTCCTGACATTAGAGATTCTTGACTTTTCTTTCGACAAGGCCCTTTGTTCAATCCGTGAACATACAGCTTATAGTTACTAATTTAGTGATGTGACTTTGTAAATGATTTAGTTTTAGAGTCACATCACTAAATTTCTAGGGCGGACAACAATTTCCGTTTCCTTTTTCCACTTGGATTTTATCTTTGTCATAGTGTACGTTGTGCTCTTTTTTATTCTATAAAATACTGCAAAAACATTAAAATGTATTTACATCCGCGTTCTAAAGTAACCTAAAGTGACTGAAAACTTGACACTTTCTAAACTTGACACCGTCTAAATGCACAAACCATTCGATGCCAAAATGAAATTAAAAAAAAAAACTAACACAAATACTACGCGTTCCAAATGAGAATAGGAGCGCCGGCCATGTTGTGACGTTACGTCTTACTGTCAAATTGAAGAAATTGAGTAGGGTGAGCAAAAAAAGAAATTAGATAAATTTAATTTATTAACGAATCATGAACGAAAAATCTCTGATCAAAATCCAGTTCTTATATTTTGCTGATCTTTACGTAACTGTGTGAAGTGTCTGAGTAATGGCGTCATCACCGTCATCATCACTGCTGCTTTCCCTTATAAAATAAAACATGGATAATAGAGGTTCTTAATATTTATATCACTAACTATTGTTTTAAATCAAAATAGGCATTATTACCTGTATTTACAAAATTCAATCTGGATACTCAGTCGCACGAAGAAATATCAACAACGACGATAAAATGGCAGCTGGCAATTTGAATTTTGAATTTGAATTTTTGGCTTTAAAATGTAGCCAATAATGAAAATAAAAAGAAAAAATGTAGTATAATCTGTTAAATAATTATTATGAATAACTTTTTTATCTATTTCTTAGTATGACTTAACTACGGGTCAGAAACAAAATCATTGAAACGCAAATAAGCTTTTTTGCAAACCGTACTTTTCAATCAAAATTTGACAGATCGAGTTTATTGACTTTCCTATTCTCATTTGGAACGCATAGTACACGTGTCATGTTTGTCTTTGATGCCCCGAAAAAAAAAAAGGAACGAAATATTGGTAGAGAATATATTAAAAATGGCTGCAGCAGAGGTCTATAAAAAAACACATGAAATAAACAATTCGAAATTCAAACGCAAGCTGCTGCATACAGCATAAAGTACCTAATTGAAATCTTTTGTTCGCGTTCTTTTATCAAATTTTTACTAAATTCTCTTGAAAATGGAGAAAGCATAGTGCGCCATTCATCTTGTCATAACTTTTTTATTACACAAATATAACCTTTCCATATGAGCTTGTGAGTTTTATAGTTCACAAAACATTGTAATACGTGCATTTCTGTTCTTGTTATTTTGTTTAGTATGTCGAACATTGTGACATGTTTCTTATTATGACTGAACCCGATTTTGACTTAGTGGAGTTAGTGGTGGGGCTTATTATTTAGATTTAGTCAATCTAACTAGATGGGTAAGAAGTCGAGAACCAACCGAAGACGTCAACAAACCGTTGTGGAGCTAATGGAAGTGCAAAATAAAACCAAAAAGATCCAAAAAGTCATAATAACACGTATATACACGTAGGTACACATTACATAGCCTTAGAACGTTTTATTGATACTTACTATGCAAATATCTGCCTAATTGATACTATGCAAATATCTGCCTAAAATAGGAGATAATAAGCATTATATTCATATTAATAAAGTAGGTTTTCGGTTTATCTATAATATTATGTAAGTAAAAATGGAGCACTATTTCCTTAGATCACGCCATAATTTGAGAACGACTATACCGGGTTCATTCATCTTTTTTATTGTAATTGTTCATGGTTCTAATACTTTGTGGAAGTTTTTTACGGAAAGATTAATTAAGAAAATTTGTCAATTTCAGGAAACTACACCTATTAAACCTTCGCGCGATAGATAAACTCAAATATTCGGCAGATGAATTCGTGCCTTATCACTGGATTTAACTTAATCTTTGTTCCGTACCTACAGAGAAATAAATGAAAGTTTTTTTTTAAATTAAACAACGGTACATATTAAAAAATCGTGTTTAAAAAAAATTGCAGGTCCAAACGTAAAAATGTGGAATGTGTAGAGTGGAATTCTCTTGCGGAGTCTGTGTTTCTTGAAAATTATAACTTTTTAAAGTCATGAGTGAATAGCCACTGCTAGGCAAGCGTGCTCCATCGTTCCGCTCCGCCCAAGAGCGGGGGTTGTCATTGGATGATTTTCCCCTCCGGAAAAAAAACCTATGCTTATGTATTAAACCTCAATCGAACGCCGCTGTTCGCTCTCTCACTGTCTTTTTATTGTGTCTCTAATTACGGAATACAAAAAGTAAAAAAAAAAAATGCTCAAAAACGGTAATTTTAAAACTTGAAACAAGAAACAAATTTTCGTAGTTTAAAACTGTTTCTCGAAATTTTAAAACGCACTAAAATGCGGTAAAATTTTCAGTTAGAACTTCCTCAGAAAACAGTTCTCAAGAACAAAACTAACTACCTACGTAAACTAACTAGTGTTAATGTGAGCTTTCTACTTATCAACGAGATGCCTTTGTTCTTACCAAGTTCGTTCACTTGCTTTGCTATCATTACGTACCTTCACAAATATTACACGCTGTTAAGGGAAAACATACAGAGAAATTGCAGTTTCAATATTATAACGTAAACTTTGAAACGACTTTGTAATTACAGTTAGAGAATGATAAACAAGCTGTATTTGTGGAGTCAACAGCGCTTTGTAATATGTATGTATGTATATTAAGACTGAGTCATAGTCTATGACTCGCCCTTGCGTCGCAAGAATGTTTTTTTTTTTTAATTGGTGTAAACTACAATCCCTTGTTGCCCGTCATCATCATATCAGCCGAAAGACGTCCACTGTTGGACATAGGCCTCCCCCAAGCGTCGCCACAACGACCGGTCCTGTGCGTTACGCATCCATCGGATTCCCGCGACCTTGACCAGGTCATCGGTTCACCTTATTGGAAGCCTTGCGTAGACTTATAAACCCCTATTTTTCAATTAGTACAAAAAAATGGAGTTATATTCTTACCCGTTAGGTACTGTTCATATTTTTGTAGTTAGAAGTAAAAAAAAAACGAAATCCCAAAATTGTCCACGGAAGTCACAATTGGTCAATTCATAATAGAATCAATCATGCCACTAGAAAACACTACACGCAGTGTTTTTTTAATTTTGATCGTCATTTATTCATTCAAAATAGCCTTCAAAAACGAAATCCCAAAATTGTCCACGGAGTCATAATTGGTCAATTCATAATAGAATCAATCATGCTACTAGAAAACACTACACGCAGTGTTTTTTTTCGTTTTGATCGTCATTTATTCATTCAAAATAGCCTTCAAAAACGAAATCCCAAAATTGTCCACGGAGTCATAATTGGTCAATTCATAATAGAATCAATCATGCCACTAGAAAACACTACACGCAGTGTTTTTTTTCATTTTGATCGTCATTTATTCATTAAAAATCAATAGCCTGCACAATATTTCCATAAATTGATTGCCATTTAGGGATATAAATAAGCGCTAATAACTTTGCAGTTTGTGAATATTATTTATTGAGACTTTGCTACTAATTAAAAATTAGTGGTGTTTATAGGGTGACTGGCAATTAGTGTACGATACTTAAACAAGTGATTGTGCTCATGATAACCAACAACTTTTACTATGGTAACTAACCTGAAATCGCGAAAAAAAATCAGCTGTTCAGTACATTTATGTTTGCCTAATGTACTAAACAGCTGATATTTTTTTCGCGATTTCGGCTTTGCTCCCATAATAAAATTTGTTTGTTATCATTAGTACAATCACGTATTTAAGTATCGTATACTAATTGCCAGTCACCCTATATAATACCCTAATCGTTCTCTGTTTTTTTTTTTATCTGTTATAAACTAGTACTTGACTGCGATCCCGCCTGATAGTAAGCAGTGATGCAATCGTTGATGGTGAGGCGCACTAGTTTATTAAGAGCCTATTCACTCTAGCCTTGAAGACACCCAAATTATAATCGGACGGGAAGACCGCAGCAGGCAGACTGTTCCGGTCCTTCGAAGTACGCGGTATAAATGACGAGGCTCTCCATGAATCACTCTATTTATTGATGAAAACCCCATGAAAATCTGTTCAGTAGGGACTTTGTTTCAAAACAATATGTAAGGAAGGATGACGTCACCGTTGAAATTCATCTATCATCCTAATGTCTTATGGGGTCAGATAAACTTGTTAATCAAATATAGTATATCATATACCGTGTAACACAATTATAGGTATGTTAACGACACATATAGATGTGCCGGCAATATGGGAATATTTCTGGCAATATGGCCACCAATATTAATACTTCGGGCAATATTCCCACCAATATTCCCTCTTCACGGCAATATTGCCGACAACGATACATCTCTAACGACACATATACCGTATATTAGAGGAAGTTTGAAAATAGAGCCGGTGACTGAAAAGTTGAAAGGGAATCGTTTGTCTTGCCATGCTCATATGAAGAGGAGAAAAACGTATATTAAGTACTAAACGAGTTCCAAATATACATGTGAATGGATGGAGAGAGAGAAGGAGGCAAATGAAAAGATAGATGGATTGTGTGAGGAGTGATATGAAAGAAAAGGGAGTTAGTGATAGTGTGACGGAAGAATGAACGTGTTCAACCGACCACAAATACCTAACAGAGGACTAAGGTAGGAAGATTATAATCTATACTATACTATATACTTTAATACTATAATATAAGAAAGAGGTAAAGTTTGTTTTTATGTTTTTTTGTTTGTAAGGGGTAATCTCTAAAAGTACTGCTCCGATTGCGAAATTTTTTTCACTGATAGAAAGGTGCTTTATTCCTGAGTGTCATAGGGTATATTTTATGTACGCGGGCGAAAGCTAGTAGGTACATTTTTTTTCCGATGGGAAAAATCACCCTATGACACCCCCCGCTCTTGGGCGGAGCAGGAGATAGTGTCAGACTCTTACTGACTAAAAAACCCATCCCGTTCCTTCAAGCCTTCATACCGGGGCTCAAGCGCCCTTTCGGATAACCCTGGCCCTAGTAGGCTTCGACCCGGCTAGGCCCCTGCTGTTGCTGGCAACTCCTTGAGGCGCGCGGGAACAGCGCGCGCCGCCGTAAGCTAGTAGGTACATGATATGCCGAATATGTATCGTATTTGGGTAAAACAGTTTACCTTTTCAGCTATTTAGTTAATATATTGTCTTAAACCCCACGCCTGTTCCTAATAATCTTGAGTAAATACGGTGGCATACGGCTTTGCCCTCTTTTTTAACAATGATAGGCTCGCGTTTGACCACCATCTCACCTGTTGGTAAGCGATGATGTGGTCGACGATGGAGCACGCTTGCCTAGAAGTAACCTATTCACTCTTGACTTAAAGACCACTAAGTTGTAGCTATCAGGAAACAGACTCCGGCAGGGAATTCCACTCCTTGGCTGTATACAGTTTATCATCAACCAAAAATAACAAATATATAGTCTGTCGAATCTAATAAGTCAACAGAAAAAATCCATATATTCGGTACTTTTTATAAGGTTCTTCTGTTAGTAAACAATGATCTCTATCTCTTAATCAACCTTGATTGAACCCGTGTTGGCTACATTAGATTTCATTAAATCCAAATAATTGCCCAAGTCGTTTAACTTATTAGACAGACTCTAAAAGCAAGTATCTAGATAGAAATCTGATTAAGAATTATTATTACGGAATTGCTACTGTATTTCATGTTACTCGTACTTTCGTACAAAGGTTTATTTGTTTTTTTAGAAGGCCTTTGCTTTCCACGAAAAATCTGGTTTACAGTGAAATGAATGAATGAGTAGCCACTTACCTAAAGAAGAAGCCAACCATTGGTTTGTCCAAGAATGAAATCTAAATGACGACGAAAGAAAGAAAGAACAGTGCGCCTCACCATCATCGATTGCATCACTGCTTACCATCAGGTAAGATTGCAGTCAAGCACTATGTTATACAAATTTAAAAAAAAAGTTTATTCACGAGAAAAAAGACGCAATCCTAAAACTAGTTAACAAACATAACGCATCAATTGATAGGGAAGATATGCGTCGCTTCCGCACAAAACGGCCGAACGCTCAGCATAAAGCTGCGGCCTCACGCATAGTGCGATAACTCACAGCGCTGGTTTTCAGCGTGGCCCGGTCGCTGTGTCGACGTAAACAGGCCTGAACGATGCAGTGAAATAAAAGTTGAAAAAAAAAACTGAAAATACAGAAGAATTATAAATTAAAAATAAAATAAATAGGTAGATAAGCTGACAAATACTATAATAATAATAATATTCGAGTATATGTTTGTGCTATGTTAAAAATCTTTGTAACAATGTACGTAATACAAAGATTTTATTTTACGAAACAACTTTTGTAACCACAAATCTGTAAATTGGACTAATTGGCCCACCACTTCCTATGTCAAACGTTCTCTAAAATGAAAACCCTTGGCGTGGCGACACAGACACAGCGCCAATTACCAGTGTCCCCTTTTTGGCAGCTACAGCTTTATACGGCTAAACGGCTTTGCGCCACTTCGGAAAACTCAATCGGAACTCGGACTTATGACGCACGAAAATTCGAAATGTCAAACGATTTGGTTCTTTTTTTGAATGTTTTGTTTTCGAATTCAGTTGTCAAAAGTGTTCAAAGGATTTCGGACTTTTGACATACGGAACCGGAACCGAACCAGAAGACGCAGTGTTTGACGGCCTCCCACATAGTAGATCGATAACGTGTACCTCTAGCCAAGTTGCTAATCCGCTAGTAGAAAGCTTCAAATGTACGGGAATGACGTCATCTCAACGCTCAGTCACGTGGTCTCAACAAAAGATTCGGCGACGCGGCCAACTCAAAGCGTTCGACGCAAGCGAAACGGTTGTAACTTGACTACGGAGGCTGGTGAGGATTGCAGGTACACGATAGATGCGAGCCGCATAAGACCGGTCATTATGGCGACACTTGGAGAGGCCTATGTCTGACAGTGGAAGTCTTTCGGCTGAAATGATAAAGGTAATGATGTGTCAGCCGATTTGGTTCTTTTTTCGAACGTAGTTTTCGAATTCAGTTCTCAAAAGTGTTCAAAGAGTTATTCTCCATTTTTAACGGAATCCATTAAAATGTTTTCCACATAATGTGGAAACAGACAAAAACAATTACAGTAAAATACAGTCTTAGTTTTGCAGACAATTTTCGGTCATTTTGGTTTGAAGTTGTATTTTCTATTTAGAATAGAATAGAATAGAATAGAATAGACTATTTGTGTTTCACAAATGGTAAAAGCAATTTTAAACTGCTTCAAACCATTCCAAAATATAAATTTCTTGCTACTGACATCGGCTTAGGCCGCGCGTAAGTAAACAATAGTAATCTGATTAAAGATTTTTGAAGGCGAACATTAAACGATAGGTTTTGCTGTCAGTTTTGCCACAGTCAAAATTATGATTGATGAAAAACCTACCTTCTAATGCGATGATTGACGTTTTTTTAGAACTAAGAAAACCATCATCAATGATTGATGGAATTGATTGACGCTTGCATGACCGTGTAATGGTCGCCTTAAATAGTTCCATTAGTTTTTCAGTTCATTCTTTCCTTTTTATAAGTAACATTAATAGGAATAGAAGTTTAGAAAGAAGAAATTTTTGCACAGTGGTAAAAAAATTCCACAATTTATAAAACAATTGAACTCATTCTTTATCCCTAGTAAGGAAATATGTAAACATGCTATTCTGGCAGTCTCGTTGTGAAAATACGTAGCTTCGTTTATAAATTATGCTTGCTCCTCGCTCCCATGTTACTGGCCACATCTGGCGGATGCCGCATTTGAATGTGCTTACAGATAAAAAAACAGACATAGACAAAAAACGTTCCTTGTTTGTTTTTAATTTTAGCTCTGAGACCAACGCAATACGGTTTTATAACTGGACCACGTGTAGATGAAGTGTTTGAAGAGGAGAGTTCTTAAGAAATACCTCTTAGAGTTTTCTTTCTAAAAATACACTGAATTGAATTACACAAAAAAAAAATGAAGAAGGAACCTAAATGCATCCGCCAACAGTATCACCGCTAGATATTTGCAAACCTATCCTTTCGATATTTTTTTTTCATATTTCTCAAAAACAGCTGAATCGACCTTTTCTATTTGCAGGATTGAATATATATTTTTTTTTAATTTTAATATTTTAAATTGAGGGTAGCTCTGCAAATATCTCGCGGTGAAACTGTTGACACTTCTGTGCTTCTATTTATGTTCTTCATTATTTTAGTTTTGTGTAATACAGTGCGGTGGTGTATTTTTAGGAATACAATGAACTGTCTAACCTAAATTGGTTAGACAGTTACTAATTACTGTAATTATGCAATCAAAAGTGATATAAATCAGTCACACAAACGTTACCGTTTTCGATAACCCTTGTAGAGATAACATGCTAATTAGGTTGTGGAAGTCATCGCTCGATGTAAAATTCTGTTTGTATTCGATTAGACGGGAAACCTGCGCTAACGTGTTGAAATAAGGCTAGGCAGATGGGAATCAAATCATATAAGGTTAGGCAGATGGGAATCAAGTCATATAAGCCCGGGTAGATTGGAATCAAATCAGATAAGGTTAGGCAGATGGGAATCAAATCATATAAGGGCAGATGGGAATCAAGTCATATAAGCCCGGGCAGATGGGAATCAAATCAGATAAGGTTAGGCAGATGGGAATCAAATCATATAAAGCTAGGCAGATGGGAATCAAATGATATAAGCCTGAGCAGGCGGGAATCAAATTATATAAGGTTAAACAGTTGGGAATCAAATCATATAAGGCTAGGCAGATGGGAATCAAATCATATAAGGCCAGGCAGATGGGAATCAAATCATATAAGCGATTCACCCTGTTCACGATATGCGGGGGTACACCTTAGACCCCAAGGATAACCCCCGGCTAGTGGAAAACTATTTCATATCATTTAGAAAGTAAAGTTATATGGTTAATAGTTTTGGGAGGCTGCAGTAGACTGGTTACCAAGTACCTACCACGAAAGTAAATACCCCTCCATCTTCAGCCAAAGTCTACTGCTAAAAATACATCCATAAAATAATTAGGTACGGAGTTAATTGATAATTTTGTTTGTAATTGTCATCGTGCATCAAATGAGATAAATCGTGTATTATAAGGTCGACAGGTCGTTGCCATATTTAAGTTATCACAGTCCACCAAAGTCAAGCTTTAAACTTTTAAAACAATCAATCAAAACACTAGATGACATTTTGTTAATCTAAAGATAAGGTCGTTTATGCTCGAAAAGTATAAACAACCATATCTTTAGATCGCGTTGACTTAGGAGTTTGATATTTTCGCTGCTCTTAAGGGGTGACCAGATGGATGCAAACTAGCACAAACCAAACACTAAACCAAGGTGACCTTGGTTTGTTGTGTGTTTGGTTTGTGTTGCGTTGTTGGATGTAAACCATATGCCAACATGTTCGATGTTTGGGAAAACGCGCCTCCCAACCAAGGGCGTTGGAGGTCATGGATTACAACTGCTGTTTACACGAATTGAAACTAGCAAGGTCACCAAGGTTGGGATTGGGACCATAGAAATATAAAAATCTTATCGAGTCTCTTCAGGAAAAACATCGTAGGCGACAATTTGCATTTTTTGCGGAAATGAGTTTTGTCTTCTTCCATAATTAAAAAGCATTTACGAAAATACCTATGTTATAGTCTGTCTAATAAGTCAACCGACTTGGGAATTTTGTATAATATTTAATCATTTAAAAAATACTTATATTCGATACTTTTCATAAGGTTCTTCTGTTAGTAAATAATGATCTCTATCTCTTAATCAACCTTGATTATTGAACCCGTGTTGACTACATTAGATTTAATTAAATCCTAATAATTACCCAAGTCGTTTAACTTATTAGACTCTAGTGGTAACAATTCTACTAGATCGGTAGTTATATGAAGAAATATTTTTTTTATAAAATGTAGTTATCATAAACACTTTATGGAAGAGAAAATCTAGTCCTTACAAAAACGCTCACTGTCGCTTACGATATTCTTCCTAAAAAGGCTCGTTATATCTATGGTTGGGACGTTGGTTTACATCCATCTGGCCACTCCTTTAGGGGCAGCATAGTATACTAATTTTCACAGTAAGTCAATTGCGTAATGCGATAATAACTACAACTTGAGAGGGCCCTTCCCGAACCGTGTATCGTCAACCTGAGTATGATTTAAAAGCTTATTAGTTCATCAATGTAATTTACCGCAATGTTGTTAAAGAGGCAACTCGAAAAAAAGAGAGATAACACCTGCCCCCCTAGCCATGTTACAATCGAATTCCGTTCTCTAATCGGTAACGCCTTGGTGACAGCAATTGTAGAAAACGATAAGTTGGTAGCCATGTTGACGCCCCTGAGTCGGCCGCTCGTTCTACAATGTAGCGTTTGTATAACAAAGGATGTAGCGTTAAATATTGTAGAAACGATTTTGAATGATGTGAACTTGGCTACGAATTGTCTATTCGTTTGTTCTGACCACGCGACTTTACGTTGAGATGACGTCATTCCCATAAGTTTCGTCACTTTTCGACAGCGTTAACGATTGTAGAATAACAACTTGGCTAAGCGTGCTGCCCCCCTAGCCAAGTTACAACCGTTTCGCTTGCGCCGAACGCTTTGAGTTGACCTTGCCCCCAATTCTTTTGTTCTGACCACGTGACTGAGCGATAAGACGACGTCAATCCCGTACATTTGAAACTTTCTACAAGCGTTAACTATTGCAGATTAGCAACTTGGCTAGGGGTACGCTCTGTTCGCATTCGATAATTCTTTTCTTTACCCAAATATTTCACAAAACTTTTTTTTATGTACTTACATAATTTTTGACATTTTTAATTTATGAGTACGTTATGAAGGGCCAAAGTTCATGGGAAATAGCAGACTTTCGGAGGTATTTTCTGGATTAGTTTTATGCAAAATGATTTCGTAATGAAATCTAGATAATATCCACGAGATGTCTGTGTTTCTAAAATGTCTATAGAAAGATGATTGTGTAATAACGTCATAATCACGTAAGAACGGTTGTATGAAAATGTATCTCGACACATAATAGATAGATACAGAAGTCAATCTCATGTATGTTCACTTTTTATACAATTGCAGTCACGGATCTTGAGCGCTGGCTTTAAGTTGCGCAGAAGTCAAATATTCGGCCTCTTTAGTGCTGCGAAGTGAGACGCGGGGGCGGCTTGCAGCGCCATCAAAGTCAAAGTCAAAAGTTTTTTATTTCACATAGGCCTACATAGGCACTTATAAAACGTCAGAAGCTAGTGCACGGTTCGAAATTGGTCGTTTCCTATGGAGAAGAACCGGCAAGAAACTCCATGGTTACTCTTTTAGAGTATAGTATTCATCGCGTCATAGACGTCACTCCCGATTCGTTCCCTGCGTTGCTGCATGTATCTAACAATGAAGACGATTGGTTCGCCAATGTATGGAATGCGCAAAGCGATCCCCACTCTGACGCCGAGCGCTCAAGATCCGTTTGGGCAATTGTACCTACAGTAGGCGATCGCTCAGCGCATTGCGGCAAACTATACGAGTGCGACCGGGCGATTTAGCCGAGATATCGTGTCCGTGAGCGGTGTCTATGTGTGCGTTGCTCGAGCGCGCTTTGTATGTAGATTGTCTTCTGTACCTATCTGCTTTTTGATCTCGGGTTGTAAATTCAAATATTCGATGATTACTTTATAACGAGTTAGTTAATTACTCATAATTAAGATGAATAATGATGCGTGCTAGCTCAGGTTCTTGTGCTATTTAAAGTTATACATTATAGACATTTAACTGGTAGAGAGAGCCTTGAGAGATTAAGAGCCCTACATTTATTAAATGATAAATGATATTTATTTAGCAAATAGGTATTAAAAAAAAACACTTTTCAGTCGGTTTAAACTGGATGAGGCCGATGTTTCCTAGCTGACTATCCTGAGAAACACCGAAACAAACTCAGGGATCAAAGTCTAACTCACTGTCCGGCCGTCCGGTTACTGACCGGACCAAGCCCAAGGAGTTGTCAGCAACAGCAGGGACCCAGCCGGGTCGAAGCCTCGGTCGAGGCCCCGGTACCAGGGTTATCCGAAAGGGCGCTCGAGCCCCGGTATGAAGGCTAGAAGAAACGGGGTGGGTCTTTTAGTCAGTAAGAGTCTGACACTATCTCCCGCTCCGCCTAAGAGTCATTGGATGATTTTTTCCCACCATAAAAAGGGATCAAAGTCTCTTTTTAAAGTCCATACAGAAAACATTTAATGGTCAAATCATATGAAAACCATGCCGATTAGGGTCTGAAATAATCTTTTGAAGAAAGAACCAGATTTGAGTGGACCTGTCCAGTCAATGCAAGCATTTGTCAGTATGTGTGTAGCTCAAACTTTAGACTACTAAGGAGCTCAACAACTTGACTTATTTTCAACAAACATAGACGCTTGAAAAAAAAATTATGAGCTCTTTTTCACGACAATTTGTTATTATAGATTAAGTTTATGAACTTTTAAATAACCGTGTTGAAAAACGTCTTTTGATACACGCAATTTTCATTTCAGTCTTTTGGCTGCAATACGGCCGCACCTTCGACTTGGGCTATTCCATCTTGGCTGTAGAAACTTCGTTTGCCCACTTGTATGTGCACTGTTTTTCTGAAACAATAAAGAAAAATTATCACCACATTACAGTACAACTATGAGTTTAAACAAAGAATAAATTTTCAACACATTTATTTGTAGCGACATTTGTGGCGCCCATTGAATTATAAAAACCCAAGAAGCCACAGTCTCAAACAAAAGTAACATTCGAAACTGTTACCAATGGCGCCAGCCACATAAATCGCGCAATTAAAGTTCTTCGCACGATTTGAACATAGGTATACGAGAGCCCAAAATCAAATACCGGGCAGTTACCCAATCCAGATAACACCAGTCTGGTCGGAAGATCCTCCCTTTTCAACAGAGGTTTGCGAGACTTTACCTCTAAATATTCATGAAGCTATAATGGTTTTTCTAGCAAAATCGAATAAGAGGAGCAGAAGGCATCTTCTGTGAAGATATTCAACATTCTATTACAGTCTATTTGTATTATAATAAAGTACACGTTATGAATAAATGAACTTACTTCCTCCGCAGCTAAGTAAGTACCTAGAGATTTGTTTAAGTTATTATGTATTCTAAATTCCAGCCTAAAGTCTAGACTAGGTTTTTAAATATTAAATGTCTATACTAATGTAGCTTTTACGTAAAGTAACTGCTTATACATACACTTTTATTGTGCTGATAAGGTCGCTATACAAAATAAAAATACTTACCAAATAACAACATGACATTTCACTTTACCGTATTTGCTAAAGTGATTGACAGAACAGATGTGGGCTGAGGGATCAACTTCAATATATTTTTGTGGATCTTAGTATATACATAATACAGGCACACAGGTCTTATATAATTCAGTTGTGATCAGCTACGTCCCGTCTTTAGGGCATACAGTAATCAGTTTCGAAATTGTTTTATTTTTGAGATTTGAACAAACGAAAGAAACAAAATTCACAACAAAATCGAAAAATAGTTTTTTTTTTAAAGACTCAACAGTTTACCACAATTTATTTTAGGTTTTTTTTTTTGTTAGTTGCCAGTTTGATTTTTTATTAAACTGGTATTATGCACGTACATTTTAACCTTTCGAATATAGATTAGAGACACAATAGAAAGACAATGGGTGAGCGAATGGCGTTCGCTTGGGGAATACACTTAATAAGCTCTTTTTTTGTTTGTGAAGTTCCAAATTCAAATCACATTATTCCCTAGGGAAAATCGATATTACATTCAATCCGTAGAGACAGAATGACTTGCTTTAAATAAGGGTGATATGCATAGATACAAGAATGGAAAAGAGTGTCCATGGAATTTTTTGCATTCTTCTCTATAGAGATCTACGCTTTGGAATGTGCAATTAGCATCATTTTTTGGGAACACGTTCATTGTGCGAGCGGTTAGGGAGTGGAATTCCTTGCCGGAGTCTGTGTTTCCTGATAGCTACAACCCGGGAATCTTTAAGTCGAGAGTGAATAGGTATCTTCTAGGTAAGCGCGTTCCATCGTTGACCGCATCGTCGCTTTCCATCAGGTGAGATAGCGGTTAAACGCGAACCTATCAACAATAAAAAAATAAAAATAAAAATTCTGAATGACTTCTTGTCATTTCAAAAGTGCCTGTAAATGGTTTATTTGAAATGAAATACTTTGAATATTTGAAACTATAAAAGGGCATTATCAAACAAGTGATAGGTATAAAATAGTACATTGTTACACTAAAGATGAAAGTAACTCATTTCGTCCCGAGAAGGAGTTAGCGGGCGAGCGCAGCGAGGTCGCTAATTCGAGGGGTTAAATGCCCGCTCCTCAGGCAACTTCAGACCTACTTTCAGAGTATGAGTAATGAAAAGAATATTTATTATATACCATTAGTTCTATACCCTCAAAAGTTATCTATTGATAACAGAGGCCCTGCGGTACTTACTGCTGCGGTAGCCACGAGCCCCACATATTCCTCAGACCAGAAAATAAAGCATTCATCAGCCTAACTCCCCTACCGTGTTTCCAGGCACATTCGCCCGAGGTATAGCGTTCAGCGGCTCCGCCCTCGCCGAGTGGACGCACTCCATCAAGCCGGCGGAGAAGGCGAGGGCGCTGGCCACCATCGTGGGCTGCCCCACCACCACCAACAAGGAAATGGTGGACTGCCTCAAGTACAGACCTGCCGAAGTCGTTGTTAATGCGCAGATTGAGATGTTTGTAAGTATTTAGCCACATATTTTATGAAGAGTGGTCGACCAGTAGTAATGGCCTCCAACCCAGCCAGGCGAATTACTTTGTGTAATTTATTTCATCATCACTGCTTTCTAAACGTTGAAGTAAAACACATGTCGTGTCATGCCATGTCGGTTTCCTTACTAGGAAACCGACATGGCCTAGAACCAAAAATTCGAAGACATGTGACATCCACCACCCGCACTGGGCCCGCGTACGAGATTACTTAACATTCCCTCTCCTAGAGAGGCGGGCGTGAGTCCCAGAAGTAAATACAACATAAGGCATACTCAGCTTTATAATGTTCCCACTGCTGGGACTCAGATTATGCTATGATATTTCTATGAGACCAATTCGGAAGCAGAATTTGGAACAAAAAAAAAACACTTTTTCAAAATCGACCGAGAAATCAGTGAACATACATAGAAAAAATACATACTGCCGAACATATTATAAACTCGTCCTTTTTAAAGTCGGCTAAAAATTTTAATCACCGACATTAAAAATTATACAATATGTAACAACAACCGCACATCCTGAAAGTAGTATGTTTAGAATCGGTTACTGAATCAGTTTCAGCTATTTTTATAATAAGTAATTTTTATCCTAAAATAATCAAGAATTATTTTAGGTTAACCCCTGAGACCTCAAGCATTTAAATAGGTATAAATACGGGAAAAATGGAAAAGTTGCTTATTTTCGTACAGACTACTTTATGAAGAATTTCTTATTTATATTCTTAGATACATAACCAATAAATAAAACGCTCAATATTTTAAAAATCTACGCGGACTTTCAATAATCTTAGTGTTCAACCGAATGGCGCGAAATCGAAAGTTTGCGTCTTTAACGCGTAAATAAACTGTTTTTCTTTCTTCTTTTCTTTCTAAATCCGCCGGCGTTCGCTTGGGGTTTGAGGGGAAAATTACCTATTTTGATAAATTCTCAATTGATTGCATCACAAGCGTGTTTGTATGTGCTTATAGCCCAGGGCTGTATGGATACCAACACCGATGGGCTACGAACTAATGCGTTGATCCCCATATTTACTTGCCTACGATTAGAGTAAAAAAGTAATTACAAATCGCACAGCCAAGTGGATGTTCAATCGAAAATATTTATCCAAATAATTACTTTTAATTGAACAGCCATTTCGCTGGATAAATTCCAATTTCCGTTTAGTTATTAAGCACATTGAGAAAATATGGCTGCATAAATATACGCCTCAATCAGCCGCAGTATGTTTTAAATATTGGCATTCGGCCAGGGAGCTGTTCTCCGGTGCTTTACAACTTAATCGTGAACCATCAGAGCCAGTTAACGGTAATAAATAAATACTTAATTCATTAAACCCCAAGCGAACGCCGGCGTTCGCGCACCTATTGTCTTTCAATTGTGTCTGTAATTATCACGATTGAAAGGCTAATAGTCGATATCAGAAGCGAGACAAAAGCTTTGCAAACATTGATAGACACTTTATTTTTTATTATAGCCTTTTCCCGCGGCGTCGCCCGCGTACATAAAATATAGCCTATGTCAATAATGATTAAAGCAGCTTTCCGACGGTGAAAAATTTTTAACAATCGGACCAGTACTTTTAAAGATTACTTCCTACAAACAAAACAAGAAACTTTTCCTCGTTGTAATATTACTAGCTTTTGCCCGCAGCTTCGCCCGCGTACTTAAAAAAGCTTATGTCACTCAGGAATAAAGCAGTTTTCTATCGGTGAAAATATTTTAGCAATCGGACCCGTACTTCCAGAGATTACCTCATACAAAAAAAAATACTTTACCTCTTTATTATAGTAAGTGTAGATGGAGATTAAGGTATTTCATAATAAAAAATAAAGTAATGATGATATTACACCTCGGAAACCCCTCATTAAAAAACCTTCATTGTTTTTCTACACCGGCAACCGTCGGCTCAGTAACACCCTCGCCAACGGCTCGAGCGTATTCCGCCTTGCAATGACAATCTTTCTGCACTTGTATCAAAATGTACTAATTCCATCTTCAGGAATGGAAGGTGCATATGTTCACGCCGTTCACGCCCGTGGTGGAGGCGCCAGGAGTGCGCGAACCGTTCCTGCAGCAGTATCCGTACCACGCCACCAGGTCAGGCAGCATGATGAACCTGCCCTTCATCACTTCTGTAACATCTGAGGAGGGACTGTACCCGGGTGCTGGTAAGTAATCATCATTTCATCCGATAGACGTCCTTTGTTGGACATATGCCTCCCCCAAGTGTCGCCACAATGAACGTTACTGTGCGTCCCGCATCCATCGGATTACTGCAACCTTCACCAGGTCATCGGTCCACCTTTTAGGAGGCCTAAAAACGCTGCGTTTTCTGGTACGCAATCGTCCCTCCAGAATATTTCAGCCCCATCGGCCATCTGTTCTGCGAGCAATGTGCCCTGCCCATTGCCACTTAAGTTTGGCGATTCTTCGTGCTGCGCCGGCAACCTCGGTTCTCCTGTGGATATCTTAATTTCTGACTCGATCACGAAAGGAAACTTCGAGCATAACCCTTTCCATTGCCTTTTGGTAAGTAATATCTTATTTTAAATCTGGTCAGACTGACCCAGTTAAGTGCAATAAATTTTTATTTTATTACTAGCTTCTGCGAGCCGTTTTGCAAGCGTTAAAGTCGGTTTCTCCATACAAATTTTGGACCCCCGTTTGATCCCCATAGGGGGAGAATTCCGGAAAATCCATTCTTAGCGTGTGTCTACACCCTATAAGGAACCTGTATACCAAATTTTAAGTTTGTAGGTGTTATAGTTTCTGAGATTTTGTAATTAATCAGTGAGTAGTATTTCGCTTTTATATAATACTAGCTTTTGCCCGCGGCCTCGCCCGCTTATATAAAATATAGCCTATGTCACTCAGGAGTAAAGCAACTTTCTAATCGGTTACCAACGATCACGATTCCTAGCTTTCTGTTTCCAATTCTTAAGGAAGACACCCACATCGCACCACCATCTACTTCATGGTCTGCAGCGGCCCCGTCGCTGCGTCTGGGCACCAATCCTATGTTTTACGGGCTTGCAGGTCTTTAGACATGCAGCAGACATATCCTGCCCAGGCCCATTTAAGATGAAGTGTGTAATTTTGTAAGGATTTCAGTACCAATTCGAAAATCTTCCTAATCTCACTACTTCACAAAACTTCTCCTAGGCCATATTTTTACAACCCCAGGGCTATCCGAAAGGGCTAGAAAGAACGGGGCGGGTCTTTTAGTCAGTAAGAGTCTGACACTATCTCCCGCTCCGCCAAATGTCGAATGCATGATTTTTTCCCACCATAAAAAAAAAATATATCTTTACAACCTCTTCTTTTCCAGCCTACCAGGAGTCGCCCGACCTACTGCAAGATCTGGAAGCCAACTGGAACCAGCTGGCTGCCAACATATTCGAGTACAACGACACCCTTCCTCTGAACCTTCGCAATGACGTCGCGCAGAAGATCAAGCAACACTACCTCGGAGGCAAACCGGTCAGCCAGGAGACTTACCCGCAACTTATTCAGGTATCAACTTTTCTCTTTATCTCAGGGTTTCTGGTTCAGACGACGAGCAATGGGTAGCTTGCCGTCCGTTTAGGACCAAACCCGGGTCTACGGCCAGTGCAAATGCAGCTTAAGCCAGCGCGGGACCTGTAGCGAATTCGACCAAGGGGCCCCTGTATAGACCTATTTTTAAGATAAATAAAATATTGTAACGACAGTGTAATGACACCAATATTTGTTGGGCATACAAATATTGGTGTGTGCAAGGCAACGCATAGTGAGTCTATATTTTATAATTAACACCATGTACTGTACCTACATAGGTACGAGTATACCTATGTGTCACAAATAAACATATTTGACTTTGACATCTAAGGCGCCATATAAAAACTAAAAAAGTACAAAATCCAGCATCGCGCAATCAAAGGTCTCCGCGCGATTTGAATATATATAGGGTGTCTGGCAATAAGTGTACGATACTTAAACACGTGATTGTGCTTATGATAACAAACAATTTTTATTATGGGAGCAAAGCCGAAATTAAGAAAAAAATAGCAGCTGTTCAGTACATTAGGCAAACATGAATGTACTGAACAGCGGTGCCGATGCCTGCCAGGGCTGTAGACGGGACCTGATATTTAGCTGTTCCGGGCAAAGGTAATTTTCGCCGCCCTTTACACAAAACCATATAAGTCGTGAGTCTTAAGTCTTAAATAATCCACTATCCAACCCGAAGTAGGTTGGAAGGTGGCACATACAATTCTCAACCTGCCAACTTGGGTGTGGATGGCTAATGACTAGGTTGGTAGATAGGAATAAGTCAGTTTTGCCGCCCCTCATTTTTTGCCGCTCTGAGTATGTGCCCGGCTTGCCCCCTTGCCCCCCCCCCCCCCCCTTAGATCGGGCCCTGCCTGTACATTATCCGAAAGAGTTACTGTGGCCCTCGCAGTGGGTAATGTAACTATAAGTTTTAGACATAAAAACATGACACTTTCTCGCTCCACCCAGAGTGGGACAAATCATTTGATGAATTGCTACGAAACGGTGAAAGGTACCAGTTTAATAACCTTTATGAAACTTTTGAGCATGACATTAGATTATAATGTGCCCTGTGTAAGTACTATAACGAAAATCTCTTTTGTTCAAGCCATAATGGCTGCAATAAAATGATTTTAAGAGCCTTTAACATTTCTCGGAACGTTATTTTTTGCATTAAATTTCACACATAAGGGTTCGTTTTCAGACAAATTGAAAGTCTGGAATGGTAGAAAATAGTTGTTAATGACATTAATTATAAATCAGAACGGTTAAAATAATCTATAGTGGTCTCGATTCTCGCAATTTTACGTTTTTTTTTATTAGTAAAAGGGAGTATCACACTTTTACTAACACTGCGTTACAAACATTCCCACAGCCCTAGACCAAAGTTACCTCAATCTATTTATATTTCTACCAAGCACTATATTATCTATCCGAGACTTAGACGTTAATTCATTAAGGCCCAAGCGCCCGAAAAGTGCCATAAAACAGCAACTTTCTTAAGCCTACTCCTCGGTAACGGCCAGGTTAATAGGTTTGAAAAAAATATATGTTTATCATAGATACATGAACAACATTATCAACTTTTGATTTTTTCGGGCTATTAATACTTTTGTCAAAAAAAAATAATTTAGCAATTTCTTGGCAATGTCGCAACTTTTCCCTACTCCTTCGAAACGGCTTGGATCTTTAGAAACATTTTTACACATAAAAATAATTGGTGGTTAAATATTCTTCAAAGTGGACATTGCATATGTAAATCAATCAATATTTCGCAAAGAAAATGGATTTAAAGGTCAGTCGCGCGCTTTCCGAGCACTGTTGGCCGCAAATAAATGCACAGATTTGCGTACTGCCGCCTAGGCGGGTGTGAGAGGTGCGTCCACATAATTTTGGCTACCTAGATGGTTCAAGGGACTATAAGCCTTAAACCCCAAGCGAACGCGGTTCACGCGTCTATTGTCCTATTGTGTCTCAAATTGACAGTAACTGAAAGGTAGCCTATAAAGGGAATATTGTAATACTGTGCCTATATGTTGGGTGTCGTAACTTTGATAATTCCAATTGTAGGGTAGAAGATACGAGCCTTGCAAAAACGCAAAATCATTCCACCATATCTATCGGGCTGTTCCTACGCGCACGCCGACTGATGTCTTTACGATGTCTTACCTTCTTTATGAAGACAACCCTTCACTCTTGTTCAAAACCTCTTTTATGTGTGTCACGCGTCTTTTCGAACTGATACGAGTGTTAAAACCTAGCCGTTGTTACGAACATTCTTTAAAGTGAATTTGAAAGTGTTTGGAGGCAGTTCGAGTGCTCGGTTCCATCAAGCCATGATCAAGCCGTCACTTTAACGGACGAATCCAGCACGCTTAGCCAAGTTGTTATTCTGCAATCGTCGCTGTCGAAAAGTGATGAAACGTATGGGAATGACGGCATCTCAACGTAAAGTCGCGTGGTCAGAACAAACGAATAGACAATTCGTAGCCAACTTCACATCGTTCAAAATCGTTTCTACAATGTTTAACGCTACGTCCTTTGTTATACAAACGCTACATTGTAGAACGAGCGGCCGACTCAGGCGCGTCAATATGGCTACCAACTTATCGTTTTCTACAATTGCTGTCACCGAGGCGTTACCGATTAGAAAACGAAATTCGATGAAACTGGTTGTAACTTGGCTAGGGGGGCAGGTCAGAGTGCATTCTTCCTAAACCAGCCTAATTCCTGGTAGTATATTATTAAGACAAGTAAAATAACGTTAAAAAAAAAGATTTATTAACCTAAAAACGAATCACATAAGTAAGTTGTATAAGAATAGTTTTAAACAAATTTAGCAATATTACAATCTGAGGAACAGCGTCATCACTAAATCAACAAGAGAATATTGAAATACAAAGATATAGGGTAGCGTTTCCGAGTCCACAAACCAAAAAGATGGCGCGTCCCGTCGCCTGCGGTAGTTTTTTTTGGGCAAAGGTATACTTGCCGCCACGGATCTTGAGCGCTGGCTTTAAATTGCGCAGAAGTCAAATATTCGGTCTCTTTAGTGGTGCGAAGTGAGACGCGGGGGCGAGGAGTGTCAGTGATTGGCTCGCCGCGCCATTGCGTCATAGACAATAGACATCACTCCTGATTCGTTCCCTGCGTTGCTGCATGTATCTAACAACGAAGACGATTGGCTGGCCAATGTATGGAATGCGCAAAGCGATCCCCACTCTGACGCCGAGCGCTCAAGATCCGTTTCGGCAATTGTAGTTTTTTTTCAAAACTCGTATTAATTTACGCATGTACGAAATTAATTTCTTTAAGAAAAAGTCAGCTGAGCAAGTTCAGTGACTTGTAGGTACTTTGTACGCAACGCCGACTATTAACTACGGGTCATTGAACTCGCTCAGCTGACGTTTTCTTAAAGATACTAAGTTCGTACATGCGTGAATTAATACGAGTTTTGAAAAAGAGGTACTTTATTTTTTAATTTTATCTTTACAAATTTTAATTTTATATTTCCACCCAAAGTAATTGGTGTCAGGCGCTATCACTATATCTATTTTTTATATCTATTCACATTCCTATATCTATAGGTTTTTTTTCTTAAACGAAATTATAAAGACATAATTATTATAAAACGTCCGTAGGCGCTGAGACCGCCTACGGACGTTTTTTAAGCTTTCATCAACGGCTCTATTATCTTGACCCTGACCCAATACTTCTTTTTATATCGAAATAGGTAATTTAAGTATTTTTTTACGTCTAATTATAATTTAGCGCCGGTAATAAGCGCCTTTACGGAGTTCAAGGAGCAAAGAGGAAAATATAAATCGCATACTTTTGGGGCATTTCTATGACGTCTTGAAATGTCAAGCGAGGGAGATATACACCTTATATAGATCCATCCCTATGGAAACCTGCTCAGTTTTAATGCAAAATACACGCTCAGATTTACTTGTACAGGCAAACCTATCAGATATACCCTAGCGTACATAGGAGCAGTGGCAGGCAGCCGCCTCCTTCTGCGAAGCAGTAATGCTCGCAAAGGAAGAAGCCGACCGCATCAGGCAACGGCGCTCTCGCTACCGCCGGGATTCCTATCCCACCGTAGGCGCGGGCTTTCGAACGGCGAGCAATAGGTAGCTCGCTGTCCGACCATCCGGTAACTGTCCAAACCGAGCCCAAGTCGTCGACGGCGCGCACTGTTCCCGCGTGCCTCGAATGTGTCAGCAACAGCAGGGGCCCAGCTGGGTCGAAGCCTACTAGCCAGGGTTAGTTTCGAGAGATAGCTCAGCCACGGTATGAAGGCACGAAGGAATGGGGTGGGTTTTTAGTCAGTAAAAGTCTGACACTATCTGCCGCTCCGCTCAAGAGCGGGGGTTGTCATTAGCGAGAATTCCCGAGTTCTTGCGATGCGTCGCGCGAGTTCGTAGATTTTTACTACGCGCCGTCGCATCGCAGTTTTGTATTTGGGCTCCTAAACCTTTCTAGTTTTTAACTCTTTATACTAATGAAAACCGTATCAAAATACGTTGTGTGGTAAAAGAAGCGAAGAAACAGACACTTGTCTTTTTAGTTGCTGTAACACTGGACATCTTTCCACCGAAATTATGATAATAATAATCCGGACAGTGACTATATTTTATACCATTTTAGAGAACAACAGTTATTCTTATAGACGTCTTCTATCCCACAGGCTCTAGGCGACCGTCTGTTCGTAGTGGACGTGGGCAAGACGGCCCAGATCCACGCAGCCAAGTCCGGTCAACCCACCTACGTGTACCGGTTCGCCTTCCGCGGTGGCACCAGCCTGTCCAAATTAATGGCGCATAATGACGCTAACTACGGTAAGTTAAACTAAAGGAGAAGATAGACCACTTATAATGATATGGTGAGTGTCCTAACCAGAAACTACAACCTAATCGTGACTAGGCACTAGGCGGCGAGATCAGGAATTGTAGCTATCAGGAACCACAGACTCCGGAAGGGAATTCCACAGCTGTACGTAAAATGAATATATTCCCAAAACGCTTTACACGTAAGGGTGAGATGTCCACCATGTACCGGTGGCGCAACGCCGTACGTTTAGTGGTCCGATGATGGAATGGACTTGGTGGAAGTAAATTGTGCAATTCCAGAGCACACTCCCCGAAATGTAAACTATAGAAAACCATAGAGGCTACGGTACCAACTCGGCGTTGATGCTCAAGACTTTGGAGTTTTGACTCGACAGGGGCATCATTATCGATGATCTTCTTGGCTCGCTTCTCAATTGACTCCAGGGAATCAAGCTGCTATTGGGCCGACCCATCCCAAAGGTGAGAGCAGTACTCCACACACAATCGAAATGGCGCTTTATAAAGTTTGACTTAATTGTAAAATATTCTCAACTTACTTGTAAATGGTGCAGTAGTTTCCTTCACCGTTTTTAGGGTTCCGTACCTCAAAATGAAAAAACGTAACCCTTATGGGATTACTTTGTTGTCCGTCCGTCCGTCTGTCTGTCAAGACCCTTTATCTCAGTTAAAATTAAAACCATATACTCAAGTCTGTAATCCCTTCAAGACGTGAAAAAATCAAACTTCTAAGTTAACGAATAAAAAAGATACGGCCGTTTATGTCGAAAAATAACGTATATTTTGATACTCTCAAAGATCGAAATTCATAGGTACTTTCGGTTGACCCAAAATCCTGAAATTTGGCACAAAGCAAGGTCTTATAGCACAGGTATAGGAATAAATTTGAAAACAGTAGTTACCGAAGTCACAAAAAAAAAACGCAATTCGGAAAAATCTTCGAGACTCCATTCAGGAATTGTAATTTGCACAGAAGCCCTAGTGAGCGAGTCCGACTCGCACTTGCCCAATTTTTTTTTAGTCCTGGATCGAGAAGCCGCGGTTACTATTCGCCAGGGTCGTGTATTCGTGACTGGGTACTACTCCATCTCGTTTAGCTGGAAGCAGAAGGCAGGTGGCAGAAGAGCTAAGGAGATGGAGCATTTGATCGTGAATGTGTAACTGTGGCAAAGTTTGGTTGCGGCTTCTGCGAGACTTCTCCTCCATCTCTCTAAGCATTCAATGAGAGAACACTTAGAACATGATTTGATGTGGTCTATCTGGTAGGTGATCAACCGCGAGAACGTTAGCCTTCTAATCTGCCCTGTACCACTGAACGTTCTAAAGAGCTTTCATTACGGATGATATGGCCAAACATTTGAAAGATTCGCAGTTCCACAATCGATGAAAGCCTTCGTTTGATGCGAAGGGTAAGATTGTTTTTTCATAAATTAATGTTTGCGTTTTTCTTCTGTTTCCAGGAGTAAGCCACGCTGACGACGTGCTACACATCTTCGAATTCCCTGACTTGGACTTCAACACCCCTGAGGACGTTGCGATAACTGACGCACTCATCAACATGGTCTACACCTTCTCTACTACTGGGTAAGAGTTACTGGTTCTTGTCACTCTTACCTTCCTACCAGGGTTGCGGATAGTTCGAAAGAGTTACCTTCGTAAAGGGCAGCTGAAAGAAAAACTATGGGTTTTAGTCCATAAAAGTCGAACAACAAGTTTCTCTCGCTCCACGCAGAGTGCGGGAAGTTATTTCATGACGTTCCACTCAAAAACCATAGTCTGTAAAAGTCTGACACTCCCTGCACACATAAGAGAAGCTATTTGACGATTTTCCACCCAAAAAAAACATACTCTGACTATTACTTTCATCCTATTTACCTTCAGTTCGACAAACCAGTATCTAGGGAAATAGGGATTACTCATTCTTAAGGTTCCATACCCAAAAGGATAAAAATAGGACCTTATTTATTATTAAGACTCTACTCTCTGTCTGTCTGTCAGTAGACTGTATCTCATAAACTGTAATAGGTGACAGGTGACATTTTCACCGACATTGTATTTTCTGTTACCGCTATACCAAATAAGTACCCACTAAAAACTGAACTAAATAAGTTGTGTATCAAAAAAAAATTGGAGTACTTAGATATTTTTTTTTTAATTGTTATAAAGTAGTGCTTGACTGCGATCCCACCTGGTGGTAAGTAGTGATTAAACATACTAGTTTATTAAGAGGTACGGAAAGTTTCATGCGCGACTCACGCTTGGTCGGTTGTTCTCTAAAACATGAGTAAAATTTAAACATTCTGGGAACTTCAATCTTCAATTCCTTTAAACTCGTGCGGAGTTTAAATTCGAAAGATCATTTAAGCTCCAGTCACGGCACTTTAAAAGTTTTCTGTCAAACGCCGAAGGAACTTCTCAATTATGCGGTACCTATATATAACTATGAAGTACCTATAATCATGTAAGCTGCTACATTTTGGATTTCATCTTTGTTATCATTTCGCCAATTTTCCAAACATGCCAATCACAAGTCACGTCTCCAAAAGCACTCAAACCAGCTAGCAGGGCCTCAAGTCTGCTATTACAATAGTGTCAGAATGGTCTATCATTGATTTCATAATTGTTGATTTTGACAAGTTTGGTAATCTACTAATACACCCCTACTTTTTAATTAGTACAAACAAATGGGGCTCTATCTGTACCCCTCACTGATCATATTATTATTTTTGTAGTCAAAAGTAGAAAAAACCGAAATCTTAAAATTGACCACGAAAAGGTAAATTCATCATAGAATCAATCAAATATATACAATTCCTAGTAGAAAATACTGCGGGCAGTGTTTTTCCTTAATAATTGTCACTTATTCATTCATTAATCAATAGCCTGCACAATATTTCCATAAATTGAGTGACATTTTGGGACATAAACCAACGCTAATAACCTTGCTGTTTATGAATATTATTTATTAAGATTTTACTTATAAAATAACAAGGGTTTTGCTAATAAGCCCTTTAGGTATTTGTACTAATTAAAAAATAGTGGTGTATAATGGTGTCATTATGACTCTCCGATGGTCAACCACTGACACTCCATTGAAAGAAATAGCATAGAATGGTAATCTCGTTCACAATGACAAATGAATATCTGACGTAGGTATGCGGTAATCTGCAAACATTTTGACAGTTCCTTTGATCAGTGACCTACCACTTCGACGTCTTTGCGCAGTTAGTGCTTTTAGTAAGCTCGGTATCGTCAATTCTATTACGAGACCATTGACGGATCAATAATCGATCATTATGAATTAGCAGATAACAAAATTTTAGCAAAATATCAATGGGTATTGTGTTGGAATCACGAATTTATTAAAATAGCAGACTTGGGCCCCAGAACAGCTTATTATTCCTGAAAGTATTCACCGACTGAAGAAACTGTGTGACATCTTTGACTATAAAAGTCACCTATATGTGACTATACTTAAGGAAGGGCAGATCCCGCTGAGGGCAGCACCCTACAAAGCATCCAGACTAAAGCTCATCTGTTTATAGTCCACATGGCTGAGTACATGATAAGAAAAAAAAATACATCGTGTCTTTGACATTGACGCACAAACTAATACCATAGATCCAGTAAATGATTCTCTCCAATGATGACTCTCCAATGGTAGAATTTTTCAAATTCAAATTCAAATTCAAAGCATTTATTTCAAATAGACCATTTACAGGCACTTTTGAATAGTCAAATGTCGGTCAGTCCAAAAAAAAGTGAAGCTAAATTGCACGTTCCAAAGAGTAGGTCTCTATGGAGAAGAACGTGCAAGAAACTCCATGGACACTCTTTTAAATCATATATGTGTTACATATAATGCTTGGTTACATATTACTTGTTGCTTCTATCATGTGAGCACAATGTCGATAGTGAAATAAAAATGTAAAATAATTAAAAGATAGAAACTGAATTAAGCCACTGGCAGCTAAGAGATGACCAGTCCCATCTGACGGCACCCGTTCACGAGCATGACGCGTGCATCAGCCCCACTCAGCTCAACCATTTTGAAGGGAACTGAACGACCCAATAACACGTGCCACCAACAGCAAGACATTTGAGTGAGCATGACAAACTCTCAACTGCCATGCTCGTAATGTCAAAAAAAAAAAAAAAGTTGTAACCTAATAAAAATGCTCCATGGTGCTTCACATTCACAAACTTGGAAAAAGTGCTTCTACATTATACAATGCAATTGTGTCTTTCAAATTAAAAAATAATAATATTAGTTTCCAACTAATCAACTAATTAGTACGCCCTAGTGGTAGTGGAGCTGGACCAGCATTGAGCCAAGCATTTTTATCTTGAATATAATCCTCCAACTTATAATATGCTTGTCTGCATAGTGTGCGTTTAATACAAGATTTAAATTTCGTTTCATTGAGTTCTAATATGTGGGGAGGTATTTTATTATAACATTTCAAACAGTACCCCATGAAAGAAGAGGCCACTTTAGCCAGTCTGAAACCTGGTTGAACTAATTGATCCCTATTTCTTGTAACATAATTATGTCTATCGCCTCTTTTGCTAAAAAGATGAAGATTTTTTCTAACATACATTATGTTTTCATAGATATATTGACAAGGTACTGTCATTATGTTAATATCTTTAAACAGTTCCCTTAAAGAATCGCACCGGCGGAGATTGTAAATCGCTCTGATGGCTCTTTTCTGTAATATAAAGATTGACTCGATGTCAGCAGCCCGTCCCCATAGTAAGATACCGTTAATTAGTAAGATTTCGTCGGCTTATTCCTAATTTAAAATGCTTTTAAACACTGAAGGAGTTACCTATCATTTTAATTTTACTCCTGTATCGGTTTTAATTATAAATTATACTGACTGTTTAAAAAATGTAAAGCACTTGTTGACGTTTGACGCAGACTGTAATATAAAGGTAAAAATAGAACTACACTGCTCACACGTGTTCCACACACGGCGATTTGGGCGCGTCAGTCTCCATACATTTTATAAAGAAACTAGACTTGTAGACCTACACTAGATCGACGCCACGCGATGTCGTTCTATGAACAAATCAGGCGTGTTATTAGGGTTGCCAGATCAGAATTTCAAAATATCTGGAAAAAAAATCAAATAGTCGGGATTTGGGGATTGTTGTCGGGAGAAATAAAATATTAATAACTTAATAAATTAATAAAGAAAATATTTATTTTTTAAATTTACAACAATACACCATGATAATAAGCAGGCAGGCTTTGGTCTTGTTTGTATGTATTTGTTATTAGACTTCACTCATTTCACTAATTTGGAACCTTTAGCACCGTTTAAAACTGACTTAAATGTCAAACAGTTTGCTTCAAAGTTCAGCCTAATTACTAATTCAGCTTTAATTAAATCGAAAGCCATGCGATTTTGGTCTTTCGTATATAAACTATTTAGCAAACTGAACACCTTTTCACAGTAAGCATATTTGCTTACAGGAATCGAAGCGCGGTAATTTTTAAATAATTTTTTGTAGAGAATTTTAGAAATATCCGTTTTTCTGGAGATTTTGAGATTTGTCTGGAGTCTGCAGATCAATAAAAAAGTCGGGAGAATACAGACGATTCCCGACCATCTGGCAACCTTACGTGTTAAACGTGTACGCCGTCTAATATAGTTTTAACTTATAAATTCTTTTATTTCTTGCATCATTACTGGATTATCTCATTTCCACTAGCTATGTTGGTTTGTGCGCAAACAAAGATTAATTGTTAGTTTATTCTTATTTCTCTATTTATATTAGTACCCCAGATTGTGTGAAGGCGTCCTCCAAAGATGCCCATTTGTCTCTGTCTTCTGCTAATCGTCCCCAGTTTGGGCCGACTGCTCTCTTTTTTTATTTTTATGACCTGGTAACTCTCATTTAGGTCAAGTGTAGGTCACTTTATTTTTATTAGTACAATTATTCACCTTTTAGTTTTTTGTAGTATTTGGCAGCATAATTATGTCTCGTGCCTTCTTGGCAATCTTCGCTGAGGTAATCAAAACTGCAAAAATAAATCTCAGCTACATTTTACCGAGATCACGCCTATTTCAATAATAATATTAATACAACCGCGAGGTATGCAGTCTCAGGGAATATTTCCTAGCCGTCGACGTGGGTATGCACCGAGATGTGCTGGCGGTGGACAAGGGCCTCACCCCGCTCTCCTTAGCTAACGAGAACTGGCGCAAACCTTTAGTACTGGATACTAATGACCGCAGGGAAGTATGGCATTGCAAGGAGCTTCACGGACGCTTTTACCGGGCCTTACATGGGCCCGATGTAGACCTATTAGCGTCCGTATCTTGGCTACGTTTCGGTGACCTCTTCGGGGAAACCGACGGCTTTGTCTTTGCAATTATGGACGAAGTTATGATGACGAACAATTACCGGAAATACATTGTGAAGGATGGTACGGTTGACATCTGTCGGGCATGCCACCGGCCCGGAGAATCAATCCGTCACATTATTTCTGGGTGTTCTCGTCTGGCTAACGGAGACTATTTGCATAGACACAACCTCGTTGCCAGGATTATTCACCAGCAACTTGCTCTTAAATACAATCTTGTAGAATCACAAGTACCGTACTACAGGTATGTGCCCGACCCAGTTCTCGACAATGGCAGTATCACGTTATATTGGGATCGATCTATCATCACTGACAGGACTATTGTTGCCAATAAACCTGATATAGTGGTGATAGATCGACTAGAGCGTCGCACAATGATTGTTGATATAGCGGTCCCTCATGACGAGAACCTTGTGAAAGCTGAGAAAGATAAGCAGATCAAATATCTTGACTTAGCTCGCGAGGTTGTCGACATGTGGGAAGTGGATAGAGCAATCATTGTGCCGATAGTCGTAACGGCCAATGGCTTAATAGCTAAGAGCCTCGAACAACATCTAAGGAGGCTCTCGTTAGTCAGCTGGATCAAGGGCCTGATCCAGAAAGCAGTACTCCTGGACACGGCGCGTATAGTTAGGAGATTCCTCTCTCAGGAGCCCTGACTACCGGCAGCTTGGACCCTGATCCCGATGCCGGTGGGCTACTACGAGACGTTAACAACCAAAAAACAAAAACTAACGAATTTAATGTGGTTGGAGTCAGATAATATAAAATTAAATAAAAATATTGCAAAAGCAATGTGTTAAAAAAAAATGTTACAACACTCCGGCATAGCAGTCAGGGCCACTAACTACTAGACCAACAGGCCCGACAATGATCCATGATTAAATGATTCCATTTACATATTATTCAGTTGTGCAGACACTTGAAATACAAAACGATCATAATTTTTACATGTCCATATCGACTTAGAATGAATTTGGGAATAATAATTAAAACAGTCATTGTAAAAGTACAATCTGCGACGGGATCTTTTCGTGGCATATCGTGGTCTAATTCATTAAACCCCAAGAGAACGCCGGCGTTCGCGCACCTATTGTCTTTCTATTGTGTCTGTAATTTCCACTTAATCTCTAAGACATGAGCGAAAGTGCATCAGTGAGGTCTTTTCTTTCAGTACCTATTTCTTCCCAAGTTCCTTGCTATCTTTCATCTTTATGTGAAGACAAAAGCAAATCTAAAGAAGACTAAAGAAAAAATCCCGCCAAAAGATCCCGACAGTTCTTTTAAGGTAGAACTACACTGCTCACACGTGTGTCACACACGCCTGGGATCGTCGGTCTCCATACATTTTATTTATGGAAACTAGACTTGTAGAGCTACACACTACACTTGATCCACGCCACGCGACGTTGTTCTACTAGTCAGGCGTGTTACAATTACCGGAACGGATCTTGAGCGCTCGGCGTCAGAGTGGAGATCGCTTTGCGTATTCCATACATTGGCGAGCCAATCGTCGTCGTTGTTAGATATATGCAGCAACGCAGGCAAAGAATCATGAGTGACGTCTATGACGCGTTGGCACGGCGAGCCAATCACTGACACTCCCTGACCCCGCGTCTCACTTCGCACCACTAAAGAGACCGAATATTTGACTTCTGCGCAACTTGAAGCCAGCGCTCAAAATCAGTGCCGGTAATTGTAGGTACACGTGTGCGTCGGGCTAATGTAGACTTTCTAACTTTAATCTCGTCTTCCAATTTTGTCAGTGGTATCTCTCTGTCACTTCTACCTTATGGTCTACACTTCTATCTCCAGTGTTTGCTAGTTTTTTAGGGTTTCGTATCTCAAAAGGAAAAAACGGAACCCTTATAGGATTACTTTGCTGTCCGTCCATCTGTCTGTCTGTCAAGACCCTTTATCTCGGGAACGCGAGGTGGTATCGAGTAGAAATTAAAACCATTTACTCAGGTCTGCGGACTCTTGAAGCTGTAAATCAAACTTGTAATTTAAAAAAAAAGACGCGTGGCACTCGGGGACTGCCGCGGTAAAGCTATTGCATAGCATTTTTATCAACTTATGTAATTATAATTATTTTTATTTATTTATTTATGCAGTATTTTTTTCCGTTGTTTTTTTTTTCTTTGATATTAATTGAAGTTACACTTTCACACATTCAATTGAATTTTGATTGATTGTTCACTCATTTGTTTTCTTATCGGTCACCACGCTCAAAAAAGAAATGAGTGGAGGTTGTTAAGTTATTTTCGTTACGGAATTTCTGGATTCGGTCTCCACGCTCAAGGCCCGCGATAGAAGCTATGCAATAGCATAAAAAGATACTTCGGTTTATGTGACAAAAACGTAAATTTCGACACTCTTGAGGAAATTAAAATTCATAGAGTACTTCCCATTGACCCAGAATCCAGAAATTTGGCAATCAAGGTCTTGTAGCACAAGTATGGGAAAATCGGAAAACTGTGTTGTTACGTCAAGGCGCGAGACCGACTCGCAGTTTCCCAAAGTTTTTTTTTACACCATATTGCATCGCTCCTTCTTTTCATGTCGATGTTCTCAAACTAGATTTTTTCTGACCAGTATTTGGCAAATTGTACAGCTCTATTATTGAGCTCGTATAGGTCCTGAAAAGTACAGCTGTTTTCATATTACTATTACTGCTTTGCATCACTTTTGTCGCTGGCTATAGGTAGTAGGTGCTACCACTTGTTAAATCAAATCAAATATCGATTTTACACGAAAATTGAGCTTGAATCTTAAAATCTGTGATATTATATGAATGTTAATTATAATATACATATGTACATAAAAAACTTAAATACTAAATAAACTATTTATACTAAAACCTAACTATGTACATAAATATAATACAAAATGACAAAGTACGCTCAGGCGTCAAAGTACTCCTCCACATCGCTGTCATCCGGAAATGTGCCCAGAAGACTGGCAGCATTGCCACGTTGAATAGCAATGCTAATTCTTTGGGCGAAGAACGAGCCAGCCCTCTGGTCACGTGAAGTGTCGATCAGTCGGCGTGAAATTTCCTTGAAAAGGAGACGCGCACTCGGACCCCACGAACCAAGTGTTTCGACCCCAAACGGCTCAAAACTGTAATTACCAATAAGGTTACAGTACTTGCGCCGTTTAAGGGTCTCAGCAGCAGCAGCGGCAGCGCCAGCACAGCCTGCCGTACTTGGAATATGGGATGGCGCAAGGGTGTCGACACAGGTTGCGTCCCACACCAGAGGCCTACCCACCTTCCACGGTACCAACGTCATACCATCTGGTCTCTTCCCATCGTCACGTACCAAACCATTTGGTTCAAAATTGAGCTTACATTCAAAGATTGTGTTTATGTCTGTGATAACATATACATATCAGATGTAGACATGTTTCGATAAGATACCTACCGTTATAACATTATTATCGCATTTTTAATGCGAGTATGTTTTCACTATTTATGATAACGCGAGATATAAATAAACGATCGAAGGTTAAAGGTCAATCAAATACATTCTGATACGCAAAGTAAACGTGCAACTGTTTATCAATATCTACCTCGTTTTGGGTTAACCATCAATTAATATCTTCTATCTCTGTGTGAAGGGAGAAACAGTGTCAGACTTTTACGGACTCAAACCCATTCGTGTTTCTTCAGTTGCCCTTCGGACATTCTTACTTCGCTGACATACACACATTGGCCCTATATCATTATCTACAGTATCTCCGAGAATTTCATTTTGTCATGGATGAAAAACACTGTATTCATGGATCTGTCATTTTTCTGCACAGTTACCATTCCTTAACAGTTTGACAGTTTCCAACTTTTGTTTTGCTCATTAGATCTGTGGTTTTTGTCAAATTTATCTAACATTGGCCAAATACACAAAACAAGAGAAGGTAAAAAAATGCAAGGAGTGACATTGTTTTTTTTTTGCTTTTGCCGGGATCCAACTACACGTGAAAGAAGAGTCTTTCACGTGTAGTTGGATCCCGGCACTGTACTATTTTTTTTTAACTTCTCCGTTACCACTAATAAAAAAATAAACGGGCTCTTCCAAGATTCCTATATTACCTTTATCAGGCGGTTACTACCTACGAAAACGAAATGTGGAGACACTAGACCCTACCCCTTAAGAGAAATACTGCTGTGTTATATTTTGTAACCTAAGTATTTACCTAAATTTTGTTTTCAGAGTCCCCAAACTGATGAACAACGGACCTGCTTGGGAACCAGTGAAGCCGGGAGCCCCTGAACTGAACTATTTAGACGTCCTATCACCCACAAAGATGGAAATGAAATCGTCTAACGATTTTGGCCACAAATCTTTCTGGGACAGTCTAGGCTTCAACGAGAATGAGAACTATCGTTCCTACCTGAAGGATGAACTTTAAAATTGATTCTTTTTCCATTTTCAAATATTTTATTATGTAATTTTTTGTTTCATTTATTATGTTACATTCTCTTTACGCATGAGAACAAACTAAAAATAAAGACTTAATTAGCCATAGAGTCATTGGTTTTCTTTTTTCAATTTCCTACTCATAGGTACATGCTCCAAACCCCAAGAGAACGCACGTGATTTCGCGCCATTTCGGTTAAACACCAAAGCGAACGCGGTCCGCATAGATTATAAAATATTGAGCGTTATTTTTTTAAACGGCATTTATCCAAGAACGTACCTAAATAAGAAGTTCTCCATAAAGTATCGTTTTAGAGTAAGATCCCAGGGTCGCCAGACGTCACGTATTTTCTCACGAACGAAATGTGGGCGATTGAGTACTGTTAGTATACGTACTAAGAACGCATGCCTATCTGCTAGCTTGCTTAGATGGCCAATTTTTAGGTATCAGGTACTCAAAGTACATAACAACAGTACTTCACGTAAATTCTCCAAGCTGATTTTTACGTATATTTTAGGCAATATCTTTAAAATCAAGTCGCCACTACTCCCAGACACATTCCGTAAGCCGTATTGCTTTACAGACGCTTTAGAGCTCCCAAAATAATGACATAACTTCACGTAAATTCTCATGCTTGATTTTTTATATATGTTCACCAAACAACTATTTTAAAACCTTTTACAAGAAAATAGACGAATTGTTAATAAACAGTCAAGGCCCTCGGATCTTGGACTATTTGTAAATATCGAAAATAAGCAAACTTTCCCGTTATTCCCTATTTAAATACTGGATATAGAATGGTTAAGGAAGTCAACAACAACATCCAATTCCGTATAATAATTTTCGATTTCCCTTTCACGTTCGAAATTATTTAATTTAACATTAACAAATATAACTCCAACTTCGTTACAGAATCCGTACAATTAATAACTCCAATTAAAATATTTCCTTTCAATAAAGGGCCTATTACACTACTCGATATTCAGACAGTTTTAGTGTATGGTTCCGACGTATCACGTAGTGTAATAAGGGTCAGACTGTCTTGCTCGGAAAGAAAAATAAGACAAGTCTGAATATCGTGTGCTGAATAACGCGTAGTGTAATATATGTTAGCGATTCTTATGATAATGTTCATACACTATGATTATTTTCTGTATTAGCAACATTAAATGTATTTTTTGCACTGACAACTCGAACGGATTGCGACTTGACAGCGCGGTGCTTGACAATTACAAGAGTTTATAAAAGGGAACGGCGCGCTGTCATGTCTCTCTTTCCGTATCGGTTTTCGGAGCAAGCAACAACTCAGTAAGTGCTAGTATATAATGTATTTATTCCTACTGTTATTGTACTGTTATAGTTATTGTATACTTGTATTATGTGTATGCTATCAAAGCAAAAGTACAAAGTGGTACCCGTCTTGGTCGTTTTATTTAAATAACCTGATAACAAACCCCGTAGGTACACTAAATAACTTTCTTAGTCAATCTTTCTCTAAAGATAACACATACAGATAACAATTCAGAAGTGGGATAAACGAGTCGTTTATTTAAATGCATTCGTTTATCCCGCCCACAAGTGATTTTTTTTCCCTAAGTTTGCATCTTCTACTTTTGCTTTGAAAGTACCTACGTAACCTATGTAGGCACCGATACAATTTTTTTTTGGGGTAATGACTATACTATTTTATCTAAGCGGGCAAAGTGATGTGTAGTTTGAAATGGTGTGCTCAGCTTATTCAATATGGGTTTCTTCTGACACTCTGGTGGTACTACCACACCACACGTACCTTGCCAGGGCTACACTCTGGAGGTACCACCACACCACACGTGCCTTGCCAGGGCTACACCCTGGAGGTACTGCCACATCACACGTGCCTAGCCTGGGCTGTACCCTGGAGTTGTTAGAGGATAACTCGAGCTGTGTTCAGGTGGATTATGGACAGGTTTTGGGTCATTGTTGAGTAACCGTAGCAAACAAATCTAGTAAATTAGGAGTTACCCAGAACCTGCATTCTGAGTTTACTTATTGAGTTAATGAGCAGACCAGTGATACTTTTATTTGGAAATAATCTGAATGAGACTAAAAGGAACAGCCTATGTTATTTTGACACTAACTGAAATTAAAATTGGGCAAATTAATTGTTGATGATGAAACATTGTATGTTATTTTATTTTAGTGCCGACTTGCTCGATAGATGGCGTTAGGGTCGAGTTATAAGTCGATATGGTTTCGTTACCGGCGATAGTATAAGGGTAACAGATTTAATTTGAATAAAAGTTCCAAAGTTCAAAAGTTCTACAGTTTCCACTTAGATCAAGACACAATAGTGGTTTTATTTTCAACGTTATAAGTGTCCCCATTAGAGTTCAAATTAGTCCAACATTACCTACCAGTTCGGTAATAAACATTAATATTATATGGATTGCCTCTTGACAGGTAGCAGGACATTTATTGCCTGCTAGCTTTTGCCCGCGGTTTCGCCCGCGTGCATAGGATGTGGCCTGTATCGCTCAGGATTGAAGCGGGTTTTTGTGGTAACAATAAAAAGGGGGGCAATTGGACCAGTGTTTTCAGAGATTAACTTTAATATATGTATATAATTTTAAAGTGAGCGTGCGACGATCTTTCCTCATTCAATAACCGTGATTTCATAGTGCTGCGCTCGCTCAGCTTTTTCTCGCTATACTATAGCCATATGCGTTTTTAGATTTTCTGTGTGTATCTCACAATAACTTATATTATTTTTCCATTACTAGAAAATCATACGTTGTGCCAAAATGTTTAGATTTACATTTCAACCACAGAGTACTTTCAACGGCAGAGATCATTATTATTATTTTATAATAAATAATGAGTAAGTAACAGTAAGTTTCATGTACTTTGAGTAGATTATCTGATTGTCCATTTTTCGCATCCCTTGTAAATTATTATTTGGTACATACCGAGCCACTGCGCCAGTAAATCGGTGCTAGCATATGATATTTTATGTAAGTGCTACTCGCTAGATTTGCCGTGCCGAGCACTAGCTTCAGTCGATTCAGGTGTGATGTATACTGTATATTGTACACCTTGATCATTATAATAAATAAATAGATAAACAAATTACGCTGTGTTGAGCGAAGCACGTAGGAGCCAATACATTCATGGCGCTTGGGAACTTTTGGTGGCGAAAGGGGTATTCTCTGGAGGTTGTCTTAGCGTTGCATATTATAATAGTTCAGAGTTGGTAACGGAATCGATTCCAACATGTTTTACATTGTTATTTCTTCCCAAAGATATTTTAAAAATTCACAAGTTGGACACCACCGACCCTAAGTACAACAAAGGTCACGGCAGATCATAGTGGGCGTTAGCCTATCAGCACACAGCTGGGTGCGGGAGCAAAATAGCCCCTTAGTCACCAGGATGGTCCGGTGACCATGCAATTAGAGCAGACAACCAGGAACCATAACAAGCTTATGACTTTGTAATTTTACATGATAGTTGTGAAATTTAGTACATTGATTCGTTACATTTCGCATATGCAGGAACTGGTGTTGTGTATGGCGTTACTGTTTAAAGTGATTTTACATGTCTACCATCATTGTCAATTTAACTGAAACCAGGTTAAATGGCGAATCAGTAGTATAAAGTAAGCCTAATAATAATATTTTATTTCGTCGCCAGAGTATAAATCGCTTTGCTGGCAAAATTCTGGATGTGGAAATGTTAATAGATGAACATTTATCTTGTTTCCGCGAAACAGCTTTAAATTAAAAAGAGCATTGGAAGAAGTAGGTAGGTACTGAGTAAACATAGTGAGCCAGCTGACCCAGCGAACAATTAATGTGTGGTATATCATTCGATATAGTCAACTAGTTGTAGTGGGGCAGGGCCTAAGTAATATGTCAATATCAGGTTGTACACAATTTTAATATATAAAGTTATCTACATCAACTTATTTTAGTACAAATTGGAAATGTGTAAAACATTGTTTAGGTGATCGCCTATATGATTTGCCATGGGTAACAAATGTGAAGAATATAAAATTACATATTATCCATTTGAACACAAGTAGTTGCCAAATACATAGTTTAATATATTGAAATAATTGAAATGGTTTTCGAGAAATTACACAAGAGGAAATCAACGAAATCAATATAATCACTATCCAAATGAACTAATACTTTGAGTACACTAAAGAATGTGTAGAAAGTTTTAGTAGGAACCAATTTTGTTTACTATTATACGTGCCTTGCATATAGTACTTATAAGCATCAACGCTGTATTGGCTCTAGTTGAAACAAATGATAAATAGTACTGATGGTTAAATAAGCAAGGTAGAATAAAAACATATTTATCAAAATATGGTTGGCAACCGTCGAAACTGTCGAGTCCAAATATTACCCTAATGCATCTTTGCTGTTGATTAAATGTTATTTTATATTTTTTGAAGTGATGTGGGTACCAAGGATTAGCTGAATCCCATTGTTTTAGTTCTAGTCCAACTAGGGAACTAGTTTAAAATTTGTATTTGCTCTTGGTTTAAAAATACACACTACTTTCAAGGGAATTGACACACACAATTTATTTTTTTATTTTTAAATATACCCACACTGGTGAAAAGTTGTGCCTACAAGTCTGATAAAGTTGGAGTCTTTGAGATGAAAACTTAGCCTTAACCTACAAGCGGTGACATAACAGTGTCGTATTACTGTAGGCGTATGTAGCTCTTTGCTGAGCCGACTCACTGTTCCGAGGCGTTTTGGTGTTCCGAAGGATTGAACATCAAGTTTTAAAGGCATCGTTTGGAACACTGAAACACAAACATTGGGTGGCAGCCTTTATGAAATTCAAATTAAAACGTAATTAGTGTACTTAATATAATTAGCGACCTGAACTGGAAACATCTGCTTTGGATTGTTCTTAAATCAAAGTTAAATAAAACTTAGTGTCACGCAAATTGACAGATCACGATTCATACGTTTGTGACTTGTCGATGCTTCAAATGTTCCGTTTGTTTCTTGTAAACCGATGTTTCGGGTGTTCCGTTTCTATCTTCTGAGCCGATGTTCCAAATGATGCATATCACTGTTTCGGAGCATTTCAATGATTCGGATGCAAATATCTGTCAAACAAACGTTTCATGCATTTTACCCAACTTGAATACTTGTTTTTGAGCTTAGTTTGAAATTCCATGACTGTTATAGCTTCTGAACTTTATAAGACCAAATTAATGGGACTGGCTTTGAATATTACTTTTGGAATTAATTTTCAATAGGTACCTTCCGCGTAATAAATATTCGAATGAGGTTGCAATTCGTGCAGAGGCATCTGAGGACACGATTGCCAAGAATCAATGGTCTGATTTGGGCTTTAGTCCTGCAGAATATGTAAGAAATGTAATGTAAATTCTATTTAATGACTTTCAGAGAGCACTGTCAAATTATTTATCAGCTGTCTAGTACCCATACCACTAGCTATACTTGGTTTGGGACTAGATGGCGTTGTGTAAAAGTTGTAGAATATATTATTGAATTCTGGATCTTCAAGCTATCGTTGCATAATATAAGTATTGGTCGAATTATAGGAAGTTGGTATTTTCATGGAAAACCAAACGCACAGGTGCAGCACAGTGTTACTAAAGTTGGTAAGCCTTTGTAGGCATTGCTTTTTTTTAAAACATTACTTATTATGAGGGGTGATTAGGAGTTATTGTGGATAAATATATATCAAGAACTTGTTCACTAGGGATATGGAAAGATGATTTAGCATTCGTTACTATCAAACTATTTCATGAATGATAAGGTCATTAAAATATATATTTAATACAGTATGTCCATGAATATTTTGATTACCAAAGGGTATTTTAAGAAAAGTGTACATAACTTCCCACATCTAAAAATATGTTAATGAAATAAGTGATTGACGTGTAACCTATTCTTGTGTTAAGAGAAACCAGTCTCTACTGTATTTGCCTTGAATATTTTAGAAGTGGTGGTATTTACGGCATAGTTCATAGTTGGTAATTTTTAATGAATAAAATAAAATGGAGACGAAGCTACTTCATAGTTCGTGATCATGTAATTTGATTATTTATTGTATCGTTTGGAGTTACAATAAAAAGTAATTACGAGCCGAAAGAGTAAGTTAAATAATATGTACCCTTACGTTTTAGTCGGGGCAGTGATTATAAGTCATTGTTGGTCAGTCATTGAACGAATTTCAATTTTGATGTCATAACCATAGGTGAAAAGTAACCATTGATGTCATTGTTTGTGACACTCGCTTGAAACTTATCATGTACCTAACCTGAGTGGCCGGGTATTGACCGAAAATTGTACAGAATAATTGATCGCCTGTTCAGGACAATTAAGGAGCCTGTTCAGGACAAACCAGGAACATATTGGCTTTAGTAGGCAATTGTTTATTTACTAATGTTTGTTTCTATTTACAGCAGGACATTTAAGGAACCTGTCTGTTTACTTTAGAGACAGGACACTTTAGGGGCCTGTGTCTAACTAATGTTTATTTTCATTGCAGACAGGACATTTGAGGAGCCTGTTTGTTTTTTATTAGAGACAGGACACTTTAGGGGCCTGTATGTTCCTAATGTTTATTTTTCATTGCAGGCAGGACATTTGATGAGCCTGTTTGTTTTTATTAGAGACAGGACATGTTAAGGGCCTGTGTGTTACTAATGTTTATTTTTCATTGCAGGCAGGACATTTGAGGAGCCTGTTTGTTTTATTAGAGACAGGACATGTTAAGGGCCTGTGTGTTACTAATGTTTATTTTTCATTGCAGGCAGGACATTTGAGGAGCCTGTTTGTTTTTTATTTTAGAGACAGGACATTTTAAGGGCCTGTGTGTTACTAATGTTTATTTTTCATTACAGACAGGACATTTGAGGGACCTGTTTGTTTTTTATTAGAGACAGGACAATTGAGGGGCCTGTATGTTTTTGATTAGAGACAGGACATTTGAGGGGCCTGTATGTTTTTGATTAGAGACAGGACATTTGAGGGGCCTGTATGTTTTTGATTAGAGACAGGACATTTGAGGGGCCTGTATGTTTTTGATTAGAGACAGGACATTTGAGGGGCCTGTATGTTTTGATTAGAGATAGGATATTTGAGGGGCCTGTATGTTTTTGATTAGAGACAGGACATTTGAGGGGCCTGTTTTTGAAAGATTGTATAATAAATAAGATAACGATTTGTAAGAATGAGCTGTCACTGATACATCTGCACTTTCAGGTGCCATTGTTTAGATTTTATGAAACATGTTAAACAAATCATAATTGGCAGATTGACAATTGTTTAGTTTTTTGTTTTGTATCAATGTACTGCTGCTGCTGTTTTATTTGCTACATTCATTTTAATACCAATGTTTAGCTATGGGTAAAAATGTCTAAGGTACCTAATATAATATTAACGTCATTTCTTTCTCAGGTGCTCATATTTTTAAGAGACATGTTAGAAAAATCGTAATTGACAGAATGACAATACTTTACGTTTTGTTGCTACGTGTAACAATTTGTGTACATTTAATAAAGTTTTGTTCCCAGATATAACCAGCGATCCACGACTGATCTAAGGTTTTAATTGCTTCATTCGTTTCAATATGATAATGTTTCTTTTCCAGGTGCCATTACTATTTATGTAATATTTTAAGTCGTGTTATATTATAGATGTTTGGTGATTATAATTAGTTGATTTAAAATTGTTCAGTTTTGATTCTGTATCTAACAACCCGTGTACAGTTGATAAGTATAAGTTGAATTTTGTTACTAAATATATCAACCAATGTACAAATTATCTAAAGCTTTATTTGTTACTGTTATCTTAATATTAATGTCTATTTGTAAGCGCCCCATTAAAATATATGTACATGTTATTTAATAGATCGTAATTGGTAGATTGGCAATTGTTTAGTTTTGTTTTCTAACGAACATTGTATGAATAATCTAAATCTCTATTCACTTCTGTAATAGATATCTGTCTAAGTACCTGTAGATAATAGGTTAAATGTATCTAATATTATATTCTTTCTTCGCTTATTATTTTGTGTATAAAGCCAATTTCTTATTTATTAAGTTTCTTGCATACGAGGTCGTATTTGTTATATAATGGATGGCCGACTGTTAGCGATTCTTATGATAATGTTCATACACTATGATTATTTTCTGTATTAGCAACATTAAATGTATTTTTTGCACTGACAACTCGAACGGATTGCGACTTGACAGCGCGGTGCTTGACAATTACAAGAGTTTATAAAAGGGAACGGCGCGCTGTCATGTCTCTCTTTCCGTATCGGTTTTCGGAGCAAGCAACAACTCAGTAAGTGCTAGTATATAATGTATTTATTCCTACTGTTATTGTACTGTTATAGTTATTGTATACTTGTATTATGTGTATGCTATCAAAGCAAAAGTACAAAGTGGTACCCGTCTTGGTCGTTTTATTTAAATAACCTGATAACAAACCCCGTAGGTACACTAAATAACTTTCTTAGTCAATCTTTCTCTAAAGATAACACATACAGATAACATATATCCTTAAGGCTGATTACTGATTGAGACGCCTCGCTTGGTCAATATTTTTTTATTTACGTAACCTTGAGCGAAGGTAAACATTGATTCTGTCGGAGCACAGCGGCCATAAATATAATATTTACGCGGGAATCGTGACATCAAATGCTTCCGAAATGTACGATATGATCTAGCGATGGGCGATTCCGAGATGTTTTGACAGACGAAAGAATCAGAGTCGATAAAATAAACCATCTTAAGGCGGTTACTCATTAGCGAGCTGTAACCGTAACTTATGTGATACAGTAACGAGGTTCTAGTGTGTACGCGTTACACAATTACGGCTCACGACGTCCCCGGAACGCTTTCACCGAGCGTACTCATTTTGCGAGCTGTAACTGTAACCAAACAGATACAGTAACGAGGTTCTAGTGTGTACGGGGAGTACGTAACTAACGGGGAGACCTGCTCTGCCCTCAGTTTTGGTTTGTAACTCCACGATGTCGGACGAAGTGTCTCTCGCCTGTGCAGCATACTTACTTATAGATGCCTTACTCGATGATCATAATCATAGAATGTATCGAGAAAGAAGTGATCTACTGTTCATATTGAAAAATCAAGAAATTAGTGGTCATTACAAAAATTTTGCTAGTAGTAGCAAAAGACATTTATCCTCTGACCATTCACTCATAATGACGAAGGAATAACTCGAAATTACAGCTGGTTCGCAGCGGCTAGCAACAACCTCTCCTCTTGACGTCCACGAACGCACTGCGAGCGCCCTTTGATCCGCGGCAAAAACCGACAATTGTCGATTCGCTGCGAGTCGCTCGTGTAGCGTTCGTCGCAGGCTCGCAAACCACATACACATTATGTTTTTAGGAACAGTAACGGTTACAGTTACGTGCAACGTTACGGGTATAGAAATGAGTACGTTGTAAACGTCGGGTCGCTGCAAGCCGCACGCAGGTTTGCGAACCACGTACACACTATGTTTTTTAGTTACAGTACATGCAGTGGTTACAGTTATGGCTCGCTAGTGAGTACCCGCCTTTAGGTAGGCGCCAGATAACAAAAAAAATAACGGTCGTTGACCTTTTCGTAATATCTTTACCCTAAAATCAAACGGTGAACTATTTTTCTTTATTAGAGAATGTAAAGGGTCACAAAAGATGTTGATTGAAGATAGATTTATATGTCTTTATCTCCATTTTTGAAATTAATAGTATCAACAAATGTAGGAGGGTCAATAACCGTTATTTTTTTCTTGCCTGGCGCCTACTTTAATGGAACTATTGACTCGCCGTTCTACAAAATAATCCAGTTGTTTGTTTATTGTTTCGACTCAACGGGATCGACCGCTAGTTTTCGATTGTTCGAATCAATCAGTCTCACTCACCGAGGCTCGCTCGGTCACCGGGGGGTCAGTCCGTGGGTCAGGCAATCGCAATAACAGATGTAGTGGGAAACGAACTAGATGTTCGAACAATCGAATATAACCGCTCGTCATCGCGCATAATATGATCTATCGACACGTTGACCAAACATGAAAACCATGCCTATACCCATACCTTTTATGTTATATGTATGATCCAACGACGTATGTATGATCCAATGACTATACAACCACTTGACCGCTTATACGGGCGACTCTGGCTCACGACACACATGAAAATCATGTGTGTCGTGAGCCAGAGTCCAACAACTGGTCAGTAGTAAAAAATGCACTTATATTAGATGCCAACCAACCAATGCCAACCAGCGCTGGGTGTCTTACGTCCAGCAAATGCTGAGGTGGTCACCCTTTCGGTGCGGGCACGCTCGGCGTGCTTTGTACTTTTATTTAGTTTGTGTATAAAAAATGTAACCGTTGTGCTGTGTCTGTACCGAATAAAAGTTTTTCTATTCTATTCTATTCTATTCTATTCTATGCCAATATGAGTGCATTTTTTACTACTGACCAGTTGTTGGATCTGTGCACATTCCTTAATTTTGGTACCTTAAAAACATTTATTACATAATGTGGTCTAATTCTCTTTGGTATGATCCAACCTATTTTTAATGTAGGTATTTGAAAAATTGGCTTTTATCCTTAAAGCTGCGTAAAGACGTCGCGAGGCGTGCGTCGCGAATGGTTCATCCCACATGCCTCACCCTGAGGCATACGACATTACAATTATACGTGCGTCCTAAACGACACATGCTCAAGCTGAGCACGCAAACCAGCACGCATAGTGATTCGGTATCGGCCTCACAAACAACACCTGTCCGTCCAGACTCCAGACGGGCACGGCTCGTACTGAGGCGGCGTTCGCAACTATCGTATCACGCGAATGCTCACACGTCCACACAGCCCGAGGCACGCGAGACGAACCATTAGGCTTTAGATAATTGAAAAGGTGCTTCCTGCTTCCGAAAATAGGGTACCTACTTACTTACAAATTTTCTCGGTAGGTTGATAAAATTGAATTGAACCCTTGTTACAAAAGTTCGATTTTATTTTAGCGAGAATGTAATTATTGAACTGTCCAATTTGATATCGGAATTCCGAAGCCTACGGAGTTTGATTTGATGTGGGTTCGAAATTAGTAGTTACGTAATTCACATTGCTTTAAATATCACTAGACAGTTGGTAGGTATTTATTCATATGCTCCGCCTGTTAGATTTGACGTCATTCGTCACCAGTATGGCCTCAACTCAACTGTTTTATGATCTGCCTTTCAATCAGCAATTTCCAATTTACGTGTTCTTTACAAAAGTTACCGATCACTAATATTTATGCCGAATCGTACCGTGGAATCGTTTTATTTTTTTTCCGTTCGAGATTCCATTCCACAACACAGCTCAGCGTAGGTATTTCCAATAATCCGTAAATCCGCTGATTGAGGATTTCCTTAGTTAGTCTAACTTATATATACCTACTAGCGCGGTTGTTTTTCGGGCGAAATGGGATGGATTATTCATATATTCCATCTGTCTAAGTAATTAGTTAACTAAATGAATACAATCATAAAATTTCTTTTATCAAAAAAAATTGACTAATAAATTTATTTAAGACCCGTCTGTAAACCAGATCAGGCTTCCAGCCTTGCAAGTGATGAGGTTGTTTGACCATACTTATTAAATAAATGTTTACAATTAAGTATTTACCTAAACCGATATTAGGTAATTAACTAAATGTAAATAATCTTTGTACGTCTTTCTTAAAAAGACTTAAGAGGCCGGCGACAGATGAATTTCCATACAAACGTAATACCACGCTCATTTGCAGTTGGAGCATATTTCCAACATATGATGATATTCGGTTATAGACAATATTTATCTAAGTTCCTACGTCGAGAATTTTAGAAATATTGTTATTTTTAATACAGAAAAAGCCAAATGGCATGTTTTGCCATTTACGCTATAAAAAAGTACGAAATACAATTCGCTTAAGTTTCTTTTTGTTTTTTTTTTAAAGAAAGACGTAGGAACCTAGATAAATGTTGTCTACAATCGAATATCATCATAATATGCTGGAAATATGCTCCAACTGCAAATGAGCGTGGTATTCTGTCGCCGGCCTCTTAACAAGATTGTTTTTAGTTAACAACTTATAGGTACCAATGGAATATACCTAACTGCCTAGCTTTGCACGATGCTAGTAAAAAAAGGAACTTATTTACTCATTAAACATTCTGTATCATGTGTAGTGTTCGATAGTGATGTAAGTAACGAATATTCGCATTTGCATTCGCGAATATTTGCAGAATTCACAAGAAACATGCGAATATTTGGCATTTTTTTTTTTACAAATTAAAATATATTTAAGTATTGATTGAACGGATATAGAATGATAATACAACTGATATGAAGACTGTTAAATTTCAATAAATACTCGCTAACAATATTCTCAATCAGTATTCGCGAATATATTCGAGTTGGAGAATAATATTCGCGAATATCTATATCCGTTCAATCAATACTTAAATACCTTTTTGTTTGTCAAGAAAAATTGCCAAATATTCATATTTCTTGTAAATTCGAATGCGAATGTAAAAATGTGCAAATATTAGCGCGAATGCGAATGCACATCGTTATATGACTAGTGTTCGACTGTTCATAATGTTTTTTTTTTTTTAACTTTATCCCACACGGCACACATGAGATATAGGTACCTTTTTTTTTTAGGTACCTACCTACCTATGTCGCCTACGATACATGAGTAATACCTAATTACTCATGTATCGTAGGTGCGTTCATAAACATGTAAAATCACATAAGGGTACACAAGCCACCCAGACCCGGAAAAGCTATCTATAAGTAAGCCATATAAATATTTGATCAATGCGAGAACCTCTACGGTCCGGACCAAGCGTTTCGCCTCGTCGTTTATACCACGTACATCAAGGTACTGGAACAATTTGCCTGCTGCGTTCTTCCCGTCCGATTATAATTTAGGTGTCTTCAAGATAAGAGTGAATAGGCTCTTAATAAACTAGTGCGCCTCACCATCAACGATTGCATCACTGCTTACCATCAGCTGGGATAGCAGCCAAACACTAGTTTATACCAATAAAAAAAAAATTAACCCATTGCACACAGCGCTACAGACAATCGCTCAACCACTGCACCAACCGTGCAGTCAAATTGGCCTTGAGGAGTAATTTGTTAACCCCAAACTGATGATAGTGGCAAAACTATAGGGTGGCACGGCTGGCAATATGCCACGAGCCCCCAGTCGGATGGGGCCCCCAGTCCGAGAAGCCTCAAGCTTTACAAAATTTATTAAAATTAAATCACAACGTGACAATTTTTCTGGGGCTCCATCCACAAAATGGCCACGGGCCGCGGTTGATTAATATAGTTACGCCACTGATGATGAACTTACTTTCTCGTGGCCACACTAACTCCTACAGATAACTTTGACTGGCCTGTTGGTCTAGTGGTTAGTGTCCCTGACTGCTATGCCGGAGGTCGTGGGTACGATTCCCACCCAGGACAAATGTTTGTGTGATGAGCATAATCATTTGTTCTGTGTCTGGGTGTAATTTATCTATAATATGTATGTATTTAGAAATATATAAGTATGTTTATCAGTTGTCTAGTACCCATAACACAAGCTCTGCTTACCTTGGGACTAGACGGCGTTGTGTGGTAATTGTGGAATATTATTATTATATTAGATTATTAGATAGTAAGTAGGTTACTTTCTGAATTTCTGTTCTAGCACGTTCTAACTACGTATTTTTGTTCTTTGCCTGAGGTAGAGCTGAATAATTAACTCGAACAGCGGTTGACCTCCGGACTAACTACAATTTTTAGTGTAGGTAGATACTACCTGATGTTACACTAAGTAATGGCACACTACTTAATTATGTACATAATTCAACGTTCTTACATTCTGAAGGAGGTACAGATATTTTATTGCTAGGCACTGAATATTTAGTACATTTTAGGTACATTTTATCGGTAATTACTATAATTTAATTCCCTGTGGATGCTGACTCTCACCTTACTAGGCCAGTCATTACAAACCTCTCAGGTCGTAATAAAAATGCGTCCCGAGAGGTTTTTTGAACAGATAGTGTCGACTGTAATTAATTATATTAACCTATGCCCACAATAAAGACATACTGATTCTGATTCTGACTGTAGCTACTGAAGGGTAAACCTGATTAGCAAGCAGACTGTTCTACCGAAAAATTCTTCCGCCTTGGAAATTAAAATACCTATAACAGGTTGTTAAAAAACTTTAATCATGGCATGGTACAGATACCGGCACGGATTTTGAGCGCTGGCTTCAAGTTGCGCAGAAGTCAAATATTCGGTCTCTTTAGTGGTGCGAAGTGAGACGCAGGGGCGGGGAGTGTCAGTGATTGGCTCGCCGCGCCACCATGTCTTAGACGTCACTCGTGGTTCGTTCCCTGCGCTTGCTGCATGTATCTAACAACGACGACGATTGGCTCGCCAATTTATGGAATGCGCAAAGCGATCCCCACTCTGCCGAGCGCTCAAGATTCGTACCTGTAAGTAACTGTTTTAGTCAGTAATAGTTTGACACTCCTTCAGGTACATACATACAAGATACACGTGAAAAACATAACCCTTCTTGCAGTCGGGTGACGAGGCCGACCACATCAGGCAACGGCGCTCAGACCCCGGCTGCCGCCGAGATTCCGATCCCGATTTCCAGCCACCGAAGGCGCGAGCTTGCAGACGGCGAGCAATGGGTAGCTCGCTGCCCGGTAACCGTTCGGACCGAGCCCAAGTCGTCAATGGCGCGTAGGACTGTTCCCGCGCGCCTCAAGAAGTTGTCAGCAACCGTAGGGGCCCAGCAGGGTCGAGGCCTACTGGGGCCAAGGGTCTGCTTCTGAAAAAAAGGCTCGGCCCCGTAAAAAAAGGCAACGAAGGGATGGGACAGGCTTTTTAGTCAGTAAATATATGGGCACGGATATCGATATATGGGTGTAATATGCCAAATCGAATGCCAAATAATCGAATATCAATTAATCGAACACTTCAAATCCTCGAACATTCATAATAAGTATCGAATGTTTCATAAAAATACCTCAAAAAATGTACAGAGCAATTTGCGTTTTATCCATCTACGGTAACTCTGCCTACATAACTATTATCCAACCGACCTTGAGTCACTAGGAAATAATTTTGTATGGATTCAGCAAAAAATTATTAGTATGCTAGCGAACTAATCTACAGTTCGTCTCAGACATGGGAAAGACGACCTTTGAATTCGTAGCTTGGACTATGACCGCTTATCGATAGGTTCAACGTTTAACTATTTGAGCACTTATCGGCATAATTTGGTAAAGTAAACATCACAATGTAATTGACGCCATAAGCAATTGAAATCGAACATGCCGTTTCCATCTAGGTCTCTTGGTAGAAAAGATGTCCCAGACACAAAGCCTTGTATGTAGCCATCATCATTATCATCTACACCATTCCAGCCGATAGACGGCCACTGTTGGACATAGACCTCCCCCAAGCGTCGCAACAACGAACGATCCTGAGCTTCTCGCATGTAGTCATAGAAATATAAAAAACAGTACGTAGGTAGCTAAGGAAGGAGGCCATAACCTTTATACAGCGTTGCTTAGAATTTAGGCTTAGGGTCAAAGCAAGGTCAAACCCTGATCAGCCACATAGCAACTGTAGTAAAAACTACAGGCATTACGTATTGAGGTGGACCGGCGGCGCTTGGACGTAAAAAAAAAATGGGGTGAATAGAGACAAAACTTTATAGGGTATTTTCTCGATATTTGAATATTTTTTGCAGCATTTAACTAAGTCAATATATTAATGAATTGTTATTCTATAAATCGAGGCTTTGTTAGAGGACAAAGCAAAACTTCGCCCTTCTATTCACCCCATTTTACCCGGTACCAGTACTTGAAACCTACGAAATCCAACCCTATGAAATCCAACCAATTAGAAGTAGAAGAAGAAATTATTTATTTTGTTTTTGTTGCAAAAGTTATTTTGATTTGGAAGGAGAGGGAGAGGAAGGCCGAAGAAAAGATGGATGGATTGTGTGAGGAGTGAAATTAAAGAAAAGGGAGTTAGTGATAGTTTGACGAATGACAGGACAGAATGGAAGAAAAAAACATGTTGCGCTGACCTCAAGTAATATGGGATAAAAACCAACACTACCGCAGTCTCTGCGGGAATATTCGATAGATTTACCGTGGTCCTGTAACGCTAAGAGCAACTTAAGATTATCTTAAGATTTATAGTGGTATTTATTTTAATGTAACATGCTGTGAGCGAGCACGCTATCTCCACTTTGTCACATAAACCTTTTAAGGTTTCAGACAAGTGTTCAGATAAATGTAATGAATAGTAAACTAAAAAAACTAAAGTCACACAGGTAAGTTTTATATAATAAAAGTAGGTATAGTAAAAGTCTAAATGTGTTGCTAAAAGCAAATCTTGAGAACAACTGAACCAATTTCGGTACATAGTTCTTTTTTTCTTGTTTGACATTGTGAAAAGGTACATAGGAAAAAAAAACTAGGGTAGTGTAGGGTAGAATAGGGTAGTGTAGGGTAGAATAGGGTAGTGTAGGGTAGAATAGGGTAGTGTAGGGTAGAATAGGGTAGTGTAGGGTAGAATAGGGTAGTGTAGTGTAGAATAGGGTAGAGCGGGAGCAAAGCCGCGGGCAAAAGCTAGTTTATTAAAAACATATAGAGCCCTTGGTAGAATGAAGGTAAAGGGCGCTTCACTATTAACGATTGCATCACTGCTTACCATAAGGTGGGGTAGCCAGCCAAGCACTAATTAATGAGAAATCAAGTCATTATCACGCTGGCTTAATATTTAATTAAGCGTAGCCTGCGTGGCTCATATCGCTAGGCCACTAAAGCCAAAGAATTTCTCAACAAAAGGCCACGTATGTGTTTACAGTTTCACAATGCATTAAAATAGGTGTCGTCATCCCGCTAATTATCTAAAAGCAGTTATGATTCTCGAATGAATCACATCGAGTGAAGTTTTTTCTAAAAATAGATTGGACCGAGTTGACGCTTTGGCAGACGACCGGCCGGCCAGTCGCATCAATATTAATCAGACGTCAGATAAAAACATTATCATGCTACACAGTGATTTATGCATAGAAGTTACCAAAAATTGGCCAAGTGCTAGTTGAACTCGTGCACGAAGGGTCCCGTACCGTCTTTCGGCAAAAAAATCGCAATTTGTTGTATGGGGGCTCCCCTATTAAATATTTATTTTGTTTTTAGTATTTGTTGTTATAGTGACAACAGAAATACATAATTTGTGAAAATTTCAACTGTATACAGCCTGGTGACTGACAGACGGACAGACGACGTCTTGGTCCCGTTTTTACCCTTTGGGTACGGAACCCTAATAAAAATGGCCAGGTAGGTTTTTTGAAAAAGTTTTTCACATCTACTATAGAGTAGGTTGGTTGGGCTGGGTTATCCCATATCCCACAAATGTAAAAATAGAACATGCGAGGGTTTGAATTAGTACTAAAACCATAGGATTGAAAATACAAATTTATTTCGAAGCAACACTGAAAATAGTTTTATTAGAGTACATACAAATCACAAATGAAACCCACTTACTAAACTACCCTTAACAACCCATTCATAATATCAAAACCATACATGTACTAAGGAATTCACACTATACCAGAAACACGGAGTAGGAAATGAACTCTCCAATAACACAAACAAAAGTGGGTAGATTGACAAGACTGACACCTGTCAAAAGTTCATTGAACTATCGCTAACGATTTGTCTGGGACAAAGTATGCGCGCGTTATTTTAATGTGGCTGTTTAGGTACTCTGTGTTTGTGGTAACCACAAAAAATCTTAAAAACAAACAATCCAAATGCAAGATGGATAAGTACACTTATCATTGACAGCAATATTTGTATTAGATGAAAAGTTTATTATTGTAAATAAATAGAAGCCTCAAAACATATTCAACATTATGTCAAAATGTACTGTGTATATCTTACAGGTACACCAGCCAATTACTGTTGTCATTTCTTTAAGAAACCTTGCCAAGTTTTCTGATAACTAAATGATGAAATGTGACAAGAATATGTTGTTATTCACATAATGTTGTAGAACACTACAATGACTCATCATTTATATTTGTAAAGTCAACAGGTATTGCTTAATATGTGTACTTTGAACAGTTTTTATACCAAGCCTGTTATAGTGGCAAACATAACCAAGATTTACCTACATAAAAGTTCAAATTCAAGTGTGTGTAGTAGGGTAATAATGAAAAAAAAAACATTTTCTTTATGATTTCTTTTGACAATCACCTGCAAACTGGTTTATATTACAATAAGCATTGCTTGTCTTTTATAAATAAAAATACAACAAATAAATTAACAATTCAGACTTTCTTTTACACCATCCAACTTTATGTTCATACAAAAATACTTTTAGGGAAGTACTGTGTGCACAAAAATTGCCACGGAAAAGCAGTAAAAAATATATAATCCTGCTAAAACACTCAACAATTATATAAATATTATTATTCTGATTTGCACACCTTATTTAATTCTTAGTGGAATCCAATTTATCTTTAGAGAGAATCAACTTTTTTCAAACAGAAACATGACTTCAATGAAACATTGAAGACTGAAATATTATATTGTAGCTACTCTCAGTTCACCATTATTACAATTAGGTATGTGGGTACCACAAAAATAAATGCAAATCATTGCTCTAAATAATGCCTTATTATTACCTAATTAATTATTCAATAATTATGTGGACATTACTATTCCAAATTGATTAGTTATAAGATAAATATTTAATGTAAACAACATTCTCAGATGATAATTTAAATACCTTATGAAAAAATAGAAAGGCAATTTATTCGTAGATAGATCTAGAAATTACTGGAATCACAGTTTCATCATTGCATAATATATTATAAAGAAAGATAGCAAAGATGTTTATGAGTTGTTCATTAAGCATTAAATTGTAATGTGAAGACTTAATACAAGATCAATGGACTTTTTACATCACTGACTTATATTCAGACCATAAGTTTTACAACTTTAACAAATCTATTCATCCTTCTTGTCCCCAACGTCCCCACCGCTCGCCACCGTCAGCTTCTTCTGCAGTTTGCTGTGCTCCTCAGCTAGCCTGTCATACTCCTTAGAGAGGCTCTCAGCCTGGGACTTCACTGCCTCTTTATCCTTCTTCTCTTTTGATAAGTCTTTCTCAAGTGTGTTGATTTGGTTCTTGAGTTCCTCAAGTTCCTTCTTGGTCTTCTCGTCACCAGCGCCCGCTTGGTCGAGCAGCGTTCTGGCGGTCACTGTCGCGCTCTGCGCTTGACGGAAGTTAGCCTCAGACTGCGCCAACAAAGTCGCCAACTGCGAAATCAGCTGCACCAACCGGCGAATAACGACCAGCAAAAATAGCGCGAAACCAGAGATGTAGAAGTTTCTTTGGGCACGAAACAACCTCATGTTACCTTGCATCTCCGCATCCAAGTGCTGGTGATCCGTAGACTCGATGTTTGAGTACTTCTGCATCTCTCGGATGGCATCGAGGAGACATAATACCAGCACGCCGATCAGAATTAAGAAGTAAATAGAAGCTTGACCACTTATGTAAGCGAGGAATTTTGACTTGAAAAACTTCTGCCATTTTGATGGACTTGCGATCGGCAATGTCAAGAGAAGCACGATGGCTATTTCGGCGTACAAGAACGTCGCGATAATTGTCCACTGTAAACTCATTGTGGCACTTTACAAACTTTACTCTTAACAAAACAATTAACAGCTGCTATACTAACAGCAGCACAACACAATCAAGAATCGGCGAAATCAAAATTCACGGTGCTTTTTATGTTAAAAATAATCGGTGACTAACGAAAACGAAGTGGAAAATGACAAATGTAAAATGACGTTAAAATAATGACGTGTCTTTTCTATCTACTCCAAAGTCTAACCATGCTAAAGCGGACCACGCACTTGACACACTTTGATAGTCAATATGAAATTCGTTTAATAAGAGATTCAAAAGCTAGAGATTGGCCATCGAAAGATGACAACGAATGATTTATCAAACGTTGTGTAAGGCACTAAGGCAGCATTTAAAAAATAAAAATTGTCCAAATTGTATATTTGACGTTTCGTACATAACTCATTTTTGGTTTACATACATGAATCCTAGTATACGGGTATACCTACTCATTTTGCTTAAAATAATGCCGAAAATAATCACAAGTTCGATGGAGAGGCTATTATGTAATATGATGGACAAATTTAAAGACGCAAAAAGTGAATTCAATTAGAAACATGCAGAGAAAATGCGACGGTTGGATACAATTATATCATTTCTAGGTTAGTTTTTTAATTTTTAATATAAAAACTTGATACTTTTTGACTATTTCATACTTGCAATATTAATCACATGGTGAATTATATCTATATATTTTCAGGAGGTTTCGACAATGAGCAGACGAAACTCCTATTAATGAAAACGGTAAATGGAAAGTTATATATTTCGTATGCGCGCTATATCCAACAAAGTTGCAGCGGACATTTGAACGATATTAAATTCCATAGATAATGACATCAATCGGCCAACCAAATTAATAAAAAAAATTGGTTTTATTCAAATATATAGATGTCAGGGAAGTGCATATTGAAAGACCCACCGCCCACATGTGGTGGCTCCACAAATCATTGGACCTGTGCTTTTTGTAACATGTATAAATCAATTAATCTATTTTTCTGTCTTCAACAAAGCTTGAAACGAGCAAAATTACAATGATTGTGAATGGCTCGCACTAGCGTAACGTTAGTTTCCGAACAAAGGGAAATTCTACTTGTTGAAATTTTATTTCACGACGAAAATACGTAACGTTCCATTTACAATCTTTCACTGTATGAAATGAGTCAAATATTTTTCCTAGCCCTTCAAAAAACCGCAAAAAATAATTAGTTTTAGCAATAATAAATAAATTATTCAGTAGTTAAAAGTATTGAAAAGCGTTGAACAGACATTTTTTTCTTGGTAAAAAGTGCACAATGCTTGAACATTCTGCAAGTAAAATGAAACGCTTCTGTCAGAAATGACTGCTCATCCCGTTGGCGAGTGACGTCATTTTATGTAAAAATTAAATATTCAATTAAATTAACGTAGTGAAAATTAAATAAACATTATAATAGATTACTATAACTATGGCTGATCCTAAATATGAAAATCTTCCGGGCATAGTGAGTATGCCATGTCCTGACTTGGAAAATTATTGATTTTGCTTTGTGGACGTTGTGGTGTTCAATTTTCTATTTTTCTCAGGCGTACGATCAACCTGATGTTTATGAAACCGGTGATTTGCCAGAGGCCGACCAACCCGATCCTTCTGAGGAGGAAGAAAACGAATGCATTGAACAATTACACTTATCAGTGAAAGATTCTTTCAACAAATTCAAAGGAAGATTTTTAACTGGTGCAGTGGACTTTTCTGATAGACTAAGCAGAAAATCTAGAATTGGGTATAGGTATTTAGTAAATCTCGTATTATGTTGAACAAAATATCTTTCTATGGCTTGTAAATATTTTCATAATTTTCAAACAAAGATGCTATACAAACACAAACTCATACAGCCTCTATGAAATAAGTCAGGAAATGTTTTTAATAATAGTATAACATAAAATAGGGCTGGCGAGTGGGAGTTAGCAGCTGAAGGTGAACCAGAGACACCCCTGGAGCGGTACAACAGGCTCCGCTGTGAATTCTCAGAGTTACTTGAACAAGTTGCAGAACAACAAAGTAAAGCCACTGAGAGTGAAAAGGTAATTATGTCATTACTGAACTTTATTTTAAAAACAACACTCACAATAATGATGCAATTTTTCTTATACTTTACTAAGAATTGCATCATTAAATTAGAGATTGTTGCTTCATTATTATTTCATTGATTAGACACCTTTTTTTTTTAAAGTTATTATCATAAATCCGACAACTTTAGTTAACTAGCTTTTGTAACAATATCTTTAATTCATTAAATCCCAAGCAAACGTCAGCATTCACACTGTCATTGTATTTCTATTGTGTTTTTTATTGACACAATCGAAAGGTTAAAACAGTGTATTTGTTTATTTATCTCAGGACCCTGAGGTCCTGGACCTTTGGAAGGCATACGAGGAGCCAAAACCAACTCGCAGAGGCCCTTTTAGATGCTTTTAATGGAACGTGGTACCAACTGGTGATTATCCCTGTCTGATGCTAGTGCATCCAAGTACAACCCCCGGTTGAAGGGAAAATATTGCAACATGTGGAAAATAATATAAGGCTATGGTTTTTGGGGTCTTAAGTGGACTGGTTACCAGGAAATGTTAAAACTATGGCCCCTGCATGAACAAAAACAGTGTATTTATTTTTAACAATCATAATTTTATCAGACATAAGACAAACATGTTGCGCCAACCCCAAGTAATATGGGATAAGGGCAGGAAGAAGAAGAAGAATTTTATCAGACATAATATTATATCAATATGACTCATCATCAATTTAACCTTTCAATCGTGGAAATCACAGACACAATAGAAAGACAATAGGTGCGTGAACGCTTGCGTTCGCTTAGGGTTTAATGAATTAAATAATTAAAAAGCATATTTGATTGCAAGTCTCTCCACAAAGTAAATATCTTAAGATGGACAACAACGATGCTGCCGCAACTGACCTAGGAAGAGGTGATGAGATGACCTAGATGTCTACCTCTAGGGCTAGTTCACGGTGGCTTGAGAAAAGAATACCTGGAAAAAATTTGCTCAGCAAAGGGAAAAAAATTTTGTGTATTTGAAAGAATTCTCTTCAGAATACATTCAGTTGCTCTGCATAAAATACTAGTATTAGCTGCATGTGGTTGAATTAGAGACCAACCAAGAGGGAAAAGGAAGATGACCTCTAGGTGGAGCGGTAGCACAACTATAATTAGGTACAAAAGTCAATCTCATGTATGTAAGTACTTCACTTTTCATACCAACGCTCGACGGTTGTGCTAGGGTAGCTGTCCTGTCGCAAAATTCGCGCGCGCCATATAGCGGCGCGTCGGCTGCGCGGGTGTCCGGATCGCCGAACAGTTCCTATCATAATTTTTCACTTACTTAATTGTTCAGTGTTACATCAAAATAAACCATAGAAATACAAGCAAATTACCTACTTACTAGGTACCTCTCTGAAACATCTGGTAGCTTAAAAAAGGATAATTGTCCAATAACTTTTTTGTAATGTTTAAAAAATGCACAAAAAAGTTCACACGTGCGTGTCTCAAGCGCTTCGAGATCTCGACATCGATATCGTGTCCGTGAACAATGTCTATGTATGAGTTGCTTGAGTGCGCTTTGTATATAAATTGACTTCTGTATATTGTGTTCTGTGACGATAGGGCGGGTGACTCAGATTTTACTGACTGAAACTCACCTGTATTCCTTCAGTTGCGCTTTTCGTTCCAGAGCCATGAAAAATGGAAACTGTTTCGAACGTTCTCAGCTAGGTAATGTTGATTCAATCTTTTGCTTGCAGGATGAGTACACGAAACTGGCTGTACAAATCAACTCGACTAAGAAATTATTGGAAGAATTAAAATTGGAGGAGGGAGAACAAATTGATCCTAAGGCTGAGAAATTAAAGTAAGATTATAACTTTCTTTTTTTAAAGTAACATTTAATTCCGCAACTATCACACAACGCCATCTAGTTTCAAAGTAAGCAGAGCTTGTGTTATGTATGAGTGCTACACACGAGCCGCGCCAGCTCGAGCGACGCATTTGTTTCGCTCCCACTAGTGCCCATATGGGTACTAGAGCGAGCGAGAGAAATGCATGGCTCGATTTTTATTCGGCAATATCCGCTTTTCTGACATTTTACTAGATTTAGTTTAGTGTTTTGTCATATCACTAGATACTTTTAGTAAGAAGACGTAATAAAAAAGAATATTCGACATCTACCGGGATTTCGTGATATCCCTAGGGATTTAGCGAAATCCCTGTTAACGTCATTTCCCTGCGACATAATGATAAATATAGATAGAGAGCAGTGGTGGCCGAGTGGTAATAGCGCCGACTTACGAGTTGTAGGTCGCGGGTTCAAACCCTGCCAAGCGCATTACTTTGTGTAATTTATTTCATTACCACTGCTCTCAAAACGGTGAAGGAAAACATCGTGAGGAAATCGACATGTCCTGGAAACAAAAATTCGAAGACATGTGACATTCACCAACCCGCACTGGGACCCCGCGTGGTGGATTACGGCCCATTCCCTCTCCTAGAGAGGAGGCCTGAGTCCCAGCTGTGAGAACATTAAAAAGGCTGATGATGATGATAGATATTCTCATTTGGCTCGTTTCTTTCAGGGAATACTTGTCTAGTACCAATAAGAAGAAGCAAGGGGAGGTGATGACGGCTCACTTGAAGCTGAAACCTGAAGTGAATCTTGCTTACACCACTCGAATAGCACAGCTTGAACACAGGTACAGTGCCTAGTATTTATGTTATCAATAAGCTATTTGACAGTATCCGTCGTCATTCATATACCCCGTTAAATTTTCGACCCGGTACATGAAACACTATCGATTTGTAAAGATATTTTTTTTTAACTAGTATTAATTTACGCATGTACGAAATTAATTTCTTCAAGAAAACGTCAGCTTAGTGAGTTCAATGATCTGTAGGTAATTAGTACGCAACGACGACTACTACTTACAGGTCATTGAACGGGACTATTTATGAAAGAAACTACGAAATAAACTTTTATTTTTTATGTAGCGCCATGTTTTTGAAAACGGTCGCTATTGGTTGAATCTATTTAAAAAAAAATCAAAATCAAAGCATTTATTTCAAATAGACCATTTACAGGCACTTTTGAATAGTCAAATGTCGGTCGGTCCAAGAAAAGTGAAGCTAAATTGCACATTCCAAAGAGTAGGTCTCTATGGAGAAGAACGTGCAAGAAACTCCATGGACACTTTTAAATCATATTATGTGTTACATATAATGCTTGGTTACATATTACTTGTTGCTTCTATCATGTCAAACGTCACAAGTCTGTAAATATGTCTCCAAAAAGTTACCTTATGTGTGTGGAAGTGAGGTTAGGTTAAGTATTTAGTGATACCGGTACCTTGAAGACCTTGTTCTAAGGTTAGTATATGTGGCTCATGTCTATCAGTAACCCAGTATGACTGTGATGGTGTCATTCTAGGTTACACAGACTGGAGCAGGCAGCTGGCGTGAGAGATGAGGAGGCTTTCAGGAGATTACAGGCAGCCACAGGACAGGTTTGTTGCTGTACCTATATGATCATTTAATTAAATATTATTAGACTAAAAAGCCGATGCCTGAGCGCATCCTTACTGTCTTCGTGTATCGCCCCTCGCCGGCCACTGTGGGCACAAAATAGATGGGTACAAAAGTCAATCTCATGTATGCATTTTACTTTTGATACCAACGTTAGGCGATGGCGCTAGGGTCCCGAACCGAATGAGTGCGACCGGGCGATTGAGCTGAGATACAAGGTGCAGTTTTAAAACTGCACAATATTTTAGGAGGTTGTAATAAAACTCATAAATAATCATGTGAAAAAACGATACCTGGTCAATAATCAGTAATACTTGTTATTTTATTTTTTAATTATACTAAACTAATTCGATTGATCGATGGCAGCGGGGGCGTGGCTAGGGTGTGGCGTGCGGGATGATGATTGGAGTTAGTGTGTGTGAAAACGCCCTTTATTTTTCCGTGTTTGTGTGTGTGAAAGAAAGCGCGGTTATAAGGCAGGTATCAGACTGGCTGCTTTTTAAGAAACGTAGTTCACACATACCGATTTTCATAAATAAAAAATAAATAAAAAAAAGATTACCTTCTCATTTTATTATTGATTCGGGTCGAGAATCACTAACATAATTACCTCCTGAAATATTATGCAGCTTCAAAACGACACCTTGTATTGTGTCCGTAATCGGTGTCTATGTGTGCGTTACTCGAGCGCGCTTTGTATGTAGATTGAATCAATGGCGTGGCGAGTGACCGCAGCCCGCGCAAGTCTACTAGTTTGCATTTTACAGAATCTTCGTTTCCACAATTACGTCTAATGCGGGTGAAAACTGCGTCATGGGTTCTTAGCCTTAAACTTAATAAATACTCTAATATTAGGAAAACATCGTGAAGAAACCGGCATGTCCTAGAGCCAAAATTTCGAAGACATGTGACATCCACTAACCCGCACTGGGCCTGCGTGGTGGATTACGGCCCATTCCCTCTCCTAGAGAGGTCTGAGTCCCAACTATACTACTGGGCCTAGGCCAACGATACTACACTCTAATATTGAATTTGTACTGTAGGCGACGCTGTGCGGTGCGGCGGCGTCGCTCGCAGCTCAGACGTCGCTCCTACGGCCCGCAGAACTGGCTGCTGCCGAGGCCAGGGTCACCTCGCTCCTGTCCAACGTGGAGGCGTTGAAAGCTGCTGTCAAACCCGCGGACCCTGAGCTGGATGCTAAGGTACATCAGACTTGTCCTCAAACATCACTATACTCCATTCTGACGTGTGGACTTATACACCACTAGCTTTTGCCAGCAGCTTCGCCCGCGTACATAAAATATAGCCTATGTCACTCAGAAATAAAGCAGCGTTCTAACGATGAAAAATTTTTAGCAATTGGACCAGTACTTCCAGAAATTACCTCCTACAAACAAAAAATAACATACTTTACCTCTTATTATATTAAGTATATAATTTTTTGATTAGAAATAAAATTAATTAAACATTTAAACAAACCTTTTTCACAGTCCGTTCAACCGATTTTCACATCTATTCCGTAGGCTTAAGGGTGACATTAAAAGCAAAGAAGTGGTTACAATACCAACTATTTACTGCAGGCGCCATTTGTCTTGCTACCAACGTAATAAAAGTCAAAATCGGTTGAACAGACAGTAATAAAAGGTTTTCATAAATGTCTAATGTTATTTTGAACAGAGTATAGTGCCTTATTGTTACTGACTCGCTCTCTATTGCATATCGACCTATGTACATTCTGGAGAAATATTAGATCCAATAACCACTATCTTCTATATAAAAAAATAAATTGCTAAATGTGTTGCTAAGTGCAAATCTCGAGAACAGCTGAACTGATTTCGCTAATACTTTTTTTTGTTGTCTTTGTTACTGTGAGGAGAAGGTTCTCTTATGGAAAAAAATAAAAATGAGGGTAGTGTAGGGTAGAGTAAAGTATAATAAGGTAGAGTAGGGTAGAACGGGAGCGAAGCTGCGGGCAAAAGCTAGTTTATAAATAACTATCAGCTACCAGCAGCATCGCCTGCGTGAAAGTAGTAAATTGTCTCAAGAAAACGTACTTCATGGATAATAAAAAGTATCCTACAATTACCGGCACGGATCTTGAGAGCTGGCTTCAAGTTGCGTAGAAGTCAAATATTCGGTCTCTTTAGTGGTGCGAAGTGAGACGCGGGGGCGGGGAGTGTCAGTGATTGGCTCGCAGCGCCATTGTGTCATAATCGTCACTCCTGATTCGTTCCCTGCGTTGCTGCATGTATTGAACAACGAAGACGATTGGCTCGCCAATGTATGGAATGCGCAAAGCGATCCCCACTCTGACGCCGAGCGCTCAAGATCCGTTTCGGTAATTGTATGTGCTATTCTAGGACATTGTTTACCCGGATTTGAATGAAATTCGAGCGTCAAGAAATAACAAACGTACACAAACATTCGCCTTTATAATATTAGTGTGATTACAGGTGAACGAGCTATACAAGCTGTTGAAGCAAATAGATGGCATATCACATTCCGAGATACTGGAGCGCATGGAGGCGCTCGAGGCTTTACACAATCAGGGTGAGTGCTAAACAAATCGATGCAGGCAGATCTATTCTTACTGCCAAAGAAATATCAATGTTGTATGTGTTGAAATAAAGTCCAAAATGATTCATCACTGAAGTGACACCTGCAATTTCGGACTTAGTAGCGCGCGGCGCGGCGAGCGGGGCGACACCGATAATCGCGCGCGTTTTCGCTATGAGCGGGGTCTCGTGACATGCTTCAGACATTTGACAGGCCTGTTGGTCTAGTGGTTAGTGACCCTGACTGCTATGCCGGAGGTCGTGAGTTCGATTCCCACCCAGGACAAATGTTTGTGTGATGAGCACGATCATTTGTTCTGTCTGGGTGTAATTTATCTATAATATGTATGTATTTAGAAATATATAAGTATGTTTATCAGTTGTCTAGTACCCATAACACAAGCTCTGCTTAGCTTGGGACTAGACGGCGTTGTGTGATAGTTGTGGAATATTATTATTATTTGCATTCTTTTGATCATACCGCTCGTCGCCCCGCGCTTAACTACCGCTTACAGCGCCAAGGTCGTGAACGCTGTTACACGACAACAACAAAAAAAAAACATTGTTTATTGATACCAAACATAAGCATTCACAATATTATAGGTCCAATATAGCACACGTACAGTAATCGCAGAAGTTGCAGATACTGGTTCCTAAACCAAGTTTTCAATTGTATTTTGGGACACAGTGTTCAGCCGTAGCTATTTTTTAACAATTTGTTTCAAGATACATCTGTTGTGAATTTGAATAGCTTCTATATAAATTTAAAGTTTATTTTGAAAGGCAACAGCTGTCGGATTCATACAATGTAGCTACATATACTTTTCTTTCATCTTAAACATACATACTGTCCTGCCCATGCTATGTAAAAAAGACCATAGTAGACGAGTCGAAATAAATAATGCATATTGCATTATTTTCTATTGATAAGTACGTATAAGAAATATTGATTATTATAAATGTCGCACCATCTATATGCACCCCTACTTTTTAATTAGTACAAAAAAAATGGTGCTCTATCTATACCCGTCACTGATCATATTTTTGTAGTCAAAAATAGAAAAAACAGAAATCCTAAAATTGACCACGAAAAGGTAAATTCATCATAGAATCAATCAAACATAACAATTGCTAGTAGAAAATACTGCGGGCAGTGTTTTTCCATAATAATTGAATAACAAGGGCTTTTCTAATAAGCCCTTTAAGTATTTGTACTAATTAAAAAATAGTGGTGTACATGTAGGTACCTACCTACTACGCACTAGATTAGGCGTGCCGTACATTCACCTTAGTCGACTCAGGCGTAATGTCGACTGTACATCTTGAACATTATACTACGTTGAACGAAACGCGTAAGTGCCACAAAATTCATGGCGCTTAAGACATTTTGGTTGCGAAAAGGTATCCTCTAAAAGCTATCTTAGCGGTGCATGTTTTAATAGTTCTGTTAGACGACATAATGCCAATGTAGCGCTGCAGCGAACTTTTGTTTTAACTTTTCAGTATTTTGACGAATAGTTTCCAGGAAAGGGTTTGTCTATCACTAGACTACAAGTCGATGTATCGAACAAATAATAAAAATAGTACATACATAAAAAAAATATAAGTAGGGTAGGGTGATCCCCAAATTATATTTATATCAATAAATGTGGTATGTAATTCATTTAACCTTTCAATCGTGGAAATTACAGACTAGGGCTTTCAATACCGGTATTACGGGATCCCGTAATACCGTGATCACGGATATATTTTGGTCTTTTTTCAATCACGGTATTGACGAGCCAATACCGTGATTACGGTATTACAATCTTTAATATATATTATTGTGTTTTGTTGTAATAAGTAGTAAGAAGTTGTGTTATATAATATAAATAACGATGTAATATTATTCTCACACTTGTATTAAGCGCCAACTCTTCGCGATACGTCGAACCATAGACTAAAATGGTCTGAATAACGCGTAGTGTAATAGGTCCTATACGACGTTATTGTTTTGTTAGTCAGTATCGCAAAGGTGCGCGGGTAACATGTGCATGTGAACTTGGTCATTGTGTATTTTTGATAAGTTTGTAATCTTGACGAGCAACATGGTACATAATATTAATACTTGTATTTTATGGGTTTTGACTCAATTCTCAACGAATCACGCGATCGTATTTTTTTTTTTTTTGTAAAGACTAATGTCGAATTACGAATTCACAACAAATTGAAGCATCTAAAAGTGTATCATTTTCCACTTTGTTTAGTATCACTTTTTACTTTAACGGATCACGTTATCCGTTAGATCTACAATTAAAAAGTAAAAATTGAATATTTGAGCGGTTTGGATGCGGCATTCTTTTTACAATAACTTCAAATATTAATAATTTTGTCTAATTAGTACTTATCGTATTACTACTTTCGTGTTCGAAGAAACGATTCAAAATTATACTTTTGATTGGTAGTTTGGTACAACAATTACATGTGAGATATTAATATAATAATAAGAAAGACACGAGTCTTGACGCTTGCTGACCTCTAAGGGCAGTATAGGTCCGCATCGAATGTATCAGCCAGTAAACTATAGGTACGACAGGGCCATGCTTACTTGAACCTTAGAACTGCGTTTTAACCTTATTAGAAATGTTTTAAAAAAGTTACAGCGTCAAGTAAGCCTAAACCTTACGCAGATCTATGATTTTAATCTACCTTATTTGCTTATTATCGGTAAACAATCAGTATGGCTTACTAGAACCTTATTAGAGAGAATAAACACTGATTCGAAAACAAAAATATTTAACCTTTCAATCGTGGAAATTACAGATACAATAGAAAGAAAATAGATGCTCGAACGCTTGGGGTTTAATGAATTAAATGGTTTTATTAATTTCCTAATTAAAGTTCATAGGAACTTTAACAGGGTTTGACAGGGTTTCAGTCAAGCACTAGTTTAAAAAAAAAAAACGTTGAGTTCAATACCGTGATCACGTGATCACGGTATTAAAAATTCTAATACCGGTATTGATACCGGTATTGAAAAAGTCCGGTATTTGAAAGCCCTATTACAGACACAATAGAAAGACAATAGGTGCGCGAACGCTTGGGGTTTAATTAAATAAAACTAAATTTTTCTCCCACAGCGAGCAACTTCGGCAAATCCTTGACAGAACTGGAAACTCTTCAGAACACGATAGCCAGTGGGGTCCAGAACAACAAGGAATTACTACAGGGTGTCCAGGAAGTGTTCGCGCACAACGTCGAGAGCGTCCACAAGGAGATCAAGAAGCTGGACGAGAGGATCGGGAAGCTTGCGGCCGCGTGATGAGGGTCACATAGTGTTGTTAGCACATCGATGGCTTGTCGATAAAACTGGAGTATCGATACTTAAAACGCCTGTTACATGGAATTCTTTAGCTTGATTTTTTTTTCTCTCGATTAATTTACTGTCTATAGTTCATTGTTTATTCTGATCAGATAGTTTTGATATATTTACTAATATAACATTTTTTTTATTATTATTCTGTTATAGTTGCTTTGGAAATTGACGTTTCTAGCTTTTGTCTTTATCTTACTGTTTGTACGTGAAAAGACGTAGAAGCTAAATTCTAAGTTGATTTTGCATATTTTTAGTCTATTTAATAAAAAAAAAACGGTGCGTGTTCAAATCGACAGAAGTAGAAACTTCATCAAGACGAATTTACGACGAGCATTTCATTCAATACCTACAATACAAAATGATCAGCGCGTCTTAAGAAGTAGCACTTTAATAGTAGGGATCTTGGAATCAAGAGTGAATAGGTCACTTCTAAGCAAGCGTGCTCCATCGTCGACCACATCATCGCTTACTATCAGATGAGATAGTGGGCAAGCGCAAGCCTATCAACAATAAAAAAGCAAACACAAATTTTAAAATATTTTTATTAAAATCATTTCAAAACATCGACAAAGCTATCGTTATTCTAACAACACTCGATAAATAATCTAATTGGATAGTGAACAGCAATGCTCTCGAATTATCCAACGTTATAATGAATTATTGGAGATTCAAGTTAACACCGTTATGTATTATTTGCTCATTATAACGTGCTATATTATAACTGTTACCGGTAATACTAAAAAAATACGCTATTGTGAACGTATTGACTACAACCAACAATCTTTACCCCAGAAGCCTATCTCCTTATAAAAAACAAATGCAAAAAAAAAACAAGGGATTTTGAACCTACTGCTTATGATCTTACGGTATTTGGCTGACATTGGGAGCGTTGTCTCTTATGAACATAAGCAATGTCATACGATATTTGAGGGGTAATAAGGGCTGATACACCCTTATTACGGTAACATAACAACAGCCCAAAATACAATTTATCGGATAGTTGCCCGGACCAGACGTAACACCCGTCTAGTCAGAGGATCCTCCGTTTTCAACGGACCATAACCTAGACAAACCTAGTGTACCTTTTGTGCCTATGGTCCAGATTCTGGATGCGTGGTTCTTATTGTATTACAAAAATCACCTTCATAGAAGTATAATTGTTATTTGCAATGTGCAATACATGTGCTTGTAATAATACAAAGAACTAATGCCTCGCCCCGGCTTTGCTTAGGTGAAAATTATACACGAAAACCTTCATGGTATACTGTAATGTAAACCGCATCAAATTGGATCATAATTATTTCAGCCGAAAGATGTCCACTGTTGGACATAGGCCTCCCCCAAATGTTGCCAGAACAACCGGTCCTGTGCGTCTTGCATCCATCACATTCCCGCCAGGTCATTGGTTTACCTTGTGAGAGGCATTCCACAACGATGCGTCTTCCTGTACGCGGTCGCCACTCCAGAACCTTGTCCCAACGACCATCTCTTCTGCGAGAAATGTAGCCTGCCTTTTGCCACTAATTTGGCGAATCTTCGGGCTCTGTCGGTAACCTTAGCTCTCCTGCAGATAACCGTTCAAATCTGTTGTGCGTGGACAATCAAAAGCGATCTTATTTTGTACTCTATAAAGACTATTGTGGTGTAATAATTACCCGAGGATAAAATATCAATTAATAAATCTTTTCACCAGTGATTCTTATTTTGCAGTTATATAAAAGCAAAAGTCGGCATTTATATTTTATCTACAATTATTTTATTTCCAATGTTCAACGTTCATCATAATAACTAACTCTTGTATCTTACGTTATCTATAAGAATAGACTGCTTAAGAGAATATAATTTATTTAAATAAATCGATTATGTAGCTACTTGTTTTTTCATTTATTATATTATGTAACCCAGTTGTGTGGAAAGGAGGTGTTTTTGACCTCCATCGTAGAGAAAGAAAGCAGTGGTGGCTAAGTGAAAAAAAAACATCGTGGGGAAATTGGCATGTTCTTCTCGAATGGATGGTTTGCTTTTCAATAAAATAAACTATACGCCGTCGACGACTTGGACTCGGTCCGGACGGTCGGGCGGTGACCCACGCCTACGGTGGCCAGAAATCGGTATCGTAATCCCTCCTGGAGAGCAAGGTCCATTGCTTTGCGCGTGCGGCTGACTCCTTTGCTAGCATTACTGCTTCGCAGAAGGAGGCGACCGCCTGCCACTTCTCGCTCCGGACCATGGTCTGTACCAAGGCCCAACGCGAGAGATCGCTTCCACCGAACGCCCCCACGAGGCCACAGCGATGCTTTGCCTAGGCGGGGCACACCTCTACCGTGTCCTCTAGTCCACACAATGATGACACCCAGGTGTTTCTTCCGCACGAATCCGGTGCAATAATCTCCCGAACTAACCATGTCCGGTGAGGACCTGCGTCTTGCTGAAGGTAAGTTATCTTGAGACCCCGCCAAAACTCTGTCCGCCCTGCCGCGACTTGGCGTGGCAGCGGATTTACGCGTCGGCGTTGTACCTCCACGAGCAAATCATGCAAGAACACGCAAGGACTGTTGCCTCCACGGTGGTAGGTCAGCTAGGAGAATCGCCGCTTCGCAGGAAACCGTGCGGTATCCCTGCACCATCCGGATGGCGATGACCCTCTGGCTTGCGCTCAGCTTGGCAACCGTCCACTTTTGTAGCGACGCGACGGCCCATACCAGTGCTCCATAAAGAGCCGAGAATGGGGGACTCCAAAATGGTACTGATAATACAAAGATCAAACATTTGTCAAAGACGAAAACCTCCGGAAAAATAACCCTAGATGCGCCAATGCTGGATCCCCACGTATAACATACAAAGTGAAAGCACTACAGTTAACAGTTCCAGGATGCTGTGTAAAATACTGAGAATGCAATGGGTTCTATAGCCTCATTTTTATTAAAAACTAGCGCATTTTTTTTTAGGTGAGAAAAACATCCAATGACATCCCTCGTTCTTGGGCGAAGAGGGAGATAATTTCAGACTTTTACTGACTAAAAACCCACTCCTGTGCCTTCGTTGCCTTTCGTACCGGGGCCGAATCTTCCTTTCAGAAGCAGATCCTTGGCCACAGTAGGCTTCGACCCTGCTGGACCCCTACGATTAGTTGACAAATCCTTGAGACGCGCGTGGAACAATACGCGCCGTCGACGTCTTGGGATCGTTCAGGCTCAGAATGTCCCTTTCCCAAAATGTCCCTTGGTTTCAAATAGTCCCTTTCCCGAAATGTCCCCTTCCCAGAATGTCCCTTTCCCAAAATGTCCCTTTCCCAAAATGTCCCTTTCTCAAAATGTCCCTTTCCTTCGACAGCAACACTTTTAAACATATATGAGGAATATGAGTACGAAATACAAACAAAAAAAAAACATTTTCTTATTTTTTTTTTATATGTGTAATATCTAAACTGAACTACAAACAATACTGCTATCTTTTATACATTATAGAAAACGGGTACAATACTCTATTTTGGAGTAGGTACGGTTGGCAACTCTAACTGCTCACCGTGTTGGAGAGCGTCCACGTGATGTTTAATAAAGAATCAACTTTATTAAAATTTTATAAAAAACTATTTACAAAAAAAAAAACCAACCAAAAACACTGAAAAGTACAAAATAACTTTAATTTCGGAAGTCGGTATTTCTATAATAGATAGTTTCGTCTCTTCGTTATTTAACACCCACTTCCGAAATTAAAGTTATTGTGTACTCTGCAGTGTTTTCAACATTGAAGTCGGTTTGATTTTTTTTTTTGGTAAAAAATATTTTATTTTTTACTTTTTAGTTATGATACCACCACTAAAAAGTAACCCTCAACCAAACTTAAATATCTTATAATAATAATAATAATCAATTTATTTCAGGCAACATGTACCCATATCATAAATACCTTATAGACTAACATACATAATTACTTATAAAAGTTTTCTTCCATAGCAAGATGCAGAACACAGTTCGGTACTCGCACCACAAATGCCTTAAAATTGACATTTGACAACAAAGCAGTTTTACTTGTTACGACAGTTCTGCCGAGATCCTATGAGGAGTTCTGTTCCGTATCTTCGAAGTTTATGATCAGATCATAAAAATATTTCTATGGGACCAACTTGGAAACATAACCTTTCAATCAAAAAATAATTTTCAAAATCGGTCCACAATTGACCGAGAAATCGGTGAACATACATAAAAGAAAAGAAAAAAACATACATTCAGCCGAACATAGAACCTCCTCCTTTTCGAAGTCGGTTAATAAGTATTAAATTAACGAAAAAGTAATTCTTTGATAAAACTAAACGAAATCGCATTCATTTACGAAATGATAAACTGTATTTTATTTTTTGAATAAGCGCAGTCTTAAAAATATTATTTTAGTTAAAAACTGTGCCACTGTGATACGTTTTGTCTATAATTTTTCTAACAATTTATTATATTTTTTATCGAACTCGATGTCTCTCGGTCTTCTTCGATTTGCCATATTTTTAAATAATGAATGCCTAATACGAGTATCCCAATACTTAGATTCTTTTTTTAATTTGTATATAAAATAATATAAATTGGGGTTCTTGGGTATGCGGGCATTAACTCTACGATGCCACCCTTCCAAGGCATTTGTGGTACGATGACGCTGACCAGCGCAGCTCAATATTTCTGTAGATTTTTTCGGATACCACGTACTTTCAAAATATCTACGAAAACGCCTCATTTCCGGTGAGTTGTTGCCTTTTGTTAAAATATGATGCCATGCCTCTGGTATATTAATTGCGGGCACTAGTGGAATGATTGCGCTCATTCTTGTAACGTTACGGCCTTCGCTAGTTGCATTTAACCTTATTTTTTTTGAGTATTTCCAAATTGCATCATTAAAATGCCGATAACAACCCGTTATTTTAGCTTGAGGATAAATCAATGCCACGGCATTCATAATTGCAGTCTCGTAATCACACTTGAAATATTTTATTTTAATTTTTAATTTCTCCTTAACGAGAGTAAATAGGCGAACATATGTTTCTTCTGTCTTGTTTGGTAAGAGGGCGTAAATGACTGGTACTATATTAGTTATATTTTTATCCGATTCCAAATCCAAATGCAAAACAAACATTTGATAAAACGGTTTTGGTGCCGATTTAAAAGTCCCGTCAGCATAGTAAGAACCTGGCTTTTTTGTAATATTCTTTGCTGTATTCGTTGCAAAAATAATTATCTTCTCTGTACTTCCTTCACTACAAATCAGAAAATCTTTTGCTAATGCATGTGGTATTTGAATTGATTCAGTATCATTATGTGTTAGTAAATCTATATTCAAATACTTTTTTCGAGCTCTGTATAAGGAACTTTTAAGGCAACGGAATGTAGGTATTAAATCTTGATCATTCGGATACTTGTTTTTTAAGTTTTCTAAAAAAGATTCATAAATTTCCTGTATTGGTCCTAAATTTTCACAGACCGCTCTCTTCAATTTTTCTATTTCTTTCTTAACATTTAGTTTTACGGGATTTGCATGACAGGAATGCGCGGATTCTCTTAAAATATCCTATATCCTTGTTTTGTCCAATGTAACCGACGCAGTACATATCGTTCTATTAAAACATCTCCATATTGTAGTTACGTTTTTGTTTGTTCTATTTTTATTATATTGGAAACCTTTATACACTAATGCCGGCTTTCCTTTTTGATTACGTATAAACTCTAGGTTTTCGCTCATTGTTACGTCGCTTTTTCAATATTAAACACAGAAATTAATCTCGTAAACGCAACTTTATTTTTTTGTTGTTCTACAGAGACTAATGTCATATGAATTTATATTTTTTCATAACAAGAATCTGGCTAACGAAAGCTGTCTCAACAAAAAGGAGGCCAAATTTAAAAAATCTGAAGCTGATCACCCTTGCTATAAATAGTTTAAAAGGAGTTCATACTTTTGAGTACCTATTTATGAAAATAATATGCAATACATTTATGATACAAGTTTGCAAATTTTAAAGTCTGTCTTTGGGAATTTTGTATAATATTAAATCATTTAAAATATTTTTTTTAAGGTTTTTCTATTAGTAAACAATGATCAAGACCTTTAAATCAACCTTAATTAATGAACTAGCGTTGACTATATATATACTCTAATAAGTCAACCGACTTGGGAATTTTGTATAATATTTAATCATTTAAAAAATACTTATATTCGGTACTTTTTATAAGGTTCTTCTGTTAGTAAACAATGATCTCTATCTCTTAATCAACTTGATTATTGCACCCGTGTTGACTACATCAGATTTAATTAAATTCTAATAATTACCCAAGTCGTTTAACTTATTAGACAGACTCTACATCACATTTCGTTTTACTTTAATAATATCCAAGTCGTTTGACTTTTTAGACAGACTCTACTTATGTGGTAAGTGTGTGGTATTTATTTTTTAAAATTAAAAAAATATTATCCAACAAAACTTTGTTAAGGTAAGCCGGGTAGCACTCAAAATAAAATTTTCCCAAGTTTTTTGCATTTCTCAGGTCATATTCTTTTCCCTTATGATTTGCGACCTTAACATAATATGGCTTTACCAAGTTAAGGCGTATAGTTCTTTGAACATCTGGCCGGAATTAAATTGCAATGTATCTGTTTAATTCGGGACAGTTGCGCCCGGATAGAGCTCCGCTGACCTTTAAATACATTTTCTTTGCGAAATATTGATTGATTTCCATGTGTTATGCACATTGTAATGAAAATGTAACCGGCAAATTTGTATAAACATATTACTAAATAAAGATCAAAGATTAAAATTAGAAAGGAGTAGAAAAAACTAGCGAAAAAATAACATGTTGTTGGAATTATTTTTTGGCACTAGTATTAGTCATATGATACAATCATATGTTTATAATGTTGTACATGAATCTATAATAAACATATATTTTTTTATATGCCTTAAATTAAGAGAGACGGCGGCGCAGGAATCCTCCGAGACATGTACATCAACATAACTTTAACAATAATGGCTAAGTTTATGTGATCTAGTAAACAGATTAACAAAATATACCTTTACGTAAATTAAAATTCAATAACAAACATCATACAAAAAAAGGAACCACCATAGCTAACGTACAAAGAACAAACTTGTATTAGAATATGTATAGAGATAGATAGTAAGTAATATTGTATGTAGTTAATTAACTTAATTAGGGTAGAAGTCGCTTTCAGAGAATTTATACAATTAAAAAAAAAAACTGGTTTTGTTCGTATTTCGTACCTACTCATATTCCTCTTATATGTATAAAAGCCTTGCTGTCGAAGGAAAGGGACATTTTGAGAAAGGGTCATTTCGGGAAAGGGACATTTTGAGAAAGGGACATTTTGAGAAAGGGACATTTTGAGAAAGGGACATTTTGAGAAAGGGACATTTTGAGAAAGGGACATTTTGGGAAAGGGACATTTTGGGAAAGGGACATTCTGGGAAGGGGACATTTCGGGAAAGGGACTATTTGAAACCAAGGGACATTTTGGGAAAGGGACATTCTGAGCCTGAACGCTTGGGATCGGTCCGGACATTTACCGGACGGTTGGTTGGCGAAACTAGTACCGTCGCGGTCATTTCTGCCTGATCACTTACAACAAATCGCTCGAGTCCTGCGAAGCGGCGACAAACCAAACCATTTAAAGATTTCGTTTCGACGAGTGAGTGCAAGCAAAAATGAACTTAGCGATGGTCAGGCGGAAGTGTCTTAGATAGTACCTTATTGCACAAATAAAACGACAAAATACATTACGGTAGTAATGTTTTATTTTTTAAAATTACTTAGAACCTAAGCTTCTGGAAGAACCACTTGTTCTTTCCACTCTTGTATCTCTCCTCAAAGCGCACTCTCGTGTTGAAACGGAGCTTCTTGCGCTTTGCGGGGTCTTTCAGGTCCTTTGCGCTGAACTTCTCGAAGCTGAAGTCAACGGAGTAGCGAGTGGGCATCAAGTGATTGTAGTTGACAACCTGGAAAGTGGAAAATAGAACTTGAGTAAGTTACATGATAAACATATTGTCAGAGGGGAAATTGAAATATTGTAACTTCCGTTAACTGTTGCAGAACAAAATTTCAATACGATTATATGTTTAGTGTCTTGTATCACTCTCATAGATAGAACTCTGTGAATACTACACTCAACTCCCCATTTTTTTTTACCCGACTACGGCAAAGCCAAAGGAGGGTTATGATTTTGACAGGCTATGTATGTATGTGGAACAGATGAACATACTTTCATCTGTTCTCTCCTTATATTATTGATAGGCTTGCTTTTCACCACCATCTCACCTGATGGTAAGCGATAATGTGGTTGACGATGGATCATGCTTGCCTAGAAGTAACCTATTCACTCTTGACTTGAAAACCCTCAAGTTGTAGCTATCAGGAAACACTGACTCTGGCAGGGAATTCCACTCCTTGGCTGTATGCACAATGTGTTCCCAAAATGCCTTGTGCATATGGGTTCACTGTGTTCCCATTTCTTGAATTAAAATTTATCACTGTATTATATTATGTCTGAAGTTCATGAAGTTGGGACAAGTTTCGTATTCACCATTGAATCAGGCAATCCTATCTCTTAGCCACTATCATCTATTGATAAGTAATTCTTAATTAAATCTAGACATAAAAGTAAGATTTTAAAATTCAAATGTTTTTATTCCACATAGGCCTACATGGGCACTTATAAAACGTCAGAAGGTAGTGCACAGTTCCAAATTGGTTGTTGCCTATGAAGAAGAACCGGCAAGAAACTCCAATTCATTAACTATTGCAAATATCTCCACTTGATCTCTTAAAACAAAGAAACTGACCACAACAAATGGATGATGAAGAATATTGTAGAAGAGTTGGATTACAGTTTTAGCAGACAAATATTCTATTACTAGCTGCTGTCTGTGGCTTCCCCCCATGTGCCAAGTTTCATCAAAATTTGTTCAGCTGTTTGAGCATAAGGAATTAGTAAACATGCACACATACTATTGCCTTCATAACAATAATGTAATTTTAACCTATCAATAGTGTCAATTTAGATAATAGGAAGAAAATGACAGCACAAACACCGGTGTTTGCTTGGGGTTTAACATTTCAATCGTGGAAATTGGACACAATAGAAAGACAATAGGTGCGCGAACGCCGGCGTTCACTTGGGGTTTAATGAATTAATAACATTTTAATTAATTACATCCCAAGCGAACACCGGCGTTCGCGCATCTATTGTCTTACTATTGTGTCTCAAATTGACGCTATCTGAAAGGTTAATTCAATAAAACCCAAGTGAACGCCGGCGTTCGCGCACCTATTGTCTTTCTATTGTGTCTGTAATTTCCACGATTGAGAGGTAATTCATTAAACCCCAAGCGAACGCCGGGTTCGCGCACCTATTTTCTTTCTATTGTGTCTGTGATTTCCACGATTGAGAGGTTAATAAAGGTTAACATACTGTATAGTACAATTTAGCACATGCCTGTATTCTTCAATTAATAACAACAAACAAGAATATTTGGGTATATAAACCGGATTTCAGAAATATCACAAGTTCATTTTGTCACATAGTTGTTTTTTGATCATTTGGATTCATGAGGTTTAAGAGAGTACAGCAAGTTCTGTTCCTATAATTTTTTTAAATCGCAATAAATATAATCAATAAGTACATCTAACCACATGTTTTGATGCTGGTATGTCATTGGCCAAAACATTTAAAAGGTAAATTACAAATTAAAAACCACTCTGATGACTCTCTGACACTCCTATGGGGTTAATAAATAGAAATGTTTGATGTTGGGTGATGAATGAACTACGTAAGTCAAGAAGTGACTAAAAAAACAATAAAATAAGAGGTTGTAGTTTGTAAAAAGTACAACTCACCTTCACAAAGGGCTTTACTTTGGAGCGCTTGTGGATTTTGTTTTTGCCCATCCTCTTGTGCACTTTGCGGGGATACCTGTCGATGCCGGCGACGAAAGCGTGTCCGTAGGGCTTGTCTGAGGTACCTTCATCGTAGTTCTTCACCACGATCGCCTTGCGGCCCGCGTACCGGCCACTGAGGACCAGCACCACTTTCCCTGGTTTCATAATCTTACCCATTTTGGGTGGATCTGGAAACAACGAAACTAACCTTCAAAACTTGTGTTTTTGTGTATTTTTCTGTTATTAGCAGTAAGAATGCCTATCAACAGAGTTGTGTATCGCTAATATCACTCAATATAAAGAGACAGTGTGAGTATTCACTAAAGAATATGCACAAATAACATGACAACCACCACAAACTCTGCGTACACACGAACTTAAGTTTTCGATATTTACGATAAATTATAAGTAATAACTAAAAATAAAGACACTATTATGTCGTGGGGATCACTATTTTGATATACGTAAAGTATTTCGTTTGATTTATTCCATCATTTCACAGATTTTTATGGATATTTTTATAAAAGTTTCCAAAACTCACATTCCCTTTACCCGTCGACTGAAAAAGAAACTGTGTTGCTATAGTAAAAAATCATGAAGGTTTGACAGTGACATTTGAGTATTTAGAGGTCGCGTTCATTTCATTGTTGAACATTTTAATAAACTTCTGAGTAGAAAGCTAAACTGTAATTCCACGTTTTTAACAATTATATTATTAAATAGCAGAGATCAATGTAATAATAACATCACTTTTCTCCTGCAATAAAGAAACGTCGAATTTAAAACACAGATAAATAAAACTGACGTCTTGGCCAATAAAACTAACAAGCTCAAGTTTTTTTTGTTATGAGTTGATTAAATTACGGTTTTAACAACTACCGAAGTACCGGTTTTTAACTCTATTCTATAATAATGGCGCTAATTAAAAAAAAAAAACAATCCAATATATTATTATAGCTTATGGCCGCGCATCGGACGTAGAGTTTATTTTTCACCGTACATTTGAAGCTCTTAGGGCTATATTTCACCGGGACACCATGGCAGCGCTACCAGTTGCATGGCATCCCATGGGTTCCCAGTGAAGTATAGCCCTAAGCTACCATATACAGAGTCGCCCGCCAAACGTCCGAGCTGGTCGCGCCATTTAATTGGTTGCGCAACCAAACGGACACCAAGTGAGTAACTCTATAGAGCTGTATACATTTTGTTGGTAGCGGCGACTACTCGCGCCGCCATGGTGTCTCTGTGAAATGCCCTTGGAGTCTAATAATGACTAACACCTGAGGCATGTATTCAGTACAATTACCGGCACGAATCTTGGGCGCTGGCTTCAAGTTACGCAGAAGTCAAATATTCGGTCTCTTTAGTGATGCGAAGTGAGACGCGGGGATGGGGAGTGTCTGTGATTGGCTCGCCGCGCCATCGTGTCATAGAAGTCACTCGTGATTCGTTCCCTGCGCTTGCTGCATGTATCTAACGACGACGACGATTGGCTCGCCAATGTATGGAATGCGCAAAGCGATCTCAAATCTGCGCCGAGCGCTCAAGATCCGTGCCGGTAATTGTACGCTACATTTTAACTTATCGATTTATCGTACGAATCCAATATGAAATCAAACGTAGCCATGTCGTCGACTGGTTCATAGCTTTTTTTTTATCCAGCAGAATGCTGTACACCTCACCATCTGATTGGGCTGCTCAATTTTTAGGCCTAATGTCTTGGAACTTTTTGGCACCATCACGCGCTGTGCGCTTTTTATATCTAAATTTATGTCTAAATATCTAAATTTGTGAATAAATTACTAAATTTTCCAGTAAAGGTACTAATTAATAAAATGCCCCTTTTTTCATCGTACATTTGTCGTTGATATGACCTCAGAACAAAGTAATCGGAGGCGTGGCCTACTCGAGGCGTTCAACGCAAGAGAATCACAACGAAACGATCGTAGCTAGAGGGGCTTGTTAACTTTTGATAAGCGACGAATAAGGTGAAACCAAGTGGTGTGTCCGCAACTCGTAGGTACCGTAGTCCAATTAAATTAATTGTTAAATAATTTTCATATTAATAACATACATAAAAAAATACATTCGCAGCGCGCGCGCGGCGCTCGCGTTACTTCACACGCCCCCGAGGACCGCGCACGCCTAATGTAGAGTCAGCCTTGTACGAGATCGCGTAGGCACCCGCTTAACGCAGTATTGACCCTAAGGTTGATAGGCCATTCTGACGTCAGTATGGCTGGTCAACCTTAAATGTTAACCTATGAAATAAGCAATTCTCTTATTATGCTAAGGAAATAAAAACAATAAGTATTTTTTAGTCACAATTTCAAAGCTAAATACGACTGTTGACCGGCCATTCTGACGTTCACTCTCTCGAGTCTAAGAACACAAAGCGGTTTTTACCCGCACCTGCCGCGGTGACGAAACACCTATTTTATGTCAAACCTCACAAGATCAGATTTACAAGGTTACGCAGCCGTCGCGGTTGCGATTTTTGCCTGCAGAGGCGCAAACTGCGCACACCGCGGGCGTAAAACGCGTCGTGAAATGTGCTTTAATTTTTTACATATACCGACAGGGTTATTTGTAAAACACCGGCAACCTCGGACATGTTACTAACGTCATAAGCAACAACTTTTGTTCCAAGACTTAAAAATGTATCATAAAGTAGTTGTATTACATTTTCATACAAAAATAAACAAATATTTAAATTGTACTTTCTAAATATTACGAAGTCTATGCGAAACAAGCCATAGTACAATAGCAGCGGTGGTGCTTTATGCGTTTGCGTCGCGACATACAGACGTAGGTAGGTACAGCAAAATACAGAGTTAAAATGTGTTAGATAGAACAACGAAATCTTGAAGGTTTGTTTTTAGTAAATGTTTTGTATAAAGTCATAGAACAAAAGTTGTTGGTTATGATGTCAGTATTACAGTCCTGCAAGGTGATTAGTATTTTACAAATAAACCTGTATATCTGCATTCTACAGAAGCTGTGGGCCCGCAACCGCGACGGCCGTTGGTGAAAACCTCTACGAGAGTTCTTAGCCTGTAAGTGATATAGGTTTCGCTTGCGTGACATACAGTTGCCAAAACTGATCTTGAGCGCTCGAGTGGGGAGCGCTTTGCGCATTCCATACATTGGTGAGCCAATCGTCTTCGTTGTACATGCTGAAAGAAAAAGAAAGAAAGAAAAAGTGTTTATTCACGCAACGCAGGAAACGAATCAGAAGTGACGTCTATGACGCGATGGCGCGCCGAGCCAATCATTGACACTTCCCGCCCCCGCGTCTCACTTCGCACCACTAAAGAGACCGAATATTTGACTTCTGCGCAACCGCTTAGGATCCGTTGTGGCAACTGTAGGAATAGCGCTAACCTCTAAAAATAGTCGGGCTATTTTCACAAGATCAAAGGTTAGTAAGAAGAAGAAATTAAAACAAGCAAGTTGATTAATTGAGTTTAATATCAATAAAATAAGAAAATTATTTACACAAATTTTATCAAAATACAAAAATAAAACACTGTCACATACATATAGGTAATAACGTTTGAGGAGATACTATTATAATTACACATTAGTCTTAGGTATGTTGCAGCGCAGCTGTGTTTCAAACCTATCATATCCTCAAAATACACATTTTCGGATGTAGGGAAAAGTCGGCAAAAAAAAAAACAATTATTTGTACATTTTGTACACTTACATCGTATGGTATTTTGATATAAAAGCACCTTCATTAGCGTACAGAAAATAAAGTTGTCCACTTACATAAACAAAATAAAGTCTATCGAAATTAATTGTATATTAATTACAAAGATCTTTACTGTAGCACGAATAATCTTCGGCGTTATGTATAGTAATACTATTTTTATAAATTGTATAAGTACCCTACTTTGTTTTATTTTCTTTCTTTTTAACAAAGTATTATTGCACGTTTCGATTACACTAAAATGTACTAACGTATAAAATTTCCGTGTTATGGGTACATTTCTTATAGTTATTTCAAAACAATTTGCTTTTATACCTGAATACCATACAATTTTTATTCAAAAAATTACTTCTAACTAGTCTTTATAAGATATTTATGGACATAATTGGCCTTATTCATATAAAAAAAAACCATATCTTTAGTTTAAACACTGAGTATCAGGTTCTCATTTTAAAATATTCTGTGGAGAATTTGAATTTAGAATCCGCTTACCAGTATTTAAATTAAGAATATGGTTAGAGTTTTATAAATAGGGCTGAAAATCTGGACTTGTAGTCAACTCATGTATCAATCAACAACATTACAATGATCATGTGCATCGTCATTCAACAGTGATAATATAGCACAAAATGTGACATTTTAAGTACGTACAATCAAACTAATGTGATAACGTAACTACATTAAAATAAATATGAAAGACGGAATGTGTAGTGATGAGAGGCAAATGAATGAATGAAAAGAACTAATACGTTCAGTAGGCCGTTCAACAAAACCTTTGCTACGTATTTAAAAAAAAATACGCTGCTGATATGTCTCTATGTAATTTTAAAAAAAATATTGTTTTTACTGGCACTGGAACTAAATACGTTTTTATTACATACGCAACTCTGTAACATTCACAACAAATACTTTTACACAAGTTCTATACAAAATTGTCCTTAGATATTTCTTTTACATATATCTCATGAATATTTACATACTTAACAATTAATAAATAAAAGACAGTTATTGTTATTTTTTTTCTATACATGTCAAAACGTACCACTCGCAAACGTCTTGGTAAACAGCATTCGCGAACCAAACGTGTATCAAAATCTAGTGATACGCTTTATATATTTTGATATTTATAATATTATATATAATAGATATTTATATTTATTTATGTACATAATGTAATCTCAACTGACTCACTTCTTCATATTATCGTGTTCAGTACATCTCGTGTAATTTAGAATAATATAATCTTTTCTTTTTACATTACAAATATTATAAGTACAGTTTATCCAGGGCAAAATAGGAATTCGGAGAGTTGAGATCCGTTTTTACATTGAAGAAAAAAAGAATAGCGAAACTTAATGTAATTTCGCTTTTTGAAAATATTAACTGAATTGTAATTTAAGGTAGGGAAGGCGCTAGGGAAGTCCACGAAATTTAAATTTTCTATGTTCTTTTTTACATTTTGCAGGTCAGTGATTATTTCAACGTTAATTAAAATACGATAGGCGGCCGTTATTCGTATTTATGAACGGATTTACAATAATTAAAATCATCAATACAACGCTCTCAGTTTATCTTACCCTATTGAATGGCCTATATATTTTAATCAACTTAAAACTTCAGTGTCCTGCAATATACAAAAAACTTTAAAAAAAAAATGTATTTCGAGGCCTACTGTGGAGCATCCCCCTTATAGCTATACCACAGATAAAGTCAATGTACAGTTGCATCCAACAGAATAATTTAAAACTAGAACAGTAATCCCTAGCCAAGTTGATAATCTGCAATCGTTAGTGCTAGTAGAAAACTTCAAATGTACGGGAATGGCGTCACTTTAACGCTCAGTCACGTGGTCAGAACAAAAGAATCGGAGGCGTGGCCAACTCAAGGCGTTCGACGCAAGCGAAACAGTTGTAACTTATCCAGGGAGGCTGAATTCAATTTTTATCTGCCGGATTTTATCGCAAACTGGTAAACCGACCGGTGAGACTAGAACCCCTACCACGAGCTCTTAATGCGATCCATTTGATGACCTAAACTGAACTGTTACAGGCATGGAGCTATGCAGGGTGTAAAGGACCGGTTTCAGCAAACTTTAAGGGCTTGCTCAGTAGACGAAAGTGAACAACCATTCACAAGATTAAAAAAAAATCAGTATAATATTATTAATTGACCTTAATGACCAAGAGGATATTGAGAGGGAACGTAGGGCAAAATTCAAAATCATTTATTTCAAATAGACCATTCGCAGGCACTTTTGAATAGTCAAATGTCGGTGGGTCCAAGAAAAGTGAAGCTAAATGCGGGCGCTGGCAGTCCGATGTAATATGTTGGCTCGCAGGTTTGCGAGCCACCGTTTGCGCGGTGTAGTGGACAAGTTAAAATAACACTATTTAAAGCCTACTGTCAAGTGTTTTACACGTGCAGCCTGTGGACTAACTATACTCAACGGACAATCAGCGCCTTGCGGGTCCAATATAATAACGGGTTCAGGATGTTGATGGGGCTGCCCCGCTTCTGCAGTGTATCAGGTATGTTTGCAGAAGCGCACGTCGATGGTTTCCCCGCCATCGTTAGACAGAAATCAGCCTCTCTGCTCTGCAGATTGCGAGCTAGCTCCAACTCCATCCTGAAGACCACAGCGGATAGGTACGATTCTCCTTTGTTAGGTGATGTTTTTCACCGATGTTTTAGAAACAACCACCTTGTTTTAAAATAGATAATTATTAAGGTTACTAACATTGGTTATAAGTTTTCTCTCAACTGTTTACTAACCCAATATGGATGTCACTAATCCGAATTTAAGATTTTTTTATTTTTTTTTTTATTATCATCTTGATTGGACAGTTTGTATGAAAAGGTCGATTTTTTTTTTCGTTTCCTGTATAAGTCTTGTGGAAGGTTGTTCAGTTTCGTCTACTGAGCAAGACATAAGACGGTTTTCTGAATTGAGTATTCTGAGTTAAGAATGTCTCAAACAGTACTTAAATCCAAATTTCTACAGGATTTCAGGGCAATGTAGAGTTTGAGTAAAATTCAACTTCAAATGCTTTAATCAGAAATCGGGGGTTAAACTTTTGCGGAGATTTGTCCCTTACATTCTTTAAGGTGTATAGGTCTATCCCACTTTCTTGCTCGCACGCTTGACATTTTAATACGTCATGGTAAAGTCCTGGATCTCCGATAAAAACGGCCGACAATTATTTTCTGCGCTTGCGCATCATCGTCACTCATGTTCTATACTAGTATTTGAAACCACCGAGAAAAAACAGACTAGATTAATTCGTATTGGAAAAGACGAAACTGGTATTTATCATGAGGTCTTGGAACAGGTCACACAATACACCCCTACTTTTTAATTAGTACAAAAAGAAAATGGGGTTCTGTACCCGTCACTGATCATATTTTTGTAGTCAAAAGTAGAAAAAACCGAAATCCTAAAATTGACCACGAAAAGGTAAATTCATCATAGAATCAATCAAACATAACAATTGCTAGTAGAAAATACTGCGGGTAGTGTTTTTCCTTTATAATTGTCATTTATTCATTCATTACCAATAGCCTGCACAATATTTCCATAAATTGAGTGACATTTTGGGACATAAACCAACGCTAATAATTTTGCTGTTTATGAATATTATTTATTGAGATTTTACTTATAAAATAACAAGGGTTTTTCTAATAAGCTCTTTAAGTATTTGTACTAATTAAAAAATAGTGGTGTATATTGGTTCTAGTTATATAGTAAAAAGAAATTTTCAAAAGCAAAAATACTACATAGAATTTATCTGAAGTATAGCATGACTTCTGTAAGAATTATAACTAATTAAAAAGGAGTTCGTGTGCTTAAAGCCTCAGATGGATTATAGAAGGCGACAAATAGCCGTGGCATAAAGTACATTGACCTTTTCCTAATATCTCTGCGTAAGTACCCGAAAAACAAACAATGAATTGCTTTTCATTACTAGATCATGTAAAGGATCACGATAAACGTCGATTCAAGACAGATATAAGTTATTTTTTCCGTTTTTTAAATTATGAATGTCAACAAATGTAGGAGGGTCAATGACCGTTATTCCACGTTTCTCTGGCGTCTACCTTAGGGGTCAAAAGGTCCCCCTCATGATGCGCAACACTCACATCTACGTGACGCAGCAACATTGCCGTGTCTCCAAACTTGTCCCCTAAAATTTTACAATGCATTCATGTGACACGGGACCTTTTGGACAATTTGAGACAGCGTTCAGCATCATGTTGAGGGACAATTTGTCCCCTAATGTATCTAAGACTTTATTCACTCACACTAGATCTGCGGTGATGGTCATACGATTAATATTCGCAAACTCAAGCAACTGACTGCCATCTGTTGTCAATTTAGAACTATACCCTGTTCGCGTTAATATTAGATATTTAAAGAAACCTTTTTTACTGTCTGTTCAACCGATTTTAACCTTTATTTCGTAGGTCAAAAGATAGCATTAAGACCAAAAAACTGTTACAATACCAACTATTTACTGCAGCCGCCATTTGTCATGCTACCAACATAATAAAAGTCAAAATCGGTTGCACGGACAGCAATAAAAAGTTTTCAAAAATTTCTAATGTCATTTTGAACAGAGTATAATACCATGTCAAGTTATACAGTCAACACATTTGTTCATAAATTTAATTTACAGCTGCCATGATAATACTATCATTCTGTCATCTGCAGTTGCTTGAAATTACGATATTTAAGTTATTTTATATTTAATCATAAGTAATTTTAGTGCGGTGTAATTCGACAACATTCAATCCATATTTCCAAACACGCAGATATGGTAACGTAAACATTTTAGGTTACACACGCAGGTAATTTTAGACATAAGAATTTATCACCATATTGCTTTCCTCAAGCGGGCACGAAACGCGACAGCTCATGATTCGTGCCAATAGCATAAAGTTTCAAAACATATTCTAATAATTTGTCACTAATCATAAAATAGGAAAGTATTATCATCACTAGATTACAAGAATTAAATAGACTTGACGTTTTCAATAAAGTCGAAATAGCGCAAAAAAGATAATAACTTAGTTCGCAAGAAACACAGTCGTATCACAACAAAATTCAGGAAGAATAATCGAAGATCAAAATCAATGAACGAGACGCGTGTGCTAATCTACATGTGACTACAGAATATTTGGCACATAATTATCTCACGCGTCGTGCATTTTTTACTTTGAAAAAATCGTCATTGTTTCATTTTGTCAAATCGCTTCACCTTCTACTTAGTCAGAAGGTTTATTCGTAAGATACACACCGGCGCCCAAATGTACTGAGTTCACAATAATACTTTTTGTAAAAAAAAAACGTCAAGTAAAAAACGCACGCTGCGACATTTTGTAAAGCTCGCTGCGCCCGCAGAAAGTTTCAACTAAAAAAATTGAGGCAGATTAACGAATCAGTCAATTCCGTTACCTCCGACTACCCGACACGTCGACTTTAACCTAAAGGAAAAACATACAACAGCTCCTTGAAAAACAATTTTTATAAATATATTTTATACACAATAATTGAGACACTCGGGTGCTGATACATTTACTCTTTTATATACTTCTATATAATTATTATGTCATCTCGGAATCACAACACTGGGGGGACTATGTACACTCTCTCAACAAATTCACAATTAAATATAGGTCAACGTTACAGATTACTCACAAATATACATACATATAAAAGTCTAGTCAGTGTGTACGAGGCGCGCTCAGACGGAGATCTCGTAGTTGCAGTCGTAGACGGAGGCGCGGTCGGGCGGGTCGGGCGGCGGCGCGCGCGCCTCCAGCTGGTCCTGCACCTCCAGCGCGCGCACGAACGACAGCGGCCGCGCCGCCGCCGCGCCCGCGCGCCGCCGCGCCAGGGGCGAGCCGGCCGCGCCGGGCGGGAACACGGCCACGCCGCCGCGCGCCACCAGCGGGTGCGCGTGCGCGTGCGGCGCGCGCTCCGCCCACAGGTAGTTGCCGCGCTGCGGGGACGCCGCCAGCTCGCGGATGTCGTCGGCCGTGGGGCGGTGCGGCGCGGGCGGCTCGGGCCGCAGCAGCTCGCCCTCGGACAGGAAGCGGCGCTGCGGCGAGGCGCGCCCGCCGACGCCGATGAAGTCGGGGCGGCGCGGCTGCGTCGGCGTGCCCGGGTTGGACCTGTCAGGCGCGGCGCTCACGTCAGGGGTTTAATCGCGCGAGCTCGTCCGAGCCCTCGCTATCGTTATCGTACGGCCTACGGACAGAAGGAGAAGGGAGCTGCGGGGCGAAGCGTTTGCACGTGCGATCGCGCGACCGAGCCGCCGCCCTGGGACTGTCACGCTCAGAACGTGGCGCAGCGCCCGCGTCAAGAGCCGCACTCTCTCTCCTAGTGCGAGCGAGAGGCGGACGATTCACCGCGGGCGTGCGCGTCAAAATATCGGTCGGTTATTTACATCAATTATGACAAGACCGTACCGCAATCCCGCTACGTTCCAAATGTCACAATTATATATAAAAACTAATCTACGTATAACCATGAGCATAACACGTGTTTGGGATCAGAGTAGAGTCATCGTTAGAGGAGATGACCGGGTTCTGAACGCGTAGAACTTTGGGTCCGGAGGCGGCGACCCGCCTGCTACGGTTGCGGGGAGCATGCCAACGCCACATGCCACAACTATGTTACACTATCATATCATACACACTACTACTACTACAGTAACTACTGCATGCTTTTCCTGGTGAAATAACAATTTAGAGCAATCTTTATGTATCTCCAAGAATCGTCAACATTACATTTTTTCAATTGAATCTATTTGAAAAAAAAATATATAAAAAATTTAATGTATAATGCATAAAAAAAATGCTAATTTCATCAGGATAAAACAAAAAAAAAAAAAACACCGGCAAGCAACGACACGACATATACAATGGCTTTGTACATTATGAACATAGACAATTTTATCTTGAAATGAGAGAAGTGAAATTCAAGCTTAGGTGCTTGTTTAATCAAAGGTCTGAAAACGAAGGGATTCATAATAAATTTCATACAAAAATACCAACAATTGGGATAAAAATTAATATGAATAGCAAAAATAGTACGGAAATATAAAAAAAAATGCTAGCTTATGACGTAAGAGCGGCGTAAGAAATATAAAAAAAGTAAGTTATAAAAGTGAATTGGACTAGCAATCGTTGGTTTACCATGGATCATAACGTGTCTGTGATCATAAGTCGACCATAGACAAGCGTTGGTAGCCGTTATCAGCCATTGTATAATGTGTCGGGCTACGCCTGCGTCCCGTCTCACAACAGCTTGCAAATAAAAAAGTAATGTATATATTTTTGTGGTATACATAATCTTTGAGCGAATTCTGTCCTACTTTATTCAAGAGACATAATATATACGGTGACTGGTAATTAGTGTACGATACTTAAACACGTGATTGTGCTCATGATAACCAACAACTTTCGGCTTTTTTCAAGCGATTTCGGCTTTGCTCCCATAATAAAAATTGTTGGTTACCATGAGCACAATCACGTGTTTAAGTATCGTACACTAATTGCCAGTCACCCTATATAATCTATGTGATTCTAATAGATATCATTGAAATGGATGTTGATATATTTTTAAGATATATATTGATCTGTGAGACAGAATTCCCATTATAACCTAGTTACACCATCTTTTAATAAAAACAAGTGCAGCAAAAAAATTCATCATTTGGTCCCCCCCTCCCCCAAATTTTATTAAAAAAAAATTAAAATATGTAAAAATCTGCAGGTTATTTTACCATACTCGACGTGTTGCCAATACTAAAAAAAGATATTATAATAAAGTAAGGTCGTAAAGGTGAAAGTCAAACATGCAAATTATTTAAAATACGGTGTAACTGATTACGTAATTAATACTAAAACAATTGAATATACAGAAAATCATGCCAAAGAAAAACTGGTTTGTGCTCGAAAATACAATATAATATTATACAAAGCAAAAACTATGTTTTCGGTACGTTCAGGTATTCCTTGCGTGCGATATTTACAATATTATTGCAACGCATTAAAAGTCCAAAAGTACGCCACTAAAAATACCTAAATACATATTAGTCAAAAAGAGAAAAACATAAACAACTTCAGTAAGGGGCAAAACCAGAAAAAAAAAACCTATCGATTAGGTATTTTAAAATATTTTTATTTTAGCAAAAACAAAACCGAAAAGTGCAGAGCCATGTCAAAAAAATTATATACTAAAGTAAGTTCATGAATTAGTGGATATTTTTATTGTAGCTCTAAGTCGAAGATTTAACAAAACTTACTTTTGGGAATCTGAAATCTAGAAGAAGAAATAGTTAGAAAGAATGTTTGATACTACGTGATGTGTTTTAATTTTTAAATAGAATTTCTAAGGAAGGTAGAAAATGATAGTCTCAGAAACGATATAAAACCAACTGATTATGAATTATAAAAGGTTTTTTTTAATCAATGGAGTTGGCTGTGGTTTAAAAACTAAGAGAAAAATGCTCTAACAGTGCGAGAAGCCTTTTAAAAAATACCCACAAATTCATTGTAAAGAAAAATGGCATAAACACACAAACACACACGAGAGCAAACAACGACAGTTAACGAATTACCGTTGACACGTCGGCTCTATGCGTTAGGTCCACCTGCCGCGGTAAGCGGTAAATCACAAAGTTTATATTTCGTGTCGTATAAGCTATGAGACCACAAATATTTTGTTGTACTTGTAAACTTAGTTTAATTGAAATTGTAAAGAAAAAAATGTGATCGCATTTTTATCACGACCATTATGAGTATGTACAATGTGCAACAAGTACTCGCGATCGTTTCAGTATAATCTTTCTCCCAAATGAAAAAAAAAATCTTCAGTTACAAATAAATTATTATAGTATAAGAGAGGTATACAAGACTATAGGGAGAGTTTTGTCCAGAATTGGGACAGTATCGGTTAAGAGAAATATGATGGGTCTACCTGGAGTTGAAAATTAGACGAAATAAAACCATGTAAGGACACACAGGAGAAATTAATGATCGATAGTTAATGAATGAGTTACACATAAATAAGGTAAACCCACTTAATTGGCTTTTTTTTTTGTTTGTGGTCTCACTGCATTTTTTTTTTATTTACAATGTTTACAATCCCAGTTAAAATACGGAATACATATTCAACTATGGACAAAAATAAATATTAAATTATATTATATTGTGGCACAATAGGAGGGTAGACTGAGACGTGTTTTATTGGATAGTTGTTTTTTTTTGTTTGTTTAATATTTATTTATTATTTATCTCAGAAAATGCTGCATAACTAGATACGAGTGTGTACTATCAGAACTAATAAGAATGCAGAAAAGAGTTGGAGTGTCAATCATCGAGTAGAATTTAAAAATAATAAAGATAGTCAATGTTTTCACGAATCTCTGTTGAATATTTTTTTCGTGGAATAAAATAACAACAATCTCTGACTACCCACAACTAGGCCACATTTTAAATATATTAGTAAGCAACCCTCACATCTTACAAAGCTAAATATACACCAATGACAATAAATATCGACAGTTAATAGTGTTCCCAAACTCAGTTACCTCTAATACGTGAATGCAAAACATGTTACATGCAAATAAACACTGAATCAAATCAAAAACGTATAAGCACAATACAGACTACCTACAGAAGTAGAACTTTGAGCGGTAGAATTTTTAAGGATTATCGGTTTTACGGTTTTCGGTAGTTATCGGTTTTTTACATCTGTCTGTTTCAAAGTTATACTTCTGTTTTGAGCCGTACCGTGGTTTTAAGCGATGCATTCCCGGTTTTAGGTAGAAGGGGATCAAAACCATTTCTGTTAATGATGGGAACAGGCCATGATACAATGGGAAATAATATAAATACCTATTTAATCATTATGGGAACATTTGCTCTTCTTTAAATCAGCCAATTAGTTAATCCTTTATCGAAATTTTGATCTAGTAACATTTAAGTAAAGTATTACAGTGTAAAATTCAATTTGACAACCTTGGATTCGAGGGTAGTTGTAGATTTTTTTTTTATTGAATTGCGGAAACTGAAAGGACATTCTGAAAACTCTTATTGATATAAATATTTTTAATAATTCATCGATCAAATTATCTTCGTATTTTTTTGGCGTTTTTAGTATATATTAGATTTTCTTAAGCAAGCGGGATTCGCTTGCGACACATTAAACTTCTGACAAGGAAAACGCTCTTAGCCTGTATGCACAAAACGAGCAATAAGAGCGATGGTCAAGAGGAGCGAAGGTAATGACACAAAATCATTCCGTCCCCACTGTCCCACTCAACCACCAGCTTTTGAAGGCCGACCGCTTAACTGAGGTCGTTTCTAATTTAGCTGTGTGATGTAGAAGGTGTGTTAACCAACATAAGTAGGGCGTATGACTGTTACATCATCACACTCCCTCCTGCAACAGCACAGCTAACTTAGGCGAACATTACACGGTAGATTTTGCTATCAGTTTTGCCACAGTAAAATTTTTGACTGACGAATCCTACCGTCTAATGCGGTGATTGACGTTTTTTAGTACTGATTGACGAAAACCATCAATCATTATTGATGGAATTGATTGACACTTGCATGGCCGTGTAACGATCGCCATAAGGATGCTTTCGGTAAGGCCTTCCTGTCCTCGGAAGCGTATCTTCATAGAGGCGTATCCGTCATTATACGCTTAGTGTACGCCTGCGTGAAGCTTACGTACAAAACTATGGCCTACTGTCCACGGACGCGTAGCTTCATAGACGCGATACGACGGCACGTTTTATAGTTTTTTCTATGTAAGTAGAACTTATGAACGCTCTCAGCTAACCGTTCGGACTACAATCGCTCATTTCATGACAACAGGCATACTGTGGCTACTGCAACCATATTCGTTCTCCCACATAGATAAATCACTTCAAAAGTATATTCACAAATGACATCAATTTCATGTCACCATTTATCCTTCAGTATCCGCTGCTTCGGCTATACTTCAGGGTACATACCTTCTGACCGGACTGCTGACTGCGAGCGGCGTAGGGACCCCTAAGGCCTTAATTCGCTGCTGCATGGTGGGCGAAGGCCTAGCGCCTCCGTTGGAGCCCGCGTCGTATCGAACTGGCTCCATTACCACCCGGTAGCCAGAAGTCGTGGTGCCACCGTGGCTGGAACATTGATGTTAACAAATGAGAGTATGTTTATTTTCTCTTTTTAAGCTTTGACTAATCATACCCAATTACTTGATACAATATTATCAATTCTTCTTCCTTATACAGAATTACAAATTTAAAAAAAAAAATCGAAACATAAATCCAAAGTAATCACTATAATGCTTTTGATTTTTTGAATTGTATTTTGACATTTTGAATTGTATTTTGACATTTTGTATTGTCTATTGACTTTTTTTTATTATTATAAGACATTAGTATTGTGAATTAACAATAGGCGTCTTGACGTTGATTTTATTTTTGCTATTCATTATTAATTAATTTGGCTTATTTTATTTGGATATTGAGATTTGGCTGGCTTGATTGTTTTCTCACCAACGTTTTTACGCCCTAAGACAAAACATAGCGCTCTCTTTGTTACCTCGATACACAGTTATTATTATTTACCTATTTTTAACAAATGAATAAAAGACTTATGCTCACCTGGTATTTCTCGAAAGTGGGCTGAGTCGTGGATAATGGTGCGGCCTCGGCGGCAGATGATGGTGCTGTTCAGGTGGGAACAAGTTCGCGGCGGAGCCCCGCCGCTGCATGGAGGGAGGCGTAGGCTCGCAGTCGGCCGACTGCGAAGCCCCCGGGCCGTCCAGCTCGCCCTCCGCCTCCTCGCGCCCCGGAGACAGCTGCGAGGGCGCCGCCCACACCAACTTTACACTCTAGCTCTTACTCACTCTCCGTGAGAGGGTTTATGGGGAGTACTAACATTCGTTTTGAGAAAGGGTAGGACAGTTTTTCATCAAAAGCAATTTATTATTTTTTTTATTTTAAAAGTTTTTAATGAATGGTAAATTGGAATAAACTTAAAAGAGATTGGGATATAACCAAAACCAAGAATATTTGGCTACATCCTTTAAATTAATTGCAAAACACAGTCAAGTAGTCTATACCAGAGAATAAGGTTAAGTACAGAATGATTAAGAAAAAGATTTATAATAAAATCTATGGATACAAAAAGGACACCACCACATTGAACATTCATTCAACAAAAAAAATATTATTATTATTAGTTAAACAGCGCCATTGCAATATGCATTAGTTTCAATAAGCGTGTGAATGTGAGACATTGACTTCATGACACACTTAAAAACATTTATTAGTGAGATATTAAAGACAATAAGAAATATGTGACATTATATAATACATACATAATTATATTTAACTTAGAAATAAGTAAGTATTTATGTAGTGTTTGAAATTTTGGAAAAGTCGGAACTATTTTTTTAAGTTCTAAAAATAACGTTAGGTACTCTAAAAATCTAAACAAGGCCAGTTTTTATGCAATTAATTGACCTATACTAGGAATCAAATCTAGTATGGAGTTCTAAAAATCTAAGCTATAATTTATTCCGACTTCAACCAATATGGTTTACTTTTACAGTGCACAAATAACAAAACACACTTAAAAAAATAGTCGTTGCAAATCACGAGTGTGCTTAATGTCAGTTTTATGACATTGACATAAGGTTTAAATTTGAACGAGTCAAGCAAATTCGATATTGTTGTTCTAGTAGAAACGAATCACCGCGTGAATACTCGTTTATAGTGTTAATTTGTTCGACAGACCGAACGCATCATGGCGTCGATAGAGGGCGCCTTCCGAACAAAATAACGCGACTGTCGTATTTTCGCCTGACGAACGCTTTCTACTATAACGATGTCTATTACTTAAAAATGCAGTTTAAAAAAAAAACTGAAATTAAAGTGCAGAAAAAAAAAACAGAAATCTACAGAAACGATTCACATTGTGCAATATAAAAGTGAAACCAAATAACATGAGAGAAATCCACGGTTTATTACAGGGCTATACTTCACCTGTACACCATAGCGACACAATCAGTTGCATCGCCATGGTGTCCTGGTGAAATATAGCCCTAAGCTACCAAACTAGACACCATACAGACACCACAGTCGCCACACGTCCGAGCTGGTCGCGCCACCAAATTGGTTGCGCGACTAAACAGACACCAGGTGAGTAACTCTCTATAGAGCTGTATACACTTTTTGGTAGCGGCGACTGGTCGCGCCGCCATGGTGTCTCACTTTAATATAACCCTAATTTGTTAAACCGTAGATTTTCAGTACAGTACCATCACCATGACGTTACCTTGGAAAGTTTCAGAAACATTAGTAGAGAGCCAGACATATCATGTCTTCAATTCACGTAAACAAGTTTTTAACAAAAATAAATGTGCAAGTGCTAATTTCGACCTTATGTCTGTGAATTGAAGGTATGTAATTCGCTCTACAAGCATGATAACTAGATGATGCTACTGCTTTACTTGGATGTAACAAGCTGTTTTGTGGTTTAGTGAAGCGTATGGTGGTATAAAGGCTGTAATACACATGTCTGTAACTTGCAAGTACCTTGCTATCAATAGGAAATAATATCAATTTAATACGTTGTTGGTAGTTATATTTTCGTGGTTCCAAGTGCCCACAAATTGTTTAGAGACGTTTCCAAACGCCTTGTTGACACTTTACGTGACCCAAGGGCTGGCTTTTACCTTTGGCAGAGGCCTAAGGCCTTTTGGGTACATTACCAGTCGACAGCTCTTAAGGATTTTTTTATAAAAAGAACTAATTGAAAAAATAATATCAAAATTGGTAGAGAAGCATAAGAGAATATAGTAAAATACTTTATTGTACACAAAAATAGTATCAATTTCACAGAAACTTAAATCTATGGGTACAATAGCGGGTAAATAACAATTTGACAAAAAAAAAACAATAAAAAACATATTTGTCTCTCTCACCAAGACGCCATTTTCTATGGCGGCCGTACGGATGTCATGGCCTTTGACGTCAAAGACCATGTCGGACTTCTCTTTCGTAATAGCAACTTTGAAGCTTTATAACTTCGTTGTTAAATATAAATAATAAAGATATTTTAATTATATATTTTTTTATATTAGTTTACTAGAGCTAAAAAGTATTTAACGTAGAAAATTAAAAAAATTGCATGCATATTCCCTATTAGAATTTGTTATGAACGGACGGCGCTCCTTAGGCCGATGTCTCCTAGGGCTGCGGGACATGCAAGCTACCTGCATTATTTTTTGCGAGTTACAGGCATGTGAATTTGAGGATTTAGTTATTTATACAATGGTAAGAAAATGAGAAATGAAAATTATTTAGGTTAGGTTTTATTGAAAATGTAATGGAAATCTACAGATTAAGTTAGTCTACTGTCTATTAGTTAAAATAATAAGGAAAAATATGTTTATATCCTATCCTACCCTCTTTTAATATTATGAGATGATGTGACGATGACAAATATATACAGTATCATAATATAACCAACATTAAAATAAATTAAGAACCCAAGTTTGATGGAAAACTTCATTGATCTTCTCAAAACTGAGATTTTTAAAACCTGACCGAGTGTAACAGTGTAAGTCTCCATAAAACCCTTCCCTGTTTTACAGCATATTTCGGACACCAAACTCAATCTCTGGAACTCCGAGGGCCCAGAATTTGGAAGACATTGTCCGTAAGGAATATTTTAAACATTAGCATTATCATGAATTTCGTTGAACCCCATCCTTTCCTAGGTAAAGGTAGGTCCACATTTGTGCCATTTCACGTAACTACCTCATCAGTAACAATACCACCAAAAATGCCAGCAGAAAATAGTCCATCGGGGTTTCCGAGATTTCGGGGAAGTTGCAACGGCCTTGGACCGCTAAAGGTAACCAACAACAGGTGGGTTTTACCTAGCAGCTGGCTAGGCTTTAAATTTGACACATCCTCTCGCTGCACCCAGAGCGGGAAGAGTAATTTATTGATTTCTCACAAAATAAAAAACAATTTAGAAGTCTTTAATATACTCTAGAAAAAAAAAGTGATGTGTTCTGGCAAACATTGTTACTATACTCTGTTCAAAATAGCATTAGACATTTATGAAAACCTTTTTACTGTTGATTACTGTCCGTTCTACTGATTTTGGCTTTTATTACATTGGTCATGGTGGCATGACAAATGGTGGCTGCAGTACTTACTTGATATTGTCATTTTGCTTTTAATGCCGTCTTTATGCCTAAGAAATAGAAGTTAAAATCGGTTGAACAGACAGTAAAAAGGGTTTCTTTAGATGTCTAATCTTAACGCGAATAGGGTATAGCTACATGGTAAGTTGCAATTTTTCAGACGCATGTAAGCAAAAGAACATTCCGCTAACATCAAAATGTTACTGGAATCAGTGTTACGCGATTCTTGTCCCAAATAGTTTCCAATACTGGCCGTGACTGTTTTTCCAAGGGGTATCATGGGTTGTATACTGGGTTGTGGAAGTGAGATAAGCAGTCGCTCTATTTAAAACGCTGGTATTCACCTGCAACCAGTTGTACTGGAAGCCAACCTCAACTTATGTAGTTGGAAAAAAGGCTGGATGGACTGATTCATGATCCTTGATGTTTTGCTACAAATGGGTGTCGATTCGGTTCTTCTTTATCTCTAAACGATGGTTTTCTTTCCATTGAAATTTTTGGATCCAGTATGTTCTCAAATATGGTTATTTATCTACATTGTGCTCACTTAATATAAATTTCTTGCACGTTCTTCTCCATGAAGATTGCTTTGGAACGTGAAATTTAGTTTCACTTTTTTTGACTAACCGCAATTTTAACGTTTCTGATTGCTGATTATAGTGGCGTCAATGTCGTTTTTTAGGTCTTCCAAAGTGCAAACGTAAGGACACTTTGGGCACTTTAATAAGTGGCCATCGTCTGATCAGGAACACTGGCAAATTGACACAAATGTGGACCCATCTTTAAGTAGTCACCCACCAGTCAGTTCCTAGCTTAGTTTAGCTTAGCAATGACAGCAAAGCGTCTGGCTCTCACCTTGTTATAGTGTGCGTGCGGTCCCGCGGGCCGGTGCGCGGTGCCGTTGTCCGCCGTGTACGTCTTTACCTGGTGCTGCGTGTCGGTCGCTATGGTCGATATCGCCGACGCAGAGTGCGTGCCTCCCGGCATCGCTTCCCGTCGCTTTTTACCACCTTTGTAGATGTATTTCGACGGTCGGACTAGACTGTAAATGATATGACGTATTAGACAATTGAATTGTATTAACCGTCGGATTGGTTCGACTAGTGTTTTTACGTTGTATTCGCCAGGGTTGCGTGTTTTCGACTGGGTACTCGCATCTCGTTTAGCTCTTCAATCCCCATAGGTGACAGAAGAGCTGATGAGATGGAGTATTTGGTCGTGGATGTGCGACTTTGGCGGATGCTGTTAAAGGGGAGTTAGTTTGTGTTACATTGCGACGGAAAAGAAGACGAGGAACGTTATTTTTGCAGTGTGATCTTTATCTGTTATGCGTGGGTAACAATGATTAAAAACATGAGGAAAAAAGATGGGGCATGCCTGAAAAATACTCGCTTCTTTCTTCAGGCGACTCGCTTAGCGCTAGACACAAGGGGAGTAGCGAATTGAAACTAAGGCCTATTGTCTACGGACGCGTAGTTTTGTAGACGTTTATTCGTCACACTTACAACTGTAACATAGTGCCGTTGTTTCGTAGCAGCTTCGTCGAGTTTCATAGCTTTATATGTAAGCTGTGAGCTCACGTACAGCAATCGTATATGAAATACGCGTCTTTGAAGCTACGCGTCGTGGACACTAGGCCTAACGTTCTAAAATGTTCAAGGCAAGCCGCCTTTCAACGCATTTTCGACCTTACTAAAAATAGAAAAGGTAGCTAAATACACAACTCTATGTATTATTCTAAGCTACCAAAATGATTGATTCCCACCTAAATATTACAACAAAGTAGGATTTGCATCTTCTTATCCTGCTGATTAGTACAAACAGCTGTGTTTACATTTTCGTTATTATTTGATTCTTTTGGTATTTTGAATCTGGAAATAGGTATCAGTGGAAATGAAAAATCTAATTACTGTATGTGGGAACAGTTTTACTTAATTAATCGACTCGATAGAACCTACATGAGATGATTTCACTAGATACATTATCTATGGTAAGCGCCAGATAATTTTTTAATAGTCTGCGCAACTGGACAATATGTGGAAACATTGAAACAGGCGCGATGTCGGCAAAAATGAAGCTGAGAATTTTATTGTAGAGTTGATACCTCAGCGAAGTTTACCGAGAAAGTTGACTTGATACATCTGCTTACTACAAAAACATTAAAATGTGTACATCCATATTATAATGGTAAACAAATTAACGATTCATACGACGAGATGGCTTAAAGGACTTGGTATCCAAGCCAAAAATATTAACAAAATAAATACAATAAAGTTCACTGATCTTCTACGGGTTCTAACCCGATAAAAACACTATTTTTCGTTAATAGAAAATGTATCATGATAGATACCGATTCATGACAGTTTTATATCTTTATGTATAGATTTCCGTTAAGAATATCAATGTCAACTAACGTAATAGGGTCAATAACCGCCATTGCAAATTTATCTGGCTCCTACCATAACTAACTCGAGTCGATCAGAACCTAAAGTTCATGTCATACTTATCTTAGATTAAGTTAAGCAAACCTCAGAAGGCGCGACAGTCAATTGAGTGGTTCTTTTTTCTCAGAAGCGTCTTTGGCTTGGGATATTTCCTTTACAAGTTCGTGCCTGAGAAGAAAAGCTTATAATTCGCTTTTAATACTATTTTACTGGATTGGCGGGGTATAGTGGATTGACTGACACACCATCTGATATCTTGATCTGGATTTTTTCTTAAATTTTTGGATGGGGATATTTGGACATTACAGACGGTGGACTCGGCTCGAGTAGTGGATATCATCTATCCGCGTTCGGCCTGCGTGGATTGTAGCCCACGTCCTTTCACAGATTAAGAGGCCTGAGTCCTAGCAATGTGACGTATAAGCTAACACGCAACAGTCTGTTAGGGCATATTCAGATGACACGCGCCGATCACGCACAGCACCCGCGCACGCGTTGTGCCCGCCTTAAACCCGCACACGCGCTGCGTCCGCCTCGCACACGCCTTGCGCCCACTTATACTACTAGTGGCTGAACTCTTTCGTTCACTAGGCATTTAGCCATAGCGCGGGCGCAAAACGTACGCGGGGAGGGTGCAGAGCGTGGGCAGGGCGAGCGCAGGGTTGGCGCGAGGCGGGCGCGGGGCGTGCGCGTGTAGACTTCGTTAAATGCAATTTGAGATCTATTGATGGATTATAAGACTCAAATTCTTATTTAATAAATTTCAATGCGAGCTGGACGCGGGTGGCGTGCGCTGAGCGTGCGCGTGTCGTGTGAACGCGCCCTTACCAATTCTTTGTTATCGTAACCAATATGTTAGTAGTCTAAGTTGGAACAAAGACACATAGCTTCCCAAGCAGCACATTAGCGGAAATTATGTCAATAAACAAGCTATATTTGATGGCCTGTTGGTCTAATGGTTAGTGACCCTGACTGCTATACCAGAGGTCGTGGGTTCGATTCACACCCAGGACAAATGTTTGTGTGATGAGTATGATCATTTGTTCTGTGTCTGGGTGTAATTTATCTATAATATGTATGTATTTAGAAATATATAAGTATGTTTATCAGTTGTCTAGTACTCATAACACAAGCTCTGCTTAGCTTGAGACTAGACGGCGTTGTGTGATAGTTGTGGAATATTATTATTATCTTTATTCAATTATAGCTAAAGGCTGTTATGTAGCAGTAGTAATGGATAAGACGAGTCTTGGGACTGTATAAGAAGATCTCTACACTGTTATACGGCACAGCTGACTAATGGCTGTATAGTGGTGTAAAAAAAACAAAACAGATTTTAGAAAAACTTGAAAGTCTAGACTTTGGCTACGTATAGTACTACTACTACATTAGGGCAATTCAAGTATTATATAAGCACTACAGGGAAATGGGGGCTATATTAGACAGTCCGTACAACCGATTTTGACTTTTATTCCATAAGGATAGCATAAAAGGAAAAAAGTCATTACAATGCAAACTTTTTCCTGCAGCTGCCATTTATCTTAGTACCAACGCAATAAAAATTAAAATCGGTTGACCGGACAATAAAAAAGATTTTCATAAATTTCTATTGTTATTTTGAACAGAGTATAATGTTAGAAATCTTTGAAATTCTCGGTTTTTCTCTACGCTCAGGCATGTATTCTACACCTAAACCATCCTCATGAATCACTCTTTCTTTCATTGGTGACAACTGACATTATTTGACAATAGTCAAGGACACCAAAGCTTGTTAGAGGCTGCTTAACGTGATAAAAGTCTATTACTACGTATGCTGCTTGGGTTACAATATCATACATTCCTCGTTTCAGTCAGGTTCAACCTAGCTTAATAACAAGTGACCACTTACCTAGGATACTGCGGTCCAAACTGTGTATAACAGCAGTTGTACCAGCACCCTTTCGAGAAGGGGTTGTAGCCACCGGTGAACTTCCCCGTCACCTGTTCGTTCGTCGTGCGGCCCCGGGACACGAGCACCATGTGGAACCCCGTCAGGCCAAATATTGGTATCGCTAGTAGTGCGATTATGCCCATTATTACCATTCTGAGACGATTTAGTTAAGGATTTGTAGAATTTTTAAAGTATTTTTATATTGGAATAAGTTTCAAAGTTACATTGAATTTAAGAGTTAATTATCAGTATCATAAAGGAGAAAATCGTGTGAACTTTTACATCAAACAAGTCATGTAAGTATTTAAAACAATTATAAGGTCCATTTCACAATCAAGAATAGCATCAAATAATTAAAACGCATTGCTGAGCGAAGGTTCCAGAATAGGAGTATGTACCCAGATATAGCAAATTTTAGAAAGAATCAACTATAATCCATCGTTTTAGGTAGTTAACTAAATATAAACAGTCATGAAAAAATGCCATAAAATATTATCTAAAGATGATAACAATTAGGTTTATATAGTTATCGGCACGGATCTTGAGCGCTGGCTTCAAATTGCGCAAAAGTCAAATATTCGGTCTCTTTAGTGGTGCGACGTGAGACGCGGGGGCGGGGAGTGTCAGTGATTGACTCGCCGCGCCATCGCGTCATAGACGTCACTCCTGATTCGTTCCCTGCGTTGCTGCATGTATCTAACGGCAATTGTAGACTACGTTTGACGCCCAGCGAAGTGGCCACGAGTTAGCTAGGCATAATTAATTTTAAATAAGCAGTCTATATGTAAAGGATACGACACAATAGGCTCGACCTGCGTCAAATTTTTGTTATTGTTCATGATATAATATAAACTGAGGCCGAATATGCTCAGCATGTGTATGGATAATGATATTAAGAAGAAAAAGAAGAATCTGTAGTTTCGTCGCCCGATGCAGTTGTTCACCCACGGGCAGTGGTGGTCAAATGTCTGGAAAAGAGAAACGAACAAGTTAAAAAAAATAAGTAAATATTCTCCGCATGGTCACAAAATAGATAGGTCCAGAAGACAATCATTTTTTTTATATCTACGCTCGGTCGACGCACGCTAATGAGCGTTTGAGTCGGAACTGTTTGACGAGCGGGCCGAGGCGCTCCGAGATATCGTGTCCGTGAGCGGTGTCTATGACTATGTCTAAGTCAATCTATTTTGTGGCATGGTAGTGCGTAAACCATCAACAATAGCATTCCCAAGAGTTAGTGTCATCCACAGAACAGATGAAAGAGGTTAGAATGGCCTTGTGGGCGGGGCAAGCGTGCCACGAAGTAGGGCAATGTTCATACTTGCAAAGAAGTACCTAAGTAGGTAATTTGCTTGTATTTTGATGGTTCGTTTTAATGTGACATAGATAAGTTAGGTAGGGGTACACCCCTACCTAACTTATCTGTGTGTGTGTGTGTGTGTGTGTGTGTGTGTGTGATGATGATGATGATAATAGTTTTGTGTTCAGTTATAATGACAAAGAGGATGGAAGAAGTTCTGACGTAACATACTCACTTCTATGCAATGATTGCAGACGGAACAATGCGAACACCGCGGCGGTCGGTAGAACTTGCAGGTGACGCACCATTTCATCCGCACAGTAATACCGTTGATCTCCACGCTGCGATACAGAGGCGCTCGGAAGTCATCCTCGCGGTCCTCGTCAGGTGGAGCTGAGGAACACAAAGAAACATGACATGAGTATCGTTGTTCTACCTCATTAATTCATTAAACCCCAAGCGAACGCCGGCGTTCGCGCACCTATTGTCTTTCAATTGTGTCTGTAATTATCACGATTGAATGGTTAATTCATTAAACCCCAAGTGAACGCCGGCGTTCGCGCACCTATTGTCTTTCTATTGTGTCTGTAATTTCCACGATTACTGGCTAACACTGTACACTGGCTAACCTCTTTTTTAAGGTAACAAACCATTAAATACCTTCAAGGACTTGGAATTTCAAACATTTACTGACTAAAACGCTCCTGTGCTCCTTTAGGTGCTCCCTCTGCAAGGCTCGGTAGCTCTTTCGAATAACCCCGCAGCCCTGGCCGGAATCGGCCAATCTTTCTGACATCTCATTGAGGCGCGTGAGCTACCCATTGCTCGCCAACCGCAAGCCCGCGCCAACGGTAACCGGGAATCTCCGGTGGAAACATTCGCTTAGCTTTTTTTTAAATTAATTGGTATAAACTAGTACTTGGCCGCGATACCGCCTGATGGTAAGCAGTGATGCCAATTGTTGGTGATACCAGCGCATTAGTTTATTAAAAGCCTATTTTGACTCTAGTCTTGAAGGCACCTAAACTATAATCGGACCTATCGAATCGGTTTTAGTTACATTATATAGGGGGTGTGTTTATTAAATTGATGCTTCATTTTATAAAAACAAATATTTAGACACTAAAAATCCATTGACTGTAAAATACCCCATTATAATAAGAATTGAAGTATTTTGCGCAAAAGACAATCTCAAGCAAAAAATAGGGTGCTTAATTGATCCAAAAATAAAAGAGTAAGGACGTCAATGTTTTAAATTAATAAGGATCATTGGCTAATTAGATAATTTTCGCTAGACGAAGACAGTTTCCAGTTGCCTGATTTTATGAGGGCTATTTTTAAGAAGAGGGTCTCTTTTGACGTGGGTAAGGTATTAATTAACGTCTAATTTATTTATTTTATATTTTAAAAAGCGTTAATATAAAGGACACCAATTTGTAGCCAAAAGACGTCATACTTAAGTATCAAATTGATGTATTTGATTCAATTAAAATCATTATCATCGTCATTTCAGTCGAAAGACGTCCACTGTTGGACATAGACCTCCTCCAAGTGTCGCCACAATGAACGATCATGTGCGTCTCGCATCCATCGGATTCAAGCAACCCTCATCAGGTCATCGCTCCACCTTGTAGGAGGCCTTGCGACGCTTTGTCTTCCGGTACGCGGTCATCACTCCAGAACCTTCGTCATCTGTTCTACGAACAATGTCCTGCCCACTGCCACTTAGGTAAGTTTGGCGATTCTTCAGGTCATGTCGGTAATCTTGGTTTTCCTGCGGATATCTTCATTCCTGATTCGATCATGCAAGAAAACTCCGAAACAAAATCACACTCGATTTGATTAAAAACTTGAAAAGGTAGGAAGTTCTCCAACTTCCCTATTTTTACTTGTTTATAAAACATCTGATCCCTAACGCGTTCTGCCTGTCTGCATGTTAGTGATAAGCGTCAAAACTACTGAATGGTTTTTCATGCGATTGTCACCAACAGATAAAGTGATTCATGAAGAAAGTTTAGGTGTAAAATACATGCCTGATAGCAGAGATAAAAATATAGTTAAAAAAAACACGCTTTCATAGCATATCAAACTAAAAAGTGACTGAAAAACATTTTAGTTTGATATGCTATGAAAGTGTGTTCTTTAGTTTTTTTTTAAACGATATTTTTAGTTTTTACTAAAAAAAAACGGATTATTGTTTTGTCATCAGTCTTTGATGGATGTGCAAAGTTTGAAGAAAATCTGATTGCCCAAAGTAGTTCAAAATCGAGCTCAAAGGCGTTGGTTACAAACATACAGGTGAAGCTAATATAAGCGTGTTAAAAAACTGGCCAAGTGCGAGTCGGACTCGCCCATGGAGGGTTCCGTAGCAGCAAGTAACATAATATAAAAGTTCTTGTAGTTCGTTGTAACTTTGATCGATGTTTTAATAATAGTGTGTTTTTTTAGACTTATGACGTATTAAAAAAAAAAATACTCGCTAGATCTCGTTTAAACCAATTTTCGTTGGCAGTTTACATGGTGATGTACTTCATATATTTTTTTTAGTTTTATCTTCAACAAAATTTATTGCTTTTTTTCTATTTTTGTGTGAATTCTTAAAGCGGTTCACAGAATACATCTACTTACTAAGTTTCAACAGTACAGCCCTTATAGTTTCGGAATAAAGTGGCTGTGACATACGGACGGACAGACAGACAGACAGACAGACAGACAGACAGACATGACGAACCTATAAGGGTTCCGTTTTTTTGCCATTTGGCTACGGAACCCTAAAAACCGAGAATTTCAAAGATTTTTAACACTAGTAAGTGTTCATTTCTCGGTTACACAACATAATTTTTAGTTTATACGAAACCTGAATATAGTTTGTTCGGAATCAGTAACTGAATGGATTCCAATAGTTTTATACTATGTTATTAAATATTTTTTCCCAAAAATATTCCAAAAAGGTTACAAGTTGGACACCACCGACACTAAGTACAACACAGATCACGGCAAGTCATAGCGGGCATTAGGCGCCAGCAAACAGCTGGGTGCAAGTGCAAAACAATCCCTCAGATGGCCCGGTGACTATGTATTTTTGCTGACATAACAAGCGTATAACGATTTTTCATGATACAGTTACGAAATTTTGTACATAGATTCTTTGTTTATGTTACGTAATATTGTATATTGTTAAAAAAAAAAACCCTGCCAATTTGGGGCAAGTCGCTAATTATAGTATGACAATCGGTTTGAATTGAAATAGCTAGGTCATATTTTCTTGTAACAGTATCAAGCGAATATATTATAAAATAAATGACTAACAATATTAGAAGGTCATTAATAAACCATTACTGAGAATCTGAGTCACGATTGTAAATCTTGTTTACGGCCAGACCCGTTTTTAAATATCTATTGTATTATTTTTCATGTAATATTTACCTAAACCTAGGTAAGTCATATAATTTTCCGTATACCGACTGTTTTTTTGAGGTGGGATATCATCTAAAGTTTTTCCACTCTAGGGTGGAGTGTGAAGTCGTGTGAGAATTACTGACTAAAACCACACCTGTGTTCTTTAGTTGCCCTTAAATTCCCCGTACCCTAGCGGGCATCGGACCTGCTGAACTCCCACGGTATCTCTGAGGCGTGCGTGAAACGCTACGCGCTGTCGACGACTTGGGTTTAGTCTGGACGACGAGATACCCATTACTCGCCGTCTACAAGCCCGAGCCTACGGTAACTGGAGATCGCCCTGCAACTCCTGACGCCCGGGACGTCTCTTATCATGGCGTTCGGGGCGTGAAGATGTCTATTCCTTCACTACTTCACAGAAGTAGGCGTATACGGGTAAATCAAAATCAAAGCATTTATTTCAAATAGACCATTTGCAGGCACTTTTGAATAGTCAAATGTCGGTCAGTCCAAGAAAAGTGAAGCTAAATTGCTAAAAAAATAAAATTAAACACAGTATCTATACTCTAATCAAAATAACATTAGACATTTATGAAAACCTTTTATTACTGTCCGTTCAACTGATTTTGACTGTTATTACGTTGAAGGCACGACAAATGGTAGCCACCATTTGTCGTGCCTTCAACGTAGTAAATAGTCGGTATTGTAACTACTTTTTTGCTTTTAATGCCATGCTTATGCCTACGAAACAGAAGTTAAAATCGGTTGAACAGACAGTAAACAAGATTTCTTTAAACGTCTAATCTTAACGCGAACGGGGTATACTACTGTATTTATTCGTAGCGTTTCATATTCACTTACGGTCGGCCCGCATCGTTCTCACAGCTACCTAACTCGAATCGATTTTTGCAGTTTCGTCATTCACTATACCTTCAACGTATATCCCTTTAAACCGCATTGATATAAAATCACGTCACAAGGGCATTCACATTGGAAGCATAGATTAGATAGTGTAGTGTTTCAAGCCATGAACAAATCAGCACAGACAAACACATGTGCTATAAAAACCTCATTTGGTCTACTAAGCCCCGATTCGCTTGTTTTGTGTACGCAAGTTCCTAAATAGAATAAATATTTGTCTATGGCTATGTTGAGTTTATATAGATAGACGCTTTTGCTTTTTTTGGGGTGGGATAACATCAAATAACTCTCCCTCTCTTCCGTCTCGGAGAGTAAGTAGGCAGGACAGGGCGTGTCAGACTTTTGCTGACTAAAACCCTTGGTGTGGTAACTCTTTCGAACCTCATTTGTGCCTCAGCCCAGACGCTTTCGTCTTTCGAAGGATAAGAAGAAATTATTACGACCTCCCCAATACTTTATGTGGAACCAAAGTGGGCGTATAATACGCCTCATAATTGAGAGTTTAGCGAGACGATTATATTGTATTGAATATCGTTTTAAAATACACTTACTCGAAAACACGCTCTTATCCATACCGCTTTTAGACTCGCAATTTACTGTTTTTAGCACTAGTGCGGAAAAAAGCGCGAGCTCGCTCCCGCCACAATTTATTGCATTTATCGTATCGGACTAGACGCCGCGCAACCCCCGTTTATTTATTTCTTCGTAAGTTTATTGGATAACGTCGTTTGATAGACGTGAATATTTGTCTCTGCAAAAATCGGCTCCCTAACTTTCCGCCTCGTAATGACAAAACTTTCTCCACTTGTATCAAAACGTACTATTTCCATATGACCTTGACCTTTACGATTAAAAATCATTTCCATCCACAAATATTATTTATTATTTTATAACGATACTTATCATTATGAATAAAAAATTGGATTAAAATTAGGGCTTGTCAATATTATCAAATTAGTCATTGCACCGAACCATTATCTAAAGATAAACTCAACTAATGACTTACAATATAAAGATAGTGTAACGAAGGAAGGCCGATAGCAACTACATTCATATTTTGAAGTATAGGTAAACATGGAAATAGCAACTGTAGAGAGTTTCTTCACTATTTGGAATTTCAGATCACGGTCACCAGTGACGGCATCCACACTGGCGCCCCATAAAGGGCCATGGACCGAACGATTCCTGCGTAGAGCCTCCGGCAGGAGGCGTCTGGCCCCCATCAGGTTGGGCAGGAGCTGCTTAAGAGTAACAGCAGCCCGGTTCAGTTTAGGAGCCAGAGAGCTTTTGGGGCGCCAGTATGGGCACCGTCGCTGCGAAAGCAACCGAGGGCCCACCTGAACGCATGCCAGAGGGTCAAGCGGTCAGCGGAAAAAAAAATCTACACTAATATTATAGAGAGGTAAAGTTTGCTTTTTGTTTGTAGGAGGTAATCCAGTGCGTGGTGCCATTAATGATATATGCATTCTAAACGCGGTCGCTCACCGTGGGCATCATTCATCAGAAGGCTTAAAGTCACAAAAGGGCAATGGAAAAGGCTATGCTCAGTTTCCTTGCGTGATCCAATCAGAAATTAAGATATCTGCAGGAAAACCGACGACATAGTACGAAGAACCGCCATATTTAAGTGGCACTGGGCAGGGCACATCATGCTCGAACAGATGGCCGTTGAGGCCGAAAGGTTCTGGAGTAGCGACCGCGTACCGGAAGACGCAGCGTTGGAAGGCCTTATGGTGGACCAATGACCTGGTAAGGGTTGCGGGAATCCGATGGATGCGAGATGCACAGAACCGCTCATTGTGGCAATACTTGGGGGAGGCCTATTTCCAACAGTGGACGTCTTTCGGCTGAAATGATGAATCATCATGGGCGAAACCGTGGGCAAAAGCTAGTAATTCATATATTTATAATATTAGTTCTGACATATCTATGAAAGAAAACACTCACCTTTTGGTATAACTCCCGGGTCCATGAAAGTGGCCAGGGTAAAATTGGCCAAAACAAAAAACGTTATGAAGCCTTGGTACGCGGGAACCCATGGGTGCTTGTGAAGGTAGTATTGACACCTGAAATAGACATAAAAACTCTGTTAAGTACTAATAATATACACTACCGTGTCAAAAGTAAATAGACACCTATAGATGTACTGAGTTTTTAAGATTATAAAAGCGGGTAGTTATGAAAAAAATATAAGAGTGCATGGGACCTAATCTCAGTTTATTAACACTATTTTAAAATGCCGCGGACAAGTGGGTCACTAGAATTAAGCGATTTTACTCGAGGACGCATTGTTGGCCAATTTGAAGGTGGTAAATCTCAGCGTGAAATCAGTACTGGATTAAATGTGCCTTTATCAACTGTTAATCGTGTAATCGTTCAGTTCAAAAGGAATGAGAAAACAAGTGTTTCTTCAAGACCAGGGAGGCCTGGACCTTCTGACAGACAAAAAAGGGCGCTAGTTCGTGAAGTCGTAAGAAACCCTGAAAAATCTGTGGATGATGTGGCTATTTCTTCAAATTTGTCACGAAGGACTGTTCAGAGGTACTTACACAGTCTTGGCTTTTATAAAAGAGTAGCCAAAAAGAAACCTCTGTTAACAAAATTTCAAAAAAAGCGGAGATTTGATTGGTCACAAGAAATGATTTCCAAGGATCTTAACTTTTGGAGGCATGTGATTTTTTCGGACGAATCGAGATATTGTCAATTCAGCGATAGTGGACGAAAATGGGTGTGGCGTCGCTCTGTAATGCAGTTGGAAGACCGATATTTGCAACAAACTGTGAAATATGGCGGCGTGAGTGTTATGGTTTGGGGGGCTATTTGGCATGGTGGAAGAAGTCGTTTGGTGTTCTGTGAAGGTAAAATCAATGCTGAAAAATATATTGAAATTCTAAAAGAGGGACTTCTACCAATCTTTGAAGGAAACAATTTGAACCGCCAAGATTACGTGTTCATGGAAGATGGTGCGCCGTGTCATAGAGCTCAAAAAACGGCTGCCTGGAAAACTCAAAAAAGGCTAAAAATTCTACCGTGGCCCGGTCAATCACCGGATATGAACCCTATCGAGAATGTCTGGCACATTTTACAAATGAATATTGCAAAAAGACCTGGAAAGCCCTCGAATAAAAGAGAATTAGAGGCGATGTTAGTTGAGGAATGGAGTAATTTAAGACAAGATCAGATTGATGGTTTGATTGATACCATGCAAGCTAGAATAAAAACTCTGTTTGAAAATAAAGGAGGATCAACACACTATTAATTATCATGTAATAGTTTTTTAATTAAGTAATTAGAATTTTTGTAATAAATATATTTTTCTAAACTACCCTGTCTATTTACTTTTGACACAGTAGTGTATTTCAGCTTGGGTACACCCGCGAAATCTCGCGGTCACTTGTCAATAAGAGCCAAAAAATATTTGTTCTTTCTTTTATTTTATAGTAATCGCGTGTCTTACAGATTGCATTTTGGAGAGTGTGCGCAGGAATTGCATGACTTGATTCCGCCATCTCATTTCTACCATCGGACAAACCGACGCACGGCAAGTATCCACCCTTACGTTGTTGAAACACCTACGGTGACTAAGCGTTTTGCCTCGTCATTTATACCGCTTACATCAAAGGACTGGAACAGTTTGCCTGCTGCGGTCTTCCCGTCTGATTATAATTTGGGTGTCTCAAGGCTAGAGTGAATAGGCTCTTAATAAATTAGTGCGTCTCACTATCACGGATAGCATCACTGCTTACCATGTGGGGTCCCAGCAATAAAAATCCTGACGCAATTTTTCGTATTGATATAACAATAAAAACGGACCTCTTCTCCTTCTTCTTCTTCCTGCCCTTATCCCATATTACTTGGGGTCGGCGCAACACGTTTTCTTCTTCCATTCTGTCCTGTCACCCGTCAAACTATCACTAATTCCCTTTTCTTTCATATCACTTTTCACACAATCCATCCATACCTACCTACCTACCTACTACCTAATAAAATAATTGGTTAAAAATATGCTGATTCACATTACCTCATTGAGGAAAAACTATGATTCATTGAAGGTCTGCGAAATAATAACAGAAATAAACAGTAGGCGACTAGGTGACCAATTTTTTGTAAGGACGGGTCATACACCTGTAATTTTCGTGGAACTTTGGTACGAAAAGCATAAAAGAAAACATGCTATCAATCTGGCTTTTGTTACTTTTTCCAACTGTATTTGGCTCGGCTTCCAGTCTTTCTGATGTAGCTGCAAAGGCGTAGCCTGGACTAATTCAATGGTGGGCGAAGGGCCAATTAGCGAAATCAAGGAAAACGATAAAAAACGAAGGAAAAAGCGCGGGCCCGGGAAAGGTGAAAGGAGTGGAGAGAGAGGCTTTTGCCATGAAGCAGGATAGTGAAAAAAGATGATTGCGACAATTTCTGTACGACCTTGATATTGTCGCGCATTGGTCGATGTCCTTAGGAGTGTTTTTAATATCGTATCGTGTGGATTTTATCACGCATGCAGGTTGGCATCATCTTCATCATCATCACCATATCAGCCGAAAGACGTCTACTGTTGTACATGGGTTTGCATTCGCATGCAGAAAATTACAAAATCCAAAGAAAAGCGTCCCGCGTGCGTTTTTTCCGCATTACAATAAATACTTGTAAGAAATGCATACTTAATAATATTTGCAAAGGTAATGGACAGGACATTTACCCACATTAAAGAGCCAAGAATCAGACAATTAATTTATAGTATAAGCGTATCTTACAACTAGATATCACTTATTTGAGGCGCCTATAACAGCAGATGTTGATACTTCAAAAGGCGATAATAAACTGAACATAATCTTCTGTATTTTGCATACGGGTGATAATGAAAATTCAAAACAAACAGTTAAATCATAGACGTTGTTGAGATAAAAGATTTTCTACTTGAGAGGGATAAAGATTGTAGATTTATCCACTTATAACACTCAAATAGCAATTCGATGAGACCAATTTTATAAACCTGTGCTTGAATGCGATCCCACCTGGAAAGCAGTGATGCAATCGTTGTTGGTGAGGTGCACTATAGTTTATTAAGGCCCAAGCGGCCGAAAAGTGCCATAAAACAGTGACTTTTTGAAGCCTACTCCTCGGTAACGGCCTGGTTAATAGGTTTGAAAAAAATGTATGTTTATTATAGATTCATGAACAACATTTGATTTTTTCGTGCTATTGATACTTTTGTCTAAAAAAAATATTTAGCAATTTCGCAACTTTTCCCTACTCCTTCAAAACGTCTTGGATCTTTAGAAACATTTTTACACATAAAAATGGGTGGTTAAATATTCTTCAAAGTGAACATTGCATAAAGTAAATCAATCAATATTTCGCAAAGAAAATGGATTTAAAGGTCCGCCGCGCGCTTTCCGGGCGCTGTTGGCCGCAAATAAATGCACAGATTTGCGTACTGCGGCCTAGGCGGGTGCGAGAGGTGCGTCTATAAGCCTTAATGGTACGTTTACATGTTGGATCAGCCTCGGCCAATCGCTATTGTGTAGCCATTGTATAAACGGGGAAAACCCCGTTAACACATTAGCGATTGGCCGAGGCTGGGCCCACATGTAAACGTAGCATTAGAGCCTATTCTCTCTTGCCTTGAAGACACCTAAATTATAATAGGAAGACCGCAGCAGGTAACTCCTTCGATATATCGAAGGCCTGCAACAATTTGCCTATAATGCCCGCCATACACACTAGGGTATAGCTGACAGGTTTGACAGTACTGTTATACCTGTAGAGGTAAACCGGAGCGTGTATGTTGCACACCTGTGCAGGTCTCCACTCAAGCTAACCTGACAGGTAATAACTGTACAAGCAAATCGGTCAGGAAGCGTAGCTTTTTTTTTATAGTGGGAAAAAATCATGCATTGACATCCCCCGCTCTTGGGCGGAGCGGGAGATAGTGTCAGACTCTTATTGACTAAAAGACCCACCCCGTTCCTTTTAGCCTTCACACCGGGGCGCGAGCGCCCTTTCGGATAACCCTGGCCCCAGTAGGCTTCGACCCGGCTGGGTCCCTGCTGTTGCTGACAACTCCTTGAGGCGCGCGGGAACAGTGCGCGCCGTCGACGACTTGGGCTTGGTCCGAACAGTTACCGGACGGCCGGACAGTGAGCCACCCATTGCTCACTGTCCGCAAGCCCGCGCCTACGGTGGCCGGAAATCGGGATCAGAATCCCGGCGGCGGCGGCGATAACGCCGTTGCCTAATGCTTTCGGCCTCCTCCTTTGCGAGTCAGGAAGCATAGCTAAGCATAGCGGTCGTTTAAGGCCCTAGCGTGTACCTTAAACGACGGCAACACGGTATAAATGACGAGGCGAAACGCCAATTTTTTATTCACAGTTTCAAATATTTTCCAAAGGGATTCCCATAAGGAAAGAATTCACAATAATGTGAATTTGAGATGTTAATTAAAACAATAAATACATACATTAGTCAAAACATTATTTTATTCACACAGATATCCAAGTAATTTAACACCGGGTTTATCAACAATTGCAACCATTGTTTGCACTTCCTTCTGTTGTAATAAGGACCATAGAGCTATAGCTATTAGGTGCAGTTTTCTGTGAAAACTTCCATACAGGTTAAAACTTATATTAAATAATTTTTGAATCGCCACGTTAATACATACTATTAGGAACAATACGCCATTATCGCCTTGGTCTGACTTTTGCAGGAGTCAGACTCTGACTCCTGCTAAAAGGACTTCCTAGTTAAAGACAGAATTGTGTAGAAAAGGGAAAGGGGCCTTTGCCCAGCAGTGGGAAAAAATAATCTAGATAGACCATGGTTTCCCAAACTTATTTGTACTGTGACGCCCTTAGGATTTTACCATTTGTCTACGATGCCCCTCAACCCAGCCCCCAAAAATACTTTCCAGTTTTAGTCCAGCCTAGTAATCAAAACACTATTTGGACATTTGTAATTTTTATTAGAAAAATAAGAACGAAATTAAAACATAAGCATAAAAATAAAAAGAGATATTTATGTAAGATATATTTAATCCAGCAAGGCTGGCTAATGTGAAGGATGTGCTTGCTTTTCTGAGCATAGCTTCTGAAACCGGGGCTCCAGCTTGGAAATTGCCACTCTCATTTCTTTTTCTACGTCTATTTTTGACCTGTCCTTGTTCTGTATTACTGCAACTGCAGAAAAGCCTGTTTCGCACAAGTACGAAGTCGCGACTTTTAGTTTATTAGGAAGCATACTTTTTGCTGCCAACACTTTGTAACAACACATTGAGGTAGTTCTACATCTCCTTTAGTAATGTAGGTAAATCCGAAATTCAAATATTGGTTGGTTGTGTCGACATGCGACGCCCCTGGGACAATGCGACAACCTGGAACGCCGCACAGTTTAGGAAACCCTGAGATAGACAATATTAAATCATTTGAACTTGGTTTGAAAGTTCGATCTTGATGGTAAGTTTGTTTACATTGACGTATTTGTTGTTAGTTGTTAGCAATCTAATTTACAAGTCTTAAATGTTCGAGTATTTATGAGAAGATCAAAGATGTAAGAGGTATGCGGAACAGTAGCAACAGTAACGTCCCGCAAACCACCATTGTAACGGGAGAATCTTTCGACCAGACGGTTGTGGTGTCCGTGGAGAACTCTGGCAAAGCAATGCAGGATTGATTTGATTCTTAGTTTTTATGTGGTGACATAGATGTCGCTACAGATTGAGGAGGTCTAGACTAGAGCTTATTACGATAATGTGATAAAGTCATCATTTTTCCAGTGTGGGAGAGGACAGGAAGTCTTAAATAAGAGACCAGAGAAGAAAGCGTTTTGGGAACACATTTATTGTGCGTACAGCCAAGGAGTGGAATTCCCTGCCGGAGTCTGTTTCCTGATAGCTACAATTTATGGGTCTTTAAGTCAAGAGTGAATAGGTTACTTCTAGATGGTGGTCAAACGCGAGCCTAACAATAATAAAAAAAAAGAAAAATATAAACACATCTTTAGTATGAAATTGAAACATACGCCGAAGCCGGCTATAAATGTGGTCAGGGTCACTCACTGGGCCCAATTTACTTTGTGGAAAAATAAAACCATCGATTCGAAAAGAAGTCAGAAACTCTATGTAAACATAGGAAAGAGAATAAATCTGAATGTTTAAAGAACTCCAGACTTTTATTTAAATGTATGTAATGACTGATCTAGACAGATTACAAACATCCTCACACTATAATTAAGAAACTAAACTAATACACACATTAGTTCAACAAACAACATAACATTATGTTTACCCACCGGAAATACTTGAACCAAACTAAGGTAAACAGTCAAAAATAAATCTGCAATCAATATGTTTGTGTTAACTGATTTCACACATACTACATACTAGTATTAACATAGATTTGAAATTGTAACCTCATTTCAAAAGGTAGCTATAAGTAGCTGACTACAAATTATAGATGTAAGGCCGGTTTAATACCAATTAAACCAATCTGTTTTAAACGAAAAAAAAAAACCGTTTAAAACCAAAACAAACCATTTTTTTTTGGTTTAAAAAGGTGTTGATGACTATGTTTTTCTTAATTATGACTACATTTTTTTGATTTTACTGAGCAAGGGATATAATCTATATACCTAAACTACTGTATAAGGATTTTTTTTAATGTGTGTTAGACTGATATTGATCTATTTAACGGGTTTAGTTCTACTTAGTCCGTCTGATCAAACGTACCTAGGCTATTGATTTCCAATTAACTAATTATAAAGAAAGATGACGTCAGATGCCAAAAAATGCTCATAACGAAGTGTACCTACAACACAAATCTTTAATGTTTGTAGGAGAGTTTTCAACCGTTTAAAACGGTTTATTTGTGGTTTAAAACTGCAACATTTTGGTTTAAAACGTTTTAAACCGGTTGATATACATCTATACTACAAATACATAGCATAGTAATCATCTTCCTGCCCTTGTCCCGTTTTATTTGGGGTCGGCGCAACACGTTTCTTTCTTCCATTTTGTCCTGTCACTCGTCACGCTATCGCTTACTCCCTTTTCTTTCATATCACTTCTCACACAATCCATCCATCTTTTTTTTTTGGCCTCCCTCTCCCTCTCCGTCCATCCACACGTAAATTCATAACTCTTGTAGCAACATGCTTATCATCTGTCCTCTTTACATGACCATACCAAGACAAACGATTTCCTTTCAACTTTTCAGTCACTTTCAAACTTCCCCTAATATACTCATTTCTCACTTTATCCCTTAAATACATAGCATAGTATCAGCCTTATAATGTTCCCACGGGTTCCCTATTGGACTGCGAAATTTGATGTTTCGATTTTTATTATATCGAAAAAGGTGTGTCGATAATTCAGTTGTACGATGTTTTATTCCATCGATGCTTATGCGAAATGTAAAGTTTATGCGAAAAAACCTGTTGCGAAAAATTCTTTACTTCGATAGATGTCGGTTCATATCGCCTACTGTTCCCTATTAATAACCTTTTTAAGGAAATAGATTATTTTTATTTAAACCGTATTTTGCATTATAGACGTTAAGGAAATACATTAAACTAAGTCGCCTGATATCCTCAACACCCAAAAATTTATTTCGATGTATATAATGAACTAGGAATTATATATTTTTTAATAAAAGGAATATATTTCCTTAATAAGGTTATTAATATTAAATGTCACAGAAAAGCAGGCGTTATGAACCGACAAACTATCGAACTAATGAGCAATCGCTGTAGGATTTTCGCACAAACGTTACATCGCATCAATAAATCATCGATAGAATAAAACATCGTACAACAGAATTATCGACACACCGTGTTCGATATATAAAAATCGAATCATCAAGTTTCGCAGTCAACCCGTTCCCACTGCTGAAACTCGACCCTCTAAAAGGAATGGGCTGTAATCCACCAAGCAGGGCCAGTGCGAGTTGGTGAATGTCACGTCATCATGTCATTGCTGCGGGGCGACCTCCCTGACGGGGTCAGCGTGGTCTGCTACGCAGACGACATGCTAGTTCTAGCGCAGGGAGAGTCGTACCAGGCGGCGGTCGCTCTAGCGACACGCGGGGTTGCGATGGTCGTTGATAGGATCCAGGAGTTGGGACTCGAGGTGGCGCTTCACAAGTCCGAGGCGATGTGCTTTCACGGTCGCCGCTCTCGGAACGCGCCACCAATGAGTTCCCAACTAACGGTAGGAGGAGTTCACATCGGTGTCGGGTCGACGATGAAGTACCTGGGACTCGTCCTCGACAGCCGGTGGAATTTCGTGGAGCATTTCCGACGTCTGGCTCCCAAACTCAACCGGACTGGGGCCGCTCTCAAGCGGCTCCTGCCCAACCTTGGGGGTCCAGACGCCTCCTGCCGGAGGCTCTACGCGGGGATCGTTCGGTCCATGGCCCTCTGCGGGGCGCCGGTGTGGGCGCCATCGCTGCAAAAGCGACCGGCGGCCATTCTGAACGCCTGCCAGAGGGTCATGGCAATTCGGATGGTGCGGGGATACCGCACGATTTCCCGCGAAGCGGCGAGCCTTCTGGCTGGCCTACCACCGTGGGATCTGGAGGCAACAGTCCTTGCACACATGCACGACATGCGCGTGGAGATGCAACGCCGGGGTGAAAGTCCTCTGCCGCGACAGGTCGCGGCATGGCGGACAGAGCTCCGGCGGGATCTCATGGTGGAATGGCGTCAGCGACTATCGCAACCCCGTAATGGGCACGCCACAATTATGGCGATAAGTCCCCTCTTTGAGGCGTGGCTGGAAAGACCTCACGGCGTCCTTACCTTCCGCATGACACAGGTCCTCACCGGAAATGGCAAGTTCGGGAGGTTTCTGTTCCGAATTAAAGCGGAAGTGACGCCCGGGTGTCGCCACTGTGCGGAACGCCCGGAGGACACGGTGGAGCACACAATCGCGGTGTGCCCTGCTTGGACGGAGCATCGCCGTGCCCTCGTGGGGGTGATCGGCGGCGGAGACCTCTCGCGCCGGGCCTTGGTCGAGGCCATGGTCCGGAGCGAGGAGGAGTGGCAGGCGGTCGCCGACTTCTGCGAAGCAGTAATGCTCGCTAAGGAGGAGGCCGACCGCATCAGGCAACGGCGCTCTCGCCGCCGCCGCCGGGATTCCGATCCCGATTTCCAGCCACCGTAGGCGCGGGCTTGCGGACAGTTAGCAATGGGTAGCTCGCTGTCCGGCCGTCCGGTAACAGTCCGGACCAAGCCCAAGTCGTCGACGGCGCGCGCTGTTCCCGCGCGCCTCAAGGAGTTGTCAGCAACAGCAGGGGCCCAGCCGGGTCGAAGCCTACTGGCGCTCGAGCCCCGGTATGAAGGCTTGAAGGAACGGGATGGGTTTTTTAGTCAGTAAGAGTCTGACACTATCTCCCGCTCCGCCCAAGAGCGGGGGTTGTCATAAGATGATTTTTCCCATCGAAAAAAAAAAAACGTCATCATGTCATGTTTTCGAATTTTTGGTTCTAGATCTTGATGCTATAGCTTACGATGTTTCCCTTTACTGTTTTGAGAACAGTGGTGATGAGAAAAATTTCAAAAACGTAGAATACTCGTAAATAATAGAATATACTCGTGCATGATTAATAATGTACAGTAATTGGTTAGTGCTTTGCGGCCAATGGGTTCCAAATGTAATACACCGTTTACACGTGGGTCCAGCCTCGGCCAATCGCCATTGTGTAAACGAGGTTTCCTCCTTTCCCCGTTTACACAATGGCGATTGGCCGAGGCTGGACCCACGTCTAAACGAGGCACAAAAGAAAATTTCGATTCAATCATTGTTTTTTTTGGATTAAAGCAAAATTCGTATCACCATCAGTCATCAGTCGAGTTTAATATAGGCATTTACTGCAGACTAAGAGAATTTGATGGAGCAAAACTTTGAAGAATCCCAATAGGATTGACTACTCGTAGCCATACACTACACGCTACTAGGGTATACCTGACAGGTAGTTTGCCTGCACAGTTATACCTGTCAGGTAAGCTTGTATGGAACCCTGCCAGATGTGCAACATACACGCTCCGGTTTATCTGTGCAACTCACCTGTACAGGCAAACCCGTCAGTTATACCCTAGCATTTCTAACAGGCATAAGAGTATTCTATGTTTTAATCTGTAATTATAGGCATACTTAATAATATATGTCGAACTTCTATACCAAGTTCTGCAAAGTGATACAAGCAGGTTCATTCAGATTGGTAGTTGTTTTGTTGTAGATGTTTCATACCCAAAAGGGTAAAAAATGAGACTCTCTTGCTAACACTATTGTCCGTCTGTCTGTCACCAGGCTGTATCTCATGAAGCGCGATGGCTAAATTAATAAGATTTTCACAGATGATGTATTTATTTTTGGAAAATAAATATTTATGTGGGACTCTCATATAACTTTTTTTTGTCGTTTTTTGGTATAGACGGTACGGAAAACTTTGTACGCGAGTCAGGATCGCACTTGGCTGGTTTTTTTTTTTTTTATTATCCTAGATGCTGTCCCTCTGCTGGGCAAAGGTTTCCCTCATAGACTTCCAATACTCTTTGTATTTTGCTTTGTGTGGCTAATATGTACTAGTTTAGCGTAGGTACCTTAGGCCAGCAGCGGCTAAGACAATATTTAATTTGAGAAAACATAATTACTCACATGGGCAACTGTATTGGTGTTATACCTACTTAATATAAACCTAACCCAGTTTTTTGCACAACTGTGAAGTAAAAAACAATGTCACGGACAACTGAAATGAACTGTGGTAATTTCACAGGTTTCACAGGTTTTACAAGTTTTACAAGTTTTGTTACATAGGTCAAGGGTTTACTGCATTATGTGTAATAAATAAATTATTACATAAAAACTGTAAATTCTGTCATCTCAAATTCCAGACATTAAGAATGCTATGCATGTATCGTGGCCAAATCTTAGAAATGATCACTTCATATTATGGCCAACTAAAACTGGCCAGATCATTTTAACCATAATTATCATTGACTAGCTTTGCCCGCGACTTCGTTCGCGTGGACTACAAGATTTTGAATTTATTTTTTCTAAATAAAAGTAGCCCATGTTACTCTTTATTACATCAGCTACCTGCCAAAAAAAGTCCCGTCAAAATCGGTCCAGCCATTTCAGAGATTAGCCCGGACAAACAGACAGACAGACAAAAATTGTTAAAAATGTTAATTTGGTGTATGTATCGTATATATATATTCATATGCATGTAGTAAAATACAGTTATTTTAAAATTACAAACAGACACGCCAATTTTATTTATATGTATATACTAGCTGACCCGGCAAACTTCGTACCGCCTATTAGTTACCTTTATCTAAGCTGTCAACTCTACTTACTCTACCCTACTCTGCCCTACCCTACTCTACCATACCCTACTATATCCTACCCTACTCTACCCTACCCTACTCTACCCTACCCTACTCTACCCTACCCTACTCTACCCTACCCTACTCTACCGTACCAAATTGTGAATCTAAACCATTCCCAGATCCCCTTGAACACACACAAAAAATTTCATCAAAATCGGTCCAGTCGTTTGAGAGAAGTTCAGTGACATACACACTCACAGAAGAATTATATATATAAAGATATGTAGGATTTCTAGGATAATAAAAAGCCTAGGGAAATTGATATATCATCAAATTTTAATATTTGAAACAATCTGGCCAGTTTGACCTATATCATGAAGTGAACATTTCTAAGATCTGGCCACATCACATACATAATCTAAACTAATATAATAAAGAGATAAAGTTTGTTTTTTGTTTATTATATTAATGGTTTACTGGTCCGATTGCTAACATTTTTTCACCGATAGAAAGCTACTTTATTCCTGAGTGACATAGGTTATATTTTAAGTACGCGGGCTAAGCTGCGGGTAAAAGTTAGTCTCATATATTTTCGCCTTGAGGGTAGATGTTCTGCAGCTTTAGAACATATAGTGCCATGTGCTATGGTCCTACACTTTCTTCAAGATTCAAGATTAATTTATTCATTGTACTTTGCTGTTGCAATGTTAATAAATCTGGTCATACTTATGCTGTTCTAAGTACTATACATTTAACCTTTTTAGACGAATATCACCAGGTAGTACAGTGTAAACTTCTAGGGCATCTCGTCTCAATCTTTCCGCTCATAATCATATTACTGTTTATCAAAAAGGTGTATTAACAGGAGAGCTCTACAAATATGCTAACAAAAAATTTATGACAAATTGAGAACCTAAACTTGCAAAATATATGCTTTAGTGAGATGGATTTACGGATAACAGAATACTAACCTACTATTATTTTGTACTATTTATCAATTAACTATAATTAGCCTAAACAAGTAACCAATTCTAAACTGTTCCAACAAACCACAGGTATGTTTAGAGATTGGATTGCTCCAAATTGTGTCAGTAAACACACAAAACACATAAGATAGTGTATTTATAACTAAACAAATAATAATGTAAGTTGTGGGAGAACAGAATTATTACAAATTTTACATATGAGACTATTATTTTGTAAAGAAATTATTTTTTCCTTTTTTAAACTGCTAACATATAATATGTGTGTATATATATAATTATGTATTGTGTTTTAAATAGAGTTTGATCAATTTGTAAGCAGTAAACCACAGACTACCCCCTGTATTATTTTAACCTTCCAATCGTGGAAATCACAGACACAATAGAAAGACAATAGGTGCGCGAACGCCGGCATTTGCTTGGGGTTTAATGAATTAAGTTCTTATCCATCCTAAGGTTGTCTAGAAGAGATCGCTCTCAGCGATAAGACTGCCATTGTACCCATTAATTTAAGTTTTTGTATAAGCTGTATTACTTTTTGGTGTACAATAAAGTTTATTCTATTCTATTCTAACTGGAAATCTACTTTGAGAAATAATCCAATGGGCTGACAAAAAATTGTGTGTGAGTAGATTTGTCTAGCGACACATCTCCAACCCACACCACAATTTGTCCCACAATATTGCACCTGCCACAATTTGTCTCTGCATCACCCAAAGGTTGACTGGTAGAGAATGCCTTAAGTCCGCGTTTTTACTCTTTTGTGCATGAAGTATAAAATACATAAATAAATCGATGAAATTTATTTAGCAAATCTTTCTGCTAGCTCCTGTACACTTTACAATTAGGAAATAAAATTAATAATTCAATTTGGTACATATGTTTAACTTTTTTTTAATTTATAATTTCCATTTGATCAGTTGTATTTATAGAATCTGATTCAATTTACTAACTTACTGTGCCATACACATAAAAAGAAAATCAACGCTCCTCATTTAAGTAACTTTAAAAGTACAAAGGGCATGTTTTGTTAGATTTAAGGTAAACAAACCGTAAAAAGATCTGGTTGTAGTATAAAGTTCTTACAAAAGTTCCAGTACACGGTATAATGGTTCTTTTTCTGATAAGAACAGACAAGATCATAAAGGTAACTTTAATAGATCTTACATAATAAGTTTAAGTATAAAAACTTTACTTTTATAGTACCTTATGTGTCATTAAAGTAACCTATTTGCGTTTGAGGTCGAACTATATGAACTCTAAAACAGACGTCTACTATCACAGATAAAATTACCGATAAAATAAATTTTCTATGTGTGAACCAAAACTACCTATAAATATACTGTTGATGCTTCGCAGCACATTTTAAATGATACAAGTTAATGTAATCATCACATTGCAATATTTACAAAAAGATAACATTGTAGAAATATGTAAGTCTTGTTACAACCTGTCTTCTGAAATCATTTACATATCTATGTAAACAACAGGAAAGTTCACTGCAAAAGTTAGCAAGAAGCCGATACAGGCACAGGGAAACAAATGTGAGGTTGACTGACTCATATCTATCACACCATGAGACATCTTTTGTTTATACAGATTTGGAAACCACACAGGAAGTACCTGGCCATTGACACGGCAACACACCACTGGGTACGCACTTCGAGAAAGACTAATTACGAGATGGTTAAATATGTTAATGTAAATAAGATATATAATTACCTGGAACATGGCTCCTACACAATCTTTAAAGATCTGATAAAAATACTCTTACCGATACCGCCACAGGCATAGAAGGGGCACAATCCACACACAGTCACACAGGGCTACTTCACAGCCCCAAGATATTAATAGAAACAATTCAACAATCTCATGTGAAAGTTGTCAAACCGAAAATGAGAATTTACAGACGAAAGACGACATTGTATACTTACGGGAAATAAAAGAACAGGGATGTTGTGCCCAACAAGAGAGTCCAGGCGAACGTCGCGGGGATGTATCTCGTTTTGAGGTCGCATTTGGGCATATTGTGTCAATTTTATTTCCCTAAAATAAAATTAACTCAGTTTTATTCACTACAGATCAACATGGCCGCACCTATTAATCTGACAGAAACAGTGTGGCAATAGTGAATTTTAGAGATGTGTTTAATAGTAATTTAATAACCGTAAAAAAATTACATCACAAACATCGATTTTAGAAACAAGAATTTTATTAAATTTTAACTAAAAAAGTTTTTTAGTTTTAGGCTTTTTTTTGCTCATCTTACTGTTTTTAAAAAAAACAGCAAGATGAGCATTTAATACCAAGTCCTTCATAAAGTCTCTTAACACGACGAAGACAAATGGCGTTTACATGAAAAACCTGAAAAATGCCCATACTGATAATTTACCTACTGCTGTGTGAGAGATAAAAAGAAAACTTTATACTACTTAAAGCGTAGTGTTAGATTTCCTCGTTCGGTTCGCCCCCTAAATCCTACTTCTATTGTATCCGTTGTTACAATTTTCGAGTCCGTTTCGCACGTTCTAGCCATACATTGTACACTGTCAACAAAGAGACAAACATCGAACTATGGTTTTACATGAACTCAAGAATATTAATCCTTATATAATACATTTCGTTTATTTATGGAACAGCTAGTTTGTTTTTGCTCAAATTGTAAAAGATATTTAAAATATCAAAGTTTACGTGCATTTTTTTTTTGCTCTAGTACTTTTTTTTTTATTTCTTGAGTTGAGTTGATTAAGGTTGAAACTTTTTAAAAAAGCGTAATTATAGAAGTTCGCACCGGGCGTATAAAAGGCTAGTTACGGCACTGAATAAAACAAGTTCATCCCCGCAATGGGGTTGCCAGGTTTTAAAACCGAAAAGCCGAACAAAACAGTCGGTTTAGCCGGGACATTTGGCTAAAAGACCGGACCTCTTTTACTATTTAGTCTCAGTAATAATAATATTTTTTATATAAAGTAAAACAGATCTCATATCATTTTTAAATTATTCTGTACTTGTGTTTGTCACCCAACTTCTCGTAAACGGCTTCATCGATTTGGATGAAATTTGGTGTGTAAAATGTGTTTCAAATGAGAACCCCCGCCAAGTTGTGACGTCACGATTTACTGTCAATTCGAGGAAAGAAATTTTTAAACATGAATTAGTTTACGAAAAATTTAATTTATTTATGAACTGTAAACGAAAAAGTTTAATCAGAATCCAGTTTTTCGATTTTAGTCATCTCTAAGTTCTGCAATTTTGCCAAAATTTCTTTGATTTGACAGTACGTCGAGACGTCAAAATATAGGAATCGGTCCTATTCTCATTTGGAACGCGTAGCACATAGGTCCTTCTATGGTTTGAAAATACCATATGACCCTGTTTCTTTAGGATGTTTTCTTTTACTATTTTGATAATGATAAAGTTCCTGCCTGGGTTTGAATCCACGACTTACAACTTAGAAGTTGAGGCCGTCACCACTGGGTCAACAGTGTTCTTGGCACTGGAGCACTACTACATCTGCCCACCCACCTATAGATATAATTTCGAATTACGAAGTTTGATATCAATTGGTTACTATTTTCTTTATAGAGTAGTGTTGTCGCAACTTTATTCTATATTATTACGGCGGCGTGGTACCGTTTCATCGCGTTGTATTAAGATGTACATAATATTTAAAGCTTATGGAGCGAGTCAACAAAAAAGATTTCAATACCATTATCATAAGATCTTAAAATCGTACTGCTTAAGCTGTCTGTTTCAGATGCATTAAACTCGATTTTTTTAGTATGGCTACATTTTTTTCTAACTTTATTGTTCGATTCCGTCATTAAAAATTGAAAAATAGGTGTCATTTGTGAAAAATATTTTTACCTCGCGCTAATTGGTTAACAAGCGTTTTGACAGTTGCTGACTATAGATTTGATTGGCCCGATACCTCCTTTTGCATACTCGCGGATAAAAATGGCCGTAGTGTTGTCTTGACGTGCTTCTGTGGTGTGATACTTTGTCGTAAATCTTTTTCTAGGTTTTTTATCAAAGAACATAGAACATTTTCTTTCACAAAAGTGTTGACTAACTGATCGATTAAGTGTGACAATGTCTAATGGTACAAGTCCAAGTGTGATAAGTTTTTTGAGACAGTACAGGTTCCAGAGGAAACCGAACGATCCTGCTGGACCCAGCAGTCCAGTGACAGTGACATCGGCTCCTTCAGGTTCTCGTGAGTAAAAAGGTTCTATTCGAAGGACAAGGTCACGGCGACCGTAACACGTGCTTGTAACTTTTCACCATGAGGATTTATTACCACGTTTAGTGACCCGTGTTACCTACTTTTTAATTTTTTACCGGTTATTTTTCTAAATAATAATCCTGGCTCGACCAGTATACAGAGTTTGTAATTTTATATAGGTGGACCTCTTGCATCATTTTTCCACACCTAACAACTTTTCTGCACTGTTATTTAAAAACAAGCTTTTTTTTTAGTTACATTATATCATCACGCTATTGTCAAAGGGAACAGAACTGACCTTCATCTAATTATCGAGTCTGTTAGCATGCTTAAGAATTAACTTTTTCACAACATTGATTTGCGTCTGTCTTTCTGTTCGACCAGTACTGAGCTTAAAAAGTTATGTCAGGGGTCTACAAAGCTGTTTAATAAATTTTAAATAAAAAGAAGGATTGGAAGCAAAAAATAACTTACATGGAACTGTTTTATTGATTAAGGTACAATATGTTTTGTCTTCTAAGAATTTTCCTGCTTGTAAGCAGGTAAATTCTAAGAAGAGTCATTTGCTCACAAGTAATACACTATCTACTGTAACTACCAAACACAAGTGTAACATCTCAAACAGTCCTATATCCTTTTAAATACTGTCAATTAGAGACACAGTAGTAAGACAATAGCAGCACGAACACTGGCATTTCCTTGGGGTTTTATGAAATATATTACCCAAAAATAAATAAGAATCTAATTCAAGAGTGACTAGGTTACTTCTAGGTAAACTTGCTCCATTGTCAACCGCATCATCACTTTCCATCAGGTGAGATAGCAGTCAAGCATGAACATATCAAAAACAAACAAAAAAAAAAAAAACTAATCCTATAGTCTGTCTAAAAAGTCAAACGACTTGAGAATTTGGTATAATATTTAATATATTTAATAAATCATTTAAATATATTTTATTTTTTTATAAGTTTCTATAATAGAAAACAATGATCAAGATCTCTTAATCAACCTTGACTATTGAACTAGTGTTGACTACATCAGATTTCATTTGGCTCTAATAAAGTCTTTTGACTTTTAGACAGACTTTACCCATGACCATTTTTTTGGAATTTTCAATTCCAATGTCTGTTGTACTAATATCAATTAAAAATTCATGATATTGATTAGTGCTTGACTGCAATCCTACTTGATGGTAAGCAGTGATGCAATAGTATATGGTGAATTGCACTAGCTTATTAAGTCGCAACCCATAACTGGCCCTATTGTGAGGATACTTAGTTCTAATATTGGGAAATAGTAATTAATTTTTTTCTGCTTAGTCTTATGGCTATAAAATATAATTAGAATGTTTTCTGCATAACTAACACTTTTGTTGTTATGCAATAAGGAAAGCCTAGATTGATTTGCAAATGCTTTGTCTTCATCTTCTTTCTGACCTGAACCCATATTACTTGGGGTCGGCCCAAAATATTTTGTTCTTCCATTCTGTCCTGTCACCTGTCACACTATTACTACCTTTTTTTCATATCACTCCTCGCACAATCCATCCATGTTTTCTTTGAACTGCCTCTCTCCATCCATCCATATGTATACTCAGAACATTTTTAGTGATGTGCATTTCATCCCTCCTCTTTACCATACCAAGACAACTGATTGCCTTTCAATCGTCGAATGTTTTGTCTTATAGTTGTCATGTCCTTATAAACTAGTGCGCCTCACCATCAACGATTGCATCACTGCTTACCATCAGGCGGGATCGCAGTCAAGTACTAGTTTATAAAAGATAAAAAAAAAATGTTTAAAATAGATTAGACTTTGTCAAAAGTAAGGGAAAAATATTGTGGTTTTTTTTAAATGATTTATGTGTTGTGGGTTATTAAAAGTATTCAGAAATTTTAAACAAATAGGTAGTTTAGACAATAACTAATAGCAGTTAGAGACTTAAGAGTTTAGTCAACTACAGTAGTTTACTAACAATTTTGCAACTAAACTGATTCAGTCCTTGTTAAATTATTTTATTTGAACACCACAATAATTCTAATGTTGTATGTTTTTTTGGCAGATATTAATCAAAATCAGAATAACAAAATCAGGATGGCAGCCCCAAACACGGTAGTAATGAATAAGACTAATGGGCCCATAGTCTACAAGAGGATCCGGGTACAAAGCTCGGATTCTGATGATTCAGCATCTCCTGCTAAGAAGCCAGCCCCTACCGTTGAACTCACAACTGCTGTCAAAGAGAGAAGATTTAGAAATATGTTACAAATGTTTCCTGATATATCCCCAATAGTAAGTAGTTTATTAATTTGGTTTGATATGAAAAAATACAAGGTGGCTCCTACAAGCTAGACCAATGACTTGGTGAAGGTTGCAGGAAACCGATGCGAGACGCACAGGATCGTTCATTGTGGCGACACTTGGGGGAGGCTTATGTCCAACAGTGGACGTATATTGGCTGAAATGGTGATGAAAAAATATGTTGAAATGAAATTTATTGCTGGATGATTGCAGATTAATTGACAATACCTCAGCCAAAATCGCTCAGCCAGCTTTGCAACCCTCTGACGGCGAGCAATGTGTAGCTCACTGTCCGACCGTCCGGACTGAGCCCAAGTCGTCGACGGCACGTAGTGTTCCACGCGCGCCTCAAGGAGTTGCCAGCAATCGTAGGGGCTCAGCAGGATCTAAGGCTACTGGAGCCACGGGTGATGCGAAAGAGATCCTCGGGACCCTCGAAGGAACCAGGAGTGTGTTGTTAGTAAAAGTCTGACACTCCGCACTTGGGCGGAGCGGGAGATGTCATTTAGATGATTGTCCCACCTAAACATTTTTTTGGCAACCCTTTGAAATCCTCGGTAGATCGCTAGTTACGCAAAAATCGTGTTGTCTAAAAATCCTGTTAGCAATATTTCAGTCCATTTATTCTTACTGTATTTTCCGCAGTTCGTAAAAAATACATTAGTAAAACACGGCTGGAATGAGGAGCGTTCCAGAGACGAGCTGCTGATGCATGATCCAGAGACAAACGACAAAGGTTCCACCTCAACATTCTTCGGCGCCAAGGCCGGTGCGTCAGGATCTCAGAGCATACAACGCCCATACACCAACATGGGTATAGTCAGGGTGACCAGTGGACCCAAGACTGTGGTGGTGCGGAAACCCATTGAGGCTAAGGGTGGCAGAGCGAGAAGAGGCAGTAGTGGCAGCGAGGATGATGATTATGGTGTTAGAAAAGGCAAAGATGATAGGGTTTATGACAGGTATGTGTATTAACATTTATTCATTAACTAGCTGACCCGGCAAACTTCGTACCGCCTAATCCTTACCTTTTATCTAAGCTGTCAACTCTACCTACTCTACCCTACCCTACTCTACCATACCCTACTCTACCATACCCTACTCTACTCTACCCTATCCTACTCTACCCTACTCTACCCTACCCTACTCTACCCTACCCTACTCTACCCTACTCTAAGTTGCGTTTTGTTATACCACGTTTTATGTCACGTCCCACGGGAACGACGGGAACGGGATAAAAATCGGCATATCCTATGTCCTTCTCCTGGTTCTTAGCTACCTCCCTACCAATTTTCAACCAAATCGGTTCAGTCGTTCTTGAGTTATAAATAGTGTAACTAACACGACTTTCTTTTATATATATAGACTAGCAGACCCCGGCGAACTTTTTACCGCTTAACAGTCAATGAGTGTAGTACTACGCGTTCCTAATGAGAATAGGACCGATTCTTAGGTTTTGACGTCTCGTCGTACTGTCAAATCGAAGAAATTTTGGCAAAATTGAAGAACTTAGAGATGAGTATAATTGAAGAACTGGATTCTGATTAAACTTTTTTCGTTCACAGTTCATAAATATTTTTTTTATTTTTTATTAATTAATGTTTAAAAATTTCTTTCCTCGATTTGACAGTAAATCGTGACGTCACAACATGGCGGCCGATCCTATTCTCATTTGGAATGCATTGTACATCTTTCGATATAGTCAACCGATTGCGATGAAACAAAGCCTGAGTAATAGATCAAGTTACATACAATTTTAATGTATAAAAATTATCTACATCGATTTCCTATATTTAGTAGGTACCGGCACGAATCTTGAGCGCTCGGCGTCAGAGTGGGGATCGCCTTGCGAATTCCATACATTGACGAGCCAATCTTCGTCGTTGTTAGATACATGCAGCAGCGCTTGCAGGGAACGAATCACGAGTGACGTGTATGACACGATGTCGCGGTGAGCAAATCACACTCCCCGCCCCCGCGTCTTATTAGCGCTCAAGATTCGTGCCGCACGCACAACTAAAAACTTCTACAGAGATTCAAATTCATTTATTTCAAATAGACCATTTGCAGGCACTTTCCTTTTTTTAATTTGATTAGCGAACTACTCGGGAGATATTATTGTGTACATGTTTGTGCAAAAACACAGATGCACATTCTGTTCCTTTACTCTCACAGTCCGATGGGACGGCAATTCGACACGACCGGAAAGAGATTAGAACCCAGAACCAACGGCCAAATTATTCGTTTTTTGAAACAAGGTGGTATCATACCTCCAAACTCTTGGCAGCTACAGAGTAATTCGTAATGGAAAAGTCCAATAGCACTTTCTGCCCGACTCAGGGATCGAACCCGCACGCTAAGCAATCGCGCTTGCGACCTTGAGAGAGAACGAAGCAATCATCCCATTCAATTGGAAAGTTTGAAGAAGCTTTGAGGAAAGAATGCCTATCGACCGGGTTTATGAAACAGGATTATGAATGGCAAATAAGTTACACGTGCCGTTCGACTTGCGCAGTAGCGATATTTAAGAAGTACACAATGTAGGGGGTGGGTACTCTCCTATCTACCCCCTTGAGTTGTGTATGTTTATCTTGTTGTCATCTCAATATTGTTATTATGGGGATCATAGAAACGATAATAATAGATTGTGCCTCTTCTAGGGCAAAGTAAAGGTGTAGGTAGATTAATTTTATTTTAATCAATGTGATTCGTTTGATTTAAGTTTTAAATTATTCTAATTCGTAATCTCCCTATCCTTTTTCCCAACTAGCTTAATTTATTCTAATTTTATCTTTAACTAGCTTTTGCCCGCGGCTTCGCTCTCATTAACTGACTGCTCTATTCTACTCTACTCAACTCTATCACACTCTAACCTACTCTACCCTACTCTACACCACTCTAACCTACTCTACCCGACCCCTACTCTGTCTTACTCTACCCGACTCTACCCTACTCTACCCCACTCTAACCTACTCCACCCTACTCTACCCGACTTTACCCCTACTCAGCCTTACTCTACCTCAACTTACCCGCGGCTTCACTCCCGTCAACTAAGACGTTCGCGAGTTGTAGAACTGTTTTTGCCATGCTACTACCATTGTTCAATATAATAACATTTTTCCTGCCCTTATTCTTTAGTGAGGATTCGGACAACGAGATCACAGATGACCTGATAGGCGACAAGAAGAAAGTCTTCGAGTTCCTCAACACTAGCAATATGAATGAGCTGTCCCTGCTCAGTGGGTGCTCACAGAAGAAGGCTGATGCTATCATGTCGCTGAGGCCCTTCAAGGGCTGGTTAGATATGGTAAGTAATTAAGGATGTTTTTTACCAAAAGACGAATTCCAAATTCATTTATTTACATTACTCGTCCTTGTTTGGGTTACATATATTCTTATTTGTACTTTCAACTCAAACAGTCATGTAGATTTGAAGCAAATTGTGTGGGCATCCCATACAACCAACGTAATTTTTTACTCAATTTTAATATTTTATATTAGTATAATAATTAGTACGGAACCCTTCGTGTGCGAGCCCGATTCGCACTTGGCCAGTTTTTAATACGGGTTTCTTTTTTAATCTTCCATTTGCAATCGCAATAATTGAATTCGTTTTTAAAACGAATGGTGCTGCTGTGGAGGGGCCAGTGCTGCTCCTCCAACAAATTCGGTCTTTTAAACCCAAAAAATATCTTGCTTATCTATTTCTAGGTAGAAAAATTCAATAGCAACAAGACGTTAAGCACGGAACTCCTGAACGCTACGCAAGAGTTGTTGACGACCAGGAACAATATCCAACGACTGATGAAGAAGTGTATTGGATTAGCTACACAGCTGGAGTCCGCCGTGGCTGCGGGCGCGGGCAGGCTCAAACAACCCGCCATCTTGGATTCAAGGTATGAAATGAACTGCTTCATGGTACTATCCAAAGCCGCGTACTGAGTTCGTCACGCATGCCTCAACCTGAGGCATACGACGGTACATTTATGCGTGCGTCCCGAACGACACATGCTCAAGCTGAGCACGCAAACCACCACGCACGGTGTTCGTCAGTAGAAAACACAAACACCTGTCCGTCCAGACGGAGCTAACGGCTCGTACTGAGGCGGCGTTCGCAGCGATCGTATCACGCGAATGCTCACTGAGAGCACACACGTCCACACAGCCCGAGGCATGCGAGACTAACCATTTGAAACGCACGCCTCGCGATGTCTGTACGCGGTTTAAAGTGTCCTTATAATTTACTAGCGGCCTGTCCCGGCTTCGCTCAGGCAATAAATATAGCCTATGTACTCTGGGTGAAAGAAGCTTTCCAATGGTGAAATTAGCACAGTAGTTTTTGAGATTATTCATTACAAACATACACACAAAAATACAAATTTTCCCTCTTTTTAACAGTGTGTAGATTTGTCACTAACAACTCTTATCATGGGCGTGGCAACTTAGGATTTTTGTTGAATGTCAATTTCTAATTTAGTATGTTTATTGTTTATTTACACTTTATTATACACCAATAAAACAATATTTTAAAAAGGAAACCTTATAATAAAATATAAAAAAATATAATCGGCAGCCTTATCACACTCGGCGATTTCTTCCAGACAATCTGGCATAGATAGAGATTTCTGTTTATAAATTTTATAAACAAATTTTACAAGTTAACCTGTTTCCTATATCAGTTAAAAAAATAAAAAATCTTTCCAGCTTAACCCTCGCTCCATACCAGCTAGTAGGTTTGAACTGGCTGGCCGTCCTCCACAAACAAGGCGTCTCCGGCATCCTCGCCGACGAGATGGGGCTCGGCAAGACGGTGCAGGTCATCGCCTTCCTGGCGCACCTGAAGGAGACCGGACAAGCTAGGGGCACGCATTTGGTGGTTGTGCCTGCTTCTACTCTTGGTGAGTACTGTGAATACCTACATCTATACTAATTTTATTATAAAAGGTTATTTTAAAATACAAAAATAAAAATATTTAAATTGACTTCCTAAATATTCGAAGTCGAAGCAAGCAGTAGTATAATAGTGGAGGGAAGCGGGGATTGGGTGGCGGGGCTGCTTGATGCGCCTGCTATCAAGCAGCCCCGCCACCCAATCCACACAAGTAATACATATTAAATTAAAATTTTTTAGTCTTATGAGTGTAAAGTCATAGTGTTGAGTAAATAGCCGGATGCTTTGAGTTATTATCCTGCTATTAATGTATTGTTAAAAAATTAAATGCTTTTTTTTTTTTTGTTTAGTGTAAAATCTGTGGGTGTGAACATAAATTGGGTGCGTGTACGCAGTGTGATTCAATGTATTGTAATTCTTTTTATTTATTTTCACTTTTTGTATGTGAAAAAGTTTTAATAATAAAATTAATAACCATTTTTTGGGAAATTCAGTTTTCTTAATTTAGAGGTCCAATACTATAAAAATCATAATTACTATTGACACATCGCTTTGTGATTTAACCATCTACCTAATTAATTACTTCATTTAACAAAGCGAACTAAATATGTATGTATACCTACAAATAAATTTTAACCGATACGTAAAAATGTAAGGTACATTATGTAAGTTACTTATTAGCTCTTTTCTGTGAATACGACGTAGGTAAATTATAAACAATGGAAAACACCCGAGCAGTTAGTTAGTAGGTAACATGCATCCCTGCACCCCCGTTTCTCGTGCTATCTCTTTCTGGCGCTAATATTATTCGTGCCAGAAAGAGATGCATGAACTGCACTACAGCGACGCCAACCGAATCCGGAATCAGTACTTCGACTGATATGTTTCGGTGAAGAAGTCCTTTTTCGTGTGTTCCTTTTTCGTGTTGGTTTGTGTGTATAATCATAAAATAAATAAATAATATTTTTAAATGGGCCAGATTAGTTTTAAATTGCACATTTATTTACTACAAAGAAAGATGGTGAAAATGAAGTCTAATCTGACAGTCCTAAGCCTGAAAACCATGAAGGGAAATTTTCAATCACTAAAATAACATTAACGGCAGGATTATCATCCATAATTGCTATTAATGGCTACTAACTGAGTTTTAATCGATTATTAGCCAAATGATATTAACCAGATTATTATCATTGCCCATCACTAGTCTTACATAACTCCATTGAAAAAGAAGGATCTTCTGACTAGACGGGTTGTACGAGTATATCTGGTGTGCAACTGCTCGATAGATATATTTATTCAAATTGCGTGGAGAACTCTAATTACGCGGTGCAGGATTTCGTATATAATCTTTGTAGTTGTCTGTCATGTGGCGCTATAGATGTGGCTATATAGTTTTAATTCATGAAACCCCAAGCAAACGCACCTATTGTCTTTCTATTGTGTCTGTAATTTCCACGATTGGTACGTTGTTCCAGATAACTGGAGCAGCGAGCTGGCGCGCTGGTGTCCGGCGCTGAACGTCAGCAAGTACTACGGCCACCCGGAGGAGCGCCGCCAACTGCGCATACAGTACGCGAGGGGACTGAACGACGTTGACGTCGTGCTTACTACGTGAGTGCTACAGATGAATCTAGGGGAGCGGGGGGCACGTTGTTACAATTTTTAGATAGTTGTTAATATCACAAAAGCTATCAAATTATTAAAATTTATGTAATTTTTTCACAATGGAGAATTTAACTACACAAGTAGATTGTAACATCTTACCCCGGAATTGGGGCTAGTTGTTACATCATCGGGGCACGATGTTACGGTGGATAAATAAACAAAATCATCAGTGATACATAATTTTTTATTAGTATTTCAAAACGATTTAAACAATAGAGATCACTTTATACAGTCTTCTAACATTTATGAGTAACTAGCTTTTGCCCGCGACTTCGTTCGCATGGAATAGTAACTTCCGGAAATTTCAGTACTGAATTGATGCCGACTCTTGACCAATAGATGGCGCTGTATGTCCGGAATAAATTTTATTATTTATTTTATTTTTTTTGCAATAAAAACTATCCTATGTCCTTTCTCAAGTTCCAAACTATGTCTGTACCAAATTTCACACAAATCGGTTCAGTAGTTTAGGCGTGAAGCAAAGACAGACAGACAGACAGACAGAGTTACTTTCGCATTTATAATATTAGTTTGGATTATAATATCTATTATGGTAATTTTTTTAAGTTTTTTTTTGGAGATAATCACTTTGGCAGGAACATTTTTAAATCTTATATAAACACAGACTTAGTCTGTAAATAACAACATGTAGTAATTAAATTATTCACTTTCACTCCTAAATTAGTTATTTTAATAAACTTTTGGCAAACTAAAATACTTTGGACTCTAACATTTTTAGGCACTTAGATTATAGAAAGATATAGTAGTTTTTATAGACGTAGGTAGCAATATCACATACAAATATTAAATCAGTCTTCATCAGAACCGCAATTAATGCAAATAAATGAGCGAACATTTCCCGTTACACATTTGACACAAAACCATTCATCAGTATCAGAATCTGAATCGGAAACCAAAACTTTTTTCTTCACCTTTTCTTTTCCTTCTTCGCTCATTTTCGAGGACTTTCCTTTACTTTTTCCTTTTCCTTTACAGGCCTTTTTCTTTAGTTTTGTTACACGTTTTTTTGTAACAACTTACCCCAAACAATTGTAACTACTTGCCCCATGGCACGTCTTTTAATATAAATTTAAGTCATTATTAACAATTAAAAACATTCTGTAACAATTTCGACAAATAATCGTCGTCTATTTGATTCCATTCGTTTTTAAGGATATCCCAAAGACGTGAAGTGGAAGTAGGACACTGCTTTCCGACTTCCCTGTCCAATTTGTCCCACAACAACTCAATTGGGTTGAGGTCGGGCGATTGTGACGGCCAAATCATAATTTTCAGTAGATTCTTCCTTTCTAATTCTTTAAAAAACTCTTTGCACAGCTTTGAGGAATGCTTGGGATCGTTGTCATACTGGAAGAAAAAATTTCTGCCGATCAGACGCTAGCCACAACGTAATATATTTTCCTTTAATATTTTTTATAGCCTTCTTTCTTCAAAATCCCTTCAATTTTTACCAGGTCTCAAGTCACCCGTCCTCTAAAATATCCCCAAACCATCGCTGAGCCTCCGCCGTGTTTTACAGTCCGGATTACACAAGGATCTAACATCCATTCTTCCTTTGACCTGCGCACAAAGACTCTTCTTTTAGACCCAAAAACCTCAAACTTTGACTCATCACTGCACAAAACTCTCTCCCACTGTTCATGCGTCCAATTTTTATGTTCTTTAGCCCACTGTAACCTCTTAATTTTATTTTGACGTCTTAAAAGATGTTTCTTCACTGCCACCCTTCCAAAATGGCCAGCTTTTCTCAATCTACTTTTCACTGTAGAAGTATTCAAAGGCAGATCCCTATATTCATTAATCTGAGCTGGTATCTCTGGACCCGTGAGTCATTGATCACGTTTATTGATCAATACAATACGTTTATCTTCATTTATCATGGTTTTTCGAGATCGCCTTGAACGTTTTCTATCGCAAAAGCTCCTGGTGGATGCATATTTTTTCACGTTGTATCCACGATACGTCGAGTTATTTTTAATTCGGTAGCAATAATAAGATAACTTTTGCCTAGATTATGAAGACTTGCGATTAATGCACGAGTTTCAACCGTTATTTCCTTAGTTTTACCCATTTTAAGACTTACAAGTCTGAATTTGCGAGAACGAAAACAATTCGTATACGAACTTCACAAAAAGATGTCTTGGTACTAAAAGTTTTAATCACAGCACGTTCTTGCGTCCCACAGGGCTAACTGGGACTAATCTAAAACTATAAACACCGAAGAAATAATTCACAGTGAAAGAATAATAAACAAATCCGCCGGCACTTGTAAGTTTTAACTTGTCGCACTCACGGACAAAATATAAAAATGCGCTCGTACAAATAAAACAAATAACGGACGCTATTATTTTTGGTTTGTAAAACATCGTTTCGGCCCTCGCTTGATAATATAAAAAGGAAATTTGATAAAGTGTATTATTTTGAAATTTAATTAATGGATTATGGGGTGGGCAAAAACTTTTGACCGGTAGTGTATATATTATGAACGTTCAAGGTTAAAAATTTTGACAAAATAAAAAATATAGTCATCAGGAATCAAAAATTTCGTAAAGGATTTTTTTTACTTACGTGGTTGAAATCGGGACACACGCACACAACCTAGCAGCTCAGCGCTTGGCGGGTCACTGATTGTTTTTATCTAATGCACGATGTTATAAGAAAACAAATGAGTCCAATTATGTCCATCAAAGAGTTTAAGATCCCGGTAAAAAACGCGTGTAACTTCTTACCCCTGTAACAACGTGCCCCCCGCTCCCCTACATGATGAAAATAGTACAAATATTTGACTACTAGCTGATCTGAGTAGTAGATCGAACAGTAAATTTCTTTTTAATTTTCTTGATTTCCCTGCATCATGTATCATACATACATAAAATCATCAAATAACCTCTCCCGCTCTGGGTGGAGCGACAGGTAGCGTCATATTTTTACTATCAAAAACCCACCTGTATTCCTTCAGTTGCCAAATGCGTTATAGGGCCTCAGTAACTCTTTCGAACAATCCAATAATTTTTTTAATCAATTTTTATCTATTTATGTTTATATTTAGAAAAATACAAGTATGTTTATCAGTTATCTAGTACTCATAACACAAGCTCTGCTTAGTTTGGGACTAGACGGCGTTGTGTGATAGTTGCGGAATATTGTTTACTCCCTATCCTTGACTACGCTGATGTCAGTTATCTCGATCTTGCTGAGGCACAACTTGATAAACTTGAGCGACTTCAAAATGTTTGTATACGATTTATATTTGGCTTGCGCAAGTATGACATATCCGATTTTCGTATAAAACTCAAGTGGCTTCCAATACGTCTTCGCCGGAACGTACACATCTTGTCTCTGCTCTACAGTGTTCTGTTCAATCCTAAAACCCCAGCTTATCTTAAAGAACGTTTCAAGTTCCTTCATGACACACATAATAGATATCTTAGGTCATCAGAAAACTTGGGGTTAGAGATGCCAAGTCATTCCACCAACTTTTATGATAAGTCGTTTACAGTTCAGGCTGTGCGGTTGTGGAATGCTTTGCCCGTGTCGGTAAGGCAAGCTCAAACACTCACAATTTTAAAAAATGAGGTTACTGCTCACTACCTTTCCTCCTGAACGTTGTCATTATGTACAGTAATTTCTCTGCTTTCATTTAAATTGTATAAGTATGTATATGTATATATATATAATCCCAGCTTATCTTAAAGAACGTTTCAAGTTCCTTCATGACACACATAATAGATATCTTAGGTCATCAGAAAACTTGGGGTTAGAGATGCCAAGTCATTCCACCAACTTTTATGATAAGTCGTTTACAGTTCAGGCTGTGCGGTTGTGGAATGCTTTGCCCGTGTCGGTAAGGCAAGCTCAAACACTCACAATTTTAAAAAATGAGGTTACTGCTCACTACCTTTCCTCCTGAACGTTGTCATTATGTACAGTAATTTCTCTGCTTTCATTTAAATTGTATAAGTATGTATATGTATATATATATATATTGTTTTATAATTTATTAGTCTATGTATTGTGTATATATGTAGATAGTACACCATCAACTACCTGAGTATCTTTTTCTCCTTCTCTGTCAAATCCATCCAAAGGTTGTTTGTAAAAGATCGCTTTTAGCGATAAGACCGCCCTTTGTGACACCCTATAAATTTTAAGTTTCTCATGTAATTTTTATTTTGGTGTACAATAAAGAATAAATCTATCTATCTATCTATTATTAGTTTAGTTGTGGAATCCGGTAGGCCAGGACATAGATGCTCAGGGTGTTCTCAATATTTCCAGGTACACGATGGTGAACAGTTGTCCGGAGGAGCGCAAGATGTTCCGCATCACGCCGATGCACTACGTCATCTACGACGAAGCTCACATGCTGAAGAATATGTCAACGCAGAGATACGACAACCTGCTTAAAATTAAGGTTATTAACCATTCATAAATCAGCTGTTTCTGAATATAATGCGGCGTTGCCCGTTTCAACGCGATTGCGGTTCCAAAGCGATTCGATACGGTCCATACAACTTCAACGCGACGCGGTGGCTTTGTCTTACGTGCGCGCGAAGTCGCCGCTTTCGCTAGTTCGCGTGAAAATATGAAACCAACTGATCGCGACCGCTTCGCTATACCGCACCCACGTGCGGTTGGTTACGTTGACATTGCAACAAAGTATCAATGGTTGGCACCGCATCGCTTCACGATCGCGATTGCTATGAAACGCTTATATAGGAGACCGCGTAAGGCTCGGTATTTTATTTTCTTTGCCGATATTTTGGTCCGTCATTAGTTTTCTACTCTTGATTGTAGCACATAACGCTGTGTTAGGTTGCTTTCTCTCCGCTCACCCATACTACAATGAACAAGACAATTCTAGATGTTTTTGTACAATTAGAAAGAAAGATAAATATTTGTGCGTCACACAATTATATAAAATCTAAAAATACATATAAGAGAAGAAGGCTTATAATCTGTGTGAGGCCAAAAACGCGCTTAACTCAGCCTATACAGCGATGTTTTAAAACAATAAATAATAAGGTATCTAAGGTCGACTGGTAGAAAATGCCTAAGGCATTAAGTCTGCCTTTGCACAGTGTTCACTAGTGCATAATGTTTTAATAAATAAATAAAATAACGCAGCTTTGATCATGTGGCACCAAATTGCATCAGTAAAATAGTCTTTACCGTTATCTAAATAAAGTTTATATTTCCATTACAGTCTAAACACCGACTCCTTCTAACGGGCACACCTCTCCAGAACAACCTTCTAGAGCTGATGTCTCTGCTGTGCTTCGTGATGCCGCACATGTTCTCCGGTAAGACTGACGACCTCAAGAGCTTGTTCCAGAAGAATGTCGTAAGTTAACTATTCATAACATCACGCATGTTTTCTAGATTTAAATGAAAAATACAAATACAAAAAAAGTCGCATTGCTTTGGCTTTGGGGTATAACTTTGACCAAAGCCTATTTAACCAAGCCGCCGGGATCCCCCATTCGCACACTAACTCCCTTTTCTTTCATGTGACTCGTCACACAATCAATCCATTTTTCCTTTGGCCACTCTCTCTTCATCCATACACATGTACTAAGCGTTCCAAATGAGAATAGGACCGATTCCTATGTGTTGACGTCTCGTCGTGCTGCCAAATCGAAGAAATTTTGACATTATTGAAGAACTTAGAGATGAGTAAAATTGAAGATTGAACTTTTTCGTTCACAGTTCATAAATAAATTAAATTTTTCATAAATTAATTAATGTTTAAAAATGTATTTCCTTGATTTGACAGTGAATCTTGATGTCACAGCATGGCGGGCGATCCTATTCTCATTTGGAACGCATTATATATTCATAGGTTTTTTAGGAACATGCGTTTCAGCTCTCCTCTTTATATGACCACACTACTTTTTAAAATTGACTCAACATTAATTATTTTTATTATTATGTAGTGTTCAACACGATGCTAAAGCTAGAACTACACTGCTCACACGCGCCGATCTGGATGCTTCGGTCTCCATACATTTTATATGGAAAGTAGACTTGTGTACCTGCACTTGATATATGCCACGCGATGTCGTTCTACGTACAAATCAGGCGTTAATGTGTCGGTTTAATGTAGTTCTAGCTTAATTGTTTAACAATGAAATGTATTTGTTTTTTGCCTGTAAAACATTTTTCTCACAGCAAAGCTAAAAAATTTTGCTCTATGTTGGTGCCCTATAAGCACAAGACTACCAACATAGCCTATCACGTATACTAACTCTAATCCTAACGACCGACTCTGATATTTCGTATTGGTAACTCTTCTAACAGAGGCAGACCACGAAGGAGATGGCGGGACGACCTGGTTGGCTTCCTTAAGAACTGAAATGAGAAAGCGAGGAACCGTGATCGTTGGTAGGAGTGGAGGGAGGCCTTTGCCCAGCAGTGGGACAGTGTGGGCTAAATAAAATAAAAAATAAAAATCTCTTAGATAGATAGATAGATAAATCATTTATTGGCTACAGCACAAAACATGCACCAAAATACATAAAGCACACAGATTATAAAAACTAAGCACATAGACAACAACAACTCTTCTAACACCGATTAAAAAATTTCAGAAATCAAAAACAACAAAGAAAGCGGAAGGCAATACAAAAGATGACGACGCACTTCCTTTCGAGCAGAGTCAGATAGTCCAAGCCAAGCGCATCATGAAGCCGTTCGTTCTGCGGAGGCTGAAGCGGGACGTGCTGCAGGACCTGCCCAAGAAGACCAACCACAGGGAGCTGTGTCCCATGTCGGAGAGGCAGGGCTTGTTATATAAGAACCTTATTGCCAGCTTCTCGGCGAAGGATGGTTCGGTTAGTAAGATTTTATTAGAATTGACTGGCCTGTTGGTCAAGTGATTAGTGTTTCGACTGCTAAGCCGGAGGTCGTGGGTTCGATTCTCATCCAAGACAAATGTTTATGTGATGAGGATGATCATTTGTTCCATGTCTGGGTGTATTAACCTTTTGAATGTCTTAAGTTACACAGTTCGACATAAGCAATTGTCTTTCTATTGTGTCTCTAATTACGGCATTCAAAGAGTTAATCTATATGTATATATTTAGCACAAGCTCTGCTTAGCTTGGGACTATAGGGCGTGTAGAATATTATTATTTTACTAGAATGCAAGAGAAGAGAGTATTGAATGAAAGATATCAGCAGCAGAACCAAGGTTACGGACTTAGCCCAATAAACCCCCCAAACTTAAGCGGCAGTGGCAGGGCATATTAGTCGCAGACGCAGCGTTGGTAGGCCTTCCACGAGGTGGACCGATGACATAGTGTAAGTGCGGAAACCAGATGGATGCGAGACGCACAGGGCTCCGGTCGATATGGGGACACGCGTTGGCGATGATGAAGTTTTCCTAATTCAAACAACTGATAGTGGTGTTAGGGAGTTTGTTGTACGACTTCTTCACAGCTAAACACTGGACGCAATATAGTGATGGGCAGTCGTTTTGGCGTTCAAAATATCGACATTTTTTTTTTTTATTCTATCTCCATAATTCTGGTTCCAGATCCACGCGACGACAGAACAGAGTGGCATGGCGATGATGATGGACATGCGCAAGCTCGCCAACCACCCCTGCCTCCTGCGCTACCACTACCAAGATCAGCAGGTACCGACATACAACTTGTATTTATTACCTTTAAAAACTATGATACGAAGTCATTACATGATTCTTTGTTTCTTTCTTATAAACCACAACATATTATATTTTGATATGGTAAAATGGGAGTAACTCAAGTTTAGATATGGGTAAAAAATAATTGATATAATATCGTCGATATTTTTATATTAGAATATTGATGTTCGATATTCTAATGTAAAAATATCGACGTTCGTTTATTTCCGAGTATCAAATTCAATATTTTTTAAAACCCTCTTACGTTGTGTGTATTCAAACACCTAATTTCTCAGATTTGGAAAACTAGTCAAGCTGTATAGTCGACTGGTGATTAAAATGTATATCCTTCGTGCAAAAATAAATGACTAAACGTCATTTTATGTTTACGCTTCGACATAGTGCAGTGCAGTAATATATGTTATGAATACACTTAAAAAAAATTTTTTTTCTATGTATGAAACTACTAGATGTGCTTCTTTTTTTCACGTCCAAATATTTTGACAGTACTTTTAGGTTTCAAAATATCGATGATTTTTCATTAGGCCATCTCTACTCGAGTTGATAAATACCATTCTCCTCCAGGTGCGCAAGATAGCGGCGCGTCTAGCGCGGGACCCCGGCTACAAGGAGAACAACGAGCAGTACGCCTGGGAGGACCTCATGTGTCTCTCCGACTTCCAGATACACCAGCTTACTTTGACCCACCCTGTGAGTTTTTATAACAGAACTTTGAATGTATTTTTTTTTACAAAACTGTATTATGCCAGCTGAAACTTTCACTGAAAGGTTTAACCACTTTTGTTATTGATAGTGTTAAGTACGAGAATAGGTACTTATGCGGAAGCGACAGGGATGCGCGTCAATCAAACTAGATAGCTTGTTGCACACTGTTTATTTGATCAATCAATCAATCAAAAGCATTTATGTTGGTCAGTCTATTAAATTGAAGCTAAATTGCACGTTCCAAAGCTTAGATCTCTATGGAGAGGAACATGCAAGAAACTCCATGGAAGTGTCCATCGTGTCCTCGAGCGATATAATTAAAAAAATGCTTTTAAATTATATCGCTCGAGGTCGCGAGGCTGGAAGGGTCCCGTTTACCAGCATGCTTATAAATAACAGCTGTCTGTTTTGTCTGCTCGCGTTTTTACACTGCTCTCAAAACCGTGAGGAAACCGACATGTCCTAGAAACAATAATTCGAAGACATGTGACATACACCAACACGCACAGGACCCGCTTGGTGGATTACGACCCATTTCTTCGGTATGAAGGCTTGAAGGAACGGGATGGGTTTTTTAGTCAGTAAGAGTCTGACACTGAAACCAAATGTTTCCCAAATAATTTAATTTCTTCATTTCAGAGTATCCGCTCCTACGGTCTCCCAGAGCATCTGATCCTTGACTCCGGTAAATTCCAAAAGCTAGACGAGATGCTCCCGCGGCTGAAGATGGACGATCACCGCGTGCTCATCTTCAGCCAGTTCACCATGATGCTGGACATCCTGGAACCCTACCTCACTATCCGCGGCTATCGGTATATCAGGCTTGACGGCAGCACCAATGTTACAGATAGGTATGTATAATTTTTCGGAACATAAAAAGCAAGATTTATATTCAAAGTGATACCAAAATAATCCGACTACAGAAAAATTAATTACTCTAGTACTGCACTTTAGTATGATGTTTTTTGAGGGTTGAGATATCTTTATTTCCCATAAAATTTCACATACATGAGAAAACTTAGAGCCTATTAAACTACGCTGAATAATGCACGCGATATTCAGACTCGTCTTATTTTTCTTCCCGAGTAAGACAGTCTGACCCTTATTACACTACGCGATACCATAGACTAAAACGGTCTGAATAACGCGTAATTTAATAGGTCCAGTAACAGTTTTGACTTGATTACGATAATTAGAAGTAACAACAAAAAAAATAATAAGAAAGTGTAGGGTAGTCGATAACTACTTGCTTAGTTATATCGTAAAAATACGCGGAGTACAGACAACTGGAAGCAGCATTTTTTGGTTGCGTCTTTTGAATATTTTGGCTAGGCTTCTAGGATAACTAGTTATTTGCCTGACAGTGAACGAAATACATCTCCTTCTCATATTTTTGTACTGATCGATTATATTATCGCTAAAAAAGAAAGAACGTTTCACATTTCTATTTCAGTATAATTTTTTCAAGTCTAAAAAAACTATGTAATGTTCCAGACAAGACTTAATAGACCAGTACAACAACTCGGACATCTTCGTGTTCCTGCTGTCGACGAAGGCGGGCGGGCTGGGCATCAACCTCACGGCCGCCGACACCGTCATCATACACGACATCGACTTCAACCCGTACAACGACAAGCAGGCCGAGGACAGGTAACTAATAACAACACGCCATTTATACAACACTAGCTGTGCCCCGCGGTTTCACCCGCGTTTTTCTCGTTTCCGTGGAAATACCGAGATAAAATATTGCCTATAATTGCCTCCCTCAATAAATGGACTATTGAATATTTAAACAGTTTTCATATCAGATCAGTATTTCCCAAGATTACCGCGTTCATAAATGTATTTATTATACTCTTCAAAGATCTTATACTTACAATCATCAACAAATATATTTCGAAAAAGATTATTACAGGATTTTATGTTGATAAAAAACTCTATGGCCCAGATTAATATTACGATACATATTTAACGTAGTTTTTTTTCTTCAGACGATTTAATAATTATTTTGAACACAAAATCGGTTATTGTGATTAAACCATGATAGCTAGATATATGTTTTCGCGGACTTTTTTGTAGGTCTTAATGGGATCTACAAATCCGTAGTACATTATTTTGTTCTATTGTCAATAGTTTTTGCAGCGCACGCAAAAATAAGTTTTCGATTTTACACCTGGTGTTACAAAATAGCAATTTTATTACGGATCCCTAATTTTGAAAAAAAAAAACATAGCCTATAGCCTTCCTCGATAAATGGACTACCCAACATTGAAAGAATCATTCAAATCGGACCAGTAGTTCCAGAGATTAGCGCGTTCAAACAAACAAACAAACTCTTCCGCTGTATAATATTTGTATAGATTAGTTTTAATATACGTAAAACCAGTAACGCGTGACTAGTATTTTTATATAAAGAACAAAATTTCATAACTGTACAATGATAAATCACTAATGCCTTGATCACACGTACCGAGTAAAAGGGCGAGACAGTGAAATGTTGCTCGGCCGAGACAGTGGTGTAAGGGTCAACTCACACCGAAAGAGCGGCGAAGGGCAGCGAAGCGGAGCACAGTTTCAGTTTCATATGGATTTTAACTTTATTATCATTACCATAATACTTATTATCGCATGAGAAACTCGAACGAGTCGCGCGGATGCCCGCGGCGCCGCAGGAATTCCGGGGAATATCTGCGGCGGGGGAATTCATGCGATAATAAGTATTATAGAAATGAAAATAAAGTTAAAATTCATATGACACTGAAACTGCGCTGCCCTTCGCCGCTCTTTCGGTGTGAGTTGACCCTAAGTGGATTGTAGAGATAAATGGTAGGCCAAGCACTCAGCGCTGTGTTTACACGCATCGAGTACGCGGCCGAGACTATTGTCTCGCCCGTTTACTCGGTACGTGTGATCAAGGCATAAGTTATAAGCTTGTTGTTACCTGGTTGGCCGCACAAATTCTTGATCACCGGGCCACCCGAGCGACTGAAGGGGCTGTTTTACTTCCGCATCCACTTGTGCGCTAGTGTCTAATCTCCGCTATGACCTGCCGTGATTTGTGTTATACTTAGCGTCGGTTTTGTCCAACTTGTGGCCATTTTAAAATATTGTCCCAGTGTGTCTGTCTCTTTCTCCACTTACTTTTTCTAAACTACGAGTAACAGATTTTGATTCAAGATAGTTTTTAGGGTTCCGTAGCCAAATGGCAAAAAACGGAACCCTTATAGATTCGTCATGTCTGCCTGTCTGTCTGTCTGTCCGTCCGTCCGTATGTCACAGCCACTTTTTTCCGAAACTATAAGAGCTATACTGTTGATACTTTGTAAGTAGATGTATTCTGTGAACCGCATTAAGATTTTCACATAAAAATAGAAAAAAAGCAATAAATTTTGGGGGTCCCCATACATAGAACTGAAACTCAAAAATTTTTTTTTCATCAAACCCATGCGTGTGGGGTATCTATGGATAGGTCTTCAAAAATGATACTGAGGTTTCTAATATCATTTTTTTCTTAACTGAATAGTTTTCGCGAGAGACACTTCCAAAATGGTAAAATGTGTCCCCCTCTAACTTCTAAAATAAGAGAATGATAAAACTAAAAAAAATATATGATGTACATTACTATAAAAACTACCAACGAAAATTGGTTTGAACGAAATCTAGTAAGTAGTTTTTTTTTAATGCGTCATAAATCGAAAAAAATACACTATTATTAAAACATCGATCAAAGTTACAACACATTACAAGAACTTTTATATTATGTTACTTGCTGCTACGGAACCCTTCATGGGCGAGTCCGACTCGCACTTGGCCGGTTTTTTTTTTTAAATACAAATTAGCATCCGTGCTAAGCCGTTGCAGGTCATTGGTAACTGGTATTCGTTAAAGGGGTTTCTAACTGTGTTCTATTGTAATTTCAGATGTCATAGAATGGGCCAGACGCGGCCGGTGACGATATACCGGCTACTTAGTATAGGCACCATCGAGGAGGGCATCTATCAGGTCGCTCAGGAGAAGCTCAACCTTGAGAAACATGTCACCGGAGCTGATGGTATGTAGCTCTCATAGACATTATGCAAGTTATGGTGGAAGAGTAATACATTTTGTTTTTATTTATAAACAATTGCTCTCAAAACGGTGAAAGAAAACATCGCAAAGAAACCGGCATGTCCTAGAACCAAAAATTCGAAGACATGTGACATTCACCAATTCGCACTGGGCCCGCGTGGTGGATTACGTCCCATTCCCTCTCTTAGAGAGGAAGCCTGTGTCCCAGCAGTGGGAACGTTAAAAGGTTGATTATGCTATGCTATAAAAAAATGTTAGCTTTGAGCTAGTTCAAATATTGAAAACAAATTTGCATTACTACTGTTGGAGATAAAACCTTCTTGCAAGCTTCCTAAATTATATGAAAAAATATGACACTTCTATTTGTCACTTGTCTTCACTTGTTTTCTTGTAAAATATATTGTTCACACCGAAAATTATTAAAAAACTAATTTGCATTGAGCATCCAGTCATTGATTTTCATTCAGAATACCCATAATTCTCGCACATGGTCCATAACGAGCCGGATGAAATATAATTAAGAAGATCAGCGATTATTTTCAAGAAAAAGAATAGAGACTGACTTCCACGCTGAATGGAGGTTCATGAGTTCACTGCTGGAGAACTGGATTGATTTCAAGCAAGTTAGTTAGTGGTGTACAGTTATAATTACGCTAATATCGTCACCCAACACTCAGGTAGTATATATAAGTAGTCATACTAAGGTCAGTACTATTTTATTAAATTACCAATTATATTGTGTTTGAGTAAAATCATTAGGTACTTTGTTGCATTGTGATTAGTATTTTATTCAACAGCAATGTTAAGTTTAAACTCATACTTTTAACAGTATAGTTAGCTATTTTGCTACATTATTAAACTTACATTATATTAAGCTGTAACTAATTACATAACTACTTAACAGTGGTATTAATTTTTAACAAGTATCTTGACATAATAAAAATATTTGAGTGTTAGATATTAGTACAAGTCATTGTTATAAATTATAGTTAGCAGTCAGAAAGGGCATAGACTACAGCTAGGCGTATAATTATTGAAATTATATTGTTGTTTTAATTTTTATATTCCTGTATCAATGCCAGGTTGACAACACTCGTCTCCCAGAATGTCTGAGGAAAAGGATTTAATTAAGAAGCGAGGCAGCTTCAAAGGTCGCTTGACTAGTTTCCTCAATTTTCTGGACTCATTCAAGGACAAGGAGCTATCTAGCTGTGATGTGTCCGAGTTGCAGTTGCGCATGGGCAAGATAGAGGCGTTGTATGAGCAGTATGATGAGGTACAGTTACGTCTAGAATGCATTGTTGACGACATCAACTTACAATATTCTCAGCGTTCCGAGTTTGAGTCTATTTATTATAAAACCTTATCTAGAGCCCAGAATATTCTGACTGACTACAATAAAGATAATAAATCGATGGAAAGTTGTAAAAGTACTCGTGTTAGCATAAAGCAGCCGGTTAAATTGCCAACGATTCAGTTACCAAAGTTTAGCGGATTATATTGTAATTGGCTTGAATTCCGCGACACCTTTACTAGCCTAATTCATTGTAATGATGACATAGACGCAATCAATAAGTTTCACTACTTGCGAGCATCACTTGAGGGAACAGCTGCTATAGTTATCAAATCCATTGAGTTTTCTTCAAGTAATTACTCTGTGGCATGGTCATTGTTATGTGATCGGTTTGACAACAAAAGATTACTGGTTCAGAATCATATAAGTTCATTATTTACTATTGAATCAATTACAAAAGAATCTTCTGTTGCCATTAAGAATTTGATCGATCAGTTAAATAAAGACTTGCGAGCTTTAGAGTCATTAGGGGAGCCTGTGAAACACTGGGATACACTTTTAATCTACATTGTCACACGAAAACTTGATCAAAAAACCTATCGTGAGTGGGAGGAGTGCAAAGGTAGGATAGACAAGGATGGCTTAATCACGTTTAACGCATTTATGCAATTCTTACGCAATCGAGCCGACCTCATCGAGACCCTGGAACTCCCCCGCAATCATTATTCGCAATCACCAGGTAAATCAGGTCCTAAGATCAAGTCAATGGTAGCACAATCTCCTATCAATTCTAGCACTGACTCAGCTTCTAAACCTTGTCCTAAATGTAATAACAACGATCACACATTAAATAATTGTCCACAGTTTCTCGCATTGAGTAACGATGACCGTCTCAAATCATTACCTAGTTATAAGGTATGTTTTAACTGTTTTCGTTCCGGACACTATGCTAACAAATGTAAAAAACCAGGCTGCAAACTATGCAAACGTAGGCACAACACATTAGTTCACGTACATTCTAATGGCACTGTATCGAATACACCTAGTGGTAATTCGATGAATAACTTGTCTGCTACGACTGAAACGAATAACGTAGCTTTATCCGCAAACATTGCATCTCCGTGTGGTCATACGCAACGAGATGTGTTGTTATCAACCGCTTTGATCAAATTAAGAGACCACAATGGGTGTGTGCATCTCGCTCGCGCGGTGCTCGATAGTGGTAGCACGTCTTCACTCATAACAGATAGGTTGCGCAATAAACTTAACTTAAAAACTAGCCAGGTAGATAGATCAATCCTTGGAATCAATAACGTCACTTCGCACGTAGGTAAAATATGTCGGGTTAAGGGTACGCCATTAGATGATAGCTTTGTATTCGAACTAAATTGTTTTGTTCTTCCGTTCATTACGAGTAGTGTTCCGTGTCGTCAGATAAATATTTCTGATTTCGACTTACCCTCGAATATTACTTTAGCTGATCCTACTTTTTATAACCCTGCCGATGTTGATATTTTAATCGGCGCTGATCTTTTTTGGGATTTGTTAGGATCTCAAAGACTAAAGTTAGGTACTGGGAAACCAATATTATGTGAAACCCGTCTAGGATGGATAGTTTCCGGTCCAATTACTCAGAATACTATCTCACTGCTGACGAATGACGTAAAGTGCAATATGTCTAAAATGGTTGCCGACAGCGATGGTGACTGGGAAAACCTCAAGTCAGAATTGACAAAGTTTTGGCAATTAGAGGAGGTGAATGCGAAGTCTTCCAATTCTTATATGCCTGAAGAGAAATTGTGTGAAGACAATTTCGTTACAAATACGACACGATTGTCTGATGGTCGTTTTTGTGTTCGCATCCCCCTTAAGAAAGATCCTTCAATTTTAGGAAATTCTTTTAATAAAGCCACACATTGTTTACATTCTTTAGAGCGTAAATTAAAGGTTAAGACGAACTTTAGTAGAATGTATCATGACTTTTTGTCAGAATACGAGTTACTTGGTCATATGACAAAAATTAATAAACCTAATTTATGTTTGGGTTATTTTATTCCACATATGGGAGTTTTACGCGAGTCGAGTACCACGACCAAACTTCGTGTTGTTTTCAACGCTAGTGCTTCTACTTCGACGGGAGTGTCCTCTAATGACCTACAGATGGTTGGGCCAACCGTACAGGACGGTCTATTGTCTATACTTCTTCGCTTTAGAGTCCACAAGTATGTTTTATCTGCGGATGTGGAGAAGATGTATAGACAAATAGTCGTCCACCCGTCGGACAGATATTTACAACAGATTGTTTGGCGTGATAATGTTAGTGATCCTATTAATGTTTATCAATTAAACACCGTCACGTACGGTACGGCCAGTGCGCCATTCCTTGCGACACGATGCCTTAAACAAGTAGGACTCGACTGTAGGAACCCTAAGATATCGGAAATCATCCAACATGACTTCTATGTCGACGACTTGCTGACCGGAGGGGATGACTTAGATGAAGTAAAGTTCATTCGCACTGAAGTCACCAAAGCGCTTGCGTCGGCATGTATGCCATTGAGAAAGTGGAAGTCAAATGATTCTCAATTATTGTCGAATGCTGTCCCTGCGTCATACGATTTGAACATTGGACAAAATGAGCCAGAAAAGTTGCTTGGTCTCTGTTGGCATATCGGCACTGATGAGATAGGGTTTCCTATAGGTCTGACTAAATCTTCGACTAGGTACACAAAGCGTGACTTGTTATCCGTTATTGCGCGAATCTTTGATCCCTTAGGTCTGTTAGGTCCTATTGTTATTACTATGAAGATCTTGCTACAGAAAATGTGGTTAGATAAATTATCATGGGATCAACCATTACCTAATGAGATTTGTAAACAATGGGAGATTATTATTAAATCTTTACCTCTTTTAAATCATGTTCGCATTCCGCGACTTGTAGTCTGCAATTCATTTACGGAGTTAGAACTCCATATTTTCACAGACGCGTCTGAGTCCGCGTACGGTGCTTGCGTCTACATTCGCAGTGTTAATGCTAAGGGTGAGTACATGGCTCGCTTGTTAATGGCAAAGAGTCGAGTTGCTCCCATCAAGCCTACGACAATTCCGCGACTGGAGTTATGTGGTGCGGTAGTCGGTTCTCGTCTTCACGAGAAGGTGATGAGCTCACTTCGAGTGAAGATCAGTCGGGTTTATTGTTGGACTGATTCAACCATTGTCTTGGGATGGTTACAGATGATGCCTACCAGACTTCAGCCCTTTGTGCGCAACCGCGTTGCTGAGGTTTTGGATAAGTCGGGTAACTGTACTTGGAGGCACGTCCCAACAGATCAAAATCCAGCAGACCTAATATCTCGTGGCATGGATATTAGTGATCTGCAGGAGTCAGATCTGTGGTGGAAAGGACCAGATTTTTTAAAACTAGATTCGTCTGAATGGCCTTCTCAAATTACGAGCCCAGGACTACAATCGTTACCGGAGACTCGACCTAAAATCATATTACATGTTGTAAACGATTCGAAACCTGAAGTTTTAATTGATTTTAGGCGTTATTCCAATTACACACGGCTCGTACGATCTGTTGCCTACGTATTACGATTTATTAAGTCATGTAGAAAGCATTACCCTAAAACCAAATACTTGTCACATGATGAGGTACAAGATGCACTAACTCTTGTCATTATTAAGAGTCAGATTCAGTCATTTTCTGAATACCAATTATTTTTGAACAAAAAGAGTTTACCTAAAAAGAGCGCCCTTCTAAAGTTTAATGTTTATTTAGACGATAATAATGTAATGCGAGTAGGAGGACGTCTCGATAACTCTAATTTTGCTTATAGTAAGAAACACCCTATTTTATTACAGTCCACTCATGATTTCACTAAACTATTATTTAATTTTGAGCATAAAAGGCTGATGCATGCTGGCCCACAATTATTATTAGCTTCCATTAGGGAAACTTATTGGCCAATAGGAGGTCGCAAGTTGGCGAAAGCCTGTTATCATAAGTGTGTTTTGTGTCACCGTATGAAGGGTAAGGTTGTAGCTCCCTTAATGGGTAACTTACCACGAGAACGCCTTCGTCCAGGTTATCCCTTTGAAAGCACAGGCGTTGATTACGCTGGCCCTATTATGTGTGCTAGTCGCCAGGGCCGTGGATGTAGGTTAGTAAAGGTGTATGTCGCTATTTTTATTTGTTTCACAACCAAGGCCATTCATTTGGAGCTCGTTGGTGATTTAACTAGCAATAGTTATTTACTGGCTTTGTATCGGTTTATTTCTCGGAGAGGTAAACCTGCTGATATTTTTTCCGATAACGGTACCTCATTTGTCGGTGCATACAACGACCTTTCCAAATTTTTAAAATTAAATAGTTTGTCCTTGGGTGAAAGTGCAGCAAACGACGGAATAAGGTTCCATTTTATTCCCGCCTACACCCCACATTTCGGTGGACTCTGGGAGGCGGGTGTCAAGTCAGCAAAGTATCACCTTCAGAGAGTGTTGGGAAATTGTAACTTGACTTTTGAGGAGCTGTACACCACACTAACCAAGATTGAAGCCATCTTGAACTCTCGTCCATTGACGCCGTTGTCTTCAGATCCTGCAGATTATACTCCGCTCACGCCAGGACATTTTCTTGTGGGACGGCCACTTACTTCTTTGCCGCAACCTGATTACCAGGATAGCTCTGCCAATTATCTGTCTCGTTACCAGAGGATCGAGCAGCTTCGCCAGCATTTCTGGAGCAGATGGAGCAAGGAGTATGTTGCAGAATTGCAACAACGCTCCAAATGGCGTTCCTGCAAGGATGGCTTGATGCTGAACTCCTTGGTGGTGATCAAGGAAGACGATCTTCCTCCGTTGAAGTGGAGACTTGGACGGATCGTGGCTGTTCATCCAGGAACGGATGGTATCGCCCGTGTAGCTGACATTCGGACGTCTACTGGAGTCGTTCGACGGGCATTCAACCGAATCTGCCCTTTGCCTGTGTCTTCAGAATCTGGTTGAAACCATTGGTTTCAACGCCCGGGGAAATGTTGGAGATAAAACCTTCTTGCAAGCTTCCTAAATTATATGAAAAAATATGACACTTCTATTTGTCACTTGTCTTCACTTGTTTTCTTGTAAAATATATTGTTCACACCGAAAATTATTAAAAAACTAATTTGCATTGAGCATCCAGTCATTGATTTTCATTCAGAATACCCATAATTCTCGCACAACTACAAAAGAGCAACAATACAAACAGCTGCTTTTTAAGACATGTAATATTGAATATGTAAAACATTTTCCTTTTACAACAATTTAGTATCAGAAAAAGCCAGTGAAAACTTTAAACTGTATGTGAGTAATGGGTAGCTCGTCGTCCGACCGTCGGTCGAGCAATGGACGACGCGTAGTGTTGTTCCACGCGCACCTCAAGAAGTTGTCAGCAACCATAGGGGCCCAGCAGGGTCAAAGCCTATTGGGCCCATAGGTGATGCGAAAGAGATCCCGAGGGCCCTGGAACAATGACAAAGAAGGAATAGGAGTGGGTTTTTAGTCAGTAAAAGTCTGACACGCCCTCCCACTACGCCCAAGGGCGGCAGATGCCAATTAGATGCCTTTACCATTAAAAAAGAAATTATAATCTTCACACAAAATTACCTTTTATCTTACAGAAAACGACAAGACAGAACAAAAGAACGTGGTACGGTTATTATCAGCCGCGCTCGGCCTCACGTCGCCGGCCAAATGATCAACAGACGCCACCATAGCCCCGGACAAAACACTGACCAATCAGGGCAAACAATAGTGATACCACCAACATTGGCGACCAATGTTCCTCGTGTTTGTGGAAGTGTGTGCTGTGAATATGTCCTGTAGTGTAATTTATGAAACAAGTGATTATTGGTGAATTTATAAGTGATTTTTTCAAGCTTTCATAGTTACGAACATATTTTGGATACACGGATTCATTTTTATTGTCTAATTTATTTCGCTGATTATACTCTGTCCAAAATAACATTAGACATTTATGAAAACCTTTTATTACTGTCCGTTCAACCGATTTTGGCTTTTATTACGTTGGTGGCATGACAAATGGCGGATGCAGTAAATAGTTGGTATAGTAACCACTGTTTTGCTTTTAATGCCATCCTTATGCCTACGGAATAGAAGTTATAATTGGTTGAATGGACAGTAAAAACAAGCTTCTTTAAATGTCTAATCTTAATGCGAATAGGGTAGAGAATACTCAAATGCTGTTTAATTTCAAGACATGGTTAGGGGTCGGATTCTAATTTCAGTATTCAGTGTTATGAATGTGTCAAAAGCCATTATGCTAAAGTTTGACACATTTTTGGACTAAATCTGAAATTGGGCGTGAGTCACGAGACTCGTCATCATGAGAAAGAGCTTTCTCTACCCACTTGAGACATAATCTAGTGACAAAAATGCATTATTATAATCCATTAACCGCTTACGTTGAATTTGTGCGATGAATGTTTCGTTTCCCATTCGCCAGAGACGTGTGACCGCGACTGGGTACTCCATGTCGTTTAGCTCTTCAATCCCCATAGGTGACAGAAGAGCTGACGAGATGGAGTATTGGTTCGTGGATATGCGACCCTGGCGAAATAAACGCGAGTGTTCGTCGAATATATCTGACATAGGCGGTTAAGAATGTCTCAAAGTTAAATAGCATTTGAGCATATGTAGTAATGAAAATAAAAGACACTAGTGTGATCTTGTCATTGTATTGCCACCCACTGCCTTATAAATATGTCAATAAACTTCTATGTAATGTTAAACGAATGTAACCATAGACGCTAGCTGTAGATTCAGCTCTATATGACCCTATGTTTATGGTTTTTAGTTGAAGGGCCTGTTTAGATTTACCTGATATTACACTTAGGTTAGTTCTGGAACGGTAATGGCGTTATTCACATGGATGGTGAAGGCCGTGTGTCGCTCGATTAAAGGCGCACAGGACACAAAATACAAGACAATTTGTGCGCTCGAGCAACGCACACATAAACACTGCTCACGGACACGATATCTCGGCTCAATCGCGCGGTCGCACTCGTATAGTCGACGCAACGCGCTGATCCTAGCGCGGTCACTGAGCTTTGGTATAAAAAGTGAAGTATACAAGGTGTAAGAGACAGCTCTCCACAAACTTTAAGGGCTTGCTCAGTAGACGAAACTGAACAACCTTCCACAACACTTTTTTCCAGGAAACGAAAAAAAAAAAATCCACTTCACCATAAAAAATTATAAACTTGATTGGACAGTTTGTATGGAGAGGCCGATTTTTTTTTCATTTCCTAAAAAAAAATTTTGTCGTAGGTTGTTCAGTTTCGTCTACTGAGCAAGCCCTTAAAGTTTGTGGAGGGCTGTCCCTTACACCCTTTATACATGAGATTAACTTCTGTACCAGTCCTATGTGGTGTAGACCTATGTTCAGTTGTGGACATCTGCAGACTGAAACAATAATAATATACAGCAAATATCGCCTAAATCTAAATAAGTCTTCATTCTTATAAAAACTGATATAATACAAAAAATCGTCTTCATTAGCACCAAGAGAGGCTTCTTGAGTGTAGGGTCAAAAATGAATATATATTTACATATAAAATAAATTATTATTTATTATTGATCATTATTATATTAATTATTTATTAAATAGCTGGACTGTAGCTTATGAATTGGTGTATTATAGGTAACATTTTTATATTCTTGTATGTATCCATAGTCATGTGTGGTTAAAATGTGTGCATTGAAGATTTTATATATTGATACATTTAAAGCTCAAGAAATACTGTTGTTTCGCTTCCAAAGAGGTGGTGACAGCTTCTGCGTGATCAAGAGACACCATTTTTTTTTTTTTAGAATATTTTTGCTCTGCTCTGGGAATTAGTCCAGTATCATGGGTGCATTCACAAACATGTAAACATGCATACACGAGACACCACAAAATATATAGATACAGAAGTCAATCTACATACAAAGCGCGCTCGAGCAACGCACACATAGACACCGCTCACGGACACGATATCCTGGCCGCGTTCGGCCGTACAGTTCGGTACAGTGTGCTGACCCTAGCGCGATCGCCTAGCGTAGGTATAAAAAGTGAAGTGACATGAGATTGACTTCTTTACCTATCTATTTTGTGGAGACACCCAGACCCAGAACAACTATTTGTAGGCCATAGAAATATTGGTTCCGCGAGGGAATCAAACTGGAGATTAATTAGCTTTTCGATGCGCATACTTTAGTACCCTAAACCAAAATATTTACAACATTTTATAAATTATTATTTATTTTAAAATAACACAAAATATACTGTGTGATTGCTTTGTGAACACTTGTGTGGTGGAAATGTGTGTAAAGTATCATAACATTGGCATAGATCAAAACGCACTAGAAGATCACTTTGTATGTGTTTATGTGAAAGAGTGAAATAAACTGTATGTGTAACTCAAGTTAAACGTATTATTTATGTGTACGATATATCGCCTACCGTGTACATTGCAGTATTTAAACATAGGTCTCGGATCGTTTATATTGAGAAGCTGACAAAATGACTAACATAGTTTGGAGTCGAAAAAAGGAAATTAGAAAGATCATGCCCTAAGGTCCATCGCCCACGACGATTTTTGTGGCGATGCTGTCGCTCGATTACGAAACGTGCATTTACAAGCACTATATAAAAAATGCCAACGCGTTACTACGCGCGTTAGGGCTATATTTCACTAGGACGCGATGACGGCGGCCAGTTGCACCGCCATGGTGTCCTGGTGAAATATAGCCCAAAGCTACCAAACTAGACACCATACAGACACCAGAGTCGCCACACGTCCGAGCAGTAGCCTGATTTACGTAATGAAAACCGTAACGATATCGTAGCGATTTAGCTGTTTAAACATTTCCGTATTCACATCCGTCAATCGAGTTTGCACGACACCGATTTTATAGACGTTTGAAATTCGTCGATTAAAAAAAAACTGTATTAAATTATCTTGGTAGAATACTTATTAATGTAACTGGAAATAAGTCGATAGATCGTGAATACCGCTTTTCGATAAGACTTCGATCGAACGACTATAAAACTTCAACGATATTTGGCAAGTTTGATTTTACGTGAATCAGGCTACTGGTCGCGCTAATTACCCTAATTAGTTGCGCAACCAAACGGACACCAGGTGCGTAACTCTCAATAGAGCTGTATACATTTTGTTGGTAGCGGCGACTGGTCGCGCCGCCGTGGTGTCTCGGTGAAATATAGACCTAAGTCGCATTTGCAAGCGCTATAGAAAACATGCCAACGCGCAGCAGCATTGCTACAAAAAGTCGCCGTGGGCGTTGGGCCTAAGAAATCAGCTCAATACGTCTCACTATGATTAAACTAGAGAAATAGAAAAAATATTTGAAGACGAAAGATAACCTTCATTGTCGATTCGGATTTAATTATATAGCATTCGTTAATCTTTTGACTGCCAGTCGTATATCTCGCAGCCGTATTACAAGTTGCCGCGCCGGATTGAAAAAGCCGCTGTAATGTAATAACCTCACGTTTAGCCGGATTATTAGTGTAGGGTGACTATATATTATGAAGAAATAATCCAAAAAACGCTTGGGTAGGGTCGACGGACTGCGAGGCCTTCTATTTCTACCTGTAAGGTTTAAAGTAACCTAAGACGAAAGGAACAAAACTAGAACTACATTAGACCACGCCTGATTTGTACGTAGAACGACGTCGCGTGGCGTGGATCTAATGTAAGTCTAGTTTCTATATAAAATTTATGGAGACCGAGAGGCCCAGATTGGTGTGTGTGGCACACGTGTGCGCAGTAGTTCAACCTTAGCGGTCGCTAGAGTAAGCGAGCAAAGCAAGCGAATGACTGCACGTTTTGGTTTCGACTGTTAGTGCAGAGAGTACCTGTCATAAAATAAATAAACATAAAAATGCTAAATTACGTCAACCACGTAATTTTGAGCTCATGCCCGATCACGAATCGTAAAGAATCACGACGACAGAACTTTGACTGCCACTGAAAAAATAAAGTTGACCATGACACGCCGATAGGTTGCTCGGTAAATCTGGAGTCAAAATATCGAATTTCGACCCCAGATTAGCCGTCTTATGAATCAACGTTTTGGATTGGAACAAAAAAAACTGTCGTTGATAACCAGATTAATGACAAATAATACAAGCTAACATCAATGTTTATCCTAAATTTTTTGTTTATGTGGTGTACAATAAAGAATATAATAAATAAATAAACATCACGCAATTGTGGCCGAGTGGTAATGGCTCCGACTTACGAGTTGTAGGTCGAAGGTTCAAACCCACGCCCATTAGTTTGTGTAATTTATTTAATTACCACTGCTCTTAAAACAGTTAATTAAAACATCTTGAAGAAACCGATATGTCTTAGAAACAAAAATTCGAAGACACGTGACACTCACCAACAGGCACTGGGCCTGCGTGGTGGAGGCTTGTTTCCCAGCGGTGGGAACATTAAAAGGCTGATGCTAACATCACGATCCACGAAGGCAGAGACGTAACTAAAAACGCGGATAAAACCACAGCGGACAGCTATATCAATATAAACGGTCATGAAATATCGAATTGCCCACAGACTAGTATATAAATAGGACTTACTGAATACAATGTGACTTATTGCTTTGTTCTACTGAGATATAATAGGTATTTAGTGTAAGTACTAGGAAATATGACAGCGTAATTAAAATAATAACTTGTGTAAAGCTGATTTTAGTGTCTGTGTATCATTATTTGGTGGGAAAATAAAACAGTATAATTTTGTATAATAGCAGCATATTGTTCACTGCTGGGCAAAAGCATGATTGTACCTTTAAAAACTATTTAAAATACATAATATTTGTTTTTTGTATAATCGTTTTACATTACAGTTTATAAAAATATTTATTTACAATATTTATATTATATTATTATACAATTCCTGTATTTTCACCAACATGACTGATATACAGACATTGAAAACAGGCAAAAAACTGTAAAAATGTATACGCGAATTATTAATGTACCTATTAGTTTAATAAATAAATTGAATAGTGTTATATCTCGTAATTATTAAGAACTTTGTAAGATAAAAAAAAAGTAAAAAATATGTTATATTTGGTAAGCTTAGCAATTAAAATTTGAACGAAAAGTGTGACAACTTTTGTATTTCTATTCTTTAGGCTCTAATAAATTGCATAGGCTATGGCTTATTTCAGAGTACTTAGTGCGAGGTTGAATTACGTTAAGGGCCGACACTGCGTTAAGCGGGCGTCCGCGCGGGTAACCGTCGCGTAACTGCGCATGTGTCGTGTGCGGTGGTCCCTGTAGCGGAAACCGAATTATTACCTGCGCAGTGCCGCTAGTTCAACGTTAACGGAGTCCATGAAGTCGTGTCGATGGAGAACTTTAATGTATTATTACGTGACAAAATGGGTATTGGGCGCGGCTGCCCGCGCGGTGGGACGCGACTTTTGTATGGAGCGTTCGTCCGATTAACGCAACCTCGGCCCTAACTCCGTCGAAACGATTGTGACATTCAGCGCTCCGATTGGTCCGCTGTCACCAATTAGACAACTAAACGCGGTAAGCGTTTCGATCGCATTAACGTAAAAGAACTCGCACTAGTCATCAAAATATTTAGTTTTAGCCACAGGTTTACAAAAGAAGGCAAATTCTCGTACTTGATAATTGTCTATAAACTCAATACGCAATCTCATTATGGCGAAAATCAATGTGCGATGAAGAGCTTGTCAATTTAAATAAAAACTAGTACTTTAACACTAACCATATTTTGAGGGTAGTTTTGAAAAATGAATATTAAAAACCTTTTTTATTTATTTGCCTTACTATTTATTACGTTAAGTTTCAAGTCTAGGCACCAAGGAGTTAAATTTTCAATACAAATGGTAGTCTCCCCTTTTCACCTCCTTAAAAGTTGAATTTTCAACATTCTTATTGTTCCCCTACATCATAAAAGGAAGCCTTCTGCAAAATGTCACGTTCCTAGACCCAGTAGTTACGACTGTGCATTGATATCGTCAGTCAGTCAGTTTATCTCAAAATGGCTGCAGTGTCAACAAAACAACAACAAAAAATTAAAAATTTCACAGTTTCATAAACTTCCCACCAGTTGTGCCACAAAGTCATACTTCGTCGGCCTCCCCCCCCCTTCTTAACGTGTTACATTATTTATGGTTACCCCCCTCCCCTTATGGAGTGATCACGGCTTTTAAGGAAGACACACAAACAGGCCAATGTCTCTGTATTGAAGGCGTACTGAAAATTGATTGATAATTTTATTGTGACTGACTCGTCTGAAAATAGCCTTATTACTAAGTCTGATTACAACCTGTGTATCCTCAAAGTTATATTGTTTTTATTATAAAATAATGTACAAGAGTGGAAATTTAACCCTTTGTGTGTCCGGAACGTGGATCCACGCGAGACACAATAACTTTTTAACTGTGTCTCTAATTACGGCATACGAAAGGTTAATCTTTAGTGTTCAAATACCAACAAAATGTTTAGATACTTTGTTTGAGGCTCCACGAATATATAAATGTAGAAAGAAAATGTATGCAAAAATACTTGTCCTAATATTCTTTTCACAGTGATTTTGATACTTCTGTTTTTATATTTTTTTATTTAATACAGCATATCTGAATTTACAGCCAATACTTGAGTTTCCTAAGGCCAAAGTATACTTGTACTCATTTGATTTAAAACTAATAACTTGAGTAATGTTTTTTTTTGTCACAGCACTCTTGCTCTTAGGTGCAGTCATAAAGTTTTGCATTTAAAATTCAGTCTTATTTCCTTTTTCATAAGTCCTAATTTTCAACACGTATACCAATGACAAAAAAAAAGTTTAACATTATTCAAACATTGCGATCTTATGAGTTAGTTTTGTATTAATTAGTAATTTATTTAGTTATTTTAGATCAATTTTTCGGGTTAAGTAGTAAGTTTTTAGTTTAATTTTTAGTGTAGCACATTCCTTAGTAAATATATTACTTAGTTGACTTTTATTTTTCTTTTTTTATTTCAGTATCTTGCATGTTTTCCACAATCCTGGTTCCTTTATCATCCTTTTATACAATAAAGATAAAACTACACTGCGCACACGTGTGCCACACATACCGATCTGAGCGCGACGGTCTCCATACATTTTGTGTGGAAACGTGACTTGTAGAGCTACACTAGATCCACGCCACGCGACGTCGTTCTACGTACAAATCAGGCGTGTTACACGTGTTCGTCGGTCTAACGTAGTTCTAGCGTAGTAGTAATATTATAAGGTCAGAATAAGGAGCTTTAGGCTGCCAAGAGTCTCAGACATAACTGGCAAATTGTGAGTAAAGGCAGGGTTATGTTATAAGGCACATTAAACTTGCTACTAATTTTAAATAATTAAGAAACTGTAAAAATAATTTTACGACCTTTTCTAAGCCATGATTTTACTTGTAATTAATTTTGCATTCATTCTAGCGGAGTAGTCTCAAAAATCCTTTCATTTTCCATATATAAATAATATACACCCCTACTTTTTAATTAAAACACAAAAAAATAGGGCTCTATTTTTTGTAGTCAAAAGTAAAAAAAACCGAAATCCTAAAATTGACCACGAAAAGGTAAATTCATCACAGAATCAATCATACATAAATTGGGCAGTGTTTTTCCTTAATAATTGTCACTTATTCATTCACTGCACAATATTTCCATAAATTGAGTGACATTTTGGGACATAAACGCTAATAACTTTGCTGTTTAAGAATATTATTTATTGAGATTTTACTTATAAAATAAACAGGGCTTTTCTAGTAAGCCCTTTATGTAAGTGTACTAATTAAAAAATTGTGGTGTATACCTATTTATTTATATATTATATAGCATCCCTTGTTTTCTTATTAATCTTTTCTTTTTTTTATGCACCTGCCATGTTTTTTCTTCACCACTCTTGGTTGACTGGTAAAAAATGCCTAAGGCATTAAGTCTGCCTTTGTACCTTTGTGTTGCATGAAGTTTTAATAAATAAATAATAAATACTGCTTTCATAATTTAGTTTAAGTTTAATAATCTTTACTTGTTTAGGCTCACTAATATGAATAATCTTATATGAATGGAGCCTTTTCATCTCAAATATACCACGAAAAAGTTGAGTTCAGATGTAGGTATAGTTCGTCTCTACCGCTCGTAAGTACGACCCTCATATGGTAGGTATATATATGAAGGTAAAGGCAAAGGCACCCCTGACAGTCTCTTGAAGCTCGATAGTAATACATACGCCAGTATTTCACACTAGGTCACTAGCGGTGAAGCAACTACTACATACGAAAGTGCTCCGTTGCGGCTCGCCGCGCGGCCATCCGTCGCGGATCGCAGGCCCCGCGCCCTTTTTGCTACGTAATAATACGTTAAAGTTCCCCATCGACACGACTACATGCATAAAGTTAAAGTTGAACTAGCGACACTGCGCAGGTAATAATCCGGTGTCGACGGCGCGCACTGTTCCCGCGCGCCTCAAGGAGTTGTCAGCAACAGCAGGGACCCAGCCGGGTCGAAGCCTACTGGGGCCAGGGTTATCCGAAAGAGAGCTCGAGCCCCGGTATGAAGACTTGAAGGAACGGGGTGGGCTTTAGTCAGTAAGAGTCTGGACACTATTTCCCGCTCCGCCCAAGAGCGGGGGTTGTCATTGATGATTTTCCCACGATAAAAAAATCCCTCTGTATCATTCGCACGCTTAACATTTTAACACATGATATTTTAAACACCCTATAAAGCTCCATCACTTTAACAATACCTTTAACAGTTCAGTTTAGGTCGTCAAGTGAATCGCGTTAAGAGCTCGTGTTGTGTCTATAGAATTTATTGTAAATGATTAAATACTCAATTGCACGTATATCGCTCAATGATATGGGCAACTGCTGTTGCTGATGTAGGTATCCCATATATTTATTTTGTTATGGTAAATGAGATAACACATGTTGAGTGAGAAACTGGAGTTTTATTTTAGCACCGAAGCATCGCGTTTCTGTTCCTACTTATATACAAAGAAATATTAAGTAAGGTCAAAATCAAATCATTTATTTCAAATAGACCTTTTGCTGGCATTTTTGAATAGTCAAATGTCGTTCAGTCCAAAAAAAAAGTGAAGCTAAATAAAGTCACATTGCGGTGGGTGTCATAATCAGACGGTGAGATCGTGGAGAACGGAGCAGGGACTTAAAAACACCTTAATAAACAAAAGGTTACAGAATTATAAGTGTTACATGTTAAATTGGTAACAGAATCAAATATGTAACACTTATTTATGTGTTTTCAATGTCCCAAAACACTTGCAAAAGTGTAACTCTAACATATCTGTAACATGTATAAAGTGTTAACAGTGTTAATAAGTGTAACAGGTAAACGCAGCGTTGCCAAAGTAACAATTTACTAAAGCTATACTAAAACTGATTATTTCAGTTACATATATTAACACATATAACAGGTTACAGTTTGATTCGGTAGCACTCCCTAACACATATAAAAGGTTACAGTTTGATTCGGTAACATTATTGTATCTGTTACATTTAAAAGTGTTTTCTGTTAAATCTGTTTTAAAAAACAGTGTTAAAACACATTATTACGGTTACAGTTTGAGTCCCTGGAACGGAGCCTAGTAGCAATGCTTAGTTGTCTGTACTGTGCAACGAGATCCAGTCCGCCTATTCGACCACTTGAATCATTTCAGCAGCCGAAAGACTGGACGTCTTTTGGACATCGCCATAACGATCGGTCCTTTCCGTTTCGCATCCATCGGATTCCAACGATCCTCACCAGGTCATTGGTCTCCCTTGTGGGAGGCCTTCCAAGGTCTTGCGGTAAGTAGTCGTCACTCCAGAACCTTTTAGCCCCATCGACCATCTGTTCTGCCAGCAATGTGCCTCCTAAGCCTTAGGACCTAAGGCTTTGCTCGAACACGTCTTTTTAAGTTGTCCCAATTTCCCAATTGCGGTAGAAAAGCTGTTTCTTAGGACGTTACTGACAACAAAGTGGTCATCCCGAGCCGAAGTGCACCGATATCGGCCTTGACCTGGCCTCCTCATGTATGAACCAATCTCCTGAAATCGTCTGATGGCATTCCTTACCGTAGTTCGAGGTACACCAAACGTACGAGAGATGCTACGTTGTTTATGTTATACCCAGCGTCAGCCTAAGCCACACACCCTAGCAGCACCGGTTACAACGAGTGGCATTTTCTTCAGTCACAAGGAATAATCAAACACTAAAACAATATTTGCACACGATGACAGAAAAGAACAAGAAAAATGTAAACAAGGTAACGTAACAATGTCAAGCAGCGACTAAATTCCAAAAAACGCTTTAGTGATAAGTTTATGAATCGAAATAAGTGTTTAGTTTATTACTAAAGTACCCACTTAACAAAAAACAATATAGTAGATAAGTCACAGTTAACATAAACAAACAGGGTGACGAAAAATTTCGGTGGGCGGTTAACTGTGTGCCAGCGAGTGTATATTTTACCTACATATAAAAAGAGAAACTGTTTGAGTACAATTGCCGGCACGGATCTTGAGCGCTGGCTTCAATTTGCTCAGAAGTCAAATATCGCCGTGCCATTACGTCATAGACATCACTCATGATTCGCTTCCTGCGCTGCTGCATGTATGTAACAACGACTACGATTGGCTCGCCAGAATGGAATGCGCAAAGCGATCGACACCGAGCGCTCAAGATCCGTTTTGGCGCTCAGCAGAAACTACAGGGCTTAGAGAGAGTGAGCTTTTGTACTAGAGAGGATTTTTCTAAACAGAGCTTCTGAGGGGAGAAACGGGGTCCAAAGTCTGTCAAAAAAAGCCTACACTCACGCGGGCGAAGCCGCTGGCAGAGGCTAGTTTCATCGATAGACGTCCACTGTTGGACATAGGTCTCCCCAAAGTGTCGCCACAATGAACGATCCTGCGCATCCCGGATCCATCGGATTCCCGCAACCTTCACCAGGTCATCGGTCCACCTTGTAGGAGGCCTTCTAACGCTGCGTCTTCCGGTCATCATAGGAGCTAGTTTAGGTACTTACGTACTTGTATTTCAAAATAGAACAAAGTATCTTGTGTCTCATTCTGGAATCTAAGTTTCCAAGTACCTATGTAATAAGAAAAATAATGTAATCTCCTCCCACAGCTTATAGTTATTTTTATATAGGTAGCCACGCCAATCGCGTCTCTTTCAGCGCGTTCAGTTAATCCAACACCAGACGGGAACCTTTCACTTTGTGTCATTGTCGATAAAATGTGGGTAGTGGCAACGTTATCATTCTGACGATCGATCGTACACATACATACACTGCAATATGCAGTTTGTATGTACAACACGAGCTTATGCATCTCTACATTCTCTACGTTTTTATTTTATAGGTAGGTACTTTCTCGAGGGTGGGTGCGTTACGGAAATCAGCCTTCCATTCTCTTCTGGAATCTTTCGAGCGCCTGGAGTTTCTGCGTAGGTATCTGCATTATCTTAGATCATCGTACTTATCAACTATCAAGTTAGCGCGCGCAGTGATACCTACATCATGAATAGTGTTGCCAGGTCGGTTTAGATAAAAATCGGGACAGATGGTAAAACAAATCGGGATTTAGGGTTTTAGATCGGGACAAATATTTTTTTTAATAAAGATTTTTTTAGATGGTAAATCATCCAATAACTTCTTCCCCTCTGGGATGGAACGAGAGGACGTGTGACAATTTTACTGAATAAAACCCAGACTTCTTCAGTCGCTCTTTGAGTTTCAGGGTTTTTGATTTATCGGGACATTTAGCGTCCCGATCAGGTGCAAATTGGGACGCGTCCCCAGACCCCTAAAAATAGGGACATCCCGCGCAAATCGGGACGCCTGGCAACACTAATCATGAAATCCTATAGGTACCTATCCAAATACAATGGGTGTTGCAGAACCATACATACCTATAAGAAAGGAGCTATTTTTTATATTTCTATGGACAGAATTTAAGAACCCTGTTTTAATAGCTCACATTACAGAAGAGCTCAAATGAATCATCCAGACTTAGGTAGGTACCTACTCTGTTTATATTGTAAGGTTGTGTTGGAGACAGTGTTGCAGAATAAATCTTTACCTGATATTTATATTACCGGCAAATACAAAGCAGTTACCAAAGCAACAAGCGATGTGGAGCGAAGCAGCCAAACATCGATTCAGTATTTCAATGGTTGAATAGTTCGCGAATCGTGCGCAGGGCGTATTCCAACAGCACACGCTCGCGACTTGATACCAAATTTTCACTTTGTAAACATTAACACAGATGCAAACTTGTACCAGTTTTATGCAAGATATTGTGTCGGATGGTGCACTAATAAGGCTTCTTTATGAAATGATAACAATGGTAAAAAAGGGCTGTGTTGTTTGACACAGAGCGCGCTCCGTGTCGCGACACACACGCACACAGTGAGGTAACGCGAGCGCACTCGCGGCTCGCCAGTCGGCACACCGCCCGGGCGGGCGCCACACGACCGGGATCTGCGCGAGCGACGAGCGGCGACGCGAACCAAAATAATATCAGTGAAATAAACACGTATCCGCCAAACGCTGTAACATGCGAGCGCAAGATTCTGGTGAGTACTTCCACATCCTACTCCGCCTACAATACACAGTGACAAACTGAAACTAATCTAGTTATAAAAGCATTTCCTATGTCTCTATATTTAGTTGCGCCTTATTTTGGGACGCTGCATTGACGAGGGAGTTTCACGCTGCGCTTTTACGCGGTTTCCTCCGTCTGTGTGTGTTTCCCGCGTGAAAATTAACCTTATGAACATAGTATCAACAAATTGACCTGTGTTAACCCGTGCGTCAGAGTGGTGTTGGATCAAAACGAATAGTGAAATCCGTCGACTGAAATTAATCGGATATGTGAAATGAAAGTGACGGTTACACATGGTTCTGGAGCGACTGAAGCGAAAACATCGTTTCAAGTCGGCTAATGAGTTAGTAGCATGATAAAAAATAGATCTTCTTGTCTGTGCTTGTGTTCTCAATAGGCCGCAGACTACGCTCTGGCCTACATACCGACACACACCTACTAAAGATCAATGTCTCCAAGCTTGGAGGCGTCATTGAGTGGATCACTTTACCTACCTGCGTGTCTTTGTAGGTAAACAAAACCGACATAATTACCTACACATATTACGACATTGTAATATAAACGCTAAGTCGGTTTTTCGGACACTCTTGAACTCGCTAAGCAAGATAAATCTGCATAGGTACACGTCCATGCATGACTAAGAGCGGAGGCGTCATTGAGGTTTGTCAGAAAGCAAAAAATAGGCATTGCCTAAGTTGCTTTACTATTTATGTAACTTAGCAGTTGTCTGAAGAATCGATTATTGAATAACCATTTATTATTTCATTTATAAAAATAACAGTTATCTATCCAAACGTCTTGGCGATATGATTTTTTCTTATAATCGGAACAGTCTGATCTGAAGGCAAAGGAATTCGCATGAACCTTCCCCATAACGCGCAATGGTCACGCGATCAAAACAACAGCAAAACTCGCTTACAATAAACGTAACGCAGCTATATTTCTAGTGAAATAATAATGTAATAATTCAAATTCGTAGTTACAGTTAATTAACAACTAAAAATTGGTTTTAGTGGTGCGCCTGCGCTCGAGAACCGGCGTTAGGTAACAAAAAATATAGCGAATGGACTCAGACGATTGATTCGGGTCGTTTACCCCTGAAACTGAGTCCGGCCGACGGAGTTACAGTAATCGTTCACTTTATGAAGTTATATTGCATTTTAACATTATTTAGATTCGATAAGACCGCGACTAAAGTGAAACTGTGAAAATAAAACCAGCGTCCTCAACAGAAAGTTTGTCGGCAATGCTAATCTAAAATGAAAGATCACGTAATTAGTAATAAGAGAGACGGACGGCTGCCTAATTAATGAAGCTCTGAACGAAGGAAATAAGATGACAATACCTACCTAGGTTAGGTACACAATATCTTATCACAATAAAATCAATATACCTAAGTAGTTATCAGTAAAAACGTCGTAACCGACAATATTCATTTTTAGCGTAGGCCTGTACATTTTTATAAATAAATAAATAAGTAATTTTATTTTGAAACAACAATACGGCCCATTTTGTTACTTTGTAAGTAACGTAGGTACCTTATAGAGTAGAGACACTTTGTACTTGCGACCCTGTTGGAGTTTGACTGAGTCGCAGGTGAGGGTGATGTGGAACCACGTGCTGCTGTAACTTTCCACGTGTATCAAACGACGTATTTAAATACGGTGACTACGACTAAATAAAATTGAAGTGGGTATGCGAAAATGGAACATTGAAGAAAATTATCCAAAAGCAACAGGCCACCTATTACAAGCAATTTGAGCTTCAATCGCAATATCTGGCGGCGTACCATCTTACTTCTCTTGAAAGCTTAAATTCGATTTTTTTTTCACAAATAACACAAATGAATAAGTTAAAAAAAAATAATCTTTTTCGCTTGCTTAATCTTCGCCGTTTGAAGGAGAAGCAAAGGTTTGAAGCCGCTATAATTAGCTGATTATTTCAGCCTATACCCTCTTATCCAATGAATTTCTTATTAAAAATAAGAAATTCGTAATACTTTACATAATAATCGTAGTGCGATTTGAGCCAGTCTTCGAGGAAGTGAGTTGACAATAATATTTCTACACAGTTATGCTTAACTAAAATATCTATATCTTTCATAAAATACGTAAATAAATAATATAACTAATTTAATAAATTACTTATATTACTTATTCGTCAGTTTTTAGTGGTTTTTAGATATCTGTCGTAATCACAAACTTCGCTCAAAGTTTCGGTCGAGCCGAATGTTCGGCCCCTTTTTAGTCAAAACCGAACCTTCTGTCGGTCTCAATGTTTTACAGAATAACGCCACTGTTAGAAGATCAGGGTCATTCCTTTATTGTTCTAGGACTTGGATGTTGAATCCAAATGAATAATTGTACAGTGTGCAAGAGCTCAAGTTCTAGCAGGATGGCTGATCGTTAACAGGCAACATAATCACTAGAGATGCGCCGAATAGTGGTTTCACCGAATATTCGAATACCGAATAATATTCGGTTAAGTTCTTACCATCATAATCATCATCATCATCATATCAGCCGAAAGACGTCCACTGTTGGACATAGGCCTCCAGTAAGCGTCGCCACAACGATCGGTCCTGTGCGTCACGCATCCATCGGATTCCCGCGACCCTGACCAGGTCATCGGTCCACCTTATTGGAAGCCTTTCGACGCTGCGTCTTCCGGTGCATGGTCGCCACTCCAGATCCTTTCGTCCCCATCGGCTATCTGTTCTTACCGAACCGAATATCCTTTTGTTCGTATCGTTTTGCCACGCACCCGGTCTATGTCATATTTGTGTACAGGTCGCGCGATGAATCAAGATCGCTCGGCAAAAGTGGAAGGGGCATGCGCAGTATTCTATTCTACGGTCTATTTGGCGACGTACGGGCGGGTGTGCGCGCGTCGGCGACACGTCATTGGTAGATAGAGTCGCTCTTCAATTCCCGCGTTGCGTTGTCGCCTCTCATTGGATACTGTTGTACTTGGGTACTGTTGCGTACAGCTTGTGTTATCGTAATAGTAATACGTATTCCTAATAAAAAATGGTTTAAAATAAAGTTTTAAAACGGCTAGCCAGAAAAATGGTTTACGACGTGAATTATTAAGTTAAAGAAAGAAACTAACGAATTTTTTTTTTAATTTTATGGTTTATTTAAAAAAAAAAAAATATTTTTTTGAATTTACCTACTTACAAGATAAATTACAATCAAAAACTAGTGTTATTATAAGTTATGTTATTAAGGTTCAAACATACGAAATTAAAAATAAAATCCTAACATACTAAGAATATCTGTGCGCAATTGTACACATGCGCCGATTGCCCCCACTACTTTCACCGAGCGATCTTGATTCACCGCGCGACCTGTACGAAAATACAATACGGGTGCCACATAACCGATAACACATAACCGATTTCTAATAAATATGTTAGAATTAATAACTTTAATTTATTATGGCCTAAAGGCTGACTTACAATGATCCATTAAACCGAAAATATTCGATATTTCATCCAAATGATTTGGCCGAATACGAATACCTTAAAATTCTGCCGAATACCTACACCGAATACAGAATATAAAACGAATATTCGGCGCATCTCTAATAATAACGCAATTCCCGCAGTTTTGCAGCTTCCACACAATTATGTGGAACGTTACAGATGACAAACTGTAACGTATACTGTAACATAAACAGAAGCCTTACCATGACGTGTTACAATGTCAGCTGTGCGAGCAAGTGAGTGGGATGAAGCTATACATTCTATACAAGGTGTAAGAGACAGCCCTCCACAAACTGTAAGGGCTTGCTCAGTAGACGAAACTGAACACCTTCGAACCTTCCACAAGATTTTTTTTCAGGAAATGAAAAAATTAATCAGCCTTACCATACAAAATGATAAACTTGATTGGACAATTTGTATGAAGAAGCCTTTTTTTTTTTTTCGTTTCCTCCCGTTTCGTCTACTGAGCAAGCCCTTCAAGTTTGTGGAGGGCTGTCCCTTACACCTTGTATAGCTCCATCTCTTTAACAGTTCAATTTTAGTCGTCATTAATGGATCACGAGCTCGTGATAGAGCTGCTGCTGTACTGCTTTTCTTGAAAAGCAAATGATATTCAACAATTGACGCGTCATAACCGCGATTCTGCCTCTGTGTAAGTTGGGCCTTAGCGGCAGAGCCCGATCTAAGCGGGGGCGTGCCGGGCATTTGCCCAGAGCAGCGAAAAATGAGGGGCGGCAAAATTGAGTTATTCCTATCTTCCAACCTAGCCATTAGCCATCCACACCCAACTTGGTAGGTTGAGAATTTTATGTGCCACCTTCCAACCTACTTCAGATTAAGGGCTGTGAAAATTATCATTGCCCGGGGCGGTTAAACAGCTAGATACCAACAGCTAGAACAGCTAGAGCCTGCTTAGCGGATAATTAAGAACAAATACTTTCATTCACGAGTTCATAAGGTTTTGCATAGCGCGTTAGTGGAGATGGACTTAAACACAGAAAAGATGCTTTCATCTTTTCTGTGGGCTTAAAGTTTCTTCCCAAACATCTTCAAGTGAACTTACTTATGTTAAAATAATTCGTATTGACTTTAGTGAGAAGACAAGTATCCATCTAGGGTTTACGTAGTGCTTTCTCTTTGCAGTGTTCCTAGCATCCGACGCTTAAAACACACCTATTGAAAGTACTCTAACTTTGTTTTGTAGTCAATCTTTCATAGATCCCGTTAAAGTTCAAATTAGGCAGCATTACATGCCCACTAGAGCCGATAACTGCAGCGTTATAAGAGTTACCGTGACCCTGCAGAAGGGCAGCCGAAGGAACACAGAAAAGTTCGATATTTCCGCTCGTTCTTGCGAGAGAAGTTATTTGATGATATCCCACTACGAAAACAAAATCATTCCATGGTTGAAATAGTAACTTGCAAGAATGGAACTTCTAGTTTCTATATCTCAAATTTTCTGATGCTAACTATCCAACTCATCATCAGCATTTTTAATGTTCCCACTACTGGGACTCAGGCCTCCTCTCTAGGAGAAGGAATGGTCCGTAATCTACCACGCGGGCCCAGTGCGGGTTGGTGAATGTCACATGTCTTCGAATTTTTGGTTCTAGGACATGCCGGTTTCCTCACGATGTTTTCCTTCACCGTTTTGAGAGCAGTGGTGATGAAATAAATTACACAAAGCCTGGCTGGGTTCGAACCCGCGACCTACAACTCGTAAGTCGGGGCCATTACCACTCGGCCACCACTGCTCACTATCCAAGTCACTATGATCAAATCATTGAAATTAAATGAAATTCGTTCGATGCTTTTAGATGTATCTCAACCCTAAAGAGCAACTGTGCAAGAAGCACGGGCGATATATAATCAGTAAAAGTCTGACCATCCAAAGTCACCATTGTCTCCTGTTCCACCCAGAATTGGTGAAGTGGTATGATAATATCCCAGCCTAAAAGAAGAAATATTTATATGCCTTACGAATACATACTTAATAGTAACAAATAGCTATTTACTAAATATGATCGACGAAATTGGTGTTAGTTATCTACGTTTTTCACGTTAATAAGGCTTAAAAATGCAAGGTGAATGACCAGAGAAAAATCTGCATCTAGGATACAATGTGTGCTAGTCAAACAAAGCGATAGATAAGATAAGATCTTCAAAACCTAGTTTCTCTCCACTCTGTTTCCGACAACATCTAGTGTTTCAATTTAAAAACAGCATCGTAGTATGTAATTATAATGTCGTTTGGTTTGGAGTGGAGTAAAAGTATGAATAGAAAAACTAAGATAAAGAATACAGTGACAATATTTAGTCTTTTTTTAGGGTTCCGTAGCCAAATGGCAAAAAACGGAACCCTTATAGATTCGTCATGTCTGTCTGTCTGTCTGTCTGTCTGTCTGTCTGTCTGTCTGTCTGTCTGTCTGTCTGTCTGTCTGTCTGTCTGTCTGTCTGTCTGTCTGTCCGTCCGTATGTCACAGCCACTTTTTTCCGAAACTATAAGAGCTATACTGTTGAAACTTTGTAAGTAGATGTATTCTGTGAACCGCATTAAGATTTTCACACAAAAATAGAAAAAAAGCAATAAATTTTGGGGGTCCCCATACATAGAACTGAAACTCAAAAATTTTTTTTTCTTCAAACCCATGCGTGTGGGGTATCTATGGATAGGTCTTCAAAAATGATACTGAGGTTTCTAATATCATTTTTTTCTAAACTGAATAGTTTCCGCAAGAGACACTTCCAAAGTGGTAAAATGTGTGTCCCCCCCCCCTCTAACTTCCAAGATAAGAGAATGATAAAACTAAAAAAAATATATGATGTACATTACTATAAAAACTACCAACGAAAATTGGTTTGAACGAAATCCAGTAAGTAGTTTTTTTTTAATGCGTCATAAACCCAAAAAAATACACTATTATTAAAACATCGATCAAAGTTACAACACATTACAAGAACTTTTATATTATGTTACTTGCTGCTACGGAACCCTTCATGGGCGAGTCCGACTCGCACTTGGCCGGTTTTTGTACTACATATAGAAATAAACATTCCAGATGTTTAAAGTATGAGTCAATATATTTTTTTTCGATTTTGGTGGCGAAACCGCTACTTCAGTTTTTAGCAAAATTAGGGACCTGGTTTCCTAATTTTCACGGAAACTTCCTCGGTTTTCGGGCCAATTTGGGACCTGGGTCGCTCGGGTCTGGGTCGAAAAAAGTATCGCCACCAAAATTGTTTCTTTTTTAACGTGCATATTTACCCTTAAAAGCAATTTTCATTGAAAAATGAAGACATCAAAGACACAATAAAATTGTTTTACGTGAGTTCACTTTGAACCAACTCTCACCAGACCTGCTTAGCGGATTATGGTCCATCCTCTTTCCTGGAGAGGAGGTCTGAGTGCCAGCAGGAGAAAAATCATAACGCTTTTATTGTGCTATAAGTTCATTTTAGAAGTTTTATGCCATACAGTCGCAAATAAGCAGGCGTATAAATGATAACCCACGCCTGTGTTTGGTGTTTCTTGTTCATTCTTCTCCATAAAAATCTACGCATTAGAATGTGCAATTAGCATCATTTTTCTGACTGACTGAATTTAAAAGCACTTTTCAGTCAGTCATAAAAATGGTCAATTTATTTGAAATATAAATATAAAAATACTTTGATTCTTTATTCTTGTTGATAGGCATCTTCTACGTCAAGGACTTATGCCCTTATCCACCCTTCTTGAAGAGGACTCGAAAAAATTATACATTTGATTATTCGTTCCGATAAGTCATGAGATCCTCACCCTGGGATCTGAGGACTTAGCAGAGGCTGAGAGGTCAGTCGACCCATAAAAACGCTAACTAGGATCGAATTATTGCGTTTTATGCTTATCATTGAAAGATGAATTAATTTACCTTAATTAATTATCTATTGATTTTAAATCACAATACATTTAATCGTATGTAACAATATTCATAAGGAGCTCTACAGACCATTCAAGGATATGAGACGATGAAACGTGAGATGTTTGCGTAAATATAAAATATCCGGCCGAGTGATGCCATGACGGTATTCTTAGTTACGGTGGACCAACAATTATAATAATTATTGATGGGTAACTCTATCTACAAGAAAACAACAGTCGTAGAAAGTTTCAACATTTTTTGATAAAAATTAAATCTACTCTCTCTATCAAATCGCTATAAATCATTGTGTCCAAGACCAAGGTAGCTGCTAGGTCCAAAAAGAAGGTAGCTGCTAGGAAACTCAGCGTTCTTGCAAAGGTCCGGTAGTACCGTTGCCATCACGGATCTTGAACGCTCGGCGTCAGAGTGGGGATCGCTTTGCGCATTCCATACATTGGCGAGCCAATAGTCTTCGTTGTTAGATACATGCAGCAACGCAGTGAACGAATGAGGAGTGACGTCTATGACGCGATGGCGCGGCCGGCGTCGCACTTCGCACCACTAAAGAGACCGAATATTTGACTTCTGCGCAAGTGTTCAAGATCCGTGATGGCAACTGTACTTCACATCAGGACAACTTTTAATGTTATACAAAGCACAAGTGTGATTGTGTGAGAGTGCTGCTGCCACATATGGGCTGGTACTGCTGCAAAAGTCTGTCAGTTTTCACCTCAATGTTTTAAGGCTACCTAAGACTAATTCATAATAAAGCGAAATACCATTCACTGATTAATCACGAAATTTCAGAAACTATAACACCAACAAACTCAAAATTTGGCAGGTAGGTTCCATAGAGGGTTTTTTCGAAACTCTACTCCTAAGGCGGTAAAACAGGGGTCCAAAATTTGTATGGAGAAACCGAATTTTGTATGGGAATTTCATGCGGGTGAAGACGCTGGCAGAAGCTTGTAAAAAATAAATAAGCTCCACTTAAAATAAAACTTATAAAGTGGATATTGGTGCTATTTTATTTACAGAAGTTTGATGTGGACAAAGTTACCGTCGTAAAAAATATAATCTCGGTTTTTCACTTCAACGCAAACTTTTTATGTTAAGTGTACGTATATATAATGAACTAAAGAAGTAGATGTTATATCTATCTATTACTAATCTTCTGTGGCAAATTGGAAATCAGCTAAAAACATTGTCTGTCTGGTCCCTCCTCCTTACCTCCTATTTCATCTAGTTTTCCTTTCAGGCTATATTAGGGACTAGCTTTTGCCAGCGGCTTCGCCCGCGTGCATAAAGTATAGCCTATGCCACTCAGGAATCAGGAATAAAGCAGCTTTCTATCGGTAAAAAAATGTTAGCAATCGGACCAGTACTTCCAGAGATTTATTTATTCATCAAAACTTCATGCAACACACTGGTACAAAGGCGGACTTAATGCCTTAGGCATTCTCTATCAGTCAACCTAAGGTGGTGAAGAGAAAACATGGCAGGTGCACAAAAAATGGAATGGATGGATGGATGGATGGAGATTACCTTCTACAAACAAAAAAACAAACTTTACCTCTTTAGATTTCAGTCAAGTGCTGACAAAGTGCTCAGACCGATTAAATACAATATTTATTAGTTAGAAAGAGAGACTATAGTGTTGAAGCAGGATAGATTTGTTTTTGTTACCTTCCAACATCAGACTTGCCCAGACTTACCAACCTAATTTGGGATACAAAATCTGCTTTTTTTTTTTACTATTTTATCGACAACAAGACAAGGTGGCCAGGTTTACATGGGACTGGGTGGGTCATGTCAGCCGCATGCAAAGGGACCGCTGGGCAAGCGTCGCCACACAGTGGGTCCGTACTGAAGGAAACAAGGAAAGCGCCGTCGAGGTCGGCCTAGAAAGAGGTGGTGGGATGATTTGGACTCGTGTCGCGAGGACTGGTTGGAGACGGCACGGAAGAAGAAAGTTTGGAGAGACCTGAGGAGTAGTGAGGAGGCCTTTGCCCAGCAGTGGGACAGTAAAGGCTAGGGCTTGCGGGATTGTTGAAAGAGTCACCACAACGACAAGGGCAACTGTTAGAACACGGGTGGGTTTTAGTCGGTAAAATTCTCACTCTACCCAAAGCGGGAGAGGGTATTTATTGATTTCCCAACAAAAAAATAAAAAAAGTTTAGATGATAGGATTTTTTTTAGGTGGGAAATCATCTAATGACATCTTTCGCCCTTGGGCGGAGCGGAAGGCCGTATCAGACTTTTGCTGACGAAAACCCACTCCTGTTCCTTCTTTGCCTTCGTCCAAGGCTCCGGGGTTCACTTTCGTAGGTACGTGATAGGATAGGTTTTTTGTTCGACTAATTACATCACACATATTTGTAAAATTATCACATTTCCGTACCAGAGACTGGGTCAAAAACTCTCCGTATGCTGCACAATTTGCACAAAATGTAAATGGAGTGTAACGCGCATGCGTGCTGATGCTAACATAGCCATGAACCGTTCGTCTCAGTTTGCCTAGACATTCAATTAGCAAGTTTTCTGCTAACTATGTTACGTTTGTTGAATGTTTCATGCCCTACTATAAAATATAGATAGATATAAGTACTGTTTATTGTACACCGTAAATAAAAATAAAGTGTCACAATGGTCGGTCTTATCGCTAAAAGCGATTTTTCACAGACAACCTTAGTATGGATTTGACAGAGAAAGAAGAAGAAAAGAGAAAAGTGATGTTTTGAAACAACCTGAAGTCAACTAGTCAGTTTAGGATTCTTCTAAGGTTTGCGGCTGGATTTTGCAAATCTCATGAAATACCAGGATTTTTAGAATTTTCAACAAAATAAGCGGTAATGCGGCATAAAATTAATCTTAATTTTTTAAAGCTCCAGCGGCACCCCTTCCATCCCCAACTGCGATGTGCAATGTGTGAGCAAGATCCTTATTGTATAAAATTGATAATATTGCGGCTTTTCGAAAATTCTCAAACTATTAAAAATCTCAGGATTTTTTTTTCAAAGGCCTTTTGATTTTTTCATCTTGTAACCCTGATCACACCCCTAATTGGTTCAGTCCTTTCATCGGTAAAAGACGGAATAATAAGACATTTTCTAGGCGCCATTTTTTAATTGCGGACTTCATCCATTGCTTATTTTGGTCCGGCTAGATCAAAACGTAAGTTCTGACTCAACAAATTAATAAAAATGCTCACTTCATTCACATTCCAGTGAGCTGATTCTGAAAACAGTAGACCATAATTAGTGAAATTATTCTAAAAAATCAATGAGACTTTGCTACCGGCGATATCGCTAACCCAGCTAATGCATTCCTAGCAGATAAGTAGATATTTAGAAAACCTATCGTTTGCAATTCTTACCTTCTTCTTAAGTCAACGAGAAGCTACTTAAGAATCCTTTGAATATGATGGTCAGATTTTCGTGATTTCTACGTGAACAACGTTTAAAATATGATAATTCGCCATTCCTATGATTAAAATAGTTACATTTTTAGTCGCAGACCCAAAACTGCTTGATTTAATCTCACATCTTGCGTCTCATTCAACAACTAACATAGCATTAAACTGACACACTCAATAAGTTGCATACAGTTGGTATGCGCAAGCGCAGGCGTAGGCAGATATGTAGGCGATGCGGCATTGGACAGCACCTGTTACTCAATTAACATAAACTTAGTCCGGAGTCGTTCAATGTATGCTGTACGTGTTTGAGGACTTCGGAATCCAGGTGTAAAGCTAGAACCGTATTAGACTGATGCAGACGTATAATAATAATCATCATCCTCATCCTCATCATCAGCCTTTTTAATGTTCCCACTGCTGGGACTCAAGCCTCCTCTCTAGGAGAGGGAATGGGCACCAATCTACCACGCGAGCTCAGTACGGGTTGGTGAATGTCACATGACTTCGAATTTTTGGTTCTAGGACATAGGTTTCCTCACGATGTTTTCCTTCACCGTTTTGAGAGCAGTGGTAGTGAAATAAATTACACAGAGAAATGCTGGCTGGGTTTGAACCCACGACCTACAAACTCGTAAGTCGGGGCCGTTACCACTCGGCCACCACTGCTCTCAATAAACTAATACTTGATATTAAATTTTAAACAAAACTTATTTAATAAATAATTATACATGTAACATCGGTACCTATAACACGCCTGATTTGTACGTAGAATGACGTCACGAGGCGTGGATGAAGTGTAGCTCTACAAGTCTAGTTTCCATAGAAAATGTATGAAGACCGACGACGCTCCCAAATCGGCGTGTGTGGTACACGTGTGCGCAGTGTAGTTCTACCTTTAGGGTTTGCAAAAGATAGCTTATGTAGAAGGATGAGGATTTCAATTATATGCGGTAGGTCTTACGTGTTCGAGAATCTAGCAGGTGTGAGGTGGTATGTAAGAAATGCAGGCATTTCAATTGGTAGGAGGATGGAGATTTGAATAATAATGGTAAAGCCTGAAAGATATGTGTCATTGTACTGCGAAAGCTTGACGAGAGTGTTATTTGAATATTTTAAAGTTTGCAAGAACAAGTTGCCTGCTGCGGTCTTCCCGTTCGATTATAAATTGGGTGTCTTCAAGGCAAGAGTGAATAGGCTCTTAATAAACTAGTTCGCCTCACCATCAACGATTGCATCACTACTTACTATCAGGTGGGATCGCAGTCAAGCACTAGTTTAAATCAATTTAAAAAAAAATATATAGTAATATTGTACGGTGAAAAGCTTAGATCCAGTTAGAAAAAAGTTCTGAAGAAGAAGGGCATATAAGTACTTCTTTAGAATAATTGGATTTTGAATGTAGGGATTTACTTACACGAGATTTTTTCAATAAGAGTTGTCGAGCCTTATCAGGAAGAACATCGTTATCGACGTTTGCGCTTTTTGCAGGAAAGGGTTTTTTTTTAAAGTATTTACACGGTAATAATATCATAGTATTTATGATAATATAATATCGTTCTAAAAATATTAAGATCTGTCTTTCACAAAATTGTTGATCTATTAAAATAGAGATAATTGAGCTATAATATTATGTTGGTTTCATAAGTTGGTTTGCTAAAACGCGATGTCCTCGCATTATACCCGCTTAAAAGTATATATTTTGTTATCATCTCTTATCATTTTGTAAACTGACGTGCTTGGACAATTAGAACTGCATCGTACCTGGGATGTGGTTTAAGATAAAATTTTAATGATAAACGGATCATTTAAACTCCTGTCTACCATCTACACCAATATTAAAAAGAGGTTTTGTTTTTTATTTTTTTATTCGTAGGAGGTAATCTCTGAAAGTGCTGGTCCGATTGGTGATATTTTTTCACCGATAGGTAGCTGCTTTATTCTTGAGTAACATAAGCTATAATTTATTTACGCGGGCGAAGCTGCGAGCAAAAGCTAGTTTTTAATCAATTTGAATCATAGATATGTATATTCGTGATTTGAATGCACAGTTTATAGATCTAGACAATCGCTTGGATTTGAATCCAAGTTTAATAATATCATTCATTACAAAGTTGGTCACAGACATTCTCCCCCTTTACTTTCCCTCTTTACTCTGCTTTTTTTGAAACGCTGAGTCATTATTATTATTCAGTCGAAGTTATGTCAATTACTCAGTAGAGTCTGTCTAATATGTTAAACGACTTGGGTAGGTAATTATTAGGATTTAATGAAATATAATGTAGTCAACACGGGTTCAATAATCAAGGTTGATTAAGAGATAGAGATCATTGTTTAGTAACAGAAGAACCTTATTAAAAGTATGGAAAATAAGTATTTTTTAAATGATTAAATATTATACAAAATTCCCAAGTCGGTTGACTTATTAGACAGACTATGATAGAAATATTACTGAAAGTACCTCGTGTAATTTTTCCGCAATTTGAATGCACCACTAACTTAATAATGACATTGACATATATATAATTAGCATGTTCAAAATCTAAATTTAAATTAACAATTATGAAAAAATGGTAATAATTGTGATGTAATGTAGAATTGTAGAGTTGTTTTAAGTATAAAATTGTTTTAATAAAATTATACATATTTTAAATTAGGAAATACCATCAGAAACATAACCTGTAAAAAACCAAGGCGCGCAACTCACAATCAGTTTAATGATAATTAAATGAATGTCCAACCCCAACCATTGATTACTGTGAACATTGACTTATATTTTAGTGAACATATTTATATATCGATGACTGTGAATGTTTGATCTGTGGATATTACAGTGGGCTACAACCATTGGCTACAACATTACTTTTTAAAATGAGTTAATTCTATGTTTATGTTCTGTTTACTATCCCTTAATAAATAAAATAATCAACAACAAATCCAGAACAAAACATATTCATCTTCACAGATATTTTGACACCTCTCCTCAAAACGACAATGATATGTCAGTAATGATAAAATCTTTCTTGTACACATCAATAAAAACTCTCATTTATTCCCAAGCCAGTACTATTAGAAGTACGAAGCAACTCTGTGAGTTTTTGCTGCCATCGTCCATCGCATCGCCACGCTCTAGTCAAAGGCTTGGCGAGAAGTTTTTGTGCCAACGGCAGTGTAGCCGCGGATGAATCATACGGCTTCCGACACATCGCTGCCAGCAAACTTATTAGTTTATTACTTTATAAATATACTAGCTCTCCGCCCCAGCTTTACACGGGTATTAGTAGAAATATTTGAAATTCTTGTAAGAGAATTTTCACTATCGCATCAGTCATCATCTCTCGGACGTTATTTTTTTGGGTTCTGTAACTTTATTGTACACTCAAATAATAACTAGTACTAGTAGCCTCATAGTACTTTTTAGGGTTCCGTAGCCAAATGGCAAAAAACGGAACCCTTATAGATTCGTCATGTCTGTCTGTCTGTCTGTCCGTCTGTCCGTCCGTATGTCACAGCCACTTTTTTCCGAAACTATAAGAACTATACTGTTGAAACTTTGTAAGTAGATGTATTCTGTGAACCGCATTAAGATTTCCATACAAAAATAGAAAAAAAGCAATAAATTTTGGGGGTCCCCATACTTAGAACTGAAACTCAAAAAATTTTTTTGTCGAACCCTTGCGTGTGGGGTATCTATGGATAAGTCTTCAAAAATGATACTGAGGTTTCTAATATCATTTTTTTCTAAACTGAATATTTTGCGCGAGAGACACTTCCAAAGTGGTAAAATGTGTGTCCCCCCCCCTCTAACTTCTAAAATAAGAGAATGATAAATCTAAAAAAAATATATGATGTACATTACTATAAAAACTACCAACGAAAATTGGTTTGAACGAAATCTAGTAAGTAGTTTTTTTTTAAGGCGTCATAAATCGAAAAAAATACACTATTATTAAAACATCGATCAAAGTTACAACACATTACAAGAACTTTTATATTATGTTACTTTTGCTGCTACGGAACCCTTCATGGGCGAGTCCGACTCGCACTTGGCCGGTTTTTTTTGAGTTTATCGCGTTCATACAGACAGACAGACGCGGTGACGGACTTTGTTTTATATCTAATTATTATGTAAGAACACTACTCCAGATATGTTTACGGTGTATGATCCTATAAAAAGCTGAGGCCCTAGTTCAAGCAAAGGGTGTGACCCTACGCTGGAAAGCAAAGCGGAAGGTGATTTTTAGTCAGTAAGTCTGACTCGCCTTCTCGTTCCACCCAGAGCGGGGGAAGTAATATAAAATATAATATAAATGTAAAATTTAATGCTCACATCTCGTCAAAGAATGGTGTGGTATGTAGTAGTAGAAGTAGGAGTAGTACAACGGGCTGTTTTCCGCAACTCCATAAACACCGCTAAATTTTGATCGTTTAATCCCGTGGAGGGTCGATCCGGTACATGAAATACTATCGATTTGTAAAAATAAAATTAAAAAATATAGTACCTCTTTTTCTAAACTCGCATTAATTTACGTAATAGTCGGTGTTGCTTACAAAGTACCTACAGGTCATTGAACTCGCTCAGCTGACTTTTTCTTAAAGAAATTAATTTCGTACATGCGTAAATTAATATGAGTTTTGAAAAAGAGGTACTTTATTTTTTAATTTTATCTTTACAAATCGATAGTGTTTCATGTACCAGATCGACCCTCCACGGGATTAAAACGATTAAAATTTAACGGTGTATATTTTATACTGTGCTACGATGTACGATGGCAATAAATAACAGTTTCAAGTTTAAATAGCATCGTAAGTAGTGTAGGTTGCAGAACGACTCCCACGGTGATATACCAGTACCTACAGCTACACACTAGGTATTGCACCTAATCTATGTCCTGGGATACTTATGGCAGTATCTACCTACTGCTCTGGTCATGCAGAAGATAGAATTTTATAAGTTGTGTTGAATTTTTAATGAAGAAGAGATGTTATTTATTTGGTACTTTTTGTATTATTGATAGGCTCGCGTTTGACCTCCATCTCACCTGATGGTAAGCGATGATGTTGTCGACGATGGAGCACGCTTGCCTAGAAGTAACCTATTCACTCTTGCCTTAAATACTCCTGAGTTGTAGCTATCAGGAAACACAGACTCCGCCAGGGAATTCCACTCCTTACTCCTTCGCTGTACGCACAATAAATGTGTTTCCAAAACGCTTTGTTCGTATGGGTGGGATTACTTGAGCCTCCGAACCCGTTTCGTAAAACTGCTGTTTAGATTCTGCCAAGTCTTCCTAGAGAGTTATCGGTCTTGGCTATACGTCAAGCGACACGCTGATAGACGGAAATTCTCAAACGATTTTATAACTATTAGAGTTATTTGTTTATTTTATAAATTATCTTAATTACCGGAAGACGCAACGTTGGTAGGCCTCCCACAAGGTAGAACGATGACCTGGTGAGGGTCGCGGGAATCCGATGAAAACGAGAGGTATAGTAGGACCGGACGTTATGGCGACACTTGGGGTATGCTTGTGTCCAACAGTAGACTTCGGCTGAAATGATGATGATGATAATGCTGTAAGAATCCTGTTTAACTATTTGCCTCCACTAGAAATAACCTTTTCATTACTCATACTCTGAAAATAGGTCTGAAGTTGCCTGAGGAGCGGGCTGAAAGTGATACTTTTCATCCCTAGGGAGTTTTACTTTACAACTGTCAGCTGTCAAATTATTTAAAAAAAAAACTAGTTCAATCTTCACATTTCTATCGAACCATGTGTCAATTTTCCATACAGCCAGTCAATCACAGCGCGATATAAAATTGAAATAACTTAAAGACAAGTGTTAATTAAATAATGTTAAATTTTAAGTGATTTATTTGTTCAACTATTTCTTTAAAATATTTTATTTTTAAAAGATTACAATTAATTTCAAATTTTTCATTAATGAGGCTGAATAGCCGGCCGCAGAAAAAAAAAAACAAAATGGCGGGAAAGCGGCAATCGGTCGTTGGATTTTTCAGGTTTAGTTTACATTTCCGTATAATGAGATTTGTATTAACACGTTATGTTTATCAGATTAAAATAGTGATTTAACGCCTAATTTCATAAGAGAAGAGGCTAAAGCAGTAGTGGAATACCTTTTACCACCTAAATCAGAAGAAAGATTCCTACTTAAAATCATAGGTACGACGACTAAGGTTTTACAAACTTTATTTTTTATTTTTAGTTTCCTCGTATTCGTAATGAAAAGCACAGTGTTTACCTCGGGGTGAGAGTAACCCATTTAGTCCCTCGAATTAGCGACCTCGCTGTGCTCGCCCGCCAACTCCTTCTCGGGACGAAATGAGTTACTTTCACCCCTAGTGTAACAATGTACTATTTCATTACTCATACTCTGAAAGTAGGTCTGAAGTTGCCTGAGGAGCGGGCTGAAAGTGATACTTTTCATCCCTAGGGAGTTTTACTTTACAACTGACAACTGTCAAATTATAAAAAAAAAAAAACTAGTTCTATCTTCAAATTTCTATTGAACCATGTTCCAATTTTCCATACAGCCAGTCAATCACAGCACGATATAAAATTGAAATAACTTAAAGACAAGTATTAATTAAATAATGTTATTGATTTATTTGTTCAACTATTTCTTTAAAATACTTAATTTTTAAAAGATTACAATTAATTTCAAATTTTTCATTAATGAGGCTGAATAGCTGCATGGCCGCCCGCAGAAAAAAAAAAAACAAAATGGCGGGAAAGTAGCAATCAGTCGTTGGTTTTTAGGGTTCCGTAGCCAAATGGCAAAAAACGTAACCCTTATAGATTCGTCATGTCTGTCTGTCTGTCTGTCTGTCTGTCTGTCTGTCTGTCTGTCCGTCCGTATGTCACAGCCACTTTTTTCCGAAACTATAAGAGCTATACTGTTGAAACTTTGTAAGTAGATGTATTCTGTGAACCGCATTAAGATTTTCACACAAAAATAGAAAAAAAGCAATAAATTTTGGGGGTCCCCATACATAGAACTGAATCTCAAAACTTTTTTTTTTCATCAAACCCATGCGTGTGGGGTATCTATGGATAGGTCTTCAGAAATCATACTGAGGTTTCTAATATCATTTTCTTCTAAACTGAATAGTTTGCGCGAGAGACACTTCCAAAATGGTAAAATGTGTGTCCCCCCCCCCTCTAACTTCTAAAATAAGAGAATGATAAAACTAAAAAAAATATATGATGTACATTACTATAAAAACTACCAACGAAAATTGGTTTGAACGAAATCTAGTAAGTAGTTTTTTTTTAATGCATATTAAATCGAAAAAAATACACTACATATTATTAAAACATCGATCAAAGTTACAACACATTACAAGAACTTTTATATTATGTTACTTGGTGCTACGGAACCCTTCATGGGCGAGTCCGACTCGCACTTGGCCGGTTTTTTCGAGTTTTGTTTACATTTCCGTGAAACAGAGATTTGTATTAACACGTTATGTTTATCAGATTAAAATAGTGATTTAACGCCTAATTTCATAAGAGAAGAGGCTAAAGCAGTAGTGGAATACCTTTTACCGCCTAAATCAGAAGAAAGATACCTACTTAAAATCATAGGTACGACGACTCAGGTTTTACAAACTTTTTATTTTATTTTCGTTTCCTCGTATTCGTAATGAAAAGCACAGTGTTTACCTCGGGGTGAAAGTAACCCATTTAACCCCTCGAATTAGCGACCTCGCTTCGCTCGCCCGCCAACTCCTTCTCGGGACGAAATGAGTTACTTTCACCCCTAGTGTAACAATGTACTATTCTTACCTTCTTTCCGCTCATGGTAATGCCTAGTGCCCAAACATCACATTACATTACATTCCAGAAAGAATCCAAGACGATCCAATAACATTCTCGCCGCCATTAAATAACACACTATGTACTTACATACCTGAGTAATGGACAGTAAATAATAGCTAACAGAACCGGTTTCCGACAGCCGGGTGACTCATTATCTGATGGTAAACAATGCCTGATTGTATCGCTTATTATTATGTCGTTTCACACATTCACGCCCAATTATCATTATGCTTTAGCATAATCAGCCTTATTTTAATGTTCCCACTACTGGGCTGGAACTCAAGCCTCCTCTCTAGGAGAAGGAATGGGCCGTCGCAGTCGTCCACCACGCAGGCCCAGTGCGGGTTGATGGATTATATTTTGAGAATTAGCTCTATTTCCCACTGGAAATAGAGATGGCGACCGGTGATCAATTAATCGAAGTAACGATTTTATAGGTCAAGAAAATCGGTTTTTTAAATCAAGATTAGCATTTTTCCCTGCGGAATGCAAGCATGTTGTTGTTTAAATTATTCAAAGCACGCATTTTCCTAAATTATTTTTTTTTATGTGAATCTGTACGAAAGGAACGATTTTTAGGAAATCGATTAAAGTCAAAGTCAAAAGTTTTTTATTTCACATAGGCCTTCATGGGCACTTATAAAACGTCAGAAGCTAATGCACGGTTCGAAATTGGTCGTTTCCTATGGAGAAGAACCGGCAAGAAACTCCATGGTTACTCTTTTAGAATTCGAATTATTACTGAATTCTGGAGGCAACAGTCCTTGCACACATGCAAGACATGCGCGTGGAGATGCAACGCCGGGGTGAAAGTCCTCTGCCGCGACAGGTCGCGGCATGGCGGACAGAGCTCCGGCGGGATCTCATGGTGGAATGGCGTCAGCGACTATCGCAACCCAGTGCTGGGCACGCCACAATTATGGCGATAAGTCCCCTCTTTGAGGCGTGGCTGGAAAGACCTCACGGCGTCCTTACCTTCCGCATGACACAGGTCCTCACCGGAAATGGCAAGTTCGGGAGGTTCCTGTTCCGAATTAAAGCGGAAGTGACGCCCGGGTGTCGCCACTGTGCGGAACACCCGGAGGACACGGTGGAGCACACAATCGCGGTGTGCCCTGCTTGGGTGGAGCATCGCCGTGCCCTCGTGGGGGTGATCGGCGGCGGAGACCTCTCGCGCCGGGCCTTGGTCGAGGCTATGGTCCGGAGCGAGGAGGAGTGGCAGGCGGTCGCCGACTTCTGCGAAGCAGTAATGCTCGCTAACGAGGAGGCCGACCGCATCAGGCAACGGCACTCTCGCCGCCGCCGGGATTCCGATCCCGATTTCCAGCCACCGTAGGCGCGGGCTTGCGGACAGTGAGCAATGGGTAGCTCGCTGTCCGGCCGTCCGGTAACTGTCCGGACCAAGCCCAAGTCGTCGACGGCGCGCGCTGTTCCCGCGCGCCTTAAGGAGTTGTCAGCAACAGCAGGGGCCCTGCCGGGTCGAAGCCTACTGGGGCCAGGGTTATCCGAAAGGGCGCTCGAGCCCCGGTATGAAGGCTTGAAGGAACGGGATGGGTTTTTTAGTCAGTAAGAGTCTGACACTATCTCCCGCTCCGCCCAAGAGCGGGGGTTGTCATAAGAAGATTTTTCACATCGATAAAAAAAAAAAAAAAAAAATTATTACTGAATAGATTCTATTGACTCATATAGAAAGAAAGAAAATACATACAGACATACACAAAGAAGAAATTAAGCTTTTGAGGTGGAAAATCATCAGATAACTTCTTCCGGTCAAGGTGAAACTGCGTGGGATTACTATTCTTCAAAAAGATGAGTCAGTCAGGGCATTGTTGACTTTTGAATGGACCTTTTAGGCTGTTTATATACAAATTGATCTAAAAGGAAGCTGGTAATCATTTCCATATCTCTTGAATTGAGGTCAGGTCGATTCTCAAGTATTACATAAAGTGCTAAACATCTTTTCTTTAGTATTAAGCACACAATCATGCTTTACTCAGACGCACCCATATTTCAAAATGTCAGCAATCGTGTTTATTTTTTCGATAAGTAAATATGATTGGAGTAGTCATAGGTCACAAGTTTGGCACTTTAGGCGAGTTGATCTCTCGCTCATCTTGGCAATCATCATAAAATTGATTGTGACCATAGATATCCGTGATTGTGACAATGTAAGTGCCTGAGTGCCTAGTGCAAATTCGACACCTTTATGACGTTCGGTGCTTCGATTGGAAAACGTAAGAAGACGAAGCAATCGGAACAGGTGTAACTAATACAGCCAGTGAACATTCTGGAGTAGGAATCTTTATATATATATAATTCTTCTGTGAGTGTGTATGTCACTGAACTTCTCTCAAACGACTGGACCGATTTTGATGAAATTTTTTGTGTGTGTTCAAGGGGATCTGGGAATGGTTTAGATTCACAATTTGGTAGGGTAGAGTAGGGTAGGGTAGAGTAGGGTAGGGTAGAGTAGGGTAGGGTAGAGTAGGGTAGGATATAGTAGGGTATGGTAGAGTAGGGTAGAGTAGGTAGAGTTGACAGCTTAGATAAAAGGTAACTATTAGGCGGTACGAAGTTTGCCGGGTCAGCTAGTATACTCATAGAATATAACAGTTAAACATAAACACACCTCCAAATTGTGTTAGCCTTGTAGCTAAAAAAATCCTTCGTGAAACCGATAACCCAGAAAGGAAAATTTCACTGAAAACATTAAAGCGGTGAGTATCAACGGAAGATCTTCTGAAAATAAACGTGAATCAAACACCATTCGTAGTCAAACCACACATCAGAACATTTTAGATGGAGCAAGGACACAGAACAAACGCGTTCATTGTATTCAGAGTCGATTAACTCCACTGATCAATGAGTCGATACCGCGACAAAACAAAAGCAGATCGTGCTCGCTGACCCAGAACCTTTGCAGACTTCGTAACGTCTACACAGATGTCACGTGCATCCTGGCGAAACTCCCTAAACCTTACAAAGTAATACCGACCTTAGATCTTAAAGAAACAGTTGGAATTCCAATGTTGGCGGTCGGAGATAAGATCTTCTGGTAGTCGTTGCTAAAGCATGTGTGTGTTTGTCTGTACATGAGTAAACACGATGATGTTGTTATGCTCCGCCTACAGTTCTACAGTTTTTTGTTATAAGGACTTCTGGCTTTTACGTATTTTTGTAAAGTTGTGTGTGATTATATCATCAACATTGCTTGAAGCTGCTTGGTTATACTGAAGCACAGTGAAGGTCATATAGGCTCTGTAGGGGTAGGTCACATTATGGTGTCATATAGAACTGTATGGATCCCGCATCGTACAGTTCCCTGACCAGACAAAACCCCCCCCCCATGGTCGGAGGATCGTCCTTTTTCTATGGAAGTTAGCGGGACAATACACTCGGTTGCGTATACCTCATAACACCTACCTCATTAGATGCTCTATTGTGCACAGGATATGTGACTGCAGCATTCAGGATTTGGAACAGTGATATATAGACTGTCTATTATGGAAATGTATAATATTTAATCATTTAAAAAATACTTATATTCGGTACTTTTTATAAGGTTCTTCTTTTAGTAAACAATGATCTCTATCTCTCAATCAACCTTGATTATTGAACCCGTGTTGACTACATCAGATTTCATTATATCCTAATAATTACCCAAGTCGTTTAACTTATTAGACAGACTCTACACATTCAATGTAGGGTAAGTCAAGTAGTGACGCCGTGACAGTCTTTATCTGTCAGGGAACGAAAGAACTGCTGCTCACTTATTATTTTAGTCGCTCACATACTAATTTAATCGTTTAACTAGGATTTCAATAACCCACTTTTAGTAAGCTCGTTCTGGATTTTATTGTTAATCAATATTTGTTGTTAGTTTAGTTAATGTGTCGCTTACTCAAATTCATACCGCTCAAGTTATTAAAACAGTATCTCATCATCAGTCGCTAAGTTTTTTTTAGTTGCTCGTTTTCTAATTCCCCTTAAATTTAAAATCCCAAATCCCTAACTAGTGATTCTAGTGAACACCACAGAACCGAACACATTTTGTTCTTACATATTCTTTAGCAGGGACTAAAATGACCTTGTATAAAAACTATCATTGGTTTATGAGAGACGGTTGCGTCGATGATGTCAGTAACGGAGACACTAAGTGCATTACTCAAGTCTTCACCTTAGTCTGAGGAAATCTTATTATTTACTAGGTGATGATAGATCTACTAGATATTGTGAATATTGTGATACCTTTTAGCTGAACTGTCAAAGGATAACGTCACCTACTGGACTACCAGAACCAGCATAATCATCTTTATACCAGTCGAAAGATGTCCACTGTTGGACATAGGCCTCCCCCAAGCGTCGGCACAACAACCGGTCCCGTGCGTCACGTATCCATCGGATTCTCGCGACTCTGAACACTGAATATTTCATTTCTAAATGACATTTTAATTGGAGATGTATTCGATTTTCATTTTTTTTTCAACCTTGGATTAACTCGAATATAGAATAAGACCAAAATTAGCCAAATCGTTCCCGATTTTTAGCGAGACTAACGAACAGCAATTGATTTTTATGTATATAGATTTATTTAAATCTACTAAAATGTAACCATGCAGTAATAAGGCTAACAGCAGTTATATGTTTGTATACTTACTTAACCTGTCAAGCTTGGTCCACTGTGGTCGAAAGTCATTCGTTGGAAATTCGTGTGTCATGTTTATCTACGGAATTTTCCAGCGGCTGAAATGACTCATTTGTATACACGCCTACATCCCTAATGTAAATCCTTTAATGGTTAAGAAGTCTGATGCGTGTTTTATAAACTTAGATGCAGAGTTTAATGCATAGGTGTATGAAGGGGAGGCCGTGTTGAATGCTTTTGGTCGCAGGTGTACAGAGGGAGGCCGATTGGACCATCTTCTTTTTCTTTTCGTGTCGATGGACTCGAAAAAATTTTTTTCTGGCCAGTATTGGGTAACCTGGCTCTGTTGATTGGGCCGTACCTACCGCAGTGTGGTTTAGCGCCCACCGAATGACAGACCACAGGACACGGTTACAGATTCGAAATTCTTTGATGGACGCCAAAATACTGATAACTTCATACAAAAATCGGCCTAATCAGGGGCCAGCCCTCAAGGAGTTGTCAGCAACAGCAGGGACCTAGCCGGGTCGAAGCCTACTGGGGCCAGGGTTATTCGAAAGGGAACTCGAGCCCCGGTATGAAGGCTAGAAGGAACGGGATGGGCTTTTAGTCAGTAAGAGTCTGACGCTATCTCTCGCTCCGCCCAAGAGCGGGGGTGGTCATTGGATGATTTTTCCCACCATAAAAAAAGGGGTCAGCCCTACCCCCCTGAAAAATAGCTCTAGATACAATAATGCTTTTGATTCAAGTGGTTTGGGTTGTCAATTTATTGCCAGTGCTTTAATTCAACTCAGAATTTTATGACTATATCATTAAGGTCCAGTCATTGCACACATGCCTAAAATATGTAACTAATCCTCATTATTAACTGGTTGGTTAGTTGATTTATTGATTGTCTGATTAGAACGCCTTGTTGCATTAAGTCTGCCTATGTAGATACCACTATTGTACATAAAATGTAAATAAATAATTGCTTCGGCTGCATCTATCTTCTAAGTAGAATCTATACTAATATCATAAAGAGGAAAGATTTGTACTCGTATTTTTGTATGTAATGAATAAACTCAAAAACTACTGTGCCGATTTCAAACATTCTTACACCATTGGAAAGCTACATTCACCCTGAGTAACATAGGCTATATTTATTACCCGTGCGAAGCCGGGACGGGTCACTAGTATTAAATAGTTATACCCAGTAAGTACTAGGTACAACTATCTTCAGTGTCTTTTAAAATATTTTTGAGTCACGAAATTGTGTCATCAATTTTTGTTTGTTGAAATACCTATAACACTACTAGCCTTACCATTTTCAGCACTTTAGCGTTCAAATAAAAGAACCGTGCGATAACCTCACCTATCGCGCGTGCAATTAGCATTTCTTGCACATAGTATGTATGTGTCACTTCTAAAATATTCCCTGACAAGCTGAGTATACGAGTAGTAAGTACGTCATCTCTATTATCTTCTATGAATATGCAATAAGGCTAGAAACTATTAGTATACCGCCAAGTAGTTAGTACTATTTGCAAATTTGTTATTTTCAGCAAAAACACTGTTAAATTGCTAGTTTTTCGTCGTCTCCATTTCAATAGTAATGATAATTTCATGCTCAGCAAGGTTCTATTTCCTGTTGTTTATCTGTCTTACAATTCTACATCTTGTCTCTTTCAAATGCTTTCGCGATATCATTGATGACATTCGCTTTTTTCAGCTTAATTTCCGCTATTGGTAAACTGCAATTTGTCACACAAATATTAAAAAGCTAAAGTTTGTATGTATGCATATACAGTCGGGAAGGGTCTCTTTGGATAATTTTCAATTTTTGCCAGAAACTGCTGACAGAAGCTAGTATCTACAAAAATTACCACACTATTAATTAACTACTAATATTTAAATTTAACTACGTGTTTATTTTCATAACAAATACACTTTGGCGTCAAACTACTCATCCAAATCACTTTCACCAGAAGACTAGCAACATAGCCACGTTGAAGCAAGGAAATATGTCACCAGGCTTGCCAACAGGACCCTATTACCACAGAATATATAGGTACAGAAGTCAATCTCCATACCAAGCGCGCTCGAGCAACACACACAAAGACACCGCTCACAGACACGATGTCTCGGTCGCGTCTCGGATCACTCGTCGAACAGTTCCGGCTCAAACGCTCATTAGTGTGCATCCACCGAGCATAGGTATAAAAAGTGCTTGGGCGGAGCATCGCCGTGCCCTCGTGGGGGCGATCGGCGGCGGAGACCTCTCGCTCCGGGCCTTGGTTGAGGCCATGGTCCGGAGCGAGGAGGAGTGGCAGGCGGTCGTCGACTTCTGCGAAGCAGTAATGCTTGCAAAGGAGGAGGCCGAACGCATCAGGCAACGGCGTTATCGCCGCCGCCGTCGCCGGGATTCTGATCCCGATTTCCGGCCAACGTAGACGCGGGCTTGCGGACAGTGAGCAATGGGTAGCTCGCTGTCCGGCCGTCCGGTAACTGTCCGGACCAAGCCCAAGTCGTCGACGGCGCGCACTGTTCCCGCGCGCCTCAAGGAGTTGTCAGCAACAGCAGGGACCCCAGCCGGGTCGAAGCCTACTGGGGCCAGGGTTATCCGAAAGGGCGCTCGAGCCCCGGTATGAAGGCTAGAAGGAACGGGGTGGGCCTTTTAGTCAGTAAGAGTCTGACACTATCTCCCGCTCCGCCCAAGGGCGGGGGATGTCAATGCATGATTTTTCCCACCATAAAAAAAAAGGTATAAAAAGTGAAGTACATACATGAGATTGTCTTCTGGTGCTATTACGAGTACCTAATAAGCCTTCGTTGTACGTCGTCCGTCTGTCAGAGCTTTATCGCATATAAACCGTAAGAGGTTGCATCACTGCTTACCGTCAGGTGGGATCGCAATCAAGCACAAGTTTGTATCAATTAAAAAACAAGGTAGAGTTGTCACAAAGTGTGTATTTCTATTGCCGATGCCGTTACAACAACAAATAAGCGGCGGTTCCTGTACAAGAAACGTTATTTAGTCGGTGTTTTTTTACTCGATTTTAATATTGTACGAAACCCTTCGTGTGCGAGTCCCATTCGCACATGGCCAGTGTTTTTTCAACTCTTCTTTCGCAGGTATACTGAAAAAAATGTCTTTAGAAATAAGCGTCACCTTTGTACCTTTATTTCTGTTTTCTTCTTAATTTTTTTGTATGTAAGGAATATGTTTTAGAGTTTGCAAAGGGCCTGTAGTTTATTTTCAAGAAAGTTCTAAAATGATACAATTGAGGACTCTCAGTTCCAAGTTTAGAGAACTCTTGACTTCTTTTGTGCATTCTTTCAGTTTTTTGTGCAACCTTTCAAGTCTCGTCTGAACTCTCTTTATGTTGCATTTGGAATGGCCTAGAATCGTGACTTTTTCAGTAGCACTTGCTAACAACTTTTTGCCGTTAATGCAAAAACTTCTCACTTTGTACATTTCTTTAGAAGTGTACCTAACTACATTTTATTGGAAAATAAATGATTTGTATTCTTTAGAATGAAACAAATAAATGACCAATCGCGTAACGCTGTGAAATTAAGTATTATAGAGGTTTTAAAAAATAAATTCTGGTTTTGGTATTTTAGACAAGGGTGTTTAACAGAAATGAATAAAAATTCCAAAAAAAAAAAAAAATTGGAATATTTATTGAACAAAAATAATATCAATGTGCAAAACGGGTAGAAAAGAACTCTTGGGCATGAAAAAATTTATTCACTTTTATGTGCCTAGAACGCTGTAGCTAGCAGTATTACCATGTTGAATAGCAATTAACTCCTTGTACCTTATATCTTTACTAAGCCTTAATTTTTAAATCCAATTGTTGCTTGCATTATCTGCAGCATCTCGTTGTCACTCATTATGTCTTCCAAAATGCAGGTCTAAGGGCACTTTGGGGCACTGCGACGTTTGGCTCATATTTTGAACTCGTATAAAAAGTTTGCTTTTGTACAGTTTTTTTTAAAGTACACATCAAATTTTTAATAGATAAAATAAATTAGATATACGACGGGTCTATAAAGCCCATTTGCCAAATAATGATTGCAGCAGCCCATCTAGATGCGTAACCGTAAAAGTATTTTCCACATCATTATCGTCATTTTAGCATCCACAAGAGATCCACTGTTGGACAATTATGGCGCCCCCTAAGGGTCTTAACAGACGGACTGCATTTCAACTGCAAATTGCAATTTAAGTGCAGTTTAAATGCAGTTGACACGACTGCAATAGAACTGCAAACACGACTGCAATAGAACTGCAAACCAAACGTGCAGTCCGATTGCAATCGTATGAACTGCACACCGGCTGCAATCGGACCGCCCAAACTGCACTTAAACTGCATTATTTGCAGTTGGATTACAGTTGAAATGCGGTCCGTCTGTTTAGACCTTAAGTGTCGCTACAACGACCAGTCCTGCGCGACCCTCACCCGGTCAACGGTCTACCTTGGGAGGCCTTCCAAACCTGCATCTTCCGGTACGTGAACACTACTCCAGAACCTTTCGGCCCATCGACCATTTGTTCTGCAAGCAATGTACCCTATCCACTGCCATTTATGTTTGGCAATTCTTCGTGCTATGTCGGTACCCTTAGTTCTCTTGCCTCTTCTTTATGCGTCTTTAATTCACATCTACTCATGTTCTGAAACATGTGACATTCACCAACCCGCACAGGGCCCGCGTGGTGGATTACGGTCCATTCCTTCTGTGTTTTTGCATTCAGTGGGAACGGCTGATTATGCTTTTGCTACCATGTTTCTGAGATTCCAAGAAGTCGGATGGTAGTAGGTTTCTAAGAATAGATCAAGTTATCAGAAATCACGAGAACAACCTTGTTCTCGTTTCCTTTATTGTATAATACTTAGAGTAGTTCAAGAAGCCATAACATGACGCACGCATCAATGCGTTATTGTTGCTTTTACATACAAAGATGATAATATACAATGTTATTTTTAGTATACAAGGTGTAAGGGACAGCCCTCCACAAACTTTAAAGGCTTGCTCAGTGGACGAAACTGAACAACCTTTCACATTTTTTTTTAATAAACGAAAAAAAAAATCGGCCTCGCCATACAAATTGTTCAATCAATTTTATCATTTTGTATGGTGAGGCCGATTTTTTTTTTTCGTTTCCTGAAAAAGAATTTTGTGGAAGGTTGTTCAGTTTCGTCTACTGAGCAAGCCCTTAAAGTTTGTGGAGGGCTGTCCCTTACACCCTTTATACAAAACCTGAATAAAGTTTGTTCAGAATCAATAACTGAATGGATTCCAATAGTTTTTACTAGAGATGCGCCGAATATTCGTTTGGTATTCGGCGTATTCGGCATTTTTGCCACTATTTGTATTCGGCCGAATTATTCGGTTTTAGTGCCTAATATATTCGGTTTGAGTATTTCTATTTTCCTGGCTACATGACATGGAATAGAACTGAAAGACAAGCTTCTTATGTAAGATATGTTTATTATAAGTTAAATAAAACTTGTGAAGAATGTGTTTAAAAGCTAATACCTGAATGAAAGCAATCAAACTTGAAATCAACATTTATTTTAACATCTTAAGTCCACATATTTATTTCTTGACCTATAGTTAACATTAATTTTAAAACTTAAATCAACGTTTATTTTTAAGCCCTAGCTCTATATTCATTTTACTTTTTATTTCGATACTTAAAAAATTAATTCAAATGATTTGTCATTCCACTCGTCGAAGCACTGCGCCCTGTTCCACCTGCACCGCGAGAAATAACACAACTACACAAAGTGCACTTAACTTTCGTTTTGTCATCCTCCATTTCATCAAAAAAGTCCCAAGTACGTGATCTTTTACGTCCACTAATATTGCAAACACGTAAAGTTAATATTTTAATTTATTTACAACTTACTCGTGCAATGTTTTAAAGCAAAGTGACAGCGCGGTGTATGCGCGGGTGGCGGGCGGCGAGGTACGGCTCGCTCGCAACTAGCCAGCAGCGACAGGCGGCGAGCGCGTTTGAACCTGTTTACGCGGGAATGCAGTGAAATGGTAAACCGAATAATTCGGCCGAATATCCGGTTCGGTAAAGATTGAACCGAATACTATTCGGTATTCGGTTATTCGGTGAAACCACTATTCGGCGCATCTCTAGTTTTTACACACTTATATTTTTTCCCAAAAATATTTAAAAAGGGTACGAGTCAAACACCACGGACACTTACAACACAGGTCACGGCAGGTCATAGCGGGTATTAGACCCAGCAAGCAGCTGCTTGCAAGTGCCAAAGAACCCCTCAGTCGCCTGGATGGTCAACAAGCTTATAACTGTGATTTTTCATGACACAGCTATGAAAACCAGCGCTGGGTGTTTGACGCCCAGCAATTGCTGAGTTGGTGACCCTTTCGGTTCAGGCACAGTCACTGCAACTGTATTGTATATCTGTACCATTTTTTTTTTAATTTATTGTTTTATTTTGTGGTATATTGTATTGCTTGCACCAAATAAATGCTATTCTATTCTATTCTATTCTATGAAATGTTGTACATAGATTCTTTACATAAAAATACTAAAACACGTGTTTCGTTTATATTAGAACTATGAATGAAAAACCATAGACAAACCTTTTTTTTTACGTGTGTAAAAATTACTCCTGTTGCTCTGGTTGGAGGTGGAGGGAGTGTTAGAATTTTACCGAATAAAACTTACCTGTGTTCCTTCAGTTACCCTGTGCAAGGGTTACGGTAGCTCTTTCGAACAATCCCGCAGCCGTGGCATAGACATAAACCAGAGAGTGAAACTGTCGGTATTTTCTCTTATAATGTAGATTTATTTACAGATCACTTTAATTCGCTGCCGCACAATTTCTTTTCTTCAAACCAAATTCACACAAACACATATCTTAGTCGAAAAACGTCCACTGTTGGATATAGGCCTCCCCGAAGTGTCGCCACCATGAGCTGTCCTGTGCGTCTCGCATCCATCGGATTCTCGCGACCCTCACCAAGTCATCGGTCCACCTTGTGGGAGGCCTTCCAACGCTGTGTCTTCCGGTACGTAATCGCCACTCCAGAACCTTTTGTCTCCATCGACCATCTGTTCTGAACATAAACACTTTGTAACTGAAAGGTTTACATCAAAGATACATTAAACAAATAAATTAAACCAAACTTTCTCATTGTTGCAGTGAATTAAATCCGAGTACGTGAACGAGGCTCTAGTGCAGAGGACGAAACGACAGACTGCTACGAGAGAGCGGTGAGTCAATTAATTCTCTACTCTACTACGACTGTAATAAGATACACAATCGTCTGTAGTTGAAGGCGTTAAGTATCCATGTGCCAAGGAGGAAGAGGTGACTTCCATAAATGTTCCTCCGTTTGGGGAATGGAGGAAACATTCCAGCTCATATCTCCAACTTGGGATCCCTGTCATCATATTTCAGAAAAAGCCGACTTTTGCTCAATTTTGCAGGCATTAGCTTCTAGAAGAGTTTTGTTAAGTTAAAAGTTTTTTGCATTTTAACACATATTATTTATGGAATTCACGGAATTAAGCTAGAACTACATTAGACCAAACACGTGGGCCACGCCTGATTTGTACGTAGAATAGAACGACGTTGCGTGGCGTGGATCTAGTGTAGCTTTACAAGTCTAGTTTCCTTGCAAAAGGTATGGAGACCGACGCGTCCACATCGGCCTATAATCTTTAAAACTCACATTGGTGAGAGAGTTGTATTGACAACTCTCTTAGTTCGTCTAACTCTCGGTAGATATTCGCTAGAAGAGCAGAGCACGAGCCGAGCATAAATCCGTGTACTGTGGACCAACTTACGAGCCTCGAAAGAGCGCGCATCGAGCGTTTTATTTGTGCTCGAATTTGCTCCGCATATTGTCGGTTTTTTGAGGTTTGGAAGACAGTGTTCGTTGGAGGTTCGTTGTACACGCAGATACAGCGGATAGGCTTGTGCTCATCTTGTGCTCGGCTCCTCTAACGTAGATCCACCTTATTGAATTATTATAAAAACGCCATTCAGAGAGCAGATCTGGGAGAGTTGAAGATTTCGCGGTCTACATACCCTGGTGGACTCATCTTAATCTTTTTTTTAAGCTATTGCATAGCTTCTATCGCGGGCCTTGAGCGTGGAGACCGAATCCAGAAATTCCGTAACGAAAATAACCTAACACCCCCCACTCATTTGTTTTTTGAGCCTGGTGACCGATAAGAAAACAAATGAGTGAACAATCAATCAAAATTCAATTCAATGTGTGAAAGTGTAACTTCAATTAAAATCAAAGAAAAAAAAAACAAAGGAAAAAAAATACTGCATAAATAAAATAAATAAATAATTATAACTGCATAAGTTGATAAAAATGCTCTGCAATAGCTTTACCGCGGCAGTCCCCGAGTGCCACAGGTCTCTTTTTTTGTTAATTATTGATTTAAACTAGTGCTTGACTGTGATTCCACCCGTAGTAAGCAGTGATGCAATCGTTGATGGTGAGGCGCACTAGTTTATGAGCCTATTCACTCTAGCCTTGAAGACACTCAAATTATAATCGAATCTCCAGTAAGTTCAGCTGTCGTTAGAAATGACAGCGCTGAAAATGGAAAGTTTGATAACATTATATGATAGAGTTAGAACATACGGGTAATAATGATGTAACGAGATAATCACTGTTAATTAAGTTTGAATTTCAGACTTTTACAAATTAATATTTCTTTGAAAACAGCTCGTTTCTTTATATATTAATGGCCATTGCAATTAACTACTAACATCACTTATTTTAAAGCAAACAAGAACATTTTTGTTTCTCATTTTTTATTAGAAATCGTCCGCACCGACAACTTGTTTAGCGCATTTTAAACTGCACTTCATAATTTATGTTTAATAAATATTTATTAGATTTCTATTAGTTTTTAGACGTTTTGCAAGCAATTTACAGGATAACTAACTATTTTAAGTTGTTTGAATTATAAATGATTTGATATTTATCACCGTATTTATTAGTTTATAATATTGAAACAGTTAAAAAAACTTAAAAACCCAAAAGTTGACTGGTAGAGAATGCCTTGTTGTTGCAAGACATATACGGTTTAAGACATTTATTTCTCACAAAGAATACAATTCACCTAATATGAGAAATACAAGTTATTCTTAATTACTAAATACGTTGACTTGAGAAATGTAGGTACTCAAATGGACTAGTAAGTAGGTACTTTTATCCACAAAAGTTCGCTTCCAAAATCATGCGGGTAACAAGAAAAAACCGGCCAAGTGCGAGTCGGACTCGCCCATGAAGGGTTCCGTAGCAGCAAGTAACATAATATAAAAGTACTTGTAATGTGTTGTAACTTTGATCGATGTTTTAATAATAGTGTATTTTTTTTCGATTTATGACGCATTAAAAAAAAACTACTTACTAGATTTCGTTCAAACCAATTTTCGTTGGTAGTTTTTATAGTAATGTACATCATATATTTTTTTTAGTTTTATCATTCTCTTATTTTAGAAGTTAGAGGGGGGGGGGGGGGGACACATTTTACTACTTTGGAAATGTCTCTCGCGCAAACTATTCAGTTTAGAAAAAAATGATATTAGAAACCTCAGTATCATTTTTGAAGACCTATCCATAGATACCCCACAAGCATGGGTTTGATTAAAAAATTTTTTTTTGAGTTTTAGTTCTATGTATGGGGACCCCTAAAATTTATTGCTTTTTTTCTATTTTTGTGTGAAAATCTTAATGCGGTTCACAGAATACATCTACACCTTACAAATACATCTTACAAAGTTTCAACAGTATAGCTCTTATAGTTTCGGAAAAAAGTGGCTGTGACATACGGACGGACGGACAGACAGACAGACAGACATGACGAATCTAAGGGTTCCGTTTTTTGCCATTTGGCTATGGAACCCTAAAAAACTACATATTTGCTGTATTAGTGAAATCATTACGTATCGTTTCCTAAAGGCAAGACGATAGCAATTACATATTTTTGATTGTACTTAACTTTTTTTTTTTTCTAACCTGAAATCGCGAAAAAAAATCAGCTGTTCAGTACATTTATGTTTGCCTAATGTAGTGAACAGCTGATATTTTTTTCGCTATTTCGGCTTTGCTCCCATAGTAAAAGTTGTTGGTTATCATGAGCACAATCACGTGTTTAAGTATCGTACACTAATTGCCAGTCACCCTATAAAAGTTCCAGTGAGATGTTTTTCAAAAGGCTTTATTAGCTTTAGTTATCTAGGTATCGGGTAAAGTTAGTGTCTAATATGTCATTGTGAATTACCACCCCACATGGGCTTGAATGGAATGTTCAAAAAAGAGCTCGTGTTTCCTCTGGAATGCAAATGGCAACTGTTGGATCCATGGAATACCTAGAAAATTTGGCATGATCACAGGTGGGTTTTAGTCAGTAATAGTCACCTCCAATAAGGACCAATCTAAGCCTTTGAAGTTGAGTATTTGTCAAACTCTACTTTGCCCGGAAAACCTGACAAAATTTAGCTTTAAAGTAGGGTTTGAGACGTTCTTAGTTCTAAATAGTTAATTCGGACACTCGCCTTGACACTCCCTGTGACACTCCCTCACACTCTACCTAAAGTAGGAGGAGTCATTTAATGATTTCTCACCTGAAACGAGGCGAAACGCTTGGTTCGGACCGTAGGGGTTTAAACAACGTAAGAGTCCGTCCTGTCATACGTCGAGTTGTCCGATGCAGCTATGGTTGAAATAAGATGGTGAAATCAAGTCATATGCAAGTGTAAAACACTGAAAAGCTGGCTGCACTACGCCTGTGCTCAAGCCTTTATTTTATATACTTTTCTCTCGTTGTATTCGTAATTATAAAAAAGTTGTCGACTTCAGGTGAAAACATAGTTATTTCTCCGTCGCGCCGCTCTGCGCGTACGCACAGGTCAACGCACTGCAGTTTCAGCGCGTTTCAGCGTGTCGCCATTGATATTTCTGTCACCTGCCTGACATCACATAATTGATACGTCGTCGGTGTCAGAGATAGAAACGTTTTCCACGTCATCTTTACGTTGACAATGAAATTAATCTTTGTAGTAGGAAAAATCGAGAAAAAATTTGCGTTTCTTTTTCAATAAGTAGTCTTATTGAGCAGAGCAGCCTAATTTGCAAGAATAAGATCTTCTCAATCGATTTTTTTTAATTGATACAAACGAGTGCTTGACTACGATCCCACCTGATGGTAAGCAGTGATGCAATCTCTGATGGTGAGGCGCACTAGTTTTTTAAGAGCATATTCACTCTAGCCTTGAAGACACCCAAATTATAATATAATCGGACGGGAAGACCGCAGCAGGCATATTATTCCAGTCCTTCGACGTACGTGGTATAAATGACGAGGCGAAACGCTTAGTCCGGACCGTAGAGGTTTCAACAACGTAAGTGGTCGTGGTCATGGATTGTCTGGTAATTTGGTTGCGGCTTTTGCAAGACTGAATGCACACGCAATGTCACGAACAGAGAGATGGATGAAAACAAGATAAGAATACCTATAAGTATGCGCTTCTTTTCAGTCAATAGCAGTCACAGTAAATGCATATTATATGACAAAAATCTTAGCTAAAAGTTGCTTTATAGATATCATTAAAGCCAAAAAATCCTTACTAATATTATAAAAGCGAAAGTGAGTTTGTTTGTTTGTTACGTCTTCACGCCTAAATGGCAAAACCGATTTTTGTGAATTTTGTTACAGAGATAGTTGGGTCCCTACCATAAGCTAATCCCCCTTAAACTCGCCATGTAATGGCTTATTGTATGGCTGTTTTCTTCTAATTTTGGTTTTTCTTTCTTTTTTTTTGTTTTGATAGACTAGGTTTTTTTTTTTAAAGTGTGAAATCATCCAAGGGCTCTTCGCGCTCTAGGCTGGAACGACACTTTTAATAAACTACACTTATGTTCCATGGCCTAGGCTCCTTGCCCCTTAACAGAGTTCATCTACCCATGGAAGTATTACCAAACCATCAAATAAGGGTTGGGGAGGGGGCTTTTTAGTTTAAATCATTTATTTACAACTAAATAACTATAATTACAGTAAATTAAAAAAATAAAATAAAACCCTACGCTAATTACAACTAAATAAAATCAAACTCAAATATGGTGTCAAAAAACTCTTCCACATCGCTGTCGACTGGTAATGTGCCCAAAAGGCTGGCGGCATTGCCACGCTTATCCTCTGTCCGAGGTAAAAGCCAGCCCTTGGGTCACGCGAAGTGTCAACTAGAAGTTTCGACAGATCTATAAACAACTTGTCTTAGCTTAATTTATTTTGATTACAAGGGTCGGTGGTAAAAGTTACTAAAATTCTACTTTCATCACAATGTTTGAATGGCCACTTTTTTGAGGTGGGCAAACATCAAATAACTTCTCAGTCTGTGTCAGAATTTTACTGAATAAAACCCACCTGAGTTCTTTCAGTTGCTTTGTGCGTTTCAGCCCTAAGAGGCAACCCTACTGGTTTCCGTCCAATTTTTAAAGTTCCGCGCCCAAGGGTAAGAACGGGACACTATTGCTATCACTCCGCTGTCAGTTTGTCTGTCACCAGGCTGTATCTCATGAACCGTGATAGTTAAACAGTTGAAATTTTCACAGATGATGTATATCTATTGCCGCTAAACACTAAAAACATAATAAAGTTAATATTTAAGTGGGGCTCTTATACAACAAACGTGATTTTTTTTTGCCGATTTTTGCTACGGACGATACGGAACCTTTCGTGAGTAAGTGCGACTCGGTTTTTAATATGGTCACTAAGAGTAAAGGTAGAACTACACTGTTCACACGTGTGCCACGTACGCCGGTCTGGGCGCGTCGGTCTCCATACATTTTCTATGGAAACTAGACTTGTAGAGCTACACTAGATCTACGCCATGCGACGTCGTTCTACAAACAAATCAGGCGTGGTCTACTTGTGCGTCGGTCTAATGTAGTTTCTAGCTTAAATTGTATTAAAAGATGCGGCTAAAATAGTCTACCCGTTAAAATATACGTCCATTCCTTAGTTTTACGCAACATATAAATGGTACAAACATAATAAAAAGTTTGTTTATACTCACAGTGCTTGTCGGGCTGTGAACGTGAGGTTGGCAGTTGGGATGAACTATATTTTTACTCTTTAGACATTACGAAATTTCGATTAACTTTGCATCATACGGAAGATGTTGAATTAATTGAGCGAGCGATAATTTCTGCATTTTGTTTTAGAAGCTCACTCAAGCTAGTCATCATCATTTCAGCCGAAAGACGTCCACTGTTGGACGTAGGCCTCCCCCAATTGTCGCCACAATGAACCGTCCTATGCGTCTCGCATCCATTGGATTCCCGTAACCCTTACCAGGTCATCAGTCCACCTTGTAGGAGGCCTTCCAACGCTACGTCTTCCGGTACGTCGTCGCCACTCCAGAACCTTTCGGTCCCAACGGCCATCTGTTCTGCGAGCAATGTGCCCTGCTCATTCGTCGTTTGATACACGTGGGAACTTATAACTGCAGCCTTCGGCTTTATAACACCCTCGCCGAGGCAATGACAAACTTTCTCCACTTGTATGAAAATGTACTATTATTAAGCCCTTCTTCCTCGTGTCGATGCTGTCAAACTATATTTTTTCTGACCAATATTTGGCAACCTGTACGGCTCTATTGTTGGCCTCGTATACATCCTGAAAACTGCAGGTGGTTATGCAGGATGGGCAGCATAGCAGGTGGCACATGTCCTGTGGAGAGGCTCCACACTAGCACTGTGCTAGAGATAGGTCGAGAAAGCCCCATTTGGCCCGATTGTTTTTACAGCAGCCAACCGGGGTTCGCAGTCGGTTTAGATATTTCCAAGTTGGCCACTGTAGTTCGCGTCCAGGGGGAAGATATTCCGATCGGGCGATGAAAAGTGGAGGAGTTGTTTCTGCCTCCACAGCGCGCATCTCTTGTAAAATCAAATCAAATCATTTATTTCAAATAGACCATTTGCAGGCACTTTTGAATAGTCAAATGTCGGTTACTCCAAGAAAGTGAAGCTAAATTGCACGTTCCAAAGCGTAGATCTCTATGGAGAAGAACGTGCAAGAAACTCCATGGACACTCTTTTAAATCATATTATTGGTTACATTTCTTGTTGCTTCTATTATGTGAGCACAATGTAGATAATAAAATTAAAATTAATTAAAAGATAGAAATCGAATTAAGCCCACTGGCAGCCAAGAGATGACCAGTCTCAACTGACGGCGCTCGTTCACGAGGATGACAGTCCTCTGCACTGTCTTTCGAAGAGGTCGTAAATCGCATAAAACTTTTACGCCCTAACTATTGTTAAAACGCCTATAACATAGCATCAAGCGAATACCAACGCTAACGTAATAGTTGTACGTAATTGGCAGTTTCCTTTATTTTCAGCTGGCCGCAATGATGAGTAGCTTTGTACACCGGTTGTTGAACTGATAGTGTTTAGGTGAACAACTGAACCATTGCTATCGGGAAATGAGGTAACGCGGACTTGGATGAATGTTGAACGACTGAAAATGAACCGGCCAAGTGCGAGTTGGACTCGCGCAAGGGTTCCGTACCGTCCTTAGGAAAATTCGGGAAAAAAAAATACGTTTGCTGTATGGAAGCCCACTTAATTTTTTTTTCAGTATTTGTTGTTGTAGCAGCAACAGAAATACATAATTTGTGAGCATTTAAACCTTCTAACTATCTCGGTTCTTGAGATACAGCATGGTGATAGACAGACGGACGGACCGACAGCGAACTCTTAGTAATTGGGTCTCGTTTTTACACTTTGGATACGGAACCCTAACAAGGGTTTTCTTTTTAATTTGGATTATTATACAGGGTGTAAGGGAGATGTTTCGACAAACTAAGGGCTTGCTCAGTAGACGAAATTGAACGACCTCCCCCAAGATATTTTTTAAGGAAATGAAAAAAAAAAATCGGCCTCTCTAATCTCCATACAAAATTATAGGAGAGATTTATCATGAAATACATTTCTTTATTTTATTGTACACACAACTATTAAAACCGAATATAAATTAGAGAGAAAGTTTGTACATGAGGATAATTATAAATGGCACATTAATAAAATCATACATAAAACTAAAAATATCAAACCTCGTACAAAGTTTAGAAAACTTATTAAAAAAAGATCAAAGAAATCAGTACAGTCGCTCTCAAGTTATGGCGTTACGAAGGGAAATATGGAGGATTTCCGTGGAGTTTATTGCGCGTACTTCATCTTTTTTTTAAACTGACCGACCTTGACAATTCAATAGTATAAATGGTGTCATTTTACTAAATTATTTGATTTGAATTGATTATAAAACGTATTGTGGGCCTTTTGGCGCGTAAAATGATTCAACATCATTTAATATGATTGATTAAATTTTTTGTGCGCCAAAATAAATACTTTTCTTTCTTTCTTTCTTACTAAAACTAAAAAAAACACGAAGCTAACACTTTCAACGTGGTTGGTTTTTGAAAATGGAACACATAATTTGGCATCATTGACTACCTATTAGTCTTGATTCAGATAAGAAATTCATTGAATATTATCCAAAATAATACAGGAGGACCTCTTATTATCTTTTTCAGGCACATAAATAATAGTTAGGTCATCAAAGATTTATTTTTTGAGTTTGAGCTTTATCTCGTAAGGAAGTTTTCAATTCTTTAATGATAATAAAATTTTATAGAAGATCTATAACGCAATAAGTACATGATAAAGTAATGAAATAGTATCAAATGTAGCAAATCCAATGACTCATTTAAAATTCATCCATTTTTATATATCTTTACCTGCGTTGGGTTGCCGCCATTTTTGGAAACTGGGTTTAGCCTTGTGAATCATCTCAGAGCCAAAATAAAAAAAAAAACTTGTTATTGAAAACGTTTTCACTAAAAATGAGTTTTTGCGAGCTTTTTAGGATGATGAGTAGCTAGCATTGTAACCGTTTTTATATTGTGAAAGATATTCTTTCACTGATTGAAAACGGTCCGACTCGACTCTACGATCCAGATCAAGCCGTATAATATAAGTCCTAAGAAAACTATTTGACTCGGTATCTAAACAGATTTTTTTTTTGTTTCAGATTAGGGTTCACAGAACCCCTTCGACGAAACGATTCGAGTTTGGAGCTGAAGAAGTAACTTCTCGGCCCCTCGAAAAATTGTAAAAAATCGCTCGGTGAACTGTCAGGCACTACAATATACCTGCACTATTTCTTGTATAAAGTCGTACTAAAAAAACGAAAAAAATCTCGACAGAACGCCCTCTTTCAGTGGCCACGACGGAGGGTTTTAATTTATGTACATTTATATATGCATATATAAAAAAGAGAAAAATAGTGATCTCTAACGTGACGTCACAATACCAAAATTGTGATTATTTTACTAATTATTACATTATTTTAATCGCTTTGCTGTTTTTAAATCGCATTTTTAACGCGTATTGCCCGTTGTATTAGTAGTTGTTTATTTTAAAATTGTAAATAGCAAAAAATATACTTAATCATAATAAGTGTGACATTGCGTAAAGTAACTATAATACTAGTCATTGATCTAGTGTATTTATTTTGATAATATTCAATTTTGTAATCGATAGAGGATAAACTAACTATATTAGAGATTTCTGACTACATATTTAAAATATTTAAAAAAATACTAAACTGAATGCCTGAGTGCATCGATAACCAAAGAAAAAAAGCAGTGGACTTTTTAAAAAGTAAAAGGTGCACTGTCAAAAAAGGCGGGAAACCGTGGGCAGTACCACAGATAATCTAAACATAGTGCTTGACTCCGTTGAATCGATTAGCACAATCGGCAAGATGCAGACTCAAATCGGTGTTGGTAACGAACTGCAGAGGAGCTACAGGATGCAGGACTTTGCATCGCCTGGCGTCATCATGCGGGAGAGGAGCTTCATGCGCCCACAATCCCATCACAACATGCATCACAATCAGGTATGTTCATTTCTGTAATACTGTTTTGTGACCAACTTTTTATTTTTATGCGTGAGATCTCATTTTGTGTACAAGCCGAAAATGGGTCATCTGCTGTACTGTATTAGGAAAGACCTTGTCCTCAAGGGCCTCATCGTTAAACAAAAATAGAACAGCGGTTTTATAGTTAAAAATGGCGGCAAATTTTAATTTTACAGAGTTGCAACAGCCTAGTGTGGAATTGTTTGATTAAGTTGGCAAGACCTTGGTATGTGCTAAGGATTTCTAGTACGATTGCAGTTACGCGTAGGCAGGATCGCGGCACGCTCTATTCCGACGCCTACGTCCCGTCTGCATAACTCGATAGCCTTTGCGTGATTTGTAATGTTTTAACATTGACATATCGTATTCGATGACTACTACAAATAAGTTTAAAAAAGAACAGCTTTATTCATTCCTGATCAGAATTATTATTATCACCGCACCTTTGCCATTTATTCGATTATTAGGCTAGTGCCCATGGGTACTATGGGTGACCCATATGGTACTACCTCTATGCGTGACTAAGCCCGAAAGGGAACCCCGGGATCTTAGAACGCAAGGCAAAGAAGGAACCTAAGTAGGTATGGTTTTAGTCAGTAAAAGTCTCACACGCCCTACCGTTCCGTCATAGAGCGGGATAAGCCATTAGATGATTTCCCAGCTTAAAAAAAAGGCTAGTGATTTTTTGACACCCCTAAAGCTAGATAATTCAATTCTTTGATTAATAGCACTACTGAATATTTAGCTCTATAGGTGCATCTCTGTCATCATCATCATCGTTCTGCCCTTGTCCCGTTTTGTTTAGGGCAGCGCAACACGTTTTTTTCTTCCATTCTGTCCTGTCACTCGTCACAGTATCACTAACTCCCTTTTCTTTCATAACACTTCTAACACAATCCATTCATCTTTTCTTTGGCCTCCCTTTCTCTCTTCATCCATCCACATGTCAACTCATAACTTTTTTAGCAACATCTTTATAGCTGCATCTCTGTATTGGTTTAAATTAGAAGCTTCATCTTTTTTACAGCAACTGGTTTGATTTGGGCATTAAAAACGTCTGACAAAAATAAACATGATATTACTAAAAAAACTATCGGATTAAAAGATGTTATATTAGTCGATGAATACATAGTTTCATCATCTTTGGCCAGGCAATGAAGTGTAAATCTGCGAATAATTTGTGACTCCCTGTTGGTCGCGTCCAGTCAGGTCTAGCCAGATTTGCCATAACACTAATACTTTGTAGAGAAATGCTAATTTAGTAATTTCCTTTCTTGAGAAGAAAGGATCTTACAATCAGATAGGTGATTTTGTAAACTTTATTTTAACAGAATAATCTATAAACTCTGCTTACGGGATGTATGATTTTGGTTGCGATCTGCTAACATTATGAGTGATATCACTGAAATTGTTGATATATTTTTATTTATTTTTCAGTTCAACAATGCGAAAAGACGGAGCATGATCCTGACCAATGCCAAAGGGAAGCCTACCCTAGAGATCTATAGACCACCCGGTAAGTGAAGGAACTGTTACCTCATTTAGACTGGGCTTGAGTACGGTCTTGTGGTAAAGGTTTGAAAAATTTGGATGGGAAAAGTGCTATTGCATCTTATTTGTGTATACGTACGCATTCTATGCTATAAGGTCCTGAACCAGTAGCTTCTTGCTGCTTTGCTTCAGTATAAGCATACGTTGTATATTTTTAATGTTTTATCTTATATCTATGTGTCTGTCTTACTTCGTGTTGACACAGCACAATTTACCATTTCAATTCATCATTCAATTTATTTATGTAACTAAAATGTAATCGATTTAATAAGGTATCATACCGATGCTCGATTTGTCACAGGCTGAATGTAAATACTTGGCTAGCAAGCGTCTCTAAGTAAATTTGGCGCCAAAATTAAAAATAAACAAATTTCATATTTGGAACAGGTCGACAGTCGAATGTTTGTTGCGACGGGATGCGTTTGTCAGACGAATGTTTGTGTGTAGTTTTATGTGTTATGATATAAGTGAGATATTATTATGTCTCGGTGTATCGTGAAACAGTCGTTGTCTCAGCCGGTGGCGGTCGCGCCAGTCGCCCCCGTGGCTCAGGTGTCGCCGGTATCCGTTTCGCCCGTGTCCGTGACTCCGGTATCGGTGTCTGTGACCGTGACTGCAGCACAACCAGTTTCTGATGCCTCAGGTTTGTTAACGCCTTCAGTAGCACCAGATGTAGATATTGGTGTCGCCAAATTGTTTGCATTGAGCTGTTCGTACGCCGGTCGGAAGATTGTTTGGAAGCGGCTTGTCAACATTGAATCTTGGCGGTAGATGTGTTATTTCCGTCACAAAACACGAGTGTTTTGGCGACGATATACCTACAATGAAATAATTGTATGTAAATAAAAAAAAATGTCTGTATTATTGTTGGCAGCTTGTTTCAGACGGGAATTTAAATAAGTTGGGCATAGATTCTGACAGCTCCAGCTTCACCTTTCGTCTTTGTATTGTCTATCAGTTTGTTATTTAACCTCATTTTAATGGTTCTGTATTTAAAATGTCAGACGTCGTTCGCGTGTAGGTTAGTAGCTATTTTCAATACTTTTGGCAGAATTCTCTTCAATATTGTGGTGTCGTTTCTATAAGTTGGTCGCGTTTCTATGAAGACCATCTGAACTCGTTCTTTGGTATATGATTTAGTATTGTACCTAGTGTGTATCTGTATTTATAGGAACTGCAACATTTCCCATTGTTAGCAATATGTTTCTAGCAACTGAAAAACAAGTTTCTTTACTTTTTCCACAACAGCCAACAGCCTAAGAAACTATACAACATTCATTTTAGTATTTGCGAAACCCGAAACAAAGAATCTATGTACAAAATTTCATAAGTTTATTATGAAAAATAACAAAATTATAGGCTTGTTATGTCAGCAAAAATACATAGTCACCGGGCCATCCAGGCGACTGAGGGGTTGTTGGCACTTGCAGCTAACTGTTTGCTGGCGCCTAATACCCGTTATGACCTGCTGTGACCTATGTTGGTCGATATAAATATTTTTGTAAAAATATAACATGGTGTAAAAACTATTGGAATCCATTCAGTTACTGATTCTGAATAAACTATATTCAGTGTTTCGCATAAACTAAAAGTAATTTTGTATCATCATCATTTCAGCCGATAGACGTCGACTGTTGGACATAGGCCTCCCCCTAAAAATAATTTTGTATAGCTAGATGAAATCATTACAAATCCACTTACCCCCTACCATGTAGGTAATACAGTGTTCAGTTGTTCAGTCCAAACTGTACATATTTGCTATTAATTCTAGTAAATCTTGGATGAAAGTTTCGCTTTTGTGCATTTGAGCGGCACGGCTTGCGTGCGGCGCGCGATGATCTAGGTTACCCAATTAGACGCACACGCTTGCTACATTCGTGATGATTTTATATATTGTTGCTATATTGCTATTATTTTTAATTTTTAATTAAATTCCCGTCTTGCCTGGCTCTGTCTTATTCTGTTAGGTTTTAGCAGAACTTGTCACAATGTAAAGCCTATTACAATTTTATTGATCGTCTGATATTTGGTTCTTTAGCAATACGCTCTTTCCAGTAATGTTTATTTAAATACGAACTGTTGAGCTTCTCAATCTTTATCCTTCATATAGAAAATTTCTATGTTTGTTGCTTTTGTCTGTCTTTTAAACTCGATTTTTCTCAAAGCCTTAACAAAAACTGCTCCAATTCAACCATATGTAATGATATTGACTATTTCAATAGAAGAGCCACAAACCAGTCGATCGGTCGAGCGTGCACCAATCAATCTAACTGTAATTCCGCTATACATGTGAGAGGTGGAGCAGTAATATTATTGACTGATACACGAAGTACATTATAAATCTTGTTTTAAATAATAGATTTGTGGCAATGAACTGGCTCTAGTTGAACTGCTGATTATAGAAACTATAGCGATGATATAACCCTGCCTAGAGCGTATTTTCTTTGTATACATGCGTCGATATCCAAAAATAAACCTTATAATAACTCGACTAAACATTGTGACGCAGTTTCTCTGTAAAACTGTATATGACTGGATATAACTCAGACAGCCTGAAGATGAGGCATTTAAGATACTGAGTCATGAGGTCTAAAGATCTATATAAAAAATTCAAGAATCGGCGCCTCTTAATTCATTAGAGATTAAACCCCAAGCAAAGCCCGAATTCTATTGTGTCAGTAATTACAGTACTCGAAAGGTATACCAAAATTCATAGGATATGACGTCTATTAGATCGCCCTTTTCACCAAACTCTTATTTTATTTCAATGTTTTCCACGTGGTTTTGTTTTGCTATTCCATTTCAGCTATTGATTTCTTCGTTAACATCGTGCATTGTGTGATGTTAATATTCTGAACACCTTGATGTTTTCCAAAAATTTCCTGAGTCAGTGACATTGAATTTTCTTGCCTTATTTTTGTTTGTGTGTGTCGTTAAAACACCTTGGCTGGTACTATTGTTTACTTTGGAACTGGAGTAAACTACCTATGAGCGAGTATTTGCAAGAAAGAAATAGCGAAAGAGAATAAAACACTCAAACAATGAAATGTAACTTTTGTTTAGACTTGGCGGCTTCTTATAGAATCGGTCTCTTTACAATCTAAACATCCTGGAAGTTGTGAGTGTTAGAAACAGGAATGTCCGTGAAAAATAGTTTATAATGTCGACGAGATTTTGAGCTACGTCATTTTATCATCTTTTAATATTCGTCATGTTTTTCATATTACCACTTTACACAAAATCTATCCGGTCTGAGTCTACGCTTAGACTTCCAGTTGATCTATATTTTGTCAGTGTGTCACGGTGTTTTGGCCAAGTTCCATCTGTTCATTCATACGTACTTGTTTGCCATGTCCCTTCCGGATAGGAGGGATGAGGCGCCATTCCTATTTATTACTCTCTTTCATCTCTTCCAATTAAGTCATTAGATTTCACTACTTCACCTTCCTGTCACAATTCACTTTAACTGATGGCACAGCAACGTAAGATCTTTACACCGCTTTTACACAACATTTAGGTGCCTCTGTACATCTTTGACTGTCTTCCATCAATAACCTAGTACACGACATCTGTCCTATCTCCCTCTTCTCTTGACGACCACCGTTGACCACCAGGTGTCCGCACAGACGGCGTGGCGACCACGGCAGCGACCTCGGGCGCGACGACCACCACCTCGGCGGGAGGCTCCTCGTCGGCCGGGACCAACAAGCTCAATGTGCACGCTAAGGAGTTCACCATGGCCAAGCCTGCCGATCTTCACAATAGGTGAGTTTATAATCAATACAATTGTGACTTTGCAAGGGATATTCAGCATTTGATAAATGTTTGACAAGGAGCAACACGTGAACAAGTCAAACACTCCATTATTGGTCTTACCACTTTACATTTCTTATGTTTGTTTCGTTCTTCGTTTCAATCAATAAATTATAACTCTGTCTTGATGTTTCTTGGACGTTATTTATAGTGTAAGTACCGACATTTCTCCAACCAACTGCTGCCATACTGTTCTGGTACCAAACACGTAATTTGTGCACCCACTCGAGTGATGAAATCTTGTCGACAAATAGGCTCAAGCACGTCCGTCATACAATCCTAATTATGTATAATATAATATAATATGTTTATTCAGAATAACATTTGGTAAAATGGTTACATAAAATCTTAAGAGTAATTACAAAGGTAAATGCTATGTTATGTGCCTGTACTAGGATAAACCTGTATCACAGGCGGTAGAAGCTCTTACATTATAGTTTTTTAGGACAATACTATTGATAACAATATTTAGAAAGTCTTTATGTTGTGAAAAATATGATTAAATTATTTATAATGTTTATATATTTAGTTTACTTAAACACTAAAGGTCACAATATGTTATTTTATATTCTAAAACTGCCGTGCATAAAAAATTGCCGTGCATACGCTGCAAAGTGACTTAGTTACAACTTTGACTTTGCAGACGGGTTACTTTTCCATTGTATAAACCGTGCTAAATATTTGGTTAGGTTCAATACCTACTTAACACACTGTTTTGGTGTGGCTCTTGAATTAATTACCTACCAGTCCAAGTCGCTGCGTCTGCCTTAATAAGATTTCAGATAATTTTCCGTCGTCCACACGGCTTTCGACCTTGCTCTGGTTGGTGTTGAATAGTTTGTTTCTCATCAACTGTAGTAACGTGACTGGAAGCGATGGTCGCTGTTGGCTCGCCTCCAAAAGAGACAAAACAAAAATCTGTGAAACAATGTGCGAAACTGATGCTCGCGTCGCGTAGGTACGTACTCGTAGTATCAATTGTAGAGTTTTTGTTATCACTTTGTTCTTGGCTACGGTGACGCGAACACGCCCGCGCGCGCCAAAACGGGCCGAACAGCGTGCCGCCCGCGCAGTCCGCGCACGCGCCGGGAGACGCGCGGAGTTCCCGACACCACGCGACCAAACAACCACGAATTATAACGCGAACGCCTCCGACGAACGAACTTGACTCGTACACTCCGTATTTTTGAGTACAAATCTCAACAGTGCCGTGTGAGTGATCCGTCGACAAATCGCCCACTTGACTTGGAGTTTATGCACCGCGCGCTGGAAAGTGTAAGCTCGGGATAGGATGTGCGCGGATACTGGATTCTATTAATAAAGTTCTGATGCCAAGAGGGAAATGAGACGTAATTTGTCGGCAGTATTGCCAAGTTTGCATTGAGATTTGCATTTGAAGATAGTGATAAATTTTATTGTAGCTCGCGTAAACATCAAGATTTTAAACAAACAGTGTGATGTCGAGCGTGATGTAGTGGAATGGTCTTGTGATTTCTAGTCTGAATTGAACGGAGATTTGTTGTGAAAATGGTTCGCGGAAGATACTCAACATCGGACTTGTAAGTATATACACATTTTCTGAAACATACACTCTGAATCAGACCATATCGTTTAACTCCCGGAGTAGTTCTGGCCACTTAATCTCAAGATTGTAATTGACGTGACTGGCGGAAAGAGGACTTTGTCTGGCTTCATTATGTTTTATAGTCCTTTGTTGATCCTGATGAATGCGCAAGCGCCATTGGCTTCAATTGAAACGATAACCCATGGCGGTTTATTAGTTTTCAGCTGTTTTCATACCATACGACTTGTCTTGTTGTTCTAGTTCAGAACACATACGTTTTTATGAAAATAAAATGACATGCTCCATTTACAATAAGCCAGAAGGTTGAAAACAAACTGAGTCGGCTGTTGAGTCGTAAGTAAATAATGATGAAGCGTGGTGCTTATCAAAACTATATCATTACCTCTACATTGGACACGTTAATGTCACGTTACGTTTAATTTACTCCGTACCTTTAAATTAATCAAGGGGTTCCCATCTTTTGGCAACACGATATTGTAAACAAAATGATCGGAAGTACCTGCTTGATAATTACGTCAAACATGTTGTTATTTATCTCTGTTTTCAAAACTTTTCCTGATTTCTTGATTATGATTTTCTAGAAAATGAAAGTCTTTCTTCTGTTCATTGGTTTTTATTTCTGGTTATCGAACCAACTTTCCTACCCAAGACAAATGTTTATGTGATGAGGAGGACCATGATCGTTCGTGTCTGGGTGAAGTCTATAAACATTAATGAAAGCGCCGGAGGTGATTGTTAAAGCTTTCCTTTTCAGCTGCAACTCCATTATATTCTTTTCCTTATTTAATCTTCAATGTTTTGCAATCAGTTGCTCTACTCTCTGCTGAGAAATTACTACCTTTTCAAAATTATATACATATATCTAGCGAAACAATATTGTACAGTTGAGCATTTTCAAATCCAAAACATTGTTTTCTAACCCAATTAAAGAATATTTTAAAGCAAAAACTTTTACTTGCTTTTAATGGAGGAAAGGAAGCACGTGAATATATTTTGGCATCGCAGAAGTGTGTAAGTAATATAAAATTACGTAGGTGGCCACTTCCCAAACACATCGGTGACTTCTGCGATTCATTTTAATTATTCACCACAACACTCGGATCTTCGTAATTCGTGTGATTGCTCTTAGATTTTGGCTCTAGTATTAGCTATTTAAATTGTTTCTCCCAAACACTACGACTTAGTTCTCAGACTAAACATATCCATTCAATAGAACGACCGTGCGTCATTCTCATCTAACTTTAGAGATCATTCCAATGTTTTGTCGACTTGTCATTATTCGATCTCAAGGTCGAAGTACCACACAGTTTTATACTCTGTTTATAAATATGACTTCATTCGCTTAAGTTTTACCATTTCCACTAATTACTTTGCACTTTGTCTCTTGCCTGCTCTAAATGACTGTTAGCATTCGTTGAGTGTTATGCAAATTTTGTCAATACAGGTGGCTCGCATGCCATGTCGACAGTCGACAGTTCCCTCCCCTTATTCGAAACTCTGTCTTAATATCCTTTGCTTGCAAATTGCAACTGTATTGTAACTTTCTTAAACAAATTGGAACATTAATAACTATAAAATTTGTGAAGACATCGACGATGATGTACGTAGAAAAGTTGCGCTGGCGTGCAATTGAGCGTGAGTCACGGAATGCTGGCTGCAACGCGAGCGCTGGTGTTGGGTGGCTTGTTTATACGTAATTGCCTCAGTTTGTGTCCCACACCGACCGCACGTATCAGTGTCAACTGTCTGTTATGACCCTTTACGTAATATTTGATAGATTGCGTTGATGATGCCTCCTACAAATGTCATACAGTTAGTTATACGCGCCTAGGTTTCATTTTGTTGACGATCGCTGTGCTGCACTTTTTACTAAGTTGAAAGTGACGTCATTAGATCGGTATGGTGGCGGTTGGCTATGTTGGAGTGCTGACCCAGCGATATCCCGAGCCTAGACGTAAATATCAGATAAGCTCTTGGCTTTAGAAGCATGGGAACGTAAACGAATCAGTGTTTCGCTCACTACATATTGAGATATGATTTAGTTTTTAATTTAACTTAACTATATAGATTGAGTCGTATGTCACAACGACTCAATCTACATACGTATAGTTAAATATATTCTTTAAACCAAAAGTTGTTTGAGTTAAATTGATCGAAGTATGTACCTAGTTTACTATTCCGCGTACTAGGTACCTTGTAAAATTCGGTCTCCTTCATTACCTACAGATTTCAAAAGGCTGCTGTTTTTATAACAAGAAAGTGAAATAGTTTCCTGGTCGTTTCGTTTCTACTTTCTCACGTATTATAAATATATTTTCCATTTAAGTTCCTAAATTTTAAAACACTTCATACCCTTGACATTTTCGAATTAAAGTTTCTTGTGATTGAGGGAATAAATTGTCTGTCGTTCTTAGTCCTGTTTTCGAGTCTTGCAGACATTATTTTATTCATAAATTTTCATGAATCCGTTTAGTTTCGCATCGGGCCACTCTACTCGACTATTTTATTTTTACTTTTAGATTGAGTGAATTAAATATGCCGAAACATCTATTAAATTGAAAGCATTCGAATTTTCTTTGGTTCGCAGCAGTAAAACGCAAACCGCAGACTTCCTATATTTAAATTGTTATTAAATGTACCAGAGACAGAGAGGTGTATAATAAAATAATTTCAGCGTAATTTTCAGTTTTAATGTCGTTTTGTGGTTGAATAACTGTCAGCTTAGGTTAATAGAGATTTATCAACCGCCAACCAGCTGTTTAACATTAAATAATCTACAACCACTTCGTAGCAATAATTTAACATGTTCATATAAATCTTGCATTCACCAACAGCCAGCACTGAATCGTTCAAGTTCTTGATAAGTTATTTATGAGAATAATTCCGAACAGAAATACAACGAGCTGCACTTATCTAATATAGTGCGTGATGTGAAAGTTAACAGAAGAAAATTAGTTTGGTGCACCGTTTATTAGAAAGTTCCAATGATACGCCCCCTACTTTATTCTTGCGTTTCCCTTTGCAATCAGACTCGTTTACAAGTTCACCAATAGCTTTATTGTCAAGTTTTAAATTATCAATTTTCTAGTCCATGTTGCCGTCTACACCTGCAAAATCATTCTTTATCATGTAAATTGTAAAACCCAGCCTGAGCTCGTGAACAAACCGGCCATTCAACTCGTATTCAAATTCATCACGTGAGTTTGTGGTATAAAGTAGATAAACACTGGGTTGTCAACCGACAATGGAGTGCAGCTCAGACAGGACACGCCACTTGAGCCCATTCCGTAACACGTCATCAGCGTCATCGCTGCCAGCGTTACGAAATGCTAGGTCTCGAGACACACCGTCTGACGATGGGAAATAGGGCAACGGAACAGATGTAATAGGGGGGATATCTAGGCTAACTGTTACAGTCAAAATGGTTTTTGGTGTAAAGACTTCTTTAAGCTCGTTCAGCTAAAGACAGTCGGCACGCTCGGTTATGTAACGCTCGTTCGGGTAAGATCGGCTCGAGTCGACTTATAGAACGAGAAAGATATATTGAGCGATCAGGCTATGTCTCTGCCGCCTACCCCGTCTGCAAAATCTCCGACCAACGCCGAATTACAAGTAGTCGGAGAGAGGAAAAGAATGGAACCCGTTACTGCTGTACTCGTTGTTACTAACCTCGGTTCGATGAAGTTTTGTCTTCTCTTTTGTGGTCTTGAAACACACACTGTTTCATTTTTCTTATTACTCCTCCGCTAGTTGTTGCAGGATCCAAGATGGTTGAATCGCTTCTTCTCGCTCTTTTCTGTTGGGCACCACTGTTCTGGCTACCAGGAGCTGCAGCGGTTAGAAATAGTGTGTGTGTGGCAGGCATGGACCAGAAAAGCTTGCTGTGTAAGACAAGCTGTGGAGGTTAGGTCTTTTGATTATAATCACCGCAGCTTAACGAAGCGACAAAGTCCCCATTTGTCCCTATTAAGTTCGTATAGAAAGGGTTTTTTTATATTCTATTTCCTGTCGTTTGGGTTTTTTTTTCGTCATCATTTCTGCCAAATATATACGGTCGACTGTTGGATATAGGCACCCCTCCATGCCTCGCCACATAAATCAAGCCCAAGATTCTTCTTGATCAACTTTCACTAAGTTTGCATCGATCCATCATATTTATCTACCAAGTTTTCATAAAACATCCAGTCAGAGAGTATGATTTCAAAAGCAAATTTCTCAGATTCTAAACGTTCAACAGGCTGAATGTTGTCCTTGTCTTTGGCATTTACCTTACTGTCTGTCGTACAGGCCAAGTTCTGTATCAAAAGACCCAGTTACATACAGGTGTCGGATATTTCCAGTTTAAACGGACAATTTTAAGTTCATTGTCATTCCAGCAGTAGGTGTAATGTAACTACTGGCATGACGGAGAGCGTTCATCGTTGTGATGTTAGATGGCAATAAATGCTAATAATATGTCGGTAGGTACTCAGGCTATTTGTATTGAGTAAAGCCGTGCAAGAGCAAAATTTGCATTCCCACAATAGTCCTAAGTGAATGTTGGTTACCGCTGCTCCATGGGGCATTTCTGAAAAGGAAATCCGTGGCCCTAGAACTCAAAGAGCAACTGAAAGAATAGTGAGTGAGTTTTAGTCTAAAAAAATTATATGGAATTTGACCAAAAAAGATACAGATATCGCCTTTTACATGTGAAAGAGTTTTATAGCCTCAGATATGTTAGCTGACCATATTTTTTATTATTGATAGGCTCGCGTTTGACTTCATCTGATGGTAAGCGATGATGTGGTCGATAATGGAGCATGCTTGCCTTGGATTAATCTATTCACTCTTGACTTAAAGACCCCTAAATTGTCGCTATCAGGAAACACAGACTCCGGCAGGGATTCCACTCCTTGGCTGAACGAAAAATGAGTTCTCAAAACGCTTTGTACGTTATAATGTTCCCTAACATGTCGCGCAACGCTAAAACGACGCTGCAACTTTGTCCAGTGTCCTGCAACTTGCCCTTCAAAATTGTACAATGCATTCAGGGCTATATTTCACAGAGGCACCATGCCGGTGCGACCAGTCGCTGTTACCAACAAAATGTATAAAGCTCAATAGAGAGTTACTCACCTGGTGTCCGTTTGGTTGCGCAACCGATTTGGTGGCGCGACCAGCTCAAGGTAGTTCAGCGCTATATTTCACTAGGACACCATGGCGGTGCGACTAGGTATTGTTGACCAGTGTCCCGGTGAAATATAACTTCAAGAAATCCCAAGCGTAGTCCGGATGCGGTCAAAACTTAACTTAATAACATTCATGCCATCAATTTGTCCATACTATAGCTACTTATTTATACATATAGCCACAATGAGTTCGTCATTAATCCTCGCCGTTATTTCCTCCCATAATGAAACAATTTGCGTGGCATTGCGCAGGAGTGGACCTCCATAACGGGCGGGCTGCGCGCGGCATCGCGACAATGATCACTTATTATTTATGAGGTTTATGGCCACGCGCCACTGGGCTCCATTGTCCACCATGAATAACAATCGTAATGGCAACTGCGTTTGGCACTGTTATAATTGATATATTACTTACTAGCTGCTGTCAGCGGCTTTGCCCGCGTGATAGTAGGAAAATAGTCCAACGGAAAATATTTGCGGGATAAAAAGTATGCTGTGTGCTAATCCAGGACATGGTCTACTCGTGTACCAAGTGTCAAAGAATCAGCATGTTGCGAAAAAAATAAGGACTTTTCGGGAGATTCACGTTTAATTTTCTTTGTGTTCTATTTTGTAGCGAAAAAAAAATGCTACCACTCATATACCTACTTATATATTTTTAATTTTGTTGTTAACACAAGCGCGCAGCACCCAATATTTTGGTATACTTACTTATTCTATCATAGGTTTTTTTTTTTTAAATTCTGTCATTAATTTCAGATCTTGTATTGTTTTATTCGTATTGTCTTTTGAAAATAACAAAATTAATCGTAATATGGTGGTGAAAAGTGTTCCATATTATTGATTTTTTCGCTACAAGTAGTTTTAACACACATCAGAGACATCCACAAACACCAGACAATAAACAAACATCCAGAGATCCAAACATCCATAATTCCATACATACAAACTTCCATACAAGCTTTCACGTTTATAATATTAGTAGGATAAATAGACGTTTCACCATGTCACTCCTTTTGGTAGTGTCGTTTATAAAGTTTTCCTCATCGTGCTCGTTAGACATAGTGCCTTCATCAGGAAACATTCTTCAAATGAAACAATAGTCTTTTAAAAATAATGATTTGAATATGTAAGAACTCAATACGTCCGTATACGCCCAGGTTGACATCACCAACTCTTGTGTGTCATCCTTATGCAGTTGGTACTGATGCAATTTGTTACACAATCAGAAACAGAAAGCCAAAGATGGGAGCCATGGGAGGTCAAAGAAAAGATGGATGGATTGTGTGAGGTGTGATATGAAAGAAAAAGGACTAAGGGCTATATTTCACCGGAACACCATGAACTGGTCGCGCCACCATGGTCTCGGTGAATTATAGCCATTAGTGATAGTGTGACGGGTGATAGGACAGAATGGAAGAAAAAACCTGTTGCGCCGACCCCAAGTGATACCTATAAGGCAAGGACAAGGGCAGGAAGAAGAAGAATCAGAGTATGTTAATCAGTATTTGAGAGGGAAGACGGTTGCCTGCTGCTATGGTTGCAGGATATTTCGAAAGAGTCGCCGTGGCTCTGGAATGAAAAGAGCTACTAAAGGAATACAAGTTGGTTTAAGTCGATAAAACTCTGGAGTACATGATGGTTCGTTTTTCGATTTAATGACGGCCCAAGAGATGCTTGCTTTGATTGAAAAATGCCTGGAGTTTTGATCTTAGGCTGAAATCAGTCGGACTGTATCGAAGTGACCGCGCGCGGTCGATATATTTAACTAGTAAGCGATCGCTACAGATATCTGCATTATCAGGAATGCCCTCACAGATGAGCTCCGGAGATTGTTCGAAAAAAATACAACGGCCCTGAAACGCAAACGGCAACTGAAGAAAAACTGATAGATTTTAGCAGTAAAAGTCTGACACTTCTTTCTCTGTTCTTTCGCTCCACATAGAGCAGGAGGAGTCATTAAGATTACCCACTAAAAAAAAGGAAAAATGGCTGCTAAATATAAAAATTTCATGCTTTTGGTTCTCTGTTTAATATCTTGTTCTATCTAAGGACGGAGATAGCCGTCAAAAATCAGAATCAATCGGAAATCTTTCACGCTGACGTGACGCTTTGAACTTAGTGCCAAAGCAATATTTATTCTAACGGCATATTATTCCCACTACGCTTATATTTTAGCCATAAATTACAAGCTATAAACTGAAGTGGGAATAGGTTGCGATGAATCAGAGGGCTTTTCGCCGAAATGGTGCTTCGGTTGTGGATTCAACGATAGCAACTGATGACTATTTATGGTCGATAGGCATTGTTCGATCGGATTTTTTTTTGTTTTCAGGCGGGAAATTGTCAAATAACTTAGCTTGTGCTGAGGCCTTACCATGACTTGTTAAAATGTCAAACATTCTATTTGCGAGCGAGATAAAGGAATAGAGCTATATGACGTTTTTATTGCCCCGCATGCGTAACCCTCGCGATTACCCTTTTCATACAAGTATAAAATTTATTGTAATGCGTGGAATACTCACGCGCGACGCGGGGTGTGATCTCAGATAGCAGCCCCGTGCACAGGAACCCGCGCGATTCAATAACGCGCTCGTGCGCAGTAAGATAGAATCCAGCTCTTGCGTGTGGAACCCGCACCAAAGTTCTTACACCCTTTGACAAAATTTTCTTTAGGGTTGCCTCGGATATAACTCGCTAGAGGTAAGACGAGCGCGAGATCGGCTCATCCTAACTTGCAAGACGCTCCGTGGCACTGTTGACGCGCCTGATTTTTTTACTGTGCTGGCTCGTCTCTTGGTCCCGGACAAAAGGCTAGTTGCCGTAAAAAATGTAATTAATCTTTTAGATCATTAAAAAATAAGGGACACGTATTTTTTTATTTGTAAATTAAACCAAAAATGACAAAGATATAGCCCATTAAAGTTACGTGTTAAGTCATGGCGTGCTGCATTTTTTCGCGCTTATTTTGACCCTGGAAACTACCCCATTACTGCCGCGGCAAGAAGCACAGAATGTTGGCTGTGTCTCAGTGTCGCACTATTGCCCGTGTTTGTTTAATGCTCTAAACCGTGATCAGTCTCCAATAGGTAACTCGCACTTTGGCTGCATTAAATGATCTCTTGGACTTATTCAACAAACGGTTTGTTTGCGAATGAATGGAAAAGGATTTTATTGGCATGACAGAAGTACTGTGAGAAGGATTGATGTACGTGTTGTTTTACTTTTATTTACTTATACTTTTTGTTCTTTTTTTTTTCTTGTTTAGTTACTGTAATTGGTTGTTCAACAGTTGTAATTAATAAAATAAATAAATAAAGGTTCGAGGTATATCAAGAAAAGAATACCTGGAAGAAGTTGGGGGAGGCCTTTGCCCAGCAGTGGGACAGTATAGGCTATTATCATATTAATATTGCCAGCGCCAGGCAACTAACTCGTAGTTGTCTGGCATTTCGCTGAACTGGACCTTTTTTGGCGCAAACGTGTGTCGTACAATGTTAGTTTTTGTTTTTTTTTGTTTTATGTTTGTCTTAAGTTTTTGTTGTCTACAATGTTTTGTGCGCCAAAATAAATACTTTTCTTTCTTTCAAATGTAAAAAATAATTCAGCAAACTACGGAGCCCCCACAGGTCCGATGCCCGGTAGGGCCACGGAGATTTTCTGAAAGGGAAACCGTGGTCCTAGAATTCAGGGGCCAACTGGAGGTCCAGGTGTGGTGTAGCGCTCTGTGGTGGACCATAGAGAGCGAGACTTCCCCCGCTCTATGGTGTATCATTTCCCACCCCCTAAATAAAACGGTGTATCAACTTGTTTCTTTAGTCTTTGTTTGTTATTCCCATAAGTGTCCTTAGAGGGTTGACATAACAGTATTTTTTTGAGGTCTGAATTTAGACCTCCGATACCAACTCAATTTTAATCGCCGACATTGTCTCTCGACGAAGCTTGCTAATCTGTAGTCTATTGTCAGCCAGTGCCGTACCCTACAGGTGTGCATTTCAGGTGTTGAAGTAGTAGTCTGACAGTGGGTGATACAAAATTTTGATAAAAACTGTTGCATGTCCAAGACTCTGTCTAATAAACGTTGTAGATAGGAAATTCCGTTCCGGTAACAATTATTTTTATTTCGCTTCAAATAAATATACGACTATACTAAGTAATTCGCGTGTCTGTGTTTACTTACACCTAACAGCGCCGATTTCACCCGAGTTCGCACCAGGCGATCGTTCTACATAGATGTAATAGATTTCAATAACAACGTTGGTTCTGATGCTGCTAATCTGTATAATACCCTAGATAACGAGAATACGCGTGTCTGCTGCGAGGCTGGCATTGTAATTTGTACATAGATAAACGGTCTTGTCGCATTGTCACATTATGTACATGACATATATTTATGTACGCACAATCTCTTACATAACTTACATAAACCGCATACGTCAGTGCGCAGACGCGCGGAAATTAATTAAAGGCTACTTCTATACACATAGTGACAACAAGACAAAAGAGAATTTACAAAATGATTCTTTGCTATGTTTTTGTGATGACCAGGTTTGCACTGTACTTTGTAGACCTTGACTTGAAACTAGTCATCTTCGATAGAATGCATAAGACTAATTTGTCTTCGATAGAATGCATAAGACTAATTTGTCTTCGATAGAATGCATAAGACTAATTTGTGTTTTTTGAGTCCTTCGAACCGGATCCTTTTTCAGATTTTTTCATTAGTTTTCCTAATACGCTCTATACGAGGCCAATGATAGAGCGGTATAACCAAATACTGGTCAGAAAAAATCTGGTTTTTATAACACCGACACGAAAAGAAGTAGTTATCCTTATTTTACGAAATCATTGTCGTTTAAAAAGGCACTAAGTTCAATAAATATTTATTTTACTTGCGATTGTCGTGATAGGAGTGTAACTGGTAAAGTACAGGATACAGATCAACCGCAATGCTAACAGATAACATCTTGAACTAATTTTTTTTTCCATCCAGTTTCTCAAACATTTTACTAAGCTGTATTGTACGACGTTGCAGGCCAGGCATCGGCTACGCCAGCGTGGGGCTACAGCACTCGCGCTCGGCTGTGCTGCACGCGCAGGTCCCGCCACACTACCGGCCCGTCATGCCGCCGCACGCGCTGCTCAACAGCGCCTCCAGCGGGAGCGTTCCGCACGCGCAGGTACACAAGAGTTCATAGCTTCTTTGACAATCGCCAACGCCAACACTGGACCACAAGTGCTATCATTATCTCTGCTCTCGTTTGTAGCAGAGTCAGCAAACTGTGAATTAAATCTTTTATTTAAATTAAAGTACTTTTTTAATTAAATTAAAGTACTAGCTTTTGCCGGCGGCTTCGTCCACGTACATAAAATATAGCCTATGTCACTCAGGAATAAAGGAGCAAGTGCTAAAATTTTTGCAATCGGACCAGTACTTTAGAGATTACCTCCTTCAAGCAGAGATTACCTCTTTATTATATTAGTGTAAGATAACTAGTTACATTTTCTTCAAATCAGACACTTTTAAAGCGGTAGAGGTAGTGAGAGCACTGGTTGCCCGGGGACCGGACTGGGTTGTAGGTTATGGGTCCAACAAACAGGCAAGCACCTTGTGTAATTTTGTGTAGCGTTAACAAAACATTAGGACACCTCTATCAGACGAGATTTTCTGTGATCCCCCTCTGTTGCAACAATCGACAGGTCAGCTATCTGAAGCCTGGGATGATTTCCCAAGTCGCTTCCGAGTGGTGATCATAAAGATAGAAGAGATAATCTTGATGCGAGACAGTTTGTTCTCATAGTCTTCATTGTTGACAGTGTCATGTGTCAGATTACCCACTCGTTACCGTGTATTACTAATCGCTTGTTAACTGTGGGAACCGAACCACTCTCAACGATACCTCAATATGCCATTTGAATTCAATTAGCCAACAGTATTGACAATAAAGATCGCTCACATAATGAGTTTCTTGACTCGGATAGGTAATTGTTGTTACAAGATAGTTGACGCGGGGTCCTCTACACGCGTGAGCTTGTTTCTTAGGCTTACTGTTCACGGACGCGCAGCTTCATAGACGCATATTTGTCATCATACGCTTGGTGTACTCTTGCTCACAGCTTATGTACTATGAAACTCTGTGAATGAAGTGGCAACGACACGAAGGCTCGACGTTCCTCGACACATATGCGTCTATGAAGCTACGCGTGCGTGAACATTAGGATTAACGTGGTGTCCTACATAGGCGATTCAACGCTATCGCGATCACGAAGCGATGCGGCGCGATGCAACAAACAATTAAGACTATAAAGGTGGCCTACCTGACCAACCATACGTGGGTGCGGTACGACGATGAACGAAGCAAAGCGGTCGAAAGTAGTTGGTTTGAGAACTTTGTGCGAGCTAAAAACACCAAATAACATTACAGGTGGGACCCCGCGTCCACTTCAAACTCCAGCCTCAGCAAGCGATCATTCCGGAGAAGAAGAAGTCTCCCCCGTCATCCCTGACGAACGGCAATGGCAAGAGCATCCGGCCGCAGTCGTTCACGCCGGGGCTCAAGCGCTCCAAGTCGCTGACGTCGGCAGACGCGCTGGCCAGCGGCATGGCGGCGCTCGGGCTCGCAGCTGATGCTGGAGACCTGGGCAACTTCCCGCCCGAGATACAGGAGTGTATCGACAAGGCTCTCGAAGGTGAGTCTACCTAGCCTACACACATGAACATCCGGCCGCAACGCTTGAGCTTCAGCGTGAAAGAACGCTGAAACTCAAGCGTTCCAAGTAACTGACATTGGCCGATACACTGGTCAGGATTGTTGTCTTATGTGCCTACCTAAACTAACATCCGGCGGAAGTTAGTTTAGATATTTTTGACGAATTAGGTGGATTTTGAGTCAGTAATTTGAATAAGTTCAATAATGTGGAATTTCCGACTTAATAATGCTCCCATACATTAAAAATCATAATGCACTCTGACGAAGAAGGATTAAATGCGCGAATGGCATGGCATTTTGGCCGAAACAAAAAAGCGCCACCACAAAAAAAAGCTAGAAGCGGCTTCAAGCTTTTTTTTTTGTGGTGGCACCGCCGCACACTTCTTCTTCTTCTTCCTGCCCTTGTCCCATTTTATTTGGGGTCGGCGCAACACGTTTTTTTCTTCCATTCTGTCCTGTCACTCGTCACACGAGCCACAAAAAAAGGACGCCTTAAAAAGAAGCTTGAAGCGGCTTTTTTTTGTGGCCCGTGTGCGGGGACACTAAGTTCACCATAGTTACTTGTTATGTATTGTCCGTCAGATCCGAACGCAGTGTGCGCTCGCACGCTGATGGACGCGGTGGGGCACCTGGTGTCGCGCGCGGTGGAGTCTCCGCGCTACGCGCTGCCGGCGGCGCGGCGCTGCATCGCCGTGGTGGAGCGCGAGAACACAGAGACCTTCCTCGAGTCGCTGCTCAACACCTGCCAGCAGTGGTACCACGACAGAGACAAGGTACGCTCACAGAGCTTATAGAGATACAGGAGCTAGGTGGAAAGTCACGCAAGCTCTGGGATGCGGGACGCTGATCTGATATAACTATCAAATGCTGATTTAGTGATTGTGGTGTTCCAGTTGTTGGGTTCGACGGTGGGCGGCGGGCGGCCGCGCCTGATGGCGTTCCTGTCGTTCCTGCTGGAGATGTACTGCCAGCTGCGGCGCCGCGCCATCCAGCGGCGCGGCGCGTCGGCGCAGCCCGGACAGGTGCTGCTCACGCTCATCTGCAAGTGCTGCGAGGACTGCATCCGCCAGCCCGTGCCCTCGGCCAGCGATGTGAGTCATGAACATCCTAGTATCTAGGGTACTAAAAGAATGGGTGTGATGGGTGAATGTGACAAAGAATATACCTTTTTGTTGGTCTTTTTGTCTTGATGTCCCGTTCAAGAATGAAACGAAACTAAGGCCGCTTATACGCACTAAAAAAATTTCAGTGTCTGCTACAGGTAGGACCAATTTATCATGTACACGATAAGGATGTTGTCGGATCTAGGCACGAAAATTTGGTTCTGCCTCACGTACACCGCCCCTTTACCACATCGCAACACCGCAGCAACTTCACTCTACCCCTCGCGCAAACAAGATCTTTTTCTTGGTCACCGCCGAAACAGTGTAGGGTACACAGTTTGTGTAGAAATGACACGGATTCTTACATAGGCTCGGCGACTTTTCTTAACGCGTACAAGTGGCCAAGCTGATACCGAATATTTTTAGTTTAAGCACTCTTGATGACAACAGTTCTTATTTAGATAATGATAAAAAGATGGAATTTTGTGCAGAGGTGAACTAAGTATATTTTGGATTGCAGACGGAGAACCTATTCTTCGTGCTGACGTACATCGGGCGTGACCTGGAGACGCAGCTGCCGGGCGAGCTGGAGCGGCTGCTGACGGCCGTGCGCGACGCCTTCCTCAACAGCGCCGCCGCGCCCTCCATCCGCCGCACGCTGCTGCAGCTCATCGAGCTGCACGCGTCGCGCTGGCAGCTGCCGGGCTGCGCCGTGCTCTACTACTACCCTTCCTCCAAGTAGTGCCTGTCCACTTGACGACGAGCGCCCGCACACGCCGCACATGTAAAAATCTCATTGTGACAACAAAACTCAAGTGTCAAGCCCAAGCTTCAGGAAAACTGACAGTTCACAACGTCTTAGCTGTCTCAGTGAGATGTTTACAGAATAGACAGGACCATATTCGGCTGTCACTTGCATTGGCCATCGCTCCATGTGCAAGCTACATTATTACACACCAGATTGGAAGACATTGGCCATCGTTTTGTGATGCCCACTGACACGTTTGGGTTGTATAGTCCTGTGTCTTGTGCTCTTTACTGAACAGCACGTTGTTAGAACCAATGCTGACTTCAAGGAAATGCTGCTCAGCTTATAGACAAAGCAACGCTGGTAGCTCGATCGTTTGTTGTGATGAAGGAATTCCATAATCAGTGTCTCTGTCACCAGATGAGGCTTGGTGAATGATTTGGTCCTCTTGTACGGAGAAACGACTGTATTGTAGTACATATAACTTTAATGCGCATGCGTGTACATTTGGTAGGTACTATTATTACTGTAACCAAATTCCCAGTGTTTCATATTGAACTTTGGGGAGATTAACTTGCAAAGCCTGCTTCTTACACTTTTGTTAGCCTTGAGTCCGAACTGAACGTTGCGTTGCGTTACGATTAGAAGCCTTATGTTTCACGAGTGACGTGTCATTATTGCGTTGCCTCTTAATCGTGTTGCGAAATGATAGTTTACGCGATGCGGTTCCTGATGCGATGCCCAATCAGAGCTTGACGCATCAACGGTTCAGTTTGGACTGAGCCTTAGTTTGTAAAGCTTTAGCGGGAACGTTGGTTCTTATGTGTGAAGGGTACCTTGCATGGTTATCTAAGTGTTCAGGGAACTACCATATTGTAGCTTCACAAGGTGGCAAGTTCCCTGATGTACCGTATTGTATCTTAAGTTAGCAAGTACCGCATAATGATTTAGCTCTTGGCGACTGCTGTTTGGTGGTGGTTGTATCTTCTTAACTTCTTTTTATATGGCGACAAAGTTTAAGCTTTCGAGTTGTCGCCCCCCCCCCCCCCCACATAATATCTAAAATAAGTTAAACCAATTTTGGTCCTTCGGTCCTACCGTGAGGACCACTTCGGAGGGGTACGTTGTAATTCTATAGGAAGTAATTATGTTAGATTAGTATACAAAGGTTACAAGCATTTGTTGTAGTGTTTGATTTGTTTCAGTTTGACCTTCATAGCGTTGCGTTAGTTGTACAGGAGGTCTCTAATTGTTGTCCCTTATACGTATCGTAGGCATGATGCTGCCATAAGCTCATTTTTTGTGCCTTTAAAGATTTTAGTAGTTCTAGACACGTTCTCTGCGCTCTCGAGACATAATAGAAAGTATTTTGTAATATTTATCGGACGTAGGACGCGCTCGGGAGCGAAAGAACGTAACGTAATTAAAATGTAAGGTGTAGTCTTAGCTTAAGGTGGATTTAGTAAACGCAAGATATGCCTTGAAAGTATTAAAAAGTACGTGTAACATAAGTAGTAGGACAAAATGACGATGTACATTACTGTACGTTCTTCGCATAGTATTTGGTGCATTGTACCCTTTGTCGGTCGTGTCTAACTGCAGTGGCGCCATCTTTACCTTACCGCTTGTAGTTATCGCTTGCCTAGACATGCTTCGGGTCAAGCCCGCACTATACGTTATGCACTCTGGTGTTAGTTTATTTTTCTATTAGTATAAACATCCCAATTATGAAAATTATCATTCTATTACATTATAGATGAATCGTTATCAGCTTTCTTACACAAAGATCATATGAGTATGACTGAACTTCCTAAGTATGAAGTGTTTCAATTTATTATGCTTGTGATATTATAAATTTAAGTTATGTAATCTCTGATATCTCTTCTGTCCTAACCAAAGACTGTACTGATGATGTGGAGATTCATTATAATAATTAACAAAAGTGTAAACTCAATTGTTGTTGAAGCTGGACCAAATTATCTTCGTGCGTCGCGCGCGGCTCTGTAACCGCCGCGGGCGACGCAACACTTCAGTGACTATTATAAGTTCATTTAGTTGTAGACCTATGTCGGATCACCATTATCAAACTAATAATTTTTTTAAATATTAGTTAATTACATTTTATGGAAAAAGTTAAAAAAGACCATAAAACTTTTCGTTATTACTATGCATTCGTAGCAATATAAGGTAATGGTATGTTTGTAGAAAAGTTGAAAAATATAAAAAAAATGGTGCTAACAAAAATATTGGTGTATTGTATATTATTTTATTAGAACACGGGCAATAACATTGTTCTCGTTACCGCTATAATTTTGTACGAATAAAAACATAAAAATGATATATAACCAATAAATTATATAAATACAATAATTGTTTTTATTTAAAATATTATCCTTAGCTTTATATAGACTGACAGTCACACAGTCGCTCATAGACACAGTGTTCAGCGGCTTCGCTCCCACTCTACCCTACTGCACCCTACTATACCTTACTCTACCCTACTCTACTCTATCCTACTCTACTACTACCCTTCTCTACTACTGCCATACTCTACTACTACCCTACTCTACTGCTACCCTACTCTACTACTACCCTACTCTACTACTACCCTACTCTACTACTACTCTACTCTACTACTACCCTACTCTACTACTACCCTACTCTACTAATACCCTTCTCTACTAATACCCTACTCTACTAATACCCTACTCTACTAATACCCTACTCTACTAATACCCTACTCTACTAATACCCTACTCTACTAATACCCTACTCTACTAATACCCTACTCTACTAATACCCTACTCTACTAATACCCTACTCTACTAATACCCTACTCTACTAATACCCTACTCTACTAATACCCTACTCTACTAATACCCTACTCTACTAATACCCTACTCTACTAATACCCTACTCTACTAATACCCTACTCTACTAATACCCTACTCTACTAATACCCTACTCTACTAATACCCTACTCTACTAATACCCTACTCTACTACCTTTGTACGTATGTTCACAGATATCTCAGTCAATTATGGACCGATTTTGAAAATTATTTTTTTTGAATGAAAGTTTATACTTACAAGTTGGTCCCCTAAAAATATTGTTATGATCTGATCATGAACTTCGAAGATATGGAATAGAACTCCTCATAGGTTCACAGCAGAACTGTTGTTACAAAAAAAAAAAACTGAAAAGTACAAAATAACTTTAATTTCGGAAGTTGGTGTTAAATAACGAAGAGACAAAACTATTAATGTCCCCGCACACGAGCCACAAAAAAAATCTGCCACAAAAAAACGTCGCCACAGAAAAAAGCTAGAAGCGGCCACAAAAAAAAAAGCTGAAAGGCGCGACAGCTTGTGGTCATGCGTGCAGAATCATACCATTATGAGTTCATACTCTGACGAAAAAAGATTAAATGCGCGAATGACATGGCATTTCGGCCGCCACAAAAAAGAAAGCCAGAATCGGCTTCAAGCTTTCTTTTGTGGCGGCACTGCCGCACACGAGTCACAAAAAAAAGTCGCCTCCAAAAGGCTTTTTTTATGGCCCTTGTGCGGGGACACTTATAGAAACACCAACTTCAGAAATTAAAGTACAAAGTACTTTTCAGTTTTTTTTTTATCGTCGATGTCGGTTATATTTTTTTTTGACCACCGTATATCTATGGAGATGTCAGTAAACCGCTAGCAGTCAGAGCCCAGGCTTTTTTATTTTTTTAACTATTGCTTATTTGCAATGCAATTGTAATGGTAAGTATAGTGATGTTATCGTTGATAGCAAATCGCATTAGTTTATTAATCTTTCGAAAACCGTAAGACATTCACTTGGGGTTTAAATAATGAATTAAGAGCAAAAACATGATTATTTTAAAAATACAAATCATAATACATATACATCTATCCGACTCAGTGAGCAAACATCATCAACGTATTGTCGAGGTTTCTCTTGCGTGGTTTAGTTTTGGTAAGTAGATAAAACTCCACGCAGCCTACTTACACTGCGTACAAGTGTGTACATTGAGAAAAATTTCTGAAAAGGATACGACGGTATGAAAATACGTATGTAAGTATGTCGAAAAAATTTTGAACAGCAGCATCAAAATAAGCTAGAACTCTGCTGATTCTGCAACAAAAAACCGGCCAAGAGCGTGTCGGGCCACGCTCAGTGTAGGGTTCCGTAGTTTCCCGTCCGTCAAAATAAGTGTACCCACTAATGAGTTCAAAAAAATGCTTGCATATACGATTATACTACAAACTTAGTCCAGAAATTATTTTGTAGAAAGTCCTTAAAAAGTTTTACTTTTCAGAATTTTTTCATATTTTCTAAACTTATGGTTCAAAAGTTAGAGGGGGGGAGGGGACACATTGTTTTTTTTTTTGCGATTATTTCCGAATTGATTGACATTATCAAAACATGATTTTAGTAAACCCTTATTCATTTTTAAATACCTATCCAACAATATATCACACGTTAGGGTTGAAATTAAAAAAAAAATCACTTCCTACTTTACATATGGGGTGCTACCCTAATAAAACATTTTTTTTCCAATTTTTATTTTACCACTTTGTCGGCGTGATTGATATACATATTGGGACCAAATTTCAGCTTTCTAGTGCTAACGGTCTCAGAGATTAAGCGAGGACGGACAGACAGAGATGGCGAAACTATAAGGGTTCCTAGTTGACTAAGGAACCCTAAAAACAGTTAGTATTGGCGTTGCGCTTATTATATCAATAGATAGAGCCTCTATTTAAAACTTGGGGAAATAGTCTACAATATATAATTTAAAACAACCACAATCTAATATACATATACTATTGTCTGTGCGATAAAAGAACCGTCGTGGCGTAAAGTGAAAACAACATTAAAGATTTTAAGTAGCAACACAACCCAGCCATCCGTCAAATGCCAAACGTCATATAATGTTTGTTTATTATGTTATTTTATTGTGATTTTTAATTGAAATCTTCATAAATGTGATAAAAAATTTCACTGAGCTGTAAGGGAAATAATATTTAATATATTACAGTTTTGCCAAAGATAACAAATGGCAAATCACACCATTATTGATCAAAACAAAGTCACGAACTTGGAAAACATTGGTATGCTGTTTTATTGGTACGTAACACTTTTATTTTAAGGTTTTTATACCTCCTAGGTGAACTCTTATCCCTGTTATCTCCAAATATAAATAAATTAAACGGAAATTCATTTAAACATGACGATATTTGTTTATTTTGTTTTGGTCAATATTTTCGATGGCTTGTATAAAAAGTATTGATACTTTAAATTTATAATGCATTTCGACTAACTTAGAATATTTTTTTTCAGGCTTGAGTAAGGATACAGTAACTAAAATTAAAAGGGGCAAGTGCGAGTCGGATTCGCGCACTGAGGATTCTGTACAAATTTACCTATGAAATCAATGCTCGAATTGAGTTTCGAAGATTTTTCCGAATTGCAAAATTTTCTTTTTTTTTTTGTGGTGGATCTACAAATTTACAATTTTCAGATTTTTCCCTGTACTTGTTCTATGAGACCTTGATTTATGCCAAATTTCAGGATTCTAGGTCAACGTCACCCCTTTGAACTCTCATTCCCTTTAGTATCGAAATATATGTTTTTTTGCGATATAAACGGCCGTATCTTTTTTTTCCGTTAACTCAGAAGTCTGATTTTTTCACAACTTTAAAAAATCGCAGATTTGAGTGTATGGTTTTAATTTTAACTTGATACCTCCAAGCGTTCTCGAGTTAAAGGGTCTTAACAGATAAACAAACGGACAACCAAGTGATCCCAAGGATCTTCTATACGAGATGGGCTTACAGGCTAAATAGATTTTTTACGAAGCAACATTACAAATTCTGAAGTGTACTTTATTTACATAGTCATTAAGTTCATATTTTTCATTGATTAGCAAAAGGGAAAAATGTACCGAGGAAGACAACGAGAAAGTGGTAGTGTGTCCCATTTTTACCTTTAAATTTAACTAGGGTAAACATAAACTTGCTATTAGCTACAGTATTCTAGTCAGTGACAATAGACCGATCCCAGTCAAAGTGTTAGAACCATTTTCGTTGGCACTGGGTAAGTGGTCGTTGGTGGAACCTACCTAGATAGGCAGTACAGCAGTTTCTTCACGCTATTTTCCTTTACCGGTTCGTGTTTGCATTTAAATGTTCATCATCATAACAATCGAAAGACTTCCACTGTTCGACATAGGCCTCCCCCAGGTGTCGCCACAATTAACGGTTTGTTACTCATTACGCAAAAACTTATAAACGGATGAATTTAATTATAGGTAAACGTTGCAATAATATAGCTTACAACCTATATTTTTGCTAAGTTTCATCACGTGAGCAAGTTCAATAAATAGACTACTAATATTATAAATGCAAAAGTTTGTGAAGATGGATGGAGGTACTCGTATGTACGGATGTGTCGTGCAAAAACTACTAGACAGATGAACTTAATCATAAACATTTCAATAATATAGCACATAAGCTATAGCTTTGCAGTTTCATTAGGTGAGCAAATTCAGCCAATAGGATAATTTTTATTATAGGGTGAAGCCGCTAGAAGAAGCTAGTCTAATATAGTTTCAAAATATCAAGATTTAACAGTCGCGCTATAATGACGTCACAATGTTGCTTACATGACAAAAACGATATTTATCTACAGCAGCGCCCTCAAATCCCACGATGGTTTACTTTCCGCACAAACTCTATCAATAGACAGGACATAGCGAACAAAAGTCCAAATCCGATACCCACTCGTTACTTGTGTACAAGCACAGAGCATCTAAACCGCTCAGTCTAGGCATTCAAAGCTAGATGGCGTCACTGAGAGATAGGATGACAGTTTTTCTAAGACATTTTTCCTGATAGCCACTCTATTGTATCTCTTTAAATCTCTTTGGCCTTGCTTTGGCCACAATACAGTATTTTTGGTATTTTTGTGATGAAAAAATGTTTCGACGTATTTTTTTTTTAAGTTTTTTGTTTCATTAATTTTACAAACCAATTGAGCCAAAAGGTACGTGTTCAAAACTAACAAAGTTGACACAGTCTACTTTGACAGGTGCGATTGAAACCATAAAAAAAACAGAATTAGCAAACCGGTACTGTAAATAAAATTACCATTTACTCGAAAAAAAAAAAAGCTTAGATTCATGTATATTTTAAGAAAACACTTATAAGCAAGTAATATACCTAGTTGAAATGGTTTTAGAAACAAAATAACTTTGTATACTTCACACCATTGTGCAAGTTAATTTATAGTTTCTGAACACGCGTTGATTCTGATTGGACTATAGCTTATCACTAGCTTCTTGCTAACTTCACGCCACTGACAGTTCATACGTTTGGCTCGCCCTTCGCCCTTCGCTTGAGTTCGCTTTGTTGTTCCTCGCAGTTGCCGACGAACTAGTTTTGCGCCTTGTCGCGAGCGTGTGATGTGACCTGTTGATTTATTACTCATCGTGTTTTTGTGCTATTGTCTGTGATAAAAAATTACATGATGCTGTTTAAAAATGTAATGAGAGGTGCGCGTTGAGTGTTTGTGTGTTCAGTGTAAAATGGGTTTGATAACTTCAAGGGAGCAGACAATGTTGGACGGGCCGGTGGCGTCGGCCAAGAGTCACCATGTACGGCAGCCGTCGACGAGGAATCGGACGAAGCCCCCGATGCCGGATCGAGATGAGTTGGAGAACCGTTTCGTCAAAGTTTTGGTGAGTGTTTGCACCGAATTTTGCCGGCATTATGTTTACAAACATAACATTGTTTACCGTGTGAACGGCAGACGTTACTTTAATTACGCGACTGCGGCGCTCGCGACAATGTTTAAACATTAAAGAGTAAACAATGCGGCTGATAATAGTAAATAGTCGTCAACAACAAATCTATTGAAGATAAATTACGGATATAATACCGGATTTATTAGGCTATTTGGTCCATGTGTCGCAGGGGTGGGTCTTCTCACCACTGCGGCAAATTTACGGGATTCTTATTTGTTTTTCTTTCCGAAATGTGTTTTCGTGACTGAAGGGAGCAGTGGAAAGCATTTGCATGTGATTCTTGGTAGCTGTTAAAGTTATTTATCATAAAACTGAGCACAGACTGACAGTGTTGACTGTAGCTAGCACAGTTTCCTGTCTTTGTTATGTTTTCCTGCAGTATTAATAATACTGTCCAATGGAGTCAGCCTGTCGTGTCTATATTTAGCTATTGGATGGACCAAACTCAGTAACATTGTCTTAAGGCAAATTTACTGTACATTAGAAGTAAAGTTTCCAAATAATGAAAATGTCTGATAAACAAAAAATACTAACAATCAGTTGTTAACAACTTCAATAACATAAAAACTAAATAATAAGTACAAAAAACAAAATCAATTTGTGTTATTCACTGATCATTTAACAACATATAAAGTAAATATTGAGACTAACTTAGCATGTGGCTTTGCCCTTGTGAAACTTGAAAATGATCTAATATTGATTATATATTTAATGTAGTTAACAGAATAATACTTATTTTTGTCCAGGTTATATGTGCCAAGTTCCATTCAAAGTCATTCAATTATTCAGGGCTAATCATTCACAAACATTCCATCTTACATATTTTAACATTTCTTCACAAAACTAGACCTTTTTCTAGGACAACCTTTTACTATAATCCGCTATTTGTTTTACAGTATTTCGGACATAGTCACACAGTACTAACTTCTATACATTTGTAGGTACATCAACATGCAAAAAAATCCTTTTATTTTAAACTTTAATGTTTAGAGATTTACATTTATTTTACTGTTAATTCACGCTATATACTCACACTAACAGTAACACTTTAACAGTGTGCTCATGTTATGGCAAAATTCTAGCGTCTTTCTAAAAATTTTAATCAGTGTAAAAAATTCCTCCAAAACTTATTTATGATAAATATGAATTAATTAATTAAAATAACCTTCCTCAACAAACGGGCTAACAAACACAAAAAAAAGAAAATTGATAACAGTAGTTTCTTAGATTACCACATACAAACAAAACAAATTCTTCAGCTTTTAATATTAGTGTACAGTTTTTTTTTTTTTCGTTGGGTAAAAATAATCCAAATGACATCTCCCCCGCCCTTGGGCGGAGCTGATGAGACTTTTACTAACTAAAAACCCCACACCGTTCCTTCGTTATCTTACATACCAGGGCCGAGCTTTCCTTTTGGAAGTAGACCCCTGGCCTCAGCAGGCGTCGACCCTGCTGGGCTCCTACTTTGAATTTCTGACAATTGCCTATTTACATTATACTCTTCAACCTAAAAAATGTGTGTCCCAAAAACAATGATATTAAAAGAGTTCCCATTCAAAAAGTTCCAACTGTACAATTGCATTGTCTATAGATGCATTATCAACTTGCCTATTTCAAAACATATCGTCCAGCTTTTATCTATGGCAGTAAGTTCCTGACGCAACTATCACTGAGATAAGACAAACAGAATGTTTAATTTCCTGTTTTATCTATGTATTTGTCATGTTTTGTTGGTTTTTGTCACTATTTCAGTTCCTGGTACTAGTTTATTGTACTTAGGATTGTTGTCATTCTATACATATAATTATATCAAATCAAATCAAATCAAATCAAAGCATTTATTTCAAATAGACCATTTACAGGCACTTTTGAATAGTCAAATGTCGGTCAGTCCAAGAAAAGTGAAGCTAAATTGCACGTTCCAAAGAGTAGGTCTCTATGGAGAAGAACATGCAAGAAACTCCATGGACACTCTTTTAAATCATATATGTGTTACATATAATGCTTGGTTACATATTACTTGTTGCTTCTATCATGTATCATAAGGTCCTTATATATATATTATAATATACAAATTAGATTGTTAATTCATTAAACCCGATTCACTCTCTCATTGTCAATTAACTTGACATGGAATCAAAAAATTCAAAATTGTATGTATGCATGTGTGTGTTTATTCTCTTTTTCTCTAAACAGATTTGGATAAAATTTGCCACAACTTGGCTTAAAATTAACTAAAATAATGTGCCTTGGGATTTTTTTTTACTTTGAAGTGTGCAAAGCTACTGGCTGAAGCCAGTAAGTATATCCATAAATATCTATTTAAAAAATATTTTAATATATTATTATTCTAAAATAAATTTAAAAAAATATTACCTAATTAGATTTTTAAATAAACTTGCATTTATAAGTTTTTTTTTTTTTTTTAATTTCATGGAACTGAATAAGCAATCTTTAGTAATCCTGCAATTTTTTCAAGTTTGTGTATCAATAACTGAATAGTATTGTCTGTCATTTAATTGTTCTAAACCAATGAATGGTTCAAATAAACTTATTTTGACTAAACTATTTTTAACAAAACTTTGAATTTCCAGGAATACTAAATTGTGGTAACAATCTTAGTAACATTATGCAATTTGGTTGACATTATATAGTTTTAATAAATAAAAGAATACACAAAAAAATTATGTATAATTTTTGTTTTTTTGTGAAAATAACCATGCAAGTACTTTTTTGCTTCTCGGCACTAATTAAAATGCAAATATGCAGTATGCAATTATTTTTAATTAATTAAAAGTTACTTATCACTATATTTCAAATAACATAAAATAAATAGGTAGCTATTGAAATGTAATGAAATAAATATAGGTTTTTTAAATCGGTCCAATGTCATGTCCATGACCTTACAAACCCACTTCCTTTGCAAAACAGATTATAAAGTGTGTGTTCCTGATAATATTATTATGTAAACCTACAGCATATAGTATATTTTTTATCATGGGATTATGTTCCTTGGGATATTTTACTATTATCACGCGGGCGAAGCCACTGACAACAGGTAGCATACTATAGAGGTTACATAAAAAAACCCTCTTTGAATTTCATTGGCTAATTTTTACCATATAAAAAAAAGTCTTCTAAAAGCTAGTCAAGTCAAAACCATCTTCGTAACAAACAAACAAATCAACTTCCTAACAAGTAAATGTTCGTGCGAGTGTAGGAACGTACGTCGACGCGCCGGGCCGGGGGCTGCGCCTTCCTTATCGCGCACAGAGCCCCATTGATGGCCGGCTATTTCTGTACTATCAGCGACACGGAGATTGTGCCCACACTCCTGCCACCGCACGTAACTTCATGGCAGGGGCGTAGCTACCGCCGTATCAATAATGCGGGGCCCCCGCTCTATATGTAGAGGCCCCGACGCGACGTGTGCAATAATTTGAAACATGTTATCCACAATCTTTTTGTATTGATATGAGACTACTAGTGAATAAATAATGAAAACGTGATAATATAATGTGTTAATAGTGTATAGCTCTTCTCGTTCTTTTAGCATTTTCTATATAAGATCACAATAAAAACACTTGACTTATTCTAGTTCAGAAATCCCCAATAAACGAGCTCATCATCGGACCTCCAGGCGTACGGCCATGCGCCACCGATACAGGGTGAACATCCCACCTACGCTCAAAACGTTTTGGGAACACATTCATTGTGCGTACAGCTACTGAGAGTAGAATTCCCTGCCGGAGTCTATGTTTCCTGACGGTTACAGCCCGGGAATCTTTAAGTCAAGAGTGAATAGGTTACTTCTTGGTAAACGCGCTCTATCGTCGACCGCATCGTCGCTTTCCGGTGAGATAGCGATCAAGCGTAAACCTATCAACAATAAAATAAAAAAAGCTAAAAAAAATGCATTTTTTTGTTACGGGGCCCCTGAGGCCCTAGCTACGCCACTGCTTCATGGCTACTTGCTGTAGGATATTAAGGTCGGTATTTTTAGACTCTTAAAATCAACTGTCATGGCTGAAAGAGGTTAAAAATACTTGACGATTCTATTGTGTTTTCCGGCATCATGTGTGAATGAATGAACATCTACTTTTAGACAATAAATCGTAGAAACAATATTAGGTAGATTTTCACTTCAATCAACTGCAATAATTTGGCCTTTGTTACGTTTTTTTTTGAAGTAGCTTAATTATCCAATTACTTTTCCCGCCATGGGTAGAGCGAGAGAGTGCCAGGCTTAAGAGTCTAAAACCCACCCGTGTTCTATCAGTTACTCTAAGCGTTCCAGCCGGCTACGGTAACTCTTTCAAACAATTCAGCAACCCTTACTACATTGTGTTTTTATCTTATCTCAGAAATACATACGCCCACTATTAGGCATAGGTCTCTTCCAATCAAATCCACACTGATCAGTCTAATGCTGCTCTTATCCTGCAAAACCTCACTAGGTCGTCATAATAGGCGTGTTCATCTAATAGTCCATATGAATCATAAGAATAATACATGATCTGGTTCTAGGATCCCAAGTGGTTAATAATAATTAAAGTAGTAATTCTCTCAGTACGAGGAATTGTTGAATCATAAATATTCTACCATCTGTCTGACTTTGACTGAGGCCAGAAGTGTGCAGGGCAAATTAACACGGGTAGTAATTCTTTAACAAGTCTCTCATAAAAAAGATCTGGCCTGATGTATGCTACAGAAAAGCTTACAATATTTGAGATTCTTAATGATAAAATATTTCGCGGACAACGAGCAATGAATAGCTCGCCGTCCGGCCATCGGGTATGGACTGATCCCGAGTCGTCGACTTTGCATAGTGTTTTACGCACGCCTCAAAGAGATGTCAACAAACCATAGGGACCAAACAGACTGCCCTCTAGGGCTACGGGGAATATCTGAAAGGAAAACCGAGGTCCTAGAGCGCAAAAAGCAACAGGAAACTGGTGTGGATTTAGTCAGTAAAAGTCTGGTACGCCCTGGCTCCATTCCAGAGTGGCACAAATCATTGGATGATTTCCGACCTCAAAAAAAAAAAGAATTAAAGCTAGAACTATATTAGGCCGACGCACGCGTGTAACACGCCAGATTTGTACGTAGTCCTACGTACAAATCAGGCGCGACATCGTCCTGATGATGTCGCGTAGCCTGGATCAAGTGTAGCTCTACAAGTCTACTTTCCATACATATAAAATGTATGGAGACCGACGCGCCCAGATCGGCGTGTGTGGCACTACGTAGGTATTTGACATTAGAACACGCAACCCAAAGTTAACAACTCACCCACACATTACTTAAATACTTAAATATTCCAACCGAAATTGACCCCGCTGACCCCAAACCCAATTTCGTTTATCAGTCCGACTTTGAACACGTTCAAGTCAAATCAACAAAAGTAAACAAATGTTGGCGATTCCTTCTGCTACAAAAACAGGAACTCTTCATTATGGCAAGGTCATTCGGTCGACTTTTTAACCAGTGAACGACGTCCGTGAGTCATTGGGACTGGTCGTTTTGAAATAGGGTCACACAGAGGCCTTGGGAGCTGCAATCAACGAGTCATTAACTCGTCAGGGTGATGCGTGGCAGACCGTGGAGATGATTGGCGTTTATGACATTTGGAGTATTTTATGCATATCGGCCTATCGGCTGTTCCCTTTTTGATAGCAATTTTAAAAACTTCATGTACAATAGTGGTACATAGCCGCAATAGAACAAGGCATTGTCTACCAGTCAACTTTGGGTTAATAAGACGGTTTTCTATCTTACTTCATTTGTCGAGTTCCAATGAACATACACACATACATACATCGTCATCATCATCATATTAGCCGAAAGACGTCCACTGTTGGACATAGGCCTGTGCGTCACGCACATACATAGTCTGTCAAAATCATAACCCTTCTTTGGCTTTGCCGTAGTCGGGTAAAAATGAACACGACACTGTGGTGCAACTGCGCACAATAAATAAATAATCAATATTTCAAATTGGATAAAGTACTCCTATCATTAAATTAAGTTGCTTATAATAATAAAATACAAATACAAATGTTAAAACTATAAAGTACCACGATAAATTATATCAAATCAATATTACTAAGAACTTAAAAAATATATTAAGTTATAATTATAGTTTAGAACAATGATTAAGATTGAAAGGCCTTCAACAGTTTTAGAATTAATGAAAAAAAAATGTCATCTATGTAGACAAGCTCGATTTTAGATCATCAGCTCATAGAATCACGGGGAATTTCTGAAAGGGATATTGTGGGCTGGGAACGCAAAGGGCTACTGACACAGGTGGGTTTTAGTCTATAAAAGTCTGACACACCGTCTCCCCACCATAGGGACAATAAGTAACTATGGAAATCCAAAACCACAAACCTTGCAATGTCTTGCACGTTCTTCCTGTCCTTATAGATCTATTCGCTTTGGTATGTGCAATTTAGCTTTACATCTTTTTTTTTTTTGACTGATCGACATTTTGACAATTATATTCAAGTGTCTAAATGGCCTATTAGAAATAAACGTTTCTAATTTCTAAACACATCAAATTACCCAGTACATAACACACACATTATTTCGTAGATCTTATCCAGTACTTACTTTCTCCAAGTAGCCGACATCGTAAAGTGTGCGCCTGAGTTGATTGAATCGGATTTTTATTGGCACTTATACAGTTTAATTAAATAGGCGTATTGGATTGGGTATTACAAGAGGTACAAAGAGAGAATTGTATTAAAGAAAGTAGTTAACTCCATTTTTGTAGACCGTCACTGTCAACTTGCCAACTTGAACTACTATTTACAATAATATTTGCAATGTCTTAAAAAATTAAGACCTGCGATAGAGACTAAATGTCTCTCTTCTCATATACTTTTAGGGTTCCGTAACTCAAAAGGAAAAAATGGAACCCTTATAGGATCACTTTGTTGTCCGCCCGTCTGTCTGTCAAGACCCTTTATCTCGGGATGTACTTAAATCTGCGGTCCCTTGAAGTTGTAAAAAAATCTAATTTCTAAGTTAACGGAAAAAAATATAATATGGTCGTTTATGTTGCATAAAACGTACACTTCGACACTGTCGAGGAAATTAAAATTTATTGGGTACTTCCTGTTGACCTAAAATCCTGAAATTTGGTATGAAACAAGGTCTAATAGTACAAGTCAACGATTCAACAACAACGATTGCATCACTGCTTTCCATCAGGCGGCATCGCAGTCAAGTACCTACTAGTTTGTAACAGATAAAAAAAAATTACAGGAAAAAATTTGAACACTGTAAATTTTTGTTATGTCACAAAAGAAATTATTTTGCATTTCGGAATAATCTTCGTAACTCAATTCGGGAATTGAACTATTTAATAAGTTTATACGTAACCCTCAGTAGCCGAGTCCGACTCGTACTTGCCCGGTTTTTTAATATTAGAGTGAATAACTCATGTTGTAATGGCGAACAGGACCGGTCGTTGTGGCGACGCTTGGGGGAGGCCTATGTCCAACAGTGGATGTCTTTCGGCTAATATGATATGAACTCGTATTGTTATCCATACCCTTTACCACGTAATATAGCTCGGAAAACAAGTAGTGCTATCCTATCTACAATGCTTTCATTCGCGATCCCAGTGTTACTATAAACAAATGAGTACGTTACTGTTCCATCACTTCACATAACATTGTCGCATAGTAAACCATCTTTGTTATATCTTCACGTTTGTATACACTTGCGACTTCGCGTCGCAGCTTTATAAACGATCTTATTATGCATGCATTGTACGGCAGTTATCCTTAATTAAATACACATCTCGTTGCCTATCATATGATGCAAACGGATGCCTCCATATTTGTCTAGAAGGTGATCATCTAAGGCCGAACAATCTACATTTATGTGTAATCTATCTAGGAAATATATTTATGCTGATATTAAAACGTAGATAAAATTATTGGTTATTTAAATTATAACTGTTTTATTTTACCGTTACCGTGTGGTGTGACGAGAATGGATAAAGTGAGAAATGAGGATATTAGGGGAAGTTTGAAAGTGGCGCTAGTGACTGAAAGGTTGAAAGGAAATCGTTTGTCTTGGTATGGTCATATAAAGAGGAGAGATGAAAAGCATGTTGCTAAAAGAGTCATAAATTTACATACATGGATGGATGGAGAGGGAGAGGGAGGCCAAAGAAAAGATGGATGGATTGTGTGAGAAGTGATATCAAAAGAAAAGAGAGTTAGTGATAGCGTGACGAGTGACAGGTCAGAATGGAAGAAAACGTGTTGCGTCGACCCCAAATAAAGTGGGACAAGGGCAGGAAGAAGAAGTTTATACCGCGTCAAAAGATTGGAAAAATTTGCCTGCTGTAATCTTCCCGTCTGTTTTTAATTTAGGTGTCTTCAAGGCTAGAGTGAATAGGCTCATAATAAACTAGTGCGCTTCACCAGCATTGGTGACCGAGTGGTAACGACCCCGACTTGTGACATTCACTAAACCGCACTGGGCCCGCGTGGTGGATTACAGCCCATTCCCTCTTCTAGTGAGGATGCCTGAGTCCTAGCAATGGGAACATTGAAATACTGATTATGTTATTATTATACAAGGTGTAAGGGACAGCCCTCCAAAAACTTTAAGGGCTAGCTCAGTAGACGAAACTGAACAACCTTCCACATTTTTTTTTACAGGAAACGAAAAAAAAAATCCTACCCACCATAGAAAACGATAAACTTGATTGGACAGTTTGTATGGAGAGGCCGAATTCTTTTTTCCTTTCTTGAAAAAAATTTTTGTGGAAGGTTGTTCAGTTTCGTCTACTGAGCAAGCCATTTAGTGTGTGGAGGGCTGTCCCTTACACCTTGTATATGCTTCACTATCAACGATTGCATCACTGCTTACCATCAGGTGGGATCGCAGTCAAGTACTAGTTTATACAAAAAAAAAAAGTGAAGTTCCATGATACGCTTTCTCTGATTTAACCTTCGCTGCCCTCCATAATTGGGCATGAAATTCTCAGTTACAATCTTTGCAGCTTTTTATGTTTGAATCTTATCAAATAGCAAATATCTTTTTAATGGTTTTTAAAATATCCAACGTTTGCCCAATTCGTTTGTAATCGGTACTTTATCTTTTTCAATTCGTTATGAGTCATACATGTGGATGGATTGAGAGGTTGGCCAAAGAAAACATAGTTGAATTATGTGAGGAGTGATATCAAAGTAAAGGAAGTTGAGATGGATGTGTGGTGTGACGAGAATGGATAAAGTGAGAAATGAGTATATTAGAGGAAGTTTGAAAGTGGCACCAGTGACTGAAAAGTTGAAAGGTAATCGGTTGTCTTGGTATGGTCATGTGAAGAGGAGGGATGAAGCGCATATTACTAAGAGAGTTCTGAGTATACATGTAGATGGATGGAGAGGGAGAGGAAGGCCGAAAAAAAGATGGATGGATTGTGTGAAAAGTGATATGAAAGAAAAGGGAATTAGAATGAAGAAAACGTGTTGCGCCGACCCCAAGTAATATGGGTTAAGGGCAGGAAGAAGAAGAAGATATCAAAGTAAAGGAAGTGATAGCGTGACGGGTTGCAGTGACCCCGAGTAACATGAGACAAGGGCAGGAGGATGATGACTGTGTCTTTACTGGGGCCAGGTTAATCCGAAAGGGCGCTCGAGCCCCGGTATGAAGGCTTGAAGGAACGGAATGGGTTTTTTAGTCAGTAAGAGTGACACTATTTCCCGCTCCGCCCAAGTGCGGGGGTTGTCATAGGATGATTCTCCCATCAAAAAAAAAAAATGACTGTGTCTTTTTCAACCCCTTTTTTATGGTAGAAAACTATCATCTATAGCACGAAGAATAGCCAAACTAAAGTGGCAATGACCTGGGCATATTGCTCGCAGAACAGATGGCCGCTGGGGCCGAAAGGTTCTGGAGTGGCAACCGCGTACAGCGTTAGAAGACCTCCTACAAGGAGCGATGACCTGACGGAAAGCTGATGGATGCGAGACGCACTGGATCGTTCATTGTGGCGACACTTAGGTACAACGGGCTGTTGTCCGCAACTCCACGTCTTAAGCGCGTATTTTGCGTACCGTGGCGACACTTAAAGGACGCCTATGTAGGTACAACAGCGGATGTCTTTCGGCTAAAATGATGATGATGGAAAATTATCAAATAACTTCACCGGGGCGAAGCAAGGAGTTACAGAAATATCTTACATGTGTTCCTTCAGTTGCTTTTTGCGTTCTACGGCTACGATAACTTTTTTGAACATTCCAGTAGTCCTAGCAGGCATCCCAGTAAGGCCTTTTTTTTTTTCGTTGGGAAAAATCATCTTATGACACAGTTTTGCTGGTATCTCTTTATAAAGCGCGTGGAACAAATCCTAACAAATCTAGTGTGTTTATATTAATTCTAGCCATAACATCATTGTTCACACAACCGTTCTTTCTCTTGTCTGCCCGTTAGCTTTATAGTCATTCACATTCCCATACATCATTCACATCTGTACTATCTTTGGTTACTATCTCTTTAAAAATATTAATATAACTGAAATGTAGCAACTTGTTCGCTGTCTGACCGAATCTAGTACCAGTTTCAACCGCTACGATTTTACTAACTATATAGCTGTCCCGGTTTCACCTGCTTCTTTGCTTAGGTACTGCTCCGCTCTCGTGGGTCGTAGCATGATTTTATGTAGCCTATAGCCTTCTTGATAAAGGCTATCCAATATTTAAATATTTTTTCAGTTCGAACCAGTAGTTCCTGAGATTAGCGTGTCGAAACAAACTCTTCAGCTTTATACTCATAATCTTTCAAATAAATAAAAATCTTGTGTCACAGTGTTTTCAACGATCTCCTTCGACTCACCGATTTTTATAAAAAAAAATCTGTGTAAGAATCTGGCCAAATGGGTCTTCCTCGACTTATTTCTAGCACAGTGCCAGTGTGGAGCCTCTCCACAGGACATTCTCCACCTGCTATGCTGCCCATACTGCATAACCACCTGCAGTTTCAAGATCTATACGAGGCCAACAATAGACCCGTACGGGTTGCCAAATATAGAAAAAGTACAGTTTGAGAGCATCGACACGAAAACTAGAAGAACAAACACTAGTCTATAGATATTCAATATGGCAGAACAATATTTGCCGAGTCAGCTAGTATTAGTAAAGGTTACAAGTTCCTCTAGCCAACGCAATTACATCAGCTGTACGATAAGCTGCGTATTTCTAAAAGTGTGGTAACTTGCGTATCCCGTCTTGCGTCTTGTCATACAGGTTTTCTATTAATCACTTGTGCGACGCATGAGTTGGCTGCATTCCTACGACTATGGGGTGCCTCGGCGCCTCCACCATGTATAGCCATGGTACAAATAACGTATAAGATAGAATGGGGATTAGATAATACTTGATTGAAATGGTGAGGGGTTTCAATCATGCCATTTTTTTTTTTAAACTTAATTGAAGATACGCGTACCGCAAGGACTGGTTTGAGACGGCGCAGGAGAAGAAAGTTTGGAAAGACTTGGGGGAGGCCTTTGCTCAGCAGTGGGACAGCAACGGCTAGAAAAAAAAATTGAAGATGCTGTTGATATAATAATAATAAAACAAAGATATTTATTACCAACTAATAACGCTATGTTTAAGAAGTATTCCTCTTTCGGCACCAATTGCCTTGAAATTGCCCTTTGCAATAAGACCGCCTATTGTACACTTATTCTTTATGTAAATGTTTGTCCTTTAATGAGCTAAGGTTTGCAATAAAGTAATAAATAATAGGTATGTTAGCTTGGTGCCGAATATGGATCTAACATACCTATTGCTGCCGTAAGAGGAATACTTCATGTTTGAACAATAACATTTTACAACTATGATTCATAACAAAAGAAACGTTTTCGATTCACTTTTACACCCAATGTAAGATTTCACTTGTGTTTTTCAGTGTTCGTTTTTGCGTATGTTGAAAGAAAACGTTTATTTGGCACACACACATTGTAGAAACTAGTCCTCCTTGTGTCAATTATCCTCAATGCTGAGGGTCGTGTCCCCAACGAATAGCTTTTAGTGGACTATATTTCGCCATGTTGTCTTATCTTCGGCGATGTGGATGGCGTCGCAGACTGTGGTCTCCAGTGTAGCACGGATTTAGTCTGACCATCGTATTGGACTCCTGCCTCTAGGTATTTTCTCATCTACTACCTATCTTATAGAATCAACTAGGTGTGTAGAAGCTTAATATAGAAAACAACACGAATATGGTGTCTCAAGGCTAAAGCCAAATAGGTCCAGCTCAGCAAAAATTCATGATAACTACGTGGTAATTAACTGACGTTGTATTTCAACAGAACCAGTGAGTGAGCGAGTGCAAATCGGTTTCGTTGATTTATTGAATGAATGCAGCAGCTCTGTTACCTTCATTCAATCATAAAATTCGTTAATTCTTTCGTAACTGTAAGCGTCTCTGTATGTTCTTCAGGTGTTTAAAAGACTGTACTTCTTCTTCTTCCTGCCCTAGTCACGTTTTATTTGGGGTCGGCGCAACACGTTTTTTTCTGCCATTCTGTCCTGTTACTCGTCACGCTGTCACTAACTCCCTTTTCTTTCATATCGCTTCTCACACAATCCATCCATCTTTTTTTTGGCTTCCCTCTTCCCCTCCATCCATCCACATGTAAACTCATAACTTTTTTAGCAACATGCGTTTCATCCCTCCTTTTCACATGACCATACCAAGACAAACGATTCCCTTTCAATTTTTCAGTCACTGGCGCCACTTTCAAACTTTCCCTAATATACTCATTTCTCACTTTATCCATTCTCGTTACACCACACATCCATCTTAACATTCTCATCTCCGCTACATGCAATCTTTTTTCCTCCGTCTTTTTCACAGCCCAACATTCTGATCCATACAGTATGACAATTAAAAGACTGTACATACTCCTAAAATAAGTAATTCTAAAATTCTCCATGTAAGAAAGAAAACGCTGAACTATTGTCATCAAGTGTTACAAGCGATTGGTTAGAGCTGTGGTTTTCAGTATTTGCTTTAATGATTAGGGATAAATATAAACTTAAAACATTATAATGAGGAAGATTATATCCTGTTAAACAAGACAAACAGGAAAATTTTCCTATATCAATTCAATATTAATTGACTCAACAAACATTGTTCTGTCATATAAATTATAAAAAAAATGGAAATAGGTGGTGGAGATAGGAGGTTCAAAAATAGCCTACGAACTATATATACTCAGACCAACCAAACTACCACAGCGTAGCGCGTGAATGCATGTTTTAACGTTGCTTGTAAATCTCTGTTTGTATAAAAAACACGCACACTCTAACACTGAAAATGCATCCACGCACGTTCATGCATATCACGTGCCTACAAGCGGAAAACCATGCGCACAAGCGCGTTGGTGCGGGGCGAGACGCAAGGTATGGCTATAGGTATGGATTTTGAATGGGCTTTGAATGAAATGAGTCAAAGCCGCCGTGAATACACAAAACGTAACTATACGCGCGTGATTGCCTAAAAAATCTGCGCGATGATGCAGACCTGAACTCCCGCAAGTACACGCGTAGGTGCGTACGCAACATGTAGCGTGATGAGTGGCAGTGTGATAATCGCCTTAGTAGCTATGCAAGCTATTCTAAGCTGCCATATTAAAGGTAGAACTACACGTGTGCCACACACGCCGATCTGGGCGCGTCGATCTCCACACATTCTATATGGAAACTAGACTTGTAGAGCTACACTAGATCCACGCTACGCGACGTCGTTCTACGTACAAGTCAGGCGTGTCATACGTGTGCGTCGGTCTAATGTAGTTGTTATGTTGTTAAATACAGTGTTGCGCTTGCGCAGAAATATTAAACGAGCTTAGGTATACTCATAAGCTAAAAATAAAGCATTGCCAAGGTCTTGCGGTTAACATTGGGCGTGATATAATTCAGGATTTAATTATTTTATTTCCTTTTTGCAATGAAAAATGTAAATGGATTAAGTTTTTAAACTGTTTCCTTATTCATTACGAGTTTTGTTTCGGATTTAGTGATTGAATGCAAATAAGTTTTCCACAATTACGCGTCAGATTTTTTTAAATCAAATCTCTTATCCTCTCAAACACTCTTTCCGGTGTTGTGCCTACATCAGTCAAATCTCAGAATAAAATGTATCCTATATTCGTTTTAAAAAACAACGTCTCCTAACACGGCCCGCACTAGGAGTAACTCCTGTATCAAGGGTGCGTTCATAAACATGTTAATTCACGTACACCAACCAGTACCGGAACAGCTATCTGCAGGTCTTACAAATATTTGTTCCTTGCAGGAATCGAAACTGCATGCAGCGCAGCAACCAATCGCTCAACAACTGCGCCAAACTTGTCAACGTGCTTAGGAAGACCATATCCTGGAATATGGTCTACTCGTGTGCCTTTCATCCAAATCCCTTTAATGGTTTCAGCATGAAGGAGTAACAAACATTCATCGTCACAAACTTTCGCTTTTTATAATATTAGTACGATTCAAAAAGCCTATGAGAAAAATACTTCTTTTCCTCATAGGCCATGATGACCCAGATCCCCGATCTGACCCAGTCATAATACCACATCATCAGATTGGGGAAAATTGTAATCGTTAACCAAAGTAAGTCGTCATCATGACGTTTTCCTAGTCATACTTAGGGGAATTAAAAATTTTACTACATGATGACAAAATAACGACACGTTTGAACCTACGTCGAAGGAAAAATCCTGTGACGAACATTGAATTGTCATAGGATTTTTCCAGGTACAGTAGTATGACGTGACACTGCGATCTGGATTCCATTGTCAGAAAGAGACGGAACTATAGGCCGAACAACACTTCTATCTCTTTTTCAAAACACAATCAGCAAAGTGGGGTGAATTGGATGGAACCGGTAGCAAGGTATGGAGATGTGGGTGAATCATTAACTGTACTGTACCTTCTGTCCTACCGCTGCCGCTGCTGTCTTGAGTTGTCGATTTTGGCAATTGGGCTTTCTTGAGATCTCTCGATGTTAGACCACCAGGTTAATGGCGGGCGGCCCCTCCCTCTCTTATGTTCGGGTAAATTTAGGGCTGTTTTTACCACATGGTCTTCGCTACACCTCATTTCTTGCTCTATACCATTTCAGACGGAGCTCTGTCATTTTGTCCGTAATGGGTGCTACCTCAAAACTGTTCCGTATGAAGTCGTTGCGCACTCTGTACAGTGGAAAAAATCACCTGACTGCCGACTGTCCCAAAGTACAGGCAGCTGACTCATACATGCAAATCACAGACGCTATAAAAAGTATCAGTGACAAAGTACGGTATGTGGGCGCCGCGCGCCGTAACGATATCAAAGACATTGCAATCGAATGCGACACGCATCGAGCGATCCCTGTCGGTACCGTTCGGTGCATTCGCTGCGACTAATCGATGTGACAGATCATGTTTTTGCAGCTTTTTACCAGACTGTCGCAGAGAAGGTTATGTTTTCTAGTATTTGTGTGTCTGTTTCTTCAGACACAGTGGCATAAACGGTTTTAGGCATTTTAACTTTATGAAGTACATGTCATTAGATTCATTTTGATATATCAATGTATCGAAGAGGAGAGGCTTAAAGAGACAATCCAAAAAATGAATAACCCGTCTGGGTAAAACAACTAAAAACTCTCAAATTTCAACTATTCTTTTATTTATCTATATATATAAAAGAAAGTCGTGTTAGTTACACCACTTATAACTCAAGAACGGCTGAACCGATTTGGCTGAAAATTGGTGGGGAGGTAGCTTAAAACCAGGAGACGGACATAGGATACTTTTTTTTTTTTTTTTTTTTTTTTTTTTTTAGGGTAGATTAGAGTAGAGTAGGGTAGGGTAGAGTAGGGTAGAGTAGGGTAGAGTAGGGTAGAGTAGGGTAGGGTAGAGTAGGGTATAGTAGGGTAGAGTAGGGTAGAGTAGAGTAGAGTAGGGTAGGGTACAGAAGGGTAGAGTAGGGTAGGGTAGAGTAGGGTAGAGTAGGGTAGAGTAGGGTAGGGTAGAGTAGGGTAGAGTAGGGTAGAGTAGGGTAGAGTAGGGTAGAGTAGGGTAGAGTAGGGTAGAGTAGGGTAGAGTAGGGTAGAGTAGGGTAGAGTAGGTAGAGTTGACAGCTTAGATAAAAGGTAACTATTAAGCGGTACGAAGTTTGCGGGGTCAGCTAGTTATTTGATATAAACCAGTGCTTGACTGCGATCTCACCCAATGGTAAGCAGTGATGCAATCGTTGATGTTGAGGCGCACTAGTTTTTTAAGAGCCTATTTACTCTAGCTTCGGACGGGAAGATTGCAGGAGGCAAATTGTTCCAGGCTTTCCATATACGCATAAACGACGAAGCAAAACGCTTAGTCCATACCGTAGAAGTTTCAACAACGTAAGGTTTGATACTCGCTGTGCGTCTGGTAGTCCGATGGCAGAAAGGACATGATGGAATCAAGTCATGCAATTCCAGCGCATGATCCAAAATGCATCCGCAAGCAATGTGATGAAGATTGCGGTGTTAATCATCGAGGTTGAACTTCAATTCTGAGAATGATCCATATCAGAACCAATTGGTACAGTCGCTGCGACAAATCTGCGCAGCGAGACACCGAGAACACGTTTTTACAACTTTTTTTATAATCGCTCGTTTATAACTGTCAGTATCCACAGATTAATGTTTCAATAAATCTTACGAAGCAGTTGTTATGATTTAGTAGCACTCCTCCAGTTCGATGTTACGACTTTTTAACTGTTTCCCGAGACATTGACAGGCAAATTGGTCGGTAATTGTATGGGTTGGACTGCGTAACTGCGATTTGCGAGCAATGCCTGAGAAGAACCACCATTACCAAGAAGTTTGAGGGCTTGGGGCAGACTGATGATATCCTCCCCAACTTTTGAACTACCGCAACGTTCATAATCACGATATTAATCCCATAATTTCTTCTGCTCTAAGGTGGAGTGAGAGGGCGTGTCAGACTTTTACTGACTAAAACCTGTGTCCTTCAGTTGCCCTTTGTGATCTAGGACCACGGGTATTCTTTTCAGAAATTGCCCGTGGCCTCAGTGGGCATCGGTCCTGCTGAGCCCCTACGGTTTTACCGACATCTTTTTGAGGGGCACGTGGAACGCTACGTGCCATTGATTACTCGTGATCGCAGTCCTTACCGTACGGGTGGATGGCGATCTGCCCTTTGATCATCGTCCGCAAGCCCGCGCCTTAGGTGACCGGAGATCGCCCAGCGAGTCCCGACGCCCGAGGCATCTGTGGTGGCGGCTGGGGCGTGAGGATATCCGTGCCCTTACGTTTACGGACATCTCTGTCGCTAGCATTACTGCTTCGCACGTAGAGGCTACCGCATCGTATTCCCCATCGGTCCGGACCATGACCTGAACCATGGCCTGGCGCGAGAGGCCTATAATCATGCCCACATACATCTGCTTCCCGTACCAAACTATACGTAATATGAAGATGTTACTGGTTAAGTAATGACTTCAAGATTTATAGTATTATTATGTCCTGGGTGCCGCAATAACGAGTCTGGTTCTCCTTGCCATACCCAACATACTATTAATTCATGGAATTTATGTCATCGTTTCAAATGCCACAGAAATTATGACTTGGTTCATTTTTCCCTATTGTTACGTATTTTCCGGTGTGTGCGTACTTTTGTGTTAAATTTTATAAGGAAACCAGGCAGTTTTTAGTTTTTAGAGGGAACGAACTGAAACCTTCTAGATACTTCTGCTGGTAATAAGAATCTTTTAAGCTTCATGTACAACAATAATTGCACCTCCAAGGATGCCTTAAGGTAGAACTACACTGCTCACAAGTGTGCCACACACGCCGATCTGTATTTTATATGGAAACTAGACTTGTAGAGCTTGATACAAGCCACGCGACGTCGTTCTACGTCTAATGTAGTCGTAACTTTAGCTGAAAACGTAATGAAAGCCTAAACTTTAACTTCCTCAAGATTAGTTTTCCAAAACGACTGGAGTGTGTCCCTTTAGAGCTGAGCCTCCAATAAGGGCTGCGGGATTGTTAACCATTAACGATTGCATCACTGCTTACCATCAGGTGGGATCGCAGTCAAGCACTAGTTGGTCCTGGAACGCAAAGAGCGACTGAACGAACACAGGTGGGTTTTGGGCCAGTCTTTAAAAGTCATGTAGTGACATCCTGTTTGCTCTCGGACACCTGTTTAGTGTTTGCTCTCGGAAAGGACGCCAAAATTGTCACTCGAACGGTGGTTGCTGAAAACCAGCACCGTAGATGTCTGGATTAGCCCAGAGTCACGGAATATGCTGAGCAACGGCCCATTCCTGCTTAGATGCGACGCACAACTTATAATTTTAGATTGTATTAGTATATAATTATGATTTTCTTTTAGTTTAGTTACTCTTTCTTAGGTTAATTTTGTTTATGTTTGTCCCTGTTATGGCCGGCGTCAAAATGAAACAGATAATATAGACAACTCCGTTGTCTATGGTACTGGGTACAAGAAATATTGTTAAGCTTGTTACACACGTGGCCTAACAAGGGACTGGCTTTTATATTTTGTACTTTTTTTTTTTATATTTTTGTATTTTGTTATTTGTGCGTCTATTTAAAGGCGGAATAAACATATTTTCTTTCTTTCTTTTCTTTACATCTATGGCGCCACATAAGAACTACGAAGAAAATACGAAATCCTGCATCGCGCAATCAAAGTTCTCCGCGCGATTTGAACATATACTACCGCCCGAAGTCATCTATCGGGCAGTCGCCCACCAGACTATAACACTTGTCTGGTCGGAGTATCCTCCCTTTTCAACGGAGGCATGCGGGACTTTACTCTCTGTTCCGCATACCTCCAAACTGGTGACCCCGACGTGATCGTGATCGACGTGTCAGAAACTTCCTCTCGCACCTCCACAATGAAAGTCTTAGCTTTAAATTCGTCTATATCAGTTTCGTTGATCGACGCAGCTATAGTGGATCACTGATGTTAAGCGATGATGTGGCCGACGGGGGAACACGTTTGGCCAGAAGTAACCTGTTCACTCTGGACTTAAAGGACTGATAGGTTTGCTGGCACAGTTATACGTACCTGTCAGGTAAGCTTGTGTGGAAACTTGCACAGTTCCACAACTACCACACAACGCTGTCTAGTCCCAAGCTAAGCAGAGCTTGTGGTATGGGCACTAGACAACTGATAAACATACTTACATATTTCTAAATACCTACATACATATTATAGATAAATTACACCCAGACACAGAACAAATGATTATGCTCATCACACAAACATTTGTCCTGGGTGGGAATCGAACCCACGACCTCCGGCATAGCAGTCATGACGCCAAACCACTAGACCAACAGGTCAGTCAAGTTATGCAACATATCCGCTCCGGTTTACCTGTATAACTCAACTGTACATGCAAACTTGTCAGGTATACCCTGGCGTGTATGACTACCTTTACAGACCCCTAAGGGTCAACTCACACCGAAAGAGCGGCGAAAGGCAGCGAAGCGGAGCGCAGTTTCAGTTTCATATGAATTTTAACTTTATTATCATTACCATAATACTTATTATCGCATGAGAAACTCGAACGAGTCGCGCGGATGCCCGCGGCGCCGCAGGAATTCCGGGGAATTCTCTCGTTCGTGTTTCTCATGCGATAATAAGTATTATAGAAATGAAAATAAAGTTAAAATTCATATGACACTGAAACTGCGCTGCCCTTCGCCGCTCTTTCGGTGTGGGTTGACCCTAAGTTGTAGCTACCTTCCTTTTTTTCCGCGAAAGTGAAATTTTTGCTGACACTGTAGAAGCAATTAAGTCTTCAGCGCCATAGTGCAAAATGTAAACAAATAAATCAAAAGAAAGCCGACAACCTCATCAGAGTGGATGAGGTTGCAAATTCGCAAAACGTGGAGGGAGAATGCCGCCGCGATAAAAGCCCTGTCAGATATTATTACGAAAGGGAAGTCTTATTCCATTTTTCAAGTAGCAGGCTGTTCTTTTTTTTTGGGGTACCGCACTAAAAGGGGTGCTGCTTAGTGTTCATTTGTAATCTATACAACATTACACGCGTTTTACACGATGCATTTTGGAGAGTGTGCGCAGGAATTGCATGACTTGATTCCGCCATCGCAATTCTACCATCGGACAACCCGACGTACGGCGAATATTCACCCTTACGTTGTTGAAACCTCTACGGTCCGGACTAAGCGTTTTGCCTCGTCGTTTATACCGCGTACTTCGAAGGACTGGAACAGTCTGCCTGCTGCGGTCTTCCCGTCCGATTATAATTTGGGTGTCTTCAAGGCTAGAGTGAATAGGCTCTTAATAAACTAGTGCGCCTCACTATCAAAGGTTGCATCGCTACTTACCATCAGGTGGGATCGCAGTCAAGCACTAGTTTATCTCAATAAAAAAAAAAATTTAGTATACATGCGAAACTCGAAAAACGTGTCCTAGTATTTTTATGTAAAGAATCTGTGTACAAAATTTCATAACTGTATCATGAAAAATCACAAAGTTATAAGCTTGTTATGTCAGCAAAAATACATAGTCACCGAGCCATCTAGGCGATTCAGGGGGTGTTTTGCACTTGCACTCAGCTCTTTGCTGACGCCTAATGCCCGCTATGACCTTCCGTGACGTGTGATGTGCTTAGTGGCAGTGGTGACTTATATTACCAGTTTAAATATTTCTGATGAACTAAAATCATGAAACTTGTTAAAAGTCATAGAACATTGTTTTTTTTTGTTTGTTTTTGATATTAGTACCATAATCCTGAGGGTTGCCGGGTTAATGTTATGATATCATTTTATTCTCGCATACCTGCTATCACGGTCTTACATTAGATCAATTAAAAAAAAAACATAAAAACTATATGATTTATTTCTGACTAGCTTTTGCCCGCGGCTTCGCTCCCGCTCTTCCCTACTTCAGCCTACTATACTCTACCCTACTCTACCCTACCCTACCCTACTCTACACTACTCTACCCTACTCTATCCTACTCTACCCTACTCTACCCTACCCTACTCTACTGTACTCTACCCTACTCTACCCTACTCTACCCTACTCTACTCTACCCTACTCTACCCTACCCTACTCTACCCTACTCTACCGTACCCTACTCTACTCTACCCTACTCTACCCTACTCTACCCTACTCTACCCTACTCTACCCTACCCTACTCTACTGTACTCTACCCTACTCTACCCTACTCTACCCTACTCTACTCTACCCTACTCTACCCTACCCTACTCTACCCTACTCTACTCTACTCTACCCTACCTAAAAAAAAAAAGTATCCTATGTCCTTCTCCTGGTTTTTAGCTACCTCCCCACCAATTTTCAGCCAAATCGGTTCAGCCGTTCTTGAGTTATAAGTGGTGTAACTAACACGACTTTCTTTTATATATATAGATTTGGGAATCTTTAAGTCGAGAGTGAATAGGTATCTTCTAGGTAAGCGCGTTCTATCGTCGACCGCGTCGTCGCTCTCCATCAGGCGAGGTAGCGGTCAAGCGCGAACCTATCAACAATTAAAAAAAAAATTACTACGACAGACATTAGGCGACTGAAATCATAGGCTACGACTACATAATATTAAGCAATAACAAAACCCAACCACAGTCAATAACTTTTCTCTTTTTCCTTAAAATCGTAACAGGAAGTACGTTTTTCCTTAAAAACTTAGTGCCCAGTGACTAACCTACAAAAATCTAATTAATAACCATATTGTGTTTCAAATAATGTTGTAATAAATTAACTCCTATGTTAGGAGCTTCCGCTCTCAAACGTCCGTTGCATCGGAAGGATGCGCTTGCGCAGTCGGAACTCATGATAGCCATTTAATGTTCTAATGAGGTCACTTAATGTAGTTAGAGCGATGCTTCGTTGTTGCTACACATATGGAGGCGTAATGGTGATATTATGCGTAATTAGCGCTTTATAATCATGGTTCTGTCGTTTGGAGGACGTTTACTGAATAAAACTGTACCGTATAGGGTTTGATGTGTTTGGCAGTAAATCATAATATATCTGGACAAGTTAGAGAACTGATATAGATCGGGTGAGGATCGTCACTACCTGGTCGCCTGATGAAGTCGACGCTAGCCGCGGCCGTCGAGGTTGACCACGGCGAAGGTGGTGTGATGGTCTGAAACCCTACTATCTTTTGAAAGGGATGCAGCTATATAGTGTATAGCCATCTCTCTTTCTCGCTTGCACGTTTGACATGTTAACACGCCATGGTAAGACCCCAGTTTAGCAAAAATACCAAACGAATGCATGGTAGTTGCCTGACGCTGGTTTTCAACTGAACCTTAATGTGGATATGCGGATGCAAATCAGCGCCTGATCACGTTCGCGGAGCAAACTTGGCCAGATATCGCTCAAGATAGAGGTTTGAAAGGAGACAGGAGGCCATTGCGACAAAATAGTCTAATGAAATGATAATGAGATTGCTCACTATGACTGTGTGTGACTGCTAGGAAGCTGCGTCTCTCACCAGCTATTACTGGCTAGAAAATAGTCTAGTGAAAAAATTTGAAAATGGGTAAAGAAAAGCAGTTGTGTAACATTGTGAAAATTAAATGATCAGCATAATTTTAAAGTCTATTTGACTACAGGTAAGGGCTCAGTTTAATAAATTTTATAGATTGAAATTAAAATAAGTACATCCGTTAAAAAGATCTCAATCCCTCGCTATTTATTTTTGCATCCGTGCAACAGCTGTACAGGATATCATATTACGCAGTTTGTCCTACATTGCAACTACACAAGTTATGTTAATTAGGTTTTATTTTTCCATAATCACTAACTAATAATATTTGCTCTGCGCCTACATTCAGTTAACTTATAACTGTGCAGTTACACGACCAAAGACCATACAGCCTATAGACGAGAACACTATATTATGACTTACAGATCTAATGTCGGTCGCCACAAAACAATTTAGAAGAAAGAAAGAAATTAAAAAAAAAGTTTATTCGTGCCTCACCCAATCGTATAAATTAAAAAATACACAATGAAAAAAAAAAGAAATGTATAATCAGTGCGAGGCTAAAAAGGCACATTACACTACTCGATATTCAGACAGTCTTAGTCGATCTCTGTCTCTTCCCTGTACCTCAGCTAGTTGACAGAATTGTTTTGGTGCATTAGGTCAAGTACAGAACAGATAAAAGAGGTTAGAATGGCTTTGTGGGTGGGGCAAGCGTGCCACAAACTGAGGCAATGCTCTTAGTTCAACTACCAATAGCAAACTTGCGATCTAAGTGTGCGTGGTCTGCTAGTTGCGTAATGCGCGTTCGTATTGATTTATTGCCTGTAGTGCAGTCAAAGGGTGTGAGACAAGCGGTGATACTAGTTTTAGTACAAATCGGAAAGTATTTCCTTTCTAACCTCTTTCATTTTTTCTGTGAGATCAAGCATAAGACGTCTATGGCACCTATGGTCTGTATGGTCGTTGTACGGTGTAGAGGGCTGTCCGTCATTGGATCGGATAACTGTCAACACAACACCATGTATCATGTTGCGAGGTAAGTCAACACCAACAATGATGGCGTGTAGCCAATTGTGTCGTGACGTGATTAATTGTGAGATCATGGTGATTAAACACCTCACTAATTGACCGAAGGTACAAGTTTTTACATGAAAACTTTTTGCTGTCATTAGATGCAGCGGAATTGTCCTTGGAAACAATGATGCGAAACGGAAAAAAGGCATACGTCAATATTTGAATTACGAATAGAATAGCGCAGCGCGGAATACGTCCGTAATTTTGTAATTTGAGTTGCAAATATAACACGGTGACAATCGATTCGGACATGGTGTCCGAATCGATTGTCACATTTTATCATCAATATTTTTTCATTGACGATTCGGACACCACCACTTTTATTGAAGCTTATTAGCATAGGTCGGAGTAGACAGATTTGATTTTTTTTTACCTGAATGTATACAGTGTGTGTCCGAATCGCAGTGAAAAAAAAAATTGAAATAAAATGTGTCAATTCAGTCAAAGATAATAAAGATTATTGATAGATAGATATAATTCATAAAATAATACAAAACTGTTCGTAACTTAAAATATTGTTTTGTTTGTATTGGACGTTTTTGTAAAATTTTGTGATAATTTAGCATAAGTAAAAAAATATCGTAATGTAATTACCTATATCATATTTATTTAATGGGTGTTTGTAGTGTGCAGCTCGCCCAACCATATATCTATCTGCACACACTAAATTATGACATTATTACACGAATCGTCGAATTAAACAGTTCTTTTTTATTTTGCCTACATCATCCCAATACAACGGTGTCTAAAAAGTCAGCAACTCCGTAATAAAAACTTAAAGAATCTTTTCTAAACCATTTATTCAACGATTAGAAAGGAAATAAAAACAAAACTAAATTAAGATTACCTTCCCAAGACTTAAATACTGTGAAAACATTCTAACAATTTCAAACCAGCTGGCCACTTAGAACTGACAGATGCGACATTCCGAATTTGAACAGAAAAAAAAAATAACACGGCACAAGCCAGTCCACAGATCGCTTGGTTATGTAATCTGTTCCACTTTGAGGGCAAAAACTACGGTTATTAATTGCGGCGAGGTCCAAGCAAGGTCAAATATAAGTATCTGAGTCAGCAGGACGGAAAACAAGCGAATAATAATGCACGGCATGCGATAGAGTCCACAACGTTGATTCGTATTGAAATACTAGCTTTTGCCTGCGGCTTCGCCCGTATATTTATATCATCGCTTACCATCAGGTGAGATGTTGGTTTAACGCGAGCCTATCAATAATAATAATAAAAAATATAGCATATGTCTCTCAGGATTAAAGCAGGTTTCTATCGGTAAAAAAAAGCTCAATAGGACCAGTAGCCCGATTCACGTAATAAAAACCGTAATGATATCGCAGCGATTTAGTTGTTTAGAACATTTCGTCGTTCGTATTCACAATTTTCACATCCATCAATCGAGTTTGAACGACACCGATTTTAAAGTCGTTTGAACATCGTCGATTTAAAAAAATAAACTGCATTTAGTACATTATCCTGGTAGATACATAGTAATGTAACTGGAAATAAGTCGATAGATCGTGAATACCGTTTTTGGATAGGACTTCGATCGAACGACTATAAAACTTCAACGATATTTGGCTTGTTTGTTTTTATGTGAATCAGGCTACAGTACTTTCAGAGATTACCTCCTATATAATTACAACGTTCTCATTCCTTCCGTTGTTAGTAAATAATCGGACACTAGAATTATTAAAATATCTTATTGTTGTGGTTTTCTATTCAATGCTAATTATAATATCCCGTTGAGATTCCATAAATATTCATGTTTCAGAATGGTTCGTACTTTATTATTGTATATAAATAATACTTACAATACTAGCCTTTGCCCGCAACTTCGCTCGCGTATATAAAGTATATCCAAAATATGGAATCAAGCAGCTTTCTATCCGTAAAAAAAAAGTTGCAATTAACAAAATTTTAAAAATTAGAAAAAAAAAAACAAACTATTTTTTTATTTATAGTATAGATTCTATATAGACTAAGCTCGTCGTATATTCTTGGGATGCCATTCACTTAGTCTTACTGCTAAGTCCACAAGTCGAATTAATAACTGATTGAAGCGCTTACCAAAGCAAATAGATTTGTAGTTATTCTACACCAAAAATAAAAATTACCTATTTAAGGAGCTTAAAATTAATAGGTTGTCTCAATGGGCGGTCTTATCGCTAAAAGCGATATTTTACAGACAACCTTTGGATGGATTTGATAGAGAAGGAGAAAAAGGTAGTTCGTGGTGTACTATTTACATATTATATACAATACATAAACTAATAAATTACATATATTGCAAACAATATATAACATATACTCCGTTAAATTTTGATCGTTTTAATACTGTGGAGGGTCGATCCGGTACATGAAACACTATCGATTTGTAAAGATAAAATTAAAAAATAAAGTACCTTTTTTTTCAAACATCGTATTAATTTACGAAATTATTTTTTTAAGAAAACGTCAGCTGAGCGAAGTCCGATGACCCGTAGGTAGTAGTCGGCGTGTCTAAATACCGCCTCAAATGTAATCACTAACTTTACACACTTACATCATAATGTACTAATACTTAATGACGTAGAAGTAGATAGGTCCTTTGCGTTTTTATAGGCGGATGCAGGGCGCATCACAGATGTTCGCTCGCCGCGTGTACTGCACAGCACATACATAGCTATCGCGTATAATGACTTGATAACATTCCCACAGCACATCGACTGTGGACAGTTATACGAGACATGCGCCAGCGCAGCCGCCGTCACGGCCTAGACCCGCCGAAGGTCGCCTTGTAATTTTATTAATGTTTTAATTATGATTATGATAATTAAAGAAGAATTGCATCACGGTTTACCATTAGATGGAAAAGCAGCGAAGCATTAGTTTATATCTATAATAGGGTAGTAGGGTATAGTAGGATGGAGTGGGGAAGAGCGGGAGCGAAACCGCGGGCAAAAGCAAGTCAATAATAAAAAACTTGGTTATAGATACTTTTATCCCAGGATTAAGTTCCCTTAGGATAATCTTCAACTATCACGCGGTTGAAGTCGCTGGAAGCAGTTAGCTGTTAACAGTGCTCCTTGGAATTGGTGAAACACCTAGTAAAATTATGGCAGTCAGACATTCCATTCCATTTCCAGCTTATTTTTCTGTGTGCATCAAATAAATGTTATATCTATCTATCTATCTATTCTCCTTCCCCATATAATGAAAACAAATCTTTTTAAAATCGTAGTTCATTTTTTACCGTAATATAAAGTGGAAACCTACATAAACTAACGGCTTTTCCTGTGGAGTAAGCAACTATTTAGATCGCCAACTGCTGCGATTCTTACATAGTCCTAGTTTACGTTCACAAGGTAATTTGCGTTTTGACTAATAACTGTCCTAAGTAATAGAAAAAAAAATGAATTGGTTGCTTTCGTTATGAATCGCAAGCACAGATTTATTATTTACTGTGTTTTACGAACCTGATGCGGACGAAGTCGCTGGCAACAGCTAGTTCCCCATAAAATTGGTCCTTAGAAACAAAGATCAAACACACGCCTACAAGAAAGCAGCAATCCAGTCAATAAAGATCCACAGACATAAATACTAAGAATTCGAAATGTTTCTCAAATGTCAATCATCCGGCGATGACTCATGATTACCATTGACTACCCCGCATTTCACCTTCATTGTCAGCCTAACAATGGCCTGCTCTAGTAAACAGAAGTATACGGACTGCACAAAATATTACGTGTCTATAGCCATTGTGGTCACCCACCGTGAAATTACGAGCGTCCACGAAATACTACGGCCAGTTAGAATCGTAGTCAGGGGCGTAGATAGGTAAGTAACAGCCCTGGGGCCAAAAAAAAAAACTGGGGCCCTTTTTTACATGGGAAATCATGATGTAACCTCTCCTGCTCTGGTGTGAGGGAGGGAATGTCCTACTACCTACCCACCTACCTACCTACTTAGTAAGATAAGTTGCCATGATTAAAGTAGTGTTGCAACTTATTCTATTTAACCTTTCGAATACCGTAAATTAGACACAATAGAAAGATAATGACAGCGCGAACGCGTTCGCTTGGGGTTTAATGAAATAGATTTCGAAGGTGAGAGAATTTTTCGATAGTTCAATAAGAAGAGAGAATGAGAAGATAAAATGAGTATATTAGAGGAAGTTTGAAAGTGTCGCTAGTGACTGAAAAGTTGAAAGGAAATCGGTTTTCTTGATATGGTCACGTGAAGAGGAGTGATGATACGCACGTTACTAAAAAAGTTCTGAATATATATGTAGATGGATGGAGAGAATGTGGGATAAGGGGCATGAAAAAGAAGAAGAATAAAAATTTTACTTTTTGTTTGTTATTGAACTAATTTGGGAGATTTGAGGGCCCTCCGAACATGGTGGCCTCGGGGCCCACGCCTGGCTCTTCGGGTGCTACGCCAGTGACCGTAGTAAAAACATTACGAAAGAAACCTTGGTTCGTGTGATGTAAGCCCTTCGATGGGCGCGGTTAAGGGTACCTACTTCGTGGTTTTTGATGATTGCCAAGATAAATTCCGATGGATTTTGAAATTATCAACTGGCTGCATGTCATTTTGTTGACGACGAAGAGTTTAATAAACAAGCTCTTTCAAGATTCCTGTTGTTCCGGATTGAGTAGTTATCTCATCATTTTCTGTTATGTATATCAAAATCTTTTTTTTTTTCTTTTAGCTGTTCCTTCCATAGTCCCACTGCTGAGCATAGTGCTCCCCAAGTCCTTCCAGATACTCTTCTACCGCGCCCGCCGTCACGAACCAGAATCTGAAAGAATTATTCAAATCCGTTCGAAATTAAGTAAACTACTTTTCATATTTAGTGGAGGGGAAACTGTCATTAAAAGAAAAGGTTGCACTAACTGAAATGTGACGTCATCACCATTAGGTTACGTGCGTACAAAAGTTAAATCAAGATATTACCACCACGCCTCCCTCTCCTTTATACCAATATTTGAAATGTTTATTGCTGCTTCATATTTTCATGGTGTTTTCCATCGATCTAATCGACTGATTGGTGCTGTTTTCAGATAAATATATTTTTTTTAGTTAGTTTAGATTTTTAGTGTTATTTATTGTTTAGTATTGTATAGGAAAATATCCAATTGAATGACTGCTTAAAAAACCCGCTGTTTTTGCTAATGACTTATTTCATTACGTATCATTTTTATTCGTCATAAAAATTATGACTAGGTCCTACTGTCATTCATCGATTTCTTTATAAAATTTAAAATTGTTCATTACAAATGGGAATATTTTCATAGCTACGTCACCGAAGTATTGCGAGGAAATCCAATAAAGATAAGAATTATGACTTCCAATGGCCTTGACGCAAAAAAAATATACAATACAATTGTATCTTGAGATTTCGTGATACCAATCATCATAAAACACCCAATAAATTGGATCAGAAAGAGAAATAGCATCATTTAGAATGTATTTATTTATTTAGATGGAGGACTTTTACATGGAGGACTTACAGCCAATAAAACCAGACAAAAAAAGAAGGAATCCATAATCTCTAGAAAGCCAATTACAAGTCCTCACATATAGACATTGTAGTATAATTAAATATGGTGTGAGGCACATAAATAAAAAGCTGCGCTTCTTAGTTAAGTAGGATACAGCAAAAATCCTAGGGTGGCACTTAAATAACTAATTAACAATCTATTAAACCTAATGCTACTTTAAAAATTTAAGACTTAAGCACCTTCTGGCCAAGTTTATTATTTATTTACTAGCTTCTGCTAACTTCGCCTACGTGAAACTCGTTTTCTTCATACAAACTTTGAACCCTGCTTTCATCCCCTTAAGGGGTGAATTTCACAAAATCCGTTCTTAGCAAATGCAGCAAATTTTAAGTTTGTAGGTGTTATAGTTTCTCAGTTTTCGTGAGAGGTATTTCACTTTAAAACGGCGATCCGCCAATTACTTTAGATAAAGAATACCTTATTAATATACGTACACAAAATTCACACACTCATCTCACAGAACTCCAGACATACTGACGTGATCGTCTTCCGTTCGTCTCCAAGGACCGACATTTGTTATCTACGCCGCCCGTCACGAACCAGAATCGCAATCTGAAAGAATTATTGAAATCGTTCGAAGTTAAGTAAACGTACAGATCTCTCACAGAACTCCAGACATACTGGCGTGATCGTTTTCCATTCGTTTGTGAACACATCACAGTCTATGCGTGTCCACAAGAGTGTTGAGCGCAAAGAGAGTGCATGAATGAATTTCTGACAGAGAATGAATTTTCCACAGCCTGTAAAAACAGCTGCAAAGTGGTAAACCCGTCGATGTTTTAGTATTAGTAGATTGAAGGGCGTAATCCTGCCTCGAACTCACGACACATCGCGTGTCGGTTGCTGTTAGCTACTCTTGCACATTTGAGCATAAGGACGAAGACCCCGAAGAGATTTTAAAATACATACACTGTTCGGTTATGATTGGTTCTGATTAAATAATAATAAATTATTTTTCAGTTTCATCTTATGATTACATCCATTCTTGTTTGTATAAATGCGAGCTTACAAACTAGTGTTTGTAAGACAATGCTTGTAGAGGTACCTACCTAGGAAAGCGAATTTTTTGTAATTTTTTTTTTTTACACACGCATTAGGAAGTGTTTAGCTTTTTCTATGCAGAAATATAGTAGGATGTTTTCTTAATAATGTTGTTTTTGTCTTTAATTATGTAACTTGTAATTATTTTTCAGTACTAAATTACATCCATAGATTTCGATTAAATTTTGTTACATACAATGTACTCCATTATTCTATGTGATATTATCTTCAGTATTATAGTAGATATTCCCTTTATAATAAACTAGATTTTGTCCGCGGCTTCACTCCCGTCAAATGACTATTATATTCTACTCTAGGTACCCAACTCTACCCTATGCCTGCGTTTTGTTAAACCATGTTTTATGTCACGTTCCACGGGATAAAAGGTGTCCTTTAGCCGTCGCCTGGTTCTAAGCTACCTCCCAATTTTCAGCCAAATCGGTTCAGCCGTTCTTGAGCTATAAATAGTGTAACTAACTTTCTTTTCTATGTAAGTATGGATATCCACATAGAGAGTCTGTCTAATAAGTTAAACGAATTGGGTAATTATTAGGATATATTATTGAATCTGATGTCGTCAACACGAGTTCAATAATCAAGGTTGATTTAAAGATAGACATTATTGTTTACTAACAGAACCTTATAAAAAGTATCAAATATAATTATTTTTTAAATTATTAAATATTATCCAAAATTCCCAAGTCGGTTGACTTATTAGACAGACTATAGCTCATCAATGATGCAGATCATACAACAGTTTACAACGCCCCACTTATACCATTAATTAGTGCCAAGTAATACTCAATTAACAGACAATAATGAATGACAACATCTAACAGTTAATTCCCTATCATCCTAGACATTTGGAGGATGACGTCACGCGTCAGATAACTCTCGGATAGCGGTCGGAGTGAACTGTGGCCGGGTCACTGACCGCGGCAGTCATTAACAAAAAACGCAGCCGATACTACGCATCATCTGATTGAGCCCTACATGTGGTATTGAGAATTTTGAGATGCGTTGAGTAATATGAAACTTCTAACATTGAATTGATTAATAACTAGCGATTTCCCGGCGACTTCGTTCGCGTAAACGAACTAGCCTTTTGTTTTAAGGCGTATAGTCCCTTGAACCATCTGGCCGAAATTATGTGAACGCAACTCTCGCACTCGCCTAGACGGCAGTACGCAAATCTGTGCATTTATTTGCGGCCAGCAGCGCCCGGAAAGCGCTTTAAATCCATTTTCTCTGCGAGATATTGATTGATTTACATATGCAATGTTCACTTTGAAGAATATTTAACCACCAATTTTTATGTGTAAAAATGTTTCTAAAAGTCCAAGCCGTTTCGAAGGATTAGGGAAAAGTTGCGAAAAGTTGCGAAATAGCTAAAATTTTTTTTTTGACAAAAGTATTAATTGCACGAAAAAGCAAATGTTGATATTATTGTTCATGAATCTATAATAAACATATATTTTTTTCAAACCAATTGACCTAGCCGTTACGGAGGAGTAGGCCTCAGAAAATCACTGTTTTATGGCACTTTTCGGGCGCTTGGCCCTTAAGGGTGACAAATTAGGATGCATTTTGGAGAGTGTGCGCAATGATTACTTGACTTGATGCCACTACTACCGTTGTACCATCGGATAACCCGACGGCTTTACCTACGATCCGAACTAAGCGTTTTTTCATCTCTTCGTTGTGTACCGCGTACATTAAAGGACTGGAACAATTTGCCTGCTGCTGTTTTCTCGTCTTATTATAATTTAAATATCTTATATAATTCAACAACTTTGTACAATATTCTGACAAATAAATGCATTCTATTCTATTCTATTCTATTCTAGTGCGCCTCACCATCACCAGTTACATCACTGCTTACCTTCAGGCGTGATCGCAGTCAAGCACTTCCCGAGGCTTGCCTCAAGAAAGGGAGTGTCAGACTTTTACTGACTAAAACCCACTCGTGTTCCTTCAGTTGTTTCTTGCGTTCCTGGGCCGCGGTGACTTTTTGGAACAATCTTGTAGTCAAACTAACATTAATTTGCGGTAAGCATCTAGGTCGAGACCAATGAATTTTAATTTTATTATGAGTCGCTCATTTACTATGAATTTTGTTTATGTATCATTCATATCCATCCATCGGTTTCTTTGAAACCCCGGTTACTTATCTGATTTGTTGACTGTACCAGCGTTTTATCAAATTATACCCTATTCGCGTTAAGCATAGAAATTTAAAGAAAACTTTTTTTCTGTCTGTTCAACCGATTTTAACTTCTATTTTGTAGGTATAAAGATGGCATTAAAAGCAAAAAAGTGGTTACAATACCCAACTATTTGCCACCAACGTAATAAAAGTCAAAATCGGTTGAACGGACAGTAATAAAATGTTTTCATAAAAATCTAATGTTATTTTGAACAGAGAATAGTTTGTTCTATGTTCGAGCTTAGAACTTGGATCTCATTTATTATTGCTGAGTGTATTTCTGCTGGAAAAAAATCTCCCTCATCATTGAAACGTCGATTGGTCCACCTGGATGTCCCTTAACAGTTAATGGAATCCAATAATAGGTTCATTTAGCTCACAACTCATCTGACATGGAGTAAATATGTTAGATGACACGCCTGTCATGACTATAAATATCACAGTTAACCGAAGTCAGTTCCTTAACACTTCAATTCAGAAATAGAAACCCGGACAAGAGGACCAAATAATTGAAGTGTCTGGTGGATAAGATAAGCACTCGTGCCATATGCTTTTCAATTATAGTTTCTAGTTTTAGTTATCTAGTTTTCTTACTCACACACACGCTTGCCAAGAAATCTCTGTGTGATCCCGATGTCGCCGTATGTCGCTGAAGTTTAATTGAAAAACTTTGAACTCGCCAATACTTACATCGTCTCCATCTAGTTCTAATTAAATGAAAGCGGCGACCTTCAGACGCTTTACGACTTTTTGGTGTATATATCTGTTCATTTTCTGTGTAACATCGAATAAATGTTATATCTATCTAATAAGGTAGGCGCGAAATAACCGCAGAATAACGGTCGTTCACCCTCTTACATTTATTAACATTCTTAATTTCAAAAACGGAATTAAAGACATAAAGCTGTCTTGAATCGACATCGGTCAGATAAGGATAAGGTACACCTTATCCTTTTCTGAAAATAGTTGTTAAAATAGATATATGAATTATAGCTATTTTTATATGGTTGTGACGAATCTACAATGAATTTATGGAATTTACCAATTTGTGGCAAGTCACATTGTGACGAGTTTACAATAACCCATATATGACTACATATATTTACGTCTCATGTATCGCGGGTAAGTTTACAAACATGTAAACTCACATGCACAAGACACCCGGATCCTGGAACATCTATCTCTAGGCAAAACAAATATTTGGTTCTGCGAGAAATGAATCTGCGACTAGTAGCGCAACAGTGGTTCGCTCAACCACTGCGCCTACTGTCATCGATAAAAATTATAAGAGTTTATAGTACTGTAAAAGTTCTACTTATTCGGCTTGAGCGATCGCCATTAACCTAATTCGTTGTCATAACATTAGATTGTATTTTTTTTATGGGAAAATGAACATTTTCGCGGAACGTCCAAATGTCAAGCGGGGACGTACATTGAAAAAATCCCATAAAAATATTAGGTAGCGACCAGCGACATTTCTTATATGTTAGGAAAATGTCAGTATACATGTGGTGGGCTATAGGACTACGGTAAAAAAGCCATTAGGTGCTTGTAAAAAAAAATCCTGTGGCTACTGAAAACTGGTCCTTGGTGACGGATTTTTCCTTCGAGTTCTTTGTTCCTTTTTAAATTATATATTATTTACTAGTGCTTGACTACGATCCCGCTGGTGTTGAGCAGTGGTGAAGTCATGACGTGCACTAGGTATTAAGAGGCTGCTTTTCCACTCGCCTATCGTAAACATCGAGCATGGTTTAAAAGCTTGTTACTTCATCTAACGCAATCCAACGTGATGTTTGACGAAAAGGCAACGTGAAAAAAGAGTGATAATACCTGAATACTCTGTTGGCATTAAGTAATTCCTTGATTTACTCGAAAATTTTACAAAACTTGTTCCAGGAAATAAGTGTTTTTTTTTTTAAACCCTCAGAAGTTTTTGAAAAACATTGTCATTATTTAGAGTCTTGATAAAATTTTCTAGGCTTGTATGTTGTACTTTTTTGACTTTTTTCATTTTTGAGTAAATTATGAAGTGTCTAATTTCATGCAAAATAGTAGATTTTCAGAGGTCTTAACTGGATTACTTTTACACAAATTTATAAATTGATTTTCATAGAAGTCTAGATAATATCAACAAGATACTGTGTTTCCAAAATATCTAATGAAAATGTGCAATGACGTCATAATCGCGTAAGAGCGGTTGTATGGAAAACAGTGAAAATGTATGTCGAGATGCATCCCCTTAAGAGTTTTACTCAGTCTAGCCTTGAGCGCGCAGGACATCCAGCGACCTTTTGGTGTAGTGTTTATGTCATATAAAAATCTAACTTATCCTATAAATCTTACGAGATTACGATCAAAACCCGCATTGCACTAAACGATGATCTCAACTCGAAGTTAGCGCATCGGAACATCAAACGCTGCACTCGCCAGCTGACATGGCGGCCATTGCGTGACGTCATCACATGTGGCACCCAGCCCGCGACCTTTTCGTTTTGTTTCCTGCCTCTTTGTTGCTGGCCGTTTGAGGGTTTTATTTTTACGTGGACCTTTATTTGGAGTCCGTGCGAGGGAATATCGAATTATTTTAACGATAAAACAGTCGGAATCGGAAAGAACCAATAGGTACCTTAAATTCCCGGATGATTTAGTCAATCCACAGCATATCTTTAGCAATGGCACTAAATCAAATCAAATCAAAAATATTTTATTTTACATAGGCCTACAATCATGGGCACTTATAAAACGTCAGAAGCTAGTGCACTAGATCATAAGTGCACACAATTTTTCACACCCACTTAGGAAAGGCCCAAAAAAAAAACTTTGGCCTTGTGTCAGCTTGTATCTGACACAAGGAACAAAGTTTTTTTTTTGGGCCGATGAATATTTGATTTCTATAGAACCAGTATGAAATCATCAACTGCACATACGTACATACAACCCGGGAATCTTTAAGTCGAGAGTGAATAGGTTTCTTCGAGGTAAGCGCGTTCCATCGTCGACTGCATCGTCGCTCTCCATCAGGTGAGATAGCGGTCAAGCGCGAAACTGTCAACAATATAAAAAAGCGTCCAGTTGATTCCACTTAATATATATTTTTGACGACATAAAATGTTTGGTATCGGTAACTGGATCAGGGGTGCTATTCTCTAAGAAAGCGCAGCGCTGGCACAGCGACGAGTCGTCAGCGCAGTACATTGAATTAACAACCTAATGCCTCTTTACATTGGATTGTTAATTCAATGTATTGCGCTCACGACTCGTCGCTGTGCCAGCGCTGCGCTTTCTTAGAGAATAGCACCCCAGAACGTGTCTCCGTTTGTGCAGCACCTTCAAGTTATCCGCCTCAGGAGTGTGTGTGTGGGTTGGTGGATGTCACGTCTTCAAATTTTTGGTTCTAGGGCATGTCGGTTTCCTCACGATATTTTCCTTCACCGTTATAAGAGCAGTGGTGATGGATTAAATTGTAAAAATTAATGCGCTTGGCTGGACCACTAATGCTATAAACTAAGAACATTGCAAGTTAAACAAAATTTAAGTTTGAATAAAATTACACCCACACTTCAGCGTTGCAATTACATCTTGCGAATATATCGACAGATGAGATATCGCCATCAGTCGTTGCACTGTAGCGAATGCTTGGCATCCGTCGTCCCACATGCCAGGCTTTGATATGCGTAACAGTCAATAAATAGTATTGTTTGTCTGTGACCTTTTCTTTAAGCCTATCAGAGAGATAAAAGTCACAGGTCATACGGATAATACTAGGTAGTCTTTCGAGCGTAGTGTGTGTATCTTTAGGTTTTAATTCTTATAAATAAATAAATCGGTCAAGTGCGGTCGTACTCACACATCCAGGATTCTGTACCAACTTATGTAAATACCTAGTTTATTTCCCGAAACGAATCCCGAGACGTTTTACCGAATCTCAAAAAAATATATATATATATATATTTGTTGACGTAACTGCAAATTATATTTTATTCCTTTATTGTGTGCTGTCTTGCTTCATTGCCTTTCAGGATTCTAAGTCACCGAGAACTGCCTTGTAGGTTTTAATTTCCTTGCGAGCATCTTTTCACAGCTACCAAGAGGTAGAATTATCTAAAAAAGAATAAATAATCGATATAATAAGATCTGAGTATTTGATATTAATATCTTATAACTCCATGCATCCCTGATAAAAAGAATCTGGAAGGACAACAAAGTGATCGTATAAGGGTTCCGTTTTTCGCCGACTGAGCTACGGAATCCAAAAACCGTACAGGACAATGCATCTGAAAGACGTCCACTGTTGGAGATAGACCTCCCCCAAGTATCGCCATAATGACCGTCTCGCATGAATCGTATTCCCGTCGTATCTTCGCCGCTTACAAATCTTCACAAATAAGTAGCATTCTGTAAACAGAAGTTCAGCTCAGTATAGTGACAGGAGATAACACCTTAACATCACGTCCAAAAGCGCCTATAAAAATCCCATATTCATACAGTTCCCACGATTACCTAATCTCCACCAGTATTTAGATTCCCTAGCATCTTGCTGACATCATCGTCATCAAGTAATGACCGCCGTAAAACGGCTTGCTACACAATTTACGTTGGAAATAATGGAGTTAGCATCAATTAGTAGTCGCAACGAAATGGTCTGGAGTTGTGGAAGTCGTTTATGACCTGTTTGTTATAGTGTTATAGTCTATGCCCCGTGCATGTTAAAAAGGCCATGGTCATAAATTTTTTTTAAAAAGCTCCGAATTCAAAAATGAGGTCTGGGTAGGCTTGGAGTACTTGTGATGCAGTGTAGTGAAGTGCAATAAATACTGATCAGACAGGCAGGTCCGCCTACTGGGGCCAGGGTTATCCGAAAGGGCGCTCGAGCCCCGGTATGAAGGCTAGAAGGAATGGGGTGGGTCTTTTAGTCAGTAAGAGTCTGACACTATCTCCTGCTCCGCCCAAGAGCGAGGGATGTCAATGCATGATTTTTTCCCACCATAAAAAAAGACAGGTCTATTTTTTGAAGACTGTAAAAGTGAAGTCATGTGGTCTAAGCCAAACAAATTACCATTAAAAAAAAAACTAATCGTGAACACAAATAAGTATAAATGAAGAGCGAATCACAAGATTTAAAAAACCTAAACATCAAGTGAAAGAGTAATCGACAGAAGGCACGGTAACAGGCGTATAAACTTAATTGTACCATCAAAGACACTTCCGCCTGACCACCGCTAAGTTGATTTTTTTTCTTGCACTCGAAACGAAAATCTCAAAGGGTTTACATCTATAAATTTATGGGAACCGAAATCGGAATCGAAGATGCAAAATTAATCGGAGTTCTGAACTTTCGCAATCGGAGATTGAAATAACCTCTGTAATCTCTCCGATTCTAACACACGAAAGAAAGAAAACATGTTTACTTAGCACACAGACTGAAGAAACAAGTACATAGAAACTTAAACTGAAACTTTAACTTATTGTCTATACACATCCATATACATGGAGACGTGCAATACACTCAACTTGATTGAAACTCTGTCACAGACAGACCCTAACAAATTGTTCTATCGCTCGGTTGAACCTTTCTTTACACCCGTTTTTTGGGGGGACTTGTAACGATTTGTGTTCTAATAGAAAAAACATCCATTTGGAAGTCATTCTTCACTCCGTCTGGTAAAATGTCACAGAATATTACTTTCGTTTTTCAATTTAATGGCGGCCCGAGAGGGGTTTGCTGTGATGGAAAAATGTCTGGAGTTTTGAACTTACATCGGCATCGTGTACTTATAAGTTAAAATTGAGTGTCTATTACTTTTTAGGGTTCCGTAGCCAAATGGTAAAAAACGGAACCCTTATAGATTTTTATGTTATAGAATGGCAAACAAATAGCCGGCACATTTGATGGTAAGTGATCGCCGTCGCTTATACAAGATTATTTTTAGTATTACGAAATCTGAAACACCTGTCAAGTATTTTATGTAAAGAATCCATGTACAAAATTTCAAAACTGTACTATGAAAAGTAACAAAGTTATAAGCTTGTTATTTCACCTGGTTGTCCGCACAAATACATGGTTACCCAGCGATCCGAGCGACTGTTGTATTGCTCCCGCTCCCAACTGTGTGCTGGCGCCTAATGCCCGCTATGATCTGCCGTGACCTGTGATATACTTAGTGTCGGTGGTAACCAACTTGTGACCTTTTCTAAATATTAGTGAGAGAAAATGTAACATGGTGTAAAAACTATTGGAATCGATCCAGTTACTAATTCTGAAAAATACATGTATTCAGTTTTTGCATGTGCACGCATCGCGCACTAAGCATCCTTGTTGAGTACTTTGCTGACGTATCCCAAAATGACTTACCTACTTCTGGTCTTGTACTGTCTTACAAGACCAGAGCAACCCGCAATGTGCCCGCGAGGTGGATTACGGCCCATTCCCTCTCCTGGAGAGGAGGTTTGAGTCCCAGCTGTGGGAACATTAAAAAGGCTGATTATGCGTATGCCTACTGTCTTACAAAGTTTCGTGCTCTAATCACGCCACAATAAAGACCTGAACTCAACATAAATACCTCCATAATTACCGCAAGATCCCTCAGGCGCCCGTCAACACAAGTAGGCGCCGCCCGCGCCATTTCCCCGCTATTCTTAGCGACGAGTCAACAATAAACTCGTTTTAGCGGAGCAATCTTCCTAAAAGCTATTGTATTGTCCTTCCCGCGCAATATCCTGGACTTGATGACGTCATTGATCTCTAGCTAATTTTAGACCACTTATAAATGATTGGGACTTGAAAATGGCGGTTTGATGGGCTTGTTAAGTTCTTAACTAAAGTCTTATTCTCTTTCATATTTTTTTTAAGTGGGAAAATCATCCAATGACATCCCCCGCTCTTAGGTGGAGCCGGAGATAGTGTCAGACTTTTACTGTCTAAAAACCCACTCCTGTTCCTTCGTTGCCTTTCGTACCGAGGCCGAATCTTCCTTTCAGAAACAGATCCTTGGCCTCAGTAGGCTTCGCCCCTACTGGGTCCCTACGGTTTGCTGACAACTGCGCGCATGGAATAATACGCGCCGTCGACGTCTTGGGCTCGGTCCGGACAGTCGGATGGCGAGCTATCCATTGCTCGCCGTCCGCAAGCCCGCGCCTACGGGCGTGAGCGCCGTTGCCTCTCGCAAATTTTCCTTCGTATAGAAAAGTATTTGATTTTCTTGAAAAACTAAGATCCACTAATTGAATTAAAACATTCTTATACCTATTTCTAACAGTTACAGTAAAAGTCAATAAAAAAAAAAAATATCAGAGTCAATAAAAAAAAAACTTAAATTATCAGTTATTCAGTAGTTTTAGAACCGTATGGTTTTAAGATTGCTAAAAATGCGTTTTGAGCGTGCAGCATTATCAATGAAAAAAAAAAAAATATTAACGTGATATTTTAGACATGCATGTCATAACTTGACATATAAATTACAAGTCCAATAATAATTATGTTCTCTCAAAACAGTTCATGTAAGTATAATTTTGTGCATGCAACATTGTTTGATTTATTACAGCAAAGAAACCTGTCAAAACTATACTAATATTATAAAGGTGAAAGTTTGTATGTGTGTGTTTGTATGTTTGTACCTTCACGCTCAAACTGCTGAATAGATTTGGGTAAAAAACACACATATACAACATTTATTCATAGTTAATTAAAATGGTACCGTTTCCATCCTTCGTGTAAATGAAACACAAAAATAAAATATCTATCGTTATTCAACCGATTTGCCCTCAAAAAAGGTAGTTTTTTCCAACAACTAAACAATGTATTATTTATTTTTTTAACATGTCGCGAATCCATTAGTTTATATTTTTTACAAAAAAACTTCCAAAAATTTCCTGAAATAGAACATACCTACCTTACCATAAGGTAATTTACTTTTTAATTTTATCTTTACAAATCGATAGTGTTTCATGTACCAAATGACCCTTCACGGGATTAAAACGATCAAAATTTAACGGTGTAGATTTCCCTTCTGATAGTTTATGTTAAATATTTACTATCACGCAAACGAAGCCATTAGCAGAAGCTAGTATTACATATATATTTGCCCATTTTCCTTTTCCTTTATAATAAACTATTTCCTGGTTTGCTCTGTCAGACTTGCGCAATGTTTTCGCTTTCCAAATAGCAATTTAGTTGTAAACAATAGTATAGCATGACGAATTCAACTCATCATGCGACATAGAACATCGGATGGGTGAATTATTTTGCAACGATGTGTATGACAGTAATCTATTTGTCACGCTACCGCTGATTGTGTTGCGATTACTATGCACGCCAGTGTAGTTTGTAATTTTGTTCGGAATTACCACAATTTAAGCTGTGAAAATATACATTTTTTTTTAACTTGAATAACTGCTTTTCGCGCGCCTCTAGGAGTTGTCAGCAAAACCCTAGGGGCCCAGCAGGGTCTAAGCCTATTGGGGCCAGGGGTGATGTGAAAGAAAGAGAACTCTGGAGCCCTGAAACGAAAACAAAAAAGGAATATATTAGTGGGTTTTAGTCAGTAAGTCTTACACGCCCTCTCACTCCGCCCTGGAGCGTAAAGTCATTGTGATTTAAAATTGGTATAGTTTGATCTCAAGTGTCTACGTACAAAACTTTACAACATTATGGCATCACTGAGAGTCTGAGACAGTCACTATTACATAGCGCGCACTGGTGGCTTTTGTCACGGTGACAATATTTTTTTTTACCCAACAGTCACGTCTTCAAGTGCGCGCACTGCATGTTGGATTTATAAGCACGGTGACTTTTTTTCAAGTCACGGTGACAAAGTCACCAGTGCGCACTGTCTTAATAACGATTATAGCGAACTTTATCAAGAAGGCTGACATTTGCCGCTAAATACTGTAAAAACATTCGAATGTGTAACACCAGTAGCCCGATTCACGTAACAAAAACCGTAACGATACCGTAGCGATTTAGTCGTTTAAACCATTTCCGTATTCATATCCATCAATCGAGTTTGAACGACACCGATTTTAAAGTCGTTTGAAATTCGTCGATTTAAAAAAAAATCTGTATTACATTATCCATGTAGAATACTTATTAATGGAACTGGAAATAAGTCGATAGATCGTGAATACCGCTTTTGGATAGGACTTCGATCGAACGACTATAAAACTTGAACGATATTTGGCTTGTTTGAACTTACGTGAATGAGGCTACTGCACGCTAATAGAACTTAAAGTAACTTAGAGACAGTAAAATCTAAATACTTTTTAAATTAAAATTAAAATAAACAATAAATTGTATCACTACTACTAGGTGGGATCGCAGTCAAGCACTAGTTTATATCAATTACAAAAAAAAAGACCAAAAGACAGACACAATCTGATCTGAGTGTCCAGTCCAATTATCCATAGATATATTCTTAACTCCTTCGATCAATTTCAAGGAAGAGTCGTTGGTGATAAAATTAAACTCTCCAAACTAAATGGGAATACACATCACGGCCCAGTTTCATTACAAAATCACAAATGCGAACGTTTGCAGTCTGAACACTCTCAACCAGTGATTGGTCTAAGCAGGATGTCGTTGTACGCATACGCTGATAAGGTTCCAACTTGTATGCTGACACCACTCGATAGGACCCTGTCGTAGTAAGGAGAGAGAAATAGGTTGCCGTGGACTTCCTTATTCTGATAGGTCTCGGATATTACTGAGCTGCGGTCGTACCAATATACGAGTAAGATGTCTTGATTTTGCTTACTTTGTTGAGGAGATAAATGCTCATAAAGGAAGGTGGTCCTCAAATGTCAAGTAGCTGCGGGACTTTTTTTTTATCTGATATAAACTAGTGCTTGACTGCGATCCCATCTGATGGTAAGCAGTAATGCAATCTTTGATGGTGAGGCGCACTAGCCTTGAAGACACCCAAATTATAATTGGACGACTTCTCCAGAGCAGGCAAATTGTTCCAGTCCTTCGATGCACGCGGTATAAACGAGACGAAACGCTTACTCTTACTTTCCTTTAAAACCTTTGCTACCAGTATTACCAAATAATGATCTTAATATAGTTCCTGATAACCAGTCCACGTTAGCCTCCCAAAACCATAACCATAGCTATCTGTCTTTGTTTTCCATATATCGCAAACTCGCAATAGTTTTTCACCAATCAGAGGTGGTCCTTAAGTCCACTAGCATAGCGCGTACAGGAATAATCGTCTTTTGGTACTACGTCTCGAGTTGGCTTCAGCACCCAATACGCCATCAAACCAAAGGTCCTGGAACACAGGACCTTGGGTTGTATAAACAATAAATTAATATTATTGCAATCAGACAGCCTCGACGACCGTTTTTCGAAGCTGTCATTACGCGGTTGGATCAAAGATCTGATACTGAAGGCAGTACTCCTCGATACAGGTCGCATTCTGAGTAGGGTCCTGTATCTGGACCTCTGACCACCGGCAGCTTGAACCCTGCTCCCGATATCGGCGGACTACTATTTGTTTTTAAGTCTTATAAAGTGAGAAATGAGAAAGGGTTGAGTGAGTGTGTAGTGAGTAAGTAGTGAGTATGTGTGATATAGAGGAAGTTTGAAATTGGCGCCAATGACTAAAAAGTTGAAAGGCAATCGTTTGTCTTGGTATGGCCACGTGAAAAGAAGGGATAAAAAGCATGTTACTAAAAAAGTTCCGAGTATAAACGTAGATGATTGTGTGAGGAGTGATGTGAAAGACAAGGAACTTGAAAGAGAAGAAACGTGATGGTGTAACGGGTTACAGGACAGAATAGAATAAAAAAACGTGTTTATTTATTTAATTGGATCTCCAACAGAGGATACACAGTAACGACATAGTACGAGGAAAAAACGCAAATAGTACGAGGGGTCCGTTAGCGTGTTGCGCCCACCCCAAGTAATATGGGATAAGGGCAGGAAGAAGAAGATTTGTTTTCATAATCACACACACACACACACTTAGGTGTGACACTGGATCTCTCAATAGCTAGGTTACCCTGTGTCGCAGGCTCCAGTCTCTCACGAGTCGTGACGACAGATAAATATGATTTAAAAAAGATTAAGTAGTAGTAAACACAACAGTTTTATTAATTCACTAAATTCGTTGGCACCCTTCTGTACGGGACCCTGAAAACAAATAAAAGGGATCCTCATCAAAGTGTTCCACACGATTTATTTAAGCGATTGTTTAAATATATTGTGTTCTACTAACTATCCGTTTCAAAACAAGGTTCACCGATTACGTTAAAGGGCATAAACGAAGCTGACTGCTGCCACTCTCGATGACGAAACTTTTTATATTGCCTCAGTAAGGTCAGAAAACACGTGAATCAGACAAACGCACATACACACATCGTTGATTGTATTGCCAAATGCTTACCTTGTATTTATTGAGGCGTTGTGTTTAAGTAAATCTTTGTTACCGAATAAACATGCCGTTTAATTCCGAACAACGCAGTGTTGTAAGGCTCACAAGGTGGATTGATGACCAGCCCCCTAGCCAAGTTGCAACCGTTTCGCTTGCGTCGAACGCTTCGAGTCGGCCGTGTCGCCAAATCTTTTGTTCTGACCACGTGACTGAGCGTTGAGATGACGTCATTCCCGTATATTTGAAGCTTTCTACTAGCGTTAACGATTACAGATTCGCGGGAATACGGTAACGCACAAGACCGTTCGTTGTGGCGACACTTGGGGAGGCCTATGTCCAGAGATATAGTCAGATAGATAAAACGATAGTAAAAGTCTGACTCTCACTCTAGCTCCACCAGGAGAAGTTATTAGCTGCCGTCACTATTAGATTAGAATTCATCTGCATACTGAAAAGGATAATTTATTAAAAGTATTCCTAAAAAAAAACAGGAAACGGGAACGTGGTACATTCAGAACAAGACGATGAGATGAGCTGAACTCATGTCAGAAATGAGAAAAAGGGCTTAGCCCTACAGTGGGACATTGATTACAAACAATACCAAACATTCAAAATTATTTTTGGTCGTATCGTACAGTTGGTCGTAATCTCTCGTAATCGTTATCCAGCTTAAACATTGTGAATGCATTTGAGCCGTCTGTGCGTGAGTGAATTACAAATTGACATTTGTCTTATTTCTCAATAAATCACGCCTTGATCTGATGTGTCCTAGTTGTTAGAAACCCAACTGAATGGGATCCTGTTCAACATCTACGCTTGCTGATACCCAAAATGAGGTCATTCCAGAACCAAGCTTACTTACACCCAAAATAAGGTCATTCCAGAACGCTTCATTCTGACCTATTGCCAAAGCCAATACAGCATGTTAAGTGCACTCTTGCGCAACTGAATTACGGAAAACAGTGTCACGATTCTCGAACCAAAGGACCATTCAATCATAATAAAATCATATCGTGACTCCATAAAAGGAATTGGGTTTTTACGAGAGTTCCGATTCCTGCTATCGATTCAAAGGAATTGGTCTCTAGTTGTGACGTAAGAAACATATGGCTACGATGAATAACTCATTGAGGTTCCGTTTTTATAAGCAGCCAGTGGCATAGAATCAGTTATACTATTCAGTTCAAATTATTGCAAATCACATGTGTTTTTAAGGTCTTCAAATATTAAAAAAAAGGTCTTCAAATATTTACAAGCGCACATGAAACCCTGACAGCGTAAAAAAAAGTCAAATAATTGGTATTACAAATCAGGTAGAATAAAAATACAAGTGTCAGTAATAAAATAAGTCGTAGTAAGTTAATAAACAAAAATAAATAAATTCTATAGAGTTGTTGTAAAAAGTTGTGTAAGAAATGGTATCGGTAAACGGTTTCGTGTTAACGATAATTGGAACAAAAAAATAAATTGTGAATAGAATAGAAAATATTGGTTCGATATAGACTAAATAGAAAGGCGATAAACACAAATAAAATAGAAGAATAGTACTGAATCTAGATTATTTCTAATTGGTGTTCGTTAGTCTCGCTAAAACTTGAAAACGGCTGGACTGATTTTGATCATTCTTTTTTGTTTATTCATCAGCATACAGGCAGGGAAGGTCTAAAAAATAGGTAAGTAGGGTAGGTAGTTAGTTGACGGGAGCGAAGCCACGGGCAAAAGCTAGTATACAATAAAATTGTGCCCAAAAGGGCTACCGTCTCAGCATTTAATAAATTGTTGTTTTCACAGTCGAAACTATTTGCTTGATAATTAATAAAAGTGATTAGATCACAGGTGGTAATTTAAAATATAGACTAAGCAAAATTTACAATATGATACAAGCACGGAACAGATGAATCATCAGTACTGTGGATACGAGTATGTAAAAAATTACCATAAAGGGATGACCACATGGTTGTAATACAATGTCCCAACCAAGGTGACCTTGCTAGTTGCAACCCGTGTAGACAGCAGTTGTAATCTATGACCTTCAACGTCATTGGTTGGGAGGCGCGTTTTACCAACCATTGGACGTGTTGGCGCGTGGTTTACATCCATGTAGCCGCAACACGAACCAAACAGACAAACCAATTTCACTTTGATTGGAACGCTAGTTTGCAACCGCATGTCCAACCCATACCCATATAGCTAGAATTCGTTGGCTTTGACTAAGTACCTTCTGCATTACTGATAAATGATAAAATACATTTATTTTGCAATTAATAGGTTACCAAAAACATTTTGACACGTCAATTTTTTTGTCAATTTATACTAGATCCCTTTTAAAGTCCAAACTGAGAATGTGACTTGATTTGATAGAAATACGGTGGTCTTGGAACGTAAGGACCAACTGAAGGATATGTGGGTTTTATTCAGTAAATATGTGACACGCCTCGCTCCACCCTAAAGCGGGAAAAATCATTGGACGATTTTCCACCTAAAAAAATCCTATACTTTTGACGTGCAAGTGAGAATTTCAGTTAGGTATAGTCTCCTTTATAGACGTACAGGATCGATCGTTGTGATCACGCTTGGGGGAGGCCTATGTCCAACAGTGGACGTCTTTCGGCTGATATAATGATGATGCTAGTCTTCTGTCCCTATTGAACTGTTCCAGAACCCATTTACATTAAAACAAGTTACCTAAGTCATTGATATTCAGAATAGCAGACTATCTTTAAAACTGGTCGATAACAGTACTATCTATAGTTACTATACATATCTATAGTTCTTCATTAATTTAGGGCCAATTTCTAGATAGAGTATTTTAAATTGTTGAATTGTTGACCAGACTGTTGTTTGTTGAAAATGACCCTTTCGTCTTCAATGTTTGTTTCTTGGACCCACTGTACTTCGGTCATAATAGCCTGATCCAACGAGCGTTTTCGCGTCATATTCGCCAGGGTTGTGTTTGCGACTGAGCAGTCCATCTCGTTTAGCTCTTCAATCCCTATAGTTCACAGAAGAGCTGGATGGAGTTTTCGATCGTGGATATGAAACCCCGGCGATTCTTCAAAACGCCAAACTTGTGGTAATGGGCAGGGCACATTGCACGCAGAACAGATGGTCGATGGGAACGAAAGGTTCTGAAGTGGCGACTACCTACCGAAGGACGCAGCGTTGAAAGGCCTCCCACAAGGTGGACCGATGACCTGATCAAGGTCTCCGGAATCCGATGGATTGATGACGCACAGGACCGGTGGTTTTGGAGACAGCAGAAATCGTGTGTTAGTCATTTCTTATGTTTCATACCTATGCCGAGTGCATGTATTGTTTGTAACTTATGCCACTTTATATTCTAACTGCATAATTATGTCCATTTTATTCAAAAACTTATTGATGTCATACGTTGACGTCACTTTTGATGTTCTTCATAAAAAACAGTGACCAATGTATTGTGTGTAAGTACTGTGATTGTTAAACCACAATTTTATGATTTTGTCTGCTTAACTGAAGTCTCACATTACTAATATTTCTGAAATATAAGTTACAACGAGGCCATTATTCTTCCTTTCCATAGTAGCCGCAACTTCTTACACGTCAATTATTGCCTTTGTCAACCAAAAGGCTCCAGTCATTGACTATAATCTTTGATCACCATCCCATATATCCCCGTCTATATTTTATTTGGGAAATCATGCAATGACTGGACAGATTGGGAGTGCATGTCAGACTTTTACTGACTAAGACCTACTCCTATGTTCCTTCTTCGCTTTGCGTTCCCAGGACATTAGGTTTTCCTTTCAGAAGCGAACCCATGGCCCCAGAAGGCTTCGACCCGATTGGACCGCTACGGTTTTGCTGACATCTTCTCGAGGCGCGACGACTCGAGCTAGATCCGGACGGTTACCAGTCGGCCGGACGACAAGCTACCCGTTGCTCACCGTCCGCAAACTCACGTCTAAGGAGGCTTTTTTTTATGGTGGGAAAAATCATACAATGATAACCCCCGCTCTTGGGCGGTGCGCGAGATAGTGTCAGACTCTTACAGACTAAACTGGGGCTCGAGTTCCCTTTCTGATAATTCTGACCCCAGTAGACTTCGACCCGGCTAGGCTCCTGCTGTTGCTGACAACTCCTTGAGGCGCGCGGGAATAGTCCGCGCCGTCGACGACTTGGGCTCGGTCCGGACAGTTACCCGAAGGCCGGAAAGCGACCTACCCATTGCTCACTGTCCGCAAGCCCGCTCCTACGGTGGCCGGAAATTGGAATCAGAATCCCGGCGGCAGCGCGCCTAAGGAGGCTGGAAATCGGGGTCGGGATCCCGGCGGTTAGGGCGTGAGGCAAGCCGTTTCCTCACGCGTGCTTAGCTAGCACTGCTTCACAGAAGGAGGTACTATCACTATGTTGCAACTACAAACAATACAGCCATCCTCCTTGACTTGTCATTGGAACAGCAACCTTTACGAGAACTTGACAATAGCGTATCTTACATCTCAAGTCTAATGCCCTTTAATATCGGCTTCGTTATAGGCGCGGAGTTGAACACCTTTTGTTTGAGACAACACTCGCACAAATACGAGTGAGTCAGCGTTTGCGAAACATTTGTGTTACCTTTATGTACCGAAGACTGTCACTATCTGTTTTGCAATGTTTGACGTTTTTATCGCATTTCACTATATGTGACTCGTCCCTTGCCGTATTGGATGTTGTAAACGTAAACTTTCCCCTAAGATGGGGGCCGCTTTCATAGGGCATTAAAAAGTTTCCCTGACCGAGGTTATACGGTCGCATCGATCCAGTTATCAAATTGTCACTCGTAAACCAATGGTAGCCATCCACCATTGGTTTACGAGGGACTTCTTTCTTATATCTATGGCTGAAGGAACACGGGTAGGTTTAAAGCTAGAACTACACTGCGCACACGTGTACCACACACGCCGAGCGTCGCGTTGGTCTCCATGCATTTTATATGGAAACTAGACTTGTGGAGCTACACTAGATCCACGCCACGCGACGTCGTTCTATGTACAAATCAGGCGTGTTACAAGTTTGCGTCGGTCTAATGTAGTTTAACAATCCCTCTCGCTCCAAAAGAAGTTTTGATGACTTCCTTCACTCAAAAAAAAACTTTTAATTTAAAAGAACAATGTACTTACTCAAATGAAACTATATACAACAGCAAACGGCAATATTTTGACTGTGATTGACGTCATCGCAGTAGTTGTACTGTAGGAAAAAAAAAGTTACTTTATCCTCACCGACCAGCTTTCTCCTTAGTCAAGAAACTTTGTATTGGGACCAAATAAGGAGTTATTGACAACAGTGTATAAGTAATTGCGCCACAATATGAATTATTAGTACTTTTCATTCTTTATATAGGATCGCGCCTGACCACTAAACGACAATGTAGTCGACAGTGGAGCACGCACGCACCAAAAAGTTGCCTATTCACTCTTGGCTTAGGTTGTAGATCAGGAAACAGACTCCGGCAGGGAAATCCACTCCTCAGCTGTACGCACAATGAATAAAAATGTTTTCCTTCCCCTGAGGTGTAACTTTCCCTGTAGAACAGTTACCTTTAACAATTCCCAAGATAGATTTCCCCAATCCCCAATAGACATTAATAAAATTTCCAATAAGTTTCTCCTCTTCGCTCCTGGCCTGCGCAGGCGCTGTTCCCAGAAGACGGGAAGGAAGTGAGCTGCGTGATGCGCGTGCGCAATGCAACTTGAATGCAGCCGCTATTGCGTCGTGGAAGCGGCAGAAGCTTGATATTTTTTGGATTTGTTTGATTTGTTGATGCATCTAGAATAACGTGTTGTGATTATTGTTGAAATATAATAAAAAAATCGAATTAGACATTTCGATTTCAAATGGGTAGGTACTCGTGGACAAGGTGGACAGATGACCTGGTCAGGGTCGCGGGAATCCGATGGATGCGTGATGCACCGGTCGTTGTGGCGACGCTTGGGGGAGGCCTATGTCCAACAGTAGACGTCTTTCGGCTGATATGATGATGATGATGAGGTACTCGTGGAAGTCGATTACAATGAAATAAACTATTATTTCAGATAAAAAGAAAATGTGTAGTGCCTACTTCCTATATGAATTGCTTGTATCTGTTAATATAAAATGAGCTCCATTGTTATATGATATCATGAATAAATTTCAATCCATTATAACATTAATAATTCTCTACCAGTAAAATATAAGCTAGCTAGCATACGAGTATTTCGGGCAGCATCGCTCTCTTAGATTTTTGTAAAATCCGTGGCTTTGGAGATTGGAGAGCAATAGTAATACCTTATTAAAAGAAGGAAAAAAGAATAAGTACCTAAATAAAAAAGAAATCGGTACATCCAGAGATTACTTCCTCCACGAGCAATGGGTAGCTTGCCGGCCGGCCGAGTCGTCAATCGCATGCGTGTAGCGTTCCACGCGCACTTCAATGATTACTGCGCCTGAATTATACGTAGAACGACGTCGCGTGGCGTGGATCTAGTGTAGCTGGTGTTGCCAGGCGTCCCGATTTGCGCGGGATGTCCCGATTTTTAGGGGTCTGTGGGCGCGTCCCGATTTGCACCGCTTAATGCCCCGATAAATCAAATACCCTTTAAAATTTGGCACGCCCTTTCGTTCCACCCCAGAGCGTAGGAGTCATTGGATGATTTACTACCTAAAAAGAGATTTGTTTTACCATCTGTCCCGATTTTTATCTTAATGGACCTGGCAACACTAAGTGTAGCTCTACAAGTCTAGTTTCCATATAAAATGTATGGAGACCGACGCGCCTAGATTGGTGTGTGTATATTGTAGTTGTAGTTCTTACCTTTACTGGAGTCTTATGAGAAGTCATTTGATGATTTACCACCTCAAAAAAATAAATGTAAGTTTCCCAATAGTCATTTGTAATTTTAGAGCGGTTTATTGTGTTAAAAAGAAGAAGAGTTTGGCGTAAATAAACTGTTTTTCTTTCTTCTCCATTTTTGTAGACATGCCATATAGCACGAGTGGTTAGGAGAGGAGGATGTTTGTTTAATAGCGGTTTTATATATTCATTACCGCTACATAAGGCACATTTTATGTGTATAGAAACTCCTTTGTTTGCACAAGATTCCTTTCATGTTCTGTGTTTGTTATTGATACATGTTTTTTTTTATCTGTTGTGTTATTGGGCTCGGCTGTGGTCTTTAAGTACATGTGGAATTTTATAATTAAATAGACAGTCTTAGGCTAGCGTTCTAGCGTGCCCCAGCTTCGCACAAGTATTTAAAAAAAAAGAAAAAAAAAACAATTCTAATTTTCTTAAAATCTCGGCTTTTGAATACTGTAAGATGTACCTAGAGTTGCCAGGCGTCCCGATTTGCGCGGGACATCCCGATTTTTAGGGGTATTGAGACACGTCCCGATTTGCACCTGATCGGGACGCTAAATGTCCCGATAAATCAAAAGATATATTAAAGCCATCATTATTACAATAAATTAACCAGTATCGCATTCGCATCACTATGTCAAGTGCGTTCAAAATGACACACGGTGCTTCACTGATGGGTCCAAGTAGATCCGATCCCTGCTAGGGCTGCGGGAACGTTTGAAATAGTGACTGTGGCCCTGGAACGCACAGTGGGACAGAAGAATCCTGGGTTTTAGTTATTAAAAGTCTGATACAGTGCGAGAGAAGTCATTGGAAGATTTCCCACCAGAAAAAAAACTTTATTAAAAAAAATGTCCCGATCTAAAATCCTAAATCCCGATTTGTTTTACCAACTGTCCCGATTTTTATCCAATCGGACCTGGCAACACTAGATGTACCTAACCCTGCCCCATGAATCACTGTGTTTATTAGTGACAATTTCGTTAATTTGTTACAGGACGAGTGTTTTTTTTTCTAATGAAAGGCTCGCGTTTGACCACTATTTCACGTGATGGTAAGCGATGATGTGACCTAACACAGGATTGCAACAGTCGCTGTCTCATTGTTGAATTTATGAAAGAAAAAGGCCTCGCTGGTGTGCCTTCGCCCATGTCCAAATTATTCCACGTTACGCCTCTGTCTGTAGCGCTGCCAATATAATTCGCCTAACCATTTCTTGGCAGGAATTAAGAACTTCCTGCAGATTTCGGCATATCCTGCCACAAAAAAGATGAAATAGGTTATAAAAGAAATACTTCCCAATTTGTACTACTAAGAGTGTCGCCGCTTGTCTCCCACCCATTAATTGCACTACAGGCACTAAAACAATACGAACGAGCATTACACAACTAACAGACCACGCACACTTAGATCGCAAGTTTGCTATTGGTTGTGTCCGTTATGAGCATGATCATATTTTGAGGCACGCCTGCCCCGCAAACAAGGCCATTCTAACCTCTTTCATACCATATTTTCTCCAGGTCTAATAGAATGTTACTATAACCCTATTCGTGTTAAGATTAGACATTTAAAGAAACCTTTTTTACTGTCTGTTTAACCGATTTTAACTTCTATTTCGTAGGCATAAGGATGGCATTAAAAGCAAAAAAAGTGGTTACAATACCCAACTATTTACTGCATCCGCCATTTTCATGCCACCAACGTAATAAAAGTCAAAATCGATTGGACGGACAGTAATAAAAGGTTATCATAAATGCTTAATGTTATTTTGAACATAGTTTAGGTACAATTTATTTCTGCAATGAACCGTGCTAGCAAATACTTGCGTGTTGCTCTAAGAAAATCGATAGTGGCTGCATAAGTAATGTCATTTGTGGCCACTTATAAGCAGTAACAGTTTCATCAGATCGCGGAACTTGTGGAAAATGATAAGTGTCTGGCTTTCCGGCCATATTTGCACAGATTGGAATCAAATAAGTTAATTAAACATCGTTATGTTGGACAGAAAGCATATCGGGATTGTTTTGCGGAAATCCTGGGGAGTCAAGCTTAACGCATTCTACTGCGGAAATTCCTTTCAGTTTATTGATTTTTCAGTCTTAGATTTTGATAGAAGGGCTTTAAATTATTAAATTATTTAATTATTAATTATTAGAGACACAATAGAAAGACAATGACAGCGCGAACGCGGGCGTTCGCTTGGGGTTTAATTAATTACCATGAACCTAATGTACGGTGGCAACACGAACTGGTTTCAGGATAGTGACCATTTTGATCTTGAACTGGCACCTCATTTTATTTTATTTTCGGGAGGAAACCCCTAAAATGCGCCTGAACTTTTGAAGAAAAGACCAAGGAGTGTAAGATTGTTACCTCACTAAAACCACCCCGATGATCACCATCAGTAAATGGAAAGGGGCCCTGTGACTTCTTGAAAGGCAAGACAGACACCCCTGAGGAGAAGGTATAGGATTCTCCTCTGAATTAACTGGCACCCCTAAGCACAAAGCGTTATAACACAATACAACATAAATATCATTGTCCTTAGACATCGAATTCCTTGTCTGCACTTTTACATAAAACTGTAAGTTATAGTTTTTTAAGAGTCTTGTCTTCGCTTACCATCAAGTGGGACAGTGGGCATAACGCAGGCGCGAGTCTACCTAATAATTAAATAAAAGAAAAATATTTTATTTGCTCGCTTGGATACACACACTGCGATAACAAAATTTTAGACAAGTTAAGATATAAATAAGAAATAAGTTTTTAATGATTTTTAGGGTTCCGTAGCCAAATGGCAAAAAACGGAACCCTTATAGATTCGTCATGTCTGTCTGTCTGTCTGTCTGTCTGTCCGTCCGTATGTCACAGCCACTTTTTTCCGAAACTATAAGAGCTATGCTGTTGAAACTTTGTAAGTAGATGTATTCTGTGAACCGCATTAAGATTTTCACACAAAAATAGAAAAAAAGCAATACATTTTGGGGTCCCCATACATAGAACTGAAACTCAAAAATTTTTTTTTCATCAAACCCATGCGTGTGGGGTATCTATGGATAGGTCTTTAAAAATGATACTTAGGTTTCTAATATCATTTTATTCTAAACTGAATAGTTTGCGCGAGAGACACTTCCAAAGTGGTAAAATGTGTGTCCCCCCCCCTCTAACTTCTAAAATAAGAGAATGATAAAACTAAAAAAATTATATGATGTACATTACTATAAAAACTACTAACGAAAATTGGTTTGAACGAAATCTAGTAAGCAGTTTTTTTTTAATGCGTCATAAATCGAAAAAAATACACAATTATTAAAACATCGATCAAAGTTACAACACATTACAAGAACTTTTATATTATGTTACTTGCTGCTACGGAACCTTTCATGGGCGAGTCCGACTCGCACTTGGCCGGTTTTTATTTTTTTTCATAGCAAGCTTTTATAGCTCGGGTTGTTTCCTTTACCTACCAAGTTCCTACAGCCACCTTCCGGTTCTATCATCAGATCAGCTCTACGTCATAATAATTTTGCACTGTCATCTGATTTACAGGTGCATACAAAATTTCAGCTCAATCGGTAACCGGGAAGTGGATCAAATTTAATTTGTAAGATTTATTTACAGACATAATTATTACAAATATCGGGACAGTTGAAACTAATTAAAAGCTTATAAAACACTGACACAATCTATGTCTCACGGCTGCGCCAAATAGGTCCAGTTCAGCAAAAAGAACTATCATTCAGAGACGCCAAGAAATTACTAAAGATTCCTTTTACCGCCATCACAAATATCGTGCACTTAACCGCAGTATATCGTGAATGTCAACCCGTTTCTTACTTCACATTTTGTATTTCCTACGCCTTACTTGAGCACGCCTCGCCTCTTAGAGTGTTCCTGTAAGGACTTAAAAAGGAATGAGGAGGAAAATCGTGTCCTTAATGAGTTTTTTTTTTCTCCTGGCTTGGTTTTGGCCGCGATTGATTTTTAATCGGTTGCAGTTAGATTTTTGCCAAAAGAATCTTCTTAAGATTGTGAGAAGTTACCATGAAATGGTTTACACTGATTTGCACCATCATTATCGTTGAAGGCATTACACCCGCCCATTGTAGGTTTTAGGGTTTTATTTTGCTGACAACTCCTTGAGGCGCGCGGGAAAGTACGCGCCGTCGACAACCTGAGCTTGGTCCCGTAGGTTTTAGGGTTGGACTAAGACCTAGACCATGACGTTTAAAGTAAGATTGTTTTAATCTTGTTTCGGTGTGGGTAAGAGACAGAGCTATACAGTTTGTCTAGCGCCATCTCTTACCCACACCAATACAAGATTAAAACAATCTTACTTTGATCGTCATGGTAACCCCGTAGGTCATTTGTCTAAGCCTGTTGGTGAGTTTACCATAACATTTTGGTATTATCTAAATGTGTGGAATATCGTATAACTGCATAAACACACATACAACCACGCCTTTGGAGGCTGCTAATGCGGTTGCGCAACTTATCATGCGCAGGTGCCGTATCTCACTAATATAATAAAGAGGTAATGTTTGTTTTTATGTTTTTTTGTTTGTAAGAGGTTATCTCTGGAAGTACTGATCCGATTGCTAAAATATTTTAACCGATAGAAAGCTGCTTTAGTCCTGTGTGACATAGGCTTTATTTTATGTACGCGGACGAAGTCGCGGGCAAAAGCTAGTAAATAAAAAAAAAAATATCGTCACAGCTAATGACAGTAGTCTACAAAATTAACGAGTAGCAATAAACTAGTGTTCCACCTCCCCCTGTCATACGCAGAACTATAAAACCTGCCCTTTCAACCATCATATCACGAAGGCAAACAAATCATAAGTGAAAAAAAACGACCAGGTCGCGTGGTGAGGAAACGAAACACCATATTAATTTAATTGGTACCCTTAACTTCATTAGAGAGCTGTTAAACTTTATCATAATAAAAAAGTATAAAGTTGCTTTTTTTGTATGTCTGTATGTTTTCTTATTTCTTTTGGACGTCTCGACGGATTTTGATTAGTTCACAAGAGCTAAACTTTTTATTATAAGTGATCATATAACTTCTCCCGTTCCTGGTAGAGCAAGAGTGCGTGCCCACTTTATTATTGATAGGCTTGCGTTTGCTATCTCACCTGATGGTAAGCGATGATGTGGCCGACGATGGGGCACGCTTATCTAGAAGTAACGTATTCAACCTTGACTTGTAGACCCACCTGTGTTTTTCCAGTTGACATTCACGTTCCACAGCCACGGTAACTCTTTCGAACATTCCCGCAATCCTAGAAGGAGACTTGAGACCCCAGAAGGAGACAGGAGGCTCTGGACGGGAAAAACCAGCTAGGGGTACTGGTACCTTCTTTATAGACACTTCTTGAAGCTCTTAAAAGCCTGTTTTCTGGGTCAAGCCTTCATTTATTATGCATATTGTGCATTGTAAAACGTATTACTGTTACGAATATGCGTGTTGCGAAATGAAGGGTCCTCTTAATGAGGTCCAGGGGTCTTTGAGAAGCGTATAATGTCATTATTGTACTCTGAGCTCAGAGTCGGCTAATTGTAATTTTATGGGCGGCATTTATCATTGTAAAGTTTATGCTCAGACCTCTAAGTTTAACCGAGCGTAGAACTTCTTTTATGCCCTCGACTTTGAGCTGATTTTATCGTTGAAGAATGTCACGATTAGCTCTCGTAAAAGAGCTGATTGACATTGTGTACTTGCTTGGCAATAAACGTTTTGACTTTGAATAAGTAGACTGACGTCAGATAAGTTCCATTTCCACCTGGAATGTTGAGTAAACTATGACAGCATGTAAACCTGGACTTGAAATAAAAACTTGAAGACCCCAACCCCCTTGAGCAGGCATGGTGATTAATGCTCCTGCATTCTCTGTATGAGAAGAGTATTTTATCCTGAAATAAGGCAATACCCGGCTTTTTTTGGTGGGTTAGAATCATCCAGATGACATCCTCCGCCCTTGGGCGGAGCGGAAGATAGTGTCAGACTTTTACTGACTAAAAAACCCACCCGTTCCTTCGTTGCCCTTCATACCGGGGCCGAGCCTTCCTTTCAGGAATAGACCCTTGGCCTCAATAGGCTTCGACCCTGATTGGCCCCTACAGTTGCTGACAACTTCTTGAGGGTATCCGGCTGGAATTAATACAGCACGTGAAAACTTAAAAGGGAGTGATAGTTTGATTGGTGATAAGGAAAGAATGGAAGAAAAAAAACATGTTGCGCTGATCCCAAGTAATATGGGATAAGGGCAAGAAGAAGAGTAGGTTTCTGAATTGAGTATTTGGAGTTAAGAACGTGTCACTGTCAAACCTTATTTTTTACATAAACAGATTTGGCTAAAACCGAGTTTGACCATTACTGGGCCATAAAGAACTACTCAACTAATGCTTAGTTCAGAAATATAGCCTTATCGCAACCAAACGGACACCAGGTGAAGAGTAACTCTCTATAGAGCTGTATACATTTTGTTGGTAACGGCGACTGGTCGTGCCGCCATGGTGTGCCGGTAAATTATAGCCCTTAATCCAACAACAGGAAAGAAAAACAGCTACAAAAAATAGTATGTTCTCATAAATGAATACTCGCAGTTTCCTTATATTTACAAATGCAACAATAAAATGCGTAGTGATATGGGTCAGGGAAATGTGGTAACTTAGAGATAACTTGTAAAACTTGTACGTGCCGTATCATAGAGTTTCGCACTCGCCCCGGCCGTGACTATGAATTCGTATACTTTACGACGTGACGATATACTTTCCTGCGGGTCCCGATACTGTTGTTGCTACACAAGAAGTTATTTTCCAAATAGATTATAGACGAGCTTCGAAACTGTTGCGGAACATATCCAATTTATTTTATTTACCTGTAGGTAATTCTTGTAGTTTTTAGACGTTAAAGGATTTTTGCAAAACAATGTGTGTGTTTAATATGACTTGATCTGCCAAAGTCACCATAGAAGTTATCGTCCGTAATTTTTTGTTTTTTAAAGAAACTAGTGCTTGACTGCCATCTCGCCTGATGGTAAGCAATGATGCAATCGTTGATGGTGAGGCGAACTAGTTTATTAAGAGTCTTCTTCTTCTTCTTTCTTCCTTTATCTCATATTTTTTATGGTCGGCGTGACACGTTTTTTTCTTTAATTCTTTCCTGTAGTTTATTAAGAGCCTACTGACTATTTTTGAACCGTTTTAGCGAATACATTTTTTGATATTATTAATGAAATTCTACTTTCATCATTTCATGTTCTTGTACTAACGGTTAGAATGTGCGTTGTATGACAGTGAATTTCTTTTGATATAAACTGTTTCTTTGTGTTCAGAAATAATAAAATAAGAGATTTTAATAATTAGACTAGAACGGTTTATGGCCTGAGTATGTCTTTTTGGAAAATATAATATAGTTAATACTTTGCATCAGAAATGAACATATCCGTAGAACCAATGTTACAGACATAGCCTAAAGAATCGCCAAACTTAAGGGCAGTGGGCAGATAGACCACGTACCGGAGGACACAGCGTTGGAAGGTCTCCCACAAAGTGGACCGATGACCTGGTAAGGGTCAGGGACTCGCGAGAATCAAATGGTTGCGAGACGCACAGGACCGGTCACATAAAACCATCTGGGGCCCAAGTCTGCTATTTTCATAAATTCGTCATTCCATCACGATCACAGGACCGGTTGTTGTATGGCGACGCTTGGGGGAGGCCTATATCCAACAGTGAACGTCTTTCGGCTGATATATGTTGATGATGATGAACACGATTCCATTGTCATTTTGCTAAAAGTTCGTAATCTGCTAATTCATGATGATCGATCATTGATCGGTCAATGGTCTCGTAATAGAGTTGTTGGCAATATCGAGCTTATTAAAAGCAATGACTGTACAATGACGTTGTAATGGTAGGTCACTGATCAAAGGTACTGTCAAAATTTTAGCATACGTCAGATATTCATTTTTACCATTCTATGCCACTTCTTCCAATGGAGTGTCTCTTGCATACTGTTTTACTTATAAGCCCAAAATTTCTAAATCCTATTCAGCAAGCGAAAACTGCCTTGTCTCATAGTCCTCCTGTTATTAATGTGCTGTAATATTATGCGCATATTTAAGGGTGTTTTAGCCGCACCCCTGTACGGTTTGTTTACATGGACTCACTGTCGCTGATGATAACTGGGGCTATTTGTTAGGAAATGGAGTATAATTATACCATTTGTACTCATATGATGTGTGGTCCTTAGCTATGGATAGGCGTATGGGCAGTATTCAAATTAGTCTCCCTTAGGAGTCGTAAATTAAAACGCGGTAGTAGCCTCACCTCGCTATTAATTTCCCAGATTATGTTGAATATTCTTTATTTAGATTTTCGTAATATTTTTAAATCCAGTCATTAGTCAAGACTTCTACTAATTAATTCAATATTTTTCTCATTCATAATATAATCTATATCCATCCATTTTCAAATTATACCCCGAAACAGATTTTCTGATCCTTTTTATAACTAACTAGCTTTTGCCCGCAGCTTCGCCCACGAACATAAAATATAGCCTATGACACTCAGGAATAAAGCAGCTTTCTTTCGGTGTAGAAATTTTAGCAATCGGAGCAGTACTTTAAGAGAACTCCTAAAAACGAAAAAAAAACTACCTTTTTCATGGAATTTGAAAATTGTTTCCTCAAACAAATTTCCCAGCATCTCTTTCTATCGGTAGTTTTTAAATCAATTCACTCCAGCATCCTCTCCACACTTGAGTGCTATCCTCGGAAGCCGGAGTGCCAACATCAAGCCAGGCTTGCGTCAAGTGACATTTACAAATAGGATCCCATATTCTATCGCATTCGGTGGAGGGATGACAGGGGCAAAATTGTTTCATGCATACTTAAAATGTCGTGTGTATGTAAATCTTTATTGCTTATCTGTTTTTTGTAGTAAGTCTTTAGTGAGTAAAGTGGTAAAAAAGTGTATGTTCTGTTTTCTCAATAATCCGGCTCGAAGGACCACATTTTCAATTTATATCAATTTAATTCAATGTATTCAATTTTTTTATCGTAATCAATTTTAATTTAAACTTAATTTAATTTATTATATTTTGATTCAAACGGTGCAATCTAATTTTGTCAATTAAAAACTATTTTATTCATTTTTATTTTATCTTAATATTTTAATATTTTTTTTCCATGCTCTTATCTATTGTTGTTCTTATAAGCAACTAGTTATGTTGTTATTTGCGCATAATGTAGTGCATACTGTGCTTTTCTATAAGCGATGATGCACTTAGGGTTAAAGTTAGTAATGTATAAATTTTAATGTAATAGCGTACTTATTGTTGAAACGCCTAATAAATTAATAATTAAGTTTTCTGTGAGCCAAGCGACTAATATTGTTACATTCAGTTTTGGTTTAGTAAAAATCCAGCTGCTTTTGATTCAAAAATATACGAGTAGAAGGAATTCAATTCAATAATTTACAAAGACTAAGCCGTTTATTCTTATTCTGACGTTTTTACAGTCTTCCATAAATTCCTGAATACCATTTCCATTCAAACAGGAGCAAGTCTCATAATAGAAAGCTACAAAACAGACGCGTTTGAGTAACGTAGCTCTGTCACGCTGAAGGTTTCAGCCGAGCCCACTACACAGGGCGACGACCTGAAGGGTTGACTTCGTGCCGTGGTATATGTTAGAGAAAATAGCGAGCTATTATTAATGTGTTAAGGTGTAAAAAGGCTGAGCATAACAAGTTATGATATGAATTGCGTGACAGAATCACGCAAGATCTAGGTTGCGGCTGTGTTTTATTTCATGAAGTTACTATGATGGTTTTAATCTGTGACTTGGTTGCAGAAATTATTATAAAACCAATTAATTCGGGTAATGTAGCTAAGTCAGGTCTGTCACCTCGGGTTGACAAGGGCATAAATGTTTTGATTTGGGTTATGTAACCTGTATAGTAGAGTTCACGGGTAATGGTCCTTGTGTACACCCTTAATCACCTTGGATCCTCGGTATCTACAGTATCATTGCTGCTGTTATGTGTCCTCCTCTTGTCTGTACTGCCCCCCTAGCCAAGTTACAACCGTTTCGCTTGCGCCGAACGCTTCGAGTTGACCTTGCCGCCAATTCTTTTGTTCTGACCACGTGACTGAGCGTTAAGACGATGTCATTCCCGTACATTTGAAGCTTTCTACAAGCGTTAACTATTGCCGATTAGCAACTTGGCTAGGGGTACTACCGGTACCATATACCGGTACAAGTCTAATAAAATTCTCACACGCTTTCAGCGTATCCCCTGTCCCGTGGCAGGCGCCACAGACGGACGAACTTGACGAATCAATTGTTTCAGCGGTATTCACTCACCATAGTGAGGGCATTTAGGGAGTGGGTGGCCCTTTCAATCGCCCCTTAAGTGCTGCCAGTGGTGTGTGAACGCACTGCTTTACTCATTTTATTGTTGTTTCAATGGGACGTGGTTAGTGTATGGGTATTTTAGTTTCGATTTTATTTTGGTTTTGTTTTTAAAGCGCTACTCAGGACTAGAAGCTTCATATGTCTTTTTTTTTTGAGGTGGGAAATTCTCTAATATCTCCACTGGTTGCAACCAGATTATGTGTTAAACTTTTAGACTAAACTAAAACTCACCTGTGTTTAGTTGCCCTTCCCGTTCCTGGCCCACGGTAACTCTGTCAAAGATTCGCGGTACCCTTCTTCTTCTTCCTGCCCTTGTCCCGTTTTATTTGGGGTCGGCGCAACACGTTTTTTTTCTTCCATTCTGTCCTGTCACTCGTCACGCTATCATTAACTCCCTTTTCTTTCATATCACTACTCACACAATCCATCCATCTTTTTTTGGCCTCTCTCTCCCTCTCCATCCATCTACATTTAAATACATAACTCTTTTAGCGACATGCTTTTCATCTCTCCTTTTTACATAACCATACCAAGACAAACGATTTCCTTTCAACCTTTCAGTCACTGGCGCCACTTTCAAACTTCCCCTAATAAAAGAAATGCTTCTAATGGGTTGTGATACACACACTTTTCCTTATTGTTCCATCTATCATCATCATTTCAGCCGAAGGACGTGCACTATTGGCCTTCCATCAAGAGTGTCGCCACAACAAAAGGTCCTGTGCGTCCCGCATCCATCGTATTCCCGCTACTGCCACCAGGTCATCAGTCCACCTTGTGGGAGGCTTTCCAATGCTGCGTCTTCCGGTACGCGGTCGCCACTCCAGAACCTTTCGCCCCCAACGGCATCTGTTCTGAGCCCTGCCCTGATTGCCACTTAAGTTCATTCAGCAATTCTTCGCGCTATCAGTCAGTCAGTAACCTGAGTTCTTCTGCGGTTCGCCTCGTCATCATCGTTTTATCAAAATCGTCAAGTTTTCTCTGTCATATAGGTAATTCAATATTTTTTTTACTATTATCACGCTCGCGCCTGACCACTGTCCTACTTAATGTAAAGCCAAAGTCGACGATGGAGCACGCGTTTGCCACTTCATCTAACTTTTCAGCGTTTTACGTTCCACAGCTAGACAAAGGCGTGTTGTATGTTTTGAAAATAGTGTTGAAAGTTAGTACAAATATGCAGTCAATTTCATTACAGTTCTGTTATCGAGTATGGAGTGTTGTGTTAAAAAATGCTGTCTGCCTTCAAATTAATGAGATGAAGTAAAGATAATCAGTCAATCCTTCAACACGTCAACGCACATTTCACTCAAACATTTATAAACACATGTCAAGAGCACACACATGTCTATCGAAATGTTTGAGATACGGAAACTTGCAGTTTGAACACTACAATTAGTAGTAGCATAATCAGCTTTATGATGTTCCCACTGTTGAGACTCAGGCCTCGTCTCTAGCCGGCGCCGGGATACTGATCCCGATTTCCGGCCACCGTAGGCGCGGGTTTGCGGACAGTAAGCAACGGGTAGCTCGCTGTCCGGCCGTCCGGTAACTGTCCGGAGCAAGCCCAAGTCGTTGACGGCGCGCGCTGTTCCCGCGCGCCTCAAGGAGTTGTCAGCAACAGCAGGGGCCCAGCCGGGTCGAAGCCCACTGGGTCCAGGATTATCCGAAAGGGCGCTCGAGCCCCGGTATGAAGGCTTGAAGGAACGGGATGGTTACACAAACTCGCGACCCACAACTCGTGTAATGTTTTCCTTTCTTTCTTTCGTAAATCGGGGCTGTTACCACTGAGCCACCGCTGCACCTACGTCAAAATAAGACCAAAGAAAAATTAACAATATTAGACGAATTGCAATGAAAAAAAACCAAGAAATCGTCGTCGCGTCGCGTTCAATTATTGAGTCACAGTCAATAGCAATTGTCTATAGTATTTCGTTAGTAACCGTGAGAGCTCTAGATTACCTAAAAGCTGGCACAGTTTTGACCGCAAACTACTAAATCCACATTTAATAACTATCCTGTTATCTTTCTAGTGTCTATATTGTGCATAGTGTTTGAAACCATTTTGGTCTGTCACTACAAGTCATCAATCAAGGTTCATTGGAAGACCAGCAAAGCAAACATTCTTCACTCCTGCCATCACAAAAACTTCTTCCCACACTATCAATAACACCTGGAATGAAAAACATTGCTCTCTATCTTTAAAACAATATATAACTATGACATATGAGTCACGTAGGACATGCCATTAGTAACACTAACGCTATGATATTCATAATAATATCAATCTGTTAGTATGATATGTCACGTAATGTGGGTCTGTCCATATGTGCTGTCCATCATGTTCATATCCGTATGAATGTTTTGAACTAGGCACTGCGAGGAGTTTTTGGTGACTGATGTCATCATTTTCAGGGTTTGAGTCACTAAGAAAGAGTATAGAAGATTTTTGAGTTAGAAAAATAGAATAGAGTAGAATTTTATACACAAACTTAACGCTATGCATACAATGGCGATCTTATCGCTGACAGATATTATCTAGCAGACAACCTTAGGATGGTTCTAAAAAACTTTAAAACATAAAATAATACAGGAGGAAGTTTGCGGTGTACTCACAGATATTCGGTGTGTACTGCTAAAAAATTAATCAAACACTAGAGATGTAGGTATATAAAATAATATTACACCTTCTGCTCCCTCTTTTTAGTTGTAAGTCTTGTGGGTAACGCTGTCAGCGATAAGTCCTCTGTTATACAGGTACCGGCACGAATTTTGAGCGCTCGACGTCGATGTGCGCATTCCATACATTGGCGAGCCAATCGTCGTCGTTGTTAGATACTTGCAGCAAGGGCAGGGAACGAATCACGAGGGACGTCTATGACACGATGGCGCGGCGAGCCATTCACTGACACTACCCGCCCCCGCGTTTCACTTTGCACCACTAAGAGACCGAATATTTGACTTCTGCGCAACTTGAAGCCAGCGCTCAAGATCCGTGCCAGTATCTGTACCAATAATAATAATGATAATACGTTTATTTAAGATAACCAGGATCCAATATGTTAGTAGCATAAAAAAACTTAAAACTAGTGTTAGTATAATTAATTTATTTATTTATTAATTGCTTAAATCATTGAATGCCGTAATTAAAGACACAATAGAAAGACAATTGCTTATGTCGAACTGTATAACTTAAGACATTCGAAAGGTTAAGCCACTCGCCCCCTGCCTGACCCATGAACCGAGGTATCAATACTCATATGAGCATTAATACAACGATTCATGTACAGACAATAGATTTAATATAATAGATAATAGATCCAATAGATTTCAGTTTTCGTAAAATGATGTTACTATTTTGCTTTGCAATAAAGTTTACTGTCTTCTATTCTAGAACTTCTCCCGCTTGGGGTGAAACGAGAGGGAGTGTCGACTTCTACTGTCTAAAAGCCACCCGTGCTTCTTCATAGCCTTTTGCATTCCAGGCCGCAGCAACACTTTCGAACAACACCACAGCTTATGCATTATTACCCTGCAGATAAACTAAGATTGACAAGACATTAAAACGATAAAATTTCTTATAGATAATACGGTAATATGAATACCAAACGACACAAGACAGAAACACAAAATATATAGGTACAGAAGTCAATCTACATACAAAGCACGCTCGAGCAACGCACACATAGACACCGCTCACGGACACGATGTCTCGGTCGCGTCTCGGATCACTCGTCGAACAGTTCCGGCTCAAACGCTCATTAGTGTGCGTCCACCGAGCGTAGGTATAAAAAGTGAAGTACATACATGAGATTGTCTTCTGTACCCATCTATTTTGTGACAAAAATGAGCTTGATTAGACAAAACTTGAGCTCAACTTGCCACATCCATATCACGTTTCTCTTTGATTTAAATGTTTTACGTCCTATTTTGCTAATTGGTGACCCTAATGAGACGAATTCAGACAATTAACGTGACACATGAATTGGTAACTAGACTGGAATACGGATCATCCTTTTAAATTTTGTTATTTACCGAATAATTCCTAGACCATGATGACGTTTAAAGTAAGATTGTTTTAACCTTGTTTCAGTGTGGGTAAGAGATGGCGCTAGACAACCTGCATAGCTCTGTCTCTTACCCACCCTGGAATAAGAATGAAACAATCTTACTTTGAACGTCATGGTACAGGTACCGGCACGAATCTTGAGCGTTCGGTGTCAGAGTGGGGATCGTTTTGCGCATTCCATACATTGGCGAGCCAATCGTCTTCGTTGATAGATACATGCAGCATCGCAGGGAACGAATCAGGAGTGACGTCTATGCCACGACGGCGCGGCGAGCCAATCACTGACGCTCCCCGCCCCGCGTCTCACTTCGCACCACTAAAGAGGCCGAATATTTGACTTCTGTGCAACTTGAAGCCAGCGCTCAAGATCCGTGCCGGTATCGGTAACCACGTAGGTCCTTGTCATGACGAGCAGACGAGCGAGAAAGAGGGATGGAGTTATACACAATATACGTAGCCCATCTCTTTAACAGTTTAGTAAATGGCGTTAAGAGCTAAGTAGGACCTCAGGGATCCTAGCATGTGGGAGAGAGACTGAGATAGTTCCATATGAGACACTTTTCTATACACTATCCCTTTCTTACACTGGATTCATGAAGATTATAAGTCAGTCATTCAAAGACAGTGAAGCTAAATTGTACGTTCCAAAGCGTAGATCTCTATGTAGAAGAATGTGCAAGAAACTCCATGGACAATCTTTTAAATCATATTATGTGTGACATACATCTTGGTTACCATGTTGCATGAGTACAATCACGCTCTGCACAAACCAAGAGCTAGCGCGCCCTGGCGACTTTTGAGAAGAACGATACGATTTTTGTTACCGTAGAAAATTTGAATAAAGTATTGATAGAAGTTGAATGTACAAATAAAGATATTATTATTATTTCCTTTATTTTTCATTTTAACATATTATTTTACATTTTTAAATATTTCTTAAAAAAATAATTAAAAAAAAAAGACATTTAAAAATATAAAAAATAGTTGTCCGCCGGTGTCGGGAGCAGGGTCCAAGCTACCGGTGGTTAGGGCTCCAGAGACAGGAACCACCTCACAATACGAGCCGTATCGAGGAGTACTGCCTTCTGTATCTGGCCCTTGATCCATCCGCGCAACGCCAGCTTCGACAGATGGTCGTCGAAGCTTTTGGCTATAAGGCCATTGACGCTCACGACAATCGGCACAATGACAGCCGAGTCCACCCACATTCCACAAGTCGACAACTTCGTCTGCTAAGTCGAGATATTTGATTTTTTTCTCTTTCTCAGCTTTCACGAGATTCTCGTCATGTGGAATGGTGACGGTTATTATTATTATTATTAAGTTGCAAAATGAAAAGAGGTTTTCAGTTGTTATCTCTTGTTCAATCTAATTTAAAATCCTCTTCCTTATAACACCGTGAGAATTGTCGCAGTGAACTGTTAAATTTATTCCGAATTATCGTTTGTTCCAGGTAAGGCCGCATCAAATGGACCACAACGGTCGGGTATTCCGAATAATCGCGATGTCTGCGATAATTATACAGTTTCGACGAATCCAATCCAAACTAGGTAATGTTATAAATTCAAAAGTCTTATTTTTATCCAAAAAGGCCGAAACGGAAAAAGGTAAACTATGCCCTGACCGCAGGTTAACGAATTTAGTGATACTTATGATCTCGAAGAATTCCTAAGGGTCAATGCAAATGCTAGTGCAGAGTCGAAGCCTTAATCTAAATGTAAATGTATCAAGCGTTATCCACAGGAGAACTAACAGGTACAAAGTTTACCGACATAGCACGAAGAATCTCCAAACTTAAGTGGTAGTGGACAAGGCATGTTGCTTGCCGAATAGCTGACCGATGCAGCCAAAGGGTTCTAGAGTGGCGACCGTGTACCGGAAGATGCAGCAGCGTTGGAAGGCATCCCGCAAGGTGGACCGATGACCTGGTGAGAGTTGCTGGAATCCGATGGATGCGAGACGCACTAGATCGTTCGTTGTGACATTTTTGGACGCCTATGTCCGACAATGGATGTCTTTCGGCAGTAGTAATAATTTTATTTTATTTTATTATGGACAAAAAACAGTTACATGCTAGAAAAAATATACAAAAAAAATACGACATTTCGATACATCGATATTTTATCAACAGTCCTATCGCCCAATGTCGTAGATAAAACAGTCTTGTCGCAGACATCGTAGACAAGTCTTAGACAAAATTGTCTAAGACGTCTTGTCTCAAGTGTGCGCAGGCTCTAAAAAAAACGCGGGATTCCGTACGCATGCTACGGAATACGCGCGACCTACCTTAGGACCAAGATCCGTGCAACTTAGCTTAAATGGTGAAGAACTTGACGCTTCGATGCGCTTTGTCTCTGCACTAACAGAATTTACCTCTTAAGTTAAGATCTTAATACCAACATCTAATTAGGATACATATTACATAGGAAGAGCATGACATATGGTAATTATAAAACATATCAAATCAAAGCACTTATTTTCAATTAAACCGTTTGCAAGCATTTGTGATTTGTCAAGGAGTGGATCAGTCATAAAGTTGAAACATATTGCACGTACGTATAAAGAAGAGCGTGAAGGAACTATAATACATAGGTAAACAGTTTTATAAACCATCACATAACATACATACGATTCTTATCATAGTCTTTACGAAAGTTTTCACAACAGACGCACGTATTTGCGGAAAAGATCTAGTCTAATAAAAAAAAAAAAAATTAATACAGAAGCATTGTTTTGTCCGCATCGGCCTTAGTTTACTGGGTAACCCAGATTTGAGTGGGTCGATATATTTCGACCTTTAGTTAACTGATTATGGGGTAGCCTCTGCTATTCTAATGTGGGTAGAATCGTTAGGCTGGCTTCTATTTTCGTGAATCGTAGACGAAACAATTTAAGTTAAAAGTCTTCATGATTATGATTGAACTCTACAGCTGAAGAATACCATATGGGTATTCTCGGAACTGTTATGGCCAAAATATAACTGAGTTTCACAACTAAACACATTACTATATGTTTATTGACTCCTCGAACCTACATATGAACTCATAGCCAAATAATTAATTATTATAAATCACTTAATTTTAGGCTTCTTGGGCCATAGATACATACCTTACGGACTAACATATTTTAAAAATAAAGTAAATTTAAAACAAATTATTGTTAGTAAATAAAACTTTGACTATGTTAGTAACACTTCAAACTGCGCTTGTTCACTTTATGCTGTTCTGTGGCACCTGTCCGCGGAAGCGACAGAGCACCACGCCCTGCGGCCAAATGTCTTCCTTTAACATAAGGGTGTGAATTGACGTTACTGTGCGAATCCAAGTTGTACCCTCAGTGCGAACTTCGCACTAATAACTAATTGGTCCTCATTGGTCTTACTGTGTTAGTATTTGTTTAGCGATGAAATCTGCATTTTTCCGAAGGTATACTCAAAACTAAAGTCTACAACATGACTTTGGGGGCGTATTATACGCAACACTCGAAGCATTAGTATAGGAGACTACTGCCAATATTTGCAACGTTTGCGAAGAACACGGAGAAAATGAAAGTAGTTCTTAAGAACTTGTAAGATGTCGAGTTCAATACCTCTCAACATTATTTTTAACCTGTAACAAAATTTTAAGATCAATCGCTTACCTAGAACCAAGTTAATAATATATTAACGACGTCCAAGGCCCCGAGGTGGGCGTCTAACGGGCGTCGACAATCGCTCCATTATGTCCGTACTCGGGCGACGAACCCGCACCCACATGCTTGTCATTACTGCTGCATATCGGCTGCGGGTGTAGGCCACACTGCACACCCTAATGAGATCAGGAATAGTAGCTTTCTATGTTGAAGACTGGAAGGGGAATGGAAATTAAAAACTTGCTTCCTAATTATGGGCGATTTAAAATTCCAGAGGAAACAGACTGAGCAAGAGCATTCAGAAGGTATATTCCTTGTTCACAACAATTTAGTAAGACTAGAAGTCACTAAAAACGTTCTGTAATATAATATGTTTCATTATATAAAAAACAAAGCAAATGAGAAAAGATAAAACACACAAATGTCTAAGGTCAATGATAAAACCAAGAATAGAAAAAATATGTTTAGATTTCAATCGCGTTTTCTTTACAAGCTTAATAATCTGTGAGCACGATATTCAAAGGGTTTTTATTGATGCAGCAATAAAGAAATTGGAAGATACATTCCGCATGCCATTGTGACACCTCCACAGCAAAAACATTCCACTGTCTGTCAGTCACATAGCATCACATAATCGCTCCTATGACACAATGAGATTAGTCACATCTGCATCATATGCGGACAATCGAAGCATTAAGTTTTTGTGGGCGGGCATCGAACTGCCGACCGTGCCCCCATGTCTCCCCTGCTTCCGGCGTTGTTCTTATTTGTAAATATGAACTTAGAATAAAGACGTTTTACTGGTAATCATGAGGTAGGCGAAAACTTTCGCTAAAGCTTGTGGATCCAAGTAACTCGTCCAGCTATCTTGCATGCTGTTCGGTATTTCGAGCCGGATAGATTAGCCTAGTACTTGTAGGATCCAATTAAATCGTCCAGTTATTTGGTATATACGCTATTCCTTTCTCTTTTTCGTCCTTCGAGCCGGATACGTCAGTTGGCAATTTATCACTAATATCATCATTATAGAAAAATATATCAAATGCTTCGACATTGATTTGTTTTACTGTTAGAATTCATTTCATTTCAATGGGAAAAATCCCAAAAGAGTCAGAGCCAAACAGGATAAAGACAAACATCTTAGTCAGAAACCTTACATCATACCTGTAGCCTGTTTAATTTTAAAGCCTCATTCTTTATACCAAGTTCTAAAATCGTAACACCTATTTTGATATCGTAAAACAATACAAAGCTTGTATAGAAACCTTTCGCCTAGTTTCAATTGCCGTTGACAGTAGTAATATGAAACTCTATTGAATGGCTTAACAGCTCGGTTCGTTGGTTCTGCACCGGAATTGTGCCTATTTGCATTTTTAGGCCTCGACACTGTCAATAGAGAACTGCAAATATGTGCTAACGAGCTTCTAGCTTTTGCGTCACTTTTTTCTACCATTACTACTCAAATATTACGCTTGTTAACGGTTTAGTACTTGACAGAAGCGTTCTATGCACTCATACATTTGCTTCTGATATATCTTCACAGTGTACTTCTTCTTTACCACGGAGTGGAATTCCCTACCGAAGTCTCTGTTTCCTAATAGCTGTTACTTCAGTAGTCTTAAGGTTACTTCTAGGCAAGCATGTTCCATCGTTGGCCACATCATCGCTTACCATCAGGTCAAACGCGAACCTATACATAATCATTAGGTATATTAAACAAAAAGTTGTATATAGCTGTTATCAGACCTCTTGCCATTTGATATTTTAGGGAATTTTTTTTTTGTTGTTAATCATCAAATGACTCATCCGTTCTGAGGGGAGCGAAAGGGAATGTCAGACTTTCCCTGACTAAAACCACCTCTGGTTCTTTAGTTGTCCAGGGCTACGTTGACTTTACAAACAATCCCGTAATCAATCGGATCCGTAAGTGTTTCGCCTTGTCTTTTATACCGCGTACATCGAAGGTCTGGAAATATTTGCCTGCTGCGGTCTTACTTCTTCTTCTTTATTTTGTCTTCAAGGCTAGCGCGAATAGGTTTTCAATAAACTACTGCGTTTCACCATCAACAATTGCATCTCTGCTAACGATGGTAAGCAGTGCTAGTCTCTGCAAGCTCTAGTTTGTATCAAATTAAAAAAAAAGTAGTTATCCAATCCAAACCTTCTTACGTGGGTAGTCATCACAGAACTCGAACCGCTCTGGGTAGAGCGAAAGGATGTGTCAGACTGTCACTGACAAAACCCATCTGAGTTCTTTTATATGCCCTTTGTGGTCCAAAACCATGGTGTCTCTTCCTAAAAATCCCACAATCAATCCAAACCCTAGGACTATTACTTAAACTCGTATGTTTTCTACAGAACAATCAAGATGAAAACACACAGACCAAGATTCAGTCAACCAGATCATCAATGTTTTGATGACTATTTCGTACTGCCAAAACTGCTTGGTCAGAATAGCTTGCAAAACATAACACAGTGACCAAAATACCGCAGTGTGACGTCAGAGCCTTCAGAAGCCCATTGTTGTCTGTTGCCATTGATTGATGGCGTATTATTTGTTGCAATTTGCTTTAAGTGGCTCCTTCTGGGGAAGAAAGCTTTTCTTTTTTGAATAGACATGAATTCAGATTTGCCAAAAGCGAAATATTCCACTGACTGGCTGTATTTTGTGGTTGCGGAAAATGACAGCCATTTCTCGTTGCTTTCTATTGTATCTACGTCTTTCTTATTTATATAGGAAATCATCAAATGACTAATAACTAAGGAGGCTTCATTACGCGTTCAGCTAAGGAGCGGAGTTCTCTGCCAAAGTTTGTGTGTCTTGATTGCTATAACCTAGAGGGCTTTGAATTGAGAATAGGTTGCTTTTAGGCAAGAGTGGTCCATCGTAGACCATATCGTTACTTTCTATCAGGTGAGATAGTGGTCAGGCGCGAGGCAATAAAATAATAAAGACTTCTGCTCGCGAAAGAAAGTGTCAGACTTCTATAACTCTCATTAACAGAGACTGGAATAGGTAGAGCATATATTACTTAAAGTAGAAAATAACACAGAGTCGATAATATCTTCTCTAAAATCCCGGAATCATAAACTTGACGATTTAATCTCGGTATTTACTTCCACTAACTTTGAAGTAAATATACTCTACCTGTTCCGATCTCTGCTCATTTAAGAACAAACGACTGTGTCTGACAGAACAATTACAAACACCATAATATAAAAAGTTCTGACAAACTCTTCTCGCAGTTTTACGAGTTTCACGAGAGAACGAACAACACTATATTGTTTTTCTTTATTTCCCGATTCTTGTAGATGTGCGATAATGAGTTTTCTTCCGAGGGCGATTATGTGAACAAAATGTACCATTCATAACAACGGATCAAGTTAATGTTTTGTTATGAAATCAAAGGTTTTGGACATTTTTTTTTTTATTGTTGAAAGGTTCGCGCTTAATCGCTATCTCACCTGATGGAAAGCTAGTTATTTGGTTCCCTCGGGCTATATTTCGCCGAGACACCATGGCGGCGCGACCAGTCCCCGCTAAATGATCAACAAAATGTAAGCAGCTCTTTAAAGAGTTACTCACTTGGTGTCCGTTTGATTGCGTAACTATTTTGGTGACGCGACCAGCTCGGACGTGTGGCGTTGGCGTCTACTTAGGGCTATTTCACCGAGACACCATGGTGGTGCAACTGGTCGCGCCGCTATGGTGTCCGTGTGAAAAATACTTCTTCGCTTATTGGTCAAACAGTCACAAAAGTGGTGATATTGTCATCTAATAACTTCTTTCGCTCTATGTGGAGCAAGAGGGAGTGTCGGACTATTATTGACTGAAAACCCACCTGCGTTCCTTTAGTTGCTCTTTGCGGTCCAAGGCCACGGGAAGTCTTTATAACAATCCCATAGCTCACAGAGATGATTTTATTTGAGGTCGTAAACCATCCTATGACTTCTATTAAGGTGGAACGGGAGGGTGTGTCAGACTTTTACTGACTAAAATTACACTTATTTATTTATTTATTAAAGCTATAAGCACAAAAAGCTGTACAAAGGTGGACTTAATGCCTTAAGAATTATCGGTCAGTCGACCTTAGGGTGGTACAGAAACATAGTATGTTGGGGTTCATTCCGTGAGTCTCGGTATCGAAAATACCGGGAGTCTCGACGATTTTTCCTCTTTTTCAAGTCTTGAGACTAGTCGAGAAAAACGGGAATTTCGAGACTTCGTAGATTTAAAAAAATCTACTAAACTAGATAGTGCTTGGTATAACATGGCATGCCATGGTGGTCTTATGTCCATCAGTTGCCCTTTGCTTTTCAGGAATATGGGTTTCATTTTCAGAAAATACCCCGCGGCCCTAGCGGATATCGGCCCTGCTGGGCCCCTACGGTTTGAAGACATCTCTTTGAGGTGCGCTTGAAACACTACGCACTGTGGTGATAATATTTTTTATTATTAAATAATAATTATTAATTAATTAATAATTATAATTAATGATTATTTACTAATTAAAATAATTATTTAATAATTATAATTATCACGTAATTATAATTAATTAATAATTATTATTATTTATTTATCAAACTGTGCGCATACAGTTTGCCGCTCAAGCTACCATCATAATAATCCCCTGCTAAAATTCGGAAAGCTTATTTCTCTTTCGTAATCTACTGAAGTCAGATTAAACTAAATAAGTATCTGGTGAATCAATAAAATTGTCTTATTTATATTCATTAGTTTGATAATCTCAGTGATAAACCGTGGGCTGATGATCATGTAAATTCTTCGTGTTCCCATCGAATGCGTCTAAATATGGTTGGCTCATTTAGCGGTTGGGTAATTTTGTGAAATCCAAAATGGAGGCAGTTAACAAGTTGGACTGTTACGTTTATAAATTGGTTTATGTTGTTGAGTTTCATGCTTTTTTATTGTGGTTAATTTTGTTTTTATATTACATTGACGAGTTAGCACTTTTAACTACCACACCTTATGGTAAGCGATGATGTGGTCGACGATGGAGCACGCTTGTCTAGAAGTAACTCATTCAATCTTTGCTTGGTTTATTTGTAGGGTTCTGCACCTCATAAGAAAAAAGAAACCGTAAGGTCGCCCATGCTAAGAAATGTTACCATGTTATGTTCGCGACAAGAATTTTGTCAGAACTTGCCTTTATTACTAAAGCCTCCAATCAATAGTAATTCGTCATCATCATTTTATTAAACTCCTGTAACTTTTATTTTCTATGCAATGCCAATTTTTTAAATTATCGATAGGCTCTCGCTGATGTAATCTTAGGTTGATAGGTATTAGGTTGGAATTATAAGAATGGAATTCCCTGCCGGAGTCTGTGTTTCCTGATAGCTACAACCTAGGGGTCTTTAAGTCGAGAGTGAATAGGTTACTTCTAGGCAAGCGTGCTCCATCGTCGGCCACATCATCACTTACCATCAGGTGAGATAGTGGTCAAACGCGAGCCTATCAATAATAAAAAAAAAAAAGTTAAGTTACACAATTCAGACGTTTCGTGTTAAAGTTTAGAGCTAAACTCCCTTGTTTATTACGGGTTTGCCAGACTAGTTTCTATATTTCCTTGACTATGTTTATTTTAATCACAGTCTGTTGAATTAAGCAAATAAACCAAATCGATAGTGAGTAATACAAGTGAAGGGTCGCCAATCAGTAGGAGTCACGGGGCGCCATGGCTCTAGTCTAGTCAGACTTACTTGACTAATGTATCTGTTCCGAGAGAACGTTTTAGGGTCAACTCACACCGAAAGAGCGGCGAAGGGCAGCGATACTTATATGAAACTGAAACAGCGCTCCGCTTCGCTGCCCTTCGCCGCTCTTTCGGTGTGAGTTGACCCTTATCGAGAACTGTATCATTATCAGTGTTCCCTTCTACGGCAGACAGAACTAGATGTTTCTGTTTCATTTTGTTGATTGATGTTGATTTTATAAGTTCTTTGGAAATACAGAAAAGCTTGGTAATATTTGCTGGACGTAAACCGGCGATTTTAATACTCCATGTTCTTTTTTGCTTGCCAATAGTAAACCAGATTGAAATAACACAGTTTTACACTGATCACTTCTCCGCATTCTATCTGCATATACTAATGTATTAAACTAGCGGCCCCAGCTTCGAACAGGTCTTCGAAATCTTTGAAATTCTCTGCTTTATTCTACAATTAATTATGCATACACTTCAGCTATCCTTGTGAATCACTCTGTCTATCGGTGAAAACTGCATGAAAACGCGTTTTTGACTGTCGTTTTTGAGCGTATCGCGATCACACAGACAGATGTGACGGGAGACGTTCCGTAAATTTTAGGATAAGAAAGTTTCCGCCGCCGGGATTCTGATCCCGATTTCCGGCCAACGTAGACGCGGGCTTGCGGACCGTGAGCAATGGGTAGCTCACTGTCCGGCCGTCCGGTAACTGTCCGGACCAAGCCCAAGTCGTCGACGGCGCGCACTGTTCCCGCGCACCTCAAGGAGTTGTCAGCAACAGCAGGGACCCAGCCGGGTCAAAGCCTACTGGGGCCAGGGTTATCCGAAAGGGCGCTCGGGCCCCGGTATGAAGGCTAGAAGGAACGGGGTGGGTCTTTTAGTCATTAAGAGTCTGACACTACTGGCTCCGCCCAAGGGCGGGGGATGTCAATGCATGATTTTTCCCACCATAAAAAAAAGGATAAGAAAGTTTTGTATGTTTTTAATCTATCATCAGTTGAGTGGCATATATTATCACACGGGCAAAGCCGCTGGCAGAGGCTAGTCATTAAATACAGAATCTCGAGATCGTCTTTTAATATATCTCCAAAACATTCTCTACCTCTGCTCAACAGTCCTTCATTCCTCTCGTAATATTAATTGCGACTAGAAGATCCCTCACATATTTCTCGCCAACGCCATTGTTCATGTACCGACATAAATAAGGCGCAAGACAGGAATGTCACCTCTGGCCGCAGACACGGGTTCCTTAAGGGCCAAGCGCCCGAAAAGTGCCATAAAACAGTGATTTTCTGAGGCCTACTCCTCCGTAACGGCTTGGTCAATTGGTTTGAAAAAAATATATGTTTATTATAGATTCATGAACAATAATATCAACATTTGATTTCTTCGTGCAATTAATACTTTCGTCAAAAAAAAATATTTAGCAATTTCGCAAGTTTTCGCAACTTTTCCCTACTCCTTCGAAACGGCTTGGACCTTTAGAAACATTTTTACACATAAAAATTGGTGGTTAAATATTCTTCAAAGTGAACATTGCATATGTAAATCAATCAATATCTCGCAGAGAAAATGGATTTAAAGCGCTTTCCGGGCGCTGCTGGCCGCAAATAAATGCACAGATTTGCGTACTGCCGCCTAGGCGAGTGCGAGAGTTGCGTTCACATAATTTCGGCCAGATGGTTCAAGGAACTATACGCCTTAAGGCTAAGGTATGGTTTACAATGGCGAAGGTATTCACAAAGTTCAATCGAACTTTCATTCATTCATCATGGGTCATTCAGGTCATTTGAATTATGGATATAGGTAGGTGGTCTATCCAAGTTACTGACCCATTGTGACAGGTTGTGACCCGAAACTATCTTGAAATTTCGATAGTCCAGCAATTCAATTCAATTCAAAATGTTTTTTATTTTTTTTATTTCACATAAGCTTACATCATCACTAAAACGTCAGAAGCTAGTGCACAGTTGCAATTGGTCGTGTCCCATGGAGAAGAACCGGCAAGATACACTATGGTGACCTACAATTAAAAAAAATAGCCATTACTGTCCCACTGCTGGACAAACCCTACCCTAAATCCTTCCAGACATTTTTCTCCCGCGCTGTCTCGGACCAGTCCCCGTGATATTTTTTTTTTATTAGGTGGGGCTCGTGTTTGACCACTATTTCACCTGATGGTAAGCCATGATGTGGCCGACTATGGAACACGCGATGGCGATGGTTTTAATAGGTACGTGAGGACAGTACAACAGGGGCCCAGCTGGGTCGAAGCCTACTGGGGACAGGGTAAGTTTCGAAAAATAGCTCAGCCCCGGTGTGAAGGCAAGAAGGAACGGGGTGGATTTTTAGTCAGTAAGAGTCTGACACTATCTCCCGCTCCACTGAAGAGCGGGGTATGTCATTAGATGATTTTCCCACCAAAAAGAAAAGGACAGTACAGACAAGTTAATATTGTACCCAAAAGCACAATAAAAAAATAAGCAGCATGGTATTTTCTGTTGAAATCACGATTTGAAGTACTTTTATGGTAATGCCATCTTTGTACTGTCACGGCTAGTTTGAATCATCGTTTATTTAGTGCCATAAACCAATAAATGTGGTCCTAAGAAAACATTTTTTCGGTACTCGAGACACGGAACACTACTTCATATTGCGTTTAATCGATTTTTGATAGGTTCCGTGCCCAAGCTCACTGTCCGGCCGTCCGGTAACTGTCCGGACCAAGCCCAAGTCGTCGACGGCGCGCACTGTTCCCGCGCGCCTCAAGGACTTGTCAGCAACAGCAGGGACCCAGTCGGGTCGAAGCCTACTGGGGCCAGGGTTATCCGAAAGGGCGCTCGAGCCCCGGTATGAAGGCTAGAAGGAACGGGGTGGGTCTTTTGGTCAGTAAGAGTCTGACACTATCTTCCGCTCCGTCCAAGGGCGGGGGATGTCAATGCATGATTTTTTCCCACCATAAAAAAAAAAGGTTCTGTACCCAAAGGTTAAAAAACGGGACCCTATTACTAGTGTATTGCGTGTTTACAGTGGAGTCACACTGTCCGTCTGTCTGTCACCAGGCTGTATCTCATGAACCGTGATAGCTAGACAGTTGAAATTTTCATAGGTGATGTATTTCTGTTTCTGCTATAAGAACAAATAAGTACAAAAAACGGAAAAAAATAAATCAGGAGATAAACCATTTTTATGTAACAGTGAGACTTGTTTACAAATAAATGTTGATTATTTTTATGTTTTTAGGGATCCGTACTCAAAGGGTAAAAACGGGAGCCTATTGCTAAGACTCCGCTGTCCGTCTGTCTGTCACCAGGCTGTATCACATGGATCGTGATAGCTAGACAATTCAATTTAATACAGATGATGTATTTCTGTTACTACAAATACTAAAAACAGAATAAAATAAAATGTCAAAATAAAAATGTATTACATAATTTATTTTATTCTGTTAGATAATACGGAAAATGTCTTCAAGCCTAGAGTGAATAGGCCCTTAATAAACTAGTGCGCCTCACCATTAACGATTGCGTCCCTACTAACCATCAGGTGGAATTGCAGTTGAGCACAAGTTTAACTAAAAAAAAAAAAAAAAATTGTGCACGAGTCCGACTCGCACTTGACCGGTTTTTAAACAGCTGTCACCGTTGGACTGCTTACGTAATACACAAGTAATTCAAAAGACAACATAGAACCAGGAATGCCATATACTTCTGAACCTGAAGTGGTTGGCAAGGTATCGTTTACAAAGGTAGGGAGAATTGGACACACATAAACTTGGTCTAGCCTAGACACCTAAAATACGTTTATGGGTTTACTGAACTGAATGCACAAGCTTGCTTTCTCATAGCACTATGGGAATTTCCGCTATAGAATAGAATAAAATAGAATAGCATTTATTCGGCGCAGGCAATACAACACGGCATAATCACAGGGGCCCAGCCGGGTCGAAGCCTACTGGGGCCAGGGTTATCCGAAAGGGCGCTCGAGCCCCGGTATGAAGGCTTGAAGGAACGGGGTGGGTTTTTTTAGTCAGTAAGAGTCTGATACTATCTCCCGCTACGCCCAAGAGCGAGGGTTGTCATAGGATGATTTTTCCCAACGAAAAAAAAACAGCATAATCAGCTTTATAGTTTTCCCACTCCCGCTGTTGGGACTCAAGCCTCCTCTTTTGTAGAGGGAATGGGCCTTAATCCACCACGCAGGCCCAGTGCGGGTTGGTGAATGTCAAATATCTTCGAATTTTCGGTTCTAGGATATGCCGGTTTCCTCACGATGTTTTCCTTCACCGTTTTGAGAGCAGTGGTGATGAAATAAATTACACAAAATATTGAAACTCGCTGAACCCGTGAACTGCAACTCATAAGTTAGGGGCCGTTACTATTCGGCCATCATTGATCTCATTTTCGCTGTATTCGGAAACATTCCATGTTGTTCAATTTAAACTGTCTCTTGTGTTCTTGGTATTGGTCTAGTTTTAGAAATCATAATTGCAGTTCTTTAATGGCAGAACTACACTGCTCACACGTGTGCCACACACCTGGGCACGTCGGTCTCCATACTTTTTATATGGAAACTAGACTTGTAGAGCTCCATTTAATCCACGCCGCGAGACGGCGGTCTAATATAGTGTTAGCTTTACCTTTAGACTGCGTACGTCGGATAAATCCGACGAACACTATCGCATTTACTCCGCCATGGTCGGACATCCACGAGCACAACCAAATAATCCATCTCATTTCATATATGGGAATTGCTGAACTGAAGAGCTAAACGAGATGGAGTACCCAGTCCCAAGCACACGATCCTGGCGAAAAGGACACGACAAAACCCGTTGGACCAATCCGACGCAAGCGGCGAAAGGGTTAACTGATGGACACAATGGCTAAGAAAATTGAAACTGAAACCAGTTTCAATTTTCTTAGCCATTGTGTCCATAAATTTGACGATGATATTGCAAAAGGAATTTGAACTCTGAACTAATGTTAGGTACGAGAATGTAAGGTTTCGTTTACAATGGAGACTACAACGCACTTGGCACAAAGGCACAGAAGGAACAGGAGTGGGTTTTTAGTCAAAGTTTTGCACACCCTTTGTGTCATTGGATGATTTTCCCACCTAAAAAAAAAAATCTACGTTTAGCCATATCATTAAAGCGTCCTTTGAACTATCTGGCCGAAATTATGTGAACGCAACTCTCGCACTCGCCTAGGCGGCAGTACGCAAATCTGTGCATTTATTTCCGGCCATCAGCGCCCGGAAAGCGCTTTAAATCCATTTTCTCTGCGAGATATTGATTGATTTACATAAGCAATGTTCACTTTGAAGAATATTTAACCACCAATTTTTATGTGTAAAAATGTTTCTAAAGGTCCAAGCCGTTTCGAAGGAGTAGGGAAAAGTTGCGAAATTGCTATTTTTTTTTTTTGACAAAAGTATTAATTGCACGAAAAAATCAAATGTTGGTTTTTTTTTTTTGTTCATGAATCTATAATAAACATATATTTTTTTCAAACCAATTGACCTAGCCGTTACGGAGGAGTAGGCCTCAGAAAATCACTGTTTTATGGCACTTTTCGGGCGCTTGGCCCTTAATTTAGGATTTCTGTGCATCAAAAATATTATTCTTCACTGAAAATACTTACTGTATACAACTTTTTATAATTATTTAGGGACTTTGAGCACCCCGACTTGGTAAGGTTAGGTTAGAGAAGGGGATGGCGGGTTCTAGTGAGCGAGCGAAGTGTGCGTGGTCTGTTAGTTGCGTAACGCTCGTTCGTATTAGTTTATTGCCTGTAGTGGAGTTAAAGAGTGGGAGACAAGCGGCGACACTCGTTATAGTAAAAATCGGAAAGTATTTGCTTTTCTTCTTTCATCGTTTCTCTGGCCTCCACCTTGAACGAACCTCAAGCGCGGCAGAGTGCCCAGCCGTAGTGCCATGCTACAATGGCATGCAGCCGCTACCCATGCCCTGACCCTGTTGCTAATGCCCCGTATATATTAGAAAGGATTGGGACGTCGATCTGTCTGTTCATTCGTTCGTAAGTTTAGTTGCACGATTCACGATGTCGGTACGATTGCTTAAGGCTTTGTGTAGTAAGAAACATTTGGAGTTCTACATTTACGGTGTGAACTTGAATGGATAAATCATTAAGGTTTTTAAACGGTTAACTTTATTGTGTGTGTTTGGTATATCATTTACTAGCAAAATGTATACAGCTCTATAGAGAGTTACTCACCTGGTGTCCGTTTGGCTGCGCAACCAATCTGGTGGCGCGACCAGCTCGGACGTGTGGCTCTGGTGTCCTTATGGTGTCTAGTTTGATTGTTTATGGCACTGGGACACCATGGCGGCACAACTGGTAAAATATAGTCCATAAAGTTACAATAAATATTTAGGATACAATAATAAATATAATAATCAAGTTTTTAAGCATAATTGCATTTTTTTTAAATTCATTTAGTTTCCATTTAAATTGTGGCAATTATATGTCGTTACATATGGATGGTATTGTTGTTGTCAAAACAAGTTACTTTTCCTTATTTTTTTTCAAAAATAAGGAAAAATTATTGATTGTTGCTGTAAATTCGTACTTGTAGAATAGATTGTCAGTCTTTAGTCATTCATATTATGTGACTAAAGAGTTTCAGACTAAAATTAATAACAACCGTGTCCATAGTTTTCCCTATCCATCACTCAAGTATGAATCAAAGAGCTATATTTACCTCGCCTTCTGTTTAAATAACAAGGAACATACAACAAACTGAAAATAGATTTATACTTACTTAAAAAACCGGCCAAGTGCGAGTCGGACTCTCGCACGAAGGGTTCCGTATCGTCCGAAACAAATAACAGCTCATCTGTTGTATGGTGGCCCCCTTAAATATTTATTTAATTCTTTTTTTTATCATTTGTCTGCTGCGGTCTTCCCGTCCGATTATAATAGGTGTGTTCAAGGCGAGAGTGAATAGGCTCTTAATAAATGCGCCTCATCATCAACGACTGCATCACTCACTACTTACCATCAGATGGAATCGCAGTCAAGCACTAGTTTATATCAGTTAAAAAAAAATGTTTTTATAGCGGCAACAGAAATACATTGAAAATTTCAACTGTATCACGGATCATGAGATACAACCTGGTGACAGACGGACGGACAGCGGAGTCTTAATAATGGGGTCCCGATTTATCATTTTTGTACGGAACCCTAAAAACTACATTTGTCGAAAGGACATACAATTGAAAGATTAGGGTTTGGGCTAAAACCGTTTTGTTGGCTATTTTGGGATCACTAGTGAGTGAGTCATGTGTATTCCTCATTCGTTTCACGCCGTCGTGTGAAACTCCACTCGTTTCTTTTTCCTCACATTCTTTGTATTTTAAGAGCCGGTTGTAGTCATTGAGTATTTTGTATGAACTCCGCCCGGGTATTGTCGATTTCGCGGCCCCGTAACAGCGGTTTTAATTTTTAATACAATTTTTTTTTTTTTTTAATTCAACGTTTTGGGTTTTACGCGGCCCTTTTTAAGGTCTCATTATTTTTTGTATTTTTCAAATATTTCCGTGACGTAATCTCGTAGCCATACCCGTTTGAAATCGTAAGTTAGGGTCAGATTCGCGATTTTTTTTTTTATCAAACCTACTAATTTATAAGGACAACGCTTCAGTTATTGGCCCCTATACATACAGTTATCGACCATTTCAACTTAAACAATGCCTACCAGAATAGTTTTCAAGTACTTTCTGTTAGGTGATTGATTTTAGACCGTCAAAGTTGAAATGGTCAATAACTGCGTAGGGGCCAACTACTGTAGCCGGCGGTTGGTTATTTAGTCCATTTAAATGGAATAATTTTTCATGGCGGAGAACACCTTTTATATTTGTGTATTGTCAAAGGTTTAAAAAATTCAAAATGAGTATAACCTAGCCTTAATGAAAGGACTAAGTCTCTTCGTTATTTATTTTCTCTTTAAAATAATACAAATTTAATGCTATTGTTTAATCTCAGCTGTAAACTGTCCGGTTTTACTAATTGCAGTCGGTGTTACCTTTCTTCATAATTTAATTTAAAATGCTCGTAGGAACATTACGCAAATGATATTGTGCCTGGGAAAACCTTGTCTCTACAAATTATACTTTGCATGGAAGAAATTCTGCAGTGGCATCTGCATTATAGTAAGGGGTATGTCTAGGCTTAGTGTTATTTAGTTAGCAGATGCGTTTACAGGATGTTATCAGGCACTTCGTCTCGACTTCATGTCACCGTTATACTAGGTACTTACTGAATAAAACTACATTATATTGAAACTAATCGCGGTATATTACGTCTTCCTGCTCTACTAAGCTTGCCAACTGTGTTTGAAAAAATAAAAATAACGTATTACAATTTTTTAATACAAAAAACAAAAAAAAATTTGGATGAAAAAGAAAGTATTTTTCATAAAAAAAATATATTTGTTTCTTCTCTTGAAGACAATATTTTTTATGTGCTTCTAGCACCCACTAACAGTATATTCATACATTTTTAAATTCGTTTTCGGGTTTTAACGTAGCATCGATAATAGTTCAGTAATTATTCAAATTAGTCTTCCATTATACGCATCACAGTAATGATTGAAAATAGATTATTTGATTTGTAATTTTTCAAATCGGTTAGCAAGCGACGAAGTTAAGCGCGAACAGACGTAAAAAAAAATACAAACTTCCGTATTGAGAACCTCCTCTTTTTTTAGAAGTCGGTTAAAAAGTACAAAGTACATTTGCCAAAAACAAAGTACGACAAGTTATTACAAAGTATGGTTGGCAACTCTATACTCCACCCTTGATCGGGAAAAATCATAACATGATTTCCTATCTCAATATTATCCCTCGATTTGGTTACCTAACTGTTGCATGAGCACAAACACGCTCTACACAAACTGAGACTTCCAAAAACAAACAAAATTTCACTACACTAAATTATAGAAAGCGAAAATCTAGCTCATCGATCAACATAGCTCCTGAGACGGTAGCGCCCAAGCATCGGATGATCTCTCAGAGCGGCTGTCACGCAAATCGTGTGGACAAGACCCGCATAGCTGCACGCGACAAAACGATTTGTACTCATGTCGACACGACTTTAATATGGTATATTGATATAGGAAGTGCTGAACAATCTTGAACAATTTACCTGCTGCGGTTTTCCCGTCCGATTAAAATTTAGGTGTCTTCAAGACTAGGGGTGCTTTTAATAAACTAGTGTGCCTCACCAGCAACCGATTGCATCACTTCTTACCATCAGTATCTTGATTTACGTAAAATCAAACAAGCCAAATATCGTTGAGGTTTTATAGTCGTTCGCAATACTTACTCAGCATCTCTTACAGAGAGACAGAAGATCTCCTAATAGTTTGTAAATAAAAGATGTTTTGCTCTTAGTTATATTAAATGTATGTTATTTAGTAGAAGTTAATTTAATGATTGTTAATTTATTACTTAAGGTTATTTGTACTTTTTAGCCTGAAATACAGGTCCAACCTAGTTCAGGCAACAAATGCAATGTATGCGTTAAAATTTAAATAGTCGTTCGATCGAAGTCCTATCCATAAGCGGTATTCATGGATAGAACGATAACTCAACTGGCTCGAAACTAAACGATCTATCGACGACTTATTTCCAGTTACATTAATAAGTATTCCACCAGGATAATGTAATACAGTTTTTTTTTTTAATCGACTCTTCGACCAAACGACTTTAAAATCGGTGTCGTTCAAACTCGATTGATGGATGTGAATACGCAAATCGTCTAAACGACTAAATCGCTACGATATCGTTACGGTTCTGTCTTCTTCTACTGCCTAGACCTTATCCCATTTATTTGGGGTGAGCCCTCCTGGTCTTCGATTTCCATTGTGCACGATTTTGTGCCGTGTCGGTGTCGAGATCAGCTTCTCTAAGGTCTCTCTGGACCATCGTCAACCAAGTGAAGGGTGCTCTTCCTCGCGTGCGCTTTGTCATGATCATGTGGCGTCTTTGTAGTAACTTTACCACACCGTAAGCGCTTCTCTTTGACTTTATGGGATAACGCAACCACTTTAAAACTGCCTTTTATTCGCTTCATCCCTTTATGGGTGGTGACAACGCAACGTTGGAAGGCGTCCAATAAGGTGGTCCGGTGACCTGGTGAGAGTCGCGGGAACGCAATGAATGCGATGGGTTTTTTAGTCAGTAAGAGTCTGACACTATCTCCCGCTCCGCCCAAGAGCGGGGGTTGTCATAAGATGATTTTTCCCATCGAAAAAAAGACGCACAGGACCTTTCGTAGTGGTTACATTTGGGGGAGAGCCCAATGTCCAACAGTGGACCTCTTTTGGCTGAAATGATTATGATGATGATGACAGTTAGTACGTGTAGTTGTAAAAAGTAGTGTCAATTAGAATTGACACTACTTGTCTTCATTATTTAGTTTTGTGTGATTATACCTTTTTCTACATATGAATGATGTGAGAACTTAATTAATGGTTATTTTATGCAACATTTATTAGGTAATATTTTACACTAACGTTACTTACATGAGATGCGCATTTGCTTTCCAGAAAATTTGCCGAGTTCTGACGGAAATTGCTTCTCATCAAATCGTCAAGTAGCTTCAACAAAGAAATCTGTTTGTCATGGGTTTTGATTTCCATATTGATGTCTTTTTGGGACTTGATTTATGTGTTATGATCTATACTTCAGAATTTCTCCAGACACAAGTTTTCTTTATGATATAAACCAGTGCTTGAGCACGATCCCATCTTATGGTAAGCAGTGACGCAATCGTTGATGGTGAGGCCACAAAATAGACAGAAGACAATCTCATGGATGTACTTCACTTTTTATACCTACGCTCGGTGGACGCACACTAACGAGCGTTTGAGCCGGAATTGTTCGATGAGTAATCCGAGACGCGACCGAGACATCGTGTCTGTGAGCGGTGTCTATGTGTGCGTTGCTCAAGCGTGCTTTGTATGTAGATTCTTGAGAGAGACTTCTGTACCTATATATTTTGTGGTGAGGCGCACTAGTTTATTAAGAGCCTATTCACTGTAGCATTTGGTTTATCGAATGGCGTAAATGTGCATTGGCAGATGAATCAGACAAAGAAAAAAATATAAACTTGATACGGATATGGTTGGAAATTATCCAGTGATTTGTCTCACTCTAGGGCGGAGGTCGTGTCAGACTTTTACTGATTAAAACTCACACCTATGTTCCTTCTTTGCATAGCGTTCCAAGACCCCGGGTTTGGAAAACCAATCCATGGTCCCATTAGGCTCCGCCTCCGCTGGGCCACTTCTTCTTCTTTCTTCTTTTCGTGTCATTGCTCTAAAAATATACTTCTTCTGACCAATATTTGGCAACCTGTACTGCTCTATTGTTGGCCTCGTATACATCCTGAAAACTGCAGGTGGTTACGCAGGATGGGCAGCATAGCAGGTGGTGCATGTCCTGTGCAGCGGCTCCACACTGGCACTGTGTTAGAGATGAGTCGAGGAAGCGATTTGGCCAGATTATTTTTACAGCGGCCAACCTGGGCTCGCTGGGCAACTACAGTTTGCTGACATCTTTTTGAGGAGCGCTTTTAACACTACGCGCCGTCGAAGACTCGAGCTCGACTCGGACGGAGAGCTACCAATTGCTCATCGTCCGCCAGCCCACTCCTACGGTGGCTGGAAATCAGGGTCGGGGTTCTGATGCCTGGTCTCCAGAGATAATTAAAACCCATATTTGCATAACATTACACTTTTCAACATACAAGAAATGCGTCATTACTATCAGAAAGTGTCAATAAGGAACTCTCGAGTGCTTACTGCGGTGTATTATTATGTCGTCCAAATAGACCATTTGTGTACAATATTGTTAGAAAGTTCGTTTGTCTTGCGATTATCTCCGTAACGACTTGGCAGATTTGCATCTGTTTGTTGGGATTGCGTGGGTTTCTTTTTCTTGTGTATTATAATTGAAAGTTATGTTCTTAATTTTAATGTTAATATTTAAATCACTTAGCCATAGTTTTAATGCAGCCCAAAAAATCGCCAAACTTATGTGGGAGTGGGCAGGGCACATTGCTCGTAGAATAAATGGTCGAGGAAGCGAAAGGTTTCGGAGTGGTGTCCGCGTACTGGAAGATACAGCGTTAATAGGCTCAGTTAGGCTTCCCATAAGATGGAAGGTTAGTGACGTACAGGACCAATTGTTGTGGCGACACTTAAGCAAGGTTTATATCCAATAGTGGATATCTTTGAGTTTTCGGTCTTCTGCTTCTTCTTCCTGCCCTTATCCCATATTACTTGGGGTCGGCACAACACGTTTTCTTCTTCCATTCTGTCCTGTCACCCGTCAAACTATCACTGACTCCCTTTTCTTTCATATCACTTTTCACACAATCCATCCATCTTTTTTTCGGCCTTCCTCTCCCTCTCCATCCATCTTTGAGTTTTCGGTATTGATTTTTATTAGTGTTGCTTCATTCCTTACGCATTTGTCGTCTTAAAATTAATCTATACTATAATATTATAAAGCTGAAGAGTTTGTTTGTTTGTTTGTTTGTTTGTTTGAACGCGCTAATCTCTGGAACTACTGGTCCGAATTAAATGATTCTTTCAGTGTTGGGTAGTCCATTTATCGAGGAAGGCTATAGGCTATGTTGTATTTTTTTCAAAATTAGGGATCCGTAATAAAATTGCTATTTTGTAACACAAGGTGTAAAATCGAAAACCTATTTTTGCGTGCGCTGCAAAAACTATTGACAATAGAACAAAATAATGTACTACGGGTTTATAGATCCCATTAAGACCTACAAAAAAGTCCGCGAGAACATATATCTAGCTATCATGGTTTAATCACAATAACCGATTTTGTGTTCAAAATAATTATTAAATCGTCTGAAGAAATAAAAACTACGTTAAATATGTATCGTAATATTAATCTTTATCGTAATTAAGCATTATGTTATCAAGAGTATTTATGTAGAATTAAAATACTTTTGGTTTCATCTCAATCGGATATTTCGTTTAAAAGTTATCACGTGTGTAAGATGTTAAGAGTTGGTACCTATTAATGAGTTATGGGTCATAGAGTTTTTTATCAACATAAAATCCTGTAATAATCTTTTTCGAAATATATTTGTTGATGATTGTAAGTATAAGATCTTTGAAGAGTATAATAAATACATTTATGAACGCGGTAATTTTGGGAAATACTGATCTGATATGAAAACTGTTTAAATATTCAATAGTCCATTTATTGAGGGAGGCAATTATAGGCAATATTTTATCTCGGTATTTCCACGGATACGAGAAAAACGCGGGTGAAACCGCGGGGCACAGCTAGTTATTAATATATATGACTTTGTTTACTAAGACATTGATTACAAAAGTAATCAAAATCTTCCAGACTTGTTTCTTAACCAGTATCAAGCCGCGAATACTTCTTAATTTGCACCAAAACTTGACACACAGGTACTTCAGGTACCGCCCGCTCCATACCACAACATCTGATCCACTTCATTAAAAACAAGTTCCAACCTTTTATGTCAGGGATATAATTTGGCGTCGTTTCATTTTAGTCTCCCTTTCGACAAGTATTTACTGATTGACTCACCCCAAGGTCGCGGACTATATTCGTACCAAGTTTATATTTTTTTTCTCCATCTGATTCATCGGCCAGTGCTGCGCCATCGTTATCGATAAATTATCGGGTAGACGCGAATGTATCGATACGATTCCTTGAAACGTTTAATTACTTCCTTTCTAATGTAATGTTGTTTCCTCTTATTATTATAGCATATAGTCATTTATCGCGTCCTAATGTAGATAACGAGGCATGAATGAATCGAAGACCTATGAACTCATTCTTAGAAAATACTCAGTTAAATGTTTATTTACTGCTAGACGGTCTAAACAACCCAAAACTCTTGATCATCTTTATGTCAACGACATGTCCAAAGTTCAGACGCAATTGGAAAGAAAATTGCTGCAATTACCGTGAATGTCACGAAGATTAACGGTTGTAATATCGAATAAGTTGCAATTATTATATCGATAGATGGATTTCAATGCATATAATATTCGATATCTATCTCGTAATCGACCTTTTATGACAGCTATTTCAAATGCACGGTGGTCTTATTTATATATATTTAAATGGCCATATCTACATCTGATTTCTAACACAGTTACGTCAAGTAGTCGTGGTCGGCTCTGGTTATAATTCAAGCCACGAGTTTCCTCATTGTCTTTAGAGTGATTCATTACAATGTCACTCTTTAAAAATGTATAAATATAGTCTGTTTGTCAACGTATTTATAGAATATTGAATCATTGGTTTCAATGAATCTGCTTACGATGGCTGTAAACACGTGTTTTTATTTTATGTCAGTAGTTTTATATTATTTTGTAATGAAAATCTTTGTTTTCTATAATGTACAGTTAAGGGCCTACTACACTACGCGTTATTCAGTACACGATATTCAGACTTCTCTTATCTTTTATTCATAGTAAGACAGTCTGACCCGACATCGACTAAGTAAGACTGTCTGAATAACGCGTAGTGTAATAGGCCCTTTATGACTTCTAGGAGCAGTGGTGGCCGAGTGGTAATAGTCCTGACTTGCGAGTTGTAGATGCTACAAACTCAGCCAGGCGCATTACTTTGTGTAATTTACTTTATCACCACTGCTCTCAAAACGGTGAAGTAAATCATCGTGTGGACCGGCATGTCCTAGAGCCAAAAATTCGAAGATATATGGCAATCACTAACCCGCACTGAGCCTGCGTGGTTGGATTACGGCCCATTCCCTCGCATAAAGAGGAGGCCTGAATCCCAGCAGTGGGAACCTTAAAAGGCTAATTATGCTATGACTTCTAAGAACTGTCCTATTCTTAGCTTTTATAATTACGTTAGCAACGTAAATCATTTATCGTTTACTTAAATTACGTTTCTCAAGAATAATGTTCTTTTATACTATCTCAATATCTCCATAAACAGCGCCCTAACAAAATTGAATTATCGCTTTACAATCCGATAATAACTATAAATTGACGATTTATTTCTCCCATAACAAGCTCTATCGAGGTCGATAAATCTCGATTAATTTATCGATACCTAATACCGTAAATAGTATCGATAAATTATAGTTTTACTTCTTTCACGTCACTAATCTACTAAATATAGTTTTTTTAGTTTACGTAAGCGTTTCATTCACTAAATATGCGGCCCGAAATAAAGAATTGGCCGTGACTGAGTGGAAATAGGAAGCGTTAGCACAAAATAGATAGGTTCAGAAGTTAATCTACATACAAAGCTTATAGCTTAGATTTTTATACTGTTTACACCTCTTTTACGTACCTATTAGTTGACTACTTTACTTTTTGTTAAATAGTTAGTGATTAATTTAGTTATTTTACCTTCTCTCGCCTGAAACACAGGATGTCCTAGTTCAGGCATATAACACATGTGAACTCTACATAGAATTAAGAAAAAATTTGTAAACTGTATTACTTTATACCTTTTGAATAAATTTATTATTATTATTAGTTAATTAAATTTTGTACCTACATAGATTTTTTACATAAAAATAAAACTAATGTTGTGTGTCTGAAAATGAAAGCGCGCTCGAGCAACGCACACAAAGACACCACTCACAGACACGATGTGTCCGTCGCGTCTCGAATCACTCGTCGAACAGTTCCGGCTCAAACGCTCATTAGTGTGCGTCCACCGAGCGTAGGTATAAAAATTGAAGTACGTATATGAGATTCTCTTCTGTACCTGTCTATTTTGTGGCATTAGTTTAAGGTGCTATTGTTCTGCCATTTAGTAGTTTGTAGCATTGTTTGGCAGTATGTTTTGGTACGCCCGTACCTATTATTAACCTCAATTTGAATAATTGCTTTATGTGCACTTATGGTGTTTTGGACATGAATTTTGTAACAACCATTGCTGTTCAGATGTAATATACTTCCTTATGTTTAGTATAAGCGAAACCTGAAACACCTGTCTAATATTTTAATGTAAAGGCTAGCTTTTGCCAGCGCGGCTTCGCTCCCGCTCTTCCCTACTCCACCCTACTATACCCTACTCTACCCTACAATACCCTACTCTACACTACACTACCCTACTATACCCTGCTCTACCCTACTCTACACTACACTACCCTACTATACCCTGCTCTACCCTACCAAACTTCACATAAACCATCTACTAAATAGTCCGAACAAAGCCTAAACATTTGGTTTGGATTTGGATAGATGAGCCCGTTCTTGAGTTATAAAATTACAACAAAAAGTGGCATTGATTTTTATATATTTTTTAGATTCTATGTACTTACAAAATTTCAAAATTTTATTATAAAAAATCACAAAGTTATAAGCCGGTTATGGTACTTGGTTGGCGACATAAATACATAGCCACCGGGCCACCCGGGCGACTATCTATATATATATGATAGCTTGTTCTCTTACCCACACTGAAACAAGATTAAAACAATCTTGCTTTAAACGTCGAGGTCTAGGTCTATGTCTATGGCCGCCAAGAAAAGCGTGATGGGTACATTGACTGCTGGTTACGGACACCACGCAATACAGCTTCTTGCTTTCCTTTACGACTCTCTGAAAACTTTACGAGGCATCCCGGACGGTTGGAGCACAGTATTAAAATGAGAAAAACAATAAAAGGAACTTTTATGAAGATTACATTACGAAGAAACGTACCGGATTGCTTCCGTATTTCTTGTGAATTGTGAAGAGACAATTTAACGACCGAGTTGCATCGGTTCATGCATCAAATCAGAGCCCGATCTGCCGCTCCGGGCTAAAATAGTTTTCGTCGCCCTTTACATTAGACAAAACCATATAAATCATGAGTCTTTGGAGGTATAGGAACAGAGAGTAAAGTCCCGCAAACCTCCGTTGAAAAAGGAGGATCCTCCGACCAGACAGGTGTTATAGTCTGGTGGGCGACTGCCCGATAGATGATTTCGGGCTGTCGTATATGTTCAAATCGCACGGAGAACTTTGATTGCGCGATGCAGGATTTCGTACTTTCTTCGTAGTTCTTATGTGGCGCCATAGATGTCGCTACAAGTCTTAATTAATCATATTTCTACAATCCAACCTGAAGTAGGTTAGAAGGTGGCAAAAATTCTCAACCTGACAACTTGGCTATCGCCCCTCATTTATAGGGTTCCGTAGCCAAATGGCAAAAAACGGAACCCTTATAGATTCGTCATGTCTGTCTGTCTGTCTGTCTGTCTGTCTGTCTGTCTGTCTGTCTGTCTGTCTGTCTGTCCGTCCGTCCGTCTGTCACAGCCACTTTTTTCCGAAACTATAAGAGCTATACTGTTGAAACTTTGTAAGTAGATGTATTCTGTGAACCGCATTAAGATTTTTACACAAAAATAGAAAAAAAGCAATAAATTTTGGGGGTCCCCATACATAGAACTTAAACTCAAAAATTTTTTTTTCATCAGACCCATGCGTGTGGGGTATCTATGGATAGGTCTTCAAAAATGATACTGAGGTTTCTAATATCATTTTTTTCTAAACTGAATATTTTGCGCGAGAGACACTTCCAAAGTGGTAAAATGTGTGTCCCCCCCCCTCTAACTTCTAAGATAAGAGAATGATAAAACTAAAAAAAATATATGATGTACATTACTATAAAAAACTACCAACGAAAATTGGTTTGAACGAAATCTAGTAAGTAGTTTTTTTTTAATGCGTCATAAATCGAAAAAAATACACTATTATTAAAACATCGATCAAAGTTACAACACATTACAAAAACTTTTATATTATGTTACTTGCTGCTACGGAACCCTTCATGGGCGAGTCCGACTCGCACTTGGCCGGTTTTTTTATTTACTGCTCTGGGCAAATTTCCGGCATACCCACCCCTTAGATCGGGTCCTGCATCAAATGAGAACGAGTCTACAAATTGTAGAAGACGCTATAATAATTTGAGAATGGCTTTATCCAGTGACTAGCTTTGTCCCCCGTCCTGTCCCATATATTATGATCCTACTAGCTGCTGCCCGTGGCTTGACTCGCATGATAGTGGATTTTTTTTCCAAGGAATCATTCAACAAACATCATAACATAACACTTTACTGTTAAATCACCGCGTGGTCCAGGCAGTGAGGTGCTCAATGCTGACAGGAATGGTCTTGTTGTCGGAACGACATTTAGCGCGAAACAGGTGGCTAGTGTCATAAGGCACATGACTCGAGGAAAATCTCCGGGTCACGACGGACTCAGTATTGAGCACTTCCTGCATGCTGGACCGCACATCTCGCGAGTATTAGCAATGTTCTACTCGTTGTGTGTGAGCCATAGTTATTTGCCGGACGATTTTATGAAGACGGTGGTAGTGCCGGTGGTTAAAAATAAGACGGGTGACTTAGGTGACACCAATAACTACAGGCCTATCTCTCTTGCTACTACCGCGGCTAAAATTTTTGATTGTCTGCTTGATATACAGTTAAACAAATACGTAACTCTCCATGACAACCAGTTTGGGTTTCGTCCGCAGCTATCAACGGAGAGCGCTATACTGTGCCTCAAGCACACTGTCAACTATTACACACAGAGAAATACGCCGGTATATGCGTGCTTCCTGGACCTCTCCAAGGCTTTCGATTTGGTCCAATACGATATCCTATGGGGCAAGTTGGACCGGATTAACTTACCGATTGAAATTACCAGACTATTTCGGTTCTGGTATGGGCATCAGAAGAATTGTGTGAGATGGGAAGGGACGATGTCAGAGCAATATGAACTTGAATGTGGTGTCAGACAGGGCGGGTTGACATCTCCTACGCTTTTCAACGTATACATGAATGACCTGATCGTCGCGCTCAGTAACTGCCATGTCGGCTGCCATATTGATGGAGTGTCTGTTAATAATCTCAGTTATGCGGACGACATGGTGTTGCTGAGTGCGTCGGTATGTGGTCTAAGAAGGTTGTTAAAGATATGTGAGGACTACGCTCGTGTTCATGGTTTGAGGTATAACATTGCAAAAAGCCAGTTCATGGTTTTTGGAGTTGGTGCAGTAAGCCCCCAAAATGTTCCATCTGTTATACTAAATGGGACACCTCTGGAGAGGGTGAACAGATTCAAATACTTGGGACATATTCTTACACCTGACCTCAGTGATAATGAGGATATTGAGAGAGAGCGGAGGTCGCTCTCAGTACGCGCCAACATGATAGCCCGCAGGTTTGCTAGGTGTTCAGGGGAGGTAAAAGTCACGCTATTTAAGGCGTACTGTACATCCCTTTACGCTTGCAGTCTGTGGGCTCGTTATACAAAAAAGTGCTATAGTGACCTTCGCGTTCTCTACAATAATGCGTTTAGGATTGTGGTGGGGCTGCCTCGGTTCTGCAGCGCCTCGGGCATGTTCGCACATTATCGCACCGCCTGTTTTCACGCGACTATGCGCAGGCGGAGTATCTCTCTGGTGCGCAGAGTACGAGCCAGCTCTAACACAGTCCTGGCGATGATTGCGGATAGGCTGGACTGTGCCTACATGCTACATTGCTGCAGCAGACATGTTCAGGCAAGTCCGTTTAGGAGGCGTTATTAATCCTGGTGTCTGCAGTAGTGTAGTTTTATTGTATTTTAACTGTTTTTATTATTATTATTATTATTATTTTTTTTTGTAAATCTTCTTTTTATTTTTTCATATTGTATTATTGTAGCTTTTCATTAATTAATTTAGACATGAATTATAATTTTATTGTATTTTTTATTTTTTGACATGTAGTTTTATTGTATTTTAATTATTATTATTTTGGTGTAATCTTAATGAATTTAATTTTAATTTTAATTGTATTGTTATTTTAATGTATTATTATTGTCATAAAAGTGTGTAAAACATATATGGGCCTAGATGCCTGAAATAAATTAATTGAATTGAATTGAATTGAATTCCAAGACATGGTCTATCGTGGGTCAAGTATCATCAAAAGCGTGATAAAGTACCAAACATACACACATTCACTCTCAAACTTTTGACCCTTTTTTTTGGTGGGGAAAATCATCCAATGACAACCCCCGGTCTTGGGCGGAGCGGGAGATAGTGTCAGACTCTTACTGACTAAAAAACCCAGCCTGTTCCCGTTCACCGGGGCTCGAGTTCCCTTTCGGATAACCCTGGCCCCAGTTAAACTTTTGCCCTTCGACTTCTAGTATCTACCGCTATTTTTGCCTAATCATCTTTTACGTTGCCAAATAGCTCATTATTTTATATTCGCTCTATAAAAGCCCACCAAAAAATGTTAATCTTCCAATGGACGAGCAGTCAAGAACGCGTGGAATAAAGCTAGAACTACACTGCTCACACGTGTGATCTACGCCGATCTGGGCGCGTCGGTCTCCATACATTATATGGAAACTAGACTTGTAAAGCTACACTAGATCCACGCCACGCGACGCCGTTCTACGTACAAATCAGGCGTGGTCCACGAGTGCATCAGTCTAATGTAGTTCTAGCTTAAAATTTAAATTATATGTCACATTTTAGATTTGCAGCTAACCTTACTGTCTGTCAGCCGTCTTCTTTAGTTTCGTTTTATCTGTTTATAGGAAATTGAGCTATAAACTACGTAAGTATCCTTTTTCATGAGTTAGAAATTGAGCATCAAGATAGATATAAAGGTGTCGATTCAGTAGTGCGTATAAATCTATCGTTAAACGTGAAATAAGCTATCCTTATCTTCACATGAAATGACGGTTCATTTCAAGCTGTAGTGAGGCCAAGGGTTTGTTTCTGAAAGGAAGATTCGGCCCCGGTACGAAAGGGAACGAAGGAACAGGAGTGGATTTTTAAAGTCACACACTATCCCCCGCTCGGCCCAAGAGCGGGGGATGTCGTGATTGGCTCGCCACGCCATCGTGCCATAGACGTCACTCGTGATTCGTTCCCTGCGCTGCTGCATGTATCTAGCAACGACGAAAGCGATCCCCACTCTGACGCCGAGCGCTCAAGATCCGTGCCGGTATTTATACCTGATGTTGAAATTAGTAGTGTTAATAACCGTGTTTGTCAGTGGTTTGTAGGTCAATGATCGCTAAACATCATATTATTCTTACAACCATTTACGTTACCCAATTAAACAAGTAAGGTGCCTACCATCATGGAAAAGCCAAAGCTAATAAAGTCGAAGATTTAAATGGAAAAACAAACCATAAAAAGGGTAAAGCTTGTGCACTTTCATGGTCTGATTAGAAGCATGTGCGTCTAATGAGGCGGGAAGCGCCCGGCGCCACGGCGAGTGCCTAATTAGAAAGTAGAAAATCTAATTATTTCGCCGGAGCCTGTCTGTGGCGCATATCTTGCAGGCATTAGTCTGGGGTCAGATGAAATCGGCGAACAATTTCGGAGACTGTGTTTTGTCGGAGTCGTGGAAATAATGACGTAATAACAACTCGTGAAACGGTGAAGGAAAACATCGTGAGGAAACCGGCAAGTCCTAGAACCAACATTTCGAAGACATGTGACATTCACCAACCCGCACTGAGCCAGTGTGGTAGATTACGGCCCATTCCCTCTTCTAGAGAGGAGTCCTGAGTCCCAGCAGTGGGAACATTAAAAAAAAGGCTGTTGATGATGATAAACAACTCGTGTAATGATTATTCTAATTTCAATCACGACGATTGTTAAAGGAATTCTCTATAGCTATATCTTTATGCAGATTCTGTCATCATTATCAGCCTGTAATAGTGGACAGCTACAGTCCTGTAGTGGACTACTGGACGTCTTTCCAATCACATCAAATTCTACTGGACATCCAGCGGTTATCGACAGCCCTTGCCATACGTGCTAATCTGTTGAGTGGGGGCATCATCAAATAACTTCTCCCGCTCTTGGTAGAGCAGATGGAGTGTCAGACGACACGTGTTGCCTTACGTTCCAGGACTGCAGTGACGCTTCCGAACAATCCCAAGCAGGTCTCGGCTCTAACTGGTCCCGTCTAGGCTGACTATCAATTAGGTCTAGGTCTTACCTCTCCGTCTGGCGTCTATCTTGCTCTACCATGTCCTCCTGGCGATAAACACAATAGTAACACCCGGGCGTTTCTTTTAACGTAAATCCGAAACAGATACCTTCGAAAACAACCGTGTCCGATGAGGACCTGCATCAGGCGAAACCTGAGGAAGCCGTAGCGTCTCTTTAACCACTACTTAAAGAAGGTACTTATCGCCGCAATTGTGGCGTACCCATACCATACGTGGTTGCAATTGCAAATACGGCAGTATCAAACTTCAGTAGGCTCCGGCTGCTTACGAAGATCAGTTGACAGTTCATATTTATTTAGTACTAGCTGGTCTACTAGCAAATTCTTGCCGTTATCGATGAAGCACATGCCAGCCTCGATACACTCACGATCTAGACTCTATCCATCACTAAGTCACCGGTCGTGATCGTCACGCATTTGCATCGCATTCGATTCGCTCCACTGAGTCGGTTCGAAAACACATGCGTCACGGCATCGCGGTATATTGTCGTGTGTTATTTATTAATGGGCATCATCATTGTATCAGAAGGCAGGAAATCTGCAGTGCAGAAAAATACTGTCTTCAGGAATGACGGGTAAAATGATATGGGTTCTTCTGATCGAATTTCGGGCATGGCGGACAATCTTATGGACGCCACACATGATCAAGTTTGCAGCCAACTAACGTCATGCATATTTGACAGCTCATACACACAGTAGACTTGTCATGCATGCTGTCAGCTCACACACCCTCAAGTTTACTGGAAGCCGATTGAAACTGAATTATATGTTGCCTCCATTAGGGTTATGCCAGTCACATACAATCCAGTCTACCGTCAAGTTTGCAGCCGATTAACGTCGTGCATACTTGACAGCTCATACACACGGAAGACTTGTCATACTTAATGATAGCCACACGCCGTCAAGATTACCAGATGCCGCCTCAGGCGCGCTGCAAACTTGACGGTAAACTGAATCGTGTGTGGCGTTCATTAGCGTTATGCCAGCCCCATACGATCCAATTTACCGTCAAGTTTAGCAGACTAACGTCATACATGCTTAACCGCTCATAAACAAACTTGTCATGCATACTGATAGTCACACACGGACACCGTCAGGACGGCTCTTCAAGCGCATTGCAAACTTGACGGTGTACTAGATCGTGTGTGGCTGGCATTAGTCATTGGTGCAGGAGATATTTTAGTGCACAAGTGTGTGTTACACTAACAACAAGCTGAACAAATAGTGACTTGAGACTCTTTATCAATATGGCGGAAATGAGGACTAAAATGAAAAGATGACATTTTGGCGTACTTCAGGGCACTTTTACGTAAGTAAGTACGCTTTCCCGCATGTTGTGTCAAATGAACATGTAAATAGAAGCAAACTAACGTTTTTGCTCACTAGAACAATATTAGAATTAATTGCCAAACCATTATCAACACATTTATCACGGTTAAAACTAATGGTTTCAACCTTTTAAACTGCCATAACAGCTAAAGAGATCGATCCCTAACGAATTAAAAGAAAATAAATTACGTCAGAAACCACTGTTTTAATAATAAAGCACAATAAACCCGGTTTTATTTCTGGATTTGCTGTAACAGGTACAATAGCCACAGTGACAGTAACAATGACAAATGTAGCAGGAATACAGTTTATAAGGAGAGCTATTAATAACTTAGAAAGCAGTTATAATGCAGGGTTTAATGATTTGTCTGTCTTAATATTGTGAAGGCGCGGAAATGGGTTAGGTTGACTGGTGGCAGATAATCCATCTTGCAAGTTGGAAGATGGATGGAACGGGCTGAAGGAGCAGGTTCTCAGTTCGATTGACGATCCCATCAAATGAAAAACAAAAATGTTTTTTATTTGATGGGACGTACTTACAAACTTTTTCCATTTCTAGCAAAATATAGTTTCGATGATAAGATTCAGGACGAACTCAACAATTATTTACGCATATATATGTTAACTGTTGAAAAACACCACAGATACCCAACGAATCTTTGCATATAAACACAAAAAATTAAGTGAGATTCCCATACAACAAACCGTTTCTGCTACGGACGGTACGACTCGCACTTGGCCGCTTTTTCTTGATGAAGAGTAAGAGCTTAGTCCCGATTTGGAAACTTTTCGTTATGGTGCGTCCAGATCTGGCGAATGCGCACCTCGCGAACCGCTTGCGAACGGCGCGCGTGAATTTCGCGCTCGGCACGTTCGTACGAAACCCTGCGCGTGCGCCCGCGCCGCACGCGCTTCCTACGAACATGAAATGCACGCGCGCAGTTCGCAAGCGGCTCGCGAGCGCATTTGCCAGATCTAGACGCACCATTACATGGGTCGGTCCAGTCAACTTTGGAATGAAGCAAAGTCTAAACTTTACTTCCTTCGATGACACCCTTATCTTCGTTCTCACGTTATCAAATACTAAAACAAACGGTTATTAATAAACGACAAACATCTATCCAAAGTACACTAGAACCGTTCTTCAAACTCGATAGCTACTAAAACTACCATGACTAATAGTACTTCGGTTTCTGCTGACTTCTCAAAGACTTTGTTGACTTAGTTCTTGAATAGTTAAAGTTCCGGAAAAAAATCTCGAGACTTGTCAATGGTTTGTTTGACTTTGGGCACAGCTGTTGTGTTAGTTTATGGTAGTTGGGAGATTTTTCTATTTTCGATACGCTTGCGTTTGACAACTATTTCTCCTAGTAAGTGATGATGTAGTCGGCGATAGAGCACCTGTTCAATTCTGACTTGAAAACTTTTTTAATGGGAAATCTTCAAATAGCGAGAGCTACGGTAACTTTTAAAACAACCTGCAGCCCTGGTAGGCGTCGACCTGACTGGCGTCGTCAATTTTGCTGACTTCTCATTGAGGCGCGAGTGGGACAACGCGCCGTCGACCCGGGCTTGGCCGGACTGCGAGCTACTCAAGGCTCACCGTTCACAAGCCTGTACGTACGGTGGCGGGAAATCGTCATGCGACGACCCGACGACGATTGGGGCATCTTAGGTGGTGTAAAATCAACCACTTTTTTTAAAAGAGTAACCATGGAGTTTCTTGCCGGTTCTTCTCCATAGGAAACGTCCAATTTGGAACCGTGCACTAGCTTCTGACGTTTTATAAGTGCCCATGTAGGCCTATGTGGAATAAAATATGTTTGATTTGATTTTGATTTGATTTGATTGGGGTCGAGACTCGAGACGTGACGTGGTATCGACTGCGTCCTTTCGCAGAAAGAGGTTACCGCCTCCGGATTTAAAGACCCTCAGGTTATAGCTATCAGGAAACAGTGTACATAAATAAAATAATTTTCAATGTTGCTGTTTCACACAGAATCTCTACATATCTAGGTTTTCCCGTCTCCAACAAAACTCATCTCACTTTAAAATCTTTAGACAATCAATCATTATTGTCTTGTTCTTATCCCTATTTATGACCAGTATGACTTCACTTTCAATCTTCTCTATGATTGGTTACCATAAAATTTCTGGCTACAGTTTTTTTTTTTGTTTTTAATATATTCATTGACTTTTACATAGCTACCCATTTACAGTTCATGTTATGTCCAATATTTACGAAGCAAACACATACGGGGGCCATTCACCTGCATGATCAGCGACTTTTTTGTTGCATAGTAATTACGTTAAGTGAATGTGCCGTTTGATTGAGAAATTAGATACCGTACTGATATCGAAAGTTAATTTATCGTTATTCCCATCTTGAACTTGGTTTTGGTGCAATTCCTAACTCACTGGAGAAAGGTTTGCAATTTCTTGAAGTTGGTCCGAAAAAATACATGAATGAAATGAAAATCTATACATATAAATTAAATTGGAGTGTCTGTTTGTAATATTGAAATAACTGCTTTTTACTACATGCATATAAATATTTAGACGGCACATGCACCATAATATTTTTTTTTTGGCTTTCATTCTGTTTGTTTGTCCGGGCTAATCTCTGAAATGGCTGGACTGATTTTGACGGGACTTGTTTTTGGCAGGTAGCTGATGTAATAAGGAGTAATATAGGCTAATTTTATTTTAGAAAAAAAAATTTCAAAATCCTGTAGTCCACGCGAACGAAGTCGCGGGCACAGCTTGTAATTAGTAAAAAGGATCGTCGGATATATCCAGCAAACACTCGCGTTTATTTCGCCAAGGTCGGACATCCACGACCAAATACTGCATCTCTTCAGCTGTTCTGCCACTTATGGGGATTGAAGATCTAAACGAGATGGAGTACTCTGTCGCAAATATACGACCCTTTTTTTTACGGTGGGAAAAATTCCGTCGACGACTTGAGTTTGGTCCGGACAGTTACCGGACGGCCGGACAGCAAGCTACCCATTGCTCACTGTCCGCAAGCCCGCGCCTGCGGTGGCCGGAAATCGGGATCAGAATCCCGGCGGCGGCGGCGGCGAGAACGCCGTTGCTTGATGCGGTCGGCCTCCTCCTTTGCGAGCAAAACATACGACACTGGCGAATAGGACATGATGACCCTCGTCGGATCAAAGGTTAAAGGTTTAATCTGTCCTTTAAGGTGAATGCCCGCGAAATTAAAATGTACGAAGTGTTTTTGCAATTTGCAACTCAGTATCGGATAACATGGTAACAAGAATTATATTTGCAGTAATGTAATGCATATATTTACACAATAATTATTCTCATTAAAGCCATTAACATAACTCTCTGAGTTAGAGAAGAGCTAAAATGTGACATTTTATTAAAAACTCAGTGTTTAAATCTCGCATCGCTACGCTCGGGCCCATAATTTCAACTTAAGTTATTTAAAACTAAACAGAATACTAAATTACAGAGAATAAGTCTACATCTAAACTGATATCATAAAGAAGTGAAGTTTGTTATCTTGTTTTGTGTAATCTATGAAAGTACTGGTCCGATACCTAAAATTTTTTCACCGAAAAGCTGCTAGATTCCTGAGTGACATAGACTATATTTTATGTACGCAGGCGAAGCCGCGGGCAAAAGCTATACTTCATTACAAAATAATTTGGTTTTAAAACATTTTAATCACATTCTAAAGTACTTGTCGATGCACCTTAAGATAAGAGTCGTATTAATAAGGTATGACGTTTGAAGGGTTTTGGAACAGGAAATTTAAGAGTCAAAAGGTATGTAACAGCAGCTCAAGTTTGGCGACTAATTATACAAAAAGAAGTTGATGACCTTTCATTATAATATTTCTAAAAACTAAATGAAGATAAGCTTAACTTTTCAGATACCATCATTTTGAGACACAATAGTAAGACAATAAATGCGCGAACTTTGGGGTTTAATGAATAGCAGGAACTAAATGATGCCAACTTAATATTTTTAGTTTTGTTTTCATCTTATTCTATGTGAGCATTAGTAAGTCAAGGAAATGGTATTTGCTAAAATCGGAGATTCCACTTTATTGTATTTAACCAAATTACTGCCTCAGAAACCACCAAATTCTGACTGTTCGTGTTTTTAACTATAGCGCTAACTAGCTTAGCCAGGCATTACTTTGTGTCATTAATTTCATCACCAGTCACCTCCAAACGGTGAAGGAAAACATCGTGAGGTAACGGGCATGTCCTAGAACCAAAAATTGCTAGACATGTGACATCCACCAACCCTCACTGGGCCCGCCTGGTGGATTACGGCCCATTCCCTCTCCTACAGAGGAGGCCTGAATTCTAGCAGTGGGAACATTATAAGCTTAGTTTGTAGGTAGCCTTTCACCTCAAGACATCTTTGTGGAAGAAAAACTAAACAAATTCATTATTACTATTCTATTCATCACCAAACTATTACAGTCGAGTGCATACTAATTGGAAACATAATTGCGGAATGTGCAATTTCAACAGCGATATTCGCTACCTACAAAATTAAGTTTAGGACCACACCTAAGACATCAATGCGTGGGATCACGCCCATAGCATCATAATTGAGAACACACCGTCTATGCTAATACGAGCGTCATAACACCAGTATGTTTACACACCAGTTACTTGAAACTGGCCTTTAAGTCTTTACAATAAGGTGTGAGATAGGTGTTGATAAAATTGTAGGAACTGAAGTAGTGAATCATGGGAGATGAGTCTCATTCGCCGTGATAGGCAATGTTGCAGTAATGAAACGGGTAATAGAGCCTGTTTGCGATATGCATGGGCGTGTATGTACCATAAATGCTATCAAACCAATTAATGTAGTCGATGATAATTATTGGGGTTTAAAGAAATATGGCTTCGGTAACGAAGTGGATGTGCTCTACGACCACACACAAGAACTTAATGTGTGCGATCTAGACAACACAAATTGCTGCAGTTATAAGCTCGTTTGTGTTCATTACCCTGAACACGTCTTTTAACACCTACGAGAAGTGGGTGGTAACAGTTTCAGAATTCTGGACCACACATCACTTACTCTACACTTAATATAAATTCATTTAAACGTGCTGAACAAAACTTGCAAAACTGTTTATCTCTTATGAAAAAAGTCTGGCCCCTAAATGACTTAGTTTGTAATTCACTGTAACGGTAATTAATAATTTATTGTTACTTTAGTAAGTAAATAACATCAATTTCTCCGGCAAGGAATTCTACTTCCTAGTTGCACGCACAATGAATGTGTTCCCAAAACGTTTTGTGCGTGTAGGTGGGATATCCAACATATACCGGTGGCGCATAGCCATACATCTGGTACTCCGATGATGGAACGGCCGACGCACACTCTCCGAAATGCAACCGGTAGAAAACTGACAAGCTAGAAACTCTGCGTCGATGCTCAAGACTTATATAGGACAAGGACAGGAAGATGACGAACCTCAATTTGTACTTAAAGACCACACACATACAACCAAATCAACTAACCTCATCATATTCATTCAAAGACTCTCAGATGCTTCTGTATTCCGTGACATCCTTCAAGTGTTAGATGTTGTATAAGATTACGATGATGCTTGAGCTTTCCGAACAGGTTTGGGTCAAGTCCACTTGGCACGTGCCGTGGCTTACGATTGAGATGGACGTCTTGTGAATTGACTGACTTACTTAGATCTTGCGAAAGTGATCCGATATTGGCATTTTGATAAGCTTCAACTTTGATGGAAAGCTGTTGATTTTTATCAATGTGTTTTGGTGACTATTGACTTATTTATTGTTTATAAGGTCTTGATCGAATAAAAAATGAAGATATCCGCAGAAAAACTACGGTTGCCGACATAGTACAAAGAATTACCAAACTTAAGTGGCAATGGGCAGGGCACATTGCTCGCAGAACAGATGGCCGTTGAGGCCGAAAGGTTCTGGAGTGGCGACCGCGTACCGGAAGAAACAGCATTGGAAGGCCTCCTACAAGGTGGACCGATAACCTGTTGAAAGCAGCGGGAAGCCGATGGATGCGGGACGTACAGGAACGTTCGATGTGGCGACGCTTGGGGGAGGCCTATGTCCAACAGTGGACGTGTATCGGCTGAAATGATAATGATAATGAGGGTCTTGTTTGACCACTTGCGTTTGATGGTAAGAGATGACGTGGTCGAGAATGAAGCAGGTTTACCTAGATGTAACCTGTTCACTCTTGACTTAAAAATTCCTAGCTTGCAGCTATTAGATAACACAAGAACACACACTCCGACAGGGAATTCACTGCATAGTTTGTACGTTTAGGAGGCCTGGCCTGTGTGTACTACCGGTGGCGCAACACGTTACAAAGTCTAATATAGGAAATAAACCCAATGCCTTAACTTTGACCTAAACAAGTTAAAACAGACATAAAACAAAGGAAACTTAGCTCGCAAAATTACACAATTTCGGCAGTCCTCAACTCCTAAACGACTTAACTTTCAAAACATCTGGCAACTTTATCATGGTGAGTAGGCCGAATGTCGCGAGACCCGAACTGTCCAATTTAGTCCAGTTTAGTTTGGCCATTACCAATTAGTGTACAAACTACACTGAAACAGTTTGTCCTTAGCCTATGTATTATGCGTAGACGAGTTTTGCTGCGACCAACGCTGATAGGGTTACCTCTTGCCTCTGCAGTAATATTCCCCTGTTTATTGCAGTTGTCTACTCTTGTTTATGTTTAAAGTTTAAAGGAGTCAGTACTGCAAACTCTTACGTACCTGTTACTAGAGTAACATGAACTTTTCGCGGACTAATATCAAAATCTGCTTTGCTTAAAGCATAATTAGGTACATATCTACGCACATTGGATGTCTATTCCGAAAGTTCTGAACTTTCGATTGATTTTGCACTTTCGATTCCGATAAATTTTAATCGGAACTTATATAGCACTACTAAAACTAATATTTCATTAGATGCTTCTGCCTACACCGATTCCAACAAACAAAATTTAAAAAGATCCATAAATTGGTTCTGATATAATCACTTCTGTTATATCTCCATTCAAGACTTAAAAATTCAAACCTTAAGTTAGTTCCAGGGTCTTCACATAAAATCTCTACCTTATTGAATTGTCAACCTGTAACAATTCTGCTAAGTTACGTTTTCCACAAATCTTAGTGATGTCGTTTAAACTCTTTGTTATACAAGGTTGCCTCCTAAACTCAACCTTCAGAATAGTATTGACATAGAACCCCTTTCCGTACCTTGTAAAAATTGATATTTATGATAGCGTAATATAACTGCCGATTTACGAGTATCTACGCAGCGTCGATCGTAAGTTCGCAAATCGATCGGTTAGAAACATTGGCAATAAATAATAACGTAGTAAATGTCAGGTTTTCAAATGTGCTTGAGAGAAGAGAAAATTGTATAGCCAGGGTTGGGATATGGACCATTTGGACTTAGATAGGGATCAAACAAAACAATGACAACGCCTTGGACATCCTCCGTAACACTGTACAAGTGCTTGTAAATTATTAATTTAATATTACATCCTGTCATTTAGGTTTTTAAGATACATTGTGCTGTGCCTCTTCCCCTATGAAAACAAAAATTAGTCAAATGCGAGTCGGAAAACATAGTGACTGGCAAAATATGCGGCTAAACAGAGCAAAAACGCCCTTATATTTAGATTGCATTGACTTAGAAGTTGTTTTTTTTTAACTGATGCTTAGGGTAGAAGACCTGTGTATTTGATATTAATTTCAGCTTTATAGCTGTATGTGTTGTTAAGAAAAAGCGTCTCTACAGACGGGTAACAAAGTGATCCTATTAGGGTTCCATTTTTGAAGTGAAGAGTGAAGTTACAGATCCTTATAAACATGGTTGCGTGCCTATTTGGACAAAATACTGCTTCTAAAATTAGCAAGTCCTCAAGAAGTCAATAGGTCCTCTAACTACGTAAGTATACTTCTAACTTAGTGAAGTATCTCTTGTAGTCCTCGACGCGTCTTGAACTCGCTTTGAAGCGACGGAACGATTCTATCAGATTAGATGCGACAAACCGATTATAGTGGATCAGGTGTATCGGGAACATTCACCTGTAAGTTGAAAGTATATTGATCTATCGGAATTTGAGTTCAATAGAGCATAATAGATTGTGGGCCAAATGATATAAGCCTACTTAGATGTCACTGTGGGTTGAATCTGGCATAATCATGGACGGAAACGCCCACTGCACGTCAAAAATTGGTCTACAAAATCGTATAACAGTATTCTTAGGAAACTTTAAATTATGGGTAAGTTTTTGTAACACAAACAAGAAGAGAAGAGTCTCCTATTCAGAAAGAGTAGGTAACGCACCTGTATCCTTAATTTGGTAGATCTATAGGTGGCGGTGATAACTTACCATGGAGTTAACCAACCGGCTACATGTATTCCTTTTTATTCAATTTATTTTTTATTTTATGACATGCTACGATAGGTTCGCGCTCGATCGCTATCTCCCCTGATGGAAAGCGACGATGCGGTCGACGATGGAGCGAGTAAAAAACTATAAAACCTTTTTCAGTTTTTTTTTACAATATAAACTACTTTCAATTTTGTTTGGTCTAGAACTTCTCAAGTCCTAACCTCTCACCATTCCATAATCTGGTCCCTGTCTAATTCAACACCTCTATTCCAATACATCTATTGATTGACATTGAATCAATATGATTAGTTAAATAGTTATATTTTTACAACTGCATTAATATCTACTATGGATAATGCCTATTGTATATTATAAAGTACAAATGTATGGATTTGATATTACCATTGTCGTATGTATGTAATTTCTCGGAATACAAGGCACTCTTTTGCAAAAAAATCCGGACTACTAGGGATCGGTGGAAGCACTCCAGTTTCTCATCATTATTTCAGCCGGTATACTTCCACTGTTGGACATAAGCCTCCCCCAAGTGTCTCCTCAATGAACGATCCTGTGCGTCTCACATCCATTGGAGACCCGCAACCTTCACCATGTCAGCGGTCCACCTTCTAGGATTCCTTCTAACGCTGCGTCTTCCGGTACGCGGTTGCCACTCTAGAACCTTTCGGCCCCAACGACCATTGTTCTGCGAGCAATGTGCCCTGCCCATTGAATAGCATTTATTCGGCGGAAGCAACACAATGTACAAAAACATATAATAATAATAAAAAAAGAAAAGGGTCACCAACTCAGCAATTGCTGGGCGTCAAACACCCAGCGCTGATTTTCAGCTGGCACCCCGCATTGCTACTTGAGTTTAGCGCTTCTTCGTGCTATGTCGGCAACCTTAGTTCTCCTGCGGACATTACCATAGTTTACCGCCTTACAAAACATTTGTCGTTATACCTCATAATAAAACATATAATAAAGCAGGCTCGTATCAGCCCTGTATGTCTGCGTATACCGTTACCGCGACGTATAAGCCAATATCTTGGAAACTGGTTCAATGCTAGCCGATCCTTGTTGGGTACTAAATCCATCACGACTGAATACAATGTGCTGTTATAACACGGCAGTAACTTCGTTTATACGTCGATGGGATTTTTATAGATATTTATGATGCTGGAACGAGATGTGAAGATTGCCATACCTATAAACCTGGGACTCTGTAATCTATCTTCTCTTCACTAAGTGTCCCCCGTGGTTTCAACTGCGTCTTTATTTATTACTCTGCTTGCGTGGGTCCTAGCGTGATCTTATATAGCCTTTACTCCTAGCCAAGTTGCTAATCTGCATTCGTTAACGCTAGTAGAAAGCTTCAAATGTACGGGGATGACGTCATCTCAACGCTCAGTCACGTGGAGCGTCAGAACAAAAGAATTGGCGGCGTGGCCAACTCGAAGCGTTCGACGCAAGCGAAACGGTTGTAACTTGGCTAGGCGGGCTGTATTTTTCGTCATGAATCTGGCTTTCATATACATTATGATTTTTTCCAATCTGGCAGGTTGTTCAAAAGATAAGCTCGTGTAAAGAAACAAAAAAAGTCTTCTGCTTTATTATAGATATTACTTTATTATATTACTATGTTATCGATTGATAATTTTTGGTTCAAAAGCTTTGCTGAATACAAAAATATATCTAGATGTATTCCAATCGGAGACAGAATCTCCAAATTACTTGTATTGTTTCAAATCAAATTTTGTTAAAATCTGTTTTGTGGAGCAAACTTTAACACATTCTATCGTTTGTTCCAGGCGTCAATGGATCTCCCTCCGGACAAAGCGAAACTCTTGCGAAACTACGATCTGGAGAAGAAATGGGAGATCATCTGCGACCAAGACATGGTGCAGGCCAAGGACTCACCAGCTCACTACCTCAATAAGCTCAGGACGTACCTCGATCCTAAGGCTTCCAGGAGTCACAGGGTATGTAGACAGACAGATATTTACTGCACTAACTAAATGGTATTTATTACACTTACACACTAAATTTTTTCATCAAACTAAACTATATAAGACTGGTGTTTCCTAACTCACTACCCTGAGAAGAAACACCGAAACAAACTCAGATGTTTCCTAGCTGACTACCCTGACACCAGCAAAAACTCAGAGGTCAAAGTCTCTTTAAAAGTCCATACAGCAAACAAGTAATGGACAAATCATACGAGAACCATGCAGATTAAGGGTCTGAGATGGCTTTTTGAGGAAAGAACCACAAAGATTTGAACATGAATTAAGGGCGAAAAAAATTCTTGTATTGGTTGCTGTACGTTTGCCCTGATAAGAAACGAAGTGAGGTTTTCACTGCCTCTAAAACATTCAGATTATCATGTTTTGAGGAATAGTGTTAGTATTACATTATTCCTCATTTATTAATAAGACGGCTGATGTGTAGCTTTAAGTCAGTTTTTAGCTGAATGATTCGCATTTTTAAACACAGAAAAGTGGTATACCTAATCCAATCTCTATATATTAAACACCTTCTTCTTTACGAGTCTAGTCTATACCTTTTTCAATTACGTTATGATTCTTGCTATAGATACATTGTGGACCTTATCGGTCTATAGATGATATCGTCACCACATACAAGACTATTACATTGTTCCCTCCGCCGTCAAAGGATACTATAGAAACGTTGGAACAAAGTTACCAAGCTCGCCTTATTCGGCGATACCGTTACGCTTGGTAAACAATGAGCGACTTAGTGAGCGATAGAGATCTGTGGCCGCGGGCAATTTGTGGCTACACCACTATTGTGCACTGAAACTGACGGGGAAGGACTGGGTTTTCCTAATGTGTTGTTGAACATCTTGTTTTTTGCTGAGAGAGCAATTTTTGTATCTTCTCTTTTCTTGTTGAAGAATTAATATAGTTTTTAAAAGGCATCATCATCATCGTCTTCTTCCTGCCCTTGTCCCGTTTTATTTGGGGTCGGCGCAACACGTATTTTTTCTTCCATTCTGTCCTGTTATTCATCACGCTATCACTAACTTCCTTTTCTTTCATATCGCCTATAGGCACAGCTTCTTTTTAATGCTGGGTAGCCATCAGATAAATTCATTCGCTCTGGGTAGGGCAAGAAGTAGTATCAGATTTTCACAAAGTAAACCCCACCCATGTTCCTTCAGTTGCTTTTTGGATTTCAGGGCCACAGTTATTCTTTCGAATAATTTCGGAGACCAATGGGAATAACCTTTGTTTCTAAACCCTTCAACTCATAGAACGACTCCATCTAATTTCGTTTTAAAATCTAAGTAGTTGAATCGTTTCTCGGGAACTTTTCGAGTTTCGTTACTATTGATTTTAGCTATCGACCAAATCAGTTTATCGTATTCTGTCCATTGCTTGACATATTTTCGCACTTAGATATACAGAGGCGATCTTAATGCAATAATCCTGTCCTTGGGATAGCTTCAATATCCGATTTTTCCGCATTCTGCCAGTTCTTTCTTGGTTTCTGCACCATATGTGAGTTTAAGGATATAATTCAAGTTTATCTCAGTGTTTTTGTTAAGTGCGTGTGAGGTCGTGTAACTTCCTTCGTCTTACACCATGTTTCCTACACGATAAACATAGAAAAGCCCTCAAGCTCCCCGTCCCGTTACATGTCGCAAACAATGAGCAATACATCACGTTTTATCGATAGGGATCGCTGGCCAGCTTCAATTTGTGGGCAATGCCTTCACAAGCTTCTGTTCAAGTGGTCGTTACAACTAATGGCTTTAACCCTTTAAGGTTTCTGTAATAGAATGCTCTGGGAATCTGAGAAAAACTCTGTTCGTGTTAGGAATTCTGTTCACATCTTTATTGGCCTTTCAATTGCTTGTTTAGCAGTTTAGTTTTATGTACGAGTAGTTTGTTCAGAATCAGTAACTGAATGGATTCCATTAGTTTTTACACCATGTTTAGGTACTTACATTTTTTTCCCAAAAATATTTAGAAAAGGTCACAATTTGGACACCAAGTACAATACAGGTCACGGCAGGTCATAGCCGGTATGAGGTGCCTTCAAACAACTGGGTGCAAGTGCAAAACAACACCGCAGTCGCCTGGATGGCCCGGTGACTATGTATTTTTGCTGACTTAACAAGCTATAACTTTGTAATTTTTCATGATACAGTTATTAAATTTTGTATATTGATTCTTTACATAAAAATATTAGATAGAGAGAAAAATACTAGAGATGTTTCGGGTTTCGGATATACAAAACTAATGTGGTATAGATATACGAAGCCCAGACGTTATTTAGTCGTTTGATTCAGTTATCAGCGTCTGCTCTATCTGCTCAAGCATCAAAAATGGAATTGGAAAGGACGGTTGGGGTGATTTGATGTGATTTTTTTTTCTTATATCGTTTTATTCGTTTTCTTGTCGTCTGGTTTGCAGGAGCGTTTTCTGGCTCTTTTCTTTTCTCAATTTCAACGTGATTTCAGCATTTCGTTCTTCATGTATTGCAGTTTACTTGTCTATTTTTTTAATTGGATCACCAACAAAGGATACACAGAAATAATTTATATCACAATATTTATTACAAATGCCTCTTTCACGCGTGGTCCTTTTGTTAGTGAGATCACAGCATGCAGCATGTACATATAACTAAGTGACAGTGAAGACATTATCTATTTTCATAATAGTATACAAAATAAGTTTTAAAAACGAGCACTAAAGGACCAAATTTTCGTTCACAAAGACCAATGAGTCGTTTTATTTTTTTATTTATTTTTATTTAACATTTATGCAACAAACGATACAAAGGCGGACTTAATGCCTTAGGCATTCTCTACCAGTCAACCTAGGGTAGTGCAGAGACAAAATGGCAGGTGCATAAAAAATAAAGATAGAATATTATTCAAAATAATTATAGAATTATTTATAAAGCATAAACCAAACATACATATATAAAAACAAAAACGCATATTTAATAAAATACATAGCTATACATACATACAAATATATACTATATGTATATATATATATTAACAAAGAAAAGGAGTTTTGAGATGATTCTACTATTTGTTCAGAAAATAATTCCGCAACTTCCGCTTAAATGCGTACTGACTCGTGGCCGTTCTGATATCAAGAGGTAGCGAATTCCATAGAAGGATAGACTGAATATAGAAGGAGGAATGAACAACATCAGAAGTATGAGAATTTTTTCAATTTCTAAAGTCATATTCTTTTCTACACTAATATTATAAAGAGGTAAAGTTTCTTTTTTGTTTTGTTTTGTTTGTAGGGGGGTCTCTGAAAGTGCTGGTCCGATTGCTAAAATTTCTCACCAATAGAAATCTGCTTTACTCCTGAGTGACACAGGCTATATTTTATGTACGCGGGTGAAGCCGCAAGCAAAAGCTAATTCTAAATGTGATGACAAGCATTTCAATTTGTGCTGCAGCTGGAAAACCTTCGAATACCTCCAGATAATTGAAAACCTTAGGAAACCTTCACATATCTTCTTAATAGTAATAATGATCCACGTCATATTTGACCCACTTTTGAGCAAAGTAAACTTGAACTATTACCACTATTACCAACCAAGCTATTGATATGACCTCGAGATTCGGGACAAACAAATAAACGGACTCCCGTTGCTGTAACTTCTATACAGCTATAGGCTTAATGATGTAGTAGATTTTATGGGCACGTTCCATTACCATGTTTAGAGTTTTGTTTGTGAATAGCGGATTATTGTGTTTGCTTAAGAATAGCAGAATATCTAGGAAGATTTGTTTGTTTTCTTCTGATGTAAATGATTAAAGATATATGGCGAACATTACACGGTAGGTTTTGCTGTCAGTTTTGCCACAGTCAAAACCTTGATTGACGAAAAAGCTCCCGTCTAATGCGTCTCTAGTACTGATTGACGAAAACCATCATTTACCATCATTTATGATTGATGGAATTGATTGACGCTTGCTTGACCGTGTTATGGTCGCCTAAATTTGCATTCATTTTCATTTCATTATTTGTTTGTTTTCTTCTGTTTGGCGAACATTACACTGTAGGTTTTGCTGTCAGTTTTGCCACAGTCAAAACACTGATTGACGAAAATCCTACCGTCTAATGCGATGCATGACGGTTTTTTTACTGATTGACGAAAACCATCATTCACTATCATGATTGATGGAATTGTCGCCTAAATGTGCATTCATTTTCATTTCATCATTATCGTTGTTTTGTTTTTATTTCCTAAACTTGATGTTGTTTTGTTGAGGCTTTCAAAAGTCGTCCTAACTCCAGGTCTAATACCAGAAGGTTTGGGATACTTGCCTCACCAAATTTTATATAGCACAATCAGCATATTTAAGGAGCCCTAAATCTAGACTGTGGGCCTTATTCTAGTCGCCATGGGAAGATCTTTAGTTTTATTTCTATACTAGCTGTTGCCCGCGGTTTCGCCCGCGCACATAAAATATAGCCTATGTCACTCAGGAATAAAGCATTTTTTTATTGAAAGGCTCGCGTTTGACCACTATCTCAACTGATGGTAAGCGATGATGTGGCCGACGAAGGAGCTCGCTTGCCTAGAAATAACCTATTCTCTCTTGGCTATCAGGAAACACGGACTCCGGCACGGAATTACCTCTTTATAATATTAGTGTAGATTGGCCTCATGCTTCTTATATTTTTTTTACAGAAATATCCATCTGTTAGTTGTTATTTTTTTTGTACTATTGATAGGCTCTCTCTTGTTACCACTGTCTCACCTGATGGAAAGCGATGATATGGTCGACGATGGAGCACGCTTGCCTAGATGTAACCTATTCACTGTTGATTTAAAGACTCTGAGGTTGTACCTATCCTGTTGTAGGTGTCCTCAAATTATGGTGTTAGCATCTAGCTCAAGGCTTGCAAAAGCGATAGTCCAAGAATAATGGTATGTTAGCTGTGTGGGCACGATAACGACTCTTTTCCTACTATCAATTCGCATAATCTCGCGGTAAAATCAAACGCTCAATTGACTACTAATGGCGTAATCGCAATAAGTACTAACAAACGTATGAATGAGGAAACGGTCGGAACAATTTTATGGAAAATGCTTGAAAGGAACTAAGTTTTTTTTATCTAGTAATTGCTATCACGGTTTGGTGGGCAATGGAATCTTTCTTTTTTAATTGATATATACTAATGCTTGACTGCGATCCTCCAAGTCTTCTGTAGGCCATACAAGTATTTGTGCTGAGCGGGAATCGTACCCACAATACGCAGCTCGGCTGTCAATTGCTTAACTTTTACGCCAACCGTGGCTTCAAACCACGATCCAAATGCATGCGAGTAGTACTTGCATATCTAGCAGAGTTCCTTTAGAGTTGGTTTTTTGCATTTGTCCTCTGACCATTCATGCCGTAGGGAGAGCGGAAAGAAATATTACTATTCTCCTCCCGACTACTAATCTCAAAATCTCGACTTTCGTATACTCCTTTCTCTGTTTTAATTTCCGTCATACACCACGCTAGCCAGACCCACTCCTCCCTCACACAGAGGCCGCTGTCCCACAGACACTGTCGCTGTCGCTGGCAGTAGATCCACTTGAAGCTGCCAATGCTATGATGTTCTATATAACAAAAAGTTCGTCCCTTTAGTGGTATTATATCTTTTTTTTACGTAAGTATTTATCAAAATAACCTGCTCTAGGTGGAGCGTGAGGTAGTGTCAGACTTTTACAATCTAAAACCCACCACTGTTCCTGAAGTAGTTCTTTGCGAGTAGGGTTGCCAGGTCTCGGAACAGAAAAGCCGGACAGACCCGCCATTTTAGCCACCGATTCGATTTTAGTGACTTATGGATAAAAAGACCGTCCATTTTTTTTAAGTAAAGAACGCCAGTTCTAATAAAATAAAATCTTTTTTTTAAATTCATTTTTTTAAATTTAATATAACAACAATAAAACTGTCTGCTATGCTAGTCCGCTTCGCTTGCGCTAGCGATACAAGGTAAGGCAGAACACAAAGACAAATCTGAAAAAAATGATAATTTAAAAAACCTAACCAGATCTGGACAGGCCTGGACTCCGCCTAATTTGTCCGGAGACACAACCTGACCGGGTCCGTCTTTACCCAGATGCCTGGCAACAGTGGCAGGCAACGCTAGCTATTTACGAGGGTGATATTAACATGCTACCAAGAACGATATTTTTTAGTAAATCCGCGTGCAGTATGCAAGGTTTGTAAACACCTGTGCTGTGGTTTGGCAGCTTTTACGTAAATGTGGAAACGCAGGTGCATGGAACGTGTGTGACGTCATCCGATAATGTACGGGCTCGATATGGACGATGCGGTTATTGTAAAAAGTAGTAAAAAAGGATTTTGTATTGTTAGTAGTGGAATTTACCAAAATACTTTGATTTAGATTAGTAGCTATGAGACGTGGTTTTCAAAACTGATAGCACAGTTGGTCCAGTGGTTATGTGATTGGCTGCTGCGCCGCGTTCGGTTCCCGTATGGGACAATTATTTGTAAGGTTTAAGCGTCTAGGTGTCTTGTGTATGTGAGTTTACATGTTTGTGACCGTATCCTAGTTGCAGGAGTAAAGCCTAGCGTGAACAACGTTTAAAAAAAAAACATTAAAAAACCATATCTACTGAGGTCAGCGCACTACGTTTCGGTCTTCCACTCGCCCCTGTCAACCCTCACGCTATCTTTCACTTCGTTCCATCCCCCGCCGACCATAACACGGAGATGAAACTCACAAACTTTTCAACTACAAATTTTAATTAACTTTCCATCAGGATAGGGTTGCCCTTCGTCCCGATACGTCGGGACATGTCACCGTTACTAGCAGTGGTGTCTCAACGTCCCGACAAGCTATAAAATGTCCCGATAAACACAGTCGAGCGCAGAGCTACAAGTTTTTAAAAATCAGACGAACGCAATCGCTTGGAAGTCGACACCGTGGAAGATATTCTTTAATGTAAAACTAATTTTCTCATGCATTGTTAAGAATTTTATAAATTTATCAAAAGTAATTAGCAATTACTGTTCTAAATAAAATCATCCTTCTTCCTGCCCTTATCCCTTATTACTTGGGGTCGGCGCTCCAAATGAAATCATCCGATAATAATATAAAAAGGAACGATGTCAATTAATGGTTATTTTATCCCCAATAACTTATAAAAGAATACATAATATAATCAAACCAAATGATTTTGTATTAAAGTTTTCTTTTTATTATTTGTGATGCGTTAGTTTTTGTTATTGCCCGTGTTTAGGTACCGACAAACATAGTAAATACTGAAAAAAGAGGACTCCATATTGTGATTGTCCCGACGGGGTCTTGGGAATTTATGGCAACCTTATGACACAGTCTGACGCTACCTTTTTTTATGGTGGGGAAAATCATCCAATGACAACCCACGCTCTTGGTCGGAGCGGGAGATAGTGTCAGACTCTTACTGACTAAAAATCCACTCCGTTCCTTCATGCCGGGGCTCGAGCCCCTTTTGGATAACCCTGGCCACAGTAGGCTTCGACCCCGCTGGGCCCGTGCTGTTGCTGACAACTCCTTGAGGTTCGCGGGAGCAGTGCGTGCCATCGACGACTTGGGCTCGGTCCAGACAGTTACCGGACGTTAAGCTCGCGCCTACGGTGGCCGGAAATCGGGATCGGAATCCCGGCGGCGGCGAAAGCGCCTTTGCCTGATGCGGCCTCCTCCTTTGCGAGCATTACTGCTTCGCAGAAGTCTGATACTCCCTCCCGTTTTATCCAAAGGTTGATTTCCTACCCAAAACAAAAATATAAGTACAGTAGATTTTCTGCCGAAACCGATTCTGATCTCTCTTCTAGACTAGATGTTTTTTGGTGTTACCAAAGCCGAAATTGTCGGTTACGAATATCTGTGAATGGTGTACCAGACATCTTTCCAACTAGCGGGCAATTGCCAGGCGTCTGATTTACCCAGTACAGGGTCAAGCTTTTTATTTGCGTTTCCGGCCAAATTAGGCGGAGTCCGGTGTTTTAAATTATACAATTGTTTTTTTTTTATCATCACCATCATCATCATTTCAGCGGATAGCGGTCCACTGTTGTACACAGGCCTCCCCCAAGTGCCGCTAGTGTAAGCGGGGCGGACTAGCAATTATAGCAGCCAATTTTAATGTTGAATTATAATATATATATATACGCTACAGCTGAAATAAAATCATCCTATAAATATAAAAAAATCCCGAATAATAATTTAATTAACAAATAATATACTCCCAAATGATTTTGTTTCTTTTTATTATTTGTGATGCGTTAGCTTATGTACATTAAGCAAACAACAATTTCAGCTGTTCAGTACATTAGGCAAACATACTTAAATGTTCTGAACAGCTGTTTTTTTTCGCGATTTCAGGTTTGTTCCCATAGTAAAAGTTGTTGGTTATCATGAGCACAATCACGTGTTTAAGTATCGTACACTAATTACCAGTCACCTTATATAACTATATAAATTATGGCCACTGATGAAAAAGTTTTTTTTCTTATGAATAGGCTCGTGTTTGACATTTTTAGTCAAGTTAGACTGTAAAAAATTGTGTCTGCTTTTTCGGTTTGAAGACCTGGCAACCCTATTTCCAATTAAACCACAAAATAGGGATGACAAAAACGCCGCCATTAAAATGAAAGCACGTATATTTTTTCACACAGATACCGTTGCAACGGTGCTTCAAACATATAATATACACCTGATTGATACATGTTTTACAAACACTTGTGCCAAGTACATAGATCAAAAGATGTAAAAAACTTGTGTTATTTACATGAGTTAAACGATTTTGGTTCTTGTGTGTATGTGATAAAGTTTGGTTTAGTCTGTTGTCATAATCTGGAAATAGAACTCAATCAATGTTAAGAGGACTTTTATACTAATTGTTTCCGGAGTTTCCGGTCTAATCAAGATGATAAAAAAAGTGAATGTCTTTTTTAGTTGGAACGCTCGCTTTTCATAACTCCATTCCTATAACATTTCACTTTAGGTCGTAAAATGGATCGCGTTTAGAGCTCGTGATGGCACTGGCGCTTAGTGTTCTACGCGCTTCTCAAAGAAATGTCAGCAAACCGCAGGAGTCCAGCGGGTCCAGCAGAGCCGAAGTCCGCTAGAACCGTTGTTTTTTTCTGAAAAGGAAACCCGTGATCTTTAGAACGCAAAGGGCAACTAAGGATGAGGCAAAACGAGCGTAATTTTGTGAGTCGTGAGTCGCAGAATTTCGGTCGCGTAATTTCTACTGCATGCATTTCTACTGCGGCAGGTAAGTCATTTTGCGTCGGTGTATGAATGAAACAGGATTTTTGTATGAAACCCAGTGCAGCAGAAATTACTGCGTGCATTTTTACTGTGACAGACAACTCATTTTGCGTCGCCGTATGAATGAAACAGAAGGAAAAAAGACCGAAATTCTGCGACTTACGACTCAAAAATTTACGCTCGTTTGGCTTCAGCCTAAAGGTGTGATTTTTGGGTCTAAAAGTCTGACACGCACTCCCACTCTGCCCTAGAACGGGAAAAGTCATTGGAGGATATCACCCCTTAACTCTTTGTCTATGGCAGGACCGCGGTCCCCTGATGCACAAAATAGATAGGTACAGAAGTCAATCTACATACAAAGCGCGCTCTAGCAACGCACACATAGACACCGCCCACGGACACGATGTCTCGGTCGCGTCTGGGGCCCACTCGTCGAACAGTTCCGGCTCAAACGCTCAATAGTGTGCGTCCACCGAGCGTAGGTATAAAAAGTGAAGTACATACATGAGATTGTCTTCTATACCTATCTATTTTGTGCCTGAGTCTTACGACATTAGGTCAAAATATAAGAGAGAGAGACATCGGTCGACGAACCCGGAGTACCTATTTGTTTCCACTTTTGGTAAATAAATTGCCAACGCAGAATGTGTCATGTGGTCCAATCTGTTTTTCTAACGGCGACGATATACCGAGCAACAGGCGTCAAAGTGTCGGTCTCTATTTACCCACATTTCTCACACTACCTAAGATACTATTTGGACACGTCCGAGTTTACATTAACAAAGTATCATAGTTTCTGTTTTCTAAGTAAAGATGGCATTATTTTTCAGTAATTATTGTTTGCAATATTCGTTCACATGTGACTGATAGATTTTTATGCAAATTTAAGTATGTCTGATACTCAAGACTTTTGTGGTCCTATGGTAATTTTGCATTTTTAAAAGTTCTGGTCTTTAAGCCTAAATTAGATCTGCGGGATTGATCTAAAGAGTTACTGCGGCCTTAGAATGCAAAGAGCAAATGAAGGACACAGGCAGGTCCGTAAAAAGGTGACATGTCCTCTCACACCATTCTAGAGCGTAAGAAGTCATTTGATGATACCTCACCACAAAAAAAGAGTCATCTAATTAAATATTTTATGTAATCAAGTGGAAAAGTGAGAGTAAGAGACTTTTGTTTACTTATCAGACTTGTATTAACTACATACATCCCACATGTGTCCTTCAGTTGCCCTCGCGGCCGGCCGGCTGTATTTGGAAAAGTTGCCGTAGGGTAACTCTTCCAAATAAAGTTTACTTTTGATCCCGGTCGTCCGTTTTCGTTAATTTAAAGGATCATTCATAGAAAGACAGTCTAGTCTATGGTTCGATGAATTGCGTAGTGTAATAAGGGTTAGACTGTCTTTCTATGAATGAAAAATAGTATGAGTCGGAATATCGCACGCGATATTCAGCGCAGTGTAATAGGTCCTTTACGACTTTGACGCGGGCGAAGCCACTGACAAAAGCTAAGAAATATTATTTAAATAAAAACACTTAAATATACCCTACCCATTGTTCCAAGGAACAGAGTCAAGTATTATGTAATAAAACTGTCTCCAAACACTCCAGACGCGCACCATCCAAGTTACCGATGACTACGTGAGAAACGACATCGCTTTACTACTTATTCACCTTCTACATTGTAACGAGATACACTGTCTGATGTTTCAACACACACGAGAGAATCAGCGGAGCCGTTGTAAAGTACTTCGGTACACTTGGAGTAAGTGAACCAAAGCGAACTTGAAGTGTGACGTCATAATGTATCAGGTTATAGGAAGAACGGTCCTATGAGGCTCAAGGGCCCAAGAGCTGAAGTAGTAGCAATCCTATATTTTTAGGGTTCCGTAGTCAACTAGGAACCCTTATAGTTTCGCCATGTCTGTCTGTCCGTCTGTCCGTCCTCGCTTAATCTCTGTGACCGTTAGCACTAGAAAGCTGAAATTTGGTACCAATATGTATATCAATCACGCCGACAAAGTGGTAAAATAAAAATTGGAAAAAATGTTTTATTAGGGTAGCACCCCTATATGTAAAGTAGAAGTGTTTTTTTTTTTAAATTTCAACCCTAACGTGTGATATATTGTTGGATAGGTATTTAAAAATGAATAGGGGTTTACTAAAATCATTTTTTGATAATGTTAATAATTTCGGAAATAATCGCTCCAAAAGTAAAAAACAATGTGTCCCCCTCCTCTAACTTATGAACCATAAGTTTAGAAAATATGAAAAAAATCTGAAAAGTAGAACTTTATAAGGACTTTCTAGGAAAATTATTTTGGACTTGATGGAAAGAACAGTTTTTGAACAAAAAAGACAAAAGGGTTCTACAAAATAATTTCTGGACTAAGTTTAATAATCGTATATGCAAGCATATTTTTAAACTCATAAGGGGTACACTTATTGTGACGGACGGGAAACTACGGAACCCTACACTGAGCGTGGCCCGACACGCTCTTGGCCGGTTTTTTAATTCTATGTAAACTAGTGCTTGACTGCGATCCTATGATTGTAAGCAATGATGCAATCTTTGATGGTGTGGCGCACTGTTATTAAGAGGGTCTAATCCGTATAATAATCAATCTAAATAATATCGCCCACATCGAGCATGGTTTAAAAACTTGCTGCTTCATCTAACGCAATCTAGCGCGATTTTTGATGAAGAGGCAGTGCAAAAAAGAGAGATAACGCCTGAAAACTCTGTTGGCTATCGGTAATTCCATGATTTACTCGAATATTTTACAAGACCTGTTCCAAGAAATATGTTTTTTTTTAAACCTTAAAAGTTTTTTAGAAAATTTTCGTCATTCAGAATCTCGATTAAATGAGCAGGGCTTCTATTCATGGATTTTTTTTTATATTTTTAATATAAGAGTATATTATGGAGGGATAAAGTTTAAGTAAAATAGCATTTCAGAGGTACTTACTAGATTAGTTTTACACAATTGTATGTTATGATTTCTATAGAAGCCTAGGTAATATCTACAAGATAGCTGTGTATCCAAAATATCCAGAGAAAGATGTGTAATAACATCATTATCACGAGTCCCTTGAACCATCTGGCCGAAATTATGTGGGCGCAACTCTCGCACCCGCCTAGGCAGCAGTACGCAAATCTGTGCATTTATTTGCGGCCAGCAGCGCCCGAAAAGCGCTTGAAATCGGTTTTCTTTGAGAAATATTGATTGATTTACATTATGCTATGTTCACTTTGAAGAATATTTAACCACCAATTTTTAATTTCTATATAATATACATTTATGTAATTAATTATACGAAAAAGTTGCAAAATTGCTGAATATTTTTTTTTAGACAAAAGTATTAATAGCACGAAAACATTAAATGTTGATAATGTTATTCATGAATCTATAATAAACATTTATTTTTTCAAACCTATCAACCTGGCCTTTACCGAGGAATAGGCTTCAGATAGTCACTGTTTTATGGCACTTTTCGGGTGCTTGGGCCTTAAGAGCCTGTTGACATTAGCGTTGAAGACACCTAAATTATGATCGGACACGAAGATCGCAAAAAATCTATAGACTGCCTCTAAAACGAAAGCACTTCAAATCAGAATATTATGACTTCTGCAGTTAGAATTCCGAAATAATTTTCTATGGAACAGCCTATATTTACACATCTTCCAGAAAGAGGCGCTAATATCTCAAGATACCCTAACTGGCAATTAAACCAGCGTGTGCTAACAGTAAATCTCGACGAGATACCACAGCAGACTGGCGAGGCCACACAGAACTGTGCCACTTGACCTCGAGGGCTCGTGGCTCGAAGATCACGAGCCACGTGTCGAGTTATTGTGTGGAGACGAGGCGTGAAAGCTTCAGCTGATGAAGGCCATGTTTTGAATGAACTTTATTAAGAAACAAGCTGGTGTGCGCGACTTCGTCCGCATCAGACTTGTGAAACAGCACAATATTATTTGGTCATAATTTTAAGGCGTTTTTGTGGCCCTTTATAAAATCAGCTACCAGTGAAAAGTCCCGCCAAAATCGGTCCAGCCGTTTCGAGGACAAACCGGAACAAACAGACAGACAAAAAAGGAAAAAATAAAATTTGTTATCTTCATATTTTTGATTACACACATCTACAAATTATTATCATAATTATGAAATTAATTTTTAAAATGTAATTACCAACTGACGCAGATCCTACCTCTGAATAAAGTTAGTTGTATACGCAACTTAAAGCCACCCCTTAAGATCCGTGCAGGTAATTGTACGATCAAAGACTACGGCATCCCTTCTAGAAATACCCCGTGGTTCATTAAGGACCATGACAAACTTTAAACCGTTCTTATTTTCGAACTAGCTGACCCGGCGAACTTCGTACCGTCTAACAATCAATGAATCTATACATACAAACATACATATAAATAAAATTGGAGTGTCGGTTTGTAATATTGAAATAACTGCTTTTTACTACATGCATATGAATATATATACGGTACCATACACCAAAATAACATTTTATACAATTTTCGTCTGTCTGTCTGTTTGTCCGGGCTAATCTCTGAAATGGCTGGATCTATTTTGATGTCAATTTTGGTAGGTAGCTGTTGTAATAAGGAGTAACATAGGCTACTTTTTTTTTAGATAAAATTGATTCAAAATCCTGTAGTCCACGCGAACAAAGTCGCGGGCGCAGCTAGTGTAGTATAATTTTCGATAATTATAGTCAACTGATTGCGATACCGTAGCCGCGTAGGGGCCCAACAGGGTCGAAGGCTACTGGAGCCAGGGTCTATATCCGAAAGGAAGACTTGGCCCCGGTATGAAAGGCAACGAAGGAATGGGGTAGGTTTTTAGTCAATAAGTCTGACACTATCTCCCGCTCCGCCCAAAGGCGGGGGATGTCATCTGGATGATTTTTGCACCTTAAAAAAAACCTTATTGCGATGAAACAAAGCCTAAGTAATATCACACAATTTTAATGTATAAGTTATCTACATAGATTTCGTAGGTACATTTTACGTGATGCGTGCACAGCTAAAAACTTGTACAGATTTATCATATTATTTGGGAATAATTATGCCTACTTAATAAAAAAATTGGCCCACTAGAGCGAAGAGATAATCTCTGACCTGTTCCTTTATTTTAATTATTGAGGTCGCACGGCAATCGCGTCGCATTACCGATAAGGTCGCGTCTCAGCCCGTGATCATATGTCTGACTCATATTATAGTGTCGTGCTTCTTACTGTGGCTGGCGGAAGCTATGAGAAAAAGCTTTTTTCAATAAAACCTGCTCTTATCTTTTAGGAGCGCAATTTTCTCTTTTCCGCACTAGTGCAGAAAAGTGCACGAGCTTTCTTTCAGAATCGAAACATTGGTTCGGTGCGCTGTGCTAATTTTCGTAGTATTAGCAATATATGCTGAAGTCCCTATGTCCATTGCCCAGCTGTGTGTCCGTTGGCTTTAGAGTTAGACACTTGTAAACTGTACTCACAATACACACACACACTACAGTTCACTCTTCATGCAACTTAGGGGTCTTTAAGTCAAGAGTGAATAGGCAAGCGTGCTCCATCTTCGACCACATCATCGCTTACCATCATGTGAGATGGTGATCAAACGCGAGCTTATAGATAATAAAAAAAAACTCTTTGTAAGATGACAATATGATCCATTAAAGCCGATTCATTTGTTGTTAAGTTTTATATTTATTTATTTATTAAAATTTCATGCAAAACAAAGATACAAAGACGGACTTAAATCCTTACCCGTCCACTAATAGATCTTGCATTTTATGTCCAGAGAACATTCAAAAGAATGTGATTGAAAAAGTAAACCACGCGGCAGGTACCTTTTTAAAACTTACGATAATACACCGCAGTCACTCCTCCCTTGTGCCACACCGAGAGGGCGTACAGAATGCAGATACTCGTATAGTCGAGATGAATGCTAGCCCAGCGTATATGGACGTAGATCGTCTTATCTGTTCGTGATATACCTGTACTTTCGCTAGATATGGAGCACCCGTGTACTACGTGCTACAGACTTGGGTACGGTTCGTGGGGTTAGATACTCATTGGCGTATCGAGGGTTAATTCTCAGGGTGGGCTTGGTTTAGACATGGGCCGATGCGGTCAAGTAGAGTCAACACTCAATGTACCTAGAGTCACTGAGTAGGTAACTTTACACTTATGAAGATTATTGTAGTTACAATGTCCTAACTAATATTAAATGTGAAAGTGTGGATGTTGGGATGTTTGTTACATAATCACGCAAAAACGGCTGAACGGATTTGGATGAAATTTGGCATGAATATTGCCTTAGATATGGAAAAGAACATAGGCTACCTTTTATCCCGATTCCTTAAGTACCTAATGCCACGCGGGCGAAGCTAGTACATAATAATGTAAAGGTAGAATTACACTGCGTACACGCGTGCCGCGTACGTCGATCTGGGCGCGTCGGTCTCCATACATTTTATATGGAAACTAGACTTGTAGAGCTACACTTGATCCACGCCACGCGACGTCGTTCTACGTACAAATCAGGCGTGGTCCACGTGTGTGTCGGTGTAATGTAGTTTTACAATCTCTGAATTATGTTGTGTAATGTGGTACAGTCAGGGTCATGCTTCACCATTCACGGCAGGCGTGAGAGGCCTACCAACGCTACATCTTCCGGCGCGAGGTCTTGAACCTTTCGGCCCCAACGACCAGATATTTCCATAAAAATTACTGCATATTTTTTTAAGTATAGGCCATTCCAAACAAATACATAAATGCTGTTTCTCCAACGTATGGTGCATGCCTGACCTTTCCCGATCCTCATGATGTTGTCCGTGGCTCGTGCAGTCGTGATCTACACATACAAACATATCTCGGTCGCCAGTCATGTCTCAGGGTGCACGGGGAGGAGCATAAGGCGACTTTCTCCGGACGTTTAGCTTGTAAACTTCGTGATTAGCTGGCGGCGTTGTTATCTAGTTGGGCTTTGTTTATTAAATGTGCTTTCTTGTGGGAATATAGTATTAGACAAGTCCTGATCAGGAATTATAACTTTCTCTGGCTTTATATCGATTCTTGTATTATAGCCCATTTCTAAAAACAACTTGGTAGCTACCAACCGTGGTTCGGCTCCAGTGTAATTACTAAATTAGTAATTCCCACTTTTAAGATGCGATTCCCAAATAAAATTATCAATTTGTGAATATTTAAAAAATAATCCAGTGTGTATGCGTTTTTATTAGTTTTTTTTTTAAAGATTATGTACCTGTATTAAAAAAAAAAGAGAATACCTAATCTACATAATATTCGTAGATACAGAAACAAACTCTCATAGCGTCTGTTTGTCTGTATGAACGCTATAAACTCAAAAAAATATTGACGGTTTAAGTTTATATGCATATTTCAGTGAGGTAAACAGAGAATTTCAAAGATTTCACCACCAGATACACCCGTGCGACGATGGAGGAGGTTATTAGTATATAACAAAATAATTAACCAATTAATGGAGCAATTTAATTAACGATAAATCTTTATATTCTTCCAGAAAAGAAAAATGGTCGGCGACTCAACTTCGACGCAAGTCCTCAGGGATTTGGAGATTTCCTTACGAACAAACCATATAGAGTGAGTATTTACTTCTTATTTTTTTTTTAACTAGAATGCCCGTTGAACTTCGGTAAACCTACACTTTGATCAAAAATTCTATCAATTCTAATCAATCGAGTTTCATTACAAAAATATTAATTTTGGAAATACTTCAACTGGTTTTATAGGTTATCAATTTTTTTTCTAACGACCACCCCTTTTGAGTGAACACCCCTTTTGAGTGAATATCATTATCATTATCAGTTACAAAACTATTTTTTTTTTCCTGTCTATATGGGCTTCCCTATTTTTTAAGCCAGGTGTCACTTAAAAATACATATTTAACAAGCTATTTTGAGTTCTTGTGAAACTAACGAACAGCGATTGATGTTCTTGTATATTTATTTTAAAGATAAACTAATGCACCACAAATCTGATTCATCATCATCATCATTTGAGCCGTTACACGTCCATTGTTGGACATAGGCCTCCCCCAAGCGTCGCCACAACGAACGTTCTTTTGCGTCCCGCATCTATCGGTTCCAAATCTGATTGAAACATCACAATCGTGTACAAAGTAACATTTTTATGATACGGAGAAATTATTGGTAACAATTCTGTTGTCAAAGTACAAATTGGTATCGTAACCTACAGCCAATCTCGTGTGTAACTTATAGAACATGCATGGAGTCCTGGCTCGGAATATAGTGCACTCACATAACTGTCTGGACGGGAGCCAGGAAATTATGGACCGCTTAAGCGTAGGCTCGCATATTTCAACCTGACAGTGTGAACTGGAGCTGAATAAATACATTCACAAGGATTCGTATTGTAAGGAAATGGCTACAGTTTTGCTCGAAGGAAATATGAACGTACAACTGTACTACGCGTTCCAAATGAGAATAGGACCGATTCCTATGTTTTGACGTCTTGTCGTACTGTCAAATCGAAGAAATATTGGCAAAATTGAAGAACTTAGAGATGAGTAAAATTGAAGAACTGGATTCTGATTAATCTTTTTTCGTTCACAGTTCATAAATAAATTAAATTTTTCGTAAATTAATAAATGTTACAAAATTTATTTCCTCGATTTGACAGTAAATCGTGACCTCACACATGGCGGGCGATCCTATTCTCATTTGGAACGCATTGTACTTACCTTTAACATGTCTCTATCTTTTCGAGTTAATAATAATATTCCACAACGCCGTCTAGTCTCAAGCTAAGCAGAGCTTCTGTTATGAGTACTAGACAACTGATAAACTTACTCATATATTTGTAAATACATACATATTATAGATAAATTACACCCAGAAACAGAACAAATGATCGTGTAATCACACAAATATTTGTCCTGGGTGGGAATCGAACCCACGAACTCTGGCATAGCAGTCAGGGCCACTAACCACTAGACCAATAAACAACAAATGAAACTAGTGATTAAAAATATATAATTAAATCCACAAAGAATTTATTCTTTTTCTTTAAAAAAGACGTTGGACTGACTCCTGTATCTTGAGTGTATTCGCAAACATGCATGAGACATCCAGACCTGAAACGAGTTTTTATAGATAAATATTTGTTCAGAACTAGCACAAACAATTTTAGTCTCAATTGTATTTCGACATTAAAGTCTCTTGTTTCTGAGACAGTATACCGACTGGAATGCTTACCGATAAGAATGTAGCGATCAGGCAGTATGAAAGAACTGCCGCCGGAGATAACCCGGGCGTCGGGAGTCACAGGACGATTTTCAGAGTTGCGGGGTTGCGGACGGAAAGCAATGTGTAGCTCGACATCTGGCCGTCCGTCCAGTCGGGTTGACGACGGCGCGTTTGTGCTCCACGCACGCCTCAAAGAGATGCCTGTTAAATTGACGGAGCCAGTTATGGCCGACGCCTACCAGGGCTGTGGATTGTTCGAAAGTGTTACCGTAGCCCACAAAAAGGATAACTGAAGAAACTTTAGGTTTTAGTCAATGAAAGTCTAACATTCCCTCGTTCTCCACCCATAGCGGGAGAAGTCATTTAATTATAGCGCAAATGAGTGTCTTGTGTCAGATACAAGCCACCGATGAATATTTGATTTCTATAGAACCAATATGACCTCATCCACTCCCTACGTATCATTTTTTTTTGTCCAGCTGCTTCTACTTAACACATACTATGACGATCAGACAGTGTTTGGTGTCGGTAACTAGAACAGAAAGTGTCTCCGTTTGTGTAGCGTTTTAGTAATTTTCCTACGTAAAAAAAGGCAGCAGTAAAGAAGATATTTAATATTTTTTCAGATGGGTGCGCGAGTTCCTGAACGAACAGAACCAAGGTCTGGACGTGCTGATCGACTACCTGAGCTTTAGGCTCAGCATGATGCGGCACGAGCAGAGGATAGCACTCGCTAGGAGCCAGTCCAGCGATGGCATCAACCAAGGTTAGTACTTGCTAGCAAAGGAGGAGGCCGACCGCATCAGGCAACGGCGCTCTCACCGCCGCCGGGATTCCGATCCCGATTTCCGTCTACCGTAGACGCGGGCTTGCGGACGGCGAGCTATGGGTAGCTTGTTGCGGTAACTGTCCGGACAGAGCCCAAGTCGTCGACGGCGCGCAATGTTCCCGCGCGCCACAAGAAGTTGTCAGCAACAGCAGGGGCCTAGCTGGGTCGAAGCCTACTGGGGCCAGGGTTAGTTTCGAAAGGTAGCTCGAGCCTCGGTACAAAGACTTGAAAACACGGGATGGGTTTTTAGTCAGTAAGAGTCTGACACTATCTCCCGCTCCGCCCAAGAGCGGATCATTAGATGATTTTCCCAACATAAAAAAAAAACCAAGGTTAGTACTTCTGAACAGGACCAAGGTTTGGACGTGCTGATCGGCTACCAGAGTTTCAGGCTCAGCATGCTGAGGCTCCAGCAGAGGATGTCGCTCGCCAGGAGCTATTCTAAAGATGATAGTATACCAGCCGTTGAAGAACGGCTAGCGCCCAAAGGGGCCTCGCACAAGCGAGGGCTCTTTAAGAACGAGGTTTTTATTTTAATTGACAGGCTTGCGTTTGACCACTATGTAACCTGATGGTAAGCGATGATGTGACCGAACACATTGCAACAGTCGCTGTCCCGTTGTCGAATTTATGAAAGAAAAAGACCTCGCTGTTCTACCATCGGGGTCATATCTGGCTGATCACTTAAAAAAAATATCGCTTGAATCCTGCGGCGCGGCGCCAAACCAAACACTTTGAAGTTTTCGTTTCGAGTGCAAGCAAAAATTAAATTCGCGATGGTCAGGTGGAAGTGTCTTTGATAGTACCTTAGCTCACGTCTAAATTAGTCCACGCTACGCCTATGAGAATATCAACATCATTCAATCATCATCATCATCACTCCCTAACCAAAAAAAAAACATTATCATCATCAACCAAAAAAATCATCATTCACAACCTCATCATCATCATCAACAACTAACCCATCCAAACAACATTATCATCATCAGATGGATCATTTCCTAAACAAAACAAAACAAACTCTTTCCAGTTTACTACTCTTTCACTTACCTTGTGCACTCTTCATCTCCAGTAAACACCACAACATCAGAATGCAGTGGGCCAACAGAAACCGGTTCCACTATGTCAGCATCCTGGCGACGGCGTGCGCGCTCAGCAGAAGCCGAGTGTGAAGGAGCCGCCAGTCCTGCGGTAGCCAGGAGACGCACCAGGCACGCGGCCCGGCTGAACATGGGCGCTTCTACAGACGACATACACGTGTGCATCATGTGTATGAGGGCTATCATGAATAATAAGGTAAGAAAAGAATCAAGAGACACGACAGGAATGAATCTTTTTTTCTTATACATAAGGTTGCAAGTCAAGTCAAGTCAAAGTCTAAATCATTTATTTCAAATAGACCATTTGCAGGCACTTTTGAATAGTCAAATGTCGGTCAGTCCAAGAATAGTGAAGCTAAATTGCACGTTCCAAAGCGTAGGTCTCTATGGAGAAGAACGTGCAAGAAACTCTATCTCTATTTTTTTATTTTATTTAAATGGTATAAAATCGTTACTCTAACAAACCCCGATGATATGTATAGGATAAAAGCCAAAAAAAAAAAAAACAATTTATCAATTAAAAATTAAATAATTGAAAAATCAACGAGGTAAATAAAATCGTTATTCTAATCAGAGAGTTCTGAGTATACATGTAGATGGATGGAGAGGGAGAGGAAGGCCGAAAAAAAGATGGATGGATTGTGTGAAAAGTGATACGAAAGAAAAGGGAGTTAGTGATAGTTTGACGGGTGACAGGACAGAATGGAAGAAGATAACGTGTTGCGCCGACCCCAAGTAATATGGGATAAGGGCAGGAAGAAGAAGAAGAAGAATCAACCACGATGACATTTTTTATTATAAAAGTAATTTATTCATTTATTCACAAAAAAAATTAGAATAACGATTTAATACTGAAAAAATAGATTTAAAAAAAAACCGGCCAAGTGCGAGTCGGACTCGCTCATGAAGGGTTCCGTAGCAGCAAGTAACATAATATAAAAGTTCTTGTAATGTGTTGTATCTTTGATGGATGTTTTAATAATAGTGTATTTTTTTCGATTTATGACGCATTAAAAAAAAAACTACTTACTAGATTTCGCTCAAACCAATTTTCGTTGGTAGTTTTTATAGTAATGTACATCATATATTTTTTTTAGTTTTATCATTCTCTTATCTTAGAAGTTAGAGGGGGGGACACACACATTTTACCACTTTGGAAGTGTCTATCGCGCAAACTATTCAGTTTAGAAAAAAATGATATTAGAAACCTCAGTATCATTTTTGAAGACCTATTCATAGATACCCCACACGCATGGGTTTGATGAAAAAAAAATTTTTTTGGTTTCAGTTCTATGTATGGGGACCCCCAAAATTTATTGCTTTTTTTCTATTTTTGTGTGAAAATCTTAATGCGGTTCACAGAATACATCTACTTACAAAGTTTCAACAGTATAGCTCTTATAGTTTCGGAAAAAAGTGGCTGTGACATACGGACGGACAGACAGACAGACAGACAGACAGACAGACAGACAGACAGACATGACGAATCTATAAGGGTTCCGTTTTTTGCCATTTGGCTACGGAACCCTAAAAACGACAAAAAATTCCACCATTTGGAGGGTCAAGAATCATGGACTATTCGTTGTGCGTCGATGTCAAAGACACCCCGTATACTAAAGTATACTTAATTTAAACCTAATTGTAGATTAAATAGTGTTGCCACTTTTTGCTCTTTTGAGTGATATACCAAAAAGGGTACTCAAAGGAACAAGTTATATTTTTCTAAAGTGTATGGAAATTTTGCTGTAACATTGAAAAACCAGCAAATGGTGAAACCTTACCAATAAATCAAATGACAGTATTGGAAATAACTTGCCAAGCAAATTACCTTATTCCATGCGACTCTAAGGCTGAGATCTAAACATATTCTAATATAAACCTTATTTGTATAGAGAGAAGGTTCAACTTCGCCAATGTGTGATCTGGATCAATCTTGAAGCATTATTTTAAAACTAGCTTCGTCCGTGTAATTAAAATATAGCCTATGTCACTCAGGAATAAAGCACGTTTTATCGCTGAAAATAATTTTGCAATCGAATTCAGAGATTCCTACAAACAAAAAAAAAAAACAAACTTTATCTCTTTTTAATATTAGTGTAGAAGTGTAGATAACTTGCCAAGCAAATTAATTTATTCCATAAGACTCCAAGGCTAAGATCTAAATCTAATAAAAACCTTATTTATATGATGTTAAGATTTTATTTCGCCTAAGCGTTACTTGGATCAATTTTGAAGCACTATTTCATTATAAGCGAAAGAAACATCCTCAAAATAATCTTAACCTTTCTCCATTCTAGTATGGCTTCAACATGGTAATCCAGCATCGTGAGGCGATCAACAGCATAGCTCTCTCGCTAGTCCACCACTCCCTCCGCACCAAGGCTCTGGTCCTGGAACTCCTGGCTGCTATCTGCCTGGTGAAGGGTGGCCATCAGATCATCCTCGGAGCTTTCGACAACTTCAAGGAAGTGGTGGGCGAACCAAGGAGGTTTCACACCCTCATGGAGTACTTTATGAATTATGATAATTTTCATATTGAGTTTATGGTGAGTTGGTTATATTTATTTCAAAAGGAAAGTAGGTTTTGGTGAATGCATTTGATTTAAATTTCATTTGACTCAATAGCTTTACCTAAATCTAGAAGATCCCTCACCTATTGTCTTCACAAAAAAAATACATTTCCAATTTCTTTGGTGCACACGCTGGGTCCCTTGCTGTTGCTGAGCCCTTAAACAGTTGCCAACTCTGTCTAAAGTTTAATCCGGCCCTGAAGGTACCTTCCTAATGTTACTCTTCATCCACCAGGTGGCGTGCATGCAGTTCGTGAACATAATAGTGCATTCGGTGGAGGACATGAACTTCAGGGTACACTTGCAGTACGAGTTCACTGCGCTCAAGCTGGACGACTACCTCGAGAGGCTGCGGCTGTGCGAGAGTGATGATTTACAGGTATATAGAATGATAACACGTCGTTTGTTGTAAGAGTAAATTATCCTTAGTCTGCTGTTTCGAAGAGGGCAGCGAGAATTGACCTGACACACTAATATTCTAAAGGCAATAATTAATATTTAGCAGTCTGTATATATGTTACTTGTTCATGCTGAAACGGCTGGACGGGTTTGGATAAAATTTGGCAACACAGATAGATCATTTCCTGGAATAGGACTTAGAAAAGAATAAACTTTGTTCTCTCTTTGTCGAGCCATTTCGTTTGGGGTCGGCTGTATACTTGCAGTAAGATATTCCATGACAAGGACAAGGCTCAGAGTTAATACCTGGTTACACACTACCTGGGTACACTTACTCCTACTTCGAATTCATCGCTTGTCCCTGCTGACCTCTTTGGCCTTCGTGAAGACTTTTTAAGGTTCATACGCACTATGCGGGTAGCCGTAATGAGGGTAGCCGGGAGGCTGACCGCAGGAAACGGTTGCGAATGCGGCCAGCCGGATTGCGGGTGATTTGCGGTTATATCGAGCCTATATCACTCAGTGGCGGGCAGTCGCAAGCAAGTATAGCAACCGTCCGGTTGGCCGTCACTCGGGCTGCAGCCGCATGAACGACAGGAGTGGTCTGCGGGTAGCCGCATCGCAGTGTGCATAGAAATGAATATTTTAAATATGATTGTGCACGGCTAGTCGCATTGCGGCTACCCGCATAGTGCGTATGAATCCTTATGGTACAACATAGTATTTTTGTACATTCTTAGAGCCTGGTAGATAAGCTCTCGCAGCAAAAGAATAAACTTTATTGTACACCAACAAAGTAACACAACTTCTAAATAAACATAAATCTATGGGTACAATAGGCCAGTTGCCGTAAAAAATGTAATTAGTCCGTCTTTTAGATTATTCAAAAATAAGGGACACGTATTTTTTTATTTGTAAATGTCGTTGCGTCACACGTAACTTTAATGGGCTATATCTTTGTTATTTTTGGTTTAATCGAAAAAAGAAAAAATACGTGTCCAATATTTTTTTATAATCTAAAATACGACCTAAATAAAATGTAATTATTTTGACTCTGGACACTACCCTATTATAATAAAATGACTGGCATCAATGTTAAGCAGTCAAGTTCGCAAGTCGCAATCCTTCGACGTTATGTGCTCCAAACTAAGTTCTATCCGTGAGCCAAATTTCATCCAAATCCGTTAAGCCGTTTGGGCGTGAAGTAATAACAAACATACACAGAAACTTTCACCTTTATAATATTAGTGTGGTTGAAGAAAACAAATAAAATGCACTCATGCGAAGCCGGGACAGCTAACTAACTAGTTACTTAATAACAAATAGATTTCATTCTTATGAGCGATAGTTTCTAGAAACATTTACTAAGCGTTAAAAACAAGAAGCATGTAGTGATTTTTATTAACTAAGATTCAGTTAAACAAAGTAAAAAAACCGTTATTAAGTTCTTTGCCAACCATACTTTTCAAGTATTTTTATCTATTAACTAGTGCTTGACTGCGATTCCGGCCTGATGGTAAGCAGTGATGCAATCGTTGACAGATAGAAGTCATTGACTTCCTTTTCTTATTTGAACTTCTATTGACGTGTATCAGGTTAATTGATTTGTTGCTGAAAATGTTTGCAGGTTCAAACATGTATCAGTTAAATCAATTTGTTGGTAAAATGTGAAATTGTTTTCCAGGTTCAAATCTCAGCGTACTTGGACAATGTGTTCGATGTGGCCGCCTTGATGGAGGACAGTGAGACCAAGACTGCAGCCCTGGAGAAAGTCAATGAGTTGGAGGATGAGTTGGGCCACGTAAGTCTATTTATCCTTTTGAATACTGTATTTAGAGATACAATAGAAAGACAGTTAAAGAGCGAACGCCGGTGTTCGCGCTGTCACTGTCTGTAATTCCTTGATCACACGTACCGAGTAAAAAGGCGAGACAGTAAAATGTTGCTCGGCTGAGACAGTGATGTAAGCGAATTTTAGAGATAAGCGTTTGGCCAAGCACTCGGCGCTGTGTTTACACGTACTGAGTACTCGGCCGAGAGCACTGTCCCGCCCGTTTACTCGGTCCGTGTGACCAAGGTATAATTGACGGTATTGGAAAGGTTAATGAATTAATAAAAATTATAAATCGTTTATTGATAAAAATAAGGATGGGGCTTTGACCATTAGTTGGGACGGTATAGGTTCTATATAAATATAATAATAATTAAAGTAGATTTTTTTTGGTACAGCACAAGGTACAAACACAATATTTAGGTAAAATGAAACATAAAAAAAAAGTGCAGTAAGTAGTAGTAGAAATTTGGTTTTAATTATTTTTTTTTTTCATTTATATTTTGTGGAAAATGTATAACATTTAACCACCTTCTATTACTGTATCATAATATATAATTCATAATGTGTAACTATTTCTTTTCTCAAATAGATAAAATAAAATAGAAGTGCAGTAGTGTGTAGTGGTATAATATTCCATAAAGCGGTCGTTATGTACTCAGGAACTCTAAATTACTAACGCACACATTGCGGTAATTTCTATACTTTTATGTCTTTCATGCACTCTGAAAAAAAAACAACATCAATATAATTTCCAATACTTCTTCATGACAGGCTCACGAACGAATGGCGGCGTTAGAAAGAGAAGCGATAGCGAAGCTAGCCACGCTGGAGTCGGAGCTGGCTGCGGTCACAGCAGAGAGAGATCAGCTCGCTGAGGCCAGGAGACAAGTTGTAGAGGAGGTGAGTCAATTACCCTCAATATCCTGTTGAAACCTGTTTTATAGATGGAGTTAGGTCAGCCACCGCGACGGCAGATACTCCGGGCATCAGGAGACGCAAGACAACTACCGGCCACCATAGATGAGGGTTGGCGGACGACAAACAATGTGTAGCTCGCCGTCCGGTCGTCCGGTAGCCGTCCGGACCGAGCCAAGGTCGTTGACGGCGCGTCGTGTTCCACACGAGCGCAAGTGATGTCAGTAAAATCATAGGGGCTTACCCTAATACTCGCTAAGGCCACGAAGTATTTCTGAAATGAAAACCTGTAGTCATAAAACGCAAAGGTCATCAGATAGACACAGTCATGTGAGTTTCTAGTCAGTAAAAGTCTGACACGCCCTACCGTCCGCCCTAGAGCAAAAGAACTGATTGGTTGATTTCTTTTTATTTTCTACATTACTGTAAAACACCAACTAAATTAATAATGTTGTGCTCCTCCAGGTGTCGACGTTACGTCGCGCGCAGCAGGACTCGCGCAACCGCCAGTCGATGCTGGAGTCCAAGGTGCAGGAGCTGGAGTCTCTCACCAAGTCACTGCCCCGAGGGGCTTCCAGTGAGTACCACAACTATAACCTAACTTGCATAGCTATGTTGAAGGTATAAACTTACTGCTGAATCTACAGTTGCCATCACGGATCTTGAACGCTCGGCGTCAGAGTGGGGATCTCTTTGCGCATTCCATACATTGGCAAGCTAATCGTCTTCGTTGTTAGATACATGCTGCAACTCAGTGAACAAATCAGGAGTGACGTCTATGACGCGATAGCGCGGCCAGCCAATCACTGACACTCCCCGCCCCAGCGTCGCACTTCGCACCACTAAAGAGACCGAATATTTGACTTTTGCGCAAGTGTTCAAGATCCGTGATGGCAACTGTACCTACTTGTATAAAGGGCAAGAGTGTGTTTGTTAGTTTAGTCTCTCATTACCAATCGGATGGGGAAAATCTTTAACCAGATTTATAATGAATAGTATAGTATATTAGATTCAGTCAGCGACTTCGTCCGCGTGATAGCCAAAATTATACACTTAGGGTGAGTTGCACCATTTAACTATAACGATAACCAAACCATAACCAGCCGCCTATTGGTCAATTTGACGATTTGACAACTGTTAACGGCTTTGTTATCGTTATAGTTAAATGGTGCAACTCACCCCTACCCTCAATAAGAAAGTAGGATTCTATTTGTGAAAAAGTAAATAAAAATAGATAAATGTCTGTAATATTAATGATAAAACGTTTATTTTAACTTTCTAGTGGGTGCTATCTCCGCGCACGCGCTGTGCAACGGCACAGCAAACGGCCACCTCCCTCCCCCTCCCCTGCCTAACGGCGACACCCCCACATTCAAGTCCCCGCCCCCTCCGCCGCCGCCCGCGCCTCCTGCGCAGGCGCCACCTCCACCTGCACCGTGCCCGCCCCCGCCACCACCGCCCCCACTCCTGGCCCCAGCGCCGCCGCCCCCCGCACCGCCCGCCCCGGGCATGATGGCCCCCCCGATGCACACGGACGCCATGACTATCAAGAGGAAGGTGGACACTAAGTATAAGCTGCCTACGCTCAACTGGATCGCGCTCAAACCTAACCAAGTAAGTTTCATCAGTACAGTAAACTAGCCACCAGTCTTCTACTTTAAAAACGTTGTAGAGATATATGGAACAAAGTTTAAAATTCCGCAAACCCTTCTGGTCGGGGATCCTCCTTTTTCCACGATGAAAAAGGAGGATCCCCTACCAGACGAGTGTTATGTGTGGACCGGGCAACTGCCGGCAGCGTTTCATTATTGTTTTTATTTTGTTTTACCAATTTTGATTCTGGTCAAAGCCACAATATTCGCTAATCTTTAACAACGTTTGGTTCTTTTTCTAAGCGAAGCCTATCATGTCCATTGTAAACTGTATCGAAAATCATTGAAAAAATTCTCCTCTCACAGGTCCGAGGCACAATCTTCAACGAGCTCGACGAAGAACGACCCCGAAGAAGGATAAACTTCACAGAGTTCGAAGAGAAGTTCCGCATCGGTGGTGCTTGTCCTCAAATGGACACAGACACCGACACACTCGCATCCTTCCCCAGCAAGCGCTTCCGCAAACCCGACACTGTGTCGCTGCTGGAACACACGCGGCTCAGGAACATAGGTAAGCCACACACAGATGGACACAGACACCGACACTCTCAACCTTCCCTTCGGTGCTGAAACACACGCGGGCTCAGGAAGATAGGTAGATCAATTGTTGCTTGCGCCGAATAAATGCTATTCTATTCTATCAATTTGTTTTAAGTGATCCAATTAATAGATATAGCACTCCCGAGATAAGTATGCACTTTGGAAATCAACGTCAACCTTCAGAAATGCGATCGCGGGTAAATTAAATTCGATATAAAATCACTAGTCCTTTTTAAATTAACCTCATTACAATAATGCAAAACTTAATGACATACGGTCTAAGAATTGGATAAAATCTATTGCAAATGCGTTATTTTAAGTGCTGTAGTGTCAATGACGTTTATTCTAACTACTAAACAAGAATCTCAACACTTCTTACTTAACTGAAAATTCTTTTTACAGCAATATCAAGAAGAAAACTCGACACGCCAGTAGAAAAAGTAATCGCAGCGGTAAACAACTTAGACCTCAAACAGTTACCGTTAGAAAGCGTCGAGATCCTTCAAAGAATGGTGCCCACAGAGGCCGAACAAAAAGCTTACAAAGAATACGTAGCGGAGAAAAAACCAGTGAACCAACTTACAGAAGAAGACAAATTCTTAATGCAACTAGCCAAAGTAGAACGAATATCAGCAAAGTTATCCATCATGAGTTACATGGGAAATTTCTTCGACAATATTCACTTGATAACTCCTCAAATACATGCCATTATCTCCGGGTCCTCCTCTGTTAAATCTTCGACGAAACTACGCAATGTACTAGAAATTATCCTTGCGTTCGGTAACTATTTGAATAGCAGTAAGAGGGGGCCTGCCTATGGGTTCAAGTTGCAGAGTTTGGATACTCTTATGGATACTAAGTCGACGGATAAGAGAATATCTTTGCTCCATTATATTGTGGCTACGATAAGACAAAACTTCCCCGAGTTGATGAACTTTGATACGGAGTTGTTGTATATTGATAAGGCTGCTCAAGGTGAGTTATTATTATTTAAATCTTATACAACGTTAAATTTTAATAGTCGGCGTTGCGTACAAACTACCTACAGGTCATTGAACTCGCTCAGCTGACGTTTTATTAAAGAAATTAATTTCGTACACGCGTAAATTAATACGAGTTTAGAAAAACGGTACTTTATTTTTTAATTTTATCTTTACAAATCGATAGTGTTTCATGTACCGATCGACCCTCCACGGGATTAAAACGATTAAAATTAAGCGGTGTATTAAGTTTAAAAAAAAAAACTATGTTAAAAAAAGCATAGTAGTTTTCTTTAAGTTTTGCTGTTTTGGTTGGATTCCTTTTAGAGCTAGCCACAGTAGGTTTTTTTTATCAAAAGTATACTGCGTTTCACGTAAGAATTGCCTTCGTCGTAATGTTGGCATTACGGAAAAACAGTGTTGCTATATTTTTAAGCAATGAAATTACTTAAAACAATTGCCATTATCCTCTCATAATAGACGCGACAACGTAAAAAAAAAAAACAAAATATAGAAATTAGCTTAAATATATAATAAGCGATAATATTAAATAAAAATAAGCCATTGGCGAGAGAGAAGAGATAATGTTCATATTCGTCAAAGCAAATTGCCTTCGTCGTAATGTTGGCATTACGGAAAAACAGTGTTGCTATATTTTTAAGTAATTAAATTACTTAAAACAATTGCCATTATCCTCTCATATTAGACGCGACAACGTAAAAAAAAAACAAAATATAGAAATTAGCTTAAATATATAATAGGCGATAATATTAAATAAAAATAAGCCATTGGCGAGAGAGAAGAGATAATGTTTATATTCGTCAAAGCAAAAATTGTAAGCGAGCGTTTGACGGGAATAGGACTCATTAAATTCAAATATAACCCTTAATGTTTACACAACAAGCTTCAAAACTGAACTACTGTTTTTATTCCTTCTTCCAGTATCTCTAGAAAATGTAGCGGGAGATGTATGCGAGTTAGAACGAGGCATGGAGGCCGTGAGGAAAGAGGCAGAAGCCAGGGACGGACTGAGAGCGTCTCCACATGTCCTGAGAGATTTCCTAGCGAACGCCGCTGATAAACTGAGGAGGCTGCGGGCGGAGACTAAACATGCACAGGTATTAATTATCTCTTTATATAGCTATAGTGTTTAAGTATAGTACTAAGTAAATGGTTGAAGACATACGGCGAGTTTCTGAAATGAGTATTTTGATTTAAGAACGACTCAAACCATAATTAAAAGCCAAATTTTGACAGGTTTTAAGGCTAAAGTAGAGTTGGAGAAATACTCAACTTCAAATGCTTAAATCAGAAATGGGGGGTATATCTTGATGTTTTTTTTTTCTTTTATTTGTTAGTTTCTATTGTACAACTCATTAGTTATAGGCTGTAATGTTGTACAAATATATAGAAAATAAAAAAAATGCTTGTTAAAAAAAAGATGGATACCGGAACGCAGATTCACGCGAGTCATAATGGCTTTTAATTGTACTTCCAATTTTGGCGTACGAAAAGTTAATATTATTTTTTTGTAAGCTTAATAATCAACATACGCGCGGGCTTACGGACGACGAGCATTGGGTAGCTTGCCGTCTGGCCGTAAGGTAATCGTTTGGACCGAGCGGGAGTCTTTTATCCTTCCCTGCACGCATCAAAGCGATGTCAGCAAAATGGGTTGACTTCCGAAAAGGAAACCCGGTGTCCTGGATCGTTAGACAATGAAGGATCATAGGTATTGTTTTAGTCAGTTTCAGTCCAATTCTGACACGCCCTTCCGCTCTGTTCTAAACCAGGAGAAATTATTGGATGATTTTCCACCTTAGAAAAAAAAAATGCCAGTAATATAGTCTGTCTAAAAATTCAAACGACTTGGGTAATTATTAAGGTAAAATGAAATTTGATGTAGTCAACACTGGCTCAATAATTAAGGTGGATTAAGAGATCTTTATCATTGTTTACTAATAGAAGAATCTTATGAAAAGTGTCAATATGAGTATTTTTTTAATGATCAAATATTATACAATATTCCCAAGACTTTTTAGACAGACTATAAAATAGTTCACTTCGTACTTAACTAAGTGAGTGTAAACCTGTGTGGTGTCCGCAGGACTCGTTCGCGTCGTGCGTGGAGTACTTCGGCGAGGCGCCGCGCGGCTGCGACGCCAACGCTTTCTTCTCGCTGCTCGTCAGGTTCACGAGGGCGTTCAAGGTAACAACACACTTTATATTCACAATCGAAGGCTCGGCGCAAACGGGCCTCCGACCACAGCCACTGGTGACAGCGTAGTACAACGGGCTGTATTGCGCAACTCCACGACCAAAGCGCGTATTTTGCGTACAAAACTGGTGACAGCGACTCAACTCACACTTTTTCATATATTTTGTAAAAGTGCCGTCACGGATCTTGAGCGCTGGCTTCAAGTTGCGCAGAAGTCAAATATTCGGTCTCTTTAGTGGTGCGAAGTGAGACGCGGGGCGGGGAGTGTCAGTGATTGGCTCGCTGCGCCATGGCGTCATAGACGTCACTCCTGATTCGTTCCCTGCGTTGCTGAATGTATCTATCAACGAAGACGATCGGCTCGCCAATGTATGGAATGCGCAAAGCGATCCCCACTCTGACGCCGAGCGCTCAAGATCCGTTTCGGCAATTGTATAGACGCGCCGGTCATCCCTTGCCAGACATTTGGTGTGTTAGTAACTGGTAACCCTTTGCCAGATAACCTTAAACTTCAATGTAATTTACTTACGTTATACTATAAAAGCTGATTTTTAGGGTTCCGAACCCTAAGGGTAAAACGGAACCCTATCACTAAGACTTCGCTGTCCATCCATCTGTCACCAGGTTGTATATCATGAAACTCGATAGCTAGACTGTTGAAATTTTCACAGATGATTTATTTTTGTTGCTGCTATAACATCAAATACTAAAAAAAAAAAAAAACAATAAAATAAATACTTAAGTGGGGCTCCCCTACAACAAACGAGTTGCACGCACTTGCCCAGTTTTTGTAACTATATGTTTCTTCTGTAATTGTAAAATATTGTTTCTCTAGCAGCCCAAAGGTTTTCATAGCTCTAACCCTTATTTTCTGTTCTGTAGTTCTAACACTGAGCCAAACTGCTGCTGCTTAGCTTGGGACTAGACGGCGTTTGTCTGATAGTTGTACAATATATTATATTAAACTTATTTAATAAGAGTGAGAGAGTGAGTTAGATCTTCCAGGCACAGTATGCACTTTCCTCGACTCATTCACTCATTGTAGGTTAAGTTTTTGTGTGCAGTAAATAATTGAGAACCGACTTACATTTACAGCAAGCGGACGGCGAAAACGAGCAACGTCGGAGGCTGGAGCAAGCGGCGCAACACGCCGAACACGTCGACCCCAACAAGGCCAAGATCATGCAGAAGAAACAACAGGTACGTCGTCTGTACGCAATGCAGGGGGGGGGGCACGAGGGGGGAGGCATAGAGGGGTTAAGCGCTGTTTACAAATGTGGGGGATTATTAAAAAAAAATACTTGTTAGCTAACTTATAATCAAGTTGAAGATAACCTTATATATTGATAATTTGAATGGATCATCAGTTATCTATTTCTATAGGTGCTTTTATTACTATAGGTATTTTTGTTTGTAACGAATAAACTCAAAAACTTAAAAAAAAAAAAAAAGTTTTAATTGTATAATTTTGGCATATAAGGAGGTAAACCAGGTGTTTTGCCTACTGAAATGCTTATAAAATTTATTGCAATGAGAATTGTTTAACCGATCCAAAGAAAGTTTACACGATTTCTGCAATAAGAATTCAGATTTTCAGTTCCTATAAATTAAACTCTTATTTTGTAAATATATCTAATTATTATAAGAATCATTAAAAATCTTCCAATCCTCACCAGGCTCGCGTGGTAGATTACCATTACCTCTCTTAAAGAGGAGGTTAGAGTTCCAACAGTAGGAACATTATAAGATTGATTATACTATGATATTAACAGTCAACTCAATAATTAAACTAAACAGCGCTTGACTCCTAAAAACTCGATGTTGCATTAATTGTTAGATTCGCTTCGATGGCTCTACATAACGCTTCCAGGTGAATGGTCAGTAATTTGTTGTAGAGTCTTAAGCCAAATACATTTTGATTAGTGCAATTTAAAACAGGCAACTTTGCTTCAAAAACATTTATAAAGAAAAAAAAACAACTAAAAAGCAACCTTATATCAATTCTGATAAAGATCATTGTACTTTATGCAATCAGGGGTAAAATAACTATGAAAATACTGTAGAGATACATGATCCTCTTGCGTATGCGTATGCGCATTATACGCGTCTCATTGACGGACACGATGGCCGAAATGACAACCTAACGAGCTCGTTTAGGAAGAAGATTGTAAGCGACAGTTTTCGTTTTTCGCGGAAAGGGTTTTTGTTCACTAATAAAAATAAAAAATGTTGAATAAAAATTAATTTATGGTCATTACATAATACTTTTTAATTAAGAAAGGAAAATCGAGTTAACCTTTCAATTGTGATAATTACAGACACAATTGAAAGACAATAGGTGCGCGAACGCCGGCGTTCGCTTGGGGTTTAATGAATTAAGAGTATACATGTAGATGGATAGAGAAAGAGAGAGGTCAAAGAATAGAAAGATAGTGTGAGAAGTGATATAAAAGAAAAGGGAGTTAGTGATAGCGTGACGGTTGACGGGACAGAATGGACGAAATAAACGTGTTGCGCCAATCCCAAATATCACGGGAAAAGAGCAGGCAGATGATGGATTAGGAAAGAAAAATCCTCTACCTACAAAAAGCGCAGTTTTGCTTACGATTTTCTTTCTTAAAGGGCTCAAAAGATTAAATAATAAATATTATTGTTATTGTCCAATATTGTTCCTAAAATAAGTGAAAGTAATAAAACGACAACTTTTATAGTGATAAAATGACTCATTTCCTATTTACAATCAGCTTGTGCTTCCAGAGCCACTTCTCTATTCCACATCCGGCTCGAATGACCAGAATGTAAAATAAAATAGAGTAATGGACTGTAAGAATTAAACTAGTAATTAATTTATTTATTTATTTATGGTTTTACTTTAACAAAAAACGGCTATTCGCCAATTACATTAGTTAAAGACAATTAGTTAAAGACAATATACAAAAAATTCACACACTCATCTCACAAAACTCCAGACACACTGACATGATCGTCTTCCATTCGTCCGCGAACACATCACAGTCAGGGTGCGTGTCCAAAAGAGTGTTGAGCGCAGAAAGAGTGCGAGGGACAGGAGACTGGGCTCGCGCAACAGAAATGAATCATGTTCAAAAATTACAAACAATTAGCCATCACATATTTTAACTTGTTACTTATTATTGAATACGCTGAAAAGAATCAAGTAATTGCAATAATCAAAGTGTTTGAGGCTTACAGATGTGCATTCTGTCTCCAATAGCCGTTACTCGACTGTTTCTACATAATGTACTCATATTTTCCACTAATTTTGTTTTTTTTTTTACTTTTTTGTGCTTTCTTAATCACCTTTGTTTGGCGATTTCGCTTCCTGTGTTAATAAATGTAAATAACTTTGTATTAGAATAGCGTCATTGTCAATAACCAATTTAACAATTCATGGTTATTTTATAATATTATAAATTTGGGCACAATAAATCATCATTATAAAATTATTATATTATTATTATAAATAAATAAAATAATAATAATGGCTATTTGATAATAATGATTTATTGTGCTCGATTTTTTTGTTACCGAACTGTGGCGCGACTCAAAAAGGGATTTAAGTTTTACTTTTTGTTAATTTAGCTTGTTTCAAAAGGTGATCAAGAAAGCGAGTTTGTTTTGATTTCACTTACAATCTGTTACTTTAAGATGTGAGTGAGTATGTGCATTGATATGTTATTCGAGGTGACAGGTAGACCACATTATACATTGAAACACATGATATAACATGCTATTTAGTGGTGGTGGTGCATTATATTTTACGGTTCTTGTGGCAACACTGGTAGAAATAATCAGATTCTACCAAAAAACTACTACCATAGAAGGCAATTCACATTTTAGAAAAATAAAAGTACATTTTTCTACTAAACAGAGTTCTCAATTTAAAGTCAAACACAGCAACAATTTTCGTTTCAGTTTCTATCAATGTTGCCACATAAACCAACAGAAAAAAAAACTACCAAAAACAATATCGTAGTAGGTGATGGTAACACCGTAAACTTTCTCACAGAGGTTTAACTACGCCGCGGTCAGCGCAGGCCTATTGCAGCAACACTTGTCACAGTTGAGGCACAGTCTTGAGCCCGTATAGGCCTCCCGGGGCCCAGGCTAAAGGCCTAACTTATAGGAGTAAGTCCAGTTCACACTGACGGGGAACACTTGAGTGTGCGTGTGTACTAACCACAGTGGGCGGGGTTGGTTGGCGTGTAATCGATGTAGATGGCTACTGAAATGATTTATGATTATTTTTAGGTAAATAATATTTATCTAAAAATAATTAGGACAAATAAAACGGAAATTTAATGCTCGCAAGTTATTATAAAAGTTTGTTAAGAATAAACTCAGAAATTAAAGGATTGATATAAAAAAAGTCCTTCCCCAGTAAAGTACTCCCTAGTTTATCATTGAGTGACACAAGCATATATTATCACGCGGGCGACGCCGCTGGCAGAAGGTAGTATTTAATTAAATGTGTGAAACAGCACTAAAAAACACCGTGAAATTAATTTTGTAGACGTGAACGCACCTAAAAACGCACTTCACAAGGCTGTTACAAAGACAAATACGAAAACTGTCTGCAAATTATTTTTTTAGACTTAATAACACTAGTAGGTCTTCTTTACTTCTTTCACCAAGCACCACCTACTGGATACATTGAAAAATATTTACTGAGCATAAAATTAAAAACGCGGAAAGACCGCGTCTGTCTCTTTATCCCGTAACTTTCCCCAGACTATTATTTTGATGCAGTTTTCATTAATAGAAATAGCAATATCAATTCGGTTTTCACTAATACAAAGAGCAATAAATGAGGAAGGTTTATGTCTATAATTTGCGCCCTTGCGAATTAAGGACGAGTCACTTATTGATACGTGAAGCCTCGGATACAATAAGGAACAATATGTCCCCCTAACATGACGTGCAACGCTGTCAAATTGTCCAACCTGCGTCACGAGAATAATAATAATATTAGAATAGAATAAACTTTATTGTATACTTCAAACAAAACTTTTTACCCAACTTAAATCTGTGGGTACTACAATGGGGGTGTTGGACTATTATTAATATTCAACTTTCATGCAACACCATCTAGTTACAAACTAAGCAGGTTTGTGATTTGAGTACTAATCAACTGATAAACACACTGATATATTTCTAAATACATACTATTTATAGATAAATTGCACCCAGACACTGGACAAATGATCAGGCTCATCATACCACACAAACATTTGTCTTGGGTGGGAATCGAATCTACAACTTCCGGCATAGCAATCAGGGCCACTAATTTTGAGGGACAAGTCCAACTTGCGCCCCCAATATTAGTGGCACCGGGCAAAGTTGCAGTGGCACCGGGCAAAGTTGCAGTGGCCATGGGCAAAGTTGCAGTATCACTGGGGAAAGTTGTAGTGTCAAATAGTAAGTTTTGCGCGTCATGTCATAGGACAGTTTGTCCTCTAAAGTATTTCCAAAACAGGTCACAAAAATTCTAATCAAAAGCCTCTACATTTATTACACACCACTGGGCCAAAGAGTGACTAATGACCATGAGAAAGATGCAGCATGTTTTTGGGGCAGGTCCGGACTGGTTGATAATCCACACGCCTAGCATGCACACGATCATAGTAACCCTCACCACGATAGGGTTAGGTCCTATAGTTCTAGATTTTTGGGGTAGCGGTGTGCCTATGCACGGGTGTGGAATACTCTTGTTTCGCTGTGTAAGTGTTTGTGGTCAAATGAAATGTGCTTGCGTTGTCTTTTTTTATTACCGTTAGGTAGGCTCGGGCTTGACCGCTATCTCACCTGATGGTAAACAACGATGGAGCACAAGAGTGCTCCATCGTTGTTTAGGCAAGAGCCTAAAAGTAACTTATTCACGCTTGATTTGAAGACTTCAACCAAACCATTTCGGAAGGTTTTTATAATGTGATGGAACCTTTTGCAATACATTAATACAGTATTGAAGATAGTAAAGCTGCTGAGACTACTTATTTCAATTTAAAAATACAATTTTATTGTTGCCCCACAGTGGGAATTTCTTCTGTATCGTGGCTGTGTTCATAAACATGTAAACGTACATACAAGGCACCCAAACCTGGGTACGGCGTGCACTGTTCCCGAGCGCCTCAAGGAGTTGTCAGCAACCGCAGGGGCCCAACTGGGCCGAAGCCTACTGGGCCAGGGTTAGTTTCGAAAGATAGCTCAGCTCCGGTAAGAAAAGCAACAAAGGAACAGGAGTGGGATGTTAGGCAGTAAAAGTCTGACAGTATCTCTCCCTACTCCCAAGAGTGGGGGTTGTCATTAGATTATTTTACCATCGAAAAAAAAAAAACCTGGACCTGGGTGAACTATGGCCATATAAATATTTCTTCAGCAGCCACTCTTTCAACCAACGCTCTAATCGCGCCATCACAGTTATTATGTACGATTATAATTATCCTTTGGGAATGGTTAAGAAGACAAATGAAATAATATATAAAAATCTAGACCATTACGTTGGTTAGAATTCAATCACATACAGGGTATACCATGGGTACCACCATGTGTTGGAATTCACATTCATTTGCGTACAGCTAAGGAGTGGAATTCCCTGCCAGAGTCTGTGTTTCATCAAAGCTACAACTTGGAGGTCTTTCAATCAAGAGTGAATAGGTTATATAAAGGCAAGCGTGCTCCAACATCGGCTATGTCATCGCTTGCGAGATAGTGGTCAAACGCAAGCCTATCAAGAAAAAGAAAAATAATATTGCAACGAATTATTTTGGTCAATCGTTTTAAGGTTGCACGTACGCGCTAGGGTATACCTGATAGGCTTACCTGTAAAACTCAACTGTACTGGCAAACCTGTCTCTAGCATGTATGGTTACCTTTAGCAATGTTTTTGAGAATCGTTGATGTTTTGTTTGACCCCAAAACTTGAAGAACAAGAGTAAACCTTTATAGAAGTGTGATCTTGGATTTGGAAATTATTGTATCTTAATATTATTTGAAGGGTAGAAAGGTATTAACTCACCGCACAATACACTCTTAACATACGTCATCTCAATGCATGCTACCATTTTGTTATTAATTTATGTGAGAACACCAGCCAAGGGATTATAGTCAGTATTTATAGGTACAGTAAGATGTGTTTGTGATATGGTGCATGGAATGGGCGTAATTTTAAGATTCCTACTAGACTTTATATTATTCTAGTTCTTTTTAAAGCAAAAACGTGGATTCGAAGCACAAACGACAAATGTCTGCCTTATATTTTTGTTATTGTAAAGTACTTTTTTGTATTTCTGACCTGATCATGGACTAGTAATAGGATCTTAAGACCTAAAGGTCACCATAGGCTCTCGCTTGCGGACAGCGAGCAACGTGTAGCTCTCCGTCCATAGGAGAAGGCGGGGTCCATGTTCGCTCGTTTCGCTCGCTCACTAGATCCGACTATCCCTTTCTAACGTATCCTTTCCAAGTCGGGATGCTCAAAGTCCCTTAATAATTGGAAAAAGTTGTATACATTAAGTATTTTTAGTGAAGAGTAATATGTTTGATGAGCCACAGAAATAACTACATTAATGATATTATGGCCAAACCATACGTTAACGTTTAAGCGATCTGACCAGTTTCAGTTGGCCATATCATGAAATGACCAATTCTTAGTTCTGGCCACGCCATATACTAGACAAAGAAAGATGTGTTTACCACGCCACGGTCACGACTACATGACAGATTAGGATAGAATTCGTAGTTTGGCGCCGAGAACACGTTTTTGCTTTTTTAACGGTTCGGTCGAAAGGTTAAATAAAATTGATCTGACCGTCGAAAACTCAACCTTGATTGGAATAAATTGATTTGACTTTGACTTTCTGTCTCTCTGTTACAACGGCACCATGCAATATGGGTAAAGAACAAGGTACGATAAAATATACTCAATGTGAGGACAGAAGTGATTTTTATTTTTAAACTTTGTTCAAGTTGTTTTTTTGTTTTATTAAGTTCTCATGCATATTCATAGTTTGTATTTTGCATAAATGCGTGTCAAACCAAAGGTGAATTGTTTGGAAGAGTTACGGCTGCCTTAGAACTCAAAGAGTAACAGAAGAAAATAAAAAATACACTCCCTCGCTTTACACAGAGCGGGACGCTGATTTTCCACACAAAAAATAGGTTTACAACCATTTTTTTTGGCGTTGCGTACAAACTACCTACAGACCATTGGACTCGCTCAGCTAACGTTTTCTTAAAGAAATTAATTTCGTACATGCGTAAATTAATACAAGTTCAAAAAAAAGGTACTTTATTTTTTAATTTTATCTTTATATATCGATAGTATTTCATGTACCGGATCGACCCTCCACGGGATAAAAACGATCAAAATTTAGTGGTGTATAACAGTCCAAAATCGCCTTTTGGACAGTTAACCGGACGAAACACCACACTTTTCTGGTCGGAGATTCCTTACCTTTGACAAACGTAATGCCAATTTCGAACCGTGTACTAGCTTCTGACGTTTTATAAGTGCCCATGTAGCCTATGCCTATGTGAAATAAAATCTTTTGACTTTGACTTGACTTTTTGACTTTTGGTAATGGTAGCCTGTCAAGATATAGACACAAAATATGAAGCGGTTTTTTTCTACAAGAAATTAATCTACGCATGTTTATTAATGGCGGTAGTGCTTTCTTTCTACCAATATCCTTTTGTTTGACACGCACTAAACATATCAAATTGATTGGAAAACTATATTTCGTCTGGCAACTCAAGCGAGTTCGATGACCTTTTAAAAATTGAGTGTAAATATGTGTTTTTCTTAACGCTGCACTTGCATGGACTTATCAGGGAATGTGTTTACTTACTAAGCTAATTAATAAGCTATTCTTATATAATTATTTATTTGAAAGCCTAATTTTATAGTTATAATAATTATTTTGTGCTACAAACTTATTTGCTCCTAGAATAGACAAAATGCATTTTTCTTATTCCTTAATTTTTTAATGTATCCTAGGTTCTGATTAAAATCTTTTCAAGTAGATAGAAAAGCAATAAGCTGTAAAATGAACCTTATTACATTAGCATTAAACTTTATTTCCTTTGGCTTGATCCTTTAAAAAAAAAACTTTTAAATTAGAGCAGCTCTAAGCATGTTTTATTGACAGATATTTTTACTGTAGCAATCATTACAATCCCAGTATTTATTTACCTAAAAATGAAAAACAACATAATATTAATAGTATTTTTAATCACTTTCAACAGGAGGCTGTAATCAACGAATTAAAAACGAAATCTCAGGCCGTCGGCGAAAAGAAGCTGCTTCACCAAGACGAGGTGTACAATGGGGCGCTGGAGGACATCTTGCATGGCTTGCGGAGCGAGCCCTACCGGCGCGCTGACGCCGTGCGACGCTCCCACCGCCGCCGCATCAACTCCCACCGTCTCTCCAAGGGACTCGAGGAACTCGACGTATGATACGAACTCGACTCCAGTCACGAACTGGAATCCCCCGTACAAAATGCCGTCAACTCCATCAACGCCAGATGCAAACGCCGCAAAGACCTAGACATGGTCCACAAACAGACGATAGCCATCTACAACATCGAAGACAACATCACAGAGTTTCCAGAGACCAGAAAGAAGTCTACGTACAGAGTGGCGCCTGCGCCGATAGACTGCGAGATCGAAGAACGCTGCGAGCTCATCAAGTCTACTTACGAAGTTATCTCGAAGTACACGCGAGCCATGTTCGACAAACAAAACGAAACCGTCGTATAAACGATGTGCCTATTTTATATTGCGCGAATATTGCACTCATTAAAACGTTTTTTAAATATATTCAATGTTATTGGCTTGTAGTGTAATTGGCCTAAAAGGTGCGGAGTTATAAACGTCCAAAAGCAGACAATTCGAATTTCGAAGCCGTTGAAAGTGTTGCCATTTATGAATAATTACCCCGAGAATTGGGTGCGATGTATGTAAGAGTATACTAACTTTGATACGCCTACAATTCATTCCATTCCACACGCGACAGCGATAACCAGTATTTTGCTACGATAACATTTACACGAGTTTTTTATTTTCCATACGGAAGCTTAGCTTTTAGTATCGTTTACATGCCCATAGTTGGACTTTTAGACTAATGAAAAAAAAACCTTTTCAAAAGAAGTGAAATATGAATCTCAAGCACAAATAAGTTGAATAATAGACCAAAAACACCAGAATTTCAAAGTAAAATAGTTGAAACAGCTATGGGTAGTTAGTCCCGCTAGATCAAAAATGGCCTTTAAATAAAATAGACGCACAGATTTTGTATCGCGATTTTTTCGATATAATTATAGATTAGATACTAATAACAGTGTCCTTATATATGTACACGTATACATGATTACGAACCAATAAACGATTTATTGTAATATTTAATATTATAGTATGGAACCTAAGCATTTATAATATAGCATTTTGTACCTACTTGTGATACATCAGATTTTTTTACTGCACGGTCCGACTTGTATCGGCTGCCTAGTTTTATTAAATTACATTTTTATAAATCCTACTATACCCATAACAGTATATTGCCATTTTTAATGTGTACCTAAAAGGAAATTGGACTTTACCCTCTTGATGTTAGAGTTCAAATTCCTACCATGTGGCGGTTCGGTTTCGCTGTAACAAATTCGTCTGTAAGTCGGTAGATGTCGTATCAATGTACCTATTTCTATAATATCGCCACATACGATCGTCGTTATGTATCCTGATATTAGTCCTAACATGACACTATAACTGTAATTAATTATTTATACGATTCTATTCCATGTAGGTTTAAGTTTTGTATGCAAACTATCATCCTTAATAAAATAGTTATATTATCATTTTCTGATCTGGTTACAATTGGATTGATTTTCCCAATATGTTAATTTTGTTATTGTAAATATTATAGTTTTTTCTCTACCTGTGAAAGTTCCAATTTCAGAATTCTATTCACATAAAATAGAAGAATGTAAATATTGTATTTTTTATAATATTATGTATTACTCAAGTCACTTGAGAATGCAAGTGGGCAATATAATTTTTAGGGTACCTATATATTTAATATGTTGCCTGAAATCGGTACTTTTACATTGTAATTTCGAATAAATAAGTTTAATAATTTAATTGATCCAGTGAATGTTTAATATATTGATGCTTAAGCACTTATAGCGCGTAACAAATTAAAATTATACAACGCATATTTAATTGTACGTACATGATTATAATTTACTTTGGTATTTTGAAATTATTGATCTAAAAACGAGATCTTTATTCACCGGTAGGTATAGTATGATTTGAAATAATTTAATTAGTTACACACTCGGGCTTACGATAATGAATAGAGGTGCTTATCCGCACATTAGCTTTTAATTCGTTTCGCTAAGTCATGACATAATGATTGAAATTCGATTGAATTGTATAAAATATACAGGGTTATGTTTGATAACAAGTTTACATGCACAAATGTGGCCGCAGTCCATTTTTACAGGCATTTCGTAAACAAATTGATTTGAGGGTAACTGAAAAAGAATATAAGGGCTTCAATCCACATATAATTTTGATATGTCGGATAGGAAGACACATAATTGAAGATCAAATATTTTGATTCAAAGATCATAATAAGCTTATCTTCTTCAAAATAAGCAAGCTTTGCTTGTAATGAACACTTTTTCATTTACTCCCAAATAAATGCAAGTCCACATAATCGCGAAAATCGCACAAAATAATATTCTAACAAGATGACCGTAAAAGTGGACTATGCGGACTTTTTATTAATATGTTATGTATTATTGTCGATACGATTTCTCAAGTTATAAATTTTTAATATTATTGATTCCCGAATACAGATGATAATGTTTTAAAATAGGTAAATTTGCCCACCATTTTACCCCACCATAGTGGTAAAATAATCCATAGATCGCTTAAGTGTTGCCAGGAAATAAATTCTTTTATTATTATGTTCTCTCTTTAGGATATGGATTTAATGTTAATTTATTGTAGTTTGGTCTTTATTTTGGATTTAATAATTTCTTGGCAGTAGTTTGGCGATTTTGGTGTAATCTTTGTACTTTATACTATTTGTATTGCTCTACATATATTAAGCTATATTTATTCATAGTATTTCTGAGTAATTTAATGTAATATAAAGAGTGCCTATTCAAGATATAACTATGCTGTCCCTTGTAGGATAATTATGTATTTTTAAATACTATTTTATTCATCTATAGTAATATTATTTTAGCTAGAGTGTCTTGCACATGATTTTTAATGTTCCAAGTGGTATAATCATAATACTAGTAAAATAATATAATTTATATATACACAACTTAGAGTCAAATATTTCTTATAATAAGTCTTACAGTCGCCTTAATTTGTTCCATGACCATTTTCTCATAAATGTAATATGTATATAATTTATACTTTCATGTGTATTCGGGAACTATTTAAGTTTTAGTAGAAATTTATAAAAACGTTTTGTGTATAGTTAACACATGTTTGTATTCGATTTCTGATTTTTGTTAGTATCGCATGTACGCTAGCACTAGTAACAGTATTCGGATGCAATAAATAAAACATACATTTAATTAACAGTGATTTTATTTAACTTTGAAAATAAAAATTATTCGTGTCATTTTATTAGCACCTTAAATCTATCTTTTTGATGGGAATAACACTCTGTGTGACATCGACTCCTTTACGTATTTATGATATCAAGTTAGCGGATTGGTTAGCACATAACTTGAGTGTAGCCGTACCCCACCTGAATTTTTAACTCTTTAGGGTTAGAGCAGACAGAGAGGAACAATTCTCGCGCGGTCTCGGGCATTTTGTGACGGATGGCGTAAGTCGAAGATACGCTTCCCGAGGATGCGCGAGCATTTTTTGTCAGGTTCAAGCTTATACGCACTTTATTTCAATAAATTTAAAGTTGATTTTGGAGTGCCTTGATGAAATCCTTTCCGCTGCGCTCCTTTCTGTCTGCGCTGACCTTTAACCGCCAGCGTCGGATTAATCCGACGAGTGCTTACGTTTCCTATTCGCCAGGGTCGTGTGCGAATTGGCACTCCATCTAGTTCTTCAATCCCCATAGGAGGAAGAGAAGAGCTGATGAGATGGGAGTATTTGGTCATGAATGTGCGTCTCTGGCCGAATAGACGCGAGAGTGGCGAATATATTTGACGTCGGCGGTTAATAAGTCAAGCAAAATACTTGACATGTTGTAGCGAAAACATAAAGACTACTTAACAGAAATAGGAACATTACCAATTGATACATATTAATTTAAAAAAAAAAAGCGAAGCATGAATTGATTAGTGCAACAATATATTACTTTATTAATTGGACAAACAGGAACCAATCCACAGATATGCCAAAATCGAGATAAGGACACAAAAATGAACCTTCTATCGACCCTGTAAAGATCAAAATGATCTGACAATGTCAATGAACAGATGTCAGATCATTTTGATCTTTACTTGGTTGATAGAAGGCTCATTTTTGAAACATTCTGCATCCTAGTATTTGTGTGGATTGGTTCTTGTTTGCTTGTGCCAATTTGTATGCTCACAGGAGTCATGAACGCTATGCAATCAAATTATATAACTTCATTATGATACAAGTCAACATTGTGCAGACTATACTTAAACATAAAGATCTACCTTTCCTTTCGTTGTTGTACATAACATTAGATGTGATCAATCAAGACTACAAACTAATTAAGCATAACACATTATAACTAGGTATACTTTGTCCTACGCATTGTCAAAAAGATAAGTTTTATTTTCTATTCCGCCTCATAAATCTTATATCTAGTAGACCATAGTAAATTATAATATAAAAAGTATTGGTCTAATAAGGTCTTATATAAAAATACAACTAAAACAATTTGATCTTAGGTCTTTGGTCCTAAATGTACAGCACATAGAATTTCAAGTCGCGAGAGAGCGAGAGGGTCCCGCATTGATGCCATTTTATTTTATGAGGCCGCATTTGCATCTGCAAGTAACTCGCATACAAGTTGCACGTGGAGTGCAGCACCTGTATCCACCTCCTACAGAAGGCGCCAGATAACCGTAAAATAAAGTACATTTATTCCTAATATCTCTGCATAGGAACCCGAAAAACAAATAATAAATTGCTTTATTTTTTATTTTTATGACCTTGTCACTTGGACCTTTAAGTCAATCAATAAATTGCTTTTCATTGCTAGATCATTTAAAGGATCACGATACATGTCGATTCAAGACAGTTTCATGACTTTTTTTTCGTTTTTGAAATTAAGAATGTCAACAAATGTAGGTCGGTCAATGACCGTTATTCCACGATTATCTGCCACAGTCCAGACCACATTATGGCTCATTACGGCCAGCAACAACATAATTATTCTTTATGAGCTGGTTGTAGCTGTAAACTTGGCCTATCAATTTTAAATGGCGGGAATGCGACATATACAATTACCTTCACGGATCTTGAGCGCTCGGCGTCAGAGTGGAGATCGCTTTGCGCATTCCATACATTGGCGAGCCAATCGTCGTCGTTGTTAGATACATGCTGCAAGCGCAGGTCAGGGAATCATGAGTGACGTCTATGTCGCGACGGCGTGGCGAGCCCACTGACACTCCCCGCCCCCGCGTCTCACTTCGCACCACTAAAGAGACCGAATATTTGACTTCTGCGCAACTTAAAGCCAACGCTCAAGATCCGTGCAGGCAATTGTAACATTGACCGCAAGACATTGCTTTTACACGGCCATCCCTCGCGCATCGCTACACAAGCGGAATAACAATAATCTTTTTGAGATCACCCAACAATATCGGGACGGACTCATGATGATACACTCAGTCGTGCAGGTGGCGCCTAAAATATTCTAAACTGGAATATTAGCCTTATGACCACTCACACACAGTGATTAATGTTATAATAAGTCATAGCTCAATTAAAATAATAAAAAATAACTTGCAGCACAGCCACCTGTTTAGTATAGGAGGCAGAAAAAATATATTTATGTCAATAGTATTAATATAATTAAAGAAATCACAAGTTACTAAGATTTTAGTAATATTATAACTTCAATTAATAAATGAGCAATCAATGATGTAATATAAAAAGAGCTACAATGGTATTTAAGAAGTGTCCAATCAGAAGAAAAGTCAGGTCACATTTTTATTTCTTGTCTATGGTTAATTTTCTATACTCTATTATTAATTGATGAATGCAATCTATTTAGATGACTAAGCTCAAATAACCCAAATTTTGCTATGGTCTAGAAACCCTATAAGCATTAAATATGCGGCAGTCAAAATAATAAAAAAGTACTTTAAACATCATCACATAAATCACAAGAAATACATTTTAAAATCAAGTATCAATCAAAAGTGACATTGAATTTTCCGTTGGCAATACTTTTGATTTTTTCCACAATAGTTCCAACTTCAGCCATTGCTCCGATACCGGTGTCACCACACATAAGTTTCTTACTAATCGGTGGTATTTCTGTGTGGCCCCAGCTTTTGAGTGTGGCTACCTGCTGTGATGTGATGGGGTGCTCCCACATCCTTGTGTTCATTGCAGGACAGAAGATTAGCGGTTTTGAAGTGTCCCACGCTCTAGTTGTACAGGTTAGCAGGTTGTCACATATGCCCTGGAATTTTACAGAATAATTTATTATTATTACTTAATGTATTGGATTGATTAAAACATTAGGTAAATCCAATTGGTCATTGTGATTGGTTCAATTTTTATTAGTAACTGTTTTGCAATATATTTAATTCAATAAACTCCAAGTAGATGCTGGCATTCACTCTGTTATTGTCTTTCTATTTTGTCTCTAATTGACGGTGTTTGAAAGGTTAATGGCAATAAAAAAAATTACAACATAGTGTTTTTGCTTGTTGAAAATATTGATTTTGTAACTTACTAATAACCCATTGTTTTTAGCACCCAATTACAAGATCCATGCTCCACTTACCTGTGACATTTTCGCCAGCGTGTTGGCGTCTAAAGGAGCTATCACCATGATGTCAGCCATCTTTCCGAGCTCTATGTGCAGCACAGGATCCCCCCTTTGCTTCCAAGCTTGCCACTCCAAACTGTCGTCGTAAATCTTCACATCTGCCGGCAGTTCTGACATTTTGAAGAAATGCTTCGCATGCTCCGTGACTATGAGGTGCACCTACAAATAAAACGATCATTGTAAACAACTTTATTTTAAGTCTTATAATAAATCTAAATTCACTATGTAAACATAACCTCGAACACATAAGTTAATTCATCCTCGGGTATTTCTAATAGAGATTTAATTAGAATCGGTATTTTTAAGGCAGCTACGCTACCTGTCGCTGCAATCAACAGTTTGCAAGATCGTTTATCCATTTTAAGTAAATTGTTTAAATATTAATTAAAAATCTAAATATTTACAGTACAAAAGTGACATTAGATGACATGAACGATTGGATATTTGTGCAGTTCGTTCAGAAACAATAAAAATAGTTTCTTGCTTTAATATTTCATTCTTTGTTTTTCTTTATAACAATAAGTTTCTAAGAATGCTCAATTATTATTTATATGATTCGAATTAGGTCAGTTGATTCGTTGTTCAGTTAAAACATCATTTTACCGAAAAAGAAGGGTAATTTAATTTTAATTCCTGGCAGCACTAACCTGAAACGTCATTTTATTATCAACAAAATAACCACAATAAAATTACGTCAGTCGATTATTACACGCGCAGGTGGTGGGTGTATTAATTAGTGCGCGAAAACGGTTTTTATTTACGTTAACGAAAATAATGTCCGTGTGTAACTTAACTTGTTGAAAGTTTTAACGTGTGTGTGTTTACTTGTGATTTGATAAAGTATAAAGAGAAATATGTGAGTGTTGTGTTGATTGAAATTTATTTGTTTACAATGGATGGCAAAGTGAAGTATTACGAAGGTTGTGGACAGGAAGGGCCGATTCGTTGTATATTTTTGTGTGAATTCCATCCAACCGCTGGGCCGAAGATAACATGCCAAGTGCCAGAAAATTATATATCAAAAGATATTTTTGATACAGTCAGTCATTATATCATACCAAAAGTACAACTTCAGAGATGCACTTTGACAGTGTAAGTATTTTTGCGGGTAGTTGCAAAATTATGACATAAAAGTGTATCACAATGTTTTGTAAACATATCATTGGCCCTTATACTTTCGATTTCACTTCTATATTATTATTATTATATATTCTTTATTGTACACCACATATACAAAAAAATACATTACAAATATTATTAAAAATAAGTGTACAATGGGCGGTCTGATCGCACAGGGCAATATTTTTGTAATGAGAGGAACACTGAGATTTAGCAGCTTATTTTCTTGTGCTTAATACACCTAGCGTTGACATACGAGTAACTCGGTATTTTACTGGCCGTACTAAAGCCGTATTCAATTGTTTTCAAGCGCAACTGATTTTCCATACGTATTATTTATTTACTTGCGCTGCTCTTATTTAAAAATATCTTGTATACCTACTATAGATAACCTATACCTATCGATACAACAATGAAACGATAAAATTTAAAATAGTTAACCTGTTTGTTATTTTCATTATTTGTCCTCATTTGTTTTTTTTTACAAATATATTTTTTTTTTTTTCGGTCCAGTATTAATGTTCTGTCGGTCGGTCACGTAGGTACTTACATAATATATTATAAAATATTAACATTTGTTTCTAACGATGACGACCCCTTTTAATTATCTAACAAATTACCTAAGTAATAATTATAATAAAGTATTTGCTTTATAACAGTCGCTTCTGCTAGCTACTTCGCCCACTTGAAAGTGGATTTCTATATAAAAACATTGGGATGTATTTTGGAAATTCCAATTGTGCTCACCTACGTCAAAAGAAAGCCTTGTATAAAATTTCACACTCGTATTCCCAGTAGTTTCAGCTGTTCATTGATATGTCAGTTAATCATTTTCACTTTTTTTATTTTATGAACAAACAGAATAAAAAATTAACCATCCTAATTTCCAAGTCAATATCGTGATTTCGTATGCATAATTGCCTTGATTTCTACCATCGGATAATTTGAAAACGGTACTAATGCTCGCGGTAATAATGGTTATGTACCGTTCCGCTAAGGTCCGCTGGTTTCCGTGCACCTGCTTGCATAGAAGCTTGTACATGAACTAGACGTCTCAAATTCAAGATCATAGTCTTTTTCTTTGACTATACAAAATCACTGATGATAATAATATAATACAAGCTTATATAGTATATGGATACCTCATCTCATACAAAGAAACGTAACCGCCCTAAAAAAAAATATTTAAACTAAGTTTTCTTTCTTAGAAATAAAATCTCGTGACAATAGGAAAGATAATTAATCTATATAAATACACATACTAGCTGTATCCGCGGTTTCACCCGCGTCTTTAATTACTGCTCCACTCCCGTGGGTTGTAGCGTGATGTTTTTACTCCATAAATGGGCAATCCAACAGTTTAAACAGTTTTCAATTTAAAATTAGGTCATTCAATCAAATAACTCTTCAGCTTTATAATATTAGTACTATTTGTTATCTTGATTCTGGTTTTATGTAGCTAAGTGTGTGGTTATCGTAAAAAATATGTCATTTGCTTAATTCAAAATATCCGCGAAGTATCACTTTATATATTACAAGATGACATGATGACATGGCAAACGTAGTTCTGCCGTAGAAATATCACGATTTAAAAAATAGGTAGATGGAGGTTAAAAAATAGCTTACGACCTATTTTCAAACCTACAAAAATAACACAAAAAAAATGCATAACAATAAGTCAATTGTTTCGGAAGACTTCGATAACAAACACTGTAACACGAGATTTTTATTTATTAGACAATTATTATAAAGAATATGTAACGAAATTAACAAAAGTATTGAGTAATGAGTGACCTTTCGAATACCGTAATTAGGGACACAATAGAAAGACAACGAGAGAGCGAACGTTTGCTTGGGGTTTAATGAATTAAATTTAAATAGGTACTTTTGTTAATTTCGTTACCAGACAGGCATCTCCTAATCCTCATCTTGATTTTGATTCTGTGTTCAATTTTTTTTGGCAATACTAAACTTTTATGTTTTCAAAAATTTATCTTTTCATAGTAAAATACTTGAATAGAATAGAAAAAACTTTATTGTACACCAAAATAGTAACAAAACTAATTACTAACTTAGTCTACAAACTTCTTACTAGATTTTTTTTCCCCAGAACCCTCCTCGGGTCGAAGATCCTGGGCTTCCCAGTTCGCATAGACAACAAGAAGTACGCGCGCAACGCATACTATTTCAACCTCTGCTTCGTATGCGATGCCTGGGCCCGAACAGTTCATCTCGAACCTCTCGTCAAGAAGCTTACAGAATACCTGGTCAGTAGAAAATTATACAAGCATATTCCTAGGTCTTAATTACCAAGATATGGGCTTCATAGCTTTTTTTTTTTTTTCATTATATGCACAAAATAATCACCATCGTAGGGGAGCCTCATTTACCAGGCCTATATTTTCTGTTTGGTATTAAAACCAAACCACTTGACTAGTGGACAGACGGAACACTTAGAGGAAGTCTGCATTCAAAAGTGGACGTCTTTCGGTTGAAATGATATAATCACCATGATGAGTGTTAAATTACTAAATCAAACCAGTAATACGAGAAACGACATTATCTTACCATAAGTTAGTCGAGTAATAAGAGTTGAAAAGGTTAATTAAGTTATTAATAAGGATAATAGTGCATTAATGGCCCTCGATGGATGTGGCGCCACGATTCTAACTTACCTACATAAGATTCAATTGACCTCTCACCGACTGAACCTAGAAACTATGATAAAATCTTATTGCTCAACAATACTACGTAAATTGTACTCTGATTTGATTTAGAGGCCAGATTTAAAAGATATAATATGGATATTTGTGCATCCATAATAATATTTTATGTCGCTTGACGGATGTATCCTTTGAGAGCACTCGTTTGGTTTTCACAACAACTTATACCCCTTTTAAGACAATATAAATGTTTATATCCATTATTCATCTGTTTCCTAACACCATTCTCTTTACCATATAACGGAGGAAAGTTAGAATTGGGGACATATTTTGAATAAATTGAAAGCCACAAACAAAGAACTGCTTTCGAAATTAGTTTCTGAAGTTTCCGTTTAGACTCATAAAGAAGTTTGTGTAGAAATTTCGTTTCTAAATCCATTACAAACAAAAAGTTTCATAATCTTGATGATATTAACGTTATAATCTGTTTTTATATAGTTGTCGATGGAGCTGGAGACAGAATGGTTGTCAAAACAGTCCATCTCTGGTGAAGCTAAGGCACTTTGCGGGGTGATGCGGCAGGTGATGCAGGACATCAACAGCCGCAGGATGTGCACACTTACTGGTAAATATTAACACTTTAGTAACGCACTTGGACTTTTGGTTACACTATAATAGCGACAAATCGATCGAAGGTTTTTGTTTTTCACTTTACCTCCACATTAGGAATTTACTCACATAACATGACACCTAGACATCCCACCATCACACCATGACTCCTATTTTTTGTGCATAACGTGCGAGAGTCGAACATGTATCACCCAGCGCAGCAGTCAATCGCTCAACCAAATGTCTATTCCGTGCGAGAATGGAACCCGCAATAAATTCACAGTACTGTAAAAGTTGAGCTACGCTTGCTGAAATCATTCCATGAATGAGTGATCATTAATCCTTCCATATTATAAACCCCGAACTGTCTCAGATAGCAAGATTAATCGCGGATCCTAGCTGGTTAGATAGAAATCGGATCCCAACATTATAGAGAAAATTTGTCATCGGCTTTCGTCTACAAGTGAATCTACAAAATGATTTGAAATTCATGATAATGTGCCTAAAAGTCCTGACACATGTTTATAATTTAAATATTCCCGCATTCAATCTTGGGAGACTGATATCAACCAAAAGTTGCGCCAGAATGTAATCATGGTATCATCATCCGGTGCTACCCACGTCACTCGCATAAATAAACTTCACTCTTACTTTCTATGCTTTCCTGAGACCGTTTATTTTGAACTTTGCTGAATTGGGTGCAAATTCCCGGAGAGTTCTTGTTGACAGATGCTATTTGTGGACTTGGCAAAACACTGCTCGATAATCAAATTAGAATTCGATACATAAAAATAGACATTGTTTTTGTAAGCCAATAGCAGCCATAGTAGTTTCTATTGAAATTGTTATAAACCAAAGAGACTTAAAACAAATACATGATCAAAAAGTTTGCTTTATTTATTTTTATGAAACCTTTCGACTCCTAAATTAATTAAAATTTGATAGAACTTCAATGAAACAGTTAGACTTTAGCAAACTTAATAATTAATGTATTGACCTTAGGTTATTATAGCGTATTTTTCTAGGTTATTTAATTTTACTGGATCGCAGTATCATAAAAACCCATAACAGTGCTTTAGCTGTAAATAATATATCTATACATTAAAGAACCTGTTCTATTTAAAATACAATACACATTGTAAGTAAGTTTTTTCTTGCAAAATTTTCCTCAGCTATGCAAACAGTAATATTAAAGGTATATAAGTCGATACTTGTTTATCATGACTATTTACATATTCATTCATAAAAGAATATATTTCATATTTATGTCATTTTATTTTCTCGAATAATATCTAATAGAAACTCAGCAAAAGTGTGATTTCTTACCATTTTATAATATTAAGTTACTTCATAAAATCTAATTTAACAACCCAATTTTTATTAAAAAAATATGCTCATGTTTTATGCAAAATTAACCGGTTTCGAGATAAAAAAACCCACAAGTGACACATTTTAGATTTTCGGGCTACAAAGACAATGTTGCCATATAAAAATTTACCCCTTATTTAGTGCAAACATGAATTTACAACTTTTTAATATTTTCCTTTAACTATCTATCTTATATTCTGAATATCAATTTGTGCTCAATTATTGATATAATTTATGGATTTCCGCCAAAAATCTATAAGACGGCGATATAAATATGTATTTGCATTAATTACTGCCCACACATCGAACCAATACCTCAAAATAGAAATTTCCATTCATACAACTGAATACATAACATAGTCTAACAAGAAATAAGCGTAGTTCTTAAAGTTGTTGCCATGTGAATAAGCCGAGGCCAGTTTAAAATTTGTTGAGGCATTGCAACCTCGCCCGTATTTGTACTGAAGTAAAAATAATAGCGAGCTTGAAATAAATTGGACAAACAACAATGTGATGTCATAAATATCAGCTTCATACCTATTTTAATCAACTGAATGATAGAAGATGTGAAATTGCTTCTTTAAACAGCCTGATATGAACGAAATAACAATTTTAGTTTTTTCCAAATACACGCTGAATTTACAAAGTAGATAACTTTTCCCGCCAACTTTACTTTGACAGCTGTCAGCTTAACAAAACTTAAATTTTTTACTATAATATTTGATCTTAGATAAAAGTCGAAAACTAAGTTTTTAGCAGAATTTTGTCAGTGGTTGTTTTAATAAATTCGCTTAAATTCTTATTAGTAGATATTGTGATGTGATGTAATGTTTGTTTAGTTTTGTATCTCAAGTGTCTACACAATTGCACGATAATTATGTAGAATCATTCAATCAGGCACGATCTCCGCAAAATTGTGCTTAGAAATTTGATTGTAGTGTTGATTATCTATCTGGAAGAAAGGAAGGAAGCTCGGGCGAGGCGAAAGATGGAAGGACTGGAGAGGGAGGCCTTTGGCCAAGAGTGGGACAGAATAGACTAAAAATAAAATACTACCTTACCGAAGCTTGCTGAGAAGATTGACGATACATTTGCCGCCAAATACTGAAAAAACATTACAATGTGTTACATGCGTATTCAATTGACATTCAAAGTAACTACTTTATACATGATGGCCTAAAAGACTTAGTATCCAAACCAAATAAAAAAAAAAATTAATACGATTTCAATCAAAATCAGAATTTGTATTCTCAGTAGATATTTACCACAGAGTACGTTGTAATTTAAATTATAATATAGATACCTAACATTAACTGATGTAAACAAGGTAAATGCAGTCATATCAGCGTATTGTTTAATAGAATAGGATGTTTGAAACACAAAGTTCGAGTTCCTATCATCAACATTTGTCGTCTTGGATCGTTAACGTAATCACATCAATTAACCTTTTCTAGAACTTGCGTCTCTGTCTAACATATATAACGTTTATTGTATATTCTAATGGAACATCGTTATTGTGTTGCTTACCAAAACACTGGAACTATTGAATTTTGCTATTTGGATAGAGAAACCAAACAATAAAGTTATTTTAAAAATATAGTGAGTCACACTAATGTACACACATACATTCTGCCTGAGTATAGGTATGACATGCAAAATTTAACAAAATGTCATATCAATGAGATTGAGTAAAATATTAAAATTAATAATAAAGAAAATGTTTACAATACTAATAAATTATTAAATAAAAAAGAGTCGAGTTAAAGCACAAATTGGATACCTATTATAATAATAATATTAAAAATATTATAAGTACTGTTGTTGTCCAATCTATTAAATGCCGGTTTCCCCAAGGGGATGGTGCTCACGGCAACATTATTCTTGCTGCACATAAATAACCTTCTTTAGCCCGGGACCAAAGGTTGCCGTATGCATATGACAGTACCGCTGCTGAGATTTACGTGTCCAGTAAAAGAGCTAGTGGTTAACTCCGAGAGGCTATAGTTGAGCGCTTAAATTTGTCTTTGCAGGCGGTCTCTGAATGGAGCGATGCCAATTTGGTCAAGTTCAATGCAAAAACACTTTTTTCCGTTAAAAGAAGCCAATCATGCCCTGCTCCAACTTTCCGAGGCAAAACCGCCCCAATAACTTTGATCCTCTTGGTATAACGTTATCGGCTAAAGGCTCAGCTGGCTACCAAAAAGTTGGGAATCCTTGCAAAAGTGAGATAGTACTTCAAGCCGGAACGTTGCTCAAACTTTATCAGCGCAAGTTTGATCGTGTGTGTAGTTCTGCTTTCATCTTTAGGATGGATCTGCAGTTACCAACTTGAAATGCTTGACTCAATTGAGAAACGAACTAAGATCATTGGTAATGATGCACTTGTCAAGTTAAAATTTCAAAGTCTTCAGCATCAACGCCGAGTTGCTAGGTTATCTACAGTTTGCATTTTGGGAAGTGTGTGTCGAATTTGCATAACTTAATTTTTATTAAGCCCGTTCCATTATTTAACCACCAAACATATGGCAATCCGGTACATAATGATCATCCCACCCATACGCACTTAACGGTTTTCGGAAAACATTCATTGTGCGTACAAGCTATGAGCTGAGGAGCGGATTACTGCCGTAATCTTTATATCCTAAAAGTTACAACCTAGGGGTCTTGAAGTCAAGAGTGAATAGGTTGCTTATATGCTAGCGTGGTTCATGGTCAGCAACGTCGTCGCTAACCATCAGGTGAGATAATGGTAAAAAATCTATAAGTTAATACAGCATATAGTGCGTTTAAATATATTTTTTCCAAAACCATTTTGCAATGCCGTGTATTTAAACGAGATACTCACAGTTCAGCTTATGTAAATACACGAAAGTGCTAACATAGCAATGTTAATGCTGACATAAGTGTCGAAACTCGCGTTTTATAGATTTGAGCGCTTTATTAGCGTGATTAACATGTGCTTGTTAGTATGTTAGCAATACACATACACATAGAATTCTCAAGGAAAAGTTGAAATTATTTAAAAACAAACTGCTGGCTGAGATGAAGAACCGATACTCCTCTTCTTCTTCATGCCCTTATGCCATCTTACTTGAGGTAGGCGCGATACATTTTTTTCTTCTATCCTGTCCTGTCACACTATCACTAACTCCCTTTTATTTCATATCTCTCCTCACACATTTTTAATCTAAATATAACAATTGCTGTTTTATTGTAAGATATTTTTTTTTGTCTAAAATATATATCCAAGCATTTTTTTTGCGTTTATCGTTCGTAGGCTCATTACTCAATTATTAATGAGCCTAATAATACCGGTAACTTCTTGAAAAGTTATTGCCTGGTGCAAGTAGACATGGCAATTGCTATTTGTTGGCAATGACTTGGTAAGAAGTAGTCCTTGCTAAGGCAATGAACATCAAGTTACGTTGCTTTTAAATGTTTTAGCGTATCAAAATCGATTTCGATAAAATAATACATAGTAAGGTAAAGATTTTATCTTGAAAATGGTAGAAGAAATAACTGAACATTTGTTGCGCGAATACTACTTACATTCCTAAACATAAAAATATTCAAAAAGATTATTAGGATACTGGCACCCAGTGTTCGCTGTGTTTCGCTGATGCCATTTAGAAGTATACATATCGTTAAAGAACCCGACCAAGTGTATGGTGGCACACAACCAACTTTGACCGTGACAATTTCGGCATACGATCTATACTAATATTATAAAGTGTAAAAAGTTTGTAGGAGGTAATCTCTGAAAGTACTGGTCCGATTGTTAACTGCTCAACTCCTTAGTGACATAGGTTATATTTTATGTACCGAACACGCGAATAAAAGCTAGAGGGTTAATAAATGGTTTAGAAACAAATGATATTGTTTTGTATTCGAACGTAAAAACGATTTATGAATGGGTCAAAACACCAAATACCTAGACAATTATAAATTATTTAATGTTCCGTGTTGCTACCGGCACACTCTCCGTGTGTACATATGTGATAATAAATTACAACCGGCACGCAATGGCTCATCCTCGTATTCATTTAATTTGCATACAAATGTGAAACTAAGTTTATTGTTAATGTTCCGGGTGTTGGTAATCGTTGCCATATTACCACGTGCTTGGTTTACCATAATATTTTGTTTTTATCCTTATTTACGCCTATTAATATACATGCATACATACTTCAAGCCGGTATATATGTATTATAAAATGTGGCCTGATAGGTTAACAATAACCTAATAATAATGTAGCCGTTATGATTACATTTATGTGTAATATGTGATAATTCTGTTTCTTGTTGGACAAACAGGGAATTCAAAATAACATACTAATAAATATCTTACATACCTTGTATAGTAACTAGATTCTTTCATTTTTATGAATCGTTTTAAAGTAAATTATTTTTAATTCGTCAATAGTGATGAATGATACTCGCCTGTCATTAATCATTATTTAAAAATTGAGGCTATCATGCAGACATCGTTAATTAATATTAGTCTAGTCTTTAGTTTTGAGAGATTAGCATCTATAAATCATAAACGCTTGTCAATATTGACACTCACTAGTAAGATGTATGTTCGGCTGATAGTTTTAATTTAGACTTAACAAAGGCGTTTGACTATATCGTTAAGAAGAATAAACAATTTTCAAGCATTTAAAAGTTGTTATATATTTCGTAAATCTAAATTTGAAATTAATTAGGTAATTAAATTGAAGTACATCTTTACTTTCTACTACCATTGGAAATAATTACCATTCACGGTCATTGGTGTCCCCCAGAGAGTTACTCTGGGCCCATTACTAAATGTTTCTTTAATGAAGCAATCCAACTTTAGTTTAAATATATTGTGTAAAGAGCGAGTCATTTGTCTGAACAATGAAAATGTATTGACAAACACGCATGTAAATTAATTCATAGACAACTTCGAGCATCTACATTTGCATACATTAATACAAATGATATTATGTGTATGTGAGCGTCTTTGCTTGTTATGTAAAATATTGTCACAGAGGTACACTTGTCATATTTATTAAGACATGTGCGGTTTATCACGGTTGAGTTGTGTTTCCTGGAGGGATCGGATAAAATAGAGGCGGGTTTTTATCTGCCGGGAAGTCACTCGCATTTCTGGACGAAATGCTGAAGTTAGCGTTCCGAGCTATTGCGCATACTGGAGAATTTTTAGGCTTCATGATAAACGTACGATTTACGAAAAAAAAATTGAATACAAGCGGAGAATGTATGTTATTGTGACCGAGGCGGAATTTTCCCGAGCAGGAGGCGAGGGTGTTATGAAGTGACTCTCCACGAGTTTTTCAATACATTCACGAATAATATAAAATAAACGGGGGTTGACACGCGACTAGTGGTGATCGCTTAACGCCCAACTTGATACGATAAATGTAATAATTTGTGGCGAAGGCGAGCCGTCGTGGGTACTTTACCGCGCTAGTGTGAAAAACAGTAAATTACTTGCCTAAACACGGTATAAGAACGAGTTTTCGATTAAGTGTTTTGAAAAAGAATTATTGCGCACGCACAAGCTATTTTTCGAAGGTCGGAGCGACTTAGATATTTCGGCCGTACTTTAAATCTACGAGTATGCGATGCAAATGTAAAAGACAATTGAAATAAATTTGATGCAAAACAGGAAGTAAGTCAAAATCTCTTTACCAAGCAGTTTAAAGATAACAGAAAAAATCTGTCACAGTAAATTACTAATGAAACATCAAACATTGTAATCAGTGTAGAGATAACCCGTAATCTGGCACGAGATAACACGTGTTTTTTATTATATTGTATAATAAATTTGTAAAGAAGAGCTAGTTTTAACAGCAGCATGGGCCGATCTTCAAGGTTAAGCAACACTTGCCGAGGTCTGCCCTCGGATGGGTAACCATTTGAACATACCCATATTCCTCAGCGATTCGGAAAACACGTTAAGTTATTGGATCCGGGTGCCATTTGATTGCTTTGTTTTTGGGATCACTTAGTGCTCAGCCTGCTATGATACATGTAATAAATTGTGGTGGGGCGAGCTCGCGCACTTTTCTGCACTAGTGCGGAAAACAGTTAATTGCGTGTCTAAAACCGGTAGGATAAGAGTGGGTTTTCGAGTGTGTTAAAAAAGTTTTTGGTTGGTAGTACTTTTCATCATTAATCCTATTGATGACTTTCATGTCAGCTACATCTAATATTTGTGTTCAGTAGGTATGGACAGTTTTTCTATAGTAACCAAATTCTTTAATCCATTTATCCATATACCGTCTGGTAGATATCGTCGTCAGCGATAAGATCGTCGTTGTACTCATTGATTTGTCAACATGTAAAAGAAACATGTTTCAATTTTGGTGAAGGTGAAGGGGCTATTTGGTGTATAAATAAATACACGCTGTTTTTAAACAAAAAAAAATTATTAAACGCTAGGTTCTATTAAACGCTAGGCGACATCGTGGCAGACCAGGACAAAGGTGGAGAGATGAGCTGAACCACTACCGGAGGGACTGGTCCACAATGACCGAGGACAGACGTGTGTGGAAAAGGCAGGGGAAGGCCTTCGCCCAGCAGTGGGACATAATGTGCTAGCTAACTAAATAAAAAAACAAAAGAAAACCAATGATTTCTTCCAAGTTTGTTCATTACTAGCTTTTTCCCACCTTTCTGTCAGCATTGATATAACTTCGGAAGAACTCTTCCTCTTCTGAAGCTATCCATGAATCAAACAATAACAAATTATTTTGATTCATTTGTAAACACTGTGTCTACATCTCTCATCCAACTCTCCTGTCGCAGGTCTGCTGGAAGAAATTTCATTTGAAATAAGCAGTACCTTTGTGCTCTTTTTATTTTTAAGTGTTTGTATACATAAATTAATAAATAAATAAACCATCCAGTCTTCTAAGTATCTTCATATTATAATACTAGCTTCTGTCAGCGACTTCGCCCGCATTCCTATGGTCCTTCGAGCCGGATCATACAAAAATCTTTCTTCTTTATAATATTAGTATAGAACTATAGATGAACAAAAATACATTAAATATAAGATTATACGGGTGGCTGAAGCCTAAACTAGGGAGACCCTGTATTTCAGATACAAAACTGTTCTTTTTATAATATTAGTATCTATATTATTATTTATTATGAGCCAGTTGTTGCAGGGCAAAGGCCTCCCTTCCGTTATTCCACTCTTTTATGTCCTTAGCCACTTCTGGCCAATCCTTAAGGTTGGAGTCAAAATTGTCACGCCATCTCCTTCTGGGCCTACCGCGTCGCCGCCTCGCCGGCTCCTGCTGATCGGAATTCAGTCGGTATTTGTTTTCTCTCAATTTTGACTATAGATGTGTATATTAAATTTTCGTGCTATTACTTAATTGAATGTTGCATTCATAAACTCCTTATCGGATATTCTTTGAAGTACTTGTATCTTGTATAGATTTTCATTTTGTGATTACACTCCATAATCACTCGTCTGCCTATTATCTGTTATCAGCGTAGGTACAGACTATTTTGATGGTTCTGCAAACATGGGGCAGACTACAAAGTTTTTTGACGGCTTGCTAATATTTGGTTGTAACCTTGCCCCAGGTATGATATGATATCTTTTGTTTCAAAATTGCATTCTTGTCAGTTTTAGGGTTTTGTACTGAAAGGGTAAAAACGTCCGGCTGTCCGGTAATCGCCCGGACCGAACCCGAGTCGTCGACAGCGAGCAGTGTGGGAGATGTCAGCAAACCCTTAGGGACCCAGCAGGGTCGAAGCCTTCTGCGGCAAAAAGCGGTTATTTCAATATTACAAACAGACACTCCAATTTTATTTATATGTATGTATATATAGATAAAACAAAGTTATTCGTTTTTCTCCTCAGTGTTTGGGCTTTTAGTCGCAAACTGATTTAATAACTCAAATATGAATTTATAGAGAGTGGTCAAGCGCGAGCCTATAAAGACGCCTAATTTACCGTCTTCTTTCAAATACCTCTTATTTATTTACGTACAGAAACATTATTTACTTATCTTTATTTTAAATTGTGATACAAATGTAATCTTTCATGTTTATTTTAATATTTTGTACCTATATACCTACCTATCCAGCTTGTGCTAATTTCCATCAACATTACATCAGACTGATAATGTTGATATTAAATATCTTCACAACAGTTAATGTCAGTTGCATCATTTACTGATACTGCCACGGAAACGATAAAAATGCGAAGTACTACTTATCGGCAAAGTAGTATTTCACTGAAAGCTTACTGGGACCCCCACATGTCCTAGAACCAAAAAATTTACATTCACTAATCCGCATTGGGCCCACGTGGTGGCTTACGGCCCTTTCCCTCTCCTAAAAAGGAGGCCTGAGTCCCAAAAGTGGGAATATTATAAGACCGACTATGCTATGCTACTGGGGCCTTAGTTTCCGTTCCGAAATAGAAACCCGGACTCCTGGAACGCAAGGCAAAGAAGGACCATGGGAGTGGGTGTTAGTCAGTAAAAGTCTGACAAGCCCTTCGGTTCCGCCCTAGAGCGGGATAAGTCACATGAGGTGATTTCCCACTTAAAAAAAGTACTATGCTTCTTCTTCTTCCTGCTCATATTCCATGTTACTTTAGGTTAGGCGAAACACGTTTTTTTCTTCCATTTTGTCCCGTCACATTATCACAACTTATACACACACAATCCATCCATCTTTTCTTTGGCCTTCCTATCCCTCCCTCTTCATCCATCTACATGTATAGGTACTCATATTTTACTATGCCAAATAATCATATTTTACTGAACTTAAGAAAATTTCAATTTCGTGGCCTAACATAACGCTTTCACAGTTTCTCCTGAAGATACGACCGGTCTAAACTATCCGAACCTAATTACAAGATTTCATATCTTTCTGATACCAAAATTAATGTTTTCACGTCTTTCAAAATAACACGCTACGTGTGGAGACTTAAGTGGTCCGCTATCTAACCAGTAGGTAGCCGCTGGACTAGGAAGCGACTGTTTTTACGATAATTACAGACATTGATAATGTAATCACTATAATTTTACAAATGTAGTTACAGCGTAAGATATGAAGTGACAGGCCGAAACACGATTTGAAGCCGAAACCGTTACCGAATGTTCGGCGCCTCTTTCAGTTTCGGCCAACCGAAATCCGAAACTGACAAGATAACAGTAAAAGTGACAACAGATAAAATTATTTATTTATTTAAAATTTTGTAAATAACACCATTACAGCTAACGCCAATGCGATGTTATTACCACCTATACATAATATTTCGATAATATAATTCTTTTCTTTTCTTTAATTTTTTTTACTAACTTTGCCCTACACTAGGAATAACTCCTATATCGTGGGTGCGTTTACAAATATATATCTATAAACTTAAATAGACAAGACCCGTAACACTTATCTGTCTGTAGGCCATAAAACAAACACATTAAGTATAACACTTATAGACGATTAAGTCAGTCTGTTTTTATGAGAAATTATAAGTCAAGCCAAACATTTCTTTATTACCTCTTATAAAATAAATGTTCTTATAAAACGGACAGGTTAGGTTAGAAGGCTCGTGATTTTTTTTTTATAAAAATTCAAAAATAGAGGCTGTGATACTATCATTCAGACGCTCGTTAATTTTATTGTGGCGACTTAGTAATTTAGAAGGCAATGTAGATTTTTAGGCGCGAATAATGATATTAAAAATAAGTCTTAATTAGCGTCCAGCCTTTATTAGGCATTTATCACAACCGTCTGCTCAAAAACACTAGTTTTAGTCGACCCGAATATTCAACCACTTTTTGACCAAAACTCAAGCCGAAAACACTTTTTGTGGCCTAAACCGAAACAAACTCATCGGTCGTTCTCTAAAGATAAGAGCTAATATTCGGCCAGTTTATGTCCGAAGCCGAAACTCGAGCCGGAACCAATTTGTTTTTGGCCGAAACCGAAACAGAATCATCGGTCATTCTCTAAAGTTAACAGTAAGCCGGTCGATGCACAGCACACTTAAATACGTATGAATTATACCTATTTATTTATACAATCTGGGGCAGTTCTTATTAGGATAAAAGAGAAATGTTTGGGAGGGTCAATAAGGGTCTAAACAGACGGACCGCAATTCAACTGCAATGCATGCGCGGGAGGGCAGAGCGTGCGGGCGGGTGGGTATGGTGCACTTCGGATGCAGTCGGTGTGCAGCTCACACGACTTCAATCGGACTGCACGTTTGGTTTGCAGTTCTATTGCAGTCGTGTTAACTGCATTCAAACTGCACTTAAACTGCAATTTGCGGTTCGATTGAAGTTAAAATGCGGTCCGTCTGTTTAGACCCTTAAATTGCCAAGGGAAAGTTTGCAGATGCGGTCCGGAGCACAGTCTGGAGGTCTTTATCCTTAGAGTTACGGCGATAAAATAACAAATAAACAATCTAAATCGTAAAACACGGTAATTATGATATTATTACCGTGATAATATCAAGTTTAAAATAACAATAACAACGTCTCTTGAGTCAGCTTTAGTTACTCGAAATGTAAAGTTTATCTTTTTGTTTGTCCATTAAAATAATAAGCCTGTACGACTGCAAGTTTCGCTATCTATTTTTTGAGTCGTAGGCCTTTTTGGACCGGAATTGCGGTCCCAACTTCCACCCATATAATTTTTTTTTTTGAGTATTTATTACCTATTTCGGGACCACAAATAGAATAAATTCATTTTTTTGGTAATTTAATCCTTTTTTCCTTGTGGTGGTCCCAAAATACTACTCAAAGAAAATAATTATTTTTATAGGTGTAAGTTGGGACCGCGGCCCGGGTCCAATGAGCCCTACGACCCATTTTTGACTAATTTTTGTCTACTTTAAGAACAGAAACAATGAAAAATCTGTTTATCAATTTTGAGATAAACTCGCTTTTTTAAGTGAAATGCTGCTACATTCTAGAAATGACTCCTGGATCGTGGATGCATTCACAAACGTGTAAAACTCACATAAACAAAACATCCAGACTCTAAACACCAATTTGTAGGTTATACAAATAGGTATTTGTTTCGTACGAATTCAACTCGCGACACACAGCGCAGCAACCAATCGCTCAACCACAGCACCAACCGTGCCATTACGTTCATAATATATAAACCTATTCTCCATCTGTTTAGTTAGTTAACAAAATATAAACAATCTCAACATGTCTTTTCAAGGTTCAGTTGAAAACCAGCGTCAGGCACTAGTTGTCTGGCAATCATGCTGAACTGGACCTATTTTGGTGCAGCCATGAGGCACACAACAACTGTATTTTTTTTAATTGCTCTTTTTGATTCTTTTACTTTTGATACGTGTTTTTTTAGGGTTCCGTAGCCAAATGGCAAAAAACGGAACCCTTATAGATTCGTCATGTCTGTCTGTCTGTCTGTCTGTCTGTCTGTCTGTCCGTCCGTATGTCACAGCCACTTTTTTCCGAAACTTTAAGAGCTATACTGTTGAAACTTTGTAAGTAGATGTATTCTGTGAACCGCATTAAGATTTTCACACAAAAATAGGAAAAAAGCAATAAATTTTGGGGGTCCCCATACATAGAACTGATACTCAAAAATTTTTTTTCATCAAACCCATATATATATCTATGGATAGGTCTTCAAAAATGATACTGAGGTTTCTAATATCATTTTTTTCTAAACTGAATAGTTTGCGCGAGAGACACTTCCGAAGTGGTAAAATGTGTGTCCCCCCCCCTCTAACTTCTAAGATAAGAGAATGATAAACCTAAAAAAAATATGTGATGTACATTACTATAAAAACTACCAACGAAAATTGGTTTGAATGAAATCTAGTTAGTAGTTTTTTTTAATGCGTCATAAATCGAAAAAAATACACTATTATTAAAACATCGATCAAAGTTATAACACATTACAAGAACTTTTATATTATGTTACTTGCTGCTACGGAACCCTTCATGGGCGAGTCCGACTCGCACTTGGCCGGTTTTTTTGTTTATTATTGTGTTTGGGCCTTGTGCTGTACCAAATAAATTATTTTTCTTTCTTTATTTTCTTTTATCTAAAAAAAAAAAATGTATAAAATTTTATCTAAAAATGTTTACAATTAGATATTTACCTAAACCGATGTTGGGTAATTAACTAAATTTAAATAATCTTTGTAAGTATATCTTTTATAAATGTAATCAAAAATGGTAAAAAAAAAATCCGCCTCACCATACAAAATTATAAACTTGATTGGACAGTTTGTTTGGAGAGGCTGAATTATTCTTTCGTTTCCTGAAAAAAAAAAATATGGTGGGTTGTTCAGTTTCGTCTAACTGAGCAAGCCCTGAAAGTTTGTGGAGGGCTGTCTCTTACACCTTGTATAATTTATTTTATATAAAAACACATGATATCAAGATTAAATATCAAGACTAAACAGATGGAGTACAGTTATCTGGTTAAACAGAGTACATAAATGTAATTTAATTACAAAATTTGCCATGTATTCGTTAGAGATTAGGTTACTTTAGTCAAGTACCATAGTAATGCGATCAGCGATCACAAATCCAAATTAATTGACCGACTTCACCGACCTACATTGCACGATATACTCATGTTTCTCTAGTGCCAGGCATATTATGGCTTGAGGAACATGATACAGGGTACATTAAGTGGTGTAACTTCAAAGATGTGGAGGGTCTTAATTTTTAAAACACAATTAAGCAATAAAAAAAAAAAACTGGCCAAGTTGTCACGAAGGGTACCATCCGTAGCATAAAACGGCAAAAAATCACGCTTGTTGTATGGGAGCCCCTTACCTTACAACTGCACCATATCCACCCGCCCGCACGCTCCGCCCTCCCGCGCATGGTGCAGCTCGGATCGGATGTAGTCGGTGTGCAGTTCATACGACTGCAATCGGACTGCACGGTAGGTTTGCAGTTCTATTGCAGTCGTATTTGCAGTTCTATTGCAGTCGTGTCAACTGCATTCAAACTGCACTTAAACTGTTTGCGGTTGGATTGCAGTTGAAATGCGGTCCGTCTGTTTAGACCCTAAGAGTCTGCCATTATCTCCCGCTTCGCCCAAGGGCGGGGGATGTCATCTGGATGACTTTTATCCGCCGAAAAAAAAAACCACAAAGAAGTGGACACATGTAAACCAGCCTTTTAAAAATTATTTATTTATTTATTTAAACTTCATGTACAATAGTGGTACATATGCGGACTTAATGCCACAAGGTATTCTCTACCAGTCAGCCTTTGGGTTAAAAAAGACAACACTGTGGTAGGCTTGCCCAATAAACAAATACATAACAAATAGTTCAAAAGGAAAAATATAAAATAAGTTATTTATAATAATAAAATACATATATATATGTGCTATATGCTAAAATAATAAACTAATAAATACTATGAAAAATATCAAATCACTATGAGAACCTAATAACAATTCTGAACGAAGACCCAACTAAGTTTTAGAGGACTTCAAGTAGTAATTCCGAATTATCTACAAAAACATAAATAACATTATTTATAAAAGCGGGCTGACGAGACCCATATCTGTCTACTTAAGTACTTATCTAAATATTCAGGCCAGATTGATAGTGGTCGAGTTAAACTAGTAAAACCAGTAGCCTAGTTGCTAAGTGCTAAACTACATTAGACCGACGCACAGGTATAACACGCCTGATTTGAACGTAGAACAACGTCGCGTGGCGTGGATCTAGTGTAGCTCTACAAGTCTAGTTTCCATATAAAATGTATGGAGACCGATACGCCCAGATCGGCGTACGTGGCACACGTGTGGGCAGTGTAGTTCTAGCTTTAAATTAAAACTACATTAGACCGACGCACACGTGTAACACGCCTGATTTGAATGTAGAACAATGTTGCGTAGCGTTGCGTGGATCTGGTGTAGGTATACAAGTCTAGTTTCCATATAAAATGTATGGAGACCGACGCGCCTAGATCGGCGTACGTGGCACACGTGTGGGCAGTGTAGTTCTAGCTTAAAATTGGAACTACATTAGACCGATCTACACGTGTAACACGCCTGATTTGAATGTAGAACGATGTCGCGTAGCGTTGCGTGGATCTGGTGTAAGTAGGTATACAAGTCTAGTTTCTCTCGACTCGCCTAGATTGGCGTACATGGCACACGTGCGCGCAGTGTAGTTCTACCTGCGTACAAATCATGCGTGTTACACGTGTGCGTCGATCTCGTGTAGTTCTAGCTTAAATCTACCCGTATTATTCCACTGTAGGTATAGTTAGTGTAGGTATGTATAAAGCAGATAATATTCAAATTTAATGTAATTATGTTAATGTTTTCTGATAAAAACGTTAAGTAGGCAAGTTTGCCTTCATTTAATAGTAGATTATGTGACTAGGGTATAAAGCTGTGTCTTTAAGTCGCGGGCGGCATGCTGAATTCCGAACGAAACAAAGGTTGCTGATTTTAATCCCTCACTAACGTTCGGGATTTGAATTGGATGGCATAAAACGTGCTTACTGAGTACTATAGTTTCAATTTTCTATAATACTCCCTGTATTATAGAAAATTGAAACTATAGTACTTATTTTGGAGTAGTGAATTTTATTTGTTTGATGAACTTGTAAATATAATACTTATATTTAATATATAATACTGTTGCGTACGTGGCGCGCAATTAACACTAGAGTTCCGTTACACTATCGCTTAGGTCGTTAGATAAAATCACTTCACACACTTAGGTAGTTCGCTCTTGTTCGCATTCCAAATTGTCGAAATCCAAACTGACTCACTTCCAGTCGGGGGCCTGTATTTATAAGCGGAACAAAGAAAATTCTAGATACCGACCTCTCAAGATCATTCTGGAACAAAAGAGTCGCGTCGCGGAGCCATAAATCATTTTTATTGCACGATGTACCAAGAGTCACTTTCATGCGAATTTCGACTCTAGTTTTTATTGGCGGAAAGTAATATTTCCCTTATCGGAAGATACATACCTACCATAATAATAGTGACATGAACCTATGTAGATGATCGAGATTTTTCTAAACCTGGCTACGTACCACCATTCTAGATCTTTCGAACAACAATGCGTTTTAATTATTGGGTGCTCATCATTTCCTCAAAGATATGGCGTGTTCAAATTTAATCGCGTAACAATACTTATATTTCTCTATTTATTTAACTTTTTATGTACACATGGAAATACAAGAAAAGAGGAAGGAAACAGAAAAAATAGTACAAAGGTGACGCTTATTTCTAATGAAATCTCTTCCAGCACACCTGCGACAGGAAAGTTGAAGAAAAAAGAGAAGTAGACACCGTCTCTATGATTTGGTTGACCAAATTGTCTTTTAATTGTCTCACAGATCACAGAACATAGGAATCATACATTCCTCTGTTCTGTGTCACAGATGGTGTAAAAAGTAGAGTGTCCAACACGGGGATAAATCTGTCTTTGTCTTGTTCGGCTTGATTTCCTCACTTCATTCAAGTTTCAATATTAACTCCCTACCAGTGCTCGGGAGTTAATTATATAAATCCCTCACTAACGTTCGGGATTAAAACTTACAACCTTCGTTTCGTTCGGAATTAAACATGCCGCCCGGGACTTAAAAACACCGCTTTATCCCCCCTAGCCACATATTCCTCTATTATTTTTGTATGAAAAAAATCTGATAAATTTTTATAGGTCATATAGAACAAAACTTGTTGTTTATGATGTTAATAACATAGTCCTGAGCGGTTGCCGCTGTGTTACAAATAAAAAAACCCTGTATAAAGCATATCATTCCCTGCCACAGGGCATTGCTAGTCTTCTTCCACATCTATAAATAGAGGTGCATGCAACTGAAACAATGGCCGATCTATTTTATGTGAGAAAAGCGAGCAAAACCGTCTAGACGCATCGTTGTAATTGCCAGCGAGAAAGTAGTTTCTCAATACACTTTACAGTTACCAACTGTTTTTTATCGATAGTCTATGAACTAGAAATAGTGATGCGATTGATGCAATTGCAAATACCAAGTCGGGTACTCACTTACGAGCTGAAACTGTAACCGATGGTGATACAGTAACTAAATTTTATAAGTGAGGACGTAGTTCGCGAGCCCATTGTGGTTCAACGCGAGCCAGTCGCTGCGAGCCGAAACTTGTCTGTTTTTTCCGCGAACACTAAGGAGCCCGCAGTGAACTTTGTAACCACAACGTGGAAACGTCTACACGTGAACTATGTTACTGTATCTGCAACGGTTACAGTTAGGGCTCATAGGTGAGTACCCGCCTTTAGAAGTCTACTTCAACATATCTAATTTTGGTCACACAAATCACTTTTTATTTCTCTGTCTTGCTCGTTACACGGTTGACAACTGACTGCCAGAGCCACGTGTTAGCACAAGAAAGAATAGAGCGGGGATCGGATTTAGCGTGCCACCTTGGCAAAAATAATAAACTATTTATTTAAATCAGTATAATGCTAAAAAGTAAAACAGCCAGAACAATTCAAACAAAAATATAAATATCTTAAACTAAATATTTGATTTAATGGCACATGAAGTTAAGGAATTTAATGCACCACTTTAAATGTACAATAAATTGCTTTCGTCACTCCGCCTGCAAGTTAGCAACAGTATACTTAGTTATCTCGATAACCTCCATCTTACTGCTAAGAATTTTATGGCTGTTAGGCTAGGTTTCACAGCCTCTCTCTGATATAATTCAAAGATTAACTTTATGACGATCATTTTGATCAGTTTCTTTTCGTTTCTTCTTGAATGCGTGTTGCTGAGGATATATTTTATTGTAATAGCTTTTACAACATTAGTTTTAGTTAAGTAAAGAACCTATGTACAAACTTTCATAACTGTATCATGAAAAATCACAAAGTTATAAGCTTGTTATGTCAGCAAAAACACATAGTCGCCGGGCCATCCAGGCGACTGAGGGGTTGTTTTGCACTGTACCCAGTAGTTTGCTGGCGCTTTATGCCCGCTATCCTGCAGTGACCTGTGAAGTGTTGTAGTACCTACTTAGTGTCGGTGGTGTCCAATTTGTGACCTTTTTAAATATTTTTGGGAAAAAATATAACATGGTGTAAAAGCTATTGGAATCCATTCAGTTACTGATTTTGAACAAATTATACTTATTCAGGTTTTGAATAAACTAAAAATAGTGTTGTATAATATCTCACAGCTGGGTAATGGCTTCAATCCCTCTCCTCCCAAACCTCTCTGTATAGGGTGATCTCTGGCCAAGTTTGCCCAGCCAACATGATCATATCGTCACACCATCTTCTTTGCGGTCCACCTCGATGACGTCATCCTTCCTCAGGCGTCTAATGAGTGACGATTAATTACTTACCGAAAAATTACGTACCGACGCAGCGACGTACAAACTTACCGAATTGTATGTCGTGGATTCAAAGCCAGCCAGGCGTTTTATTTCGTCACAAAAACGGTGAAGGAAAACATTGTGAGGACATCGTTATGTCCAGTAAATAATCGAAGACATACGATGTACAGTACACCAATCAGCATGGGTTTCGCGTGGTGGGTTACGTTACGACCATTTCTCTCTCCTTGAAAGGAGATCTGAGTACTCAGATGTCATTTAAGATTGATTATAGGTACCATAGATATAAGAAAGGAGAGAAAGGAGATTTTTATATTTCTATGGATTGTAGAGTCTGTCTAATAAGTTAAACGACTTGGGTAATTATTGGGATTTAATGAAATCTGATATAGTCAACACGGGTTCATTAATCAAGGTTGATTAAGAGATAGAGATCATTATTCACTAACAGAAGAACCTTATAAAAAGTACCGAATATTTGTATTTTTTAAATGATTAAATATTATACAAAATTCCCAAGTCAGTTGACTTATTAAGCAGACTATACTGACCATAAAAATATAATGATACTGCCCTTAATTTTTTTTATATTTGTCTGAAGACTTCGAACTAAATTATTTTTGTGACTTATCAAGTGGCAATATTATTTAAAAAAAAACCGTTATACATATACACAGAATGTAACTACACTTTCAAATTTAAAATTGTATTTTTCTAAACGATGTAATTTAAGTAAGTATCGATATTTTTAATCGAATGCATGTTCATTCGCTTCACTACTGCACTCAGCAACGCGCGATTTATATATTTTTTCCTCCACATTGTGCTGAGATGCATTCGCACGCAACGATTATTTTTAAATTAAAGAAAAGTGTTTGTGTCTTGGTTTCCAAGTATTTTATTTAAACCTGAGTGATATATTTAGTATTTCATTTCATTGGACAGTTAGTTAACACATTAGCTACGCATTCTTTGAGTGCACTTTTCAATTAGTGACTAAGTGCACTTAGAGAAATGATGTATTGCGTAAATGATTAATTATGTACTATTGCTGTCGAATAAATAATTTAATATGTTTAAAATCTTATTCATAAAAATCTTGTGCAACTGATTAGAAACGTTTCTTAAGCATTTGAATTAAAATCTACTAACAATTCCGAGTTTTATTTATGAAATGCCAGTTTCTTTAAAAAAAAATGTCCACTTCATACCGGGACAGCTTTTAATGTTAAACAAAGCACAGGTCCGATCGTGGGTAAAGTACTGCAGCCACATATGGGCTGGTGCTGCAAAGTGCCACCTGGCAGCTTTGGTCTCGGTGGAAAGGCGTGCGAAGAGGCTAATTGGTGATCCAGATTTGGTTAAGTCCAATTTTCAAAGCCTTGAGCACAGGCGTAGGTTAGCCAGCCTTTCGGTGTTTTACAGGTTGCATTTTGGAGAGTGTGCGCAGGAATTGCATGACTTGATTCCGCCATCTCCTTTCTACCATCGGACAAACCGACGTACGACGAGTATCCACCCTTACGTTGTTTAAACCTCTACGGTCCGGACTAAGCGTTTCGCCTCGTCATTTATACCGCGTACATCGAAGGACTGGAACAATTTGCCTGCTGCGGTCTTCCCGTCCGATTATAATTTAGGTGTCTCCAAGACTAGAGTGAATAGGCTCTTAATAAACTAGTGCGCCTCACCATCAATGATTGCATCACTGCTTACCATCAGGTGGGATCGCAGTCAAGTACTAGTTTATAACAAATACTTCCCGTCCGATTATAATTTAGGCGTCTTCAAGGCTAGAGTGAATAGGCTCTTAATAAACTAGTGCGCCTCACCATCAACTATTGCATCACTGCTTACCGTCAGGTGGGATCGCAGTTAAGTACTAGTTTATAACAAAGACTTCCCGTCCGATTATAATTTAGGTGTCTTCAAGGCTAGAGTGAATAGGCTCTTAATAAACTAGTGCGCCTTACCATCAACGATTGCATCACTGCGTACCATCAGGTGGGATCGCAGTCCAGTAACAGTTAATAACAGATAAAATAAAAAATACTGCTATCAATATTACATCGACGAAGGTCTTAATCGACTAAGTAATTCCTTTAATCGATCAGTGAGTTCGCCTCACTACCGAGTGCACTTAGCAACGACTGTTTTTATGGCAACATTATTTATTATTGTGTTGTCCCGCCATCGGCCATTGTTCGGCACTTCACGCAAGACTGCAGTTGAAAGGTCAAGCCACAAAAAAAATGCATTTTTGATTGATTTAATATTATGAACTTTTATTTATAACTATAGTAATGTAATGAGTTACATAATTAGCAATTTGATATCTTTCTATTATCACCATTTACATTTATTTCTTCACGACTGCTTTCAAAACGGCGAAGGAAAACATCGTGAGGAAACCGGCATGTCCTAGAACCAAAACTTCGAAAACTTAAGCCATTTACCACAGTGGATTACAGCCCATCTTAGAGGAGGCCTGAGTACCAACAGTAGGAACATTAAAAAGGCTTATGGTGATGATGATAATGATCACCATGGGACCTGCCCGTGCCCATTATGTCCAGTAGTGCACACAAGTGTTACCACAAGGACTGGTCCTTAGCGTCTCGCATTCAACAGGCTCCCGTGACCTGCACTAGGTCATCGATCCACCTTGTCCCAACAAGGTTGTACACCAGAACAGTTGGTTCTACTTGCAATGTTTCCTGTGTCAAGTATGGCGATTTCTTGACTTCAGGCTTGACTTTAACCCTGTTACCGGCGGCATAGTCCTAAGTTCAAGCTCTTTCTGCGGATATTCTAATTTCTGATTCAATTATGCAAGGAAACGTCGAGCATAGCACTTTTAATTACTCTTTGGGTGACTTTAAGCCTTCTGATGAGGCCTATTGTGAGCCATCACGTTTCGGTTACATCACACGCAAAGGTCACTTGCGTCTTGAGACACTGTGGTACATATAAAGATTTCGCACAGCTCCTCGAGCGCTGCCCAAACTAGTCAGATTGGACGGTTGACCGTTGTCGAAGTTAGACCAACCTACCGTTTGTCCCAGGCAGATGCAATCGTCTACAACTTCAAGTGTAGAGTCTCCGATCTTGGTAGGAGTGGGTGTTACGTGGGTATTATATTATGTATGACCTTGGTTTTGTCTATATTCATATTTAGACCCACTCTTTCGGAAGCTTTACTAAGGCCATCGAGCGTTATACTGAGGTCAAATCGAAGTACTCGCTATTGACATTAATGCCTAGTCCTCTCCTCTCTGTTGCAGCACTTTCAGCTGTGGGCTATATTGTATTTTCATTAATGTAAAGAAGTTTTTCTCTTACATTGTCTATGTGTTTAGCCCATTGAGTTTAGAAAAAGTCATTAAGTGCAAAATATTGTAGTATACTTGGACATAGACAGGAGTACTTAATAAATATTGTAGGAAATTGTGAACAATTTTATTTTTAAGACTGGATGACATGAGGAGTCATGACCTGTGTCATAGAAGTAGCTTTAATTTTTATCAGAAATTGTTATTAAAAAACGATTACTTCAGAGCCTCTTCAGAAACTCTTTTTAATGGGTGGGAAATTATCAAATTACTTCGCCTGCTCGGAGAGGAGGGAAAGAGAGTGTCAGAATTTTGATGACTAAACCCCGTCCGTGTTCCGCCCTTTGTTCTCTCTGGCCTTTCCAGGGCCTCGGTAAATGTTTCGAACAATCCTTCTTAGCCTCAGGGCCAATGCCTGCCAGAAAATATACAACAGACATGCCGAAACCCCATCAAACTCTAAACTCTTAGAAGGAAGACAATCAATGATACAATGAAGCATAGCTTTAACAGCATCTGGTCCAAGTTTTATTTTCTAACCATTTATCTCTATTGTCCACAGTTGGAACCACGACCACTCATCTGACTGTGGTCAGGGTGAACAGTGACCCTACTCCGGTCAAAGACCATCAGGTGCCCGTCTTCCTGTACAGCAGACAGTCCTTCGTCGCTGACCAGTGGGACCTGACTACGAATCAGGTAAGATAGCCGTTAAGAACTTACAGCAGGATTGATAGGTTGATAAATCTGTCGTCAGATGAATTTCGATTATTCTTAACAGCCAGGAACTTATGCGAAGCCGCTGGCTAAAGCTAGTCCGAAATAATTTAATATCCGCAACCGTTATACCTAATATTATTCCTATATCCATAACATTTCTAGTTTTTATATAGGCGAATCATGCTGCCCATGCATGGTTTCTTTTTAAAATCGATCAGTAGTACAAACATTCGCTGCTCACCGTTAACAATCTTGCGCAAGTTTTAGTCGATTATAGTAAAACAAGTTGTTCTGGCCGTCGCAGCAGGCCGGTCCCTCATCTGTCAACATTTGCGTACTATTAGTATTAAAATTGTTTAGCGTAGTAAATAGTTGCGACACTTCTTGACGCACTCTGTTATTGGCAACGTTTTAAATTATTTTTTCTGAATAATACTGAAGTTTTTAGGTATTTGTATCATGTTGTGATGGCGATTTAGATTCCGGTTATGTTATAAATAATTGTATAATGTGAGTTTGTCGAAAGTTTTTTTAAAAAAAACATCGTTTGAATCTTAAAATTATGAGAGCCTGTTACAACTTAAAATGATTACACAAACTGACTATGTACTCACCTTTTTTTTGGTGGGGAAAATCATCCAAGACTACTCCCGTTCTTGTACGGAGCGAGAAACTGTCAGACTCTTACTGACTAAAAACCCCACTCCGTTCTTTCAAGCCTTCATACCGGGGCCGGGGGCTCGAGTTCCCTTTCGGACAACCCTGGCCCCAGTAGGATTCGACCCGTCTGGGCCTTCGACCTCTGCTGTTGCTGACAACTCCTTGAGACTGTATACTCACTCATAACTGTTTTAGTAACACGCGTTACATCTCAACTCTTCATCAGACCATACCAAGACAAACGATCCCCTTTGAACTTTTCAAACTTCCTGTAATTATTATATTTTGACTGTATGATATATAAACTTCTATACTTAATATTATAAAGAGGTAAAGTTTGTTTATGTTTTGTTTGTAGGTTTGTTTTACCGATAGAAAGCTGCTTTATTCCTGAGTGACCTAAGCTATATTTTATGTACCTACTTATGCAGGTGAAGGCGTGGGCAAAGGCTAGTAATAATGTAGGTAATTGCGTGATGTGTGCTACGAGTGTATAAGCAATTAAAAGAACATAACTAATTATTAAATAAATTCAAACGTTTGTTAATTTAACAATGTTATCAAAATAGCCCCGTTTTAAATTCCATCATAAGCATTTCAAATATTATAATTATATAGTTTTAACAGATGTGACCCGTTTGTTACGTCCGCAATATAATAATTATAAATTATTATCATTTGCGCCACTTATCTGTGCCATATCGCAGTAACATTTAATTTTAGTGTCGTGGAACAATGCGTTTTGATGAATAAAGTGTTCTATAAGTCTATGGGCGACACTTGTGCCAATAATGTTGCGCGGGAGGTCATTGCACTCGCGGCGTATACATTCTCGACTAATTTTATCAGGAAAATAATGTTAGTTAATAATACATACTACTAATATCTTTTAGTCACACAGCACGTTTGCTTGCCGTTATTAGAAGGGCGGTCGTCGTGGGATTCGGTCGTACGAAACTGAAGAAAAAGTTTATTTTTAATTACATTTTCGTAACCTGCGAGATTCAGTGATAGCGCAGTTTCCTATTGGTGAACTAATTAGTTAGTTAGTTAGTTAGCCCAATTATGTCCCACTGTTGGGCGAAGGCCTCCCTCTCTCTTTTCCACTACCTAATTAATTTATTAACAAAAAAAACGTATGCCAACCCCAAATAACAAGGGTCAAAGGCACATAATTATACAACATTAAAGAAAAAAATGTAGGTATATTTAGGGCTGATTTCTCATAATTTTTACCTCGAGTAAAGTTGGGAATAACAATGACAGTTTGATTGCTTTTATATAAAAGAATGTCAAACCGACATAATTATTCTTTAGCTAAACTGATTATCAAAAACGATAAAATAGAATTTACAAATAAATAAAATATTCACTTCCTTTAAAACAATAAATCACAAGTCAAAAATAACACAATGGCAACACACAATATCTTTTATTCATCTTTTCAAAAATATTAGTATAAATAAATCGGTTAAGAATATTCTACAATTAATGAAACAGAGGAGCAAGAATTACAAGTTAATCAAGTTTTTAACATTCGAAGTTCATTTTAAACAATCCTGAACATGTTCAGTAAAAAATAAAATGCCATTTATTAATTCATTAAACCCCAAGCGAACGCCGGCGTTCGCGCACCTATTGTCTTTCAATTGTGTCTGTCATTATCACGATTGACAGGTTAAAAATAAAAACCAGTTTGCAAGTAGGTATGGATGCAGTTTATCTTCCGCGATCGGAAACAAGTATCTACCAAAGATCGTACATTTACTTTGGGTAGATACGTGTAATATTTTTTTTTAATTCGTTGATTCGTGACATTTATTTTGCATTAAACTGGTTCATTTTTTTTTTTTGATACTGGCAATATTTTTTTCCAGTAGGGTTGTGATTCCGTTTTCAGTCTCCGTCGTTCGTTCGTCGATTCAAGATTTAAATATTTAAAAATCGAATACTAAATGAGAAAATGTTATTGCTTGTAATGAAGATCTTTTTTTGTTTGTTTTTATTTTTAATTTCTTAGAATAGATATGCACCTAATAACCAGTAGATTATCGAAACTGTCTCTTGAAATAAATATTTATTGTCCACTTCACGGTACAGTGGTTTGGTTACCATAACATCGCCTTAATTTTAATAATTTTGCATCTCAATTCATAGTTTGGTAGGTAGGTAACAGTTGAACGCACAGTACAATGAGTTCGGTTCAATGACCGTTACATTATGACATATTATTATATCATTGTAATATATTACAAATATAAATGATTATGAATGACACATCGTACCTACCACACATGTAAATGCTTTATGGCTAGGTCAGTAAATGCTTAGAGAGTAGTATTGGCCGAGTCGTAACAGTCCTGACTTACTAGTTATAGGTAAGTCACGGGTTCAAAAACACAGCCAGGCTTGTGTAATTTATTTCATCGCCACTGCTGTCCTAGAACCAAAAAATTCTAAAACTTGTACCATTTACTGCCCGTGCCTTTTTATTTAACCTGCATTGGGCCTGCGTGGTGGATTATGGCCTATTCTCAGAGAGGTCTGATTCCCGCAGTGGGAACATTATAAGACTGATTATGCTAATAATAATAGCAGTAGATACAATACCGGCACGGATCTTGAGCGCTGACTTGAACTTGAAATCGCGCAGACTTGAATGAGAATGAAGCATTGGGTCTCTTTAGTGGTATGAAGTGGGACGCGGGAGCTGGCAGTACATCTTTGTTGTTACAGTGATTGGCTCGACGATGTGTACGATGCGCAAATTGATCCGGACTCTTTCGACAAGCGCTCAAGATTTGTGCCGGTATTTGTAAATGCTTTTTATTTTGTAATTTTGCTCTATGTTATTGTAATGGTCTGGAGCCAAGACAAAGTTGTATTCTAAATAAAGCATAATGAATTAGAAGCCATAAAATTTACACGTGTTGGACATTTTATCTTTGTCACAATTTCTATAGTAAACAGGTCTAGAAAACGGAACGATGTCGCTGTCACCACTATTTCACTAAAATGTGCATTATTATTAACATTAACACACTTACTGCTTCGAACAAGTAATAAAGTCGCAGATTTAAAGACAAAGATCATGAATATCATGATAATGGAGAAAGTATGATAAAATTAATTTATATGACACAGCAATTACAACAGTTCTAAGTATAAATTTCGGAGGCTTGCTCCTCGTGATAGAACTATACTCAATCTGTTTATGTAGCTAACTATAGGTACGCAAACAATCTTGATACCTATGTTTTTTTATATACATATAATCAATCGTATAAAAACATACAAAGATTATTTAAATTTAGTTAATTACCTAACATCGATTTAGGTAAATACCCAAGTGTAAACATTTTTAGATAAATTTTTTAGACAATTTTTTCGATAAAAGACATGTTGAGATCGTTTAAATTTAGTTAACTACCTAAACAGATGGAGTATGGATACTTCCTTAGATTAATTCTTCAAAAATAAACTGTCAATAAATTATATCCCTTCTACTACCAGTTTACATTTAAATATTACAATAATACCTGCATGAACTCTGTAAATGTGTTATTAGTGGTATTTGTGTGGCGTGCAGATAAAGAGTGCGTCGAACTCGCTGATATTGTACACAGAATATTTTGGGACGCGTGCCGTCGCCAGGGATGCCAAACTCCGTGTTTACAGGAAAATATCGCTCTGAAAACACTAGGCTAGCACGTGTAGGTGCTAATTTGACGTAGAATGGGAACTGAGAAGAATTATTTAGTTATTTATTTACAACTTCATGTACAGTAGTTGTGTATAGAACAAGGCATTCTCTACCAGTTAACCGGTGGGTTAAAAAAGACAACACTGTGATAGGTGTACACCACAAATAAATAATAAATACTAGCTTTTGCCCGCGACTTCGCCCGCATACATAAAATATTTTTTTCTTTCTATCAGTGAAATAATTTTAGCAATCGGACCAGTAGTTCCAGAGATTACCTCCTACAAACAAAACAAAGAAACAAATTTTACCTGTTTATAAGGGATGCTAAATATGAAATCATTATAAATAATTAAGAGAACTTCAAATATAGGTAACAATTATTATGAAGACCGAACTAAAGTTGAGAAGACTTCAAATAGTAGTTACGAATTTACGCTTGAAATAATTATGTTTAACTACCTTTAAATAAATTTCACCTCAAAGTACCTAAACTATGATGTGCTTGATTATGAAGCACACTTGCCTAGAAGTAACCTATTCCTAATTTTAGTAACCCTATTTTTTGGTGTACAATAAAGAGTATATCTATCTATTTACTGTTAAAACTTTGCTTCAAGCCAGAAAGCTTTTTAGTTTGGCCTGTATCCATAAGAATTGATATATCCTTCTCATTACTGACAGCCCTGGTCTACCCGGTTTTTTGAGTCTCTCATTTAAAGTCCCCGTTTTTGTACAATACTTCCTTGTCGTAGGTCATCTACCTGCCAACACAGTCGTCTCTTAACAACAACTCACCCAAAATAGTCTAAGTATTTCTTTCTTTTTCATTCACAAGTCTCGAGATCTTTGAGGTTAGAGCTGGCTTAAGACTAAAACTAAAAACAGATAATAGCCGAAAATACCGTTAACATGGATATTGCCGAGTTGCTGACGACTCGGACATAGTGTCTAATTGGCACATATTAATTTCAATATAATTTCACTGACGTTTCGGACACACACTCTTTAGTACCTAAAGTTGGAAAAAAAATGTTTTAATTTATAAAATATGGGGAAAAAAGCGTTTTCTTTTAGGGGGATTTAAGGCAACTTCGGTAAGTATTTTTTTTATCTCCACATTATTTTTATTTTTTATGTTTCAGGAAGTAATCTCTGAAAGTAGTGGTGCGGTTGCGAAATTTTTTCACTGATAAAAAGCTGCATTATTACTGAGTGACATAAGCTATATTTTACGTACTTATGCGGGCGAAGTCGCGGGCAAAGGGAGTATACTTACTTTTTTTTCACCTGATTGTACTAAAAAACTTCAATTTTGGTGGTGTCCGAATCATCAGTGACAAAATATTGAAAATAAAATATTTCGATTCGGACACTGTGTCCGATTCATCAGTAACTCGTATTATCGACAGCCCTACACCAACAAAACCAACGGGTTGCGAGTCTGCATTTTATTTCTAGTTCGTTTCGAAATCCAACTAGTTCTAACAGAATCTCCCGTACAGCTGTTAATTTATAAAACGAATGATGTCGATGGAAAGACGATTTGTTAAACCAACACTAGTATGTTGTTCTAGCGGTGATTTCATCGACATTTCTGCTTGGTTTTATTGGTATTGAAGGTTGCCAATGTTATAATTGTTATAATACCAGAAAAGTGGTGCAGTCAATCAGTTTTCTTTGTGTTTTGACTTGGAAGAAAGGTCGTCAGCCTAGCTGCATTTTTTGTCCATGCCGTCATTATTTCAATAAAATCTGCAGAACTTACAGTTTGTAAACAAACTTCACCATTCTTTTAAAGTACAGTCAATGAACTCTATTCATTATATCGCCCTTTGATTTGAACTTACACATTTCTCTGCTATCATATACATATATGTATTTGTGTATACTGTGTAATTGTGTATATTATTGGTATGTATTTTTTTAGTTATGAATCGTGTATAATATTTGTAAATTGTACACCACTAACTACCTGCTCATTTCTCCTTCTCTGTCAAATGTGTCCAAAGGTTGTCAGTAAAAAATCGCTGCATTTAGCGATAAGACCGCCCATGGTTACACTCTATTAATTTTAAGCTCCTACTGTATTTTTTTATTGTATAAAATCAAGAGTAGATATATCTATATTTATCTAATGACATAAAGAGTGGTAGCAGAACTTGCCATACTAGTTTGACAAATTGGTTACGCAAGAGAACTTCTAATTACTATCTTATCTCATACCGGTTTATAAGACCTAATGACCAGATGTCGGAAGTAGAGTTATTCCATGTAATTGCATCGAAATGTTGATATTAATGTGGATCTTCCTGGAATTTCTAATGAAAAATCCCGTGTGGTCGACAAAATTACAAATAAATAATAATAAAAATGTCAGAGATATATAAGTAAAAAAACAAATATAATTAATAGTATTAATATACAATTTTTATTAGTATTTTTCATTGAAAAAGATCTCTACGTCAACTGAGGCGAGGACGTGAGGTTAACACTTACTCCTTCTCGTCATTAATGCAGGAAGAAATTTTCTGCTATATTTCTGATAGCGTCATAAAAAAAATCTGCTCTTTAACCCTAAGCGAATGTTCGCGTTCGCTCTCTCATTTCTATCGTGTCTCTAATTACTTAACCGTAATTAGAGACACAATAGAAAAAACACGAGAAAACACAAATCACGTGATTATTTAATCTCGGGATTTGAGGCATATCCACTTAATTCTTTCGCTGTATGATATCAGTAGAAGTACTTAAATAACTCTACCTAATTCCGACATGTGCTAATGACATCACTAGGTACAGTTTTCAACTGTGTGAAACTATGAAGCAAGGCAGGAAGACAGAAGTTTACCTCGATTCCCTAGACGGAACTGCCTTGTTCATTTTTGCGATATCAGATTATATAAATAACTTTGAATTATCGAAGTGTAAAGAAAACAAAACACTTAGTACGGCTATCTTAATCAGTTTGTTGTGTATTTCTATGAAGTTTAGTTTCGAATATTGATGAGAAAAACAGGTTTTTTTTACAAATATAATTATAATTAACTTGAAAATATAGGAAAATTGGTTTGACATTAATTCTATTTGTTTAACTAATACATTACTGCCATTAAACTATAAATTAGGTAAATTGTTTTAACCGTTTCTATTCACTATGTCACGCAATCTCAGAGAATGTCAATCAACACGATAATTTAAGAGAAATGGCAGCAATTTCGCAGTTTCCACTCGCTTCTGTGCGTTTCTCAACACATTTATCGCAAAAATGATCACCATTAATCATTTTTAACTCTTTAATAAATAACGTTAACGAATCCATTAATATCTGCACACCACATTATTTTATCATGCGCCATTGTTTATAATTTGAATACCAATGAAGTGAGCACCCGGTAAACTGTAAGGTCCGTATATGGCCCGGGGCCATGTCTCGTCAAATTAATGGCCCTGGACGATAATGAGGTCAGCAGGCTCATAATATTCGTATACTCAACTGAATTTAGTCGAGTTTACTATTATAAGCGGTTACAGACTCCTCGATTTGGTACATGTTTTGTTATTCGAATTAAGAATCGACTAACGAATTGTTGTACATCACTACAGACAGCTTTTTGGTAACATTTTTAATAAGTTTTGTGATGAGGAGGTTCGTCGTACGCTCAAAATAAGCTTGTTTTCAAGATTTTGCACAAGCTTTGAATAATCCACTGATATGTTAACGAAGACTTCAAAGTTTATTGAACTCTTTGAAACCTTTCGATTTCCTTGCAAATATCTCGAACTTAGTACATGTCATGTCAAGTCAAGATGTTGATCCAGTATTTGGGACGAAATTGTCGATGACGGCCGAACTTATTTTTATCACCCACGTAGAGATAAATATAGATAATAAAGAAACAACTTGTTTTTTCACGTAATATTTTTGTTTCTATTTTTTTTTTTGCGCCGGTCTATCTGTCCAAATTTGAATTTGATTGCCAATGTGAGATAAAGATTAGTAATCTAGTTTCGTATATGGAATCTAGCCAGAGAGCAACTTATTTTGTATTTCACTTTTAGTGTTTGAACAAAAATTAGAACTGTTTGCCAATACCAAAAAAGCCAAGAGGTTTTTTTGGTATTGGCCTGTCAGATAAAGGCCTTAGAAGTTGCGCAATCTCTACTTCTATGTTAATATTTTAAAGCTGAGGAGTTTTTTTGAACTACTAGTTCGAATTGAAAAATGTTTCTAATGATTAATAGGCTCTTTATCGAGGAAGGTTACATCACGCTACCACCAAAGACACAGATGCCGAGGGAGACAGCTAGTAAAATAAAAAAGCCAACTTTGAGGACTCAAAATGCAACGATAAGAAAATATTTAAATATATGGCAAAGCAAAGCAAATTCTTCTTCTTCTTCCTGTCCTTATTCAATATTACTTAAGGTCGGCGCGACACGTTATTTTCTTCCATTCTGTCCTGTCACCCGTCAAACTATCGCTCTCTTCCCGGCAAAGCTAAATAACGATACAAAATAATGTTCTAAACTCAGCCGGTTTATAATGCGAGATATTATGTAATTTGTATGTCGAGCGTGTCGCGCAAGATAAATATGTCTGTTGCTATGTGTTGAAATGAGCCGTTGCTCGTGCTTAACCTAAATTTGGAATTGTTTGAGCACAAACGAGCAACTAAAAAGTTGATTGAATTGTGTGGGCTTTGTCTGTTCAGACTGAATTCTAACCACCGATCTTAGAATGAGGGATTTGTTGTTTAGTCATTGTTAAACTCTATTTATCAGCTTGAAAAACTATAATTTGTCATTAAAGTATGAACAAGAACGTGTTTAACTCCATAACAACAAAAAAATATTATTTATTTTTTATATTCTTTACTTTCATACGCAAAACAGTAGCCAGACCGCATAATACTCACATTGTGCTGTCTAGACTGACTAGATATATTTTATCTGCCCTCCTATCAATTTGAGTGGTACGAATATAATGTTACATTTCGTTATCTGAACATGGTAGTAAAAAGGATTATAATTTAAATTATTGTACATACTTATTTATATTATTCAAAGCCATTTTTTTATGTTGAGTTCCTATACCGCTACCCATATCGCTACCTTAATTGCCAGTTTTGGAAGTTTAGAAGGGTTTTTTTCTGTCACATCGGCAAATAAGTATCAAAGCAACGTATCGTAATAGGGCCTCATTGTAGTGCAACTATGGTACAAGAGTTGCCCGTATGTATATACCTAGCTGACCATTTAGGAAGTGATATTCTCGTCTGTAATATGACATCATGATACGTGTTTATTAGGAGCTAGTTTGCGTTGATAGTCAGATTTAAAAATGTACGTAAAGCCTCAGACTTGAACCAGTCTGTTATCTCCAGTTGTTAAGTCGGTCTAATTTTATTTTCGGCCTACGCATACAGTCTAGCATTTTATGTAGATGGATGGCTCTTGTTTATATTAAATTATAATAAATATGTTTAAGTTTTACCTCAATAATCGTTTATTATCCAGACCGCAAGGCAGGTAGGTTCAACACTCGAAAAAACTGTCCTTGGTCCTTTAAACTCCCCATCGACGGTCAATAGCTATTTCTGACAATAGAGTCGATAAAATTAATTTACGGTTCGATGTCGATAAACGACGATCAAGGATTGTTAAAATCGACGAAATCGGTAGGCAGCTGGCGTGCTCATAGAATTATTTTGAGGAATTTAAATTCTATTCTTTTATATAGTTGAGATTGTAAAATTCTTTCGGTTAACTCTAAGGCTAACCAGCTAAAATACGAACAAAAAAAGTCGTAATAAAAAACAACAACTTCAGTTTCGTTAATTTTTTTATTCAATTGTGCAACTTTATCTACTTCTGGTAACAATGACTACTTAGATAAAATGAATAGATAAAATAAATAACAAGTACTCAAAAATTCTAAGCTTCGTTTAAACACTGAACAGCTTTAACAGTTTTTAAATTGTTTTATTTTTCTTATTAATATGTAGATGCGTTCAATCTCGGTCATGCGTTTTATTCTTAATAGACACGTTTTAATCGTTTTTGTCGATCAACCTAGTAGATAAACGGAGAATAACAATTTTAATTGAAGCTTTATAACGTGTTACGAATTAAACGAACAAGTTTCAGCTAATAGTACTTATTCATACAGTTTCAAGGCTGCCATCCATTAAAAATACACAAGTATCTGTACTGAATACTGATACAATAACACTTGTAAAATTAAAAATACGTTCATAGTAAATAAATGTTTCACTCGGAACAATATGTTTATGAGATCATCGCCCGCGAAAAATAGGTACCTATCTACTTTAATTGCAGGACCTGGTTAAAAATAACGTTAATAACCGATATAACGATACGAATGTGTTATAAATAAATCGTAAAGCTGTCTGGTGATCGTGGAATAAATTCTGATACTTGTGCATTGTCACGCAAATCGTAAAAGTCATTTGGAATGTTTTTATACTATTTATCTAGGTTCTAGAGCTATTCATTCTATTCATTATAGTCCTTTCTTGAGAAAACAGTTCCTGCTTACAAAATATCACTTCTAGAAATTATTTGACTGCAGCGTCATCAACGTAATGTCTTCTGGAGACGCCGCCGCCGGTCGTTAGTTCCTACTTCTGAGCTCTTTAAATAACACAAACAATTCAAAATTTCTCAAGCCTGACGAATTGGAAGACCTTGTACAAATTTCATGCTTAATAAACCTTTGTCGTTATTTTCAATGAAAAGGAAATCTATCAAAAATAATGATTATCAAACAACTCGTAATTACGGTTAACTTTGATTAATTGCTTGATAATCGACTTATAAACAGTAGCATGTATTTTGTCGATTACGTTAATATATGTGCAGTCGCATCACTAGCGCTGGGGCTGTTCGAAATTCAAATTTTTACAAATATTTTCTTTTTATTTTGATATAGTCTGCGATGCCAACGGTGCGATTCTCTACGGTCTATGCCGTTTATGGCATGACATTAGTAAACATAACAGAATTATTTGAAACCGGTTTATGAATTTGTGCGATTTTAGTTTTGACATGAAATCGATTTAAAACGGCACTTGTTCATCTACAATAGATTTTTAATTTATTTATAAATAAACTATATCTGCGCTCCATAACGGGCATATGAGGGCTAAAAGGCTGCCAGGCACAAATTAGATTGAACGGGTCATGTCATGGTGAAGAAAGTTTGAAAGGACTTGAATGTTGATACTATACAATATTAATTTTAGTATTATGGGGAATCTGAATATAGTTTGTTCATAATCAGTAACTGAATGGATTACAATACTTTTTACACCATGTTATATTTTTTCTCAAAAATATTTAAAAACGTCACAAGTTGGACATCTCCAAAACACTAAGTAGAACACAGGTGACGGCAGATCATAGCGGGTATTAGACACCAGCAATCAGCCGGTTGCAACTGCAAAACAACCCCGTCACCCGAAAGAACACCGCCATGTATTTTACAAACTTGTCAAGCATATAGAAGCGACAAGAAATATGTAACCAAGATCTATGTAACTCATAATATGTTTTAATTAAAAAGAGTGTCCATGGAGTTTCTTGCACGTTTTTCTCCATAGAGACTTACGCTTTGGAACGAGTAATTTAGCTTCTACTTTTCTTGGACTGACCGACATTTGACTATTCAAAAGTGCCTGCAAATGGTCTATTTGAAATAAATGATTTTGACTTGACTTTTTTTTTTATATAACTATCATTTTTCATGGTACAATTATGAAATTGTGTACATAGACTCTTCAAAATACCTACAAGACACGTGTTTCGCGTAAGTATACTAAAATGATGTTTAACGATATCGAAAAACAGGTCAGGTTGCTTGCCAAAATGAAACCTCAACAAGTTGTTTTATTGGAGGAAGCCTTAAATCATAATAAAGTTGGCAGCTAATTATAACAATTTACAGAATAACCTCGTTTCTTCAATTGAATTTAATAGCTTTTTTACCAAGTCTTCTGTTACACGATTAGTCAGACTCTACGTTGTAAAGTTACGAAAGAATTTAATCTACACTAATATTGTAAAGAGGTGAAGTTTATTTTTCACTACAGCCCTCGGCTCCATAAGGGCTATATGGCTGTATTTCACCAGGACACCAGGGTGGCCCAACTGCTCGCGCCGCGCGTCACCGTTTCGGTCTCCATTTTTTTTTTTTTTTTTTTTATAATGGATAGGCTCGCGTTTGACCACAATCTCACCTGATGGTAAGCGATGATGTGGCCATTTTATATGAAAACTAGACTTTTACAGTTGGCATCATGGATCTTGAACGCTCGGCATCAGAATGGGGATCGCTTTGTGCATTCCATACATTGGCGAGCCAATCGTCTTCGTTGTTAGATACATGCAGCAACGCAGTGAACCAATGAGGAGTGATGTCTATGCGATGGTGCGGCCAGCCACTCAAAGACACTTCCCGCCCCCGCTTCGCACTTCGCACCACTAAAGAGACCGAATATTTTACTTTTGCGCAAGTGTTCAAGATCCGTGATGGCAACTGTACCTAGAGACTACTAGAGCTACACTAGATCCACGCCACGTGACGTCGTTCTATGGTCAAATCAGGCGTGTTACACGTGTGTGTCGATCTAATGTAGTTCTAGCTTAAAGTTGTCTAAAGTATATCTCAATAGACAAAATATCAGAGATTTTTTAACGCGGAATTGTTATTTTTAGGTGATTTTTAGTTTTATGATGTTTTTATGTCTCTATTCAGTGGCATTGGTTCGTCGTGGCCTGTAAGTTTTATTTTTATATGCTCATAAAAATCAAAGATGGCGGATGCTTTTAATGTATTAAAATTTGATGGACAATCCCAAAAAATGCTTGTGGTTTGTGTCCAATAGTAAAAATATTAATGTTGGAACACGGATAGATGTCATAATAGAAAGAATTTTATTTTGATCTTGAATCAAAGTATACGTAGAGACGACAAAAGACTGTTTAACCCACGTCAAAAAAAGAGGGGTCTATAATTTTGACGGCTAATGTGTCTATTTGTCGCGCCGTAGCTCTTAAACGGGTAAACGGTATTTTATTTATTTGAAAGCGGGTTTTACCCCGGTATATCTATGTTGTTTATATACCTACCTATAAACATCTTCTGAATATATAATACCTACTTGACTAATTTCTGTTGAAAATCCATCATCCAATCCACAGGGATCAAAATTCGGTCGGAAGGATATCAACCCGTAAGTAAACTCTAATAAGTCACTTTGGAAGTGTTAGTTATTTTCAACAAAATTTATAAAAGCACCAAAATCAAGCTCTATTAATTCAGAAATGCATACTGAGTTTAACTGCTTACTCGCTTAGATGTTCCGTTCCCTTCGAGCGATCCGACTACTCGTGCGCCAATCCCTTTCCAAGGTCGGTAGGACTCGCGCCAGTGTTGGGTGCGCATGAGGCCCTACACCATTAATTATAACTGAAGGTCAGCACTCAACTGTTTGTTACGAAATAGAAAGAATAAGAACGGTCTTAGTGCGATATTTTAAATGTGTTTATTATCCCTGGCAACACACACTGGTCATAGACTTTCTTCTTGAGACACTGTGGTATGTTGGATGTTGGCGATATAGCACGAAGAATCGCCAAACTTAAGTGGATATGGGCAGGACATTTTAGGCTCGCAGAATAGATGGTCGTTGGGCCCGAAAGGTTCTGAAGTGGCGACCGCGTACCGGAAAACGCAGCGTTGGAAGGCATCTAGCAAGTTGACAGATGACCTGGTGAAGGTTGCGGGAATCCGATGGATGCGGGACGCACAGGATCGTGCTTTGTGGCGACACTTGGGGAGGCATATGTCCAACAGTGGACGTCTATAGGCTGAAATGATGATGATGATGAATAATCATCCCTTTTTGGTCTTCTCACTGTCCGATAATCTCATACATTAAAGTTTTAGTATATAAATATTGTAAATCAATAATTTTTTAAAAGAGTACCTAACCATAGAGTTACTTACCGGTATTTCTATATCGGAAACGACCAAATGGAACCGTTGAGAAAAAAAAATGAATTTGGAAATTGAATTTAAACTGGCTGGTTGGTCTATGTCTCTTATAATTTTTAAGTACAGTACAATTCACGAATGATGGCGGGCGTGAAGTTAGCCTTTGCGAACTTTCGCGCATACCACACTCTTCTCGCACACGCGCGACGTCATTTGGTTCCTAAAACACGTTACTGCGCAGCCTTCTACGCAAACTTCACGGCCGCCATAATTCGTGAATTGTACTATAATCGTCGATTTATTAAATTAGGGTGAGTTGCACCATTTAACTATAACAATAACCAAAGTAACCAGCCGTGAAACGGCCGGCTATTGGTTATTTCGACGATCTGACAACTGTTAACGGCTTTGTTATCGTTATAGTTAAATGGTGCAACTCACCCTTAGATAATAAAACTTTAAACTTAAGCATAAATTTAAGTTACATAAACTTTATCTCCATCTCTGTTTATCCCATTCATTGTGAGCGGAAAAATTCCACTTTCCATTTCATGCCGTATGCTTTTTATATCATAATTATTATGGATACAATACAATACACCGTCCGATAATACAAATTATGTGTTCAAATATACAATCTGGGATTCCTGCGTGTTAGGACCTCTGGAACTATATATTGGAATTTGTTCAGTAGATACTTAATACTCAACCTCGCAGATTTTTCTCTGACATCAGCGGCGGCTTCATTAAAATAAAAATATTAATTTCATGATACTTAGTAAACATATATCAGTCAGTCCTGCAACTGTCCGGACCGAGCAGGTCGTCGACGGTGCGTGTTTTACACGCGCGCCTCAAAGAGTTGTCAGCAACATTACAGTAGGGGCGCAACGGGGTCGAAGCCTACTGGGGCCATGGGTGATGCGAAAGAGATCCCCGGGGCCCTGGAACAATAACAAAGCAGAAACAGGAGTGGGTTTTTACTCACTAAAAGTCTGACACTATCTCCCGAAGTCCCGATCCGCCCAAGAACGGGAGATGTCATTAGACGATTTTCCCACCTAAAAAAAAAACATATATCAGTCAACCAGTTATATGATGGTCGGAATCCAACAGTTTTGTAGGAAGCAGACATTTGGTTGTTGTGACGCATTAAGCTTAATATATAAATGTTTTTGAGCACTATTACTGGTTGTATAAATGATGAGATGATGTTATTTGTCATCCCTATTGCGTGTAGTTTGTTGATGTTGGCAATACATAGCGGTAAACATTATGCGAATCAAATAAATCTACACTATTATTCTATAGAGGTAAAGTTTTTTTTTTTTGTAGGAGGTATACTCTGAAAGTACTGGTCCGATAGTGAAATTTTTTTTACCGATGGAAAGCTGCTTTATTCCTGAGTGACATAGGCTACATTTTATGTATGCAGGCGAAGCTGCGGGCAAAAGCTAGTTTTAAATAAGTAGGGACCTAAGTGGAATCTTTGAAAGAGACGCGATTTCAGTAAAATGAGGCAGAGAATTTTATTGTAATATTTATTGCCTCATCTTACCATATCGAAAATTTAACAAGTTAGCAAGCTGCTAAATACTGTAAAAAAATACAATGTGTTACATGTGCAAAGTAGTGGCAAACAAAGTAACTGTAGGTATTCCGTATGAAAAACTATCTAGACTTAACATTGGCTAAATACACAAACAGTGCGAAACTAAGAAGAAGAAAAAAACTGTCCAAGAGTCCGACTCCCACGTTAATGGTTCCGTACATAGAAATATATCAAGCAAAAAAATAGCAAACAAATTACGTTTGTTGCATGTGAGCCCCCCCGTACCTATTGTATCTTAATTTAATAATTTATTTTTAAAGTGGATATAATACTACTAAATATTCTGTGTATTTCAAGCGTCTACCTGTCGCTTTTATTAATATCGAGCAAAAAACTAAAAATAAAAATAGGTTGGGAGTGCACATACAACAATTTTTTTTTTTTCATTTAGATATTTGTTTTATTCTGTTCTAGTATTTTTTGTTATAGTGGCAACAGAAATATATCATCTGTGAAAATTTTAACAGTCTAACTGTTACGGTTCATGAGATACAGCCTTGTGACAGACAAACAAACAGTGGGGTCTAATGCTCGCCATACACGCTAGGATACCGCGATACCTGACAGGTTTGCCTGTGCGGGTAAACCTGTCAGGTAAGGTGGTTTGGGGGAAGATCGGCATTGGGGTAAGAACGTATAAATCAATATACCACTTATTTACCTTTATTTTCAATGCCAGTTAAATTGCTCGGCAAGGTGGGACATAACGACGCGGCACGCAATATGACTAACATTAAAAATAAGCTAAATAAGTGGTATAATTTATATTTGTACGGTCTTACCCCAACGCCGATCTTACCCCAACGCACTATATACCATAGCGTGTATGACTACCTTTAGCGGTAGGGTTTCATATTTACCTTTAGTTTACGGAACCCTAAAAAGAAGCCTATTTCAAACAAGATCAGCTTAGCAACTATCTGCCGCCCACTATCACAAACCCGTTAGAAGACAAAGGTCACTAACCCCTTTCACGAATCCGGTATATACCCAGATAATAAATATTTATTTAGCACCAAATATTTATCAGCAGCCTTCTACTGAGATTAGATACAAGGCGAATGTGTACCGCATTGCATATTTTGATATGTTATCGGTGATCAAATAGTACTTTATTGTCCTGTGGTATCGCCAAGCTGTCTAGGTGGATTTTTCCACTTGTGAAACGTATTTGTATTTTTTTTAAATAAGTATTTTATTTCCGCCAAACATAAGTAGCTGTGGGAAAGGCACGTTGTTCGTAGAACAGTCGATATGGCGTAGAAAGGTTCTGAAGCATGTTTTTTTGGTGGGAAAAAAAACATCCAAATGACATCCCCCGCCCTTAGGCGGAGCGGGAGATAGTGTCAGACTCTTACTGACTAAAAACTCTCCCTGTTCTTTCTTGCCTTTCGCACCGGGGCCGAGCTTCCCTTTCAGATAACCCTGGCCCCAGTAGGCTTCGACCCGGCTGGGCCCCAGCTGCTGCTGACTACAAGGTTACTGACGTAGCTAGAAGAATCGCCACATGGCACATTGCTCGCAGATCAGATGGTTGATGAGCCTGGGTTCTGAAGTGACGACTGCATACCGGATGATGCAGCGGTGGATAGCCTCCCAGAACGACGACGACCTATGCCTAGCGTTGCCAGTCGTTCGGATAAAGCTGGACACGGTCAGTCTTTTTGCCTGTCCGGCATTTGTTAGGCTTTTTAAATTTGACTATTTTTTTTAGATTTGTCATGTGTTCTACATTACCTGTATCACTAGCGCAAGCGGAGCGAATTTGCACTCACGAGTGTATCAGTTAATTTTATTGTTATTTCCATATAAATATAAAAAACAGTTAAAACTCCTTTCTTATATACTATGGTTATTTCATTAGAATTTAAAAAGATTAGAAGAGCCTTTATTTAAAAAAACAAAATCGGCCTTTTTACCCAAATGTCCGGCTGAACTGTCTGGTCTGTCCAGTTTTTCGGATGGCAACCCTATTTATGCCCAACAGTAGACGTTTTTCGGCTGAAAAGAATACACGAGTGAAACAATTTTTTTTGTACAATTAGTTCTGTTTGTTCTACTGTAAGTAGGGCAAAATCCTCCCTTGCTTGCTACCCTTTCTATACAGTGCGCTTTTGAGAAACCATTTCTTTATTACTATTATTTTTTTAAATCTGTAAGGATAAATTGACAGATTATCATATTTTATTTATTGTCTAAAGCCCAGATGTCATTGAAATTTATTTGATAAAATAATGTTTTCGTCGTACCTACACCCACTATTCGCCGATTTTGGAACAATATTATAATGGGCATGGCCTACTGAGCTATACTTGGGGCTTGCTGTTATTTTCTACTAACCTTTTATGCTTGTCACATTGACATGTGTCCCCGCCCTACACCATAGACCGCTATAAAATATGGTGTTGCCATAAAACATGCTTGAACAAAGAATTGTTTATCGTCGTTTGTTGCATACTTAGTATTGTAACCTTACAACTGGTATAATTTTATGTTAGCACCTAGCTACCAGTGTCAAATATGCGACGGTAAATTCTATTTTAATGGGATTTTTTTTTGTATTTAAATTTTTAACACTTTAGACGTCATGTCGGACAATGATGACCGACAGTAAATGGTCCATTCTAGCTACGTTGAAAAATGGTGGCCGACATGACAACCCTTATTTTGACTTACGTTTGCAGGTGATTTTGTCTCATGACACAAAAAGAGGGGGCGTCAAAAAGACGAGCGTGTCCGACAGAGTGACCCACGTAGCTCTATTGAAATAATTTTTCAGTTCAGGCCACGGTGGACTTATGTGTGTCGACCAGTAGTAAATAAGCACTTATATACAAGATGAAACTCCGTATAAATATTATGAAACTTAATAGTTGCTTATTGTTAAACCTTATCTATACGTAATAAGAAGTAATAATAATGAAAAAAAAACCAACCTTATAATTTGGTTTGACTCACGTGTTAAATGTTGGTACTTATCATTGTAAAGTTTCGCACTTTCGCTAGATAATTTAATTTAAAACCTTGTAAAGCAAATTACAATACTACTTAGCGTTAGATAACTTAATTAGTCCACTTCTATCATTCACAAAATTGCTTTAATCAACAGTATTAACTAACTAGCAGTCCTCAGCGGGTTCACTCACGTCTTTGGTTCCTGCTTCACTCCTATTGGTTGTAGCATGATGGACTGATGGTATATAATCTATAGTTGTTCTCGATTAATCTGCTATTCAATGCTAAAAGAATTTATCAATTCGAACCAGTTCTTTCAAAGATAAGCGCCTTCTAATAAACACTTCAGCTTCGCAGAGCACATTTTCTTTACATTTATTAGGTTTACTTTACTTATAGTATATGCATATACACCTAAACCTTCCATATGAATCACTCTGTATAATGGTTGAAACCGCATAATAATCCGGTCAGTAGTTAAAGAGTTTACCACGATCATAAAAACAGACAAAAGCGTTGTTAGACTTTGTTTGATAATTGTTAGCAAGTACCTATAAGATTGAATTAAAGATTTTTTGTGCCCACAAACTAGATATGTGGGTCACACATTAGTGGATACCGTAATACAAATTAAAAACAAACATACGAACCTATTTGAAAATCGGAGCAAAGTCTGCGATAGCTGATAGACTCATATCAAAACAAATGTGTTGCTAACCGTTTGATATAACCCTGCCAAATAAAGAAGTACCTCTAAATAAAGCAGACTAGTGTGATCGCCCTCTATATTTATAGAATCGTGCAATCTCTGCTTGACGACAGTCTTTGCGAACTGTGGCAGGAGCGCTCAACCGCAGGTGATAGCTAAATCTACATATACTATATATATTAATAATATAAAGCTAAAGAGTTTGTATGTTTGAACGTGCTAGTATCGGAAACTAATGGTTCGAATTGAAAAAATCTTTTGGTGTTGGATAGATACTTAGCCCATTTATTGAGGAAGACGGCTCCTTAGAAAAGACTATAGTATCGCTATAGCTATGACATATCATAGACTTTTTTTAGGTAGGAAATCATCCAATGTCATCTCCCGCCCTAGGGCGTTAATTACCTGACATCGATTTAGATAAATAACTCATTGTAATAATTTTTAGATAAAATTTTTAGACAACTTGTAGATAAAAGACAGTCAAAGATTGTTTACATTTTTGTACCGAACCAAATGAAGTACCTATAAACATATAAAGGCGCAGTTCTATCGACATGTACAGGTCGTTAATATTTTCGTACGTGTCGTATTATTTTGTTGTGTTTACATATACGTGGGCACAGTTAAATACAAGGTTACGGAAAAAATCGTGGTATGAAATTGGTTATTGTGGACAATGTTTATGTGTGAGTTGAGTAGCCATTACAAAAGTAATAAGGAAAGTTTATTTGCTTCATAATATTAGGCGAAACATTATAAAACTATTAGTAGCTTAAACCTAGTTTTGATTGTAAGAATAGGTCAGAAGTACTTTTGACTAATTTGGATTCTGAGGCGTGGTCGACGAAAGCGATTGACGAAAGAGAATCGACACGAAACGGTTGTAATTTGACTAGGCCTGCTGCCAGCCGGAGTTAAATATATTTGTACTGCGCCTGCGCCCGCAATAGAGCTCCACTGACCCTTACAACCATTTTCATTGCGAAATATTGATTGATTTACATTTGCTCTGAACATTCTAAAAAGCACTTAACCAGCAATTTTTTTGTGTAAACCTATTTCTAAAGATTAAAGCCGTTTAAAAGGAGTAGGGAAAACAAGTGAAAAAAAAAACAAATCGTTAATTTTTTTTTTAGACATAAGTATTAATCGCACCAAAAAATCATATATGTTGATAATGTTGTACATGAATCTATAATAAACATATATATTTTTCAAACCTATTGACCTAGCCGTTACCGAGGAGTAAGCTTCAAAAAGTCCCGGTTTTATGGGACTACTCGAGAGCTATACCCTATTCGCGTAAGATAAGACATTTAAACAAACTTTTTTTACTGTCTGTTCAACCGATTTTAACTTCTATTTTGTAACCATAAGAATGGCATTAAAAATAAAAAAAGTGGTTACAATACCATTGCATTGCCACCATTTGTCATGCCACTAACGTAATAAAAGTCAAAATCAGTTGAACGGACAGTTATAAATTCATTTATTCATTCATTTCAGCCAATACACGTCCACTGTTGGACATAGGCCTTCCCCAAGTGTCGCCACATCGAATGTTCCTGTGCTTCCCGCATCCATCGGTTTCCCGCTACCTTCAGTTATAAATGTTTTTTTCATAAATGTCTACTGTTATTTTGAACAGAGTATAGGGCCTTAACGAAAAACAAAACAAACACATGGCACTCAGATCAAATATCAATGTACCTAACACTCGTAAACATTGTGACATACTTATTTGATACACGTGTTTGTCACAGTTTTATTCCATATACAAATATAAACGATACTTCCTGATAGATTAACACTTTTTATACTTCAAAAATTAGATTAGTCATGTTTTGTATTTTTAGAGAGTGCAGAAAAAATATACCAGTTCAGTTAACAACTGACCTAGACAATTATTTCCATTGAGCATCCAAAACAACATAATACATACTTATGTTTCATGAATGACATTGCGGATATTGATAATAATATCATATTTGTTATGTTACGCACGTGTAATATATTATCATATTTCCTTCTATTAGCTGATTGTGATTTTTTTGCACATACTTATACAATGTTTAATGTCGTGTCGTTACTTTTTTTTATTGTCAGGGTCGCGTTTGACCACTATCTCACCTGATAGTAAGCGATGGTGTGGCTGACGATGGAGCCTACTGTCACCTATTGTCCACGGATGTGTATCTTCATTTCTTCTCTTGTCCTCATTCAAGTAGCAACTGCTTTTTTTTTAATTTTATTATTGATAGGCTCGCGTTTGACCACCATCTCACCGTAAGCGATGATGTGGTTGACGATGGAGCACGCTTGCCTAGAAGTAATCTATTCACTCTTGACTTAAAGACCCCTAAGTTGTAGCTATCAGAAAATACAGACTCCGGCAGGGAATTCGATTCCTTGACTGTACGCACAATAAATGTGTGCGCTTTGTGCGTGTGGGTGGCACATGTAATATCCACCATGTACCGGTGGCACAACGCCCACCGTACTGTTTTGTCGTTGCCGCTTCATGGACAAAGTTTCATAGTTTTGTAAGTTGTGAGACGTATATGAATTGGCGTCTATGAAGCTACGCGTCCGTGGATAGTAAGCCTTATTTATGAATACTGCACAAGTGCACAATTGGAAGGCTTCTCACAAGGTGGACTGATAACCCAGTAAGGGTCACTAAGAATCCGATGGACGAGAGACGCACTGGTGGTCAATAGGTCCGATCATTGTGGCGACACTTGGAGGTTTAGGCGTTCAGCCGTGAAAATTTTACACCTGAAATGATGTTGATGATTTTATGAATGCTACCATACACCACAACAGAAAAAATAACATCTAAAATGCTCAACGAAGAAGAATAATAAAGTAAAAGACAGTTTCTTACAGAAATGGATGGGTAACTTAAATATTTATTAGATCCGGAACAGATTGGATATTGTAGCGTAGACTACACATTTCTTTCTTAGCCCCCTTTAAATCTTTCAGAGCCTTATTTATAACTTCATAAATTGAAGAAGAGATTGGGTTTTTCTTAAGCTAGAATTTATGAGATTATCATGTGGACCGTAAACCTAATGTTAAACACTAGTTTATATCAATTAAAAAAAAGAAATAAGATGTTTCTAGTGATCATCAATAATGATTTAATCTCCAATGAGATAAAATCATTTCAGTACCTACCTTCAAAATATATTCCAAAAGATAAAAAAAAAATATTGGTCAGATTATGCGTGGCCCACGTGACCGACAAATGTGGGCCACGCCTGATTTCTATGTGAGTCGCGTCACGTGGCGTGCGTCTTATGTAGCTCAACGTCTCTAAATGCGCCCAGATCGGTGTACATGGATCACATGTGCTTTTAATGTAGCTCTATACTCCATCTGTTTAGGTAGTGAACTTAATGTAAACAAGCTTAACATGTCTTTTATCTAAAAAAATGTCTGAAAATTTAATTTTCAATATGTTTATAGTTACGTAACCTAAACCGACATTACGTAATTAACTAAATTTATATCTATCTCAAAATCAAAAGGCAGCCTCGGTGGACGCACACTAATGAGCGTTTGAGCCGGAACTGTTCGATGAGTGATCCGAGACGCGACCGAGACATCGTGTCCGTGAGCGGTGTCTATGTGTGCGTTGCTCGAGCGCGCTTTATATGTAGATTGACTTCTGTACCTACCTATATATTTTGTCACCCTGCCCACCGCTCGTCACGACTGTACTAGTCTTCACGGTTGACGATACCAGCTCATTAAAAATTACTCCCAGAGCCACCGGGCATGAATAGGCGCTTGATCCGCTTTGTTCACTGAACATTTCCAAAGTCAGATTACATTTAAAAAAGTATAAATGTCGAATTAAACTGTTTGTGGAAACTTAAATACAAAAATCTATTTTTTTTTTTTTTTGTTTAATTTTTAGTTATACACAGTTTTTCACAGTTATTCACAGTTTACAGAGTTAGATAGGGTTGCCAACCTTATTTTATATTAACATATCTTACTTACTTAATTTTTTGAACATATACTTTATACTAATTTTGCATAAAAATATAGTACTTACATGAAAATACCTTATTCTCGATCATTACAGCGTAAAATGAAACACTAATAAGAATAATTACTGAATTATTATCGATGCTTCTACGTTGAAACACGGATACCAAAAATGTAATGAATAAAAATTGTTAATAAATGATGAAAAATTGTTAGTGTGTGCTAAAAGTACATAACAAGAGAAGAAACAAATAAAATAATCACTAATACTTCAAGAGAAGAAACAAATAAAATAATCAAAATTTCGAATACCAGTTTTTATTTCTTACTAAAAAACTGTCATACGTTATTTTTCTTTAAACAAAGTTGCCAACCCTAGACTTCGACATAATCCCAGTAAGTTATAAAAACTTACCTACATCAAAAATGGAGGAGGTTCTCAATTCGTCTGAGGGCTTAGCCAAATTGATAATCTACAATCGTTAACGCTAGTAAAAAAATTCAAATGTATGGGAATGACATCACTTCAACGCTAAGTCACGTGGTCAGTACTAAGGAATCGAAGGCGTTGCCGACTCGAGGCGATCGGCGAAAGAGATTCGAACCGGAAAGGTCATAACTTGACTAGACCTTTTTTTTTATGGTGGGAAAAAATCATGCATTGACATCCCCCGCCCTTGGGCGGAGCGGGAGATAGTGTCAGACTCTTACTGACTAAAAGACCCACCCCGTTCCTTCAAGCCTTCATACCGGGGCTCGAGCGCCCTTTCGGATAACCCTGGCCCCAGTAGGCTTCGACCCGGCTGGGTCCCTGCTGTTGCTAACAACTCCTTGAGGCGCGCGGGAACAGTGCGCACCGTCGACGACTTGGGCTTGGTCCGGACAGTTACCGGACAGCCGGACAGTGAGCTACCCATTGCTCACCGTCCGCAAGCCCGCGCCTACGTTGGCCGGAAATCGGGAACGCCGTTTGCTGATGCGTTCGGCCTCCTCCTTTGCGAGCAGATTTTCTTTTTATGGCGTTGAGATTAATTCAATTCAAGAAATAATTGAATTTAAAATTTAACCAGTAACTTAATTCATTATTGAATTTGTGATTTTAACCATTGAAATAACTTTTAGAAAAGGCTTTGGAAGGAATAATTTGATCTTGTTTTATTTGTAAATACAGTGAAAGGTTTCCAGTGCTCTGATTACTTATTTAGATTAGAAACACAATCTCTGTTCTGAAATATCTTATAACAGAATCGTAGCTAAGTCTGGGGGTTCAGGAGAGACCCCTTTATCATAAAATAGATAGGTACAGAAGACAATCTCATGTATGTACTTCACTTTTTATACCTACGCTAGGCGATCGCACACACGTCAGCGCGTTGCGCCGAACAGTGCGACCGGTTGATTGAGCCGAGATGTCGTGTGCGTGAGCGGTGTCTATGTGTGCGTTGCTCGAGCGCACTTTGTATGTAGATTGTCTTCTGTACCTAAGTATCTATTTTGTGCCTTTATTGTCTCCCCAGGGATGTATAGTACCCTCTTCGGTCATGGGACCACTCCTATGTTCAGATGGTGATAACCGGAGTAATTTTAGTTATAATCTGTCACTCCCTGACCTTTTCTCTAATAGTCAGGCAAGTCTTCAAGCCTTCCTCCTAAAACAAAAAATGTCTAGTAGGTCTTTTAGTAATAATGGATATGTTATGGACCAAATGATAAATTGGGCATTATACATAATGTCTGGTAGCCCGATAGAGCTAGACATTACACTTAATGCTCGTACATTATTAATAATGCCCGCATTAATCACCTGGTCCATAACAGATACATTATAATCATAAGTATAATCAGCCTTTTTTTAATTCCTACTGCTGGAACTCGGGCCTTCTCTCTAGGAGAGAAAATGAGCCTTAATCCACCACACGGGCCCAGCGCGATTGGTGAATGTTACATGTTTTTGAATTTTTGGTTCAGGACATGCCGGTTTCCCCACGATGTTTTCCTTCACCGTTTTGAGAGCAGTGGTGATGAAATAAATTACACAAAGTACTTCGCCTGGCTGAGTTTTAACCCGCGACCTACAACTCGTAAGTGGGACCGTATCGTAAGTGGTTACTCACTCGTGGATACGCGGATACATCACTTCAAGACAATCATTAATGGCTTCTCCCGCTCTAGGATGGAGCGAGAGGACGTGTCAGACTTTTACTGACTTAAACCCATCTGTGTTCTTTCATTTGCCCTTTACGTTCTTGTAGTATATGTGTAAAAACCGTATGCCTAAAGGAAATGAAATTAGGTCATGTCGCAACGTTCCACTCAAGCCACGTTCACTCTTTCGAACGTGAACGTTACGTGTCCCTGCCTGTGCTACTCTGTCATGGATCCAGCATACAGTGAATATGATTATAATTTAATGTAAGCGGTGTGAAGGCCGCCTCGTCTCACAGTTTATATCGGTACCGCCGTATCGCTGTGACGATATAATCGAACGCGTTTTGATAAATCGTGGGATATTTACGGCGAACTGTGGTGCGGTTGGGACAATGGTCTAGCGGTTGGCTGCGCGGCGTGGCATGGATCAAGTGTAGCTCTACAAGTCTAGTTTCCATATAAAATGTACGGAGACCGAAGCGGTCAGATCAGCGTGTGTGTAACACGTGTGCGCAGTGTAGTTCTACCTCTATCTATAGGTGTTAAGGTAGAACCATATTAGGCACATGTGGGCCACGTAAGCCGACCTTGTGCGTCGGTCTCCAAATATTTTATATGGCAACTAGATTTGTAGAGCTACATTAGGTCCACGCCATGCGACGCGACGCGACTGTAGAGTCGCGTGTGTTCTAGTTGTTGTTTATACAATTAGGTACCGGAACGGATCTTGAGCGCTCGACGTCAGAGTGGGGATCGCTTTGTGCATTCCATACATTGGCCAGCCAATCGTCTTCGTTGTTAGAGACATGCGGCAACGCAGGGAACGAATCAAGAGTGTCGTCTATGACACGACGGCGCGGCGAGCCAATCACTGGCAGACCCCGCCCCCGCGTCTCACTTCGCACCACTAAAGAGATCGAGTATTTAACTTCTGACAACTTGAAGCCAGCGCTCAAGATCCGTGCCGATAATTGTAGGTACAAATTAGGCGTCTCCCACGTGTGCGACAGTCCCACTTTACTAATATATTTTGTCCTATGATTTTTTTTTGAAGGTGGGAAAATCATCCAATGACATCCATTGTTCATGGGCGGAGCGAGAGGGCTTATGAAACTTTTACTGACTAAAAACCTGCTCCTGTTCCTTCATTCACACGTGTGCGTCGGTCTAATGTAGTTCTAGCTGAATTTACGTTTCTTTCTTAGCGTGGTGTTTTTCCAACATTAAAACAGGGAAACTGAGGTACATGACCTCAACTTCCCTTACTAAACCACTAGATACTATCGTGAACTTCCCAAGATCAATTTTACGCGCGAGTAACCTTCACAACGGCATTTTAGTTCCGTCAAGCTCTATTATGTTTTTCGAGGTTTTAAAATGCTTAGTTCGCTCTTAAAGACTGACTTTTGGCGCGATTGGATCGTTTTATAGTTTCGCGCCTACGAAATGGTAGGTACCTACAATGCGTTCCAAATAAGAAGAGGATCGCCCGCCATGTTGTGACGTCATGATTTACTATCAAATCGAGGAAATACATTTTTAAACATTAATTCACTAAACCCTAAGCGAACGCCTTTGCGCACCTATTGTCTTTCAATTGTGTCTGTGATTTCCACCATTGAAAGGTTAATTAATCAATTTACAAAAAATTTAATTTATTTGTGAACTGTGAACGAAAAAAGTTTAATCAGAATCCAGTTCTTCAATTTTACTCATCTCTAAGTTCTTCAATTTTGCCAAAATTTCTTCGATCTGACAGTACGACGAGACGTCATAGGAATCGGTCCTATTCTCATTTGGAACGCGTAGTATATTTATTTACTATCTGACCCGGCAGACTTCGTACTGCCTCAATCGATAAATAAAAGACCTCTTTCTTTCATGTCTTTTTCTCGCCTTTTAAACCTTCCCTAGACCTCCATGAACATTTCAAGACTAAGATAAGATAAATCCGTTCAGCCGTTCTCGAGTTTTAGTGAGACTAACGAACAGCAATTCATTTATATATATATACTAGCTGACCCGGCAAACTTCGTACCGCCTAATAGTTACCTTTTATCTAAGCTGTCAACTCTACCTACTCTACCCTACTCTACCTTACTCTACCCTACTCTACCCTACTCTACCCTACTCTACCCTACTCTACCCTACTCTACCCTACTCTACTCTACTCTACCCTACTCTACCCTACTCTACCCTACTCTACCCTACTCTACCCTACTCTACCCTACCCTACTGTACCATACCCTACTCTACCCTACTCTAAGTTAAAAAAAAAATTAAAAAAAATCGGGATATCCTATGTCCTTCTCCTGGTTCTTAGCTACCTCCCTACCAATTTTCAACTAAATCGGTTCAGCCGTTCTTGAGTTATAAATAGTGTAACTAACACGACTTTCTTTTATATATATAGAAACTTTTTTTAATTTGATCGCAGCGCTAACTGTCGGGACAGACTAAAATTAAAATTCGAATATTATTTAAAATTTGACACTGCGATGGTAGCGCCGTCTGTCGGATCCAATGTAAAACATTCCAAAATCAACAACTACTAATAAATTAAAAATTAATTAAAAAAACATTGTCCAGCGGACAAAATTGTGAATCTAAACCATTCCCAGATCCCCTTGAACACACACAAAAAATTTCATCATAATCGGTCCAGTCGTTTGAGAGAAGTTCAGTGACATACACACTCACAGAAGAATTATATATATAAAGATAGATTGAGTACGTACGTCACAAACATATCAAAATTAAAAAAAAAAACTGGGCAAGTGCGAGTCGTAGTCGCGCCCTGTAGGGTTGCGTTGCGTTTAAAATTACATACACTGTAGACAGACAGACGGACACAAGGACAATAAGAGATCCTATAAGAGTCCCGTTTTTTCCGTTTGAGGTACGGAACCCTGAAATGAAAAAGAATCAATTTTAAAGAGCGAGACAGAGACAGAACTGTCGCTCATGTCTAACGTCAAGTAACCAACCAACCAATTTTCAACCGTACACTCGAAATAAGGTTCAGTTGAAAACCAGCGTCAGGCAACTACCATGTAGTTGTCTGGCATTATTGCTGAACTGGACCTATTTTGCACCGCCGTGAGATACACATTGTTAGTTGTCTCTTTTTTTATATATATAATAATTTATTAGTGTCTACATGTTGTTACTACATTGTGTGTATCTACGAGTGTGTATGCCAAATAAAATATTTTTCTTTCTTTCTTTCTTTAACGGTCGCGGTCTACGGTCGCAGTCTCCTGTCTCGGTCGCTTGTATTTGTCGCGGCGCGAACCGCCACCTTAAGAACCCACGATGCAGAAATAATTCCTAATGTTTATTTAAAACCTTTACCTTAACCTTTGTTTATTAACAAACTTTGTTAACCTTTCAATTCGCCCTTTATCGGTACATTGCACACACGCGTCACACACAACAATATGTGTGGGAAGCAAGAAATACCTATGGCATTGGCGGGAAGTGATACATTCAGTCAAAAAAGAATCAGGAATGGATATTTGTTTATGGTTCCAAATTCAAATTTTAGATTTTTTTGTTGTTGCTAAATCGGCACAACTGTTTTCCATTTTGGCGCGGAGTTTGAGTTGCATCTGTTATTTATATTAAATACAGTGCTGTTTTTAGTTATATCATATCTAGTGTGTATTGCGAATTTCAGAATGGACAAAAACATCGAACAAAGAGTTGGTATTAAATGCATTACCAATGGAATTTCGTGTTCGGAGTAAATAGGGAAAATAAGTAATACTAAAATACTACGTTGTTAAATATAACAGGTATTTTTGTTTCAAGGACGTGTTTCTGTGTCACCCATCCTTATTTTTATCAAACAAAGTCCCGTGTCTCTGTCTGTGAGTGCGATACTTTGGTCTGCGGTCCCTTAGAGCTGTGATATATCATCATTATCTTCCTGCCCTTGTCCCGTTTTATTTGTAGCCGGAGCAACACGTTTTTGTCTTCCATTCTGTCCTGTCACTCGTCACGCTATCACTAACTGTAACTCCCTTCTCACACAATCCATCCATCTTTTCTTACTTTTAAAGCTGTGATGATAATATAGTCTTTCTAGAAAGTCACTAGTGCACTAGCTTCTGACGTTTTCTATGTGCCCATGTAGGCCTATGTGAAATAAAAATATTTCTGATTTGATTTGATTTGAGTTAAACGACTTGGAAATGTTTAAACCATTTAAAAAATCTGTTATATATGTATATTACATAAAATACTTTTTATAAGATTCTATTAGTAAAAAAAAAAAAACATACATTCAGCCGAACATAGAACCTCTTCCTTTTCGAAGTCGGTTAAAAAATGATCATCTCCTTGCAACCTTGATTGTTCAACCAGTGTTGACTATACACACATTTGATTATTTGATTAGATTACCCTAGTTGTTTGACTTTTTACACAGACTATAAAATCAAACTTCCCAGTTAACGAAAAAAAATAAATAGGTGCGGCCGTTTATATCGCAAAAAACGTGTATTTCGGCATTCTCAAGGGAATCAAAACTCATAAAGTACTTAGGTACTTCCCGTTCACCTAGAATCCTGAAATATGGCATGAAGCAAGGTTTCATAACACAAGTATGTATAAGAAAAAATCTGAAAACTGTTCTGTAGTTTCGACACAAAAAAAAAACATTTTGCGATATGGAAAAATTTTCGCAAGTCAATTCGGGAATTGAACTGCTTTCATAAGTAAGTTTGTACGGAACCCTCTGTGCGCGTGTCCGACTCACACTTGTCCGGTTTTTTAATTCTTGGACAAGCTGCTTTCCTTACGATGTTTTCGTACACTGTTTTGAGAGCAGTGGTGATAAAATAAATTACACAAAGTAATGAACCTGGCTGGGTTGTGAGCCCACGACCTACAACTCGTAAGTCTGGGCTGTCACTACTTCACCACTGATCCTTTCTAATAGTCATAATAAAATCTAAACGCAGAAAAGTTTCTCACAATAAAAACATAAAAACTCAAACACAATAATAAAAATTCTTCAGAAATAATAAAAATCACAATACGAACCAATGTGTGTAAACAAAACAGCGTACATAATGTGTGAGTCATTTGTCGTACTATCGTGAACCAGTGTATCTTGACACCTGTCAGAAATCCATGTTGTTTAGAAATACGTGTGTTTTAAAATTGGTTATCGGTATTTTTATTGAAAACGTGTTCGAAGGCACAGCGATGTTGATAGCGGGATGCGGGAATTGTTCTTTTTTAGGGTTCCGTAGTCCGTACCCTAATGGTAAAACGGAACCCTATTACTAAGACTCCGCTGTCCATCCGTCTGTGTGTCTGTCTGTCTGTCACCAGGCTGTATCTCATGAACGGTGATAGATAGACAGTTAAATTTTCACAGGTGATGTATTTTTGTTGCCGCTATTACAACAAATACTAAAAACAGAAAAAAAAATATTTAAAAAAATCATGTTTGAATGGGAGCCCCCATTCAAACATGATTTTTTGCCGTTTTTATAGATAATAGCTTTTTCCCATGACTTCGCCCGCTTACATAAAATAATTATAGCCTATGTCACTCAGGAATAAAGCAGCTTTCTATTGGTGAAAAAATTTTAGCAATCGGACCAGTACTTCCAGAGATTACCTCCTACAAACAAAAATAAATAAAAGCAATTATAATATTAGGTAGTGTAGATGGTACAGAACTCTACGTACGTGAGTCCGACTTGCACTTAGCCGGTTTTGTTTTTAATATTTCCGTATTGTGTTAAAAAAAAATGCAGTTTACTTCAAGGTTAGCCTTTAGAGTAGTTTTTGTTGTCAATTTAGATGTTATTTGTAAGTGAGCTAGACCGTGATGGCGATGTTTATTAACTAGTTTTGAATTCCTAGTCATTTAACGAAATGGTTCATGAGTCATGTAAAGAAAAAAAAAAACACTTTTTTTTCTTTTATTTATTTACTAACTGTGCCTGCGACTTCGTTCGCGTGGCCTAAAGGATTATGAATTTATTTTTTCTAAAATAAAAGTAACATATGTTACTCCTTATTATATCAGCTACCTGCCGATAAAAGTCCCGTCAAAATCGGTCCAGCCATTTCAGAGATTAGCCCGGACAAACAGACACACAGACAGACAGACAAAAATTGTAAAAAATATTTTGGTATATATATATTCATATGCATGTAGTAAAATACAGTTATTTCAATATTACAAACAGACACTGCAATTTTATTTATATGTATAGATATGTATAGAAATAGTGACATCATTTTGTGTAATTTACTTCTTCACCACTGCTCTCAAAACGGTGAAGGAAAACATCGTGAGGAAACCGGCATGTCCTAGAACCAAAATTCGAAGACATGTGACATTCACCAACCCGCACTGGGCTAGCGTGGTTGATTACGGCCCATTCCCTCTCTGATGGTTATGATTAATTCCCTGCTGATTATGTTTTTGCTATTCGAAAATGAACGTATAACTTCAAAAGACGTAAGTATGGAAAAACTTGAATTTCACTGGTTCCTTTAGATAATTCAAGTTCTTTCTGCAATTGTATCCTGACAGAAACCCCCGCTACCCGCTACCACAATGGCCCAAGTCTTACCTCGTCAGATTCAGTTAAGGAGTCAACCTCTTCAGTTCCTTATTTACGTGTTAACCGGTCGAGCAGGTAATGCAGGCTCAGCGCCCTACCGAATGTCAGTTGTCTTTACGAATTCCAGTTTCCTTAACCACAAATTCATTTATTTCAACTAAATCGTTATTTATTTAAACTTCATGTAGGTACGCCCACCCTCCCGCACTGGGACCGCATGGTGTATTACGGCCCATTCCCTCTCCTATAGAGGAGGCCTGAGTCCCTGCAGCTAAGTTCTAACCGCTTTAATCTTTTCTGTGGTCGTAATCGTTAAGTGATCGTCTGACGACTATAGGCTAGTTGCCTTAAAAAATGTAATTAGTCCGTCTTTTAGATTATTCAAAAATAACGGACACGTATTTTTTTTATTTGTAAATTAAACCAAAAATGACAAAGTTATAGCCCAATAAATAGATTTAACGTCACGCCGTGCTACATTTTTTCGCACGGGGTGACATCACACGTAACTTTAATGGGCTATATCTTTGTTATTTTTTTGTTTAATCGAAAAAAGAAAACATGCGTGACCAATATTTTTTTATAATCTAAAATACGGACTAAATAAAATGTAATTATTTTGACCATGAAACTACCCTATTGTCTTTAGCTGTTCCATTTATAACCACTGTTCGTCGTGGCTACGACAGATAGTCGCAACAAGGACACAAGATTTACCTTACGACATGACATCATCAACATATCCTTTTACGCGACTTTCGTGCTAGCCGTTCCCACTATCATGAAAATCTGTTGTCACCGCAAAAAAAGTCGTAGACGACAGGTAAACGTGTCGTCTTATACAAGGTGTAAGGGACAGCCCTCCACAAACTTTAAGGGCTTGCTCAGTAGACGATACTGAACAACATTCCACAAAAATATTTTTCAGTAAACGAAACAAAAAATCCGCCCCACCATACAAAATTATAAACTTGATTGAACAGTTTGTATGGAGAGGCCGAATTTTTTTTTTCGTTTCCTGAAAAAAAAAATTGTGGAATGTTGTTCAGTATCTTCTACTGAGCAAGCCCTTAAAGTTTGTGGAGGGCTGTCCCTTACACCTTGTATATGAACACCTGGATTAACAAATATATAAGCCACGACACTTAATACTACACGATTATCTGTCGCCATGACAAAGTAGGAACGCGGCTGGATACACACACTGAAATGTGACGTCATGGCCAGATTATGCGCGTGCAAGAAAGATAGTGAGATGTGGTCTCACACGCCCCCACTCTTCCTTTCGTAATATAATTTATTGATCAAATAAATAAAATATAGGTAGATTTTTGTGGATATTTTTATACTTTTCCTTATCGAATGAAGATCTCCATGGATACTTTTATAGCGATTTCTGCTTCATCATGTTATTTAACGGAATAACTTTTAAGACTTATAGTACCTTGAACCATCTGGCCGAAATTAAATGGACACAACTGTCTACTCCTCAGTTTTCCTCTAACAACTTTAGATTTATTCCAACCAGAAACTAATTTGAATGCAAATCTAATTGCCTTTAGAATAAACATGAATTCATTTAAACATGTAAATAATCACGGCACAGTGTTGAATGTATAAATAGATGCACTGGATCTAAGTTTACACGTGCCTGCATCCACAAGGCCAGTGAAATATAATATGATTATTGATTTTCACAAACAAAGATTACTTTGTTGGCCATACTGCGGTATCCATTGCTTGGTAGCCTGGGTTGCTAAATAGACTTAAAAACAGTAGGTATTATACTGTTTTTCATTACATTATACTTTTTACTGTTGAATTAAAATAAAGTATACCTACAACATACTGTTCTCAACATCAAAATGCTGAACACTATGCTAGCTAAAATAGATAAATATAAAACAAAAAAAATGTGTGAGCATCTTAGTCTAACACTTGTTAGATTAAGATGCTTGATTTTTTTTTATCAAATCACAATAATAGAGTTTCAGAAAGAATCGAATGAGCTCCTTATTTATTGTGTTAGTCACTCGAATTAAAAGACACTATAACCTAGGGGTCTTTAAGTCAAGAGTGAATAGGTTACTTCTTGGCAAGCGTGCTCCATCGTCGCTTTCCACCAGATGCGGAGGTGAGGTGAGATAGTGGTCAAATGCGGCCCATCCTTAGTAAAAAAAATTACGAGTAAGTCAGTGGCTGTCTTAATTACGTGTTTGCAAATTAATTCTTAGTAATTGTGATGTAAAATTAGTTAATTTAGTATCTGAATATGTGGCATCGTTGAAAAAGTCGCGATCTCGGTAAAATGGAGCTTAGCGAAGCGTGCTGAGAAGGCCGACTCGAAATATTTGCTATCAAATACTTCAAAACTGTTCAAAACATTAGAATTTGTTACATTCACATTCTAATGAAACTCATAGTATCTCAACGTGGCTGTAAAATTAAATTTAACACTGGCTAAATGCACAAACTCTTAAAAAAAAATAGTACTGTCAATGGATGCCGTAATATGGCCAATGGCCAATAAGCCAATGTTAGTCATGTTGTGCGCAGGAGTGCAATTTCGTGTCGTCTTAGCTTCCGAGTAAACGTGGGGTGATCAACAGCTGTTCTGTACTTGGTTTCAGTTGTTCTGCTTAGGTTTCTTGTTTTGTAAAGAAAGGTTTTCATTACATTAATGCGCATGCCTTAAGGTAGAACTACACTGCGCACACGTGTGCCACACACGCCGATCTGGGCGCGTCGGTCTCCAGTATTTTATATGGAAACTAAACTTGTAGAGCTACATTAGATCCACGCCACGCGACCTCGGTCTACGTACAAATCGGGCGTGTTACAGATGTGCGCCGGTCTAATGTAGTTCTAGCTTTTGTGAAGGTATGTGGGAATGCCCGACAAATATACCGAAGCCCTGGAATGCTCCTGAAGGATCACAGGTGGGTTCTAGTCGGTAGAAGTTTGACAATCCAGGTAGGAAGGAAGGTATTTGTAAATTTCCTGTCTCACACACATGCGTACAGCTAAGAAGTGGAATTCCTTGCCGGAGTCCTGTATTTTGGTTTTTAAGTCACGAGTGAATAGATTACTTCTAGTCAAGCATGCTCCATCGTCGACCATACCATCGCTTACTTACCAGTAGATGAGATTGTGAAGCATTCCTTTTTCGGCACCAATTTTTTCAGCACCAATGGTTTCAGCACCTGTTCTCCACCAGCATCACCAAACTTAAAAAAATTATGTGTGCTGGATTTTTCGAAGACCGCTGACAGTTTCAGCCATCTTCGAGAAATCTAGTGCACATACGTATAATTTTCCTTACTATAATTAATTATGTACTTGCTCCGAGCGTCTTTCCTTTTTTTTGACTGTTTCTTGTTCTGGTCTAATATTATCTGTGAAAACTTGTAATTGGCCTTCTTTCAATATTTTTCAACTATCTGTATCTTAGCTGTAAGTTTTCCGAAAATAAATAAATAAATAAAGCTATTCCTCTTTAGGCATACATATATTAGTCAAGCTCGAACCTTTAAAAAAAAAATTGTTTTCAATAATATCTTCTGATTTATTTTCCTTTATTACCACGCTTGGTATAACCAAGCTTGGTTTGTTTTTTTTTTAAACATATCGTTTATTGCTTTTTAATTTCTTCAACGTTAATTACACAAAGCTAAGTAAATCCAAACACACTCTGTGATTCAATTTAAAATATTGACTAAACTAAAAAAAATATATAATTAATTCTACCGTTATAAAACCATCAGTTTTCTAGCCACTACAAATTTATCTAATGAGTAATATATTATAGATTAAATGTAAGCATAATCAGCCTTATAAGTTTATAACGTCCCACTGCTGGGACTCAGGCTCTCTAAGAAAGGGAATGGGCCATAATCCACCACGCGAGCCCAGTGTGTGTTGGGGGATGTCACATGTCTTTGAATTTTTGGTTTTAGGAAATGCAGATTTCTTCACCGTTTTGAGAGCAGTGGAGCTGAAATAAATTACTTAAAGTAATACGCCTGGCTGGGTTTGAACCCGCGGCCTATAAGTCGTAACTCGAATCCGTTATCACTGGACCATCACTATATAGAATATACCTAAATAGAAATGATAACAATACAATAATAAACAAAATAAAGCTGCTAATTGAATTCGGCGCACGCGCATACATAGTTATGGCGCAAGGCGAGCTCGCCTCCACGTGTAGGGAGTGTGGTGCAAGGTGGAAGCGAGAGCGTGCACGCTGAGTTACGCAAAGTAGTAGGTCGATACAAGATAAGACACCGCTAAGCTTAAGTTGGTTTCTGAGCACTATGTGGGAACCTGATCTCGTATGATCGTAGGACTGGTCATTTGATTCTCCACGATACAATCAGAGGTCAAAAGTTCATTATTAGAATGTTCAAGACTGATTTAATTTGTATCAATTCATAATAGTATTATATAATATAATAGTTTATTTAGTATTTAAGTTTTTTATGTACATATGTATATTATTTATGATTTTAATTTAAGAAATTTGAATTTATACAGAATTTTCATCAATTAAAAAAAATCTGTCTTCTTTGTAATATTAATAACATATTATATTTGTATCATATCATCTAAAGTAATGAATAAACTAGTTATAGATCATTGAACTTCTACTACCAAGAAGTTTTACACACCATTCGACTAGTGCAACTGCACTTTTGACCTCTGATTACACATGCCTGTTACTATACAAAAAAATATGCCTTTTTGATACTTAGAAGGGAAATGACGCAAGGCATGCTTCCTTTGTAAGTTTTCCTTTTCTGGCTTTCCGGAATTACATGAATTTTTGGCCCCCAAAATACGTGAAGTTCTTGTCATACTTACGTTTTATAAAACAAAGTTCCCCATTTCGTTTGTCTGTTCGTATGTTAGTGATAAATTCAAAACTTCTGAGCGGTTTTTTTTTTATTCACGTAAAGGGTTAATTTTTCACGTTAATTGGTTGGTTTAGATTGATGCATATTATAGTAGAGAAAAAATGTGAATTTTTAAGATTTCTAACATCCATGCGAAGCTGAGGCGGGTCTCTAGTTGATAATGAAATGCCACCGTTTGTTTCGGTGTTTCTTCTCAGGGTAGTCAGGTAGGAAACAACGGCCTCATCTAGCATTAATTGACGAAAAAAAAATTGACGTGTAAAAGTGTTTTTATAAAACCTACTTGCAAAATAAAGATCATTTATCATTTACCGATTATCACTTGGACCACACATAATCTTTATGGCATGACATTTATTATCTGTCTCATGTTTTGATGAGGTCTTGCTGCCTCTGCTCATGTTTATCGCAAAACAAACAACCCAACTACTTCAGATTTCAACCTTCTGGTGAATCAATCGTTCTGAGAAAATATGTGGCAGTTCGCTTTAACACTTCAAACCGAAATATATGAGAGATAGGTACGTAATCACTGCTGTGGAATATAGTGAGTTTCTTCAACGGTTTTCTTTATTATTGACTAGCTTTTGCGCGCAGTATCGCCCGCGTCCATAAAATATAGCCTATGTCAGTTAGAAATAAAGCAGCTTTCTATCGGTGAAAAAATTTTAGCTTTCGTACTAGTACTTCCAGAGATTACCTTCTACAAACAAAAAAACTAACTTTACTTCTTTATTATATTAATATAGTGTAGACTAGCTTCTGCCAGCGGCTTCGCCCGTGCGAAAGTAGACTTTTCCATACGAGCTTTGGACCCCATGTCATCCTCTTAGAAGGTGAATTTCGGAAAATCCTCTCTTCGTGTCACAGTGTAGTTACTCCTGGCGTGATGTTCTATAAGAAAACAGCCTTGAGCGCAGCGCTGGCCGCAACGTCGAACTCCAAATACAATTACCGTCACGGATCTTGAGCGCTCGGCGTCAGTGTGGATCGTTTTGCGCATTCCATACATTGGCGAGCCAGTCATCGTCGTTTTTAGATACATGCAGCAAGAACAGGGAACGAATTATGAGTGTCTATGACGCGGTGGCGCGGTGAGCCAATCATTGAAACTCCCGCCCCGCGTTTTTCACACCACTAAAGAGACCGAATATTTGACTTCTGCGCAACTTGAAGCCAGCGCTCAAAATCCGTGCCGGCAATTGTACTAGGATTAACAATCCAATACATTGGATTGTCAATCCAATGTACTGCGCTCTGGACTCGTCGCTGCGGCCAGCGCTGCGCTTAAGGCTGTTTTCTTAGAGAATAGTACTGCTGTATTATGGGTGCTTTTACAAACATGTAAACTCACTTAACTCACACAAGAGATTTAAACCCGGAACACCCTGTAGGCCATAAAATATTTATTCGCCTGATAAACAACCAGATAATCTTATTGCCCAGATAGCTAATCGACGACTTAACTAAGGATTGAAAAATCGGTCCATGTTTGGTCCGTGCGGGAATCGAACCCGCGACCCGCAGCTCAGCAGCCAATCGCTCAGCCACTGCGCCAACGGTGCCGTCAATTTGATGATTTCCTACATCAAAAACAAAGGCCTCGTTATGGATAACCTTGTCTATTATTGGCGCCACAGCTCACAGGTCACCGGAGCCAAGGTCTTTACTTGCAAATTGTATGTAAACATCGTTAATTTCCGTACTATTTTGTTTTGGCAAATAAGGAGAAATATTATTTTAGGGCCAGCGCTCACTCGAGACAAGACGTCTCATTAAAAAAACAATCGTAAGTCTTAATTTAAAAAAAATGTGAGTCTGCAAACCCTACAATCTGTGTTTTTATTTTTGTTCAATAAATTAATAGTCAATAAACGAGTATAAGTCTTTAATGTGTATGTTAAAAGAGGCGTTGTAGCCTTTTACAGTTCAGAATAAAAAAGACCTTATGTTAATAAACCCCTTTAAAAATCAAAATCAATCAATCGTAAGTCGGCTCAAAAATAATTTACTCAATTTATAATTCATAATATTTATTAAACAAATTAAATTATAAATTAAAGAAAATATAGCATTCTCAGTATGTAATTATTCTTCAATTTTAATAAAACATGCAGCATACCAATATTTCTCAAGGGGTTTAAAAATACATGTTTATATATTCAGCTTGTTTGAGTACTGCGACAATATCGATATTTCAATATTTTATGAACAACCTTTTTTATGGAGGGAAAAATCATCCTTTGACAACCTCCGCTCTTGGGCCAAGCTAGTGTTACTCTTACTGACTATAAGCCCACTCCATTCCTTCTAGCCTTCATACCGGGGCTCGAGTTCCCTTTGATGACAACTCCTCGAGGCCCGCGGGAACTGCGGCTTGGTCCGGACAGTTACCGGACGGCCGGACAGCGAGCTACCTATAGCTCACTGTCTGCAAGCCCGCTTATCAACAGCCCTAACGCCCCGTGTCGTAGACAAAACAGTCTTGTCTCAAGTAAGCGCAGGCCCTTATGTAATCCTAAGCAGTGGTTCCTGAGTGCTAACGGCCCCGACTTAGGAGTTGTAGGTTGTGGCTTCAAACCCAGCCGTGGTACTCATAACACAAATTCTGCTTAGCTTGGGCCTAGGTGGCTTTGTGTGATAGTCGTGGAATAAAAAAAATACATTAATATTGATTGGCCTCCCACAAGATGAGCCGATGACCTGGTAAGGCTGAGGGTCGCTGGAGTTCAATGGATGCGACACGCATCAGCACCGGTCACTATGGCGACACTTAGGGGAGGCCTATGCCCTATCGTGGGGGCGATCGGCGGCGGAGACGTCTCGTGCCGGGCCTTGGTTGAGGCCATGGTCCGGAGCGAGGAGGAGTGGTAGGCGGTCACCGACTTCTGCGAAGCATTAATGCTCGCTAAGGACCGCATCAGGCAACGGCGCTCTCGTCGCCGTCGGGATTCCGATCCCGATTTCCAGCCACCGTTGGCGCGTGCTTGTGGACAGTGAGCAATGGGTAGGTCGCTGTCCGGCTATCCGGCAACTGTCCGGACCAAGCTCAAGTCATCGACGGCGCGCACTGTTCCCGCGCGCCTCAAGGAGTTGTCAGCAACAGCAGGGTCCCAGCCGGGTCGAAGCCTACTGAGGCCAGGGTTATCCGAAAAGGAACTCGAGCCCCGGTATGAAGGCTTGAAGGAACGGGGTGGGTTTTTTAGTCAGTAAGAGTCTGACACTATCTCCCGCTCCGCCCAAGAGCGGGGGTTGTCATTGGATGATTTTCCCCATTGAAAAAAAAGGCCTATGACCTACAGTGGACGTCTTTTGGCTGAAATGGTGATGTTGATGATGAATATTGAAGTACAATTTCTTACTAACAAGTTGTTAGAATACATACTAGCTACGAGTAAAATCAAATTAATGAGAATATGGGCTCAGGTCCCTCGAGACATACCCAAGGAATGAACTCATGTTTTTTCTTTTACCTTACACGTGGACAGGATAATTAGAAAAATAAATATGTAAGATAAATAAGTTTTTTTTTTTTAATTCTCATAGGGACTTGGGAATAACAGTTTGTTTATATGTTTGAAAACACAAATCTCAGGAACTGCTGATGAAAATGAAAATGCTGAATTTTTTTCTATTCGAACCAGTAGTTAGGTCATTGTATGGTAATGAATTGGTAAAAGAACGGAAAAATTGGCACAAAGTGGCTTTTACCCAAAGAATAATTAAATAACCAATCGAAAATTTAATTAACGAATATTTAGTTTTTTTTACTTATTCATACATATTTTAGGCCCCTCGCCCACGGCGACCTTTTGTAGCGACGCTGTAGCGCGTTCGCATCGAAACAGTCGCGATGCTGTAGCGCGTTCGCATCGAAACAGTCGCGATGCTGTAGCGCGTTCGCATCGAAACAGTCGCGATGCTGTAGCGCGTTCGCATCGAAACAGTCGCGATGCTGTAGCGCGTTCGCATCGAAACAGTCGCGATGCTGTAGCGCGTTCGCATCGAAACAGTCGCGATGCTGTAGCGCGTTCGCATCGAAACAGTCGCGATGCTGTAGCACGTTCACATCGATACAGTCGCGATGCTGTAGCACGTTCACATCGATACAGTCGCGATGCTGTAGCACGTTCACATCGATACAGTCGCGATGCTGTAGCGCATTCGGTTCGATACAGTCGCGATGCTGTAGCACGTTTTGCATCGATACAGTCGCGATGCTGTAGCGCGTTCGCATCGATACAGTCGCGATGCTGTAGCACGTTCACATCGATACAGTCGCGATGCTGTAGCATGTTCACATCGATACAGTCGCGATGCTGTAGCGCGTTCGCATCGATACAGTCGCGATGCTGTAGCACGTTCGCATCGATACAGTCGCGATGCTGTAGCGCGTTCACATCGATACAGTCGCGATGCTGTAGCGCATTCGGTTCGATACAGTCGCGATGCTGTAGCACGTTCGCATCGATACAGTCGCGATGCTGTAGCGCGTTCGCATCGATACAGTCGCGATGCTGTAGCACGTTCGCATCGATACAGTCGCGATGCTGTAGCGCGTTCGCATCTTTTCTATAGCGCTTGCAAATGCGACTCTAATGCGCGTTAGTAGCGATGCTGTCGCGCGCTTACGAAACGTACGACAGCATCGCTACAAAAAGTCGTCGTGGGCTATTCCTGTACGCGGTGTCGCTACATGCTTACAAACACGTAACTGTCATGATTTTCCACATTATTACTAGTAAGTACCTATCTAAACGGCTTTCACTCTGATTCACCCTGAGACAGTAATTGCAGACGTCAGTTGACGGTACTTACTAAATAAATACCTAATATTTACTTATTTATTTACTTCAACAAAACCACAAACAGTTAAAATTTCTGTAACAATAATATAAATTAAAGTGCCATAAATTTCACAGAATTATAATAAAAAAAAAAACATTTTCTGCTGCCGAATTTTTTGTTTTTCATTCATTTAAACAACGACCAGATGATTCATACGATAATGGACGCGTAATTTTAATACTAGTAAGCATAATCATCCTAATAATTTACCACTATTGGGACTCATTCCTCCTCTCTAGGAGAGGGAATAGGCCGTAATCCACCACGCCGGTCCAGTGCGGGTAACTGCATGTCACATATCTTTGAATTGATTCTATGGCAGGCCGGTTTCCTCGGAGCAGCGCCGTGCCCTCGTGGGGGCGATTGGCAGCGGAGACCTCTCGCGCCGGGCCTTGGTTGAGGCCATGGTCTGGAGCGAGGAGGAGTGGCAGGCGGTCGCCGCCTTCTGCGAAGCAGTAATGCTCGCAAAGGAGGAGGCCGAACGCATCAGGCAACGGCGTTATCGCCGCCGCCGCCGGCGCCGGGATACTGATCCCGATTTCCGGCCACCGTAGGCGCGGGCTTGCGGACAGTAAGCAATGGGTAGCTCGCTGTCCGGCCGTCCGGTAACTGTCCGGACCAAGCCCAAGTCGTCGACGGCGCGCGCTGTTCCCGCGCGCCTCAAGGAGTTGTCAGCAACAGCAGGGGCCCAGCCGGGTCGAAGCCTACTGGGGCCAGGGTTATATATTATAGTTATAGTTTATTATAAGGCTTGAAGGAACGGGATGGGTTTTTTAGTCAGTAAGAGTCTGGCACTATCTCCCGCTCCGCCCAAGAGCGGGGGTTGTCATACGATGATTTTTCCCATCGGAAAAAAAAGGCCGGTTTCCTCACGATACCTTTCCGTTTTGAGAGCTACATGGTGAAAAAATAGCACGTAAAACTTGCAAGTCGGGGCAGGGGCCTCAGGCGATTATCTCACTGCCACGCATCACGTTACATGTTGCGTGTCAACGCACCTACGCGCATACTTGCGGGAGTGCATATCTGCATCATCGTGCGGGTTTTTTACGCACTCACGCGCGTAGTTGCGTTTTGTAGATTAACGCAGGCTCTAACTCGTTTCATACAAAATCACGCACGGCACTACGAGACTCAGTGTGCCATACCTTGCGTGTCACCCCGCACCCACGCGCCCATGTGCATGTTTCTCCGCTTGTAGACGCGTGATCTGCATAAACGTGCGTGGATGCATTTTCAGTGTGTTTGACTATGCGTGGTTTCTATATAAGCGGAGTTACAAAGGAACAACATTAAAACACGCATTAACGCGCTACGCTGCGTGGTGCGTGGCCGTGTGATAATAATCGCCTTACTATGAGGTTAAAAAGGTGATGGAGCTACACACGTATACACCCTATGCAGCTCAATCCCTATAACAGTTCAATTTAGGTCGCCAAATGAATCGCTTTAAGAACCCTCAAGTTCCAACTTAGCCACCATTTATTTGATACTAGCTGTCCGCCCGCGACTTCGTCCGCGTGTACTTCGGTTATCGCACTCTAAACGTGTTTTCCCGTAGGAATAAGATGTTTTTCCGGGATAAAAAGTAGTCTATGTTCTTTTCCATGTCAAAGGCTATATGCATGCCAAATTTCATCCAAATCCGTTCAGCCGTTTTGGCGTGATTAAGTAATAAACATACAAACATCCACACTTTCACATTTATAATATTAATTAGGATATTTTACCGTCCTATCGGCTTCTTGGGTTACTTTAACATCAAGTGGTTACTTCAAATCTTCCGACAGACCACGAGTCCAGGGAGTGGCTTAATTTGCATACACTTTCCGGAAAAGTTTCTTCAAACAAACCAACCCTTCAGCCAATATGTACCTACTTACTGAAACTTTGGCAAACGAATGTGACCTTTGCCAAGTGCCGTGACCTTATCTATAACAAGGCGAAAGTTTATGAGTGTGTTTGTATGTTTGTTAGTTTTTCACGCTCGAACCAAATCTCTCATCATCATCATCAGCCTTTTTAATGTTCCCACTGCTGGGACTCAGGCCTCCTCTCTAGGAGAGAGAATGAGCCGTAATCCACCACGCGGGCCCAGTGCGGGTTGGTGAATGTCACGTCTTCGAATTTTTGGTTCTAGGACATGCTGATATCCTCACGATGTTTTTCTTCACCGTTTCCAAATCTCTCACTCGTACCAAATTGTATCTAATACCCTCACGATGTTTTCCTTCACCGTTTCCAAATCTCTCACTCGTACCAAATTGTATCTAAAATTGCTCAACCGCACGGATTTGGTACACAATAGTTTCCGATGACGCCATGCATGTACCTCTCTTAGTAGGTCTAACTTTTAAAGAGCAACCATTACAATCACCAATTAAAGTAAAAAATATCAAAAAAGTCCGTGTGGCACGACAAAGTTATAATTTTGTTAACCTGAATTAGGACATAGTAATTTTTTATACTGAAGAGCAGTGGTGGCAGAGTGGTAATGGCTCCGACTTATGAGTTGTAGGTCGCGGGTTCAAACCCTGCCAGGCGCATAACTTTGTGTAATTTATTACATCACCACTGCTCTCAAAACGGTGAAGGAAAACATCGTGAGGAAACCGGCATGTCCTAGAACCAAAAATTCGAAGACGTGTGACCTTCACCAACCCGCACTGGGCCCGCGTGGTGGATTACGGCCCATTCCCTCTCCTAGAGAGGAGACCTGAGTCCCAACAGTGGGAACATTAAAAAAGGCTGTTGATGATGATGAATTTTTATACTAAGACTATGTTCTCGTGATATAATTCCCGATTTTCACACAGGCGAATCCGCCGGCAGAAACTGATAGACAATATTGCTTATGCTAAAAGTGTACCTATGTGATTTAGGAGCGATACTAAGATCGATAGTTCTTAAGTGATTGTCTCCTTTCAATCACTTACTTTCACTTAACATTCGACCTTCAAGACCTGTCTCGATGAGTCTTGGGATATTGGGACTAGCAATAGTGAAATTGGAAAGACGAGGCGTCGGGACATGATACAATTTAATCTCAATTTGGAAGAAAAAATAAATATTTATGGGTTATTCTTTGAAACTGAGAATATCTCATTCATCTGGCCCAGTTTTCGTACCTATCTTTTTTGTGTCTTATGCCACTGGGCGCAAATTAGTGCCTTTGATAAATTTAGTGATCAGAGAAATGAGGCCAAACGAATAAAACACCACTCAAAGGTAAGGTAAGGTTTCAAAGAATCACCCTTATTTGTAGCTTCCACGGGACAAATAAGTCAAAAAGTCTGACCAATTAGAGAATCTTTAATTATTGTTTTATGTCAACTTCATCATTATTATCATTTCAGCCGAAAGTAGTCCACTATTGAACATGGCCTCCTTCAAGTGTCGCCAAAACGAACGGTCCATCGCTTTTCCATGACTCACACCAGGTCATCGATCTACCTTTTGGAAGACTTTCCAACGCTGTGTGTTACGATGTGCGGTCGTCTCATCATCATCTGTTCTACAAGCAATGTGCCCTGGCCACTGCCACTTAAGGGCCAAGCGCCCGAAAAGTGCCATAAAACAGTGATTTTCTGAGGCCTACTCCTTCGTAACGGCTTGGTCAATTGGTTTGAAAAAAATATATGTTTATTATAGATTCATGAACAATAATATCAACATTAGAATTTTTCGTACAATTAATACTTTTGTCAAAAAAAAAAAATTAGCAATTTTGCAACTTTTCGCAACTTTTTCCTACTCCTTCGAAACGGCTTGGACCTTTAGAAATATTTTTACACATAAAAATTGGTGGTTAAATATTCTTCAAAGGGAACATTGCATATTCCATTTCCATTATTTAATTCATTAAACCCCAAGCGAACGCCGGCGTTCGCGCACCTATTGTCTTTCGATTGTGTCTGTCATTATCACGATTGACAGGTTAATCCATTTTCTCTGCGAGATATTGATTGATGTAATTTAAAGCGCTTTCCGGGCGCTGCTGGCCGCAAATAAATGCACAGATTTGCGTACTGCCGCTTAGGCGAGTGCGAGAGTTGTGTTCACATAATTTCGGTCAGATAGTTCAAGGGACTATACGCCTTAAGTTTAGACGCGGGGTAATGTTGTTGGACAATTTAAGCCTTTGATACATTGGGGTCAAAACAATCCCCAAAGATGACGCGCAACAGTGTCTAATTGTCTAACATGTGCCGCGTCATTTACTGGGGCAGAGTGATCCGAAAGGGAGCTTGAGCCCCGGTATGAAGGCTAGAACGAACGGGGTGGATTTTTAGTTAGTAAGAGTCTGACCCTATCACCCGCTCCGCCCAAGAGGGGTGGTTGTCATAGGATGATTTTTCCCACTAAAAAAAAAAAATCGTTGATGGTGAGGCGCACTAATTTATTAAGAGTCTATTCACTCCTGTCTCAAAGACACCTAAACTATAAATAGATGGAAAGACCGAAAGATTTCATTTCATTAAGTACCTAGCTAATTTGCGTATTCTAGGATTTAATATCATGTTTACCGTATTAGTACGTGACTTCTATAAATTTCAATATGGCAACATTCCCGCCGGTTTATACACAAAACGTGATCGTACTTATTAGTACCGAAACTCTAAACTAAAAGGCGCTGTACCTACCATAGAGCACGGAATAGCTAGACTAGAGCCAGCGACCATGGAAGTGGGGGGCAGAGGTTGCCGCCCCCACCCCCACTTGATTTAGATTTAATAATAATAATAATTTTATTTCGGGTGGCATAGACCCATAGAACTTAACCTAATACATTTTTTGTTTATTTGCCATGACTGGCCACACCTATACAAGACATGACCCAATAATTTTGAAACCGACAGTCAAAGCGTACAGCTATTGCGTTCAGAATGCTGTTGTTGCTACCCCGTATACGGGCCAGCAGGGAGGCTGCTTTTTTGCGCATGATGGCGTGGAAACCATCAGTGCGCGCTTCAGCAAACATCCCAGAGGCACTGCAACGCGAGGGCAGACCCAACAACATCCTGAACGCGTTATTGTACTGAGTGCGCAAGGCTCTGTAGGCTCGCTGGGTATGTCTCACCCACAGGCCGCTTGAGTAGAAGGACTGGCAAAATGATTTAAATAACGTAATTTTCAATTCTCTCGTGCATCGCGCGAACCTGCGGGTGAGCATATAAATTTAAAGAAGCTTTAACTTTAATGAAAGTTTCTGCAACTGACTATAAACCTGTTATTTGTTTGACCTAGTCATCTCCGTTTTGTTTTATTTATAACTAGTTGTTTGACTGGAGGAAGTTGGGGTCGGAGACTGAAGGAAGAAGGTGACTAAACAAGTTTGCTCCCCCGTCATAGAGTACTTCCGCGGTCCCTGACTAGAGCCGGAGATGCCATAGAGCAGTGGTAGTCCAGCGCAAACTGCCCCGACTGGGGCTATATTTCTCCGAGACACGATATCGGCGAGACCAGTTGCTCCGCCATGGTGTCCCAGTGAAATATAGCTCTTAGTTACCAAACTAGACACCTTACGAATACCAGAGTAGCCACACGCCCGAGCTGGTCGCGCCACTAAATTGGTTGTGCAACCAAACGGACACCAGGTGAGTAACTCTCTACAGCGCTGCATACATTTTGTTGGTAGCAGTGACTGGTCGCGCCGCCATGGTGTCCCGGTGAAATATAGCCCTTACGCAAGTCATACCTCAAGAGCTCTCCCTCAAAACGGTGAATGAAAGCATTGTGAGGAAACCGTTCTAGAACTAAAAATTCGAAGATTCGCAGTTGCAATACCACTTGATTTTCACCAACCAACATAAATAATTATGTATGTATTTACTAGCTGACCCGGCAAACGTTGTTTTGCCATATAAATAATTTTTAAGTAAAAATTAAAGAAAAATGTTAAGGGTGGACAACCCTTATCACTAAGGGGTATGAAAAATAGATGTTGGCTGATTCTCAGACCTACTCAATATGCTCACAAAATTTTATGAGAATCGGTCAAGCCGTTTCGGAGGAGTACGGGAACGAACATTGTGACACGAGAATTTTATATATAAGATTGTATCTACGAATGTTTTTGTTTGTTAATATGCACACATTAAATACAAAAGAGAGTACAAATACAAAATAAAATATAGTGTCTGGTTGTCTGGTAGGTAGATATCGCTGTCAGCGATAAGACCGCCATTGTACCCATAGATATAAGTTTAAGTATGTAAGTACAATGCGTTCCAAATGAGAATAGGATCGCCCGCCATGTTGTGACGTCACGATTAACTGTCAAATCGAGGAAAGAAATTTTTAAACATTAATCAATTTAGGAAAAAAAAAAATTATTTATGAACTGTGAACGAAAAAAGTTTAATCAGAATCCAGTTCTTCAATTTTACTCATCTCTAAGTTCTTCAATTTTGTCCAAATTTCTTCGATTTGACAGTACGACGAGACGTCAAAACATAGGAATCCGTCCTATTTTCATTTGGAACGCGTAGTATAAGTTATGTTACTATTTTGGTGTACAATAAAGTTTATTCTATTCTATAGTGAAAAATACTAAGATAAATAACGTTGCGAGCGCTGAAAACAACTTTAACTAAAATAGTTAAACTGTAATAAGTACTTGTCAGTGCACATAAACAAGCAACTAATCAAACAGTCAAACCGTATCAATCTTACGAAGTAAACAGCCTTATAACTCACGTTACGCGCAGGCGCCATTTCTGGCTGCACTTACTGTGGCCATGCACGAGCTAGGCGGGACGTCATCTTATCAGGTGCATCTACATTTGTCTGTGCATCATTGGCTGCGAGGTCGTTGTCAAGAAACGTCAAAACAAATCAAATATGAAATATAAACATTTGTTTTAAGACTGAGCTGAGATATTATATTGTGTGTAGTAAGTATGGTGTGTAGGGAATTCAATCCCGCATCAAAATCGCAAGCCCGGGGGATTGAAAACAGCAATCCAATGGATCCTGGATGGCTTCTGCGGGATTGAGATTTTTAAATATTTTTTTGTTTATAGTACTAATATTTAAAAAATGTCACGAAGACAAGTTTATTTCAAAAATGTTGTATTATTAACAGTATCCCATTTTTAAAACAACTCAAAACGAAAAATAAAAAATAAAAAGATTATTCTACTTCACTATTGACGAAAATACGAAATAGAACGAATACTTTTGTACCATAATTTACTGTTTATTATACAAATAAATTGCTTTGGAAGTTATTCAGATCTGCTAAAACATCCCATTCCAAACGATATTTCAATCAGATTTCACTTTAACTGCGCAAGCGCCGCTTTACTGAACAGATGCACACTGTTGCTATGCGCGAAGTTAGGGTTACCAGCCCCACTAGGCAAGTTACAATCGAATTCCGTTCTCTAATCGGTAACGCCTCGGTGACAGCAATTGTAGAAAACGATAAGTTGGTAGCCATGTTGTCGCGCCTGAGGCCGCCGCTCGTTCTACAACGTAGCGTTTGTATAACAGAGGATGTAGCGTTAAATATTGTAGAAACGATTTTGAACGATGTGAACTTGGCTACGAATTGTCTATTCGTTTGTTCTGACCACGCGACTTTATGTCTGAAAATAAAAGATTGTTTTTTATTCTGATTCCGGACACCTGGCATCCCTAACAACACACATGAGCAGTGTAGCCACACTCAAACTGGGCCGTCTGCTAATTAGATGCACAATTAGTGTCATTAGCATGCAGTTTTAATGCTGTTGCTAAGTGCGTGCGCGAAGATACGTGGTATTCATGGACAGGGATATTGGCGTACGTGACTCTGTGGTGATTACTGCAAAATGAGATATGGTTAGTTTAATATAGTACAATTCACGAATGATGGCGGGCGTGAAGTTTGCGCAGAAGGCTGCGCAGTAACGTGTTTTAGGAACCAAATGACGTCGTGCGTGTGCTAGAAGAGTGTGGTATGCGCGAAAGTTCGCAAAGGCTAACTTCACGCCCGCCATCATTCGTGAATTGTACTATACATAGATTAGTAAGACAAAAGTTATTAATTGACAGAAACAAAATAGTTATACAGTCGATAAAACGACGTAATGTCAGCAGGCCTAGCCAATTACGAACGTTTCGTTTCGATGATCGCCTCGATTTGGCCACGCCTCCGATTTCTTTGTGCTGACCAAATGACTGAGCGTTTTCATTAAACACCAAGCGAACGCCGGCGTCCGCGCACCTATTGTCTTTCTATTGTGTTTGTAATTTCCACGATTGAAAGGTTAAGATGACGTCAGAACAAAGGAATCGGAGACGTATAGTTCTGTGATTTTCTTCTTTAACTGACTGGTAATTTTTCTTCTCTGGTAATAAAAGTAACGTTTGAGATACATTTTACGGAAGTAAATGAAAGGAAATGGATGTAGTTTTTAGTCCTAGTAGAACATAAATGTCGCCCCGTTTACTTGGGGTCAGCCATTCTTGTGGTTCCTCTTACTCTTTTATTGATGAATATTCTGTGCATTATCTTTGTTTGGTTGTCGAAGCAAAAGGGTGGGTTAGGTTAGATTAAGGACGCGGGTTCAAACTCATTCAGGCGCATTACTTTGGGTAATTTATTTGATCACCATTCACCAATGCTATTAAAACATGTCCTAGAACCCGAAGTTCGAAGACATGCTTATAGTATTCTATTTTTCGGTTGCTCAACGTACAACGATGCCCAATGCAAATTTCATCACAATATGCCCCAATTTCTTACACTCATTGTACTAAAAAGTTGATCGTATTTTTACATCTCTCGATCCGAAGCGGGTTACACAAACATTATAACTATTTGTTATAAACGATGGCTGGACTCTCGCCAACTGTAAGGAATACCTCTTATGAAGATTGGGTAGGAAAATTGTCATAGAAGAGTACCTACTACAGAAATTCTGTTCCTAGCAAATACTCTGATATGTAAAACTTAACTTCTGCCCGCGGCTTCGCTCGCGTACATAAAATGTAGACTATAATGTCACTCACAAACAAATCAGATTTTTAACGGTGAAAAAATTTTATCAACCGGACCAGTACTTACTCTGATCTCGTAATCTGGATGTACTAGTCACAAACAAAAAAAACAAACTACCTCTTATAATAGTAGTGTAGGTGACAATTCTCATACTTAGTACAGCTAAAGCCGCGCGCCATAATCATAGCGGTAATTCCCCTCTTTGAGGTGTGGGTGGAGAGGCATCATGGCGTCTTCACCTTCCTCATGATGGATGTCCTCACCGGACACGGTAAGTTTGGGAGGTTTCTGCATCGGAGTGAAAAGAAATGGCAAGCGGCCACCTCCTTTTGCGAAGCAGTGATGCTAGCTAAGGAGGTGGCGTAAGGATATCCGTTCCCTCTCTGTTTCAGCCATCTCCTTTGCTCGCTTTAATGCTTCGCAGAAAGAGGCGACAGCTTCCCATTCTTTCACGCTTCAGACCATGATCGAACGCGAGAGGTTTCGCTTACAAAAGGACACAGCGGTGCTCGACCCAAGCGGGGCACACTTCCACCGTATGCACCACCACCGGGTATTACAATTATGTCAACCGTTTCTTCTGCCTGAATCCGATGCAGGAACCTGCCGAACTTGCCATTTCCAGTAAGAAGCCGTAACGCCTCACCAGCCGTATCCGGTTTAAGCATGACGATGTTTTCTGGCCCTTTTGTATTTATCATCTGAACGGTACGGGTTAGACTTTGACTCATTTGTTATTTGATTGTGCAAATAAATGTTTGTTACATTTAATCAGAATATACTCACAAGGCCAAGTTCAAGAGTTGTAAATAAAAATAGAGCCGGAATATTCCATGATTTATTTGAAAACCAGTTAAATTGGGACGCGGCATCTCTTCCTGGTTAGGCCTACTGTCTACGGACGCGAATACGCGTGTACGAAGCTAAGCAACGCGTCCGTGGACATTAGGCGTTACGCGATCAGACAAAACTACCTCAATTAGGTTAGGTTAGGTTAGCGGTTCTTAGTCTTGCAACAATAGAAGTTTTCCGAAGCCAGTTTTTTTTTTTTTTTAATTATCCATTGCCCTCACTAAAAATTACTACTACATCGTCAGTGTATTCACAAACATGTAATTTCAAATGTATGTGCCGAGCGGTAAGCGACAGGCAGCGCAACAACTAATCGCTTTTTTTTAAGTATCGGATATTATCAAATGTTTTCTCCCGCTCTGAGCGAAGTGAGAGGGAGTGTCAGACTTTTACTGACTATCAAGCACCCGTGTTCCTTCAGTTACCCTTTGTGGCACAATCCACCCTATATTGCCAACACCTCTACGGTCCAGACTGAACGTTTCGCCTCGTTGTTTATAAATACATCGAAGGACTGGAACAATTTCCCTGCTGCGGTCTGGCCGTCTGATTATAATTTAGGTGCCTTCAAGGCTAGAGTGAACAGGCTCCTAATAAACTAGTGCACCTCCCATCACTGCTTACTTGGTGGGATCGCAGTCAAGCACTAGTTTGTATTTTTTCGTACGCTCGTCCTAGTGATGCGTCCCTTCTTAAATCCCCTTCTCATAAATCCAGTTACTACTCCTATTCTTTCTGTGTCCATGCAGTAAGGTTGTGGAACTCACTTCCGCCTAGTATTCAAGATTTAAAATCGATCACACTTTTTAAAAATCGAGTAAAAGAGCACTATCTTTCCTCTCAATTGTGATATTTATTTATGTAAATAAATTGTATGTATTATGTATGATATTTATTTATAGTAGAATGTATATATTATTTTAAGGTATATTTAATTATATGTGACTTTGTATTAAGACTTCACAAATTCTTCTTTTGCTTCCTACATACTATAGTCTACATTTCTTTTTGATTTCTCCTTTCGCAGGTCTGCTGGAAGAAATTTCTTTGGAAATAAGCAGTACCTTTGTACTAACATCTCTTATTGTTTAATCTTTTTCTGTTATTTTTGTGTGTACATAAATAGTATTATTAAAAAAGAAAAAAAAAACAAGTAGCACATAGCAGAAATACCAACGTCCCGTCGAGCGTATTTTTCAACTTTTTTTTGTTCTGTTATTGTCCTAGTTTCTGAAATATCTAGTTTTTTTTTTTTTGGGAAACTACTGAATTCATCACTGTCTACAAATATTTATAATGGAACATCTGATCAAAGAACCTGTTATTATCGGTAAAATGATTTTGCCAACCATTAAACAAATGAAATTATGAACTAGAGGCCTAAATAAATCAATTTTGCTAATGGAATGTGCGGAACTGAATCTTTCCTTTTATTCAGGGCAAATGGTTAAATACTTGAATAAATATATAGATAAGTAAAATTTTGAGGCTCTACACGAGCTCTTAACATGATCCATTTTACAACCTAAACTGAACTTTAAAAGGGATGGAGCTATTAAGGTGTACTTAACTCCATCTATCTTTCTCGCTCACACGCCTAACATTTTAACACGTCATGGTTAGGCCCTTATATTTATCAGGCTAGAAGAGTAGGGTTAGGAATAGTGTCGCCCTTGCTCGGGGCGCCTAAGGTCCCTATTTTTTTACTAACTTCCTTAGTCGAATTTAGAAGCGTAAAATGTTACCGTCTTCATAACCGCTTTTGACTATCTCACTTTTATGCTTATACATAAGTCTCGTACTGTAATCATCGTCATCATTTCAAAGACGTCCACTGTTGGATATAGGTCTACCCCAAGTGTCGCCACAATGAACGGGCCTGTGCGTCTCGCATATATTCCCACAGCCCTCACCAGGGCCTCAAGTCTGCTATTACAATAGTGTCAGAATGGTCTATCATTGATGTCATAATTGTCGATTTTGACAAGTTTGGTAATCTACTAATATAATGGCGTCATTATGCCTTTATAATGGTCAACCACTGACACTCCATTGAAAGAAGTGGCATAGAATGGTAATCTTGTACGTACTTATTGAAAAATGAATAATAGACGTTTTCGGTAATCTGCTAAAACTTTGACAGTTTATTTGATCAGTGTTTTACCATTAGAACGTTATTGTGCAGTTATTGGTGCTCGAAATTATCATTCTACCACAATTCATTACAAGACCATTGATCGATCAATGATCGATCATTATGAATTATCAGATTACAAATTTTTAGCAAAATGACAATGGGATCGTGTTGGAATGACGAATTTATAAAAATAGCGGACTTGAGGCCCTGGTCAACTGTATGAATGGTGAAAAGAAATCTTAGCCTTTCTTAGGTAGAGTGCAATTTTTTTTTTAATTTGCGTATTGGAGAAGCGCCTTGACTTAGTTTTGCCTGACACGCTTAGTCAGTTTATTGTATTTTTGTCGTTATTATAGTAGCTGTGCCAATTTGAATACCGAAGTCCTTTTCATCTTTCATCTCTAAAATCCACTTCCAGAAAGTGAAATAACTACGACGACTTATTGATGTCATGCCATTATCCTTGTCAGATGAATATTATTTCACCAAAATTCTATCCGGAATTATATCAAACAGCTTCGCATTTCGTACTTATATTATTCTGCAAAACAAAAGCCTTCCTAGTTCCTTTCTTCATACCATTTCTGAGAAATTCCTCCTCGAGCTCATTTCGTCATATTTGCCTGAATTGTGGCTACCAGTCTTAAGGCCCAAGCGCCCGAAAAGTGCCATAAAATAGTGACTTTCTGAAGTCAACTCCTCGGTATGGCTAAAAGGTTTGAAAAAGAAAAATTACTGTAGATTCATGAACAACATTATCAACATTTTAACCAGCGCTGTGAGCTCAACGCATTATGCGTGAGGCCGCAGCTTTATGCTGAGCGTTCGGCCGTTTTGCGCGGAGGAGACGCATATCCTCCCTATTAATTATTATTGATGTTTTGTTATGTTACCTACTTTTAAGATTGCGTCTTTAACGCGTTAAAACTTTCTTTCTTTCTTTCATTTGATTTTTCCGTGCTATTAATACTTTTGTCTAAAAAAATATTTAGCAAGTTCGCAACTTTTCGCAAGTTTTCCCTACTCCTTCGAAACGGCTTGGATCTATAGAAACATTTTTACACCTAAAAATTGGTGGTTAAATATTCTTCAACGTGAACATTGCATATGTAAATCAATCAATATTTCGCAAAGAAAATGGATTTAAAGGTCAGCCGCGCGCTTGCCGGACGCTGTTGGCCCCAAATAAATGCACAGATTTGCGTACTGCCGCCTAGGCGGGTGCGAGAGGTGCGTCCATATAATTTTGGCCGGGGACTATAAGCCTTAAGATAGTCGGTATCGGTGGTTCGAACTCGTTGATGGGCGGCGTTAAAATGCTTGCCATCTTTACTCAAAGTTTCAAGTTCATGCAAAATAGCAGATTTTCTGAGGTCTTTACTGGATTAGTAAAGAATTTGTGTAAAACAAATTTATAAATTGATAGATAATATCCATGATACTGTGTTTCCAAAATATCTAATGAAAATGTTTAATAACGTCATAATCGCGTAAGAGCGGTTGTATGAAAAACAGTGAAAATGTATGTCGAGATGCATCCTCCTAAAGAGATAATAACGAAGTAAATCGACATTAATTCAAACAAACCATCAATGTATGAACTAAAAAATTTCATACAAACAATTATCATTTCTATACTGTTATTAAAAATATGTCGAATTTCGGTTCCTAAACAGTTAGTGCGTTCAGCAGACGGAGAGCCGGACTGTGGGGGCATATGAAGAACTACAGACTAACAGGATATCCTCTAATTGTTCCAGATCCTGCCGTACATAGACGGATTCAACCACGTGTCGAAGATCGCAGCCCTGACGGACGTGGAGATCAGCTTGGTCCGCGCGTGTGTTCAGAACCTCGTCTACTATGGAGTGGTTACCTTGGTGCCGATCTTCCAGTACTGTGCTGTAAGTACCACTACACCATCATCAACATATGATAAGTAATCCGCTTATATCCCCGATGCACTGCAAAGGGCGCAAACATTACCTACCCTAAAAGTATTAAAATATTGAACTCGCAAAGAAACACGCAGAGCCGTGGCCGAGTGGTTAAAGCCTCTACTTACGAGTAGTAGGTTGCCGGTTCAAACTCAGCCAGGAGCATTACTTAGTGTATTTTATTGCATCACCTCTGCTCTCAAAACGGTGAGGGAAAACATCGCGAGGAAACTGGCATGTCCCAGAAAAGAACCAAAAATTCGAAGACATGTGACATTCATCAATCCGCACTGGTCCGCGTGGTCGATTTCGGCCTATTCCCTCTGAAATTTGGGCACACCAATAGAAAACTATAATTGGTGTGCCCAAATTTCATTACCACGTGCCACTACTGGTACGCGTGCCATAGATTCGCTATCCCTGAGCTTGGACTTTTAATGCCGAAGGAGAAAACCTATGTCATAATGTATTTCTTCATAACTTCCAGGTGTACAGCGCTACCCCCAAGTTAAGGCAGCTGACTCGGTGTGCAGGTCTGCAACGGCAGTGTGTGGACTTCTGTGCAAGATCTCGTAAGTTACACACTGTCCTCTCCTTTATCCTATATTCCCTTCATAACGGGCCCGTTCACTACTTTGCTGTGAGCGAGCCTAGCTAAGCGCGGGAAAGCGAGCGGTAAGATCCAAAGTATGAAAATTTTTGAAGTTCGCCACCGAGACGCTACTCATAGCGAAAATGCCACTAATCGTGACTAGGCCGTAAAGGAACGCATTATATAAATAAGCGCAGTAAACATGCAATTTTAATTTCTAAATGTAGATTAACTTAGAGAAATTATTTACCATAAACAGCATACCGTTTATAAAAAGTTGCCAAATAGCTTTTAGCGAGGGAAAGCTCAAAACCTGCATCTATCGTGTTCTTATCAGAAAACTATACTAGGTATAAGTTAAAGACTACGTTGAAGACAAGCTTGTTTGATAGAAGTATTATGTTTACTTGAAGAAATGGTTTTAAGAAAAGGTTAATTAGTTGCAAATAGTGGGAGCTGGTCCTCAAACTGTCCTTCTATCATCTCTGACAGATATTTGAATAATTAAATTAGCTTCCCTATCATTAAACCTGTACGCCAGACTCCTCTTTTTTAGACCTGGGAAATCATGCAATAACTTCTTTCACTCAAGGATGGAGCGCGTGGGCGTGTTATACTTTTGACAACTTAAACCGCACCTGTGCCCTTCAGTTGCCTTTTGCGTTCTTATACCACGAGTGTCCTTTTTAGAAATTCCCCCATGACTCCCCCTAATACAGACCTAGGAGCCCAATTTCCTATTCAACCAAAACCACTCGATCTTCAACATATTATTTCTTCTGCTTCAAGCTCGCCAACTGCCCAAAGTCAGCGACATATTCCGTATGTATGCGGGCATGTCATATGGCAGCACCATCAGGGATCTCTGCAGGAGGATGAAGCCTCAAGAGCTGGCCATCAACGAGAGGAAACTGGTCCTGTTTGGAGTGCTGGAGGGGCTTATTAGAAGGGTTTATAAGGTGAGCAGACAATATACAGGATTATTTGTAAAACACTAACTACCTTGCAAGCTTGCAAGACTATTACTAACATCATAAACAAAAATTTTTGTTCTATGACTTTTTACAAAACATACTAATTAATTTACCAAAGACAAACCTTCAAGATTTCGTTGTTCTGTTTCAACTCTGTATTTTGCTATATCTACCTGCATCTGTATGACGCGACGCAAACTTACGCGTCAAGTCCCCTCGCCGAACGATCCCCGCTCCCCTCCGCTATTGGACTATCCCTTGCATCACATAGACTTTGAACGATCATAGATTTAGAACGTTCTAAATATTTTTATTTTTGTATAAAAATCCGATGAACTAAAATATTATCGATTTTTAAAAGTCATAGAACAAAAGTTATTGTTTATGATGTTAGTAACATAGTTCTGAGAGGATGTCAGTGTTTTACCCTGTGTACAGAATAAGAAAAGATTTTTTTAAATTCTCCCCTTAAGGGGGTGTAACGAAGGTCCAAAGTTTGTAAGTGGAGAAATCTACTTTCATACAGAGGAAGCCTCAGGCAGCAAATATTTTATATATTTTCTTTCTTTCTTTCTTTCCAGTTCCCAATAACCTTACACAACGACGACGCAGCCTCGATCCTGAGCGACCACAGCCAGCCCCTGGTACGGACGTACAACGGCCTAGTCTGCCTCGACGAGCTCTGCTGTCAGAGTGGACTGTCAGCCATGCAGATCGAGGAGCAGCTAGAGAGAGACAGCAACGTCGTGTTCATCGTCAAATGAAAGAGATGCGGCATATGCTGTTCCGTTAAAGAGTTCCGAACATGGAGGTTTTTTGTTCGTCTGTATGTATTTTGTATTGGCGTTTGAAGTACAGATGGTTCAAGAATATGTTCATATATCGTAAGGAAGGAATTTATCTACTTTTATAATTACTAGACTTTAAGGTAGACGCAAAATTTTGCCATAAAGTGGGTACATTGACTTTTTTCTAATATTTCTGTGTACCTGAAAAACAATCAAGGAATGTTTTTGATAAAAGAATGTAGGTCACGATAGCTGTCGATTCAAGACAGCTTTATCTTTAATCCATTTTTTGTTTAAATTAAAAATGTCAATAAATGTAAGGGTCAATGATCGTTATAGCAAATTCATCTGGCTCCTACCATAAGCAGGTACTGTAACAAAGTAAAGGTAGGTTTATATAATTATGTTAGACATATAGACAAGATTCTTTAGCATAACTTTTAAAGTCAGGCCTTTACAAATTAGGGTATGTGCACACCACGTTTTTTAGGCGCACCGTTGACGCGCGTTTCAGAAACGTGCGTTGACGGTGCGCTTTTATCCTATTGAAGGTCTATAAACTGCGTCTGACTCGCGTGCGTATAGCGTCTGTATCGCTACAAACGCGCGTCATGATGTGCACAGGCCTTTATGCTAAAGAATCTTGTAAATAAAGAATTAAAGAATCGTGTGAATAGGGTAGACTCTGTTTTATTTGATAGAGAAGCGGGTTACATTTGATTTCTAAAAATTGGAATAGGCGCGATGAACCGTAGATCTCAAATATGATAAAAGAATGGTTTTGCGATTATAATACTTGTATTATTTGATTCTTTTACATCGGACTGTAAAAGGTGAATCCAATAGACTGTAGAATGAATAGAAACAAAAAAAAAAAAAAAAATTGCACAAAATACAAGAATGACGAAATTCTTACGTGTTAACCCGTTGTGTGTCTAAACGTGGATCCACGCGAGACACAATGGCTTTTTAATTGTGTCTCTAATTACGGCACACGATAGGTTAATATTAGATACAATAGTTTGACTGTTAGAAGTGACAAAAATAAATCATTTAACGCTTTAACTGCTTGCGTCGGATTGTTTTTGTGTCCTCGCCAGAGTCGAGTATTTGCGTCTGAGTACTCCGTCCCGTTTAGCTAAGTAACAGAAGAGCTGACGAGATAAAGCATTTGGTCATAAATGTGCGAGCCTGGCAGAATAAATGCGAGAGTTTGTCGGATAAATCCAACATTGGCGGTTATATATTCCATTTGCTTCTAATATTCTGTGAACAGTACCTCTACCATGAGTTTAAAGCAATAGCATTTGTCGATACTCGATACCGACTACGTAAATATTTTGTATGGCAAATTTTACAGCGCCTCTAGCGGTCACTTACGGAACCAAAATTTGCCATACAAAATATTTACGTAGTCGGTATCGAGTGTCGACAAATACTATTGCTTTAAACTCATGGTAGAGGTACTGATTTCTAATTTTCGTCCAATAGTTGAAGACTTATTGGTCTAAATTTTATGAATATTGGGCGACATTCTTACCTGTATAATTAGGTACCTGCCGTACCTAAGGTAAAATATTAGGGTCAGCAAACTGCTACAGTACTTTTGCTTTTTTTATTTGATTTTAAATTTAAATGGTCATTTAAATAGAGCTTAAAATGCTATGCATAAGATAAACCCTGTGTTCGAACATCGTACGTTTGCCTTCTACGCATAAAGTCGTTACTTACCTTTTTTTTATAGTAAAATTGTATTTAAATAATGTCAAATAAATATTATTATTTCTTATTACATCCAGCGTCTGTTAGTGTCATCTTAAATTTTGATAGACATAATGCAAAAACATCGGTTAAAACTGTTTCACAAAATATCATTAAAATTACAAGAACGGGTCTCCGGAAAATGCAGTTTTTGTCTCGAGTATTATGCAGTTTTTGTCTGAGTATTACTCTAAGCAAAACTACATTTTTTTAGGCGGAAGAGGCATCGAATTTTTTTTTAAGTACCATCTGTGCTGACCCTAATGCCTAAAGCTATGACTTCCATCCATTTCTCTGACCTTGTTAAGTGACCGTCGTTAGAACATGTTCATTCGTATAAAAGCTTGTTCATATTAGTCTATATGAATATAAGCATTATTATTATATTATTATATCTAGCCTATACTGTCCCACTGCTGAGCAAAGACCTCCCTCCATTTTTCCCGGCTTTGAGCCACTTCTTGCCAATTCCCAAGGAGCCTAGGCATCTAAGTCGTCTCGTATAAGCATAGTATGTACAAAAATTAGATTGATATTTCTATGAAGTTACTTAACAAAGCCAAAGATGGGTCCACCAGGACACCCAGATTCTAAAAGTCAAATTTTAACTATCATCTGCTATTTGATTGGTTTAACCTACCTATCATACAGCGTTTAATAAGGCGGCGCTACACATACCTGTAAATTTTGCGATACACTTACCTGTAAGTGATATTGCTATTGCACCACAGTAAGTTCTGATTGGTGTATGGCACTATGGTATTCAAGCCATTTGCATACTTATGTGACAGCTACAGGTATGTTTATCGCAGCTTTTGGCACAAAAGTATGCAAGTACCTTATATGTTATTACGTCATGGCATAGCATGCAAGTTACTTGCATAATTTTGTGCAATATACAGGCTTGTGTGTATTCCAGCATATACTTTAAAATATTTTAATTCTTACTAAAAGTAAGCAAATGATTTTGACTTACCGAATAGAGGGAATAAAAAGTTAGTAATACGATGATTACATTTAAGAGGACCACAGGACCTAAAGCGCTCTCGGACTGCATTCAAAAGAAAGAGCTGCACAAATACACAGTACTTCCAAAATATAAAGGATTTTAGCGATTTATTAAAAATCTAAATGATTTGATTATAAAATTAAAACACTATAACGGTAAAACGTTGTTTGTGGAATTGTTTGACAAACAAATAGAATGATTGCATGTGAATAAGTTCAGTTTTTAATTGATTGAAGTAATTTTTAGAGGCGTCTTCGTTATTTTTTCTATCGTACTAAATTAGATTTACCTGTTATGTTTTGAACACACTCTTTAAACATTATTTTTCTCATTTTTTTTTTTTTCGATTAACTTCTGTAGTCCTCTTAGAATAATTCTATACTGTAAATAGATTAAGAAAAACAACGAAGTTGTTTTACGTACAAGGCTACATCTTTATTATCAGTGTCTGCTAGGGCTTCGGGAACGTACGTAAAAGTTTACCGTAGCTCTAGAACACAAAGGGCATTTGAATGATACAGGTGGGTTTTAGTCTGTAAAAGTTTGACACGCCCTCTCGCTCTACCCTAGCGCGGGAGAAATAATTACCGATTAACCACCTCAAAAAAAATCAGTATAAGTATAGTTGTATTAAAAATGCATTACTGGAATATCTTGTACACAGATTCATATTAAATGAGCTAGCTATTGATAAAGGAGGTACTTATTGATAAACCAAATAAAATTGGCTTTCTTAACTCATAGTTAACGACACCAGGGCAGTTACTTGAAATGGGTTGTTTTTTTTTTCATTTTAACGTTTTTTACAGAATCAAACTTAAGTGATTAGTGGGCAGTGCACATTCAACGCAGAACACAGGCACCCAGATGGCTGATGCAGCATCAGTAGATATCCCCAAGGATGACCGATGATCTAATAAAAAATCTAGCAGTAGACATTTTTCGGCTGATATATGATAATGATAAGATATCGATAGCCATAATGGCTGCAAAGTTTCGCTAGGATTTAATATGGGCCTGTATTTTGTCTTCATGTGTCCAATTAATGTCAATTTATAATCTTGTACACTTTATGTAAAATACAAGTAAGTACAATGCTATAAGCAACTTTGTATAATAATTTGTTGTATTTTTGTATATAATTGTAATTATGTATAAGATTAATTCTTGTCTTACTCTGAACGATGTAAGATCGAATGTAAAGATACGATCCTACGTATGTAAAAAAGATATATTTCTGTATAAAAATATGAAATTGTAATCTTTATCATTAAGGATTTATATATTTTTAAAAGCCATAAAAATACTACCCTTAATCCTATCTACTTTTTAGAAAGCTAGATTTTCTATTTTTAGACTACAATGTAACCTTTATGCTAAATATTATACAATCGAGTTTTATTATCACCATCCATTTTTTTTAATTGGCATTAGTTCATCATTAATCTAAGACATGATTTATGCATATATCATCTTTACCTACATACATCTTATTAATTGACTCGGCGAATTCGATACCACAAAGAATACATTCTTTGACTGAGGCGGTATCGAATTCGTTAGTTTTTTTATTTTGTTTTTTTTATGCTAATCTTTTTACCCTGCTATTTGGGGGGTAGACTAATCTAAAAAATCAGAGAGCATCAAAATCGGTCCAGATGTTTTCGAATTATTAATGGTGTAACTAACCCAACTTTATTTTATTTACAAATTTATGCATTTTATAAAAATGATAGTCTCGAACTGCATCGATCTGTCAGGGAAGGAGGTAGTGAATAAAACATTAATATGAATATATTTTATTATATTTTGTTGGCATAATGTAATATCAATTTTAAGAGTCGAATTCGTCTAAGTCCTGAAAAAAAATGTATGGTGTTAAAAAAATCAGATCACATTAAATAACGCCATTTTTCTATACCTTAATTAAGTTACGGCGTATCCGCCACAACTTAGTTATACAATTTCAAAAACTGCTCAATCTTCTTAGTTTTAACATATTTTATAAATGTTTTTTTTTTTATAATATTTTACTAAATGTACATATTGACCGGTAAATCCGTAAAGGTGCTAATATTTTTTATTCTGATGTATAACATGGATGCAAGAATTGTAATTCTGTTGTTAAAGATGAAAGCCAAAGAAAAAATATGGAACGTATGTTGCAGTTGAAAGTAAAATATTAATTTTAAAGTACATTTTTCGTAGTTGGATACGGATGTTTGATGTATAGTTTATGTTGTTTTTAACCTTTTAGAAAGGTTTAATTTTTTTACTATTACAAAAAGTCTTCATTAAAAAGTTTAATATTGAACTATAACTATTTAGGTACATATATATAAAAAAAACTTTAATATAACCGCTTGGCGGTTTTTTTTTACAATTTATCTAAAACAACAGCGTATATATTTAAAAAATAAAAGAAACCCACCGATTGTGTTTGATTTACTTACTAAAAATAACACTAAGACATCAGAGTACAGAGCACAATTTTATAGGAATTTCTGTAATTATGCATCTAGTGGTGTCTAGTCGTGTTTTGTAAAATAATAAATCTGTATATTTGTTTTATGTATAATTGTATGTTTTAGTTACAAGGGCTTTATTTTGAAAGATCTCTGAACGTTCTTAATTTTTTTTTTTACTTTATTGTACAGTAACTTATATTACATCACAGGTTTTATTGCACAGGCCAATCTCTTACAGACATACTTTGGATGAACTGAACGAAAAGAGATTTTGTGCCGTCAGTGCACAACAAAGTAAATAATGTAAAATACATCTATTATACAATTCCAAATAATAAACATATTAATAAATATACAATTCAGAACGCTCCTTTACCATTTTTTTTTAACGTTGGTAGCATTTGAGAACCCCTCTTTTATATGGGTTTCTTTTTAATTCAGAAGGAGGAATCTGCTTATAATTTTTTGATAATGAGGTAAGAGATTCTTTTTCTGAACAGTTCAGAGATTTTACAAAATAAGGCTATTAATGTATAGACTTTGGCCGGCTATAGTCAGCATTATCCGGTTATTTTTACTATTAGGTATCCAAATATTTTCTCGTCAGCTTATTTTGTTTTGTTAATTATTAAGGCGTGTTCAGACTTTCACTTCTTAAAACTATTATTGTAAATATTGAAATATGAATTGTATGTGATTGCAAGTCTAAAATAGTTTTTATTCACTGTAAAATTATTCCAGAAACCTGTAATCTTTAGTTGAAATTAAATTAGATAGCGATACTCCATAGATGTGATTGATTGTGATTAAAATAACAGGCTGATAAATGAGAGACTTGAAATTATCATTTCTATTCTATTCTATTTTTTGTTAATGGCAAGTAGAACCGATGTCGACTATTCTGCCAATGTCTAAAGTGAATTGGAAAAGCAAGCGTGTATGTTATTTCAGAAAATGGAAAGGGACGTTAACTGTAGACCAAAATTCTTCGATTGATACAGTTGAACTCGATGGGTTAGTATTGGACTGAAACAAACAAAAAAAATTATCATTTCATCAAAAAAAAAAACATCATTAGATTGATCTGTCACGTCTACGGAGTTTTGCTAATTATTTCAATTTGACCTTGCGTACGCGTTGAATTGAGAACCTCCATTTTAGTAAACAGATTAAAAAGATCACCAAACTGTTTTCTGAACACGCCAAAACTAGTCAGGATTCTTTTGTGCCTTATTCTTATTATGTAATTATTGTATTTGAAATTATGTTGTAATCAATGCATAATACTAGTTATTATTGGATATTAATCGTTATTTTTTAAGTAATTATCACTACGCTCTGTTGTCGTCATGCTTCATTTAATTTCATGTTTTATTTTAAACGTGGTGAAAAAATCGTATTTGTAATTGTTTTATTATTACATTATCAAACATCACGCGTATCGCAGTTACTGGCACGATAAAGGTAAGACAAACCCAAATACTCTATTCACGTTAAGATTACACTTTTTTTTTTACAGTCCATTCGATCGATTTTGACTTCTATTCCGTGGGCATAAAGGTGGCACTAAAAGCAAGAAAGTGGTTACAATACCAACTATTTACCTACTGCAGCCGACAGTTATCATGTCACGAACGCAATAAAAGTCAAAATCGGATGAACGGATAGTAAAAAAGGTTCGTATAAATGTGTCATCTTAATGTGAAAGAAGTATAGACTTTTGAATTTGTCTGAAAACAGACAACTTATGTGGGACGTGTGTGACAGCTTTACGTTTGCCAATAACATTTCTAAGTCACCTCTTTTCAAACAAATTCAAGAGTCTCGATGTCATATGCATAACATATGTACGTGGGATCAGTTTGTCTTTAGCCTAATTATAATTGCAAAAATATTGTGGTAAATTGTCAAACGTGTGTAAGGGGCTGTCCATAAATTACTTCACGTGTTTACGGCAGGAGAGGAGGTCAACTATGTTTGATATTATGTGAAAAGTGATGGGAGGGGTCATAACTTTGATTATAATATAATCAAAAGGTCATAAGTTTCGTGACGTCACATTTCAGAACCTTTAGCAAGTTTTAACTATTAACGGAAAACTATAAAAAACCTTATGATCAACAAACATCATGTTTTTTTTCTGTTGGCAACTTCGAAACTGCTGTTAATTTAACTATTTCTAGATATTAAAATGCAGTGTGTGGCGTCACACTAGGGAGAGGTTTTACAAATGTCACGAGAACTAGGGGGGTAAAAAACATCAAATTCTTGCGACTTAATTTATGTGTTTGCAGCTTTTCACACGACTAGATTTGCGTATAATTTCTTTCCAGTAACGGGCAACTTATTTGTTTGATAATGTAATAAACACTTTTTTTAATTATTTGATAATTAACTTTTTGGATACATGTGTAAGTACATACGTTTTAATGTTTATGTTATTTTCATGTAATACGACTCATTATAATTGATTATTTTTATACAAACGATTTTTATTTCAAATCCACTCACAGGGTATAAGATTCATAGATCGTTTACATGTAGTTTGTGTATGTGAACGTATTTTGTTCACAAGTAAAATATAATTGATATCGATAAGTACATATGTCATGGCCAGTTCTTAGGAATTGATCAGTTCATGATATGGCCAATTAAAACTGGCTAGATCGTGATAAACGGTGAAGTTTGATGATATTTTAATTCTTGTTTGGCCTACATTCTTTAAACTTTATCTATAAATGTAAAAATGAATCCCTATTTCCCTTGGTCACGCCATCACACGTTAACGGCTGCTGGACCGATGTCGCTAATTCTTTTTTTGTTGTTTGTTATTGTGAGAAGGTTCTTATAGAAAAAAAAAAAAAAAACGAAAATTAGGGAGGTGTAGAATAGGATACAGTAAGGTAGAGTAGGGTATAGTAGGGAATAGCGGGAGCGAAGCCGCGCGGGCAAAAGCTAGTATTGTCATAAAAATCCGTCACCTACTTACTGCCTAAAGTAGTAGTTGGAAAAAGGAAGATCATTGGGGATTGCAAGAGCTCAAATAAAAAAACACCAACTTCAAATACAGTAGTGATTTATTCTTATATAACACATAAGTTACAAAATACATAAACAGTTATATATAAGGTAACAAAAAACGTGACTAGCGTTACAGACACGAGCGTACGAGTCGATGTGAAGGACATTGTGGGACACTGTGGCGTTTTAATTAAACTTTACTTACTAATGCCATACCTATCTAGAATGATCAGACGGGACTTACTTCGGTTTCACCTGACCATCACAAGTTTGATCTTAAGGACCCAGCGACGGATGGATTTCCATACAAACGTAATACCACGCTCATTTGCAGTTGGAGTATATTTCCAACATATTATGATGATATTCGGTTATAGACAATATTTATCTAGGTTCCTACGTATTTCTTTTTTTAAAAAACAAAAAGAAATTTAAGCGAATTGTATTTCGCACTTTTATAAAGCGTAAATGGGAAAACATGCCATTTGGCTTTTCCTGTATTAAAAATTACAATATTTCTAATATTCTCGACGTAGGAACCTAGATAAATATTGTCTATAACCAAATATCATCATAATATGTTGGAAATATGCTCCAACTGCAAATGAGCATGGGTGGAGCGTGGTATTACGTTTGTATGGTAATTCATCCGTCGCCGGGCCCTTAAGTCATACAACAAACGAACCTCGAGTTTGGCTTGTCAATAAAACTGTGAAATAATAACGGCCCGTTTACGACCGTGCCGGTGTGAGCGGTAGGTAAGCGCGGGGCTCCAAGCGGTAAGGATAAGATCAAAAGTATGAAAATATTTAAAGCATGCCACGGGACGCCGCTCTTAGCAAAAACGCGCGCGCTTACTGATCCCGCCCCGCTCACCGCGCCGCTAAGACCGAAGTTGTGACCAGGCCGTAACAAACATACCTGTATATTGCACAAATGTATGCATCTTGCACGCTATAGTGACATCCACCAATCAGCTTCAACTTGTTATAGCAGTGCCATGCAAGGTGTAAATACCTTATTTGCACACTATTATGCCAGTCACAGGTATGTAACACCGCCTTTAAAATTTTCCTGAAGAGCCTACTTGACCTCGTATCTCGACTGACGGTAAGTTTATATTGTCAGATTTTGGCAGCTCTGACCGCGAAGGTTTTGACGATTTTAGGATACTAAGTAGAGTGTGGTAGCCCCATAAAATGATAACCACAAGATGTGATTGGTTGCCACTGCCACAAACGACACAGATGAGGCGACATTTAGGATTGTGTAAGTGGTCTAAAGCTCAAACTAAAGCAATTAGTGCAAGTGAATATAACTACCTATTACGCCTTAAATAAGTTAGTTATGCTCATTTTTACTTACAGTAGATAACATCTGAATGAGGGCATGTTTTCATCGCTTGGCTCAGGGTGTATTTAATATCGTGCGGTTTTGATCACCCATGCGGGATTGCTCCGCACACGTAACCCCCGCAAATATACATTTCATACAAGTATTTATTGTAATGCGTGGAATACGCACACGGGACGCGTTATTTTGCGTTTTGAAATTTTCTGCATGCGGAACAAACTTCTTGATGAAATCCGCACGATATTAAAAACACCTTTAGAGGCTAGAATTGGAACTCCGAGATGCTGAAAATGGCGGAATTGTTCTAAAACAACGCAGCCCTGGATTACAAAGGGCAATTATAGAAACGAAGTCTAATATTTAGGCTACTCTTAATGTAAGTCAAAACGAAGCAGGTCTAAAAAGCGCTAACATAGCGATCTGAACTCGTTACTGGCAGTTTGGCCGAAAACCAACCAGACCAAGAGATGTATGCCCAATTTTTGGGCTGCGTCTATCGCTATACGGTTCTTGAGTTAGGTAATACGAAAGGAAACTTTTTTTTTTAATTACTGTAGTGTGGGTAGTACACATGACAAGATAATGATGACAATGCGAGGATTAGAGTTAATATTGAAGATTTTCTCAACGCCACAGTTTAGGAAACAATTTGTTGAACACTAGATGCCCCATATTTAGGTACTGACAATCTTGTAAACTAAAATAATAAACAAAAAATAATAATTCCATTTACAGGATATATTTTTCAACTATTTAATTTTGAGACCTAAAAGTAAAAGTAGTAAATAAATGTAAAAATCAGGTTTGATTGAAACAAAACTAGTTATAAATGGCTAAAGTTGATAATGCGGTCAACATTGCCCGGGCAAAACGATAATTTAAACTCGACTTTATTTCGGCAAACAATTGTATATTAAAATAAAGCCATCACTACCAACTTCTTCCTTCATTTCCCTTAACGACGTAAAATGTACAGCAAGGCACGGAAAGCAAGCCTGTGTCCCTCAAAGCTATAATTGAGGACTCACCTACACAAGTGCTAACATTGCCCGGTCATTGTCAACAATATGCATTAGCAACTTTACCCGGGGGATATATTTTGGCACTGCATATAGTGTAGAAAATTAGAACGCTTCTTTATATTACAGTATAATACTCGATTAATGTTCATTATTGTAGAAAATAAACTTTTATCATTTATTTTATGTTTGTTATTAAGTATTAGACTGTGTGAAAATATTCTTGGTTATTTTGCAAAAACATAAAGAATATATGTTTAGTCAGACTAATTAACTTTTTGAGCGTCTCATGACAAAGAAAAATGTGTCCAGTCCGCCACTGTCACAACTTCACGACAGACTTTAAACACTAATAAATCTTAAATAAAACAAAGTACTGTTGTTCTTATTTGTGTCGATGCAGGATGAAATCACAGAGTTATACGTTGGCCCGATGAGCACGGTTTTTCTTTTTTGACGTGGCATTCAGAAAGTTACGCAAAATTGACATACTACATTAATTTACCGTGAAATTCGACAGTTGACAGGAATTTGCAAAGCAAACATTTTTTTTCTAACTGCACATGAATGAGCAGTCACGCCTCCATAAAAAAAAGAGTGCTCGGTCATAGAATATTAACAAATAACACTGAGATTACTTCACACAGTCAAATACATGCTTATTACAAAATAAATTGATTTCTATTTCTGATTTAAATAAGACGCAAAGAACCATTTTTTCACATAATTACACATTAATCTTACGATCTATTTGCTAACTTATAATATTTCGCTTTATATTTTATATAATACACACTTCAGGCACGCTGTGTTCTGAATTATACCATTTGAAAAAAAAAGTGTAAAAGAAAAAAAAAAAGTGACAGTTACAAAAATTTGAATTCACAACGCTTATTGGTCAATGGTTCGTGGTTTGCGGAAATGCCCGAAGGCAAGCGAATTGGATTTATTTACAATGAAGTTTATAAGTTATTTTACACATTGATTTTGCTTATAAACATCGATTATTTCAAGTTATCTTTAGGCTGATTTGAAAACTATGTCAGCATACTTTTGACATAATTCAGAACGCACATACCTACATATCAACAATACACTCATAAATAATGAATATATCTAACACTGTTTTGCTATACATAGCATTTTAAGGAATGGCCAAATTTCTAGGGTTTGTGGGTGTACGTGATTGGCTGAAAACTTCTTTTTACAATATTTCAAGGCCTTGTATTCGCTAATTTTCGCGTGTAAAATAAGACAAGTTATGTCATATAAGGGAGACTTAACTGATTAGAATCTTTCAAGGAATGACAGTACTCATGAACACCCTGAAATAGTGAAAAAAAAAATAAACTGTTTTCCACAATGGGTCTGTGACTGGGTGTAATTTATCTACACTGTTAAATTTTGATCGTTTCAATCCCGTGGAGGGTCGATCCAGTACATGAAACACTATCGATTTGTAAAGATTAAATAAAAAAATAAAGTACCTTTTTTTAAAACTCATATTAATTTACGCATAATGACGTTCGGCGCTCTGATTGGATTGATTAATGTAAAAACAAGTCGCATTTAAGTTTTTTTTTCTCTTCATATTTCATAATAGATCCGAAAGTAACATATTCATGAGTACAGTCACATTTACCAATAAATTACACGCCACCATGCAATATGTATTGGCAGACACGTTTAAGAGAATCGCTCCGCATTGTGATAACACTTAACATGCATTAAAATAATTTGAGACACTTACGAAAGCCAAAAACATAGGGCACTTAAATCTATGTGCTTTTGATAACGACTGTGATGCGAAACAATTCGCGAATATCTGTCTCAATAATGGCGAAAAATATAAACATGGCTAAAAATTTTCAGCGATCTAAAATTACACTTTAATGTTTGCTTTAATTTTTCAGCAGCAATGTTCATATTATATCTATTACTTAGATACAAACAACACTTAAATAAATAAATATAGCTCCGAAACTAAAATAAGAACTTTTTCGATTTGAAAAGTCAGTCAATTTATTATGCTTTTATGCACAAGTGTTGGTCAAAATGATTTGATAATAACTATATAAATAAAGTCAAACATAATTTGTTTTCCGTTCAATAGGAACAAAATAAATACACATTGGTGCAGCTTATTTTCTAAACAATAGTGGTCATTTTAGCACTTATATTTTGGAAACACAAATAGCAGCATAATAAAAAATGTAAAAAAAAGCTTTAAATGTACTGACAAACGACTTGCTTAGCGCGTAGAGCTAAATAAAATAACCGTGAGACAGAGAGCAGAGCAGCGGAGAGGATTTTATTAAGGCACCCGAAAATCAACTTTAAAATAGTTTAAACCTGACAAAAAATGCTCGCGCGTATTCGAAGATTCGGCGGGAAGCGTATCTTCGACATACGCCATCTGTCAGTAAATGCCCGAGAACGCGCGAGAATAGGCTAGTTGCCGTTAAAAATGTAATTAGTCCTTCTTTTAGATTATTCAAAAATAAAGGACACGTATTTTTTTATTTATAAATTAAACCAAAAATGACAAAGATATGGCCCATTAAAGTTACGAGTAACGTCACGCCGTGCTGCATTTTTTCGCACGGGGTGACGTCACACGTAACTTTAATGGGCTATATCTTTGTTACTTTTGTTTAATCGAGAAAAGAAAAAATACGTGTCCAATATTTTTATAATCTAATATACAGACTAAATAAAATGTAGTTATTTTGACCCTGGAAACTACCCTATTACTCCTCTCTATTTCTCTCTAGTTTGCGCTGAACCTAACTATTTTTATTAAAGTGGAGCGGGGGTGGGTCGTAGTTGGGTGGATTTTTACTGACCAAAACCCACACCTATGTTCCTTCCTTGCGTTCCAGGACCCGGGGGTTTCCCTTTTAGAAGCCAATCCATGGCCCCAGCGGGCTTCGGTCCTGCTGAGCCCCTACGGTTTCGCTGACATCTCTTTGAGACGCGCATGGAACACTACGCGCCGTCGACGACTCGGGCTCTGACCGGACGGTTACCGGACGGCCGGACAGCGAGCTACCCATTACTCATGTATCTGTGCGGCTGGTTGCGGACATTTTAGAACATCGATTCCACTTCGTTACTTGCTTGGTCATTAGCTAGGCTTTAGGCGTTAACCCCTCGAATAAGTTTCTCTTTATTCCAAAACGACATAAGTGTCAAGATATTTTGAACCTTATGAACCCGTGGTGTACAGCTGATGTTGCAAGCGTTTTCTCCTATAAACCTATACGGGATTGTGTGGCATTTAAAACTAGAAGCGCTGACTATAAAATTTAATTTTGGTTATTTTATTTTTGCTGCAGTAATATAGAGTTGGTAAACAAATGAAACTGGTTTGGAGGTATGCAGAACAGAGAGTAAAGTTCCACATACCACCGTTGAAAAGAGAGGATCCTCCGGCCAGAAGGGTGTTAAGTCTGGTGGGCGACTGCCCGATAGATGATTTCGGGCTGTCGTATATATTCAAATCACGCGGAGACCTTTGAATACGCGATGCAGGATTTCGTATTTTCTTCGTAGTTCTTATGTGGCGTCATAGATGTCGCTACACTGGTAATAGTAAGTAAATTAATACTCGCACAGAAAGAACATAGGAAAGGGTCAACAAAAGAACGCCTGCGCTTCTAATGTTAAGAGAGCAAGCCACTTGTCAGTGCATTTTTGGCCTATAGGAATCAAATTAAAGATGCCAATGTCTAATGTCATATATTTTAGTTGTATCGCAGCCATTCACTACTCCCAAAAAGAAGGAATAATTTATAAAGGTAGTGATTGAAAACATAAATATTTTGTATATCCTATACTAATCTAAATATCAAACGAATATTACGCTTATGACACAGCTAATACGGCGTTTCTACTAGGAATATCTTTTTAGGATACTATATATTTATGTAGAGTAATGCTTAACTTAATTCTTCTGAAGAAAAATTATCGATGTGTCGACACACAAGACATTAATCAAAAGTTGCGCTTGGCTTTTGAAAATTTATCACAGCAATTGTTAGTTTGTAACATTTATTTTAAAATCGTTAAGGCTTGCAAACGCTAAGAAAATTGACTGTGTGCAGTAAAAAATACCAATTCATCATGTACACGATAAGAATTTTGTCGGATCTAGGCACGAACATTTATCGTGATACGGGGCGGGGTAGGTGAGGGGGACCTACCTCACCCCCCCTTTTTTTAGGTGGGATATCATCCAATGACGTCTCCCGCCCTTGGACGGAGCGGGAGGGCGTGTCAGACTTTTACTGATCAAAATCCACTCCTAGTTCCGGCAACAACTTTCCAGGGCCGGGTTTTCCTTTCAGAAGAGAACCCGTGGCCTCAGTAGGCTTCGACCCTGTTGGGCCCTTACGATCTGCTGACATCTCCTTGAGACGCGCGTGGAACTCTACGAGCTGTCGACGACTTGGGCTCGGTCCGGACGTTTATAGGACGCGCCGTCCGCAAGCCTGCACCCAGCCCCCTACCGCACCGTACAAACTTCACGTTTCATGTCAAGCGCAGACAAGATTTTTTTTCTTGGTCAGCTCCAAAGTCGTGTAAAAACGACGTTCGTGTATAAAAACAACACCAATTCTTGTGCAGGCGCGGCGACTTTTCTTAACGTGTACAAGTGGCCTGACTGTTCGAGAAACTGGGCTTAGCCTTTCAAGCATCAGTGTACTAAATACATCATCAGACCACTAGACGTACGGCGTTGCGCCATCGGTACATGGTGGATATCCCACCCATTCGTACAAAGCGTTTTGGAAACACATTCATTATGCGTACAGCTAAGGAGTGGAACTCCCTGCTGGAGTCTGTGTTTCCTGATAGCTACAACCTAGGGGTCTTTGAGTCAAGAGTGAATAGGTTGCTTCTAGGCAAGCGTGCTCCATCGTCGTCCACATCATCACTTACCATCAGGTGAGATAGTGGTCAAAGGCGAGCCTATCAATAATAAAGCTAATTCAAACCTTATTTCGTAAAAATAAAGTTTAAGTTAGCTTGTACCGAGGTGTACCATATTCGGCACACTTGTGCCTGAGAGGTTAAAACAGATAGCACTAATAAAATGCTTTAATAAGTAGTCCAATATTATGTTAAGTAGCATTTTCGTTAAAGTAAATCTTTAGAACAAAACTAAATTTGTGTTAATTTTTTACTCTCAAAGTAGACTTAGACACTGAATAGTTTACAACCGTCCCGACACTACTCTCCCCTCAGCCTAGTAACAACCGTTTCATTTCGATTCTCTTGCGTCGGACACCTCGCGCTAGCCACGCCTCCGATTCCTTTGTACTGAACACGTGACTGAGCGTTCAGAGTTTTTTTATTGTTGATAGGTTCGCGCTTGACTGCTATCTCACCTGATGGAAAGCGACGGAGCGCGCTTACCTAGAAGTTACCTGTTCATTCTTGACTTAAAGATTCCGTCATTAAGATGACGCCAGAACAAAGGAACTGGAGGCGTGGGCAACTCGCGAAATCTTTTTTGAATGTTCGCCTTCATTAACTAAGTTAAGCATTACTCAACGACTTCATTACAAGTTATAAAGTCGAGAAGAATAAATTTAATTTTTTTACATTAGATGCCTCGTGATCTAAACACGTATTGTTAAACATTAATTAATGAAATTAATGTTCGGAACTTTACAATTTAGGTGCGATCGTTTCTCTTTATTTTAAACACTGACATGTTCAAACGTTTCATCTAACGCAACGTTTGATATTTAAGTTATCGACCACAAGTTTAGGCTGGGCATGCGTTCAGTTCGATTGTCGATAAAAATGAAAAACGTCCAATGAGGGTCAATCACATCCAATATTTTTTTTTAAATCCGTCAAGAAATGGTGGATTTATTAAAGTTTTTCTGAACGGCTACTTAGTAACGCGCGCTCTCGTTGGACTGTTTACGATGACGTCATTTGTCATGATTCCGACGAACGGCTTGATCGTATTCATTCGCCGGTGGAGACCGATAATGACAGATGACGTCACAGCGAGTCACTAAAATTGCTGTATCTTCGTCATTTTTGGTCCGAATTAAATATTTTTTTGACGTTATAAGCCTGCATACTCCGCTAAAACCATGACTGATCCTCATCAATGAGCGTGGCAGTGAAAATTTTAAAATAATCATTATTAAAACGATCGCACCGTACCTAATTACTCATCAAAGAGAGATTCACATTACATATATGCACTATTCGATTTAAGGCAATGTCTATTTAAGTTTGAGACTCGCAAGCGCCGCGTTACACTGTACATACAACTACACTAATGTACAATCAGAGAAATTCATTGTTTATCGCCATACCATAAGGTCCAATATCACTTGTTCGTAACAAGACGACAAAGTCTATTTTGCCATAGAAAGAAAAAAGGTCCGCATCTGCCCTTTTTCCTTATTCGAAATAAAAAAAGAAATAAAGTGCTTATTTGAATTTAGAATTAGAGATAATTATTAAATTTTGGAACGAGAAACTTTATGCCGCTCAAGACAAAGTTCAAATTCCATTGTAACACTTTTTAATGCATTTTTAAAACACAACGTCGAGTTACTTTAGCCCGAGCGTATTAACTGGAACACGGGATATTGTGTTTACTGTGTTTCTATTGGATAGCGAGTTTGGACTTTACGATTCTTAAATTGTTTGCGAAGGATTCAAATTATTTAGAATTATAAATTCAAATATAGTAGTAATATATCGCTTGCCTTGAAGAATATTAGTTTTATTATTAATATTTGGTACTATCATTATATCAAATTATGTATCATAATGTCATTTGGCATTAAATGACATAATGATAGGTACAGTTCGGATAAAAAATGGTAAACACAGCAAACAATATTTCTACGAACTTTGAGAAGATCACACTAGTGAAAAGATTAGTTGTTCCAAATAATTGTTTAACATTTCAGATCTTTACTTTCTCCGTTTTATGTAATGGTCAGATGCGTCCTTTTACAGCGGCAGTGTATATGACAGATAGTTTCGACCTTAGTGAAGTTACCAGTTATGAAAGAATGAATTTCTTTGACTTTTTATTCACATACGGCATAGTCGGCGTGCGTTATATACTGTATATAATTACAACTATACTTATCGCTGTTAGCCCGAACACATCTCTGAGTGCTCGTCCCAAGCTGCTACCTGAAATATAGAGAAAACAATTTTTTTGTTAATAATACATTATCTTCAACGTGGTCCTGGTGTTCTGTATATAACCCATGATTGGAGTAGATGATGGCGTAATGGCTACGGAGCGACCTTTTTTCCGATGGGAAAAATCATCCAATGACAACCCACGCTCTTGGGCGGAGCGGGAGATAGTGTCAGACTCTTAGTGACTAAAAAACCCATCCCGTTCCTTCAAGCCTTCATACCGGGGCTCGAGCGCCCTTTCGGATAACCCTGGCCCCAGTAGGCTTCGACCCGGCTGGGCCCCTAATGTACGGAGCGACCTGATACGCCCGAATGCAGTCAATGGGGGGCTACATGAAGTACAGCCCCAACGCCCTCTACCGTTTTTTCAAGTACTCTTCCGTTCTGGGTGCCGTGCGACCAGGCGCATTTTGTGTGTTTGCCAATAAATCGATAAATTATAGAAAAAATGGACATAACCGTGTTGTGAGATAAGTGACCAACATCAGGAACTGCTGTATACCTTCGGAGTACTCCGTGAGCCGCTTCTAGAAGGCTAATAAGGAACGTTCCTAATTTAATTCGCTAATCATTGTTTCTTGATTGGGTGAAGCGAAACCCGCTTGCTACAGAACACACTCATTTCTCCATTTAAAACCAGCTAATTCTTACAGTCCCCTACTCTATTCCACACTTAGAAAGCGAAGGATAACTGAAATGCACAGACAGGTTTTAGTCAGCAGTCTGACATGATCTCTCGCTCCACCTTGGGACGCGAGAAATCATTGGATGATGTCCTACCCCAAAAAAGAACTAATTTGATTAAATATTGATCTAAAAAATTGTCAGACTAGTCCAAAATTAATGTTATCACTGATAATTTAACCAAAGATAGTTTAATCTACAATTCAAAAATTGACAGACTGGTCCAAAATTAATCTTAACACTGATAGTTTGGTCTAAAAATATTTCAAACAAAGATCGTCTTCAACTGGCGCAACTACAGACAATTTGATCTAAAATTGGTCTAACTACTGAATGTTTATTTAGTCCAAAATTGGTCCACCTACAGAGATATCGGTTTTTAAAAAGGTCAATTTTGGGTCAAACTATTGGGTCGGTTGTTTGATTCAAAGTGTCCGTCTAATTGTTACGTCGCTCTTTTCCCCACAGGTTTGATGCAAGATCAGTTTTCAGAGACGTCAATTTAGGATCAAATTATTGGGTCAGAAGTCTGATTCAAAATATCCCATCTAATTCTTTCGTCGCTCTCTCCTCCACAGTAGCACGTTGCCAATCTCACCTGACAGTCGCGGCTGCAGTACCACTGGTTGGCGCAGCCGGCACACACAAACTGTGCGTCCCTCCGCCGGCAACCCTGGCACAGAGGCGCGTCGTCGTTGTTGTCGGCAGCTTCGGTGGCGCCCTCTGCCGGGGCTTCGGTGCCGCCTTCGTCGATCACGAGCCGGCCGGAGCCGGAGCCCGCGGGAGAGCCCGAGGCTTCGCCCTCGGAAGCTGGACTTTCTTCGTCGTCCTGGAAAAGATTAGGAGTTCGTTAAAGTCGACTCAAAGATAAATAAACCACTTACAGGCATGTTTGAAATTTCAAGAAGTCATTTATTTACTTATCAAGATACGATAAACAGATAACAATAATATATTATGTTACACGATTGTTCGAGAGTTACCGTAGCGGTAGAACGCAAAAGGCAATAAGGAACAGAGATCGCGTTACGAGCTCGTGAAGGGGCCTCAGGTTTGTCACTCTCTCTCGCTCCACCCAGAGCCGAGAGGAGTTACTTGATAATTTCCCAATCAAAAGAAAAAAATCGCATTTACAACCTTACAAAGTACAGACGTTATAAAGTGTCAGAAGGATCCATTTACGTTAACAAGTTAAACATATTCTTCAAGGTTTTGTCAAAGCTACTCACCAGTTGCACCACCTCTTCAGGTTTCTCCGGCTGGGGCTCCGGGGGTGGGGTCGGTTGGACCGGGGTTATCGTGATCTCGCCACAGTTCTACAACGACATCCAGCATATAGGTTACTTATTTAATTGGGACACAATAAATATTTGCAAAGCAATAATTTTTAACTTAAAATCTAAGTTTTAAATTTTGCCAATTAGTTTTTAAGTTTATAAACGAATTTTTGTATGTAGAAGCTTAGGGGCACATAGTTTTTTCCGATTTAATATTAGGCATTTAGGATATGACTTTTGATAAGTTTTATTACCATTTTGAATACCAACTAAGTCTGTTAAAGAAACTACAAGTCCTCTTTAACTTTTTAACCGCCAACGACGAATATAACCGACAAACATACTCGTGTCTATTCGGCTAGGGTCGTACATCCACGACCAAATACTCCATCTCGGCAGTTCTTCTGTCTCCTGTGCGGATTGAAGAGCTAAACGAGATGCGAGTACCCAGTCGCGAATACAGGACACTGGCGAATAGAACACGTAAACCCTCGTCGGACTAACACGACGCGGGTGGTTATAAGTTAAAGAACCCTGTTGTATTAGAACGTCATGCACTTTGTACCCTAATGAAAAGTTATTTTGAAGATGCACCCAACATGCTTGCTTTTATTAAAATCACAGATATGGGGACAGTATAAAAAAGTGGACAATAAACCCAATAAATAATAATATAATGACATAATGTACTTCTATATACCTCGTTAGTAAAATATATACTTTATATAACTGTATAAGATGACTTTTGATTCATTTGCTATCTTTCAAGGTTGCAAAGAACTCATATTTTTTTGTTAAAGTAACCATGGAGTTTCTTTCCCATTCTTCTTTAAATGAAACGATAGATTGAAACCGTGCACTAGCTTTTAACTTTTTATAAGTGCCACTTTAGGCATATTTGAAATAAAAATACGTATTATTTTAATCAATACCATTAATTTAACTATGCGAAATAATTTCGTTGCAATATTATTACGATTCGATCTACTTCGATTCGAACTACTAAGACACATATTATTACCACGTAGTTCAAGGGATGGAGTCAAAACTATTTGGCGCTTATGAAAATATTGTATTCTACAGTACAATATAAAATATTGCTTTTTATCGAGTACTTTTAAACTAAGTTCCTTTTGTAAACTTTTTTTAGTGGTAAGTAATAAACAATTATTATAATTAATTCTCGTGTATTTTTTACCCCTTGAAAGATTGCAAAAGAATTTAAAAGCAGCCTTGTAGAAATACATAAAAGTTATTTTAATCAATGTGCACCCTAAGCCAATGCATAGACTATACTTTTTCTTCCAATTCATAGACAACACAATGGACAGTTTAGGGTGCAGCCAGTCGTGTTAGCCAATCAGACGGCCGCAACCCAGCTGCGTTTAAGGCAAAAGCTATTGGCCCGGCGTGGTAAGTCGTCGCTAGATGGCGCTAATCTCAACATTTTTTATTTACTTCGTTTTTATACTCCATTTGCAATAAGATTAGCTATTTAAAGAAACCTTTTTTTGCTATCTGTTCAAACGATTTTAACTTCTATTCCGTCGACAAGGATGGCATTAAAAGCAAAAAAACTTATAAGCTAATTTGTCATGTTACCAACGCAATAAAAGTCAAAATAGGTTGAATGGACAGTTTAAAAAAATGTATGTCTAATCTTAACACGAATGGAGTACATAATGTACGGCATTATTAAGGTAAGGAATTGGCATTTCCTGAAATCGAGTATTCTACTAATAATTATACATAAAAAACCATTTAATTCTGACTGTTTATATAATATACTATAGCTTAAGTATAGTGTTAGAACATGACCACGCTTGGACCTGTAGCTTTTCCCTTAAGGATCAAAGACATTTGCGCAGAAAGACAACAGAAATTTATTTTGACAGCAAAGGTATATTTCGTGTATGTATTAACGCGAAAGTATTCGATCGACTACTTTCGACCCTTAAAACAAGAGCATAAGGTTGAAAATTGTTTGGAGACTTTTACAAGTATACCTTGAATCTAGTTGTTTTATAAAATGTTACCTTGTATGCCTTTCTGTTCAAATGAAAATAATCGCCAATGCAATTCACATTGGTTTTGTGAACACAGCCATTTGCCCAATACAGTTAAAAATTAAAAATAATATTGAGAGTAGGTTTTATGTTTTTTTTTTAATGCCAAAAAGCTAGACCAAAAAGCCTATTAAGTAAATATATATATTCTTTTTAAATATTGAAGTATATAGGGTGACTGGTAATTAGTGTACGATACTTAAACACGTGATTGTGCTCATGATAACAAACAATTTTTATTATGAGAGCAAAGCTGAAATCGCGAAAAAAATATCAGCTGTTCAGTACATTAGGCAAACATAAATGTGCTGAACAGCTGATTTTTTTTCGCTATTTCAGGTTTGTTCCCATAGTAAAAGTTGTTGGTTATCATGAGCACAATCACGTGTTTAAGTATCGTACACTAATTACCAGTCACCCTATATAATTTCAGTTATAATAGGTACATGATTACATTTTTGTCTGTCTCTAAATAGATATGGGGCCAAAATATATGTTTGCTTACGGGAATATAGTTTTTTTTTTTTTTATAAATACTTATTATATTGCTCAATTAATAACTTAATGTTTATCTGATATTATGATTTATGATTATGAGGTGGCATTTATTCAATGAGCATTGCCATACTCTCAAAAATCAGATCAAATAATTTTCATACTAAACAGTTGGAGCTTATTTTGTAAAATATTAAGAGCAATTTCACAGGTAAAATAAAAAAACTACTTTTAATTTCGTTTTCAACAATTCAGACTCTCATTTTATAGTTTGGCATGCCCTTAATAATTTAATTATTAGTCAGTAGAATTTTGGCACATTAAGATCGCAAAAGCGTCCAAATATGAAGTACTAAACTAAAATTCTTATTGGACTAGACTTATCGAATTTAAGTTACCATAGATAACAGGAGCAAAGACCAATGTGCCATAACCCTAAAAACCACAGCTCCGACTCTTTAAAAACCATAAAATAACTTAAAAACTAAATTTTGAATTTGGAATGATCAAGGCCAATCAGCACACCAATTGTTATAATGTCGTACATTAGTGGTACCTTGGCCTGACCGAAAGTTGGTAACGTTGGCGCACTCTGTTTCCGTTCCGGCGACATGAGGAGTTTAGCCAACGTCGGGGAGTAACTCTGAGACGCAGGTAACGCCTGCTGGAAGGTTGGCAACACTCATTTCAAGCTAGTTTGCAAGCATTATTGCCATATACAAAAAAAAAAGAAAATATTAATGGAAGCTGGGATATGAGTATTTCTACAAGCCATAAAAAATGGTATGGTTGAAATAGATAGATACCTTTGTGAGGATGCCATGGAGTAAGGAGTTCTGTTGTGTAGATGGTTCTTGGCTTGTGGTGACGGGTAGTAAGGATATTTCGGGATATGGCGGAGGTGGTGGTAACCTAGGGCTTGGGGAAGCCAGTCTTTCCGCTTGCTTGACAGAAACATGCGCTTCCTCATGATTCCTCTCCTGTCTCCTTCTTCCTTCAGGTCTTATATGATGTTCAGGTCTATTGGTGATGGTCTCTGGTGGTCTATTTGGTATTAGGCCTGAGTTAGCTTGTTGCATGTTGGCGAATTGTACGAGTACGTCTTTGAATGAGAGTCCGTTCGGTAGACCACCAGCTTGGATTTGTTGGAGACGTTCCAGCATCGCTTTTTGATTCTGAAATTAATAATAAATAAATGTTTATTTTCTCACCACAATATTTTACAACTTTATTTATAAAATGCTTAAGGCCCAAGCGCCCGAAAAGTGCTTTAAAACAGTGACTTTCTCAAGCTTACTCCTCGGTAACGGTCAGGTTAATAGGTTTGAAGAAAATATATGTTTATTATACGTTCATGAACAACATTATCAACATTTGATTTTTTCGTGCGATTAATACTTTTGTCTAAAAAAATATTACATACAACAACATCACATTCGCAACTTTTCGTTACTCCTTCGAAACGGCTTGGATCTTTAGAAACGTTTTTACACATAAAAATTGGTAGTTAAATATTATTCAAAGTGAACATTGCATATGTAAATCAATCAATATTTCGAAAAAAGAAAATGATTTAAAGTCAGCGGGGCTCTGTCCGGGCTAGTGATGGGCAATGATAATAATCCGGTTAATATCATTTGGCTAATAATCGATTAAAACTCAGTTAATAGCCATTAATAGCAATTATGGATGATAACCCTGCTATTAATGTTATTTTAGTGATTGAAATTTCCCTCCATGGTTTTCAGGCTTAGGACTGTCAGATTAGACTTCATTTTCATCATCTTTGTAGTAAATAAATGTGCAATTTAAAACTAATCTGGCCCATTTAAAAAAAAATTAATTATTTTATGATTATACACACAAACCAACAACACACGAAAAAGGACTTCTTCACCGAAACATATCAGTCGACGTACTGATTCCGGATTCGGTTGGCGTCGCAGTTCATGCATCTCTTTCTGGCATGAATAATATTAGCACCAGAAAGATATAACACGAGAAACGGGGGTATCTCTCTGGCGCTACTAACTAATCGCTTGGGTTATATTTTCGATTGTCTATAATTTACCTACATCGTATTCACAGAAAAGAGCTAATAAGTAACTTACTTATTGTACCTTACATTTTTACGTATAGGTTAAAATTTCGCGCTTGACCGCTATCTCACCTGATGGAAAGCGACGATGCGGTCGACGATGGAACGCGATTACCTAGAAAAAACCTATTCACTCTCGACTTACATATTCCCGGGTTGTAGCTATCAGGAAACACAGACTCCGGCAAGGAATTCCACTCCCTAGCTGCACGCACAATGAAAGTGTTCCCAAAACGTTTGGTGCGTGTAGGTGGGATATCCACCAAGTACCGGTGGCATATAACCGTACGTCTGGTAGTCCGATGATGGAACGGGAACGGGCTAGGTGGAATTAAGTTATGCAATTCTGACGCACACTCTCCGAAATGCAACCAGTAGAAAACCGACAGGCTAGCGACTCTGCGTCGATGCTCAAGACTTTGAAGCCTCGACTCGACGAGTGTATCATCGCCAATTATCCTTCTAGCTCGCCTCTCAATTGCCTCAAGTGCATCAAGCTGGTATCAGGCAGATCCGTCCCAAAGATGAGAGCAATACTCCATACACGATCGAACTTCAGCTTAATAAAGTTTCAGCAGCTGTTCCGGCGTGAAGTACTGTCTGACCTTTAAGTTGAGCCTTTGCTTCGATGTATGGCCCAAAGTTGAGTGTTGATGTCAGCTTAACACCAAGAAGGTCAAGATGGTCGGTTATCGGCACGGTTGCATCCCGGAAAGTTGGAGCGGGGCTGAATTGGCTCCTTTTAGCGGAAAATAGACACGCCTGGGTTTTTGCAGCATTGAACTTGACCAAATTGGCATCGCCCCATTCGGAGACTGCCTGCAAGGACAAGTTCAAGTGCTCAACCATAGCCTCTCGAAGAGACTGGATCTGTGACCTACTTGCTTGCACGTTGGATATGTAACTCTCGGCAACAGTGCTGTCATCTGCATACTCAAAGGTACCGGGCTTTCGCAGATCGTTTATGTGCAGCAAGAATAATGTTGCCGAGAGTACTGACCCCTGAGGGACCCTGGCATTAATAGCCATTTGACCGAACGAGCAGCCATCGATAACCACTCGGATGGACCGGTTACTCAGGAAGTCTGCGATCCAACCACATAATCCAGCGGGTAAACCGAAAGATGGAAGCTTACTAATAAGGCCCTTCGTGCCAAACCCTATCACAAGCCTTCAAGATATCGATGGAGACGGCAAGCACTTCCCCGTGCTTCTCGATGGCCTCACTCCAGATGTGGATGGCATACGCTAGAAGATCTCTAGTTGACCGATTACGGCGAAAGCTGTATTGACGGTTGGTATCCTAAGGGATATCATTAGCTTCTAGGTATGCCAGGAGCTTAGTGTTGAGTACACGTTCCATGGTCTTATAGAGAATGGACGTTACTGAGATCGGTCACTTTTCATCCTCAAATGAAAGCCTAAATAGGCGTGTCAGGATCGGAGACAATTCAGGCGCACACGTTCTCAGAACAATTGCTAGTATCCCGTTTGGACCGCTAGCCTTGTTCACGTCAAAGTTACGTAGCACCCTACGGACGTCCTTCTGTTGGATGCGAATAACCGACATATTCGTATCGTAACCATCAGGGTGAACAGGGGTCGCGCGTTACCTGGATCTAAACGCGAAGATTCCGCGAAGAGTGAGGCAAACAAATTTGCTTTCTCCTCAGCGGTATGTGCCAGCGACCCATCGGGTTTCAGCAGTGGTGGTAGTGAAGGTCGGCAGAAGTTCGATTCAACCGACTTAGCCAGGGACGAAAACGCCTTGCTACCCGCAGGGTATAAAGTTAGTTTGTTCCCGATGCGGCTAATGTGGTCGAACCGAGACCTCCGCATCACCTTCTTGCAAGACTTGGCAGCTCTGTTGAAAGCTCTCTTGTTCTGGCTTACGTCATTCGTATTGTGCATACGAGCATCGGCCCATACCTGATATGCTGCGTGCTTGAGCGCGTTAGCGCGATCAGACTCCGCACCAAATCAAGGGCGAGTTCGACCAGACATGGCTACGTCGGAGAATGGAATATAGTACTCCATTTTGTTAAATCAAGTAATTAATTAGGTAGATGGTTAAACCACAAAACAATGTGTCAATAGTAATTATGGTTTTTATAGTATTGGATCTCTAAATTTACAAAACTGAATTTCACAAAAAATGTGTATTTATTTTATTATTAACATTTTTTCACATACAAAAAGTGAAATTATATAAAAAGAATTACAATACATTGAATCACACTGCGTACACGCACCCAATTTATGAAAACACCCACAGATTTTAGACTTAACAAAAAAAAAGCATTTATTTTCTTAACAATACATTAATAGCAGGGTTATCATCCATTGGACGGCTATTAATGGCTACTTATGGATTATAATCGATAATAACTTAAAGCATCCGGCTATTAACCCAACACTAGTCCGGGCGCAGCTGGCCGCAAACAAATGCACAGTCGTACTGTCGCCTAGACGGGTACGAAAGTAGTGATCATTTAATTTCGGCCAGATGGCTCAAGGGACTATAAGCCTTAAAATGTAGTGACAACTGTTTTATTATCGTGAGAGACTGGGCTGCGTGACAACTGGACTGCAAGCCAGTTAAAGTATTGAGCTTATTTAGTATCTTATTATCAATCTATTAAACATTTAACATAATAAAAACACAAACCCTGAAAGTATACGTTCAGAATTGGTTACAGAATCAATTTCAAACATTTTGGAAATAGATAATTTTTTTATGCTAAAATAGTTCTGGATTATTTTAGGATAAAAAAAAAGTTATTTATTTTGTTCATCTATAATATAAAAATGAATCGCTCAATGTGTTGCTAAGCGCGAATCTCGAAAACAGCTGAACCGATTTAGGCAATTCTTTTTTTGTTGTGTTTTGTTATTGTGAGGAGGTTCATAAGAAAAAAAAAATTGGGTTGTGTAGGGTAGAGTAAGTTAAAGTAGGGTAGAATAGGGTAGAGTAAGGTATGGTAGGGTGGAGTAGGGTAGAGCAGGAGCAAAGACGCGGGCAAAAGCTAGTTCTTAATAAATCTTGATTGCGTCACTAACGTTTTACCCGACTGCAAGAAGGGTTATGTTTTTCGCTCGTATCTTGTATGTATGTATGTATGTAATATTCTTTATTACCTCATATCTTTCAAACCGCTGAACAGATTTTTACAATTAACATATCGTTAGATTCGTCTTGATGACCCAAGTGTTCTTAGATAGGTGACGTTAAAAAAAAAACAACATATCGACTGTGAGATGCTATATGTTAGAGTAAAAAAAATTTTTTTTTTTTAATTCTGCAATATGGGGGTCAAATTAAAGGGCTCTTCATGAGGATTTCAAAATGGTATGTCATGACCATATTAAAAAAAAGTACAACAGGAAATCTATGTTATTTATTTTGTACTGAGGCGAATGCCTAGGTCGGTTTTTAAACTTTATAGTGATTTTACGTCTAAAATATAGTAAATAAATAGTGATATAATAATAGTAACTAAAAAGTGTAAAATAATAAAATAACCCATTAAAACCCATAAAATAAACCCATTAAATTAATTAACTAAAATCATTATATCTAATGTGGGTCCCGACTGTTGCTGAACTATGGACTGAACTTGTTTATTTTTCTTTTCAGTTTTTATTTAAAGTAATTTTTTACGCAGTCGGGTTTTTTTATTATTTTTTTGTACATGCGTTCGCAGTCACAAAAATCGAAGCGCTACCAACGTAGTGCGTCGATACCCATATTATTTGCCTCTAATTATGACAACAAATTTCTTAAAAATCACCATCAACCTAAGCGCATTTAAGTGAATTTTAAATGCTTAAATTATGATTGTAACTTAATTTTCAAATAGGGATGTGTAAGGGCGTTCTATTGTTTAAGTTACATGCACACTATCTGAGTACAAACTACACGTAATAACCAATATACGTCTCAATGCGTAAGGTGAACATCGTGATGTGAACCACCTCTTAATAATCACATAGTACACGGAATATGAATCAATTCAGTTGCAAATGGCACAGCTACTATAGCTATTTTCCGCAGATTCACTCATTTTAGTATTTAGTATTACTATTTTGGTGTACAATAAAGTGTACTCTATTTGGGTCGCGGGGCTTTTGAGCAGTGGTGGCCGAGTGGTAATAGCCCCGACTTACAACTTGCGGTCGCGGGTTCAAACCCAGCCAGGCGCGTTACTTTGTGTAATTTATATCATCACCACTGCTCTCAAAACGGTGAAGGAAAACATCGTGAGGAAACCGGCATGTCCTAGAATCAAAAATTCGAAGACATGTGACATTCACCAACCCGCACTGGGCCCGCGTGGTGAATTACGGCCCATTCCCTCTCCTAGAGAGGAGGCCTGAGTCCCAACAGTGGGAACATTAAAAAGGCTGATGACATGACCTTTTTTGGGATCACAACTAAAATAAATACAGTTTTTTTTTTGGTAATACCTTTTTTCTTTTGGTCTCAAAATACTAGTCAAAAAATCATTTTTTTATAGGTGGAAGGACCACGCATAATGGTCCGATAAGGAATAAGTGCGGAAACCAGACCACAAAGATAAGATAAAGTGGATCTATTCACTCCCATACCACAGGAATCGTGTTTTTTTTTTTCATGTTAACAATGATGGTGGAATTAGTAGTGACAATTTTTTACAGTCGTTCAGGATTTTCGGAGTATTTTTTTTTTTAATAATAACGATTTTAAAAAAGTATGATAATAATCATAGATATCCAGAGATATGCCTTCATTGCGGAATAGTAAGGAGTTCTAGTGAGGCCGCTTATCTCCCACCCAAATATTTACAACATTCACAAATAGTGTATTTACGACACACATTTAAAATTTGCTTTTGCACACTAAGAAGAAAGCACCTACACTAAATCAATTTCTAATAGCACACATAAACAGAATGGGCGGAGCATGCACTTGTAAACAAAAGTCATTCAATGCACACGCATGCAAATAGGGAGGCGAAAAAGAAGGTCGATAATTTTATCGATATTAAATTTTAGCATATTTTAGTTATATAATTAAGTACTTTCGTCGTTTTATTTTGTTTAAATGATTTCTTTTTTAACCATCTATCCGAAAATAGAGTTTACTTTTAATAAAATAAAATAGGAATATATTTTTTAGTATCGTATTACCGGTTAAAAGGGCTGTTCTCTGTTAAATATCGTGCTGTATTATTATATAATAATTATAATACTTAATATTAAAAAAAAAATTATTATAAATGTCTACTTACGTTCAGGGTTGGTTTAAACACTAAGGTAAATTTTATACTCGCATTTAAACTCATAGCGTCAATAAAAGATACTGCGATAATAAAAATATGGGAATGCAAAATAAAAATCAAATAAAATTGGAAATTAGAAACTTTATTTCAAATAGTTCAATAATAACAAGTAGTTTTAAATTGTCAAAATGTCGGTCAGTTAAAAAAAAGTGAAGCTGAGTAGCACATTCCAAATCGTAGATCTCAATGGAGAAGGACGTGTAAGAAACTCCATGGGCACTTTTAAATCATGTCATGAGTTACAAAAATCTTGGTTAAATATGTTTTGTCACTTCTGTTGAAATAGTTCACACTTGTGTACTTCGCATTTATAAAATTTATTTTACACTATACAATGCAATTGTATTCAAAAATAAAAACCTAATATGATGAGATGAACCTCAGACAGCAAAGTATATGGGATGGGCAAAAAGATTGCGGATATGTGGACATGGGTAGTGAAACATCTGAAGATTGTAAGACGTTAGCCTCTAAGGCTTACTTATTTTTACTGAATGTGGTTAATGATAGCTCCGAATTACCGCTTGGTTATTTTGTGGTACCTAGTTAAAATACAGAACCAAAAGTAAATTTATTTAGATAGATAGATAGATTCTTTATTGTACACCAAAAATTACATGAGAAATTTAAAATTAATAGGGTGTCACAATTTGCTTAATAAAGTGCCATAATGCCGGTGTGTAAGAAGTCTCCTTAACCTTCGATGGACATTCTACCAATATAATGAAGCTTCTCGGATGTAAATTGAACTACGAAAATTAGTTTTAGTTTAGTTTAAACATCCCATAGACCAATCTGATGTGACTATATTGTTGGACCTCGTTCACATGTTTAAACTTATAAGAAATGATTGGAATTATCCTAAAAGAAAATGAAGAAGAAGTAAATTGGATTCCAATCATATGAGTTAAATAAACTCCAATAAAATAAAGGATTTCATATAGCAAACAAGTTATCACGTAGACATATTATGTTCAGAAATAATATTATGAAAGTTAAACTTGTTAGCCAAATTTTGAGTAAAAGTGTAGCTACGTCGTTGAAATTTTGTCGGAAAGATGCTGATGATAGGTTTTTGATTGATTTTTTTTTTTATAATTTATTGCTCTTGTCCGCGACATCGTTCGCGTAGAAATTGGAAATATGTGTAAAGTGCAAGTACATTAGCAGACTGTTTAAAATGCATCACACTATTACCATTTACCCTACTGGACCAGTCAAAACTGTGGCACTGACCACGCTATTGCGAAGTCTTTCAATTTGAGAGAACGTGGGGAAAGGCCACTTGGAGTTAGTGAATTCAGAAATTTCAAATGGTATTTTATTATAAAATTTTACGCAGTGCCCCATAAAAGAGTTATTTTAGCTACTTTGGCCAATTTGAATCGAGGTTGATCTAACTTGTCCATATTTCTTGTATTAAAATTGTGCCTGTCACTTATCTTAATAAAATGATGAATATTTTTCCGACCATACATAATATTTTCATATTATGTCAATACATAATAAGGTATGGATATGATGATTATATCTTTTAATGGAATTATTTATTGTCCAGTAAAATGCAAATATTTGGATAAGACTTGACGCTTTGATATTTTTGGTGTTACATTTTTTGCCAAAAAGTGAAGGCGAATGTCAATGTATTTTTCCATGACACATTTTATCAACTGGATTATATGATTGTCTAGTGGTTCCTGGTCATATTGATGAAAATCAATAGATTTGAACACATTTGATCCGATGAAGTGGTTAAGAGCTTTTGGTACCAGTAATGATTTTGTAAATTTTGAAGATACTTGAAATTTATCGTCTATTATTACATTTTTTTTATTACCCCTTCCATTTTTTTACAAATATCTATAACATCTTCGGAAGGAAATATAAGGCTACCTCTATCTTTTAGATTAATAAATCTATGATTGCGAGTTATTTTTGTTGCTAGCAACCCAGATACACAAATATCACACTTTAACTTTTTTAAAAGAGCATGGGCTACAAATCCAGCCATATATACTATAACTGGAATAGTTACGTCAGTGATATTTTGTGCAAGCTCTACAATTTCTTCATCGAACAAAGCTTGGTCATATAAATCTTCTAAATCATCTGATGAATCATCCCAAAGCTTTTTTTGTGCAGAAGTTATATTAATTTTTTCTATGGCAGACTGGCAGCACAAAATTGAAATATTTTCTAAAGATTTGCAGTTTCCGCTATCAAAATCACGTAGCTCAGACTTAATAATATTTTTTTTATAAATTGCCATGAATTGGCGTGCTGTAGGATTAGTGTTACAACCACCATGTGCTCTAACATGCCCAAACATTAACTCCAGATGATCTTGAGATAGTCTAAAAATAAAATGTGAAACTTTCGGTATTATAGACAAAGAAAAATTTAATTTAAATCGCGATTTTTTTAATTTAAACTTCGAACATTGACCGCTGCTTTGCCTTATGATTGTCTAAGGTGGCCTACTCGGTCAATAATATTGAGCAATATCTTTTAGGACCCATCTTATCATCGAAATCGCCAAATAGCCAGATTTTTTATAATAATAATTGAATATTTTTGCATAGAATAGAATAGAATAGATTTTATTTTGCACAGAAAGTAGGTACAGGTTATAGGTATTTTTTAAGTTTATGATCCATACCAAGTACCTTAACTAAGGCATGCAAAACACTGTTAATACAATATGCTTAAGGCTAAATAAGACACAGTCAAGCTTATATATTATCAAATCAATTATATATAATTCATAGCAAACACAAACTATTATAGCCAAAAAAACTTTGATCATCTCTATCTTTTTAGTATAATTTAAGTTTTTACACTTTACGAGTATTGAAATATCAATGTTTTAATTTGGTTCACAAAACATTAAATTAATAATTAATTTAACATGCAATACTACAATATCCATTGAAATATTAAAAAAAAACAATATTGAACTTAAATAATACGCATATCGATAAAATCAGTCACACGCACTCGATTACCCCTCTCTAAATTTTAAACGATCGTAGCGCTCGGAAACATTCGGGATAGTTCGGGCTAGTTCGTGTCGCTCTGGACGTAGGTTAGAAAAATATTTAAAAAATGATTTAAAATATAAAACAGTGACTTAATTGTTTACTTACCGGTGGTAGGACACGCCATTTGTCTTTATGTTGACGATACTCGACCTATTTTTGCATTTAATCACTGTACAATTCGGCATTTTGTTTTTTTATGCATCAATAGCACACCGTACGCAATTGCAAAGTGACTGAATGAATCGTACAGGCGCCGTTCAAATAAACTGGGCTTTAGCCCATAATGTGCGCTTACGTGCCACGCCCTCATGGCATATCCCTCGATATCCGTGATAATAATTTATAATAATTCGTAACCGTCCCGATCGGATTTTGATTATGCTGGCAAATCTCAACAGTGATAAGCCAAGTAAGCAGGAGATTATAGTCTAGCCAGGACACAAGTGTGCGCTTGCGCATTTATGATTAGTGTTTGAGATGATCTTTCGAGAAAAGAACAACACAGTTCTGAGCGGACTTGTCCAGTCTGTGCATGCATTTTTTTTTTTCAGTATTCGTGAAGTTCAACTCCGGTCCACTAAGGAACACAACAACGACTTGACGAACAATACTAAAAAAACGACATTCGTTTAATGTAATTGGCTTTCTAATAATTTTGGTTTCAATATTTAACCGATTTCGAAAAAGAGGAGGTTCATGTTCGGCTGAATGTTCAACGATATAGCGGTCAATTGTAGACAGATTTTGAAAATTATTTTTTTGATTGGTAGGTTGCTTCGAAGTTGGTCCCATAGAAATATTGTTATGATCTGATCATGAACTTCGAAGATATGGAACAGAATTCCTCATAGGGGATTAGGCGCACAATGCCACATTCGCAAAATGACATACTGAAGCAAAATGCCACATTCGCAAAATGACATTTCGCAATATGCCACACTAGCAAAATGCCACATTAGCAAAATGCCACATTCGCAAAATGACTTTTCTCAAAATGCCACATTAGCAAAATGCCACATTCTCAAAATGTCACATTCTCAAAATGACACATTCTAAAAAAATATCTAATAATTATTACATAATGTGCGATAAACGTAAATTAAAGTAAAAAAATGTTAAAATAATACCAATTAATTTTTTTCAGTATTTGATCACATTTATACATTTTTATTTATTTGAACATAAAATAAAAATGTAAACTAAAGTAATTATTAAAATTTTTGCCAGGTGGCCGATATATGGGCACGCCACAATCATGGCGATAAGTCCCCTCTTTGAGGCGTGGCTGGAAAGACCTCACGGCGTCCTTACGTTCCGCATGACGCAGGTCCTCACCGGACATGGTTCGTTCGGGAGTTTCCTGCACCGGATTCGTGCGGAAGTGACGCCCGGGTGTTGCCACTGTGCGGAATGCCCGGAGGACACGGTGGAGCACACAGTCAAGGTTTGCCCTGCTTGGACGGAGCATCACCGCGCCCTCGTAGGGGCGACTGGCGGCGGAGACCTCTCGAGCCGGGCCTAGGTTGAGGCCAAGGTCCGGAGCGAGGAGGAGTGGCAGGCGGTCGCCGACTTCTGCGAAGTAGTAATGCTCGTAAAGGAGGAGGCCGAACGCATCAGGCAACGGCGTTGTCACCGCCGCCGCCGCCGCCGGGATTCTGATCCCGATATCCGGCCACTTAAATAGTAGGCGCGGGCTTGCGGACAGAGAGCAATGGGTAGCTCGGTGTCCGGCCGTCCGGTAACTGTCCGGACCAAGCCCAAGTCATCGACGGCGTGCACTGTTCCCGCGCACCTCAAGGAGTTGTCAGCAACAGCAGGGACCCAGCTGGGTCGAAGCCTACTGGGGCCAGGGTTATCTGAAAGGGCGCTCGAGCCCCGGTATGAAGGCTAGAAGGCACGGGTTGGGTCTTTTAGTCAGTAAGAGTCTGACTCTATCTTCCGCTCCGCCCAAGAGCGGGGGATGTCATTGCATGATTTTCCCCACCATAAAAAAAAGGTGGCCGATATAAATATTGTCATTACACTGATGTTATTTACTCTGTGAATAAACTAATTAGTTTTTTATTCCAAATTAGCTCATTTTTAACAAAAAAAAAAATTAACTAAGTATTCAGTGATATATATAATAAATTCAATCAGTGTATGATTCAATCAATGTATCTTGCATGCTATACTTGTAATCAAGCAGTTATTAAGTTTTAGCCAGATGGCTTTTCATAAAAACATACTAACATCCAAATAAAAAATTCTGAGTCCGAAGTGACATTTTGGCATTATGCGAAAGTGGCATTTTGCGAAAAGTCATTTTGCGAATGTGGCATTTTGCGAAGATGGCATTTTGCTAATGTGACGTTTTGCGATATGGCATTTTGAGAATGTGGCATTTTGCGAATGTGGCATTTTGCGTCAATATGTCATTTTGCGAATGTGGCATTGTGCGCCTAATCCAAAGAAAAGGGGGAGAGGACGTAACGAACTGATCTGATGACGAAGCCGGAAGGTAAATTTATGTAATACTAGCTGACCCGGCAAACTTCGTACCGCCTAATAGTTACCTTTTATCTAAGCTGTCAACTCTACCTACTCTACCCTACCCTACTCTAAGTTGCGTTTTGTTATACCACGTTTTATGTCACGTCCCACGGGAACGACGGGAACGGGATAAAAATCGGGATATCCTATATCCTTCTCCTGGTTCTTAGCTACCTCCCTACCAATTTTGAACCAAATCGGTTCAGTCGTTCTTGAGTTATAAATAGTGTAACTAACACGACTTTCTTTTATATATATAGATAACCGTGTTTGAAATTATTAGAATTTTTGTGAGACGCACTCTAGCTATTATCTAGGTATTTAGTTAGTTTGGCCCAGGGGTACTTTTTAGTGGTGGGTACTAAAAAAGAGCAAATAATTAAAAAAAAATACAACCGACTTTAATGTAAAAAAACCACTAAAAGGTACACCGAACTTTAAATTCGGAAGTCTGTGTTTAATAACAAAGAGACGAAACTATTATAGAAACACCGACTTCTGAAATTAAAGTTATTTTGTACTTTTCAGCGTTTTTTACACTTAAGTCGACAGTATTTTTTTTTTGGAAAAGATTTTATTTGTCTGGCTTTATTAGCTGTAAGTCATCTATGCACTAAATAAATAAATACATAATTTTAAAATTAAAGAAAAAAATTGTCTACATAACTTATTGCAACTACCATTAAAGTAAGTCCAATAAACAATTTCAAATTAATAGCCAGCGACTAGTTGATAAATCGAAGGCCGCTAGAATCAGATATTAGGTCAAGGCAATGTTCTGTCAGTCACCTATAGACTATTCGTGTTGTAAAGGTTAATAGATATCTTAGCTTTTTAATATCGATAGGAAAAGTACTCGGTATTGATGGACTGGCCAAACTTAAGTGGCAATGGGCAGGGCACATTGCTCGCAGAACCGATGGCCGTTGGGGCCGAAAGGTTCTGGAGTGGCGACCGCGTACCGGAAAACGCAGCGTTGTAAGGTCTCCTACAAGGTAGACTGACGACCTGGTGAAGCGGGAATCCGATGGATGCGGGACGCACATGATCGTTCGTTGTGGCGCCGCTTGGGGGAGGCCTATGTCCAGAAGTGGACGTCTGTCGGCTGAAATGATGATGATGATGATGATTGATGGTCTCGACGATGATGATGATGATGATGACGTCATCACTGCCAGTGAAACGTGGCTCCGAAACGTGGTCGTTTACAAAGGGCCTCATCAGAAGGCTTACAGTCACCTAAAGGGCAATGGAAAAGGCTATGCTCGGAGTTTCCTTGCGTGATCGCATCAGGAATGAAGACGAGGCGCATAATTTTTTGTTATTTTAAGCTATTGCATAGCTTCTATCCTTGAGCGTGGAGACCGTATCCAGAAACTCCGTAACGAAAATAACCTAACACCCCCCACTCATTTGTTTTTTGAGCGATAAGAAACAAATGAGTGAACAATCAATCAAAATTCAATTCAATGTGTGAAAGTGTAACTTCAATTAATATCAAAGAAAAAAACAAATCATTTGTTTTTTGAGCGTGGTGACCGATAAGAAAACAAATGAGTGAACAATCAATCAAAATTCAATTCAATATGTGAAAGTGTAACTTCAATTAATATCAAAGAAAACAAAACAAAGGATAAAAAATACTGCATAAATAAAATAAATAAATAATTATAATTGCATAAGTTGATAAAAATGCTATGCAATAGCTTTACCGCGGCAGTCCCCGAGTGCCACACGTCTTTTTTTTTTCATGAAAATTGTGTAAAATAATAAATATAAAAATGTTTAAGTTTGCGCCTTTTTGGGCAAATAAAATGTTTTTCATTCTTTCTTTCAGATTGGCTGCTGCGCTGTAGGTCGCGGGTTCGATCCTCGCACGAAAGAACCAAGATACCCAGACCGGAACACTATCTGTACACAATACAAATATTTGTTCCGTGCGGGATTGGAACCCACGACCCCAAGCGCAGCCGTCAATCGCTCAACTACTGCGCCAACCGTGCCGCCGTAGTCAACATAATTCTGAACAATGAAATAAATATTTAGAGATCCGTAGTAAAACTTTCCAAAAGTAGTTCCGAATGTATTAAAACCGGTCAAGTGCCAGTCGGACCCCGGGTTCCGTACCATTATTTACACAACTTTTTTTATTCTGTTTTTAGTATTTATAGTGGCGTCAGGCACATCATCTGTTTAAATTTAAACTGTCTATCTATCACAGTTCATGAGATACTGCTTGATTAAAGGCAGACGGGCAGTGGAGTCTAAAAAGGGTCCCAACTACAATTTTAACCCCATGGATACGGAACCTTTAGAAGATACTTTAATTAATGATACAATAACTTCTTTTTTTTAGTATGGGTAGGCTGGCGTTTGACCACTATGTCACCTAATGGGGCCGAAGACGGAGCACGCTTGCCTAAGTCGTCGACGGCGCGCACTGTTCCCGCGCGCCTCAAGGAGTTGTCAGCAACAGCAGGGACCCAGTCGGGTCGAAGCCTACTGGGGCCAGGGTTATCCGAAAGGGCGCTCGAGCCCCGGAATGAAGGCTAGAAGGAACAGGGTGGGTCTTTTAGTCAGTAAGAGTGTGACACTATCTCCCGCTCCGCCCAAGAGCGGAGGATGTCATTGTATGATTTTTTCACACCATAAAAAAAGCACGCTTGCCTAGAAGCAACCTATTCACTCTTGACTTAAAGGCTCCTAAGTTGTAGCTATCAGGAAACCCACTTACTGAACTTCAGTCTACAAATTACTCGATCGAAGTAAAGCCTTCAACGTCCCTATTTCCTTGTAAAATGGCGCGCTATACATGCAACAGTTTCATTATTAAAATAGCCTTAAGACTCCACACAGGACAATGACCCGACCCGGCCCTATAGCTTCTATACTCTATGGATACGATGCGCGCATTCGCGGAAAACTGTTTGAATAAATAATGTCTATGGTGGCGTCTGTCTTTGTATTTATGACTAGTCGCTACCCGCGTCTTCGCTCGTGTGAAGTTTAAAAGAACATTTGTTTGCTTTGGAGTAATTGTGTAAAAAGTATCAATTTCCGAGATGTCCCGTTCCCGGCGTACAATAAAAAGTACAGCCGGAACTAACAGAACAGACAGACAAAAAATATACTTTCATATTAATCAAATAATATTATTTTGATATTACAAACGGATACTTCAATTTTATTTATATGTTGGTGCCCACAACTTCTTTAGCGTCAAACTCGCAAAACACCATTCGCATTGCGCGGAACCCACATTCTATTTCTAAAATAAAAGTAGCATAAGTTACTCCTTATAACATCAGCTATCTACCAGTGAGAGATAATCCGGAACAAAAAGACAGCAATAAATAAAAAAAAAAGAATATTTGCTATAGATATCGAATATGTATATTTATATACATCGTAAAAAAAGGTAGTTTGGTATGTAGTCACTATGATAGATGGAAATCGCATTGATGGAAACGAAACAACGTCATAATAAGTTACGTAAGACTCATAATCGTGACGTAACCTTTATGGTGGGAAGCCGCGCGAACGAAGCACGAACCGAACTCAAATTCGTGTAGTGTCTGAGTATGGTTTCCGCACTTATGCGGACCATTGTACGTGGGGCATGGCGGCCATAACTTTAGGTGGGCTTTCTACAACCAGCCCACCTCTCTCCAAAAAAAGATTAGGTCTCTCAGGTTTATCACAGCGTCAGTAAGTTCGGGGATGCTCTGTGGATTCGTGTAGTGTGAACCGACTCTAGATAAGTGGTTTCAGCTGTGCCTTGATATATTCTACAACTATCACACAACGCCGTCTAGTCCCAAGCTAAGCAGAGCTTGTGTTATTGGTACTAGACAACTGATAAACATACTTATATAAGTATTTCTAAATACATACATATTATAGATAAATTACACCCAGACACAGAACGAAAGATTATGCTCATCACACAAACATTTGTTCTGGGTGGGAATCGAACCCACAACCTACGGCATAGCAGTCAGGGTCACTAACCACTAAACCAACATGCTAGTCAAGAAGATGAACCGAGCACGAACAAAACTATACGAATTTGAGCTCGGCTCGTAGACCAATCCTTACATGATTTTACTACGGTTACCTTCACCTCAATTACCTTCGTTTCATCCCTACCTACCCCCTAAAACCCTCGAGCATACTACATTATCATCCCCATCAACCCACAAAGACGTCTACACGCCATAACATGTGGGCCAGTACTGTTCCACGACGCAGACAGTCATTGGCGATTGGGGTCAAGGAACACAATTACAAATTAGATTATTGACTCGCCTGTAAGTTCTAGCGATAGACTATGCTAGGTTCGAACGAATGGTGATGTAGTTAGGTAGATATTGCTTTAGAAAAATATATGAGAAAGTATCTTTGCAAAGCGTATAGGGATGGGTACATCGTACGTATATCTATAATATCATCGGGGTTGTTTAGAATAACGATTTTACACAGTTTTTTTTATTTTATTTTAAACACTTTTTATAAAAAAAAAAATAACCGACTTCACTAAAAAAAACACTAAAACGATCAAAATAATTTAAATTTCGGAAGTCGGTGTTTTTCGTTATTGTTTGTTCCTTATTTAACACCGACTTTCGATATTAAAGAATTTTTCAAATCGGTTGGCAAGCGATAAAGTTATGCGCGAACATACATTGAAAAAAAAAATACATACATCCGAATTGAGAACCTCCTCCTTTTCTAAAAGTCGGTTAAAAAGTACTATTTTTTTTTTTAAAGATATTAAAAAGCCGACGAATAGTTCCACCACTGGGGGGGTCTAGAATCATGTATTGGATCCTTGGCATTCGTTTGTGCGTCGATGTTAAAGACAAAGTGTAGATTATCCTAGTACAGGCACATAACATAGCATTTACCTTTGTAATTACTCTTAAGATTCTATGTAACCATTTTACCAAATGTTATTCTGAATAAACATATTATTATTATTAAAAGAAGAAACTGACTGAATAACATTTCAACACATTACTGGATCTAGAATCGTGAAATTTTGCAACCAGGCTTCCTTTTATGACGATGGCGAGCATTTCGTGATCGCGGCACAACGGACAGAGTTCCGGCGGGAACTTATAGGGTTCATAGGGCCTAGAAGAGCCGATTTCTATTAGAGCTGGGGGAACGTTTGGCAGTTACCGTGAACCTGGAACGTTAAGGGCAACTGAAGAAACACACGTGGGTGTTAATCAGTTAAAGTCTGACACGCCTTCTCGGTCCATCCTAAAGTAGGAGAAATCATTTGTCGAATTCTCATATCAAAAAAAAAGTACATTTTGCCATCGAGGAAAGGTATGACAAGAAAATTCAAAACAATAAAAAAACATTTTAGGACTATACAAATGTTCCAACACAATCATTTTCAATTAAAATTGACATTTTCCTTTTCATTATACGTTTTCTCAAATCGCGAGTCTTTTCATTATGAAAGAAAATTCTTTGTACATATTTTCAGGAAAATGAAAGGTCAAGGTGTTGTCAAATGTTTTTGTATGTCTTCTCTTTGAGATAAAAAACAAAAATTGAGGGGTGGAAATTTTTTGTAAATGTTGAGGGTCGGAATTGAATTGAAAAAGCCGAAAAAAAAACGAATTTGCTTCAGTATTACATTTTGTTTTGGTATTATACACCGCTAAATTTTGATCGTTTTAATCCCGTGAAGGGTCGATCCGGTACATGATACACAATCGATTTGTAAAGATAAAATTAAAAAATAGAGTACTTTTTTTTTCAAATCTCGTTTTGATTTACGCATGTACGAAATTAATTTCTTTAAGAAAACGTCAGCTAAGCGAGTTCAGTGATCTGTAGGTAGTTTGTACGCAACGCCGACTACTAACTACAGGTCATTGAACCCTCTCAGCTGACGTTTTCTTAAAGAAATTAATTTCGTACGTGCGTAAATTAATAAGACTTGAAAAAAAAGGTACTTTTTTTTATTTTATCTTTACAAATCGATAGTGTTTCATGTACCGGATCGACCCTCCACGGGATTAAAACGATTAAAATTTAGCGGTGTATATTCAGCCAAGCTGAACGTATACCAAGGTAAGCCATAGATTGCAACCCTCAAGGAAAGCGTAAACGTGGTCGCCCTAAGCAGACCTGGCGACGAACGGTCATCGCAGAGGCGAAGAACATTGTGAAGACCTGGAGCGAAATGAAACGCAAAGCTAAAAGACCGAACGGGATGGCGGCGCACAGTGGACGCCCTCTGCCCTATATAGGGGACATAGGAACTTAAGTTAAGTACCGGGTAAAATAGGGTGAATAGAGACAAAACTTTGGTTTGGTTTTTCACTTTGTTACCATAATATCGGCCTCAAACAAAGCATCGATTTTTTAGAATAACAATTCATTAATAAATTGATATAGTTAAATGCTGCAAAAAACATTCAAATATCGAGAAAATACCCTTTAAAGTTTTGTCTCTATTCACCCCATTTTACGGTAAGTAAAATATTCAGCCAAATATGTTGTAAATCCTGCGCCGATTGTACAACTTGAATGACTTTGAAAAACGCTTAATTGTCATTTTGTACACACGGGTGTACAAAACGACAATTAAGCGGTGTTATTTGGCCGAAAATTTTAGTTTCTAAATCTTTGTTATCAAAATATTTTTTCATTGCGATTTACGTAAAAACGCGCAATTCATCATCATCATCATCATTTCAGCCAATATACGTCCACTGTTGGACATAGGCCTCCCCCAAGTGTCGCCACAATGAACGATCCTGTGCGTCCCGCACCCATCGGATTCCCGCAACTTACACCAGCCCTTCCAAACGCACAATTACGTAATAAATAATACCCCGGGGCGCCCGAGGGGGTAAACGAAAGATATAAGTGCGAACATGAATTTTAACATAGAACTATGTAGTTCATGGTTGCTGATAAATAATTATCCTATCTTAATTTACGAATGACTCATTTCCCCTATTGATAACATAAAACTGGTCTAAACACACAGCAATATACATAAAATTAAATATAGCATAATATAGCATGATCAGCCTTTTAATGTTCCCACTGCTGGGACTCGGGCCTTCTCTCCAGAATAGGGAATGGGGAGTAATCCACCACGGAGGGTCAGTGCAATTTGGTGAATGTCACATGTCTTCGAATTTTTGGTTCTAAGACATGCCGGTTTCCTCACGACGTTTTCATTCACCGTTTTGAGAGCAGTGGTGATGAAATAAATTACACAAAGTAATACCATACCATAGTATAGTCTAGTTGGGTTTGAAGTTTGAACCTACAAACTAAAACTCTTTAGTTTTGGCCGTTACCACTCAGCTCTAAAAATACAAAGCAATAAAAAAACACTTACCATATCTAGATTATTGAACAGCATATTTAAACTGTTCAAATTGTTCATACCATCGATTTTCGGCGCTATAGGTCGCGGCGCATTCATCATATTAGGGTTCAATATCGACTTCATCCTTCGACCTCTTCTGGGCATCACTTCAGGGTTCCTTTGCCTATAATCTGCTATAATCGACTTAACGTCCTTAGTTGGACCTTGACGACCCATTGGAAGGCCAAAACTTGTTGGTAGCTGGCCATTCATGTCTCGAGGAAACCCAGTGAGATGACCAGGCATCATCATTTGCTGTGGAAATACTGGTTTAGGCATCGACATGTGGGCTTTATCGTAAGGGGGTGGTAATCCCGCCATGGGGTTGAAATGAGAAGTCACTGGCATGATAGGAGTCTGCATCATCGGACTGATGGTTGAGCCAGGTTGTTTGAGCGCTAGTCCTGAGATCTCGTCGCTTTTATCTATAGCCAAATTCTTGGCTTGATTGAGATAGTCGAACGGATCTCGATCTCGGTCAGCACCGTTGATTTCCGCTGCCTTTTCGAACGACAAGACCTGTTTTCGTCTTAGAAGCCGCAGTAAGATTTCCTCTTTGACTTTTTTCAAGTGTAGTATATTATTCCATTCGTGTTCTTTCTTCTGTGCGAGTTCTCTTAGCGTTTGTATCTCTGATAGTAACTGTTCCGTGTGCCTCTGTATTTCATCTACGTTGTTCTTTGTGGCTGTATGTATGTAGTCGTTGATCATGGTGTCGTGTTGTGGAAACGTCTTTTCTACTTCGATACAGAGCTTCTTTAGTGGAGACTCTGTGTCAACTTCTTCGCTTGACCTTCTTTTTGTACCTTGTTCCTCCTAGAAAAAGAAGAAACGTTAGTAGGTTGTAAAAACAATCATTAGGGTGTTCGAAAGGATCAAAGCACCCTCTCCGAGTGGCGTTTACAATGTCGTTTTGCTATTTCGAACTCCTGGAGTATCCAGGGCATATAGACTTTAGCTGACTAATCCTTTTACCAGGCCATCTGGCCTGTCATGTAGCTAAATTTGATTTGTCATGTCTAAAAATAAGTGTTTTTTAAAACTTATTTGCAAAATATCGTTATTATGTCGATGTTGCGGACAACAGTTACAAACTCACAACATACAATAACATAATCGATCATTAAATTCTTGACATAGCTGTAATTCGCGTTACGCAGTACTTTCCTTAGAAATGGACTTTGCATTTGTTTCAAACACATCTTCAAACATTAATTGTTGTATTTGATAGTTAACGAGCGGGCATTTCTGATGTTTGGCTGAGAAATCAGCGATGGATATTTATATGTATCAACTATTTAAACTCTTAGATTTTTTTTAAAGATATAAACTAGTGCTTGACTGCGATCGCACCTGATGGTAAGCAGTGATGCAATACTAGTTTATCAAGAGCCTATTCACTCTAGCCTTGAAGACATCGACTTTTTGGACGGGAAATCAAAAATTCTCCCGCTCTCAGTAGAGCCAGAGGAAGTATTAAATTTTTACTGGCTAAAACGCTGGGGCAGTTGTAAAGTAAGGCTGACGTGTCCGATGAGGAACTGCGTCAGACGGAAAGTGAGGACACCGCAGAGGTGGCGCCTCTCTGATCACTCTTTAAAAAAGGAAAGTGATGGTTTACTATAGTATATAACAGCGTTTTTCTCTATCTTTTATTGCATCTAAGTACTACTATTTTTCTCTGCATCACCCAAAGATTGAATGGTAGAAATTGTAGTAATGCCTAAGCCTTTGGCACTAAGGCATTTAAGATAGAACTACATTGGACCCATGAGAGCCACGTACGCCGATCTGGGTGCGTCGGTCTCCATACATTCTATATGGAAACTAGACTTGTAGAGCTACACTAGATCCACGCCACGCGACGTCGTTCTACGTACAAATCAGGCATACACGTGTGCTTCACTCTAATGTATTTTTAGATTAACCTTTCAGATATCGTCATTTTGAGCAGGGATGTAACGGAGGTCATTATATCGGAACCGAAGGCGGAGTCGGAGTTTTTAAATTTGACTTATCGGAGTCGGAACCGGAATCTGAACCGGAGGCGGAAGATGGTCAGAAGTGGTAGCAGGAGAGAGATTTTTTATTTATGGACAATTAAAACATTATTCAGTCAATATTTTTTTTCACTTTAATTTTTTAATTATAAAGAAGATGAACATGTCCTGTGCGTCAACAAATTAACAACAAGTGAAAAAATAATTGACAATAAAGTGACGTAGCGGGAGTCAGGGGCATTCCGGACCTCCGATTAAAACCTCCGAGTTAAAAGTATCGGAGCCGAAGTCGGAACAGAAGGTGTAATCATATCGGAAGTTCCGACTTAACGGAGTCGGAGTCAAAGCTCCGTAACATCCCTGATTTTGAGACACAATAGTAAGACAATAGATGCGCGAACGTCGGCGTTCGCTTGGGGCACAAAATAGATTGATACAGAAGTCAGTCTACACACAAAGCGCCCTCGAGCAACGCACACATAAACACCGCTCACGGACACGATGTCTCAGTCGCGTCTCGGATCACTCGTCGAACAGTTCCGGCTCAAACGCTCATTAGTGTGCGTCCACCGAGCGTAGGTATAAAAAGTGAAGTACATACATGAGATTGTCTTCTGTACCTATCTATTTTGTGCTTGGGGTTTAATGAATGTCCGCCTCTGTACTTTTGTGTACATATAGCATTTTATTTTTTATTTGACTGGCCTGTTGGTCTAGTAGTGGTTAGTGGCCCTGACTGCTATGCCGCCGGTCGTGGTTCGATTCCCACCCGGGACAAATTTTTATGTAATGAGCATGTGTTCTGTGTTTGGGTGTAATTTATTTGTTATATGTATGTATTTAGAAATAATAAGTGTATTTATTAGTTGTCTAGTACTCATAACACAAGCTTTGTTTAGTTTGGGAGGGACTAGACGGAGTTGTGTGATAGTTTTGGAATATTATTATTATTAATAATAAATAACGAACGTATTACTAAGATTGTAGCGTGCCAGCGCTAGATGGCTCTAATGAGGCAATATTAGAAATACTAAATTCTGCCCACGCAAAAGTTGCCACCCACAATGTAGACCGATGACCTGGTAAAGGTCGTGGGAATCTGATGGACGTGAGATGCACAGAACCGGTCGTTGTGGCACCACTCGGGGAAGGCCTAAGTCCAAAAGTGGATGTCTTTCATCGAAAATGATGATGACGAAAAGTTGATCTTGATAACAACTGTCCCAAGCGAGAGTATTCCCGAAACACACAGGACCGGGCTTTGTAGAATGTTAAGACACTTGGGGGAGGCTAATGTCCAGCAGTGAACGTCTTTAGGTTGTGATGATAATTTATTTATATATTTTTTCATTAATTACAACGGTTAAACAACCAATTACAGTAACTAAACAAAGAGTAAAAGTATAAACATTTAAAAAACACGTACATCAATTCCTCTCACAGTACTTCTAAAATGCCAATAAAATCATCTTTCATTCATCCGCAAACAGATCGTTTGTTGGATAAGAATCCAAGAGATCATTTAGTGCAGCCAAAGTGCGAGGTATTGGAGACTGAGCACGGGCAACAGTGCGACACTGAGGCACAGCAAACATTCTGTGCTTCTTGCCGCGGCAGTAATTGTCCGGGACAAAGAAACGTGCCAGCACAGTGAGTAAATCAGGCGCGTCAACAGTGCCACGGAGCGTCTTGCAGACTATGATGAGCTGATCTCGTGCTCGTCTTACCTCTAGCGAGTTATATCCGAGGCAACCCAAAAGAAATTTTGTCCGATAGAGGTATCATGATGAAAAGTTGAAAATTGTCCCAAGAGAGGGATCCAGGGATAAAAATATCCTGTTGGTCGATCGACACATTATACCTACGACAAAAATTCATCAGAAACGGTTCAGCAGTTTAGGCATGAAAACTTAACAAATTAACAAATCGTCAAACAATTACTTTAGTGTTTGCAATATTAGCTAAAAATTCTGTCTGCATTTTGATTGGCTCTGTAATCAATTGATTAATTGTCAAAACTAGACAAGACGTTAACTACTTTTGGTTACGTTTCTGTCTATTTTTGGGGGGCAGGGGGAAGGGGGGAGTGTCTATCCGATTTTGTTACTAGATCTGTTGACAGGAAATCATTGCCCATGCAGCGTCTAGGGGCCATTTTATTTTTTAAAGTTGCGTAACACTGGGAATTATAAATATACTCCTTTATAATGGATGAGCTTGTAAATATGAAAAACTGTCATACACAAGACACCCAGAGCCGAAACAATTATCTATAGACCTTACAAATATTTGTTCCGTAGGATTCGAACCCGGTCTAATCAGCACAGCAGCCAATCACTAACCAACCACTGCACCAACAGTGCAAGTGCCGTCAACTCGATGCCTATACAGTTTTCTTTTAATTCCATACAGTAAGGTATTTTTTTAGGTGGATAAATCATCCAATGACATCCTCCGCTCTTGGGCGGAACGGGAGGGTGTGTCAGATTTTTACTGACTAAAAACCCACTCCTGGGATGCTATAATATTGATTAACATTGTTAATTCAATGTACTACGCTCTCGACTCGTCACTGCGGCCAGCGCTGCGCTCAAGGCTATTTTCTTAGAGAATAGTACCCCTGTTTCTTCTTTGCCATCGTTCCAGGGCCCCGGGGATCTCTTTCGCATCACCCAAGGCCCCAATACTGTAAGGTATACAATATGTTCCATAATTTAGACATTATCATAACCAAACTTGTATCATAAACCACTTTAGCCATGACCTTAATTTGTGACCTTGCTTGACCCGGCCCATTCCAACTCATGAACACAGGACAAACTACTTCTACGCGTAAAAATGAATAAGTAGACTTTGGTGCATCGGATGCGCTAGCGGGCACAAATGTTCTTACTGACTGCTATTAAGTCCATACATTTTTAGAATGTTTTTTTGGAACGAAGTTCCTTATCGCGCGTTGTGAAAGGGGACTAGACGGAAAAATTCTCACGAAAAGTTGTAACGACACTTTTTGCTATAGTAAGCTATTGTAAGCCGTGCGGCGTGCGCATGTTTCTCTGTCTGTCTCTCTCTATCTCTTATAGAAAGCAAGCCAGTTATCGAAAGGAACTTCGTTCCATCCGGGTGTCCCTTGGCACCTCTCATTTTTTTATTTAGCTTTGAAGATTATCTCATGCGAACGTAACTCAGAGATAGAAAGTATCTAATAGACTAAGGCTCACTGTCCACGGACGCATAGCTTCATAAACGCATGTTCGTCATTATAAGCTTAGCGACGAAGCTGCAGCGGCAACGCACGATGCTGCCGCTTCATCATAAGCGTTGACCGGCCTGTTGGTTATGGTGCGTGGACCTGACATATGTAAATATACCATAATCAGCCTTTTAATATTTCCACTGCTGGGACCTAGGCCTCCTCTCTAGGACAGGGAATGGGCCCTAATCCACCACGCAAGCTAAATGCGAGTTGGTGATCCCACATGTCTTCGAATGTCACATAATGATGTTTAATATAATAAAACATCATATAATTGTTTTATTCCGAAGCTACTATAGACAGCGCAAAAACGCCATATTGTTCAATTTTTCCAACGGCTTGGGTAACATGACCTTGGTTGAGATCAAGTGTCATGGAAGGTCGTTTTGCAACGAGTTTTTATGCGCTTACGCTTGGGTCAAATGCAGAGTTAAGTATAATTTTATCTCGATAAAAGTTATATCTAAATTAAATAATTCTATCCTATTAATACGATAACAAAAGCTATAAAATAGTATGTGTTAAGAGAAAGATCTGTGTTAGAGACATACTACCGTGTAGTACTAACTTATGGTTGTCAAAAGCTAAAGTTTAAGGTTGTTAAGGACTGGGCTTTGGTACAGGCCATGGAAGAAGGAATAGCAGGTGGTCCCCTCCTTCTACGAAGCTGTAATACTAGCGAAGGAGGCGGCTGAATGCATGAGGGAACGGACATCCTCACGCATCAGCCGCCAGCATCCCAGCCCCGATTTCTAGCCACCGTAGGCTTGTATAGGTCTGGCGGAACACGAGCAATGGGTAGCTCGCCGTCTGACTGTCCGGACCGAGCCCAAGTTGTCGAGGAGTTAAATGTTTCATGCGCGCCTCATAGAAATGTCAGCAAAACCGTACAACAAAAAGGTTGTTGAAGAAAAGTTAAGAAGACAAATAAGCTTTATGTATCAACGTAAAATTACATATTATATGTATAGGTAACAGGATACCAATGTCAACTTCTGCATCTGCGGACGCTATGCGTAGTTCCAGCTTGCAGATTTTTACGATGCGATGGTCGCAGATTTGTGTTTGGGCCCAAGGTATATTGCACATCGCAGTATACGGGTGCCCAAAGGGCCTACAATGCTTTGCGTATGCAATTTAATAAAGTATTCAGGGTAAAGGAAATGTTTGCAGACACCGACAACTTTGACGCAGTATGACGTACAAAATCTACCTCGATGCTTCGCAGATTTCGTGACAGTCCTAACAGCATCCTGCACTCGATAGCCGTATAGGTAGAATTTTATTAGTTATTAAGTACTAACATAGGCTAATTTGAAGGCGCCCTAAGAAATTCTGTTACTAACACAGTGGATCTCTGTAGTCATGTTTTTAATTTTTTTAGTTTAACATCAATAGTAAATATATCACAAAACTAGTTTTCCAACCGGACTGTTTAAGATTATGTTTACAAATAGTTTTAACTTGTGTTTACAACTAAATGACCCATAATATTGTGAGTATGCATGCTTCAAATTCTACTAATAGCACAAAGAATAGCTAACAAATGGACAGTTATGTATGAAACTAGTAAAAATCACTAGAATAAGGTAAGTCAAGGACGGAAACATGTAAAATAGATCTCTGGGGTAGGTTTGTTTTGGAGAGCTGTTAAAAATCTTTAAAATTCGCAGCTTTTTTCTACTATAATATGAATGTATATATTGTACACCTAAACCTTTCTTATGAATCACTCTGTCTATTAGTAAAAACCCGTTCAGTAGTTATTGAGTTTATAGTAACCATACACACTCGCAAACTATGTTTTGAAATATGTATGTGGGAGGTAAACAGACTGTTTATGGTTTGCAGCAGCAAATAACTATATGCGATTGAATGATGACGAGTTTGGCGTCAAAATGTTATTCTACGATATATTTGTACTTATACTAAAATCTGTACTTCTTTTGTAAGAGGACAGATTGTTAATAAAAAGTAAGAAAACTAAGCATGACATAGAAGAATCAATATATTTTAGGACTTCATTTCAGGCTGACCCATTTACAGTTTCAATAATTTTGCTAGTTGACATTCCAGTTCTTCTATGTATACTCCGTGACAAATTACTTACACACAACAGTACTCCTATTGTGTAATTCTTTACATTCATTAACACTCACCTTAGCAACATCCCCATTCATTGGCTTTGGTTTAGGTTTCTCTGCTTTAAGTTCCACCTTTTCTTCAACCGTAACCACTTCAGTCATTTCCGCATCAGCTTCCGGTTCCAATTTCTTTGGTTCCTCAACAACCATAAGTTCCTCTTTCACAGGAATAGGTTCCTTTTTTGGGACCACGGTTTCTACAACCACATTTTCTGAAGCAACCGGTTTCTCAACTACTTCTGGTGCCGAGACTGGTTCAGTAACGGTTGCAGGTTCATTTTCCGTTTGGTTTGTCGTTTCAGAGGAAAGGGTTTCCGCAACTGCTGCGGGACTATTCTCTTCTTTGATCAATTCCTCTGAAAGATTTAAAAGGTTTTAGTGATATACATAATATTACAGAAAAAAAAGTAACATTTACTTTGTTCGCTATCATGATGTCACGGGCTTTAATAAAAAGTATCGTATCATTCACACTCACCAAAGGTACAGTAAAATTCACGAATGATGGCGGCTGTGAAGTTAGCCTTTGCGAACGTTCGCGCATACTACACTCTTCTCGCACACGCACGTCGCCATTTGGTTCCTAAAACACGTTACTGCGCAGCCTTCTCCGCAAACTTCACGGCCGCCATCATTCGTGAATTATACTGTAGATACACTGCACACACGTGTGACACACGCCGATCTAAGCGCGTCAGTCCATACATTTTATATGGAAACTAGACTTGTAGAGCTACACTTGATCCACGCCATGCAACGTTGTTCTACGTACAAATCGGGCGTTTTACACGTGTGCGTAGGTCTAATGTCGTCGGCACACACGATATCGCGCACTTTGTTTTTGTTAACCTTTTTTTTTGTTTAACCACCCACTATTTTTACTGCTACTAATTGTGTGTCATACTTTGTAATAACTTATTACGTCAATCAGCTTAATTTATATTATTACAAGTATTAATATTGTATTTTCTCAGTAAATGATTTGTAAATCCTTTGAGAACATTAAATATCTAACACCGTATTATGTTTTGGATGTGGATTGTCTATTTAAACTCAATATTTTAAGCAGAGCACTATTTATTGTCTTACTCGGATCACATATATAAATTGAGGGTATGCATACATACTCCCACATTTTTATAAAACATCTACCCACATTAATCTACATAACACCTATACTCCGTTTGTTTAGGTAGCTATCTAAATGTACAGGTCGCGCGGTGAATTAAAGGACCTGTTAAACTGCGCTGAATATCGCGTGCGGTCTTACTATTTTTCATTCATAGACATCGAACCATAGACTAGACTGTCTTTTTATGAATGAAAAATAGTAAGATCGCACGCGATATTGACCGCAGTGTAATAGGTCCTTAAGATCGCTCGGTGAAAGTAGTGGGGGCAATCGGCGCATGTGTACAATTGCGCACAGAAATTCTTAGCGTGTTAGGATTTTATTTTTAACTAGCTGTGCCCCGCGGTTTCACCCGCGTTTTTCTCGTTTCCGTGGAAATACCGAGATAAAATATTGCCTATAATTGCCTCCCTCAATAAATGGACTATTGAATATTTAAACAGTTTTCATATCAGATCAGTATTTTCCAAGATTACCGCGTTCATAAATGTATTTATTATACTCTTCAAAGATCTTATACTTAAAATCATCAACAAATATATTTCGAAAAAGATTATTACAGGATTTTATGTTGATAAAAAACTCTATGGCCCATAACTCATTAATAGGTACCAACTCTTAACATCTTACACACGTGATAACTTTTAAACGAAATATCCGATTGAGATGAAACAAAAAGTATTTTACTTCTACATAAATACTCTTGATAACATAATGCTTAATTTCGATAAAGATTAATATTACGATACATATTGAACGTAGTTTTTTTTCTTCAGACGATTTAATAATTATTTTGAGCACAAAATCGGTTATTGTGATTAAACCATGATAGCTAGATATATGTTCTCGCGGACTTTTTTGTAGGTCTTAATGGGATCTACAAACCCGTAGTACATCATTTTGTTCTATTGTCAATAGTTTTTGCAGCGCACGCAAAAATAGGTTTTCGATTTTACACCTTGTGTTACAAAATAGCAATTTTATTACGGATCCCTAATTTTGAAACAAAAAAAAACATAGCCTATAGCCTTCCTCGATAAATGGACTACCCAACACTGAAAGAATCATTCAAATCGGACCAGTAGTTCCAGAGATTAGCGCGTTCAAACAAACAAACAAACTCTTCCGCTTTATAATATTATATTATATAGTATAATAGTATAGATTTCGTATGTTTGAACCTTAGTAACATATAATAACACTAGTTTTTGCTTGTAATTTGTCTTGTAAATAAAGTTGTCAGAATTTAATCTTATTTAATTAAAAAAAAAAAATTCGTTAGTTTCTTTCTTAACGTAACAATTCACGTCGTAAACTATTTTTCTGGCTTGCTGTTTTAAAACTTTATTTTTAACATTTTTTTACCACTACGTAGGTATTACTAATACGATAACACAAGCTGTACGCAACAGTACCCAAGTACAACAGTATCCAATGAGACGCGTGAACGCAATGCGGGAATTGAAGGGCGACTGATCTACCAATGACGTGTCGCTGTCGGCGCACCCCCCGCCCGCACGTCGATAGACCTTAGAATTGAATACTGCGCATGCACCTTCCACTTTTGCCGAGCGATCTTAATTCACCGCGCGAACTGTAAACTATCTTAAAATGACTTCTACTTAAAAAAATGTCTACAAATAGTATCTTTACAATGAAAGTATTACCTAAACTGATGTTAGATAATAAACTAAATTTAAAAATAATCTTTGTATGTATGTCTTTGTTGTCTTAGTCTGTAGTCTGTGACTGTACTTATTAAAATAAAATAAAATAAAAATGTCTTTTATATGATTTATTTTAAATAAAAAGATATATCAAGATTGTTTACATTTAGATAAGTACCTAAACAGATGGAGCATAAAGTTAATTATTCTACTGTTTTTACTATGCAAGGAATTAATCCATTATCCATAGATCAATTTGGAAAAAGTCATCTATGAGTTCATGATTTGGTAGAGTAGTGTAGGGTAGGGTAGAGTAGAGTAGGGTAGAGTAGGGTATAGTAGGCTGAAGTAGGGAAGAGCGGGAGCGAAGCCGCGCGGGCAAAAGCTAGTCTATTTATATAAAAATGAATCTCTATTACCCTTGGTCACGCCATCACGCGTAACGGATGGACCGATTTCGCAAATTATTTTTTTGTTGTGTGTGTTTATTGTCAGGAGAAGGTTCTTATGAAAAAAAAAAATGGTTGCCTGTAAAGTCGGTTTTACGGGCGAAGATTTTACGTGACAACGTCCATGCGCCGATTCAATGCGCCTAATTCTCTAGTGCTGCGCGCGCGGCAGACCGATCATAGTTGAGTGGGAGAGAGACGCAAGGCATTCGGCGGGCCTCTCTCTCGTTCGGTGACTCATCGTAACGTTACCGAGCGTTACACTTTTTCATAAGTGACTCCCAGCCGCAACCTAATTTAAGACGTTGTCACGTCAAAAAAAAATGAAATTTAGGGTAGTGTAGGGACCTTACTCTACCCTACACTATAGTAAGTAGTCAAGTTTAGCATAAACTAAAAATAATGTTGTATATTTAACACAGACCACTTACATTGTGGGTATATCTTGGAAATGTGTGTGACACAGAAATGTAAAAACTGGCACAAGACAAGAAAAGACAGGATTTCGCTCAGCAGTGGGCAAGGCTGGGCTGTGGACGATGATGATTGATGGATAGAAATGAATTCATATGGATTATTGCAAAACTGAAATGTCATTTACACTAAGGCGACCATTACACGGTCATGCAAGCGTCAATCAATTCATTCATCAATCAGTACTAAACAAATTCCATCACCACATTAGATGGTAGGTTTTTCGTCAATCAAAGCTTTGACTGTGGCAAAACTGACAGCAAAACCTACCGTGAAATGTTTACGTATAATATAAAGAGGTAAAGTTTGTTTTTTTGTTTGTAGGAGGTAATTTCCAGAAGTTCTGGTCCGATTGCTAAAAGCACTGATAGAAAGCTGCTTTATTTGTGAGTGACATAGGCTGTATTTTAAGTATGCAGGCAAAAGTTAGTACTGGATAATCTGAACAGCCTTATCTCTATCATATTGGGGTCAGTGTCCGTGTTTATCACACTAATATTATAAAAGCGAAAGTTTGAGTGTATTTGATACTTCTTCATAATGGGTGTGTCTTCTTAACCTTTCAATTGTGGAAATTACAGACACAATAGAAAGACAATAGGTGCGCGAACACCGGCGTTCGCTTGGGGTTTGATGAATTAATGTTCAAATGGTAGAATGAATTTAGATAAAATTTGGCTATTATAAAAATCAAAGTTTGTGACTGTTTGTTTCTTCTTCATGCTAGAATGTCTGAATGTATATGGACATGGGTAGACCATTTCCTGGAATTTCACTTAGGATATATTTATCCGGGGAATATGTTGCCTTGGGACAATTCACTACTTTCACATAGGCATAGCTGTTGGTAGTAGCTAGTTTACCATAGTAGTGACGGTCTATCTGATTTCAATAACTGGATTTCTGGGCAACATGAGAAGTAGTGAGAGAAGATAAGACTAGCAATGTGATGTTTGGGCTTCTGGATATTTTTATGATAGATATTTTTTTCTGTAACAGTTTCAAATAATATTTCTTTCTCTTATAACGTAAAACAGTGTGGATAGAAATGCAGGGGTGAATAGAAACCAAACTTTGGTTCGATTTTTCAGTTTGATATCATATTATCGGCTTCTAACAAAACACCAACCTTTTAGAATAACAGTTCATAAATAAATTGACATAGTTAAACGCTTCAAATATCATAAAAATGCATGGCGCACAGAACCAGTCGTTGTGGCAATACTTGGGGGAAGCCTATGTCTAACAGTGGACGTCTTTCGGCTGATATAAAAATACCTTTTGAAGTTCTTTCTATTCTCCCCCGAGTTTTTATTCACCAACATTTGACTGTAAGTTTCCAGATTGCTAGAGCAAAAGCAATACTGGATATGCATATAACTGACAGGCCTGATGGTGTAGTAGTCAGTGACCCTGACTGCTATGCCGGAGATTGTGGTATTGATTACCACCCAAGAGAAATGTTTTTGTGATGAGCATGATCATTTTTTCCGTGTCTGGGTGTAATTTATCTATAATATGTATGTATTTAGAAACATATAGGTATGTTTATCAGTTGTTTAGTACCCATAACACAAGCTCTGCTTAGCTTACGGACTAGACGGCATTGTGTGATAGTTGTTGAAAAATTACCTATGTTTCATAGTAAAACAATGCATTAAATAAAAACTAAATAAAAATAAGAGACATCCTTACAACATAAATGCCTCCAATTGAGTCTACTTGACCTCTGGCCTGCTGTTTAGAATTGTATAACTTTTTATGGTAGTCAAGTGCAGAAATGTTTATAGCAGTATTTAAGTAGTAATACTAGAAAATAATAATAAAAAATTGATACACACAGACAGCTCAGGAACAAAATAATACAATAAATGTCTTAGGCATGCAATCATTGACATTCTTCAAATGTTTTTAGTGGTAATTTTATATTTACAAGAAGTAAAATGCATCTAATAGAGACAAAGCTGTCCAATGTGTGAAAGATAGTACATTCTAGCTACCTATTACAAGCACTGTATTTTTAAAACTGCAATAAGTACCTTTCGCATTCTCAGACTGGACGTTTACGAAACTATCACTACTTCCATTCTGGCTCTCACTTATCACTTTTTCTTTGGCATTATCATCACAGTTTCCCGCCTTTTCTTCGTCAACTTTCTCAAGCGCCGCTTCCAGCGACACCGGCTCCTTAGCTCCGTCAACTTCAGCCTCGTCTAAAGCCAGCGGATCAACCTCATTCTCGGCACTTGCATCCCCCGACGGAGACACATCAACACCACCGTGGCTCTTCGGAGATTCCACTATTTTCAAGCTTATATCGTTCATGTTTATTTACATATTTCCGATTCACAAGTCACTGCACAGAGTCACCACGCCGCGCATAGGTTCAATGACTTTAAAATGACCATTTGTAACCATAATATAATATTCTAATCTTTATCGAACTATCAAACATTCGGAGATTCTGCACAAAAACGAAATAAATTAAATAAACAACACTAATTGCTAAATTGTTTGTAATTTCTTTCCCATATTGGGTAATATCACAATGTACTAGCAATAGCAGCCGTGAACTCAGGGGTCATTGTGACTAATTTCGTGACAATATTATCTTATAGACTATCTTATTAAATCACTACACATTGTATTGATCATAAATTAGTCTTGTATTTAAATATTACTCTTGTATTCTTTATAATAATCAGCAAAATAAATGCTATAGCACTAGGACGCAAATCGCACGCGAACTACAGAGAGTTGCCATATAAAGAATAAAAAACTTGTCATATGCGACATTGACTTATACATAAATCAGTTTTAATATTATTTTCTCAATAATGTGATATTAAAACTGTTACGATTCGCTTTATTGAATATATAATAATCGAATCCATCCACGTTCAAATGCAACATTATAAGCTGAGCTAGAATTATTTCTACCACAACAAGGTTTATTTTTCGATGGTAATTTTAACCTTTCTTTGTTTCGTTTGACGCATTACCATCATCGGAAAAAGTTATGATTTGAAAATAGTTTATTAAAATTTTACATGCAGGACTACCACGTTATTTCATTTTTAATATTTATTTAGAAGAAATTTAAATTGACCCAAAAATACATTGTGAAAATATTTTCCAAAACTACAATTCAGTCAAGCGTTTTATGAGAAACGGGAAGTATAGTTTCCGGCGGATGCACATGAGTTAAAAATGTTTACTCATTTTTATTAAGTTCTTGTTTATTTGGACGATTTATATTTATAAATTGATTTAAATTTACGGAAGTTAATTAAAATATTTTTTGCCTTCAAAAATATCTTCGAACTGTCGATACACAATAATAATGTGGTAAAATTGGTTCATTTTGAATTTTCCGCCATCACTCGCAAAATTTTATAGTGATGTGCAAATATAATTATGACGGTGATCAAATCGTTATAATGTCGAAATCGACTTATTATTTTGAGATTGAATGTTGAGATTGATTGTTTTGTTGTGTTGTATTTAAAAATTGTAAATCAACTCATATTTATATTCATAATTTTATTTTCGCCATTTACATTTAATGCAATAAATGGGTAGTTTGTATTTTTTGTTTGTGGGAGGTAATCTCCGGAAGTCCTGATCCGATTGCTAAAATTTTTCACCGATACAAATCTGTTTTATTCCTGAGTGACATAGGCTATATTATAAGTAAGTGGGTGAAGCTGCGGGCAAAAGCTAGTGAACTGTAATTTACTAATTTACTCCGAGATACAACTCAACTTTCGGTGTTTTCAAACCCGTAAATCCTCGTCGAATCCAAAACATATTATGTATTATTATGTATTCCTGAAATGTCAAGAAAATAAAATAGAAAAACGACAACATACTTATAGTAAATACGACATTGTTCACGTTCAATATATGTAATATTGAACGTGAACAATGTATTATTAGTATAACTAGCCTGTATCTTTTGCTGGGCAAAAGACTTTTGCCGTGCTTTCCATTTCTTCTGTTGTTTCCGGTCCAGCTCTGTGTTATTTTCTGTCAATACTAATACTAAACGATGTGGTTTGCCTGTTTTGTGTTTAAATAAACAGTTTATAATAAACAAAAGTGTTTTAAATGGTTGAATATTATTAAATCGATTATTAAAGATTTTCACTGAACCATGGAATCGATTTCGTCAGGTATTAGTTGCTGCCAACATAATCACAATATTCAAATAAGTACAACACTAAACGATGATGAAAGAAAATGAATGAAAAAAAGCAAATGGCTGACTAAAATCGACGTTCTTGATCCTAATATAAATCCGATGTAATTACATGAATTATGCGCTCTTCATGATTATGATTAGCGAAATAAGATTATATAAAGAGTAAAGAACTAAGATTACTATATATTACGGGCAGAAAGCCTGCTGAAACTGTAAAAAATATACGAGAAACTAATACCTTAGCTTACACAATTCGTATTATATTGCAAAAGTATTTATCGTGCGTGTGACGGACGCACGTCCGTTTATTACTCAGGTAAGTCCTTTATTCTTCATCCTTGTTGCATGTGCTTGTGCAGTGCCGTGGTTTGTTTATGATTTTTTGGAATTATTAAAAATCGCGAGTGCTTACGACTGGTTTATTTTTAGATTTTGCTATTTTGTTATTAATTTTCTCAGCAACCATTATTGTTGTGTAGTGAATTAAGTGGTGTCTATTTTGATTTAAGATCTGCTGATTTTTTGTTTGTGTACCTTCATAATTTTTGTCTACGTGCTTAGATTTTTTATGCGGGTACAGTCAACTATAATTAGTACTGCTTGACAATCACCGATCATGTACATTTATTTACATCAACTTTGTGAAGTTTTGTAGGTATGTACTAACTATTCATTTTTTATTTTTTTTTGCATTATTTGTGCGATAAGATGAACTTTGTACAGCTTATTGCTTATCATTTTAAATATTTAATAGTTGTGTTTATTCAGTACAAACAAATTGAGATTTGTAAAAATAAATGTTTTGTATGTTTCAGTTGAAGTGATGTGAAGAGTCGACACAGGGCGGGGGCGCCGCCCCAGTCGGCCATGGACCGAGGCTACGATAAGAGGCACACAAAACACCACAAGGAGAAGCATAAGAAGCGAGCGCACAAGAAGCACAAGTCATATTCAGGTAGTTCTCATGAACAATCTTATGCTACAGTCAATTCTCTCAAACCTCTTGTGGAGTATTCTGATGTCAGTTCTGAGGCATTATCAGCCCCTGAGGCTGGTGAGATTGACAGTGAAACAAGCTCAATCAGCAGGCATATCGCTGATGACCTTGATCGGACTAGGAAGTCCCATTCCATCCGTACATTTGTAGATAACAAGACAATCTCAGTCACAACAACGAGTCGTCGAGCTGCAGAAGAGTATGTATTGAGGGATTCATCTCTGCCGAGGAAGAGACGCACAGAGTATGATGAACGGGACCCAGAATTTGATGAACATGGCAATTTTAAGAAAAAGAAAGACAAGCGGAAAAAAGATAAGAAAAAGAAGAAGAAGAAGTCAAAGAATAGGTCAAGATCAGCAAGTTTGGAGAGTGTGTCTCCAGATGACAATATGCCTGAGGAGCCTCCAATGAGGCCTGCAAGTCCTCAGAGATACCAACAGGTGCCTGTGAGTGAGTGGGAGAAGGGCTCGTCTCCGCTAAGAAATGGCGGGTCGTGTTCGCCTGTCTCACCATCGACGACACCGCTGATGCGCCACGAGTCTCCGCGTCACCGGCCTGTTTTCGTCCGGGAGGCGCCGCTGCACCACGCCATGCCCATGACTTACTCACCACACCGGGACAGATCTCCACCCATCAGGTGAGAAATTATTCGTTATTTTCCTTTTTTTACTAACATTTATAGTACACTAGGCTGCTAGGACTGCTCATTCTGCAAAGTCTGCTCTTTAAAAGGCATTATCTAAAACAAATAACATGAATGCTGCCTTAGCCTATCAGTCTACAGCCAAAGCAAAAAAAAAAATTACAGTTATCAAAATACAAAAGCAAATTCCCTACAGAGTTATTCAATAGCAATTGATGATTTCAGAATTTCACTGGGTACTTATTTTTGCTTTTGACTGTACTTTTATGTAGCCACAGAGTAGTGAGAGAATGGAGTTACAATGTGCTCATGTGACACTTTTTCCCTCTCTGACTCGGTAGGTATAGTGGAGATGGATTTAATTTTCCTTAAGTAATCATCACAATCTGTGCTTTAAATCAGGGTTAAAACTAGCGAAACTTCACAGATGTGATGGATGTCGACTGTCAGAACCTAATGACGATAATAGAGTAAAATTTTTAGCCATCATCCTGATAGGAAGTGATTTACACTACAATTGCTATAGGATGGCGCGGGTGACAGCTGTCGGATTCTTAATGTAGCTAACTGTCCTTTTCTCTCACTGTAAAAATGTACATTTTCGTCCTGCTGTCATCCAACCTATATAAATAGTGTAAAAAAAAAATCTTTCTTATTTTCACTGTTAGGAACAGAATTCTCCTTCTTTCATTTGCCACTACTCAAACACTTCATACAGTGACGCAGAAATGAGCTAAATTGAAGTACATACTGGATTCTGATTAAACATTTCTCATTCACGATTCGTAAATAAATTAAATTTTTAAAACCATTTCTTTTTTGCTCACCCTACCCAATTTCTTCGATTTGACAGTACGACGTGACGTCACAACATGGCATTCGACCATATTCTACAATGCATTCCAAGTAACTACACCAGTAACTATACCAGTTGTTGATTCTGTAATCAACTGTGATTATTTAATTATCGTCATTAGTCAACCCATTATAACTGTAGAGTTTCGCTGTTTATTTTAATTTCACCATATAGGCCACTTTTATATTTTTTACTAATGATGTTGAATTACCAAAAAAATATTATAATGGAATTACTTTTTAAATTCAGGAAACATCCCTATATGATTGTGTTAACACTCCATTTTCTAACTAATCCATGCTTGCTCCAATGTACATACAACTACTTAATTAAAAACAGTTTTAGTATTGACAACATTATATTTCTTTGTTGTGATTTACCTATTTATTCATGCATTAACCAAGGGTATGGTTGCTATGGTTTCTAGCCCATCCTGGTTGCCGGTACACCACATAGGAACCTATGCCACTACTATACACAATAATTGTGATTTGTGAGTGTCAATTTTATAGAGCATGTATTTGTGTTGTGGTAGATAAAATGTGTGTTTTTTATAGGTAGAAATATTAGACTTTGTTGTTAATGATAATAATGAATGAAATGTAATTTTCAAGTCTTGAAATATCGTACGACATTATGCAAAATAGTGTGAACTCGACGTTTTACAACTGGTAATTTGTATTTTATACACATTTCATTTTATCCTTGTGCATTATGAATAAGTTCATATTTAGACCCAATGTTCAAAGAATTGGTCCTGAATTTCGAATGGGTCTTAATTAATTTTGACTCTAAACTAAGAGACAAATCTTACATTCTGAGTGAACTAACAAAAAGCTATTGTGTTGATTTATGAAGGACTTTATTATAAGCCTATAGCAGCTATACATGTGCCCAAACAATCGCAAGCCATATCACAAATGCTGACTGGGTTAAATGCATTTAGTTTTGCACGTGTTCCACACGCGTCTCAAAGAGATGTCAGCATAACCGTAGGGGCCCAGCAGCGCATGAGTAGTCAGCAGGGCCGAAGTCTACTAAGGCCAAGGATTGACTTGCGGAAGGCACCCATAAAGATACCCATGGCCGTGGAATGTAAAGGGCAAAGAAGAGATGTACGATGCGTTTCAAATGAGAATAGGATCGCCCGCCATGTTGTGACGTCACGATTTACTGTCAAATCGAGGAAAGAAATTTTTAAACATTAATTAATTTACGGATAATTTAATTTATGAACTGTGAACGAAAAAAGTTTAATCAGAATCCAGTTCTTCACTTTTACTCATCTCTAAGCTCTTCAATTTCGCCAAAATTTCTTCGATTTGACAGTACGACGTAACGTCAAAACATAGAAATCGGTCCTATTCTCATTTGGAACGCGTAGTAGGTGTGATTTTAGTCAGTAACAGTCTGACAAGCCATCCTGCTCTTAGCTAGAGCGGGAGAAGTCATTAAATGATTATGCACTGATAAAAAAGATTTTCGAAACTATCTTTTTTACTCACATTGTGGCATAGTCTTTAGGAGTTACTTATCTTACAACAAGAATTCTATTTTTTTTTTGCGTCGAATAAAGCCTTGATTGTTGCTATGTAAAAAAAATAATTAATTTTCTTATAAATGTTGTATGCACTTAGTAATGATTTGTCACTGCATGCCATGCCCTCTTTATCTTATTTTTTTTTTTACGTAAATCTATCAGCAAATGATTCCTCCCGCTGTGGATGAAGCGAGAGAAAGTGTCGGTCTTCTACTGACTAAAACCCACCTGTGCTCCTGAGTCCCTTTAGGGTCCAGGGCCAGTTAGGGATTGCATCTTTTCTCCATCATCCACTTTCCTATAATGCTGTTTTTTATATCAATGTACAGTGCATGGCAACTTTTCTGTGTTGGATGTTACTGTTTGTTTTTAACTAAAATTATTGTGTAGTTTATTTTTTTAATTACATGTCTATACAACTATTATGTCATGATTTTTTACGTTTTCGTCAGCTTTGTTTTCGTCGTTTCTAGCGTTATTTTAGTTTACCTTGGTAAAAATGCTAGTGTAGATTTCAATTCCGAAAGTCCGGAACTTCCGATTGATTTTGCACTTCCGGTTCCAATAAATTTTAACCCGATCTTAAATTAGAGGTACAAACGAGTTTATATTTGTCGCGGGGAACCCCCCTCCCCCCCGTGCCTTCTGTCGACAATTATTCTTTCTCTCATTTGTTGATTCGTATTTGGCATATTGCGATTTTGCTCTTCATCCATACTTAAGACTTTTAAATTAGTGTTAGTAGTGTTTCAATTGATGCTTCTGCCTCTACCTCCGATACCAGTTGCGATTACGGTCCGGACTCCAGTTCCGCTTCCGACAAACTAAATTTAAAAACTCCGCTTCCGAATTCGGTTCTGATATATTCACTTCCGTTGTTCCTGGTATGTATAATTATATAAAAAGTCAACAGTAACAGCAAATAATAAAAACCGGTCAAGTGCGAGTCGGACTCTGCAGATTTCACAATACTGTACATTTTTACGATCTAATATGGATAGTTTTTACCGTTGACATTGAATCATGAAATTTCACAAAACTCGAAAATGTTATGAAAACATTTGAAAATCGATTTTTCTTTTGCCTAAATTTTGGGCAGGTTAGTTACTGAAGTAAATGCCCAATTGACCCCAAAATACAAACGCATAAGCCATTGTGTCAATAAAATAATTCAACTGTCATTATTATTCATCTGAGTGAAAGTAAACACTTTATCAATTTCTTATCACATTGCGTAAGTTCTATGAATCATCCGGTTATGGGTAATTGAGGATCATAGACTAACATATTTCGATTTGTGTGATGGATAATATTGGACAGTGTGTTGTAATATAATTTGCTACCTTTTTCCCGCATCTTCGCCCGCGTACATAAAATATAGCCTATGTCATATTGTTAGACTAAGAAGGCATCCTTGGTAGACCTAAACCTAAAACACATTATTGTTAATTAATATAAGGGAAAACAAATAAGCTTGATGTGAAAAAGCTTTTAAATTAATCAGTAATCATGCGTCAATAGGTACAGTAAATACTACCCGATCCAAACGAGAATAGGACCGATTCCTATGTTTTGACGTCTCGTCGTACTGTCAAATCGAAGAAATTTTGGCAAAATTGAGAATTAGAGATGAGTAAAATTGTAGAACTGGATTCTGATTAAACTTTTTTCGTTCACAGTTCATAAATAAATTTTTTCGTAAATTAATTAATGTTAAAAAATTCTTTCTTCGATTTGGCAGTAAATCGTGACGACACAACATGGCGGGCGATCCTATTCTCATTTGGAACGCATTGTAATAATAATAATTTATTTGATTATTTCTCAATATCAATCAAAAAAGTTTGAATACCAATGATAAATGCTAAATCAGCCCCGTTATCAAGCCAAGTTACAGGCCACTTCCCCGAATCTTTTGTCTGTCCTCGTGACTGATCGTTAAGATGACGTCATTCCCGTACATTTAAAGTTTTCTACAAACGCTATCGATTGCACATTATCAACTTGGCTAGGGTTACCTACTGTATCTTAGAAGCCAGTGAACCTCCGAAACTAATACAGTTTAAGCATTATATGTTTTACGTTGATGGGACACAATATGTATAACAATAAAACATCATTAACTTAAGGTCCTGAAGTAAAACATAGTGGTTTGTCCTATAAGTGGGATCTGTCAACCTCTGACCTTCGTTTTATTTATGTCTAGACAGTGTAATATCACCGATCTACTCTTGCATCTTTACTTATGTACATACCTACATTACATTGTATTCATACGTACATTCAGCCTACATGATTGATTATACATGTAGTTACTAGAAAATTTAGCTGTTAAAAATTTATAATTATGATAGTATTTAATCAAAAGTCTATAAAATAGGAGTAATGTTTTTTCAGTACATACGTTACTTAACCTAACTTGTATGTGTAACTGCAAAGGTGGATTAGGAAAATTTTTAGGTACCCACTGAAAAAAAGAGAGGTTCTCAATATTTTTTACGCTCTAATTACGTTACATTACTAGATTGCATTCTATTTAGAAAATACGTATGACGAATCGAATGAACCAATGATAAAGCAAAAGGAAATGCTTTAGAATTTATCTTATCATAATTATCACAGAAATCTGTCTTGTTTGAAAACAATGAATACCGTACAATGTCGCGTATGCACTCATTCAATTTTCGTGTAAGTTATCTGCTGGACCTATAAGTCTTTTATAGTCAGCAACTATAACTGCCTCGCTCACGATAGTGTTAAAGAACTCCAAGATTAATATGGCTTATGCATCACTTGAATATCAATACACATACGATGTCCTAGCTGCACCAAACCGTTGATCTGACAACAGAAAAGTTTTATGCCCTTATACTATACTAGCTTTTGCCCGCGGCTTCGTGCGTGTACATAAAATATAGCCTATGCCACTCAGGAATAAAGTAGCTTTCTAACAGTGAAAAAATTTTGGCAATCGGACCAGTACTTCCAGAGATTACCTCCTACGAACAAAAAAAAAACAAAAAAAAACAAATGTTACCTCTTTATTATATTAGTGTAGATTTGGGGAAAATTGGGCATTTTTTTGCCCAAAATACCCTATAAATCTGTCAAAATTCATTCTCGATTGAGACAAAGAAAGCAATACGAATGATTATAATTAGGTACTCAATACTTCTTTGGCATACTATTTTATCATCTATCAAACGAAAATTCACGCGAACAGATCCTTAAAACCGTATGTTGACTCAGCAGGGCCGATGCCTGTCAGGGCAACGGCGAATATCTAAAAAGAAGACCTGTGCTCCTAGAACGCAAAGGGCAACTGGAAGACACAGGTGTGGTTTTAGTCAGTAAAAGTTTGACACGCCCTCTCGCTCCAAGCTAGAGATCAGTAACTTTTGACAGTTTGACAAATCTCCCTCCACACTAGGGCAGCAGAAATCATTGGATGATTTCCTACCTCCAAAAAAATACCTTTATGTTTACATTTCAAGGCCAAGGCATTTTGCAAACAGTTATAAAGTAGCTGAGACAAGTCTTGCATCAGCTGTTTATATTTTTATGCATGGTCGCCTTTATCTATGAGAAGTGAGTTGCAATGAACTTGAAAATGGCTTTAGTTGCTAAGACAAGTGGACAAGTGTATGAAATTACACGTTATGTTAGAAATTGTATGCATGTAAAATTCGGCCGTTTTTTTAATTTTGTATCTACTAGCTGCGCCCGCGACTTCGTTCGCGTGGACTATAGGATTTTGAATTATTTATTTTTTTAAATAAAAGTAGCCCATGTTACTTCTTATTACATCAGCTACCTGCCAAAACAAGTTCCGTCAAAATCGTTCCAGCTATTTTAGGATTATCCCGGACAAACAGACAAAAATTAAAAAAAATGTTATTTTGTTGTATGTACCGTATATGTATGTATTTTGGTTTATGTAACATATACTTCTTTTATTTTAGAAAAAATAAATTCAAAATCCTGGAGTCCACGCGAACGAAGTCGCGGGCATAGCTAGTTTATCCTAAGTAAGATGCCAGCCCCCCTAGCCAAGTTACAACCTTGCTTGCGCCGAACGCTTCGAGTTGACCTTGCCGCCAATTCTTTTGTTCTGACCACGTGACCTAGCGTCAAGACGACGTCATTCCTAGCAGACTGTATTTGGTACTGATCATTGTAATCAATTATTATTTCTTTTTTGTCAGGCAACTAGGGCCTATAGATAATATTACAGTATGATTTATGTGTGTAATGTTAGTGATTATCGTTGAGGCGGTATTTAGACCCGAGCCGTGGCGAGGGTCTTAAGAGAGCCGAGAACGGTAATCATTAATTACTCACGCGTATCATACGACGTTTTTTAATACACTTGTGAAGAAAATAACTGTAAAACTAGTAAACTTTGTGGCGGTAAAAATCTGTTTTCATATGCGCGCCCATATTTTCTTTTATTTACCTTACAATACACTCACTGAATTAAATAAACAGGGGTTGACCGGCGACTCGCGGGACACGACCTGCGCCCATCCTGATACGATACATGTAATTATGGCGGGGGAGAGGTCGAACAATAAGGTTTTAACTACATTATAGCACTTGTGCGTAATGGTAATCAAAATGTCACAGTTTGCTAACAAGGGCCATTATGTACCTAAGTGCAGTGCATAAGAGTCACTTTCTGAGCAAGTGTATTGAGAAATACATAACGTTATAATCTTAAAAAAATCGTTTTGGCGGTTGATGTAAAAGATTTATATTCACTAATTGGCTTCAGATTTGCGTGAGATAACTTAGCACTTATTTCTGCTCGTAACATTTCATAACCTTCCAATAGCGATTAGAATGCAATAAAGATGTTTACATTTTTAACAGACTTAAAATAAAATATGTGTTATTTCGGCTGTATGTATTTTTTGTTGTATGTTCACCGATTTCTCGATGGGAACCTTTTATTTTTGAACGAGTTTACTCTTGAGTTGGTCCCATAGAAATATTGTCATGACCTGATCATTAACTTTCGAAATATGGAATGGAACTCCTCATAGGATTATGCAGAACTGTCTGAATGAAGTCTTGGAATCTTTGGATGGTTACTTATCCACAGACTGGCCTCGGCAAACGTTGCTTAACCTTCCGGAAATCAGCCCGTGTTGTTGTTATTATTTTAACCTGAAGTTTCTTCTGATAGGGACAAATTAGTTTGTTTTAAAAAGTTATGACTGTAATTTGGCCCGGTAGCTGATTTTTGAAAGCTTGACCAATGTACTTGGCATGGTCTTGGCTTCTATAGTTCAGGATGATTGACAGCAATAAACTTGGCAGGGTCTTGGCTTCTAGAGTTCAGGGTGATTGACAGCAGTAAACTTTTTTTTGGCTTTTAGAAGTCAGAGATGGGCAGCAATAAACTTGACACAGTCTTTGCTTTTAGGGTCCCAATTGACAGCAATAGACTTGGCAGAACTTTGGCTATAAAAGAATTTTGTTTGCCCTATCTGGCTGCAACAATTTTACTTATTATTACTGTGATGATAACGCGTCAGATTTTAACGAAGCATGGTAGTTTAGCTGATTGATGTGTTACGCTTCGTGTTATCTGCTAACCAATGGTTTTCCTTTTGAATAATTCAATCGGAAAATCACTAATATACAAAAGACTTTGTTTAAATATTTTTTTAATTCTACAGGAGAAGACAAAAATCCACAACGCCGCACACGCCATCCGTGCCGCCGTATCACGATACGGTGACCATAGACTCGGACACCGAGCACGACTATGAGCGAGGAAGACGGGACTACTGGCATGAGCAGCATCGCATACAGTCGCCCATCATGGTGTCTGGTAATATATGCTTTATACTGTTCTATCCATATTATCATCGTCATTTCAGCCGAAGAACTTTCACGCTACAACGAACGGTCTTGTGGGTCACGTATCCATCGCATTCCGTCTATATCCCACTAATATTATAAAGGCAAAAGTTTATGTGTAGAGTCGGTCTAATAAGTCAACCGACTTGGGAATTTTGTATAATATTTAATCATTCAAACTAGACTTATATTCGATACTTTTTATAAGGTTCTTCTATTAATAAACAATGATCTCTATCTCTTAATCAACCTTGATTATTGAACCCGTGTTGACTACATCAGATTTCAACCAATTCCACCAACCGATTCCAAGTCGTTTAACTTATTAGACAGACTCTATATCTGTTACTTCATCACGCTCGAACGGCTGAACGGATTTGAAGAATAACACGCACTAATCTAATTAGCTCATTATGTTGTTAAAGGGAAACACTTTCGCCTAGCCGTGGGCTGGGCGAAAGAATATATTGCCTACTAGCTTTTGCCCGCGCGGCTTCGCCCCCGCTCTTCCCTGCTCCACCCTACTGTACCCTACTCTACTCTACTGTACCCTACTCTACCCTACTCAACTCTACCCTACACTACCCTAATTATCTTTTTTTTTTCCCATAAGAACCTTCTCCTCACAATAACGAACACAACAAAAAAAGAATTGGCTAAATTGGTCCAGGCGTTGTTGAGTTATGCGCTTACCAACACATTTTGCGATTCATTTTTATATATTGCCTATGTCACAGTGAACAAGTATAATTTTAGTTGTGAAATATTTTTTTAAATCGGTCAGAACTATTGACCGAAAAGAAAAGACAGTAGTTTTTGAATTCATAACAAACAAAAATACATAAATATATATATATATATATAAATGAATACCTATTTCCCTTGGTCACGCCATCACGCGTGAACGGGTGCACAGATTCCGCTAATTCTTTTTTTGTTGTGTTTGTTATTGTGAGAAGGTTCTTATAGAAAAAAAAATGAAAATTAGGGTAGTGTAGGGTAAAGTAGAGTAGGGTAGTGTAGGTTAGAGTAAGGTAAAGTAGGATAGAGTAGTGTAGAGTAGGGTAGGGTAGAGCGAGAACGAAGCCGCGGGAAAAGCTAGTAAATAAATAAAATACAAAAACAAATCTTTATTCCGTAAAATTTTAATATTAAAAAATCTAAGATTTAATATAGTATGCCATAGACTATTCTCTTTTTAATTTCGGGTTCTTACAGTCCTTCCAAAGTTTGTCAGGTAGATATCGTTGTCAGCGTTAAGACCGCAATTGTACCCATAGATTAAGTTAAATGTAAAAGTTTTGTTACTATTTGGTGTACCATAAAGTTTATTCTATTTTATAGATTTCTAATAGACTGTGACACTGCTGGACAAAAGGTTTCTCTGATTGATTGAGTATACAGTTATTATATTTAATGGACAATTATCTCAGCAGGGGTGGACAGTTATGACCCATTAATTCTGTTGACGATGTCAAATTCTTGGCGATTATTGTTAATTGAAATAGAATCAAAGGTCATCAGTCTAACCTCTAAGATCACGTACCTTGTTAATGGACGTACTAGACCTTTATTTGATTGATAAGTGCATGCAAGCCTTTGTTGATTTTTCTCTAACGAGTGTGTATGCCAAATAAAATATTTTTCTTTCTTCTTTCTAACGCCTATTCAATTTGTTCCTGTTCAATCTGTATTTTAGAGTTGATCGAAAACTTTTCATAAACCATAAACCACAGTTGAGTTGTTAGTTCAAACTTAATGTAATAAATACCTCCTTTTTTTACAATTTTACAAATTAGTATGGTAGAGTCTGTCTAATAAGTCAACTGACTTGGTAATTATAAAGGTAAAATGAAATCTGATGTAGTCAACACTGGTTGATTAATCAAGGTTGATTAAGAGATACTGATCTTCTTCCTGCCCTTATCCCATATTACTTGGGGTCGGCGCAACAGAGATAAGAGATACTGATCATTGTTTATTAATAAAAGAACCTTATAAAAAGTATCGAATTTTTTAAATTATTAAATATTATACAAAATTCCCAAGTCGGTTGAAAAAAGACACATTTTGATAGGTGCAAAGTGAAAAAACTTTTTTCACTTTGCACCTATCAAAATGTGTCTTTTTTATCATCACCCAATAAATATAGTCTGTCTAAAAAGTCAACCGACTTAAGATCTAGGCTGAATGAATTATAATCTTAAATAATGAAAAATATGAAATGAATGAAATTGATGGTATTTACCGATTCCATAGAAATCCACGGCTGGTTGAAATAAAACAATGAATTGTATTTTATTTATTTCAAAAATAATTGCCACAGAGGTAGCAATATCTTTTAATGTTTATGCGATTTAATGTAATCATTGATTGAAATGGTAATGATAAAAACATGAAAGCATGCATTTGGTTTTTAGATGTGATGAATATGTTTTCCCTAAATATTCATATGATGGCAACCAGTTCTATATGAATCACAAATACATAGGACAAAGTACGGCCTCCTTTCCTATGTTAGTAAACACGCAGGAGATTTTCAGCCAACAAAAAATCTGTAATTTTGCAAAGACTAATTGTCTTAAAAAAAATGTAACCCCAACAATCTTTTTTACGTCTAATTTTTTTTTAAATTTATCTTATTTATTAAATTAATCTTTTTTGCGGTAACTTAATTTACGTGTAATTTCGATTTCGAAAAATGATATCGATTAGTTTTGTCTTAAAACTTGCTTCTTTATGGTTACTGTAACCCAGAACTGTCCTCAGATTCGCCAGTGCACGAAGTCCAGTCCCGTTCCCGCGAGTACAGCCCGCGCAGGCCGCACCGGCGCCGCAGCCCGCACCACCGGCGCCGCACTCGCTCGCGGGACCGACACCGCGAGAGGGACTTCAAACCTCACCGGTAAGAACATACACGTGTACAAACTATGTTGGACCTTCCTAGAAAGACAACTAGTTTATTTGGTTCAGTACAAGGATTAGATAACATGAATCAAAACAACAAATATAGATGCGTGCCTTTTTTTTTTTTGGTAGGGAATATATCATCCAATGACCACCCCCCGCTCTTGGGCGGAGAGCCAAAATAGGTCCAGTTCAGCATGAATGCCAGACATCTAGTCTAGCCTGACGCTGGTTTTCAACTGAACCTGTAGTTGTGACGCAACAGACTAAACGCGTTTAATAATAAATTAATCTTATTGTGTAAGTTTTAAAGTTTAGGTTTTTATTGTTAGTCAAACTTTTGGAGTGTTATATATTAAGTATCCTAATGAATTCACTTGAGCCCTCGAGGGGTTCATTAGCTTTGTTTCTCAATGTTGGCCATATTGGAGGCTCTAAGAGGTTTCAATAGTATGACAAGACGGAGGCAGTAGAAAAAAAAAAACGGGGGTAGCTTGACGTTTAGTGGTGTTTCGGAGTCTAATTGGATTAAAGATCTATCTAATTCGGCTGGAAAAGATGGACTTTATATAACGGAGTCCCGAGTTCATTGGCAAGCAGTTACTCGTTATTGAGGTAACCTATAAATAGAGTGTTAAACATATGCTGGCGAAATAAAAAGATTTTGAGATTTATCTGCAAGTCAGAACTAAAATCAGAAACAGCGGTTGAAGACCTGGTTTTTACCAGCAATTTAGAGGTATGCTGAACAGTGTCCTACTTGGCGGGTGTCTGGTCCGGGCAACTGCCCGGTTATGTATTATATGTTCTAATCACGCGGAGAATTTTAGTACTGCGTCATAGATATCGGTACAGTCTAATCTCAAAAACGACTTTGATTACTGACTTTGTGTAAATGTTAATTTCATACTTTGCTAGCGAAGTGAACTTCACCCACTCCTATACCCCCTTTTTAACTAAAGTGACGTACCGGCAGGTCGCACAGCCGCAGCTCCCTCAAGCGGCGCCGCTCGGGCTCCCGCAACCGCCGGCGCGGCTCCACGCAGTCTCCACCCAGGCATCGCGCTAAACACCGGGAACCTTCTCCGAGGGATAGACATAGGTATGTGTACATTTGATTATTTTATTTTTCATTTATAGGTTTATTATGAAGCTCTGTTACACTAAAAACGGTGAAGAAGAGGCCTTCCCCCTGCTGTGGGATAACATGGAGAATCTTAAAATAAAACTAATTCGAACATGGCCGTAACCCATAGCTATGATTCTATGGTTCTAAGAGTATCTATGGTTGAGCTGACCTAGACGAAAACAAAAGACACACTAAAGCGACTGGAAGTAATGGGGTATATAGACTTTTAGTACCCAATAATACTGGGAAGGCTGTGAACTTGTGAATTAAAAGTGGGTTACCAGGTTGGTTATTGCAAACAACCATTTTACTGTACATCTGGGTGGTGTCTCCATCTGCTAGTTAACTGGCCTCTCTCAGAAGGCTATGCAAGACGGATCTTTGACCTCTCTATCAATGATGTGAGAAGCATAAGACCGTTCGATGCAGCGATGATAAGTAGAGGCCTATGTCTGCCAGTAGGATTCGCCGAGCTGGAATGATGATAATGAAAAAGATTATTAGACAATTAGTCTTTGCAAAATTACAGATTTTTTGTTGGCTGAAAATGGACTCCTGCGTGTTTACTAACATAGGAAAGGAGGCCGTACTTTGTCCTATGTATTTGTGATTCATATAGAACTGGTTGCCATCATATGAATATTTAGGGAAAACATCACATCTAAAAACCAAATGCATGCTTTCATCTTTTTATCATTACAATTTCAATCAATGATTACATTAAATCGCATTGAAAGATATTGCTACCTCTGTGGCAATTATTTTTGAAATAAATAAAATACAATTCATTGTTTTATTTCAACCAGCCGTGGATTTCTATGGAATCGGTAAATACCATCAATTTCATTCATTTCATATTTTTCATTATTTAAGATTATAATTCATTCAGATTAGATCTTCAAGGGCAGAGTGAATAGGTTTTTAATAAACTAGTGCGCCTACCGTCAACGATTTCATCACTGCTTATCATCAGGTGGGATCGCAGTCAAGCACTAGTATATCATTTCAAACATAAATTGGGAAATTTGCTTCTGCATCAGTACTTCCCCAGGTCTACAAGTAATGTTTACAACATTTCAGTTAAAGCCAATACTCGAAAAAACACAGCAATGAACTAATCATTATTTATTAAACACTGGACAAAATTGCCTTAGCTACTAAAATGTTGTGTTCTGCAAGAGGATCTGATCAATACAACTTAAAGATTCATAGTTTTGCACTCAATTGGTACCGGTTTATACTGGATTAAAGTTTGTTTCAGCTGGAAGCTGGTTAAACAACAACATCATTATCATCCACCATCAGAAAACGTCATGGTCATTCACAGAGGGTGTCATAGGTTAGGCCTTGCCTATTAGGCTAGGCTACTAGGTTGATCACAGGCTAGCCTTGCCTAGCTTGGATTATGATTTGTTGGTGGAGAATGTCGTGCGATCGTGGATGTCTAAAAAGTCTCGAGCAGTCTGGTCAAATTCTATGTTCATCTACTATCCGTGGTTCTTCAGTAAATTTATAAAGTACCTAGTTGTTGGAACATGTGGATTTGGTTTAAATTTACAGTATTTGGTCACCTGTACACTGTACAGCTCACAGAGCAGATGATCGATGGGACTGAAAGGTTCTGGGGTGGCGGCAGCGTACTGGAAGACGCAGCGTTGTTAGGTCTCCCACACGGTGGACCGATGACCTGGTGAAGGTTTCGGGAATCCGATGGTTATGATCACAGGGCTGGTCGTTGTAGCGACACTTGGGGGATGCCTATTTCCAACAGTGGACGTCTTTTGGCTGAAGTGATGGGGATGATAGCTCTGTCATTGGCCTCGTATAAATCCTCGAATGTGTATGTTGTTGTGCACAACACATTAAATCTACTGCCTACTCAATTACTTACATTATTCCTTCCATTATCAATTTTAATAACTTACCAATTCCATAAGCAGGGTCAAGCATGAATCACCAAGTCCTCCAACGATGCTGCAGCGCAAGATCGACTTCAAGGAGAAGATCAGCGACACCAGTCTATTTGCTGAACTAGTCAAGGACAAGCATAAGAGAGCTAAGGTGAGCACAAACACCAATATATATAGAACTAGCTTTTGTCCGCAGCTTCGTACATAAAATATAGCCTATGTCATTAAGAAATAAAGCAGCTATCTATCGGTGAAAATCATTTTAGCAATCGGACCAATACTTCCAGAGATTACCTCCAACAAAGTCTTTAATAAATTAGTGAAACTTATGCGCCTTTTTGCCCTTCCACAGATTTTTTCCTTCCACAAATTAAAAATGTTACAGAATAAAATACACCAAAATAGTAACAAAATTTTTATAGTAATTTAAATCTCTAATGGCATTATCACCGTTGGTATCACACTCCATAAAAAGCGTCTAAAAGAGCCTCTGCGAGTTTCGACTCCTCATACACCTTCCAAAGTTCTAGGACCTCAGGATCCTGAGATAAATAAATGTATAATACATATAATCTTTTTAAAATTATTTCGATACACGCGACGCATCAGTGTGTGACTGAAGTCACACACTGATGCGTCCACACACTAAGATCCTTTACCATTGTGGAGAAATAAAAAAGTAAACATCTCCAATAGACGATGACATTCTAAGTCCCTCAGTCTCGTTCTTAAATCGTATACCCCCTCTATCGCTAGACGCTGCATTTCACAACATTTATTAAACTATTGCGAATTATTTATTTCAATTACAAATCACTAGCCTTTTGCTCGTCGGCTTTGAGTACAAACTACCTATAGGTCATTGGACTCGCTCAGCTGACGTTTTCTTAAAGAAATTAATCTTGTACATGCGTAAATGAATAAGAGTTTTGAAAGAAAGGAACTTTATTTTTTAATTTTATCTTATTAAGAATAAAGCAGATTTTATAGATGAAAAAATTTTAGCAATCAAACCAGTACTTTCAGAGATTACCTATTCTACAAGTAAAAAAACTTTGCCTCTTTATAATATTAGTATAGATTCAGCATAAGCGATTTCGAATCAATTCAATAAATAGGAACAACACTTCAATTATTGGCCCATAGACAGTTATTGGCCATTTCGACTTTGGGGGCCCAAAATAAGCAACTACAAGAATAGTAGATTCACCACTGCATTAATCAGTAAACAGTTTTGAATGTACTTTCTAGTAGGTAATGTTTTATTTTAGACCGTCAAAGCTGAAATGGTCAATAACTGTGTAGGGGCCAATAAATGTATCGTTTACCTATTACTATACCAAGCTTTTTGTTAGAAAATTATATTGTTTAGATAGTAATACTAGTGTCCTCAACAGAAACTGCAAGAGATCTTGAACCAGAAGGAGGAAGAGTCTCAGGGCGCGATATCCAACTCGACGTCCATCAACAACCCCGAGATACTCACCATCGACGAGCTGTCCAACACCACCGCCGATAGTTCTACACAGGTCAGTTCACTTTACTGGGGCCAGGGTTATCCGAAAGGGCGCTCGAGCCCCGGTATGAAGGCTAGAAGGAACGGGGTGGGTCTTTTAGTCAGTAAGAGTCTGACACTATCTCCCGCTCCGCCCAAGGACGGGGGAGGTCAATGGATGATTTTTCCCACTATAAAAAAAGGTCAGTTCACTTTTTTTTATAAAAAACTTGCTTTTGGCAGCGGCTTCGTCCCCGTACATAAATGAAATATATCGTCTATGTCACTCAAGAGTAAAGCAGCTTTCTATCGGTGAAAATATTTTAGCAATCGGACCAGTACTTCTAGAGATAACTTCCTATAAACAAAAAAAAAAACTACCTCTTTATATTAGAATTTTCTTTTACCCAAACATTTATCATAGTTTTTGTAAGTTGGTTCAGGTATTGAACTATTTTTTTTTTGTGATTAGCTCGCGTCTCGCGGTACTCTGTTTACGAATAGACTCTTGTCCTCTACTCAAGCCCCACCCCAAGCTTAACGCCGGCGCTTGCGCGCCATTTCGCGCCATTTCGTTTAAACACCGAGCAAACATCGGCGCGCGGTCACTTGCGCTCGAGCGGTCCGCATAGATTATAAAATATTGAGTGTTTATAGGGTACATGAACGTAAATAAGAAGCCCTTTATAAAGTAGTTTGTAAATATCGAAAACAAGGTTAAAAATAAACATATTTCAGTTATTTCTTATATATCTCTATGGATATTGACGATTTAAGGGTCGAAACTGCGTAAAGCGGACGGCCGCGACGTGTATGGGTTCTGTGACGTCACGTGTGTGTACGCGCGTGTTCACACGGAGGTTTCCGCTACGGAAACCGGATTTTACCTACGCAGTGTCGCTAGTGCAACCTAAACAGCGTGGATATAGTAGTGTCGATGGGGCAGTTAATAAACTTTTACGTAGTGGCAGGGGCGCGGGGCCCGGGACCCGCGACCCGCGACAAATGTCCGCGCGACGGGCCGCAACGGCTTACGAAGTTTCAGACCTTACAGTGTGATTACATTGTGAACATTTTCACTCATGTCATGTCGATATAGTAATTACGTGTCAGGGTCACATGGTTAAGATGTTTTGTCGTTTCATGCAGTCCAAAGAGAACGGGTCTCGGTCGGGCGGCGACGTGGTGGACATCCCCATGCCGGGCAGCGCCTCGGCCACGGCCGCGCCCGCCGCGCTGCTGCCGCCGCCGGACTTCGCGTCGTGCGCGCCCGCACACCAGCAGCCCAACGGGGACGGCGACGCGGCCCCGCCGCCTCCACCGCCCCCGCCTTCCGCTGAACCTGTACCTGCTGCTGCTACTGAGGTATGTCACACGCACCGCACTCCATAACCCAAGGGACATGTTCAACTGAAGAGCTGGTCGTTTTTGTAGCAACCGCTCCCACATCGAAGCTCTCTTAACGTTTCATGAACTGCATGATCCTGCATAGAACCTCCGGTAGAAGGTATTTGAAGACCAAAGATGGGCAGGAGCCGCTTGAGTACAGCTGGAATATGACTCGTTTGATCATTACATTCATCATCATTCACACACAATATGTACGCTGATCTCAGCTTTGAGGGCTAACAAGTATTTATGGTCGTCCAGCAGAAACCGCTAACGCCCCCACTGCAGGCGTCGCAGCCGCAGGCGGACAGCTCTCCGGCGCCGGCGCCGCCCAAGCCCAGCGTGGTGGAGAGCGTGTACTACCAGAGCAGCCAGGCCGCGCCGCCCAAGCCTAAGAGCCTCACCAAACTGCCTATGCCGCCTAATACTCAGGTAACTTTGCTTTAAATATAACCTACTACCAACAAACTACCAGTTTGTACTCCTGTACAATCTGACCATTTTGTTAGTCTCTGTGTCCTTTCACTTGTACCCTAAAGGGAATTAGTGTCACTATTTTCTTAAAGCAACTACTTACCTACTGCTAAACTTATAGAAAAAAAATCATAAAAAGATCATAATATTCATATCGTCAGTATTATCACTTATTTTTAAGAATAAGAGAGGTATTCAATTTCATAATTGACAAAAGATGCGTTCGTACTATCTGGCAATAGTGATTCATCAGTCACGATATTGACCTGCTCCCCTAGCCAACTTACGACCGTTTCGTTTCGATTCTCTTGCGCCGAACGCGTCAAGATTGCCACGCTCTCCATTCCTTTATTCTGATCACGTGACTGAGCGTTGAGATGATGTCAGGACAAAGGAATCGGAGGCGTGGTCAACTCGAGGCGTTCGATGCAAGATAATCGAAGCGAAACATTCGTAACTTGGCTAGGCGGGCTGTTGAAGTAACCGTTACTTGAACTGGTCAATTTGAACATAGTTTTCCAATTCACTATGATCTACGAGTAATTGGTCAAGGGGCGTGACTGAGCTGACTGATTACGATGAGTCACTATATTCTTAACGCGTATACACTAATTATGAACAAATTGTATAATGTAATAAATTAATGGGTTTGATTTAATTTTAAGTATATTTATTTTCTTTTTTTTAGAGGATTGAAACAAAAAAATATTTTTTACTATTTTTTTTATCTATTCAGTTACTTTTAGCTTGATATAAGAACTGCGATAGAGAGACTAATTCATTGCATTTAGACACAAAAGAACATTATTTATTTATTTTATATCTTCTACATAATTTTTTTTTTCCGTATGCTTTCAGGTCGAGGATCTAAAGTCGTTAGTCAACGAAAGCCCGTTGAGCACGCCGTCGCCTTCTCCTGTCAAAAAGCCAGAGAAACCCAAGAAAACTGGCATTATGAACCTGCCCATGCCACCTGGTAACTACCATCATAGTATATTTGATAATACATGGTCCTAGTCTCTGAAAGAATAAAGTTAGAACTAAATTGTACACAAGAAAGCTGCAATTTTATTTATTTTATATGGCAACTAGACTTGTTGAGCTACAATTACATCCACGTCACGCGTCTATGTAAAATCATGCATGGCCTGTGCGTCGGTGTCACGTATACCCCCAGCGTCCCTGTGTCCCATGGGCGGCCCATTCCACAGCAGATTTTGGTTACTTTGGAGTATTATTACAAAATTAAACCCACATGAGGTTTGGAGAGATCAACCCGCTCCCACGTAGGTGGATTACGGCCCATTCCCCATCATAGAGAGGCAGCCTGAGTACCAACAGTGGGAATATTCGCTATGCATGGTTTGGAGAGTTAAGTAGCTACAGATTGTGAAGGAATAAAAGAATGAGTCCCTCACTGGCGTTGCAGTGGTGCCGGGCTGCGCGGAGCTGTCGGGCGACGAGCTGGACGGCAGCACGCCGCCGCCCGCCACGCGCCGCGCGCAATACGACCACGTCTTCAGCAGCAGGAAGCACGGAAGGGATCTGGTATGTAGCCTTTATAATAAAATTACCAACTATAGTCTATGGTTAGTGACCCTGACTTCTATGCCGGAGGTCGTGGGTTCGATTCCCATCCAGGACAAATCTTTGTGATGAGCATAATCATTTGTTCTGTGTCTGGGTGTAATTTATCTATAACATACCTGTGGCATCGTAACGAGATGCTAGAAACCTACCCTTCTTGCGATGTTTTACCCTCTAGCAGGTACAGCTCCTCCAGAAGTTGGTCGCGAGACAGCCAGCCACTTCTAGAAGAGTTAACAGGAACACGACGGCTGTCACCCCCTGCATAAACACCAACTAATACCTGCAAGAAGATCTATTATAGTCTATTCGTAAGACAATAATGACTCATCGGTACTGCAGCAAAGTAAAGAGGTATTCACACTGGGGTAAACATGAAACCGTTCATATGTATTAAAGCAACCTTTTTATCATACTAAGATACTGCGTTCTAAAAAAATTGTTATAACTTTATTATTTAGTCAGTAACAATCGTTTGTTTTGGTATGGTAATGTAAAGAGGAGGGATGACATGCATGTTACCAAAAGAGTTATGAGTTTTCATGTGGATGGGTGGAGAGGGAGGCCAAAGAAAAGATGGATGGATTGCGTGAAGAATGATATGAAAGAAAAGGAAGTTAGTGATAGCATGACGAGTGACAGGGTAGAATGGAAGAAAAAAACATATTGCGCCGACCCCAAATAAGATGGGACAAAGGCAGGAAGAATAAGATTTAGTCAGTAAAAGTCTGATATACTCACCTATTTTACTCTAGAGTGGGTGAAGTATCACATCAGAAATGAAGATATCCGCAGGAGAACCAAGGTTACCGACGTAGCTCGAAGAATCGCCAAACTTAAGTGGCAATGGGCAGGACACATTGCACGCAGAACGGATGGTCGATGGGGACGAAAGGTTCTGGAGTGGCGACCACGTACCGGAAGACACAGCGTTGGACGGCCTCCAACAAGGTGGACCGATGACCTGGTCAGGGTCGCGGGAATCGGATGGATGCGTGATGCACAGGACCGGTCGTTGTGGCGACGATTGGGGGAGGCCTATGTCCAACAGTGGACGTCTTTCGGCTGATATGATGATGATGATGATGATGGGTGAAGTAATTAAATAATGTCTTAACTCAAACAAAAAAGACTAAGAGGTGTTGTGTTGCAGTCGGGGTCGAAGCTGAAGCGGCCGCGCATCCTGAAGCGGCGCGGCTCCAAGCTGGTGCCCGTGGCGTCGCCCACGCACCACGCCAAGGACTGGGGCGAGAAGTGCGTCGACGGCTTCCAGGTCACTCTTACTTTTTTAATTTTGCATTATTGATAACGTTAACAATTTCAGTTTAATTTAAATACCTTAGGGTCTACCCCTGGCAAATGCGCCGCTAGTGAGCTGCTTCCGAGTTGTTCGTGTATTGAACGCGCAATTCAGCAGGGTTTGCACAGTTTACAGACTCGCTTTGGATTCGTGTGATAAATTACGGCCCATTTCCTCTTCTAGAAAAGAGGCCTGAGTCCCAACAGTGAGGCTGATTATGCTTATGTTATGGTCAGAGAGCGCGCGCGCCTGCAGTTCCGTTTGCTTTCTTAGTGTATATCTGCGGGCGGGGGAAGTATGTGGTTCGCGGGGGTGCTCGTGCAGCGCCGTTGTGTCGCCGGCTCGGACTTGAACTGCGATGTGAAAATATTTAAAAAGGTCACAAGTTGGACACCATTGACACTAAGTACAACACAAGCCACGGCAGGTCATAGCGGGCATGAGGTACCAGCAAACAGCTGGGATTTTTTTATTTGACAATGTGTTAATAACATTTGATGGTACCCAGGTTATCACCCAAATCGGCGAGGGCACGTACGGGCAAGTGTACAAGGCTCGCGACAAGAACACCGGCCAGCTGGTGGCGCTCAAGAAGGTGCGCCTGGAGAACGAGAAGGAAGGCTTCCCCATCACCGCCGTCAGGGAGATCAAGATACTGCGACAGCTCAACCATAAGAACATCGTCAACCTTAGGGAGATCGTCACGGACAAACAGGACGCTATGGACTTTAGAAAGGTATGTTGGCACGTTTTTGCAAAGCAAAAATTAATTACAGTGCTTTTTAGTTAAGAAGTTCCGTCGCCGTAATGTTAACTCCCCTGTCTGTCTACAGAAAAAAGAAAATAAAAGAGAAAAGAGTTGCCTATTCTTGCAAAATTGTCGTTCGAAATGCAAACCTGAAGTCGATTTTAACGGTAGTTGCAACACTTTTTGGAGAATTATAAGGGAAATGGGATTTTACATAAAAAAAGCAGGCCTGTTGTCGATGGAGAGGTACGATATTGTGGGGTGGCGTTTTTGGTATTTGAAAGAATTGCAGGACAATCGAAATGGAACCCAGCGACCCAGCGTCCAAGATCCCAGGGCTGCCAGACGTCACGTATTTTCTCACGAAGGAAATGTGGACGATTGAGTACTGTTAGTGTGTACTAAGAACGCACGCCTAACTGCTAGCTTGCTTAGACGGCCAATTTTCAGGTATCAGGTAATCAAGGTAAAAACAGTACCTTACTTCACGTAAATTCTCCAAGCTGATTTTTACGTATATTTTAGGCAATATGTTATCAAACAATGTTATTCTGTTAGCAAACACAAAAACATGTCGCAGCGGACACCCGGCTTTATGTATACAACTTACAAATTGTATATTGTCTCCAGGACAAAGGCTCGTTCTACCTAGTATTCGAGTACATGGACCACGACCTGATGGGCCTGCTGGAGTCCAAGATGGTGGACTTCACGGAGTCGCACAACGCGTCCATCATGCGGCAGCTGCTGGACGGGCTCGCCTACTGCCACCGGAAGAACTTCCTGCATCGAGACATCAAGTGCAGCAACATTCTCATGAACAACAAGTGAGTTTGTATTTGTTTTGATTAAACATCAATCTTTTATTCGTTTTTGTATTTATTGCCCCGACTTACGAGTTGTAAGGTCGCGGATCTAAACCCAGACAGGTGCATTACTTTGTGTAATTTTTTCATCTTCACTGCTCTCAAAACTGTGAAGGAAACATCGTGAAGAAACAAGCATGTCCTAGAACCAAATATTCGTAGACATGGTGACATTCAACGAGCACAGATTCCGTGTGGTTAGTATACGGCCCATTCCCGCTCCTAAAGACGAGGCCTGAGTCTCATCAGTGGGAACATATTAAGGCTGATTATGCTTAAGATCGAGGCCAACCTGGGAAGGGGTGGTGAAACTATTTAGGCTCACTTTATTTTCAATTCTGTAAACTCGGAACGCGGAATTTCCGCGGCGCCGCGGGCATCCGCGCGACTCGTTCGGGTTTCTCATGCGATAATAAGTATTATAGAAATGAAAATAAAGTTAAAATTCATATGACACTGAAACTGCGCTCAGCTTCGCTGCGTTTCGACGCTCTTTTGGTGTGAGTTGATCCTTAGATGCCTGCTGCTATGTCTAGTTTGATATGGCGAGAAAAGAGAGTACCTAGGAGGATTTGGGAGAGGTCTTTGCCTACCAGTGGGGAAAAAAAGTATCATGTTGCAGTCTTCATCTAAAACGCGTATTTTGCGTACGGGTGGGACAAACGATTCATTCGATCCACCCCAGCTTCTCAAAGAAAGTCAGTAGCTACTTTGTTTTTTTGACCATTTCACAGAGGGAGGTAACAGGGCTGTTTAGAAGCAGATGAACTGTTGTCTCGTCCTCCTCTACGCTCTCTTTGCAAAGTGGGCTGTCTGTAACTCCTGTGTCTTAGGAACCTTGTGGTATTCTACGAAATTTGAGAAGCTAGTGTTGAAGATTTCTGAAAAAAAAAAAAACTAAATGATTAATTTGCAACATTTCCCCAGGGGCGAAGTGAAGCTGGGCGACTTCGGGCTGGCGCGCCTGTGGTCGGCCGAGGACCGGCAGCGCCCCTACACCAACAAGGTCATCACGCTGTGGTACCGCCCGCCCGAGCTGCTGCTGGGCGAGGAGCGCTACGGGCCCGCCGTCGACGTCTGGTCCATGGGCTGCATCCTCGGCGAGCTGTTCCTCAAGCATCCGCTCTTCCAGGTCGAACCATTTAAACATTCTTTGCGTACAAAACCATCTCTTAGGGCTACATGTCGCCGCTACCAACAAAATGCATACAGCTCTGTAGAGAGTTGGTCACCTGGTGTCCGTTTGGTTGCGCAACCAATTGGTGGCGTGACCAGCTCGGGCGTGTGGCCACTCTAGTGTCTGTATGGTGTCTAGTTTGGTAGCTTATATTTCACCGGGACACCATGGTGGTGCGACCAGTTGCGCCAATGTGGCCTTTGACCTCAAAGGACAATTAAAGGAACAGGTGGGTTTTTGTCCATAAGCTGGTGGTAGAAAAAAAAAAATGATTGCTTTTTTCGTTTATGTTAAAGCGAGGCAACTGATCTAAATAAAGAAAATTAACATCTACCAGCGGCTTCACCTGCGGAAAAGTAGACTTCTCTATACAAATTTTGGACCTTTAGAGGTTTGGTTTCTTTAGAAAGTGGAAATAAGAAAAACCTGTTTTATTTTTTGCTATGTTATAAATAGGAAGTCTTGTGCAAAAATTTCATATTCCTAATTGCAGCGTCAATGAAAAGCAGAGTTAGCGGTACACTGGTTTATTGAAAAAGTTTTGGAATGTTCCCGCCAAAATACAAAATATTCATAGAAAATCTAAAGTAATCATAGACAACTAAAGTAACCATCGGTACACTAATCTCAGTAGTTTTGGCTGTGCATTGATATTTCTGTCAATTTTGCCTTTTACGCTACTACACCAGAAATTTTTAGTTAGTACAAAAAAAGGACTCTATTCATAGTCGACTTAGATGACTTTCTTAGGAATTGGCAAGAAGTAGCTCAGGGCTGCGAAAAATGGAAGGAATGGAGAGAGGTCTTTGCCCAGCAGTGGGGCAGTATAGGCTAGATATAGTCATAATCTACTATATAAAAGTCGGTTTTTCTATACAAACTTTGGACCCCCATTTTACCCCCCTTAGGCCTGAATTTCGAAAAATCCGTTCTTAGTGGATGTCTACACTTAATAATGTACCTACCTGCCAAATTTAAAGTTAGTAGGTGTTATAGCTTGTAGTTGATCAGTGAGTGGTACGTGCCCCCCAGGCCAACGTGGAGATGGTGCAGCTGGAGATGATCTCGCGCGTGTGCGGCACGCCCGTGCCCGGCGTGTGGCCCAACGTGGTGAACCTGCCGCTGTGGCACACGCTGCGGCCCAAGAAGTTCCACAAGCGCTGCGTGCGCGAGCACTTCGCCTTCATGCCGCCGCACGCGCTCACGCTGCTGGACCGCATGCTGGAGCTCGACCCCGACAAGCGCGTCACCGCCGACGACGCGCTCAAGAGCCCCTGGCTCAAGAACGTCGTGCCGGACCAGTGAGTTGTCTTTACATCGCTTTATAGTGGCCCAAGGCCGCACCGCCCATGAGGCGCGCTCCCATACAACAGTGCGTCAACAGCCTTGCGAACTGTTTCCGCGACGGAACCCGTTGCGTTCCCACGGAAGCGATGCGACCGTCCTCGTTAGAGCGGGGGCACACGATGCGTTGCGGCGCCGCACCGCAAAGATTTGACCGTATCGGCGGGCACACGAACAGTACAGCGCCGCAACGATGTTATACGATGTGTTATGTAGTTTATAATAAGCAGCAACGCGACGTGGCAACGCATTCACCCCCGTCTCGTCTCGGCGGTTGCAAGTCCGGTGCGGCGCGGCAGCGCACCGTGACATGCCACAGAGATTTCTATGTTAAATGATGCAGCGACACCACTCCGGCGTCGCACCGCCGCCGCAAAGCATCGTGTGCCCCTAGGGTCACGCAGTTGTGTCGACAATCAGAACGCAGTATCCTTGTAGGGGTACGATTAAGAACGACTTTCACCGATCTGTTTATTGGATGAAAAGTATTTTATATCAAATTAAAATTGTATTCAATTACATAACGCAGGTGGGTTGCCTAAGAAATTCCTGGCCAAACGATTATTCATAAAAAATTGACTTTTTTTTTAAAATGCATGCAATAAATTTAATACTAACCGAAAGCATGAAGCCTATAGAATTTAAAAAACGTTGGGTTTTCTATTTGTTACCTGGCATAATAACTACTGTTCGATAACTACAACGTTTTAACATTCGTTTCGTTATCTTTTTTGGCGATCACGATCGGGCGAAGGCGAACACTGAAAGTGCTGCTTGTCTACGCATTTGTATGGGATAAACACGATAACGATTCGTTACTTTATGGTTTCGTTATGAAATATAACATTGTCTACCAAATTGCGATAACGATGTCGATTGACCACGTGACTTAACGCGGCTTAAGTCAATCCCATACATTTTAGTCTTTTCGAACTTCGTTATCGTTTTTAAATTGTTACTTTGTCTAAGCCCCCTGGGTTGCCAGGTATAAACAGGTATGTATGTCGATACTAATTATCTTCACTTATTTATTTAATTAATAAATTTTATATTAAAATAAACGCTGTTTCATTACGAATACGATGATATACGGTTGTCTGCAAAAAACCTGGCATGAATAACGGTTGTCGACTTTAAAGGTGTTTTGATGCGAATGGAAACTTGTGACAAAGAGGTCCGAGCCAAGGGATCGGTACTAGGACCACCCTTGTGGAACATCGGGTACGACTACGTGCTGCGCGGCGACTTCCCTGACGGGGTCAGCGTGGTCTGCTGCGCAGACAACATGCTGGTTCTAACGCAGGGAGAGTCGTACACGAACGACACGCGGGGTTGCGATAATCGTTGACAGGATCCAGCAGTTGGGACTCGAGGTGGCGCTGTACAAGACCGAGGCTATGTGCTTCCATGGCTCTCGGAACTCGCCTCCACCGGCTTCCCAATTAACGGTAGGAGGAGTTTACATCGGCGTCGGGTCGACGATGAAGTACCTGGGACTCGTACATGACAGCTGGTGGAACTTCGTGGAGCATTTCAGATTTCTGTCTCCCAAACTGAACTGGACTGGGGCTGCTCTCAAATGGCTCCTGCCCAACCTGGGGGGTTCAGACGCCACCTGCCAGAGCCTCTACGCAGGAATCATTCAGTTCAAATGGCCCTTTTTGGTGTGCAAGTGTGGGCGCCGTCGCTGCGTCAGCAACGGAAGGCCCAGCTGAACGCATGCCAGAGGCTCATGGCAATACAGACGGTGCGGGGATACCGTACGGTTTCCCGCGAAACGGCGAGCCTCCTTGCTGGCCTGCCACCATGGGATCTGGAGGCAACAGTCCTTGCAACACATTAGCTCGTGGAGATACAACGCCGAGGCGAAAGTCCGCTGCCGCGACAGGTCGCGGTATGGCAGACAGAGCTCCGGCGGGATCTCATGGTGAAATGTCGTCAGCGACTATCGCAACACAGTACCAGGCACTCCACAATTATAGCGGTAAGTCCCCTCTTTGAGGCGTGGCTGGAAAGACCTTACGGCGTCCTCACCTTCCGCATGACGCAGGTCCTCACCGGACATGATAAGTTCGGGAGTTACCTGCGCTAGAATCGTGCGGTGACGACGCCCGGATGTCGCCACTGTGTGGAGCGCCCGGAGGACACGGTGGACCACACGGTACAAGTGTGCCCCTCTTGGGCAGAGAATCGTCGTGTCCTTGTGAGAGCGATCGGCGCCGGAGACACACTTTCGCGACAAAAAAAATTCGAATCGATTTATAAACGACGAAGTTCTGAGGTGAAACTTTATAAAAAAAAAATACATGCAACCGAATTAAAAACCCCCTTTTTTTGAATTCGGTTATAAACGCACGGGATACTTGGCTCGGACCTCTTTTTGGCAAGTTTCCATTCGCATCAAAACTCGACAACCGTTATTCATGCCACATTTTTTACAGACAACCCTATATCATCGTATTCGTAATGAAACAGCGTTTATTTTGTTATAAAATTTATTTTTTTAAAAAATGGGTGAAGATGACTACTATCCACATACCTGTTGTTTATACCTGGCATCCCAATAGTTATGCCAGGAAACAAATAGAATACCCAACGATTTTTTTATTCTATAGGCTTCAGTTTTGGTTAGTATTAAATTTAACGGTCCATTTTTCAAAAAAAAAAAAAAAATAACGAATTTTTAATTAATAATAGTTTGACCAGGAATTTCTTAGGCAACCCACCCTTCTTAAATTATTTAATACATTAAATTTGATATAAAATACTTTTCATCCAATAAACAGATCGGTGAAGGTCGTTCTTAATCGGATCTTAGACGCAGAACGCAGTACCCCGCTCCCCGTACGCCGGCTAGTTGACAGAATTGTTTTGCACACCTAATACTACTGCAGTAGTCTCTACTCAGGATTTAAGAGCCTGGTTGCACAATTTTGATGACCCAATTAGGGCAATAGAAGAGGAACTATGTTGCAGGTTCGAAGCCTGCACTAGATATTTGTGTTTGTATTTAGCATTTGACTGGCCTGTTGGTCTAGTGGTTAGTGACCCCGACTGCTATGCCGGAGGTCGTGGGTTCGATTCCCACCCAGGACAAATGTTTGTGTGATGAGCATGGTCATTTGTTCTGTGTCTGGGTGTAATTTATCTATAATATGTATGTATTTAGAAATATATATGTATGTTTATCAGTTGTCTAGTACCCATAACACAAGCTCTGCTTAGCTTGGGACTAGACAGCGTTGTGTGATAGTTGTGTGGAATATTATATTATAGACGATGGGAATTGGACACCCTCTAGGCTCGTGGCCTACAGATTTCCTCGTACAATATTATTGTAGAATTAAGTGTTTAGTGAAAAGTAATAGTAGAAGTCCTATTGTCCAGCATGGGCGGTTACATAGGATTCTGAGTAGGTTCACTTATGAGGCGATGAATGGATGACGCCTCCTACGAGGGATTACTTATTAACATGCGACGGCGAATGTGTACACATCGAGTTTACAATCTGAATAAAATACCAGATCAGCTGCTATAAATATTAGAACTGCAAAATGATCCAGGAGTCCAGAAACTTGATCATGAAACTCTTTTTCATCTTTATGTCATAGCATGTTTAAATTATAAATATACCATTCATAATGCATGCTGCATGTTATCTCGATTTACGTGTGATTAACCTATCATATCTTTCAAGATATATATTTATTATTTATTAGATATATATATCTTCAAAATAATCGTAAAAGGCGACTGGAATCAAGCCTTATCATCATCATCATCATCCACAAATTTTTATCCATTCATGTTTCACCAGTTGACCCATAAAGTGACGACATTACCACGGCAGATTGAGTATGAGCAGCAATTCTTATTTGTACAGTAACAATTATATTTTCCATCAAACGTCTCTCTGAAGGTCGAATGCATGGCTGCCAATGACAAATATAATATGGGATGATGAATGAGTACAATGGTGAAATCACACAACATGAATGATTGAATTTACTGTTGAATTTAAAGGTTTGATCAAAGAAACTGCAGACAAATTAATTAATAAAATAAAAATATTGATTGCCTACTTATGAAGGCTTTTGAGCTGCGGTTCCTTTGAACAAATCTAGTAGAAATACCTGGTAATAGGCTGGGAATATGTTAGGGTAAAGACCTAATAAAAAAACTTACCCCTATAGTTATACCAAATGGGATTATCAAACCCCGTGAGTATTTAATTCTATGTTATTGTTCAATCATCCAGGTTTTAGAATTATGTATACTGACGACGGAATCGCGAACTGACAGAAAGAGACAAGTGTGGAGTGAATGAGTGCGATCATGTTGTGATCATCTTACAAAATCATTTCAGGGCACAAAACTATGTTTGGATGTACATACAATGACCAAAATGGTCCATTTATAATTGAGGTTGCAAAGGTTTGATGTGCATTACCTAGGTGAAGGCCAATGAGCACTCTTACAGTCAGAGACACTATCAACTCAACCGCAAATTGGTTCTCTTTGTATTTCAATATAAAGGATATTGAGGAAGCATTTAGCAATGGACAAAACTATTACATTGGCTACGAGAAGCACAAGTCTGCCGGATACTTCAGCAAGATGAAGCTTTGCGTTAGTGCATTTCTGTAGCTAGGTATACCATTAACCTGTCCACCCATTTCCAGGATGCCCGCGCCGGAGCTGCCCACGTGGCAGGACTGTCACGAGCTCTGGTCCAAGCAGCGACGTCGGCAACAACGGGAGCAGGACCACATGCAGGGCAAGAAGCCCTACGGAGGATACCCCGACGACAAGGACCAACCCAAAAACGACAACCAAGACTATAAAAGTGAGCCTTACAAATCAGAAAGTGGCTTCAAACCCACCGAGTCCGCTCAAGAGGCTGTGGGACAAGTGAAATAGTACAGACTTCATTGCAAAAGATACTTTCGTAAAAGAAAGAAACGGTGCTTACTTTAGACCAATTTTTTGACAATGTGATCTAGTTTAAATTGTTGCCTGTGGAGTGCTTGTGACGAAGTGTGGGTTCCGTGCAAGTGCGATTATGTGCCTAGTCTAAAGTTAGCTTCAATCTCATGTATGGTTAGCTCATAAGGTGAAGGCTGTGTTCTTCAAGAAACTTTAGCACTATGCTATGCTTCTTGCACAATTTACGAATATTCAGTACAAAATTATAACAACAATGTCTGATATCTTTAAAATGGATGTTGGAGCGCATAGTCAAGTCTGAATAGACTTAAATTCCTACGTTTTTAATGAAAAAAAAAATTCTAATCTTATTATGAAATTTAAATTTAGTAAAGTTTGTCTAAGTACGGAACCCTTGAAAGCAATTGTAAGTTATTGCGTTGAACGTAACGCGTACCAAATTGTATGATATAAAGTAGTAACCAAAGTATCGCATAGCGTTAGTTACCGCGGACGAGTGTCAGGCGTCCTGTGCATATGTTTGTAAATAATGTAAACTAGATTAATTTTAAATAAGAACAGATTTGTTTAATTTCTACTTAGCGAAACGACTTGTTTTATTTGTGTTGAAGAGTCCTTGTGGTTGTAGCGAAAATAATGTTTGACGGTTGGCAACTTTTATGTTCCTCCTATGAAGCTGGCAACTCTCGTGGTCTCATCAAGTCAGGCAGAGTACTAGTGGTGGGTCGTTGTCATATTGCTGACCGATAAAACGCAACTGGTCTTGTAACGACAGAAAAGGTTGTTAAAAACGGTCCTCGTCGCGACTGACTGGTTTGAAGACGTAACTAGTTTGAGGATGGTTTAAGAGTGGCAATAAAATTTGTACTGCATATCATAGCCATAAAGTTCCTTTTTCATTGCAAGAACTGGTTTCGAAACGACGCGACCAGTGTGATAGTTGAATCAATGGATTCTCGACCTTATTTTCTTAGAAGTAAGATAACCATTCACATACAGTAATTTGAAGACTGGTTTTTACAACGAAGACTGGTCACTGGATGAAAAACCGGTTATTCAGTTGGAGAACAAAAAACGGTATTTGAGAACTAGTCGTTGTTGAAACGCCCACCGCTACAGAGTTCCAAGTGCCTAAGACTATGGTCTTTACATATTTCTCTTGCCGCCTGTTTTAAAAATATAGCAATCATTTTCCTTGTCTCTTCAATCCTCAATCCATAAACATTTCTTGATGAATCTGAGAATAATGTTGCCAGTGTTAAAGTTCCCAATCTTTGTGTTGCCAACCTTTAATGCAAAATAGAGTATACTAATTTCCCATCCTATTTCATTATGAAATAAGAGCTCATGAGCCTTATTGATGTAAAAAAAATGGTTAAAACCTACAAAAATACCGTGTTCAAGAAAAGTAATTATTTCTTTTGCACCACAAAAATCGAATGATGAATTTATTAGAACATATTTGATATAATTCAAAGAATATTTAAAAGGTATTTTAATCCTAATTCAGTCAACCGAGAAATGTAGATATTTTACTGCTTTTGCAATACTCGTCAAATTAGCGTTTTTTTAATTCAGGACAAAATGATAAAGGTCGAAGTTTTTTATGCCCCAGTGAAGGATAGTTTGACAAGATGGAATTAGGTATGAATGTGATAGGCAAGGCCTTAGGGTCTAAACAGACGGACCGCATTTCAACTGCAATCCAAGTCCGATGGCAGTCGTGTGAAACGTTCGGATGCAGTCGGTGTGCAGTTCACACGACTGCAATCGGACTGCACGTTTGGTTTGCAGTGTCTATTGCAGTCGTGTTTGCAGTTGTGACGCACGTAAACTGCAATTGGCGGTTGGATTGCAGTTGAAATGCGGTCCAAATGTTTAGACCCTTATATCTGATATGCTAGACAGCTATGTGTGCAAGTCTGAGATCCATCAAATAAAAGTAGTTTCGAATGCAATATCAGCAATAATTACTATAATTCTTGTCATAGCTATACATAATGTTGATGTTTGTAATGTGTTACACGTTTAATGTAAGTCAGGAAGTTCTGTGATTATGTATAAAACGGAATTGAGTTGTTGTTTTGGTATATCATTGATTTGTTTCGCGTATTTAATATATTTAATGTTAGGTTCGTGTTGGGTCTCGAGTTATTCGCTCGTTTAGGGCGATATGAATAGTTGTGTTGATTTAGAAACATTGTATGTGACATAAAAGTAATGTTGAAATTGCTTAGGATCATTAATCAATGTTTTTTTTTTATACCAAAATGGGCTGGTCAATGCTTTTATTTAATTCTACATGTCTATGCATATCGCTCTTAGTTCGGATAGGTCCTAGCAAGCAATAATATCGAAAGCGATCTAGTTGGCATTTATATTATGTAAGCGTGTATGTATATTCATGAGTTTCAGGCACCAATTGGTGATCATCTAGTGAAAAAAAAACTAATATAATATATATCATGTTGTCTGTTCACGAAATATATGATTGGATGTAAAGATTAGCTTAAAATGTTAGTGGCTGCGTTATTTTTTTAAACAATTGTCTGTAAATATTTGCGAAGTTTTGATTTGCGTTTTCTAAGAACGTATCTTCCATGAATTAGTTGAAATGTATATAGAATAGAATAAGATACTTCCCTGCATTTTATGAGCGATATTTTTTGATCGAGAAAGCGAAAATTTACAAGCAATCTTGCAGCGTCTGATGGATTTTTAAGGAAACGTAGATTTTTAATGAAACAATAAAATAGAAAGTTAATTAATACCTAATCCTAGAAGGGTCGAGCGTGTGTACGCTTAAAATGTACATAAAAATCAAATTATTGTGACGTAACCAAGATTACTTAGATATGTTTCTGTATATCATGGTATTTCAAAATTCCTAATTTCAAAATTGGTGTCCTGAAATCGCACGAAGGGGTTGCGGCAGACCAAGAAGTAGATGGCGGGACGACTTAGATGTCTTCCTTAGGAACTGGTAAGAAGTATGCTCAGAGCCGGGAACAGTGGAAGGAGTAGAGGGAGGGGAGGCCTTTACCCAGCAGTGGGGCAGTATCTAGGCTAGATATATGGTGTTCCTGCCAACAATTACATAAATAGGTATACACCGTTCAAAATAACATTAGACATTTATGAAAACCTTTTATTACTGTCCGTTCAACCGATTTTGACTTTTATTAAGTTGGCGGCATGACAAATGGCGGCTGCAGTAAATAGTTGGTATTGTAACCACTTTTTTGCTTTTAATGCCTACGAAATAGAAGTTAAAATCGGGTGGACAGACAGTAAAAGAAGTTTTTTTAAATTTCTATTCTTAATGCGAACAAGGTATAGTTTGCAATTTATAGATTTGTTTGTGAATGTTCGCTTTCGTCGACGTTATCACAATATCGATCATCTAGGTAAGTCGCCGGCTGAAAGACTACGTTCCCTTGTATTATATTAGTTTTAAGACGCGATGTCTATCGTGTAAATAATCCGGAGTTTCGGAGATAATCGTCGTTTTTTATATTTTGTATGGTGTTGAGTGTGTTTTATTGGAGGGTACTTTAATTTTGTAAGTTGTGTGGGTTATAGGTATGTGGATTCTGAAATATTTTGATTGTATACTGTGACATGCTTGGTTCACCGTCCAAATAATCCGACGTAGCCGTAAATATCATGGGTTTTCATAAATCATTGTTATTTATTGGTATTAGCGAAATATTTTATTGTTGATCAAATATCCGTGAAGTATGGCCGGATAGCTTATGCAGTTGTTAGACAGATGTACCTCAATGAATGTTTCGTTTTACGGTAAGACTGAAGTAGGCGAACGGACGATTGTCTGTTACTGTAACTCTGGATTGTTGTTATCACATTTATGATAATAATAATTGTAAAAATGTACCTAATGTTTTTTTAAAATAATTATACTACGATGAAATATGATTTGGAACTTTTATTTGATGCACACACTACTTTTCCTTAAAATTAGACACGCACATACATGCAGCTACCAAAGCCTACTCAACCAAATCATCCTAATTAAGGGTCAATTTATACTAGTGCAGAGTCGAAGCGCATCGAACCGTCTATCCAAAACTGAACATAACAAATTCAACCTTAACTTCACAGCGTAAACGCATACAATACTTCTGAGGTTTTAAAAAGACGCGCGCATTCTTCGGAATTCGCGCGTCTGAGCGTGAACAACTTTGATTGATGCGCGCACATTCTCGCGTATCCATGCGCCCACTAGCGAACCTACGCGTCATCAGTCAGAAATTGGCCAATTCAATAGCACTCACTGCTGTTGATGCCCATCCCACACGTAAAAGAGTGCGCACGTATTCTGGCGAATACGCGCGCATTCGTGCGGTTTCGTTTTAGTTGTTAAAATTTGACGCTTCGATGCGCTTCGACTCTGCGCTAGTATAAATCGACCCTAAAGGTTTACAAAAGTAACAATCGTACATATGCTATGGTGCTTGGCAGGTACGAACAATACTTCCCTTACGATAATTTTCTACTAAAGCTACCAAAGCCGCTGGCAAAGGCTAGTTAGTAGTAGTTAGAGTGCGTCTACTGAAAGCGTAACCTGGAGTTTTTTTTTTAAATTAAATTGGCAACATTGTTTTGCCGAAAAAATCACGTCATATAACTTCCAACGTCTCATACTTGCGAGTGAACTTTGTGACATATCTGAAGAAATGTCAACAAATATTGAATCCCGCCGCCTTATCGATTTGCTACAAAATAAAGACTGCTTTTTGCCGTTATATAATTATATTAAAAATACCATCGGAAAAATATAAAGAAAATTTACACGAGTGAAGAGAGTTATCAGGATATGATGGAAATTATAAAAATGAAGAAATGGCACAAAGGCCAAAAGGCCATGCCATAAAATTGGAAAAAAAAAATCACGTCAAAGTTTATGGTTGCAATTGTCAGTTTTTGTAAACAGATATTTATTTTTCAAAAATAATTGCTTAAATACGGGAAAAACAATAAACAGTAACGTGCGAAAACTGCTACACACTATGGTTAATAAATACAAACAAAAACAAGAAGAGAAAGAAGGTGTTTTCAATAAAAACCAACAATGTTTATATACGATTTCTGAATTTTTAAGTTAGTATGACGTTATATTCTTGATCTTTGTTGACAAATATTATTAGATATATTTACGATATAATAATATTTTTTTCTTATATTTTTAGATAATCTGGCATATTGCGAATTTCGTAATTGACATAAACATCGAACAAAGAAGACTTTTGGTGAATCGAATTAATCAAAAACATGCTAATGAGTAGTAGAATGCGTTCAAAAGCGGCTGAGATGTAATGAAAGATTTGCCTCAGTCTGTCTGGTAGTTCATCAAAGTCTTCAACTGAAGTTAAAATCGCGAAAGTGAAGGAAATAGTGACTGAAATCCTATTTCAAGTTTGAAAGAGATAGCTGCTGAACTTTCTGTGTCTCACAAGTCGAATGAAATGGTAAATAAAGAGTATTATTTGAATAATATGTAGCGACATTTGAAATAACAGATAAAATAAAATAATTTGGAATAATAGAGTCTGTCTAATAAGTTAAACGACTTGGGTAATTATTAGGATCTAATAAAATCTGATGTATTCAACACGAATTCAATAATCAAGGTTGATTAAGAGATAGAGATCATTGTTAACTAACAGAAGAACCTTAAAAAAAGTATCGAATATGAATAGTTTTTAAATTATTAAATATTATACAAAATTCCCAAGTCGGTCGACTTATTAGACAGACTATAACTAACATTTTGTGTGTTATTGACCTTTACCATATACCCACCAATTATTAAAGGTAGAACTATACTGCTCACAAGTGTGCTACACACGCCGATCTCGGAGCGTCGGTCTCCATACATTTCATATGGAAAATAGACTGTTAGAGCTACACTTGATCCACGCCACGCCATGCGACGCTACGTCCGCGACGTGGACACATCGGTCCCAGAAATTTTAGAGGAAGGTGGGCGGGGCTATCCACGCGTCTGATCGTTGTGGTCAGGCGGAAGCTTAAATGGATGGTAAATGAAAAAGCAAGCTTGATCTGTTTTTAATCCTCCGATGAAATCAAAGGCATCACACGTGTTACCGTTGCGTCGGTGTAGTGTGCACACCTGCCATACACGTCTGAGACGTCTCACACGTGTGCGTCGGTGTAGTGTAGTTCTAGTTTAAGTCTACACACACCTTTTTGACTAAAATTTAAGTTCCTAATTTCCTATACAACTATTATACAATTGTCATAAATACAAAAAATATTCAAGTATCAAAACTTTTTTCTCCTACTATTTCAATAATACCACATACAAAATTTTTGGTTTTAACCTCCTTTTCTCAGGTCACGCTTTCGTTAGACGGACTCTAGTAACGAAGGATATTGTCGCCTGAGCCTCGTTGATAGCGTTTTAAGTCTGTCATATAGTAGTGACAGTGGCGTGCTGGACACGTTTTAGGCGGCCCGCCCAAGTCCCTGTCAGTCTTTTTGTAAGACGGATAATCGGGCCGATTTTGTATATTTGTAATATTGTTCTGTATATAGGGTGTACGATACTTAAACACGTGATTGTGCTCATAATAATCAACAACTTTTACCATGGGAACAAACCTGAAATCGCGAATAAAATCAGCTGTTCAGTATATTTATGTTTGCATAATGTACTGAACAACTGATATTTTTTTCGCGATTTCGGCTTTACTCCCATAGTAAAAATTGTTTGTATCATGAGCACAATCACGTGTTTAAGTGTCGTACACTAATTGCCAGTTACCCTATATTTCTGACGTAACTTTTTGTAGGACATGTGCGTTACACTATTGCTATCAGTGTTTTATTTTTCTCCTACAAAAAATCGGTCACCGACGGTCGGTAGACGGACAGCCTTAGAGATATATCTACGACTGTAGCGTTCAAAAGGTTAACGTCAAGTTTCTTTACCCCAATATTTTACTTACCTTTAATAAGAGTTTAATAGGTAGGTAGGTAGGTATATAAAAATCTCATGTTACAGTATTTTTGAACCATAAAATGTGTAACTATATTTGATAAGTCGCTGTGAGCGGTAGCTCATCGTGGTGCGGCGAGCGGTAAGATCAAAAGTAAGTATGAAAATGTTTGCCACGAGCCGTCTGCCGTCCCTCTCGCCACGCCGCGCTTTGCTTAGACCGAAGTCGTGACTCACGATCGTTATTTACCCTCTTACCCCCCCTACCCCTATTTCTTTTCTTAGGTAATTTATATGACAGAACAACGTTTGCCGAGTCAGTCGTCGACAATTGTAAAATAGGTACCAAGGAAAACAAGATATTTTACTAAAATACGTTTATTTAAAATGACTGCAAAGGAACTGGCTTACACTAACAAGGCACTTCTTAGCCTGTGTACCTTACAATATGGCCATAAATACTGTTACGAAGACCTATTGCGTACACAAAATGGTAGCTAAAAAGGGTAAATAGGTATTGTTCAATAAAAACTACTTCCAAAAGCTTCTAGTACCTACCTAGAAAGTCCTATTTATTTAATTGTAAAAATATGTTTGTACATATGAATGTGTTTTCCAATCAATCACTCTAATTGCTGAACAGATTTAGATGAGACTTAGTACACGGGTAGACCTGCATTAGGATGTAAGGGTACTTTTTATTTTTAACCGATTTACAAAAAAAAGGAGGAGGTTCTCAAGTCACCTGATTTTTTTTGACATTATATTATTTGATATTTCTCGGACATTGTACCTGACATGTCAGCTGATTTGTGTTGGTATCAGTACTCATATGATATTTTTTTTATTTTGGGAAGTTTTCATGAAATAATTTCAAGCTTGATTATTTAAAATGTCGCAATGGGTCTTCATAAATTTCGCAATCATAAGCAATGGCCAATACGAACTTTATTTTAAACTTTGATGATCTTATTTAATATAAAATACATTCATGACTTCAAATTGTTTTCCTATAGTAGGCACCTTTGATTCAGCTTAACATTTAACAAACAAAACGAAATGTGTCAATTATAAATATGACAATATAAATGTGATATTTTTTTCTACTAGTAATTTCATATTAATTTTGAAAATACCTTTGGTATAATACGACTATGCTTAATACTCCCATTTCCTTTAAAAAAAAACAACTCCCCCTTCAAAATTACAGCGCTAAATAATATAGTAAACAATTTACTACTTTTGATATTCAGCTAGTAAATATTTAGATTTCATTTATAAAAATACCCTTCACAGGATTTCATAAAATCCAATCAATAAATTAATAATAATTGACACATTTCACACGATACCTAAGTTTTATGGCATACAAAAAATACTAAGTACTTTGTACGTAAATCTCATGAAGATTATATCACATCAAATACATAAAAACGTTATTAAAAAGGCTATATATTAGATATAACATTTTAATACACATAATTATTTATTTTCATCGATTTATATTATATAAAAAAAGATATAAAAATTGTAATTGGATTCAAAGTTATAGTCAAGTACTCTAGGTATAAAACAGCAAAGTTGTCTTCAAAAAAATGAATATATTTTACATTTTACGTAGAGCACCTAACTATAAACATTATAAAATAAAAATTATTTAAAATAAGTACATTATAAACACAATATGATAACAATTATTATAAAACTTATGTTCACTAGTCGTTGTTTAGTACTAAGCAGATTGCCTAGCATAGATTTAATTTACCAAAAATTATCTTAGGTACAATGTGCCTGCCTTTCCTAGTAAAATATTGGTATACCTAATTATTTTTAGCATTAAAACTAAAACAAGACGTGAACCAAAAACACTTGTTTTAAAATAATAAGCTTCAATAAAAGAAACAGCAATTTTTACTTTGTAGGGTAGATTTAAGTTTCAAAATGCGGGTAGTTTTGTAGTGACGCACCGTAATGTTGCTATTTACAAATGGGCAGGCACTTTATAATTGGTACTAACAATAAATACTATGCGATACGAAATGGAATTGTTGAAGTTAGCCCTAGGTACAGTAACATCGTTGTTTTGGATAGTTTACTAGTTTGTTGGGGCTATTGAGTCGCTCAGGGGGTCGCGATCTGAAAAGTAAAAAAGATATATTATTTTTTATTTAATTAAGTACCTACTTAACTAATTCTTTTTTAATTGATCATAAAGTAACTTTGGAGCGCAGTATACTAGGTGTTAAATTAACGGATCGAGTTCGAAACACTATACTGCGCTCCAAAACCAAAATAGTCGATGTGGCTCAAAAGGCTGCCAAACTGAAGTGGGACTGGGCAGGACACGTCTGCCGCATGCCCGACAAACTGTGGGCCAAAGTAGCACAAAGTTGGTGCCCTGAAACAGTGCGTCGGGGTCGCGGTAGACCACGAAGGAGATGGCGCGATGAACTTGACAGATTCCACCAAAACTGGCAAGAAGAAGCCCGGGCGCGCGAAAAATGGAAGGAGTGGAGGGAGGCCTTTGCCCAGGAGTGGGACAGAACAGGCTAACAAATAAATAAATAAATAAATAAAGTAACTTTAATTAAAATCGCAAATAGAAAAAAATCTTTCAAATCCGTTAAATACGCAAGTTTCTTTCAAATCTGGTGGAAGGAAAAATTGTTTAGTAACATAATGTTTGTTCAGAGTCCCTACCACGAGCTCTTAACGCGATCCATTTGACTACCTAAACTGAATTGTTAAAGCGATGGAGCTATTAAGGATATAATATCTCCATCCCTCTTTTTTGCTCGCATGACTGACATCTTAACACGCCATGATAAGGCCCCCCTGTTCGCCTAGAATAGGAAAAAAGAATGGGCTCCATCGTCGACCACTTCTTCGTTCCCCATCAAAGATTCAAAGCATTTTATTTCAAATAAACCATTTACAGGCACTTTTGAAATATCAAGAACTCAGCCAGTCAGAAAAATGACGCTAATTGCACATTCCAAAGCGTAGATTTCTATGGAGAAGAATGTGCAAGAAACTCTTTGGACACTCTTTTCAATCATGTTGTGTAATTACAATATCTCTGTTACATGTTTTTTTTGTCTCTATCATGTGAGGTCATCAGGTAATAGTAAAACGCAAGTCTATCGATAATAAAAATGAGTAAAGGAGTAATGAAGGGATACATACGACGATGAGGTGGCCGCTCTTGGCGCGGTGGATGTTGGCCTGCGGACCGTTCTGCACCTCGATGGTGCCTCCCTGCTTGCCGTTCACAAAGTTATGCGCGATGCTGAAAGCAGACACGAATATTTTATTATAGATTCGTAGTATTAGAAATTAATTTCTTTAAGAAAACGTCAGCTGAGCGAGTTCAATGGCGTTGCGTACAAACTACCTACAGGGTATTGAACTCGCTTAGCTGACGTTTTCTTAAAATTTCGTACATGCGTAAATTAATACGAGTTTTAAAAAAAGGTACTTTATTTTTTAATTTTATCTTTAAAAATGGATAGTGTTTCATAACGGCGATATGGTTCAAGGTTTTTATATATGTTTATCCTGTCCACATTATGATGTGTACAATAAAGTATACAGGGTGTAAGGAACAGCCATCAACAAACTTTAAGGGCTTGCCCAGTAAACAAAATTGAACAACCTTCCACAACTTTTTTTTCAGGAAACGAAAAAAAAAAAAACGGCCTCTCCATACAAACTGTGCAATCAAGTTTTTAATTTTGTATGGTGGGGCTGACTTTTTTTTAGTTTCTTGAAAAAAAGTCGTGGAAGGTTGTTCAATTTTGTCTACTGAGCAAGCCCTTAACCCATTACCTGTTACGTCAACACTCCGTCACGACTCGGTACTCTCAAGTTCTCAACATAAACGCATAACAGCCGCATTCTATCGGGCACCAACTGTAGACTATTAAAGTGTAGGGTTAAAGTGGAGGGCTAGACCCTTACACCCTGTATACCAAATACCGAGATGGCGGAGATACAACAAAACCTTTCCAAATCCATGGGTTTTGCGAATACATATTTAGTAAACTTACGTCCTGGTATCGACGATCTCAATCAGCTCGGGCTTTTTGGTGTAGTCCGTCATGATGGTGAGCGCCTCGATCAGGTGCGACACCGAGATGATCAGGTCACCCTGGAAAATAAAAATAAATAGTTATCATTCGACGGCGGACCTGCGGACGGCGAGCTATACATTGCTCGCTGTCCGCAAGCTAGCGCCTACGGTGGTCGGAAAATCGGGATCGAAATCCTGGCGGTGGCGTTCTACATACCTTATCCTTCTTCAACTCCTGAGGTATCTTGATGAGCACGAGCGTGTCGGTCTCGTTGGTGACGACGACGCGCAGCTTGTCGAGCGGCAGGCGGTGCTTGAGCTTGTAGGTCTTGCGCCCGGCGGCGTCGAGCACGTACAGCGCCTTGTCGGACGCCAGCAGCGCGCGCTCGCGGGGCTTGTACCCGCGACGGTCGTACTTCACCGCCTCGCACGAGTACTGCGGGGGGGGGACACTCTTAGCTTTTCTTTTATTGGGGGGAATCTTAATTTATTGATTTTATTTGAAATAAATGCTTTGATTCTTAAATCAAAGCATTTATTTCAAATAAAATCTTGAGAGGGCCCTTTTGAATTGCCTGTGTGGTGGGAGCCGTGAAAAACCGCGCGTACCGCGGACGTAATACGAGTCGTGAAATATGCTTAGAATTTTTACTTTTTTTTGGCTTTTTTTATTATTAATTTTTTTTTTATTATATTAATAATTTTTATTTATTTATTTTATTTTATTATTATTTTTAAATGGCCTATACTGTCCCACGGCTGGGCAAAGGCCTCCCCCAACTTGTTCCAGTTTTTTATTTAAACAGTGTTTTTTGTAAAACGCTGGCAACATCGCAGGACTATGTTAATAACGTCTTATGCAACTTTTATTGTATAACTTTAAAATAATATCATATTTTAGTTCATCAAATTTTTATTTTTAAAGCTTTTAAACCGAGTGATAGTACAATAGCGGAGGGGACCGAGGTCAGGCGGCGGGGGTGCTTGATACGCTTGCGTCGCTTCGTACATATGTAGATAGGTTTAAAAATATAGAGTTGAAATGTTTTAGATAGAACAACGAAATCTTGAAGTTTTATTTTTGGTAAATGTGTTATGTTTTGTAAAAAGTCTTAGAACAAAAGTTGTTGTTTAAGATGTTAGTATTACAGTCCTGCAAGGTCGTTAGTGTTTCACGAATAACCCTGAAAACCACACGACTTTCACATACAAGGGTTTTAAAATTTTGTTGCCTAAAATTTTAATGACATGATACTAAGGTTATTTTAGACTTACAATCAGCTGCTCGCCAGTAGGCCAGGAAGGTGATGCCATGAATGTGTTCCTGAGCGTCTGGTGCTCTCCGGTGAGCCTGTCGTCCTTGAAGCGCTCGCCCACGCTGCCAGGGTAGCTGTTCTTCTTGCCTGGAGGACAATATGTAGGAGGTAACAACTGAAGAACTATGTATTGCGATGGGATGCGATGCTAGAGATGAACAAAGAAAGTTAAAGTACCTTATTGACTTATTGAGCTGTTTGTTGAAGTTAACAGCATCAATATTTCCTGTCAGTAGTTTGAATATCTTGACTTGAGTTTGTAATAGAGGACTCCAAATATGCATTAATCGATCGAAGCTCTTACTACAAACTACTGTACTGTAAATAATATACCAACCCTGTGTTTTTAAACTTGTCGTTAGTAGATGCATCATCCCGAGAAAACGATTGACAAAGATTAATATAGCCTAATTTCTCAGTTTCCAGCTCAATATGTATTTCATAACTTATAAAACAAAAGCATTACCTACCACATCTCCAACGTCTCCCTTGAAAAGCTTCCTAACAAATACTAACGCTAGCAAGCAAGCAAGCAAAACTAGTTTACTTACCCTTGAACATCTTCTCAGCCAGCACCTTCAAATCGAACTGTTTCTTATCTGCCGGCGACAGAGCCAGGCGGTACTTCCTCGCAAGGTGAGCCCTATGTAGCCGGTGTAGCTCCTTGGAAGCCTCCTGGCAGGTAGCAGGGCAAGGTGGCCAGGACAAGTCCAGCACCTTGCTAGGGAGCTGAGTAGAGAGACGCTTCAGCCAATGGACCTTAGCGATGCCCAGGAAGCGACGATTTTCTGGTGTTTCGGGGCCGTTGCGGGTGATGAAGCCTGGTGGTCAAGGGATTATGTTGAATCATGTGTTGTTAAGAACATTCTACGGGTATACGTTAAATTTAAATGGAAAGATCATCTAATAGTCTAGTCCCACGTGGGCGCCATTATTGATGTTGGCGCCCAAATGGGATTTTCACTCCAAATAAAAAAAAAGAAAGAAAAACAGTTTATTAACGCGAAATTACATTTATAGTCATCAAAAGACTTAAACTATACCACTTGAAATTTTAAATTCCAATTTCCAGTTGATTTATCACTGATAGAATGTAATTTTGTCTATAGGATCCAACTGAACTGAACTGAACAACTGAACGGAACTGTTTCCAGCTCTACAACCTTTTAAATAACTTACCTTTGATAAAGGCTCTGATGACTAAAGCGGCCTTCTTTCTCCTCTCCTTCAGGCGTTGCGCGAGGAACCTCCTCACCCACTTCTGTATGACGATGGCCGCCTGCCTCATCTTGAGGTACTGCTTCCTCTGCCAGTACCCTCGCCATCTGCTCTGGATGATGGTCGCAATGTCGTTCTTCTTCAGTTGGTACGCGTCTTCCGTCTCGAAGAGAGTCTTAGGGAAGCGGATGAAGATCTTTGTGCTGGAATTTTTAGATGTTAATAGCATTAATAGACAGGCTAGTTTTTATACACATTCAGATGGTTTTTAAATAACTTAAAGTAAAGAGAGTATAAGTTATACATAGTTCAAAAAGAAAAAAATATAAGATAACCATTTCGAAAGTTGGTGTCCAAGAATGAACAAAACTTTTTGTATAAAAAAAAAAATATCTACTCATTTTTTTGTAAGTGCCAGGTCTAGCAGCAGGGAGCGACATCCAGCTTCAGGACAGCAATATTCTGGCTTAAATTTCTACGAGGACCGCGACATTCCATACCAGTTGGGACTTAAGGGACCTTGATACAAAAGCTCTCATACTCACTTGCCCATCCTGTAATCTTCCTTCTCGAAGTTAAGCACGTTGACGAGCTTCTGCACGCCGTCGCGCGCCGGTCCGCGGTGATGCGGCCAAGTTTCGCGAGACAGGCACTTGTATCTGTCAGATAATATTTGGCGTTCAATATCAAAATCACTTAGGCTGACAATCAGCACTTTCTAAACGTCAAAATTTCTAAACTGCCTAAAACGTCTGCCCTTCACGACTTTCAGGAAGAAGGGTGCAGCATATTCGTTTTATTATAATATTAGATACATAATTTTAGTTTTTAGCAGCATCGATCTTTGTTTAGACTATTTAGAAAGAATCTGTTTTTATAGTTTTTAGATCTTGTTTTAAAAACGATGTTCCACACCAGGAATCACAATTTCAAGTCTGAGTGTCTTAATCCAGACTGGGAACTGTAGGCTATACAATGTAAATTCTTGGAAATATCTTTTTTTTGCAAGGTTAAGCCGGCTTTGAGCCTGCGTGTGCGTTATCTGCTAGGAACACGTGGCAAATTGCGAAAAATTATTGTTGCATCAAATGCCATTTTGATTATTATATATGCTTATGGAGAATTTATTAAAATAAAGATAACAGCGGCAGCCCTAGTTCTATTAAAAAACTCGTACCTTTCGAGGAAGGCCTCGTAGGTCCTCCTGTAAGCGAAGCCGGCACGTCGCACGCGCAGGTTCTCCATCAGGCCGAGGTACTTCACTTGGTGAGACACTAGCTTGTCATCAAATTGCACTGGAACAAACATACATAATTACGTCAAATGGTAAATGAAGATTTTAATTTGATACTCTCTTATTAACTGCATTTAATAAGAATAAATTTATCAAAGCATTTAAATTCAGTTAGGAATCAAAGTTATTTGTTATACAAGAGTGCAAATTTGGTTTTTAACCGCGTGCTCATTTTTGATGACCGAGCAAGCGAACGATTATAATTTTTGAATCACTCGCTGCGCTCATGATTCAATTTTAGAATCCTGAGCGTTAGCGAGAGAATCAAAAGAGCACGAGGTGAAAAATCTTTGCACTCGAGTACAACACGTAACTTTTCTTCCCACCTCAGAGAAGAAATGACTAAATGCAAAAAAAAAATAACAAAAAGTACACCAACGAGTTTCTCACCAAGTCTGAGTTTTTAACAAATAAAAAAAAAGTATGATAAAGGCACTGATGATAAAGGTAGCAGTAGGTAAATACTTTTCATGATATCTTGAATTCACAAACTTAGTGCACACGATGTTCTAAACTAAATTCACTTAATCCTCTAGTGGATATAAACGGTTTTTGCACTCAGATATCGAAGAGCAAAATATTTACTCTTCCCGAGATGTTGAAAATAATATTTTTAATATGTTTAGTATTTAAAAAAGCATACAAAAATGTTTAAAAATATAAAAGAGAAGCTTTCAGTAGCTTCAAGTTTAAATGGCTGAACGAATTTGGATGAAAGAGGTATACCTACGAGTGAACCATATCCTAGAATGGCCCAAAGGATCAACCAATCAATCAACCCACTGGCTTGTTCCCTATTTCAGCCTAGGTTATTTCATTATTTATCCCTGGATTACGTTCGGTTGGAAGAAGTATGACGGTACTCACTAGGCCCCTTGAAGTCATTGGGCTTGATGCAGCGGATGTAGGAAGGCTCCTTGCTGCTGAGGATCTTGATCAGCTCGTTCAACGAGTTCTTGAACTGAGTGATCGCTGTCTCTGGGCGTTTCTTGCTAGTTAGGTTAATGTCCTGAAAGAAAATCAGTTTTAGAAGTCCTCGTGACACTTTAGTTACTGCAGCAATCCGGGTTCCCCTACTATGGAGCTTTCTGTTATCCAGGATTGACCATACAAAGCAAGGAAACGTTAATAGAACCCTATAGGGTATGGGCAGTGCCAAAAGTAGGGCCGTGATAGTGGTGCCCAGGCACAGGGCGCAATCCCTAGAGATTCGCAATTTTTTTTTAATACGCTTACTCGAAAACCCGTTCTTATTTCACCGCATTGCGGTGACTAAATGACTGTTTTCCGCACAAATGCAGAAAAGTGCGCGTGCTCTCCCCCGCCACAATGTTATATACTATTTATAGTTACAGGCTGGGCGCGCGTCGACCCCCGTTTATTCATTTATTCTTAAGTGTATTGAAAAACGTCGTTAGATACACGTGTAAATGTTGTCTCGGTCGCAATAACAAACTTTCTTCACTTGTATCAAAATATACTATATATCTAGTCCTTTTTGTTTGTGTTGTACTTTTTCTAGGGGCGTAGTTATAGAGGCTCGTACAGGATGTACAAAAGGCTTAGTTACGACACTTGTTTCATCTTAGGTGGCTTGGGAAGAAAAGTGGATCATTAGAATTGACAATTACAGGGTGATTTTTTGAAACTGAGAGAATTTCCCTTTGGCCTAGTTTTCGTGCCTATCAATTTTGTCACTGGGCGCAAATGAATGCCTTTGATACATTTACTGATCGGGTAAAACTAATATTATAGCCAAAGAGTAGAATTCCCTGCTGGAGTGTTTCCTGATAGCTACAACTTTAAGGCGATATTGTGGTCGACGATGAACGACCACAATATCGCTTACCATCAGGTAAATGGTGGTCAAACGCGACCCTATCAATAATAATTTAAAACAAATGCAAATAAAAACATCAAATTGTAAAGAAAAATCTAGGCTAGATGAATGAGAGGTTCTCTCGAATTCAAAGAATCACCCTAAAGACTGAAGCAAGAGGTTGACTTACCTTGAAGCAGCTAGCGACGATGGTGTTCTGACTGCTGGCCATCAGACTCTGGATGTCCCTGAACAGCAGGTCATTGTTCTTCTCCAGGAACGTGTTCACATTGTACGTCACCTCGCCCGCGTAGTGCACCAGGCAGAACTCCTGGTTACAGAAGCAAACACATGAAGAATGATGACTGTATTTCTTTTTGAATACAACGGTTTTATCACGCCATTTTGTTTTGATGTCTGACTGTTCATTAATTTCCATAATGAGTCCGTTACCATTGAGAGTTTTTATAATATTAGTCAATCTAAACTATGAACACTTTTCTTAATTTTAAAACAGTTACGAGTAAAGCAGTCCTTATTTAAATTAACCAATAATCGCTTGTCTCGAAAAATAATGTGACTATTGAATTGATACACGACTTTTTAAAGTTTCTTTAATTTTAAGTTTGTTAGTAAAACGGCGAACTAGACAGTTTTTGACACAACTGGAAGAAGAAACTGCGGGCCCGAGAAAGATGGAAGGGACCACAAGTGGAAGAAGAAACCATGGGCCCGAGAAAGATGGAAGGGACCACAGCTGGAAGGAGAAACTGCGGGCCCGAGAAAGATGGAAGGGACCATAACTGGAAGGAGAAAAATCGGGCGCGCGAAAGACGGAAAGGACGGAGGCCTTTGTCCTTGAGAGAGACACACCAGGTTAACGAAAAAAAAGTGAAAGGCTCAAAGGCTTTTTTGAACTGGTAGATAACAAAGAAGAATGTCCCAGGTATCTACAATGAGAAAATAAACTAGGAAGATGTTACACACATGGTTTATGAGTTGCCAGTTCTTTTCAATGCTATTCTGTATAGACCAAACTATAGACACTGCTACGTATAGACTCGAGAAGCACTCCTCACAAACTAACTAACCAGTGGCTACTAATAGAATGCATTCCTATCATAACATATGAAAGCATTTTAACACAATGCCACCATTGTTTGCCTCCTGGCATGCGCTCTCACCTAATATCAATTGCATACATTCAAATTATATTACATCATGATTCATTCTGACGTCATTATAATTCATTAATAAATCTTTTGTCAACTGAATGTATCTTTTGGGATGAAAGTCTATCATGATAAACTACATGTATCTAGTAATTGATTCCTTGAAAGATTTTTAAAGTCATGAGTTGCCTTTCAAATATGGTGGAAGGGAAAACTGTCAAGTAATGGAAAAAGAAGAACTGACACTGAAATGTGACGTCACCACCATTATGTTACGTTACGTGTTTACAAAAGAGTTAGCAAGATTTCTCCACCATGCCCCTCTTCTGATAGCAATATTTGAAATACTTTTGATGCTGATGCTGTTTTCAGAATAAGATTTCTTTTTAGTGTTAATTGTTGTTTAGGTATAAAATATTGTATAAAACAGACACAGGAAAGTGCTTAACTTTTTAACCGCTTACGTAGGATATATCCGAAAAACACTCTGGCGGAATAAATCCTCCAGGGTCGTATATCCACCGCGAATTACTCCATCTCATCAGCTCTTGGAGTTTGAAGAGCTAAACGAGATGGGAGTACCCAGCCGCTAAATCACGACCCTGGCAAAAAGGACGCGAAAACATTCGACGGACATTTCTGACGCTAGCGTATCTGTCAATTTTAGTACTGGAAGCCCACCTATTCGCTCTAACCTGAAAGTTATACCAGCATACAGCTGACACCACGGATATTGAACGCTCGGCGTCAGAGTGGGGATCGCTTTGCGCATTCCGTACATTGGCGAGCCAATCGTCGTCGTTGATACATACTGCAAGCGCAGTGAACGAATCACGAGTGTCATCTATGACGCGATGCGCAGCGAGCCAATCACTGACGCTCTCCGCCCCCGTGACCCACATCGCACCACCTGAAGAGACCCGATTTTTGACTTCTGCGTAACTTGAAGCCAGCGTTCAATATCCGTGGTGGCAGCTGTACATGACTAATCTTAACAAAAAGAGGTATCCTCATACACCATAGTACATCAATTTATTACGGCTCTTACCGTGAAACACATAAACATTGGCACTCGCCATCGTAGCAATTTGCCAACAGAAATTCCTAGCACATACAATACATACTATTTAGAATTCAAATGACATGTACTAAGCAAGTGGGTCACCATAAAACCTTGGTTACTTAATTACCATGAATTACGGAATCCATTTTCATTTTCCTTCTTAGAAAATGGTTTTAGAATAGCCGTGAGGATATGAAAATAAATAGTCAAGGGTAGTTTTTCCGATGAATCTCCAACATGGGGAATGTTGATGATTCTAGCAGAAGTCCGGGTCGATTTTCATGGCACGGATACAGAGAAATGTAAATCAGGATGGAAAGTCCCGCAAACTTCAGTATCCACCATTAAAAGGTGAATCCTGAGACCAGTACCTCTACCATGAGTTTAAAGCTGTCGATACTCGATACCGACTAAGTAAATATATTGTATGGCAAATTTTGGTTCCGTAAGTGACCGCTAGAGGCGCTGTAAAATTTGCCATACAAAATATTTACGTAGTCGGTATCGAGTATCGACAAATACTATTGCTTTAAACTCGTGGTAGAGGTACAGATGGTTTTTATGTTTTCTATAAGCCTTCGCACAGTTTGTGCATTTAGCCAATGTCATGTGACCAGACCGTTGTTGTATCTAGTGGGCAATTGTTTGTGGTTGTTGTCTGGTTTTTGTTTTTTTTTAATGTTTTTGGCTTAGATACTAAGTTCTTTATGCCCATGACCTAGCTAGTCCATGACGTTTAAAGTAAGATTGTTTTAATGTTGTTTCAGTGTGGGTAAGAGATGGCGCTAGACAACCTGTATAGCTCTGTCTCTTACTTTAAACGTCATGGTAACCTCGCTGGTTTTCGTATGAATAGTTAATTTGTTTACCATTAGCACATGATGTGAACAGGATATAGGTACACATTCAAATGTATCAAGTCAACCTTCTCGGCAAACTTCGTTGAGGTAGTCATCAATACAATAAAATTCAATTTTATCGAGATCGCCTGTGTCAATGATTCCGCATAACGTCCAGTTACGCAGCACGCTTAGCCAAGTTGTTATTCTGCAATCGTTAACGCTGTCGAAAAGTGATGAAACGTATGGGAATGACGTCATCTCAACGTAAAGTCGCGTGGTCAGAACAAACGAATAGACAATTCGTAGCCAACTTCACATCGTTCAAAATCGTTTCTACAATGTTTAACGCAACATCCTTTGTTATACAAACGCTACATTGTAGAACGAGCGGCCGACTCAGGCGCATCAACATGGCTACCAACTTATCGTTTTCTACAATTGCTTTCACCGAGGCGTTACTGGTTGTAACTTGGCTAGGGGGGCAGGCTCTTTAGATACAAAATTATACCTACTAATTTCACATCACAAATATCCAATAGGAATCAATCCCGACTAATAATTATTATAAATGTGACAGTGTGGATGTTTGTTACCTTTTGAATGTCTTATGTTATACAGTTCGACATAAGCAATTGTCTTTCTATTGTGTCTCTAATTACGGCATTCAAAGAGTTAATCACGCAAAAACGGCTGAACGGATTTAGATGAAATTTGGCATGCATATAGCCTTTGACATGGAAAAGAAAATAGGCTACTTTTTATCCCGGAAAAACATCTTATTCCTGCGAGAAAACACGTTTAGAGTGCGATAACCGAAGTACACGCGGACGAAATCGCGGGCGGACAGCTAGTTTGTGAATAATTAAAACAACGATTGAACTTCAATCGAAAAAGTCCCGGCAAAAACTGTTGGCTTTTGTATGTCTTCTAGTCATGCAGACAACTTTGATCTAACTAGGATTTATACGTAGTCAGGTCTATTTGTAGTTCGTATGTGGCGTTACAGATGTCGCTACGCGGTTCTAAGAGGGAAGTAACAAACTAATGAAGGTGGGTGGCCGGTTAAATACTATAAACGTATGTTTGATCGTCTACAGATCTGTTATTAAAATTTATTTGCTTATGATAATTTATTAGCCGTAGTAACTGTATATTTCTTTGAGTGTATTGAACTTAAGAGCTGTGGAGTTGTTTGAAAGAGTATTTGAAATTTGAGTAAATATAGGAAGTTTTTGGCAAGATTTTATGAGGGAAGTTCTGTGACTTTTTTAATTATTCTCGAATGAATACTACCTTTCATTCGTGGACATTACAGACACAATAGAAAGACAATAGGTGGGCGAACGCCGGCGTTCGCTTGGGGTTAAATGAATTAATGGATATTGTGATGTAATTAGCGTAATTTGTGTCAGCACAACTGGAAAATATTGCTATTAGTAAAATGTATTTGAGACTTTTTTGTAGTTTGACTAGGTACTTCAACGAATTTTGCCGAGAAGTCCGACTCGATACTTTTGCTGCCAAAAAAGTACCTACTTACTACAAAAACATAAAATACTTAAAGACTTCACCAGGTCTCATTTACCAGGGCATAAAATCACAAAAAAAGAAAGAATACAGTTTCATTCAATAAAAAGTTTCATCCACACTCGCTCTCGTTTCACCCAAAGCGGGAGAAGTTATTTGATGACCTCTGAATAAGTAATAAATTTAATTTTTCAAGTTAGAGCTTCTTCTTCTTTCATTACCAGTTTTGACAAGCCAGGTGGATGTTTTTAAAGGTATACTTACATCACGTCCCATAGTCTTCTGGGTCTTGATATCGGAGCGACGATGTGACTTGTAGTGAGGGTGTGGCTCCAGCTTTTGAGTCAGCTTCTCCAGGAAGCTCAGGTCGTTGGCATCACCTGGCCTGAGGCACTCGTCGTCCAGGATCGAGATGATACCTGTAGAAAAAGTACAAATTTATGCATAATAAACCTATGCCGCCTTATTCCAAAACGCGATCTAAATGTCGTGTAGTTCCTGGATTATTACTATCTACGTTTAAGAACAAAGGTAGGTCTTGAATTTGGAATTTAGTTATAAAAAATGAAGTTTATCTCTAGTTTCTGAACTATCTATGAGAGCAGGATGCAAGCTTAGGACGGATTTAATCACTTTTTCATCTCGTATTGAGACCAGCTTTTTTTATGGTGGGAAAATCATCAATGACAACCCTCGCTCTTGAGTGGAGCGGGAGATAGTGTCTTACTGACTAAAAACCCACGCTCGAACCCCGGTACTTGAAGGCTTGAAGGAACGAGTTCCTTCAAGCCTTCATACCGGGGCTCGAGCTGTCTTTTGAAACTAACCCTGGCCCCGGTAGGCTTCGACCCAGCTGGGCTGTTGCTGAAAACTCCTTGAGGCGCGCGGAAACAGTGCGCGCCGTCGAAGACCAGATGAGCTCTACCACGAGCTCTTAAAGTGATCCATTTGACGACCTAGGCTAAATTGTGATGAAGCTACACATCTTATATGTAAAGCTCTTTCCTTCTTTTTCCCTCGCAAAACCTCTTGAATTCATTAAAACCCAAGCGAACGCCGGCGTTCGCGCACCTATTGTGTTTCTATTGTGTCTGTAATTTCCACGATTGAAAGGTTAAAGCGTCGTTTTAACACGTCATGATAAGGATAAGGCTCCAGATTTCCGGCAGGTTTGCCAGTGAGCCATGGAGTGCAGTATCCTGGAGTTCGACTTTCGGACTGTGATAGGAACGCAACACTGCGCGCCAAAAATTTTAAGATCACAGATGTTCGTATGGCATATACTTTTTCCAAACTCACTTTTAAAATTTATATCATCACTACTGCTCTTAAAACGGTGAAAAAAATATCGTGAAGAAACCGGTATGTCCTAGAACCAAAAATTCGAAGACATGTGACATTCGCCAATCCGCACTGGGCCCGCGTGGTGGATTACAGCCCTTTCTCTCTCCTAGAGAGGTGGCCTAAATTCCAGCAGTGGCATCATTATAAGGCCGTTTATACCATACTATAGTCAGCCAGTGGTCAGCTAGTATATAGTCAGCCAGTGGTCAGCTAGCAGTCAGCAAGTAGTCAGGTAGTAGTCAGCTAGTAGTCAGCTAGTAGTCAGCTAGTAGTCAGCTAGTAGTCAGCTAGTAGTCAGCTAGTAGTCAGCTAGTAGTCAGCTAGTAGTCAGCTAGTAGTCAGCTATTAGTCAGCTAGTAGTCAGCTAGCAGTCAGCCAGTAGTCAGTTAGATTATAGCTATTTACCAGTATGGCGCGCTTCGATGAGGTCGCAGATGACAATGTTGTTGAAGTACTCGACGGGTTCCCACTCGATGCCCTCGCGCAGGTACTCCTCCTGCTCCTGCTTCAGCGTCAGTTGGATGAACAGCTGCTGCAGCTTCTCGTTGCAGAAGTTGATGCAGAACTGTTCGAAGCTGCACAAGAGGGTTGAGTTAGTTGATTCTTTAAAGGTTAGAACAATTTGTTTGGTAAGAAAAAACTTGCACGTAATCTGTTAAAGGGAGGATTACAGGTTCAAAATGTTTTTTTTTAAAAGTCATCTTTGAGTATTTAATGTAGAATTGAAATGTCTCCAGAAATTAATAACTACAATAGCCTGTATATTGCTTATTTACTATTTTACATTGGTTATTTAATCTATACATATAAATAAAATTGGAGTGTCTGTTTGGAATATTGAAATAACTGCTTTTTTACGCCAAAATAACATTTACTACAATTTTTGTTTGTCTGTCTGTTTGTTCCGGCTAATCTCTGAAATAGCTTGACCGATTTTGACGGGACTTTTTTTGGCACGTAGCTGATGTAATAAAGAGTAACTTAGGCTACAGGATTTTGATTTTTTTTTTTTTTAGAAAAATAAATTCAAAATCCTGTAGTCCACGCGAACGAAGTGGCGTGCACAGCTAGTTTAAAATATAATCGGTTTTGTTCGAATAAGGAGGGCTCTTGGGGTACAGGTCTCCTCAAGTTTGTGCTAATTTTTGCGGCCATAGTAAAACAATAGTATACATATAAGGAACGCAACTACGAAGATACTTTTGTCAATTTTTGTGTATAGTACCTATCTATCTGACTGGCTTGTTGGTCTAGTGGTTAGTGACCCTGACTGCTATGCCGGAGGTCGTGGGTTCGATTCCCACCCAGGACGGAGGTTTGTGTGATGAGCATGATCATTTGTTCTATGTCTGGGTGTAATATATCTATAATATGTATGTTTATCAGTAGTCTAGTACCCATTACACAAGCTCTGCTTAGCTTGGGACTAGACGGCGTTGTGTGATAGTTGTGTGGAATATTATCCAAACTAATATTATAAATGCGAAAGTAACTCTGTCTGTCTGTCTGTCTGTCTTTGCTTCACGCCTAAACTACTGGACCGATTTGTGTGAAATTTGGTACAGACATAGTTTGGAACTTGAGAAAGGACATAGGATAGTTTTTATTACAAACAATAAATAAAATAAAAAATTAAAATTTATTCCGGACATACAGCGCCATCTATTGGTCAAGAGTCGGCATCAATTCAGTACTATCTGCCGGAAGTCACTATTCCACGCGAACGAAGTCGCGGGCAAAAGCTAGTATATTATATATCAGTCTGTAATACAACGAAATGTCAGTGGTTGCTGTAATATTTTAGTCAGGGGCTAAGAGAGACCAATCAAAGTTTAGTTTCTATTCACCATGTTTTTAAGGCGGTAAATGATCTGATCACTTTTCCCACCCTAGAGTGGAACACGTGTCAGACTTTTACAAACTAAGACCTGTGTCCTTCAGTTCCGTTCTAGGACCATGTATTTTTCTTTTCAGAAATTTCCCTCGGTCCTAGCCGGCATCGAACCTTGGTACTGGGCCTCTATGGTTTTGCTGATTTTGCTGATAGTCTCTTTGAGGCGCGTGTGGAATACTACACACCGTCTACGACTCGGGCACGGTCCGGACAGCGAGCTACCTATTGCTCGTCGTCCGCAAACCCACACTTCTATTTACCCCGTTTGTGAATTCGATAATAAAGTAGTTTTTTTTTAAGACTCACCTGTTCTTTGGGAATATCTCAAATCCGTATATATCCAGGATACCGATGACAGACGACTGGCTCTCCTTGTCCTTGGGCTCGAGTGACGAGTTCAGCCTGGAGACCAGCCAGCTGAAGTGCTTGTCGTAGATGGCCTTGGCGAGGGCATCTCGTGCGTACTGGGCCTGTTCCTGGTCCAGAGGGGTGTTGACGACGTCGCCGCGAGCGCTGATCGTGCGGCTCGTTAGCACTTCGCGTAATTTCGTGCCGTTGACTTTCAGGAGCTGTGAAAGAGAAGGACATTGAAGTGTTGTTTTTTTTTTGTACTTATTTTTTCTACTCCTTTTACACGGATAACGAGTCTAGAAAGGTGGTGGCCGAGTGGCAAAGGTCCCGACTAATGAGTTACTGTGTATAGGTCGCGGGTTCCAACTCAGCCAGGCGCATTACTGTGTGTAATCATCACCACTGCTCTCAAAACGGTGAAGAAAAACATTGTGAGGAAGCCGACATGTCCTAGAACCAAAAATTCGAAGACATGTGATATTCACCAATCCGCACCCGCGTGGTGGATTACGGCCCATTCCCTCTTCTAGAGAGGAGGCCTGAGTCCCAGCTGTGGGAACATTATAAGGCCGACTATGCTATGCATAGATGGGTTCCCTATTCGACTGCGAAACTTGATGATTTGATGTTTTTTATATCGAACACGGTGCGTCGGTAATTCAGCTGTACGATGTTTTATTCCATCGATGCTTTATTGGTGCCGTTTGAGCGAAAAAGCCTACAGCGAGATTGCTCATTAGTTCGACAGTATGTCGGTTCAAAACGTTTACGAATGAAACTTTGCGAGTCAATAAAAAAATAAAAATGGTCAATGTTACATACTAATTTTGAATTTATAAATACTCTAATACAGTTCATAATTTATATCACTTTTGGGTGTTGAGTTGACGGTATCAGACGTTTATTTAGTTTAATGTATTTCAATGCAAAATAAGGTTTAATATTTAGATTTCTAAATAAAAACGAAACACAGTATAGAATTGGAAGGGCGATCAGCGCCAACGATCTCTCGCATCCGGCCTTGGTACAGAGTCAGTAAAAGTCTGACTCACTCTTCCTCTCCTTGAAAGGGCTTTTTTTTTTTTTTTTTTTTTTTTTTTTCGATGGGAAAAATCATCTTATGACAACCCCCGCTCTTGGGCGGAGCGGGAGATAGTGTCAGACTCTTACTGACTAAAAAACCCATCCCGTTCCTTCAAGCCTTCATACCGGGGCTCGAGCGCCCTTTCGGATAACCCTGGCCCCAGTAGGCTTCGACCCGGCTGGGCCCCTGCTGTTGCTGACAACTCCTTGAGGCGCGCGGGAACAGCGCGCGCCGTCGACGACTTGGGCTTGGTCCGGACTGTTACCGGACGGCCGGACAGCGAGCTACCCATTGCTCACTGTCCGCAAGCCCGCGCCTACGGTGGCTGGAAATCGGGATCGGAATCCCGGCGGCGGCGGCGGCGAGAGCGCCGTTGCCTGATGCGGTCGGCCTCCTCCTTAGCGAGCATTACTGCTTCGCAGAAGTCGGCGACCGCCTGCCACTCCTCCTCGCTCCGGACCATGGCCTCGACCAAGGCCCGGCGCGAGAGGTCTCCGCCGCCGATCACCCCCACGAGGGCACGGCGATGCTCCGTCCAAGCAGGGCACATCCTTGAAAGGGCTGGAGATGTCATTAGATGATTTCGCACCTTAAAAATAAACCATCGAAGTGGAAACCGATACAAACATTCCTTTTGTTCCTATGTCAGCAGTCTACACATTACAGAATGTCGATTAGTCAATGAGGAAAAAGACATATCAATAAGAGGAAAACTGACTATTAGATAAGATGACTTATATCCGATACGATAACAGTGACCAATAACTTTCCTGTAAACGTACTTGTAATCAACGTCATTGTTTAAATTAAAGAAGATAAATATATGTATGATGAACGAATAGAAAAAATTGACAACACAAATAGATTTTGTTACTAGTGGTGAAAGTTTGTCATTGTGACCGAAGCGGCTATCACCCGAGCCTTGGTGAGGGTGTTATGGAGCTGAGAGAGATGTTTGCTGATGCGGTTGAAACAGGTTGCCTTAATTAAATGAGATTGGGCAGGACACATCTGACATATGCCTGAAAAAAAGTAGCACAAAGTTGGTGCCCTGAGACTGTGAAAATTGGTTGTAGCAGACAAAGGAGGTGAAAAAACGAATTAAATAGAACTGGAAGGGCTCGCAAAATATGGAAAGAGTGGATGGAAGCTTTTACTCAAGAGAAGAAAGACAGAAGAAGATAGTAAAAACAAACAAAAAACATGGTGAAACAGCTAATGATGATGAAGCTTCGTAATTAATATCTACACAATGTAAACGTTTGGATGAGTTACCGAGGCTCATGAATGCAAAGGGTAAATGAGCTCTTGAGCATGACAAGTCATTGGATAATTTGCCACCTAACTTAGTCAAAGGATTAGAAACTACTTCCTGAGGCCTTACCACGAGCTCTTCATACGATTCATTTGACGATCTAAATTGAACAGCTAAAAGGATTGAGATATAAAGGTACATAGCTTTTTCTCTCTTTTCCACTTGCCACCTGACATTTAAACACGTTATAGTAAGGCATCAGAGCTCTTTGAGAGGAAGTCATTTGATGATTTCCTATCTCAAAAAAGACTTCGAAACTAGTTCCTGTTTTTATAGTGATACTAGCTGACCCGGCAAACTTCGTACCGCCTAATAGTTACCTTTTATCTAAGCTGTCAACTCTACCTACTCTACCCTACTCTACCCTACTCTACCCTACCCTACTCTACCATGCCCTACTCTACCCTACCCTACTCTACCCTACCCTACCCTACTCTACCCTACCCTACTCTATTACCCTACTCTACCCTACTCTAAGTTGCGTTTTGTTATACCACGTTTTATGTCACGTCCCACGGGAACGACGGGAACGGGATAAAAATCGGGATATCCTATGTCCTTCTCCTGGTTCTTAGCTACCTCCCTACCAATTTTCAACCAAATCGGTTCAGTCGTTCTTGAGTTATAAATAGTGTAACTAACGCGACTTTCTTTTATATATATAGAGATAACGGACAGTTCTTTGAAACTCATAACAGACCTGCCTTGTCTGCATGCCTTGCTCAAGATCTAGACAGAGTAAATATCGCGAACAAAAGCAATTCCTCAAACCCAGGGTTATCATAAACATTATCGCATAATAGAGACGTTTTCATAAGAATTGTAGCGCTACGTCATCTTTCCGTTGAAGATCTTTATCACAAACGGGTTCTATTAGGTCAAAAACCGTTGTTGCTCCGAATAAATCAACGCCCGGCAACGTATTTCTTATTGTGATTTATTGTTGTTTGTTTGAGATTGAGTTCAATGATTAATTTCGTAAGAGAATTGTGTCAAGGGAACAGGGGTGTAGCCGAGGTGGGTTAGATAGGGGGGATAAGGTTTGTATACGGCTATATTGTTGTTCCCAAATGCAATATCTACTTCTTTTGGGAAGATAGACACTAGATCAAAATTAATACAAAGTCAAAGTCAAAAGTTTTTTATTTCACATAGGCCTACATGGGCACTCATAAAACGTCAGAAGCTAGTGCACGGTTCGAAATTGGTCGTTTCCTATGGAGAAGAACCGGCAAGAAACTCCATGGTTACTCTTTTAAAAAAAATGGTTGTACTTACAATATTTCCAACAGTATTAAAAGGTATTATTAAAGAACAGTGTAAACCGGTCTATATTGTACTCAAAAGCACAATAAAAATAATCATTTAAAAAAAGTGAGTCAAAATATGAAGTAATCTAATAATTCGTGGAGTCTACAGTGTTCTACCATTTACATTATAAAAAAAGTCTATATAAAAAAAAAGTACTTAGAAAATAGGCATAGTATGATCCCAACAATTCAGACTTCGAAACTATTGCTTACTCAACGATTGCAGCACTGCTTACCATCAGGTGGGAGTCGAGCACTAGTTTGTAATCAATTTAAAACAAAAGCTTTTACACAGGTTTTTTTTATATAATGGATAGGCTCGCGTTTGACCGCAGTACACTTAGGTACTAAAAAACCCGCTCTTATGTATCCCCCGCTTTTAGGCACGCAATGGACTGTTTTTCGCATTAGTGCAGAAAAGTGCGCATGCTCGCCCCCACCAGAATTGTATTGTGAGAAAATTGTTTATCGTATCAGGGACAGGGTGGACCCCTTACGAGGCACAGGTCAACCCCCACGAGTCATAAGTGTATTGAAAAATGTCGTTTGATATACGTGCAAATTTGTCATTGCAGCCCTCGGCTCTATAACCCAGCCTCTAACTCGTGCGGATTCCGCCTCAGTCGCAATGACAAACTTTATGCTCTTGTATCAAACTATACTATAACGATCTAAACCGCGATAAAGATAAAAATTTTGAGGTTGAACTACACTTGAAATTGAATGACGTCATCCTCCATTGGGAAGACAATGGCAGTCAAGTCTTAGCAGTATTTAAACACACAGAGGAACAATGGTGAAAATTAATGGATCAAATATAAACACTATTGTCCTACGACTGCGTAGTTCAGTGATTTGGGACTTATGCCTTGAAGATGTAGTATTGAAAAGATTATTATATTATTGGATTGAGTCGGAAGGTGACGATGATAATATAATATCAGCTTGTAAGGTTGGATAACTAAACATTAGCCATTTAGATATACATAACGATGATGAAACTCTATTACAATATGGTAAAAAATCATGCTTCTCTGAAAGCGATAAAAGAACAGGAAAACCTGTTCCCAGATTTTTAATATTTTGGTAAGCTCGGGCTTGGCCACTAGCTCACTTCTCACCTATTGGAAAGCGAGTATGTGCTCGATGATAAACCACGCTTGGCTAGAAGTAACCTATTCAATCTTGACTTAAAGAACCCCAAGTTATAGCTATCAGGAAATATAAGCTCCAGTAGGGAATTCAACTTCTACTATTCCGCTATACGCACAATTAATGAGTTCCCAAAACGTTTTATTGGAGATGGGTGGGGGATATCCACTACGGTGGCTAAATATTTGTTATGTATCTTTGTGATTTGACATAATAGGCACTGCTTGTAGCCGATGTTAGAAAAATTGGAGCTTCGATCGAAAATATGAGAGGTAGACCGGAAAACATTGCAAGGTCAGAAAGATAAGCAAAGCAATTAAAATTTGGAAAAAACAATCGTAATGCGCGTGCTCTTGTAGGATTTTTTATCGCATGTTATAATTGAAATTATACCTATTAAAAAAATAGTACTACATTAAATATTAATTACTTGGCAACCTAAGTTGATGCCTTCCTTACTCGATTTTTTGATACGGAAATAATATATAAGGACAGAGCTCATCTTATTTTTTTATCCATAATATTGGGCATTCTGTATAAAACTCAATGACAGGGACTTTAGTAAATATTATGATATATGTGCAGATAATGTTTAAATAGTCCTAGTCGCCAATACTATATCCAATCGACAATACATTCATATATGATCATTCATATTTATAGCGATAAATAATGTCAGACTGTCTAAAAGTGTAATAATTTTTTTGAGTATCAATAATAACTACGAGGTCACATTCTGTCTTATTTCTAAATCTTATAATAAATCTGTAGAAGTAATTAGTTATGCGCACTTCACGTAAAATGTACGAAATTGATGTAGATAACTTTTAGGCTAGCCGCACACACAAAATAATATTGACAATAAAGTACGTATTGTCAATAATATTGTGTGTGTGCGGCCTGTATTGCGGTATTGTTCAATATTATTGTGGATTATCCAGAAATTCAGATTTTGTCACGTCAATATCGGGGGGAGGCAGGGGTATTGTCAATAATATTGACGTGTGCGGGCGCGCGGCAATATTTTAGTTGAGAAAAAGATTTCAAGGCAGGCGGACGTTCGTGTTTTTTGTTCAAAATGGAGGACGAAAACAGTATCCAAAGCGAAAATAGTGTTGATACTGTTAATGATTACACTCTCATGGAAAAACACTATTTGACAGTGTTTATTAAAACATGGAAAACTTATCCAGAATTATAGAATACATCCTGCAAATCATATCGCGATAAGTTGCTCGATATTTATAAAAAAAATCAAACCAAATAGCACGAGAGAAGACATAAAGAAAAAAAATTCCTACGAACAAATTTTTGGAAAGAACTAAAGAAGATTCACAAATCGAAATCATCCGGAAAGGGAACAGATGAGGTTTACGTCCCTTCTGCCTGGACGTATTATGAACTGCTGTTTTTATCAAATGATGAACAACCAGTAAAGCAACAAGAAAAGAAAACAAAACTTCTGCCGGTCGATAAAAAGCGTAAAGTAACTGCCACCTTCTCCTCAGGTCATTTTCCCATGTGTGTATCTTTTTTTTTTCAAGTAAGGTGAAACTAAAAATAATAGTTTTTGGAAGCTGCTATCCCTCATTCTCATGTAATTTTTAATAGTACATTGTTACACTAGGGGTGAAAGTAACTCATTTCGTCCGGAAGAGTTGGCGGCCGAGCGTAGCGAGGTCGCTAATTCGAGGAGCGTTTCGTCCAAAAAGAGTAAAGATTACATAAACGCTCCATGTTTTCTTTCATAATAAACAAATATTTAATAAAGATGATTACCTACTTATAACCATTTCGCATAGGTATTTATCGTTCGTCATGAACTGAAATTGTTTATGTTTACCTGCGATCTAATGAAGATTTGGCTAAGGGAAAACTCTTGAGTTATCAAACTAAATGTCCGAATTATTTTGTAATTTTTAGTGCGTGCTAAAAGCGTGTTTTTTAGTTTTTTAAACTATTATTTTTACTTTAGATAGTAAAATTAATGCAATACTCAATGCAAGGATTTTTTCTTTCTATCCAATATAAAACGAACGCACACGCACGTGCTTTTATTAAACGTACGCACATAATCTGGTTGCGGAGCGACTGAGTCAGATTGTACCATGAAAAATTGCCAATAATATTGCGTAGCGTGCGGGGACCATATATTGATGAAGATTATTGACAATCTTGCATTGACAATATTATTTTGTGTGTGCGGCTAGCCTTAGGCTTTGTTTCATCGCAATCGATTGACTATAAAGATAAACTACATTCATTGACTGTTAGGTGGTACGAAGTTCGTCAGGTCAGCTAATCTTGTAATAAATATTATTATATTATATATTAATACATATATATACATATATATTATATTATTTTTAGGTATATATAATTATATATGACTTTGGATTAAGACTTCAAACATTCTTCTTTTGCTTTCTACACACTATGGTCTACATTTCTTTTTGATTTCTCCTTTCGCAGGTCTGCTGGAAGAAATTTCTTTGGAAATAAGTATTGTACTAACGTCTCTTATGTATTATCTTTTTCTGTTATTTTTGTGTGTATAATAGTAAAATAAAATAAATATTTCCTTACCTCAGCCACATTGCTTGTGTTAGCGTCATGCATCAGTATCTCAGCGTTGCCCTTGTCGTTCTGTATGAACTTAGCGTTTCCAAGATGTAAGATACTGGCAACGATCTCGAAAATCTCCATCTGTTCCGATTGACCGATTTCTATGACTTTCATAGCTTCCTGTACTGTTCGGAACTGTTCAGCATCATTGTTGCGTTGATTTGTTGAGGGACCCTAGAAAAGTATGAAACTGTTTAAGATGATGAAGTCTAGATTTACCGAAAGCTTTCGATTATATTTACGATGTTGAACGCATTTCGTATTAGGAACGGGTAGCACAAATTCTAAGTAAGTCTACTTATGTAATCATATTAAATAGGATTAATTGAAATATGGTTGAGTAATTGCCCAATTTAAAAAACAAATTACCAACTAAAATTTGGGTGCCACAGGGTAGAATATTGCGCCCACAGTTATTTCGTATTAACATGAACTAATATATGAAATGTCCTTGTCTATTTCATTTCAATTAGCCATGGATTAATGGCATATTACGAATGTTTAAGGTTTGTTATATTACTAACCATATCAGTCGTATATTTGTAAGCATCCGGTCTTCCTTGAAGCTTCAACTGTTTCATCAATTCTTGGTCGGCACCAGCGAGTAGTTGGTAGAAGATGTGGAAGTTCCTCTCTCCAGCCATCTGGGAGACAACCCTAGACTTCTCCAAGAGATAGTTGAGGATATGTCCTCCTTCAGGAGCTCCTTCATAGTTGAACTGAACGTCCATGTACTTTCCGAATCGGCTGGAGTTGTCATTTCTGTGGGTCTTAGCGTTTCCGAAGGCTTCTAGCAGAGGATTTGTTTGAAGTAGTTTGTCTTTGACTGTTTCTACGTTGCGGAGATGATTTGTTCGTGCTGCTATGTACTCTAGGACCTTTTTGGAGGCTTCTGTTTTGCCGGATCCGGATTCGCCTGTATGGAGAAAGACGTTAGTTTTCAAAGATATAATTCGAGCGGATTACACATTTATTACAAGAGACCATGTACCTGAGATCAGAATGCATTGTTCTCTGTGTTCGTATACCAAGGACCGATACGCGTTGTCTGCGATCGCGAATCTGTAATAGATAATAACAGTTATTAACACATTCGGTGCTTAGTGCAGGATTGGGAAACTTTCAGCTGATTGACATTATTTGCGGATACTTAAGGGACAAGCTTATTAAAATCTATGATAGCACGACGCGTGCGTGAGTTGCCGGAAGACGCGTCCCCGTGAAATTTAGCGAATAATACAGAATCTAGATTTTAGGCCAAAAAAATTTGGTTTTTAAAGAGAAACGTCCTTTAGTAGATAAATGTAAATTTTCTTAAACAACGATATCTGCTGTACCTATCCGTTGCGACTTTTTGTTAGCTATTGAAAGATTACTTTTCAAAACGACATATAGAGAGAATATTTTTGTCCATGGCCTTAAGTCTTTTATTGATGTAAGTATACATCGAGTAGGTATGTTCTAACATCCAATAACCATTAAGTACTGTTATCGGGCGATAAGTGTCCCTTATCAGCTCAATTATACAGAGTATGGAGGTGCTTCTAGACAATAATGTTTTGTCACTAAGTATCTGTTCGTTATGAACTGATCGTTTGAATGGAATATTACAGAATAGGATGGGTGCTCGTTTATATAATGAGTCATGTGAATTTGCTAACGGCCTCTACGTATAACAATTGGTAGGTAACATGTTCTTACACTTGAACAGTCTGTCCTGAAACCACAATGCTGACAAGAATATAAATGTAGGTAGAATCAAGAATCAAAGCATTTATTTCAATTAAACCGTTTTCAAGATTTTGGAAATGGTAAAGGAGCATTATCTATCCCTTTAGTTTTTCTTTTCCTTTCTAATTGTAATTATATTTTATATTTATTAGTTTATTATTTATGTATTGTATTTTTATTTTATTTTATTTTTTCCATTATTCTTTAAGTTGTTGTACACTGTCAGCCCGAAATCTTTTCCTTTCGTACAAGTCCATGCAAAGGTTGTCTGCTAGAAATTGCCCTGTGCAATAAGACCGACTATTGTACACTTTGTAAATGTTTGTCCCTTATTTTGTTAAGGAGTGCAATAAAGTTATTTAATAATAATAGAACAGTTTGTTAAAAAAAGTATGGAAAACGACGAAGTGGTCGACGATGAAGCACACTTGCCTAGAAATAAACCCTATTGACAGTTGTAGCTATCAGGAAATACAGACTCCGGAAAGGAAGTCCACTCCTTAGGTGTACGCATAATGATTGTGTTCCTAAAACGTTTTGTGCGTATATTGGATGTCCATCGTGTACCGGTGGTGCATCGCCGTAAGTTTTGTGGTCCAATGATGGAACAGGCTTTACTGAATAAAATGTATATGAGTCCTAGTTCAATAAAACTAAAAATATTTGGCAATAAACCAACAAGCGTACTCAGGTCCATTCATATCATCGACCTACGCACCGTTTTCAAGTATTTGTGTACACTAAACGATTCAAATATTTCTGGCTATTGGCTGATAAGAGCAGATAAAAATGACAACTATACTTTCTCATTGTATCTACTTTCCCACACGTCAAATTGTCAGAGATAACCTCAATGCTCTATTCGTATCTGAGAATAAAGGCCTCTTGTGCATTCCAAGAGAAATTTAAAGAAGTTATCGTGACCATAGAACGCAGAGAGGAAATGGAGGAGCATACAGTGAAGGTGTGCTTGGGTGGAGCAGCCTGTATCCTTATGGGGGCGATCGGCGGCAACGACCTCTCGCGTCGGGTGCTGTTACAGGCAATGGTTCAGAGAGAGGAGGTATGGCAGGCGGTCGCCGCCTTCGGCGAAGCAGCATCGCTAGCAAAGGAGGCGGCCGGCTTTTCTTTTTGTGATCAGGTTTAATAAATAATACGTGGAAGGTAGAGCCTTGCCAGAAGGGGAAAAATCGGTGTTCAACTTTCATTTAGGTACAAACAGATTTACGATTCAAACGTAATCATTCAGATTTTATCCGGTGGTGTTATACTAAGCATGACCAGTTTACGATCATTACCTAATTCATATTATCGTCTCCAAAAGATATATATGTATTATCGTATAATAATTATATTTTATCTTTGAACAGACATCAGTTTGCGTACAAGTCTAGACTTGGTGCTAGATAACTAGTGGAAATGTGCAAGTTCATACCTAGCTGATGAAAAGGGACATTTTTTTTATCAATTCATTTTCTTTTATATCACACTTATTCCAGTGCTTGGGGGTTTTTACAAAGAAAATCTGAAAGAGGTTAGGAAGGAAATACTTTCCGATTCGTACCTACTACGAGTGTCACCGCTTGTCTTCCACCCTTTAATTCCACTACAGACAATAAACCAATACGAACGCGCATTACGCAACTAACAGACTACGAATACTAGGGACGCCTTAAAATTAGCCGCAAAGTGCCTAAAAGAGGTAAAGTAGTTTTTTTTTGTTTGTAGGAGGTAATCTCTGAAAGTACTGATCCGATTGCTAAAATTTTTACACCCAAAGATAGCAGCTTTATTCCTGAGTGATGTAGGCTATATATTTTATGTACGCGGGCAAAGCTGCGGACAAAAGCTAGTAATTTGTAATCAGCAATATAAGGTTCCACTGCAGGGGCTCAGAAAGACTTGGCTTCTTCCGCAAAAGAGAGAACGGGGCGCTCTGCTTCGCGGGCTCCAGCTTCTATATTTTATGTAGGTACGCGGGCAAAGCTGCGAGCAAAAGCAAGTATACTATATTCAAGGTTATAGATAAACAAGACTCACACGTGTGGCGGTGCCTCGAAGAATGCCTTCTTGTAGTACAGCTTGGTCTTCTCCTCCGTGTAGATGGGCAGAAGCTTGTAGGGGTTCACAGAGATGAGCACGTTTCCGATGTAAGTCTGCAGAAGAAAGAATGGTATTGATGTTATTTTGACTGGCCTGTTGGTCTTGCTGTTCCCAAGTCTGCTATTTTTATAAATTTGTCATTCCAACACGATCCCATTGTAATTTTGCTAAAAGTTCCTAATCAGTTAATTCATAATGATCGATCATTGATCGGTCAATGGTCTCGTAATAGAGTTGTGGTAAAATGACAGTATTGAGCTGTGTTATCGAGTGTGCGACGCTGCCGAAGTCGACGTGTGAGGAGGTGGCGGGACAACCTACACACCAATCGCAAGAGCTGATTCGAGGTGGTTCTAGAAAAGAATACATGAAGGAATTTGGGGAGGCCTTTGCCCAGCCGTGGGAAAGTATAGGCTAATAAAAAAAAACTTACATAAATAATGTTCTCGTTGAACCGCTTCCTCAGGTTGTCGATGAAGGCGGCCTCGGAGCGGAAGTCCTCGAGCAGAACGAAGTCCTGCACCCCGACTCTCTCGCGGTGGACCAGAGCGTGCTCCATCATGCCTGTCACTGACACCGGCCTCAGGAGCCTGCAACAAAACGAGACAATATGTTAGTGACATGGCAACAAAAGACTTCATCATCATCATCAGCCTTTTTAATTTTTCCACTGCTGGGACTTGGGCTTCCTCTCTAGAAGAGAGTGTAGTGTAGTGCGAGTTGATGAATTTCACATGTCTTCGAATTTTTGGCTCTAGGACATGCTGGTTTCCTCACGATGTATTCTTTCACCGTTTTGAGAGCAGTGATATTTCACTTATATTTTTTTTAAACTTCAGTTTTTTTTTTTAATATCAGTATGGTGATAGCCGTCGATTAGAGTGGAGGGAGGCCCACCCGAGTTAATAAACTCACCATGCCCTCGAAAGTTTAGCACTCACATACACAAAATAGCAAAAGTCTTTAAAATCACATCCATACCCCATTTTCGCGGAGTTAACCCACGCGAGATAAAAATCTTTGTAACCCATTTTCGACCACTGTTATGCGTAGACTGACTCCAATAGCTAGGTGACATGAAACTGAAGACCGAAAGGGCAGATAATTACTTAATATTTACAAGATAATTAACGATCATGAGAACGGTAAATACACTGTTGCATTGTTCATTGAATATACAAATAAAGAGTTAATTGTTAAGTAATCTTAATGAGATGAAATAAACACGGTTACAGTGATTATTATTGTTTTCTAATAATTTGTTAATTGATCATCATCGTCAGCCTTTTTAATGTTCCCACTGCTGGGACTCAGGCCTCCTCTCTAGGAGAGGGAATGGGCCGTAAACCAGCACGCGGGCCTAGTGCGGGTTGGTGAATGTCACATGTCTTCGAATTTTTGGTTCTAGGACATGCCGGTTTCCTCACGATGTTTTCTTTCACCGTATTTAGAGCAGTGGTAATGAAATAATTTACACAAAGTAATGCGCCTGGCTGGGTTTGAACCACTTCTCGGCCACAATTACCACTCGGCCACCACTGCTCTGTTTTTGATACTAAGTTTACTTGGCGAAATTAGCAGTTGAACTACCAGCTCCCCTAGCCAAGTTACAATCGTTTCGCTTGCGCCGAACGTTTCAAGTTGACCTTGCCGCCAATTCTTTTGTTTTGACCACGTGACTGAGCGATAAGACGACGTCATTCCCGTACATTTGAAGCTTTCTACAATAGTTAACTATTGTAGATTAGCAACTTGGCTAGGGGTACTGATTTATATCGTACCTACTAGCTTTCAGCCACGACTTCGTCCGTATGATTGTCGGCTGTTGCGGAAGCAAATTGGAAGCCAGATAAAAAGTAGTCTTTGGAGTTCAAGCTTATTTCGTATCAACCAAACATCAAAGTCGATTCAGACAGACAGAGTTATTTTCACATTTATAATATTAGTACAGGAGTTACTTTAACGTTCATAGTTTAGAGCCTATTTTATTTATTTTTTTAAGTGAGAAATCACCAAATTTATGTCATCTCCCCGCTCTGGGTGGAGCGACAGGGTGTATTGGACTTTGTTGATTAAAATCCACTTGTGGTCCTTCAGCTACCGTTTGTGATATTGTGTCTCGGGAACTCTTTCAATATTAATCGCACGGCCGGCCCTGGTAGTAATCGGCCCTAGCGAGTCCCGTCACAGCCGCTGGCTGATTTTGATATTACAAGACTAGAGTTTTAAGTCCTACAAACACTAAATGCTATGTTGATGTCTATAAAACCACGTTTTGTCTACGCTCAGTATCGTTAAATGTCACAAAACGGTCACTATGACATTAAAATTTAATATACCCGAACAAAGACCGAACCAGCTAAGTGTCGTACTGCAGTCTGTCTGCGGCTCAATTAGCTCAAATCTTGATATTTGCGTGAATGTCATCTTTCTTGACATTCTGCTCAAATATCATGACATTAGGACACCGGACGATTCCGGCGAGACTAAACAATTACTCAACAAATACCTAATCAATAACCATAATGTTGGTGGCCGCTTTCCTGGAATTTTTGGGAAGGTATGAATTCGAAGAAACTGTTTAGTGATTACTTAGAAACATAGTGGCATCTTACTCAAACATAAAAAACGTTTTGGGAACACATTTATTATAGGAGTGGAATAGAATAGAATAAACTTTATTGTTCACCAAAAAGTAATACAGCTTACACAAAAACTTAAATTAACGGGCACAAGGGCGGTCTTATCGCTGAGAGCGATCTCTTCCAGACAACCTCTTCTTTCTTAATTATTCTCTTAATTTTTTTTTTCTTTCTTTATTTCTTTCTGGAGTCTGTGTTGAAGTTGCGAGTACAGCCTAGGGGTTAAGTGAATAGGTTACTTCTAGGCAAGTGTGCTCCATTGCCGACCAAATCAATCCTTACCATCAGATATGAGATAGTACAATACTAATATTACAAAAATTTTACGGCTCAACGGATTTGGATGAAACTTGGTATAGTCTGTCTAATAAGTCAACCGACTTGGGAATTTTGTATAATAATTAATCATATAAACAATTCGGTACTTTTTGTAAGGTTCTTCTGTTAGTAAACAATGATCTCCATCTCTTAATCAACCTTGATTATTGAACCCGTGTTGACTACATCAGATTTCATTAAATCCTAATAATTATCCAAGTCGTTTAATTTATTAGACAGACAGACTCTACAGGGCTCAGGGGTAGACCATGTCCTTGAATATTACATGGAATCCCGGGAGTACGACTCCTTAGTATACCTTAGGTGCCTGGTGAACTTCAGACCACAGCAAGTTGATTATAAAAAGAAATGATTTATTACGCATTGGACGCTTAGCAATAAATTTTATGCTAACACATTAAGACTAATGTCATCCTGTGTACGTGTAAGGCGCTTACACTAATTGCAAAAATCCAGATAAGAGGAAAGCTATCACAGAATAGATATTATCGATAATCGAATAACGCACGCAAAGCAGTGATAGGGGCTGATTACAGCGTGTTTGACGTCATCGACCGTGTTGCATATGAACTCATCCTCATCCCGGTTAGATATGGCCGTCCGTTTGCAATGACCCAGTTACATGGTTCACACGTCCCGTGATAAATTGTTACTAGCATAGCATTATTCATTATTTTATAAGTATCTAGGCTTTAATTTGTCAACAGCTGGGGAATTACCATGACGTGACAGAATGTCAGTCTTGCGAGCGAGAAAGAGGCATGATTAAGATAATGATGTCCAGGATCAAAATAATTACATTTTATTTAGTCCGTATTTTATACCTAGATTATAAAAAAATATTGGACACGTATTTTTTCTTTTTTCGATTAAACAAAAAGTAACAAAATAAAGCGCATTAAAGTTACGTGTGACGTCACTCCGTGCGAAAAAATGCAGCAAGGCGTGACGTCAACTCCAACCCTGGAATCCAAATGGTATTTGGAGGAACACGGTCTTATGTCCATCATAATAACTGGATGTAAATCCTTGGTGGTGAGTACTTTAAATAAGTTTAACATTAAAACTTCATTGCAATTTCGCAGTAAGGTTGTAACATTGCTCTATGGGTATACTAAAACCGTCAGTACAATTACCAAAGTATATATACTCTGCGCTTGGGCTATCTGCATGCTACTAACCCGTAAGTACCAGACGTTCCCAGAACATTCAGCGAACACATTGCCTACTTAAGTCCTTAAATAACTTTGTGACTTCTCCGCAAGGTCATAAAGTTTATCTCACTTTAGAACCAACTTTTAGTGGTCCCTTAGTCTATAGATAAAGTGACATCACTACATAGTATAAAACAAAGTCGCTTTCTCTGTCCCTATGTCCCTTTGTATGCTTAAATCTTTGAAACTACGCAACGGATTTTGATGCGGTTTTTTTTAATAGATAGAGTGATTCAAGAGGAAGGTTTATATGTATAATAACATCCATTAAATTGTGGAGAAGTACTGTTATTTTTGAGGTATCTAATGTGATGTCGTAAATAATTACATTTTTTCCGCTTACATTGCAAACGCAGGCTGAACCCTACGAGTTTTATCAAAATAATGTACTTAAGTATTGTACACATTGAAAAGGTCTACAGAAAAGTCCGTGATGGTATATGTCTATCTCTTATGGATAACCCACAATAACTTTTTTTTGTCATTTACTTTTTACGACAAATAATGGCTAATTTTCGAAGCGATTTTAACGAATACAGCATTAATCCTTAACCAATTAAATACCTTGAATACATTGTTTATTTATTATAGATCTATATGGCCCTTTACACCGTATGATTTAAGTGAATATTTTCGAAGATATTACAGATTTAAAAATTGCGGGACGTAGCGTTTGCGGCGGTACCGGCCGGCCGCCCGGTGCGGCAAGAGCATTGCACCCGTGCGAAGCCGGGGCGGGTCGCTAGTAATAATATATACTAATCTTTACTGATAGCTATACTTCTATACTTAATATCATAAAGAGGTAAAGATTTTTTGTTTGTTTGTAGGAGGTAATCTTTGGAAGTACTAGTCCGATTGCTAAATTTTTAAACCGATAGAAACCTGCTTTATTCCTGAGCGATACACGCTATATTTTATGAACGTGGGCGAAGCTGCCGGCCAAAGCTAGTCAGCAAAAAACATTGTTAAAAAAATAAAATATAGTAACATTTAGTAGTATTAGAGTATACGAAGGAACACGGGTGGATTTTAGTCAGTCAAAGTCTGACACACCCGGGAGCAATACCTAATTATATTATTTAACACCTCAAAAAAAACACGCCCAGATTCTAAATAGTATAGTAAATACGAGCATACGTTTGAAATCAGGTACTAAGGTCCTCTGCTAATTTGTTTAGTAAGTTAACTTAGTATCAATTAGGTAACAAATAACAGTCGGTCTTTATGAAGAACTGAGGTGAAACTTAACGATAATTAGGTGATTGGTAAGATGACCAGATAACGGTTATCTGCGATAGCTAATAATTTAGTGAATAATTAAAACAAGCGCTAAGCTCATTCGATAAAAATTCGCGAAAAAACATTTTGGTAATTTTGCCAATATCGATAACTTAGTTAATCAACTCTAAAAGGTTAAAAGAGTAATTTTAAAAAAGGCGAAATGAAATTTCTATTTCTAAAACGATTTCTAGGAGGTATTTATAATATTCAAAAATTGGCGTTGTCAGCAACGATTACGATTAAACCTTCATACTTTTACTTTATAAATTTTTGCCTATGAAATTATAAAAATTGTAAACACTTATAAAACTGTAATTTAATTATATTTTAATAATTTAGATAATGGGTTTTTATTTATTTTAATTTAGGGTTTAATAATCTTATTGATTAATATGTTAATAACGTAATTTGAAATTGATAGTAATGTCTTTTTTTTTGTTTCTTAAGTTGCGAAATTAGTTTACAATTTCTATTTTCGCCTACACTAATATAATAAAGAAATAAAGTTTTTTTTTATTTTTTATGTGTTTTTTGTTTGTAGGAATTAATCTCCGAAAGTACTGGTCCGATAGCTAAAATTTTTTCACCGTCAGAAAGCTGGTTTATTCTTGAGTTATTTATGCTATATTTTTTGTACCTATGCGGGCGAAATTAATCAATCAAAATTAAATATTTATCGGTTAAATAATTATTTATCGATTTTCCATATATCACCTGTAAGTGATTTTTTACATAGGATCACCTCGTGTTTTATATATATTATTAAAATTATATTGTACCTAAATAAGTCGTTGGTGTGCCTATGCAAATAAATAAAAAATAGTGCGAGCTTAGCCTAATATAAAGTAAGTTGGTACTCTGCAAGTCATAACATTCTGTAAAGGACATTACCCACTCAAGCCCTCCTCAAATAGCGCGGTGTTGTTTCCGCAAATCCGGCTCAATTAATATAAAGCGACATCGCGTGCGGTCCGCCTGCCTGGCCCAATTCATTACGTACCGGTCGCTGAACGCAGACTGTTTTACTTATAACAGTGGGTCAAGTTATCAGGATTACCGGATTATGAACGAATGAATGTGGGTGTTTGTAGAGGTAAAGGATGAATAAATTGTAAGAAAGATTATGTGGCTAGAAACGATGTGATTATTCATTAATCTATCAATCAATCAATCGGTCAATCAAAAACATATATTTCAAATAGACAATTTACAAGCACTATTGAATAAAATTGACAAAATATCGGTCAGACAAGAAAGTGAAGCTAAATTGCTGAGATAGTTATATGATGGTAAATAGAGATGCACTAATGAGCAAGACTATGCTGCGCCGTAGGTATTATGGACAATAATAATTAATTTACTGTGTTAAGAAAATACTTATTATAATAATTATGTCATGTATCTACACACGGTGTAAGGGACAGCCGTCCACAAACTTTTAGGGCATGCTCAGTAGACGACCAAGAGCGGGGGTTGTAATTGAAATGAAAAAAAAAAAAAATGCTCGGTAGACAAAACTGAACAACCTTCCACAAAATTTTTTTCAGGAAACGAATAAAAAATTCGGCCTCTCCATACAAACTGTCCAATCAAGTTTATAATTTTGTATGGTGAGGCGGATGTTTTTATTCGTTTCCTGAAAAATTTTTTTGTGGAATGTTGTTCAGTTTCTAACAGAGGGCTGTCCCTTACAGCTTATATAGGATTTTTGCACCCCAAGGAAGAACATAGGCTACTTTATATCATGCCCGACTTCGACTTCGTGTCCGCTAAAACTGCGATTCACGCGAAAGAAGTCGTGGGCAAAAGCTAGTTTCTTACAAAAATAAAACTTCGAAAATTACTGGAATAATTGGACAAACTTTTTCTAAATTAAATTATTTATTAAAGTTTCAGCAAGGTTCTTAAGAAAACAAAATTGATAAAATTGTACGGAAACCCGAAAAAACTTTTTCTTATAACAATATTAAGTGTGATATATTATGCTATTATGTTGTCCTTAAACTTTAGATAGAATGACGTCTGTCATGTTAGCTTGTTCTCTATAAATCTTAAACCCCACATTAGAAGTTTCTGTATCATGGGGTGGTATAAAATAAATTGAAATAAGAGCAGAAATGATAAAGCAGAGAAAGAAGATGGATGAAGATGTATCCATATGAAGCAAACCATCTATTTTTTTTTTTTAATGTTAAGTTGTCCAATAGTTCAGTTGCGCATATTTAAATGGTGGCTTTCAGTAGATATCTCAGTTATAGTGCTGAATCATTCGTTAACTATTGTGTAATTTGAAATATTTGTATATTAATTGTAAGAATCCCTTACCAATAAATTAATATGACTATGAATTACGAATTAGTTTGCTTCCTAATACATACATGAACCGAAAAAAGAGCGTTATTATTACCTAGCGTACATATCACGTTAATAGTTTCAAAGCTAGACTTGCAATACTTTTAAACAAGTCAATTGTTTCTTATAAGTCAAATAATATTGACTAGCAAGTGGATAAGGTTAACAGTAAAAATGCTGTAAAACAAAAACGTTTGTCTATGGTACCAACAGACGGAAGTCGTGCATAAAAAATAAAAAAATACTTAAAACTTTAACAAATCGTGACTAGACTAAAACCCCGAGATTTTAAACCAATAACAAATTCACATCCAATTCGGAAACGTGTCCAATTACGTTCATTAAGAATTCTCTTCGCATTTTTCTGTTCCGCGTATATATCGTCACAATATCAGTTATATGCACGCTATTTTCGACTGTACAACTTTATAAGTAAGGTTTGAATTCCCGTGAGAGATCCTGTGTGTTTGTTTAGCTCATGCGGAGTACTATTTCGGTAAAGCAGGTCCCAAAATCGTCCATGGAGTCAATCACCCTGTGGTTTTACAATTCCGCTAAATAAAGAGCTGGAGTTATAAATACAGGTTCAGGATGGAAGCTGTTTGTTTGTTTGTAAATGTACGGATGTCTGGCCGACGATGTTTGATGTACTTACGATATGGAGTAGTGTGGAGAGATATTAATCGTGTGGTCTTGGTTTTACTTAGTTTGTTTTTTTTTTATTTCGACTTTGGAAAGCCACTTTTCTATAGTTGATAGGTTTGCGCTTGACTGCCATCTCACCTGATTTATTTCACATAAAATAAGTTATGTAACTCATTTTCAGTCAACGGTTTTACTTACTTTCGAGACACGGGGTGTTAGTGTCCTAAATAAACTTAGAGCAGTACTTATGAATTGAAAAATGCATCCGGTTTTGAAACAGCTAAACTTGTATCATAAAAAAATTATTAAATATATTTTTTTCTTATTACCTTTTTCTTTTTTTTTAGCGTCTAGTACTTTGTTCTTAACTGTACCCCTAGCCAAATTGCTAATCTGCAGTAGTTAACACTTGTAGAAAGCTTCAAATGTACGGGAATGACGTCGCCTCGACGCTCAGCCACGTGGTCAGAACAAAAGAATTGTCGGCAAGGTCAACTCAAAGCGTTCGGCGCAAGCGAAACGGTTGTAACTTGGCTAGGGGGGCTGGTTATTATTGATTACATCATGTAAATACATCGGTTGTACGGATATCTATGATAGGTTGAAAGTATTTTCACATATTTATACTTACATAATTAACAATTACAAAAACGCTTCTCCTGAAAAGTTGCACTTTTTGCCTTACAACATTATACGTGGGACATAAAGTAATATAAAAAATATAATGCTAATAAAAGTGAATACATAAGGTTACAAACTGTATATTAACTCAAACATTTTTATAAAATGTTCTATAATGTAAAAGGTCTAAGGCAAATGTTTTAGATTGCATCTTGACAATATTAAATGTCGGGTTTAACCACATATAAAACACATGTAATCAATATCTAATTAGAATATAATAAAACAGATTACCTACCATAATTATTAGATTAAGAACGTATCGATTAGAATGATCAAAATTTTATCATATATCTTTAAGCCGTATAGTCCCTTGAACCATCTGGCCGAAATTATGTGAACGCAACTCTCGCACTCGCCTAGGCGGCAGTACGCAAATCTGTGCATTTTTTGCGGTCAGCAGCGCCCGGAAAGCGCTTTAAGTCCATTTTCTCTGTGAGATGTTGATTGATTTACATATGCAATGTTCACTTTGAAAAATATTTAACCACCAATTTTTATGTGTCAAAATGTTTCTAAAAGTCCAAGCCGTTTCGAAGGAGTAGGGAAAAGTTGCGAAAAGTTGCGAAATTGCTAAATATTTTTTTTTGACAAAAGTATTATTTGCACGAAAAAATCAAATGTTGATATTATTATTCATGAATCTATAATAAACATATATTTTTTTCAAATCAATTGACCAAGCCGTTACGGAGGAGTAGGCCTCAGAAAATCACGGTTTTATGGCACTTTTCGGGCGCTTGGCCCTTAAGTCGTTTGACTACTGATTACTAAATAAAAACGACAAATTAATACCCCATGAACAAGTTAGTAAAAGTGATTCAATTCTGATTGATGCATTAAAAATTAAAGGGAAAATATATGCATAATATACTGTAGCAGAGAAAAGCCAAATTGAAGATACCCGCAGGAGAACCAAGGTTACAAACATAGCCCAAAGAATCGCCAAACCTAAGTGGCAGTATGCATATTGCTCGCAGAACAGATGGTCGATGGGGACAAAAGGATCTGGAATGGCGACCACGTACCGGAAGACGCAGCGTTAGATGGTCTCCCAGCCGGGTCGAAGCCTACTGGGGCCAGGGTTATCCGAAAGGGCGCTCGAGCCCCGGTACGAAGGCTAGAAGGAACGGGATGGGTTTTTTAGTCAGTAAGAGTCTGACACTATCTCCCGCTTCGCCCAAGACCAAAGGTTGTCATAAGATGATTTTTCCCAACGAAAAAAAAAAAAAAAAATGGTCTCCCGCAAGGTGGACCGATGACCTGGTGATGGTTACGGGAATCCGATGGATGCGAGACGTGCAGGACCGGTAATTATGGGGTCTCTTGGGGGAGGCCTATGTCCAACAGTAAACGTCTTTTGGTTGAAATGATGAGAGAAAAGCCGAAAACTTTGAAGGATTGCAACACCCGTGCAAAGGTGGGCAGGGTCGCTAGTACCTACATGTACAAACTACAGTAACTATTTAAAACATAAACATTGGCCCCTTAAAGGAAGGAAGGCCGGTTCTCAAAGCAGCAACAATGATAGTGGAATCCGTTATTCATACCAAATTAAGAGCTCATTTGAATCCATCATCGTAAACAGCCGCGCGGTGAATACTAATCGATGTATCAATTCGATGCTTTGAGCGTTCTCTTCTATTAGGGCTGTCAACAAGATTAGTGGCTTTATTTTAATCCATACTAATATTATAAATATGAAAGTAACTATGTCTGTCTGTTATGCTTAAACTACTGAACTCATTTTGATAAAATTTGGAACGGAGTAAGCTAGATGGAATAGGATATTTTTTTAATCGACTGCTACTTCGTGTCCGCAACCCATAAAATTTGTGAGGCTAGATTGCGATAGTACGGTCACGTTATGAGGAGATCAGACGATCACATGATAAAAGGTGCCTCTCCAACGCTACAAAAAAGAGGGGAGAAGAGAAAGGCCTCAAAGACCCTGGCTGTCAAATATCCAGAGGGATATGAAAGTATTGGGACTTCACGAACAAGACGTTCGAGATGGGTATTTAAATAGCATCGCATGATTGGGAAAGTCGAACCCGCATAAGGGGATAAAGACGAGGCAGAGGAAGAAGAAGACTTCGTGTCCGCAATAATCGACATTCCCCCTGACAATGTCACGGGCAAAAACTATATATAATTTGTTTATATTTCAATTAATTCTTTTGCTGCACGAAATACCATGATCTCATATTACATTGAATAAAAAAAACCCTTGCTAGGCGTGTTTTTCTAATGATATAAACTAGTGCTTGACTGCGATCCCACCGGATGGTGCACATTATTAAGAGCCTATCTTGATGACATCTAAATTATATTGGACCGCAGCAAACAAATCATTCCAGTCCTTCGATGTACGCGGTATATACGACGAGGTGAAACGCTTAGTCCAGACCGTGAAAGTATCCATAATGTAAGGGTAGACACTCACCGTACGTTTTAGGTTTAAGGTTTGATTGTTTCTCCTTTCTTCCTTGTCAACAGTCTCTTCGATCAATCATAAATAGTTTTGAGTGTTTTTAATCTCGAAGCATTTACAATTCTTTCTACTGGTAAAAATTATACTTTTCAGAAGCAGAAAAATTATTTAAAAAAAAAAGCGTGTTGAATGTTATTTGAAATTAAAAATCTAATCAAAATTAGTTCACAACAGCCGATATGACAATCATTCGATAGATATGAACGCAATCAAATGAATAGGCTCATGCAATTATCATTGACATTAATGATTGGATCAAGGTTACGTGTGATGATCTTATAACTGTAATAAAATTAAACTATCATATTGATTGATGTTGAAACCTGATGACTTACTAATGTCTTAGGCCTACTGGCCACGGACGCGTAGCTTTTTAGATGCGTATTCATCGTTAGCGTTTTGAATGTCTTAAGTTACACAGTTTGACATAAGAAATTGTCTTTCTATTGTCTCTAATTACGGCATTCGATTCGATTAATGACGAATACGTCTGCGTGAAGCAAGCACGATTTTGAAGATTGTATCCAATGGAGATTACTTGGGTTAATAAACTTGAAATTTGGCACAAATTGTAATCAAAATCTACACTTCTACACTAATATAATAAAGAAATTTGGTTTTTTGTTTTTTTTTTGTCTGTAGGATGTAATCTCTGAAAATGCTGGTCTGAATCCTAAAATTTTTCAGCGATAGAAAGCTGCTTTATTCCTGAGTGAAATAGGCTATATTTTATGTATGTGAAGCTGCGGGCATAAGCTAGTAAATAATAAAGACTGACATGATTATTTTTCAAAACTACCCTCAAAATTTTATAGGTCCTAAAGTTTTTATGTAACCATTCTCACGAAATCCCTATAAAAAACAGTCTCACCTTTTCATAAAGCATCAACCCTATCAAAAGTACTTTTTAATGCAATTATTTTCGATTCTTTCTTCAAGGTCTGAACAACAATGTCGTATATTGTAAAGACATTACGGTGTCACTATGTTCTCGTGTTGCACCTAAGTGATATTAAATACATACCATCTTTTTACGATCAGCGTGGGTGCCGATAAAAAGGTATTAGCTTCAGTAATAAAGTCAAGTTATAGTGTCTTTTAGTTTAAAATGTATATCTATAACTTCATATTGATGATGACTGAAATATAGAGAGGAGGTTAGATTTATTTATTTAAACTTCATGTACAGTAGTGGTACATAGGCGGACTTAATGCAACAAAGCATTATCTCCCAGTCAACCTTTGGGTTAAAAAAGACAACACTGTGGTAAGTTTGCACAATAAACAAATACTCGAAACAGAAAAAATAAATTAAGTCTAGCCAAGGTTCTTTTTTATTTAGGCGTTTTCAAGGCGGGAGTGAACAGGCTCTTAATAAACTAGTGCACCTCACCATCACAGTGCTTACCATCAGGTGGGATCACAGTCACATTGTTGTACACTTTTTTTTGGTGATTAAAAATCATCCAAGTGTCGTCCCCCACCCTTGTGCGGAGCGGGAGATAGTGTTACTCTTACTGCCTAAAACCCACTCCGTTCTTTTCCTTCATACCGGGGCCGAGCAACTTTTCGGAGCTAACCCTGGTCCCAGTAGGCTTCGACCCAGCTGGGCCCCTGCTTTTGCTGACAACTCCTTCAGATGCGCGCCGTCGACGACTTGGGCTGTTACCGGACGTTCGAACAGCGAGCTACCCATTGCTCGCCGCCCGCAAACCCGCGCCTACGGTTGTACACACACATTCTGTTGTCTCAAGTTTAAATTTTAGTAGTTTTCCGTAATCAATGACTAACACGTTAATTATTTCAACAGCCTTGTTTAGAAGATAATTTTCTACAAGTCCTAGTGACATAAACAATGGATTATGTATTGGTAGATAGTGAACGTTTCCAGAAGCTCCGACAAGTACCACTTTGCCTTGAACAAACAATTGATATTTGTGATGATACGATACTTGTGCAAGAGTACAGACAGCATCGAAATTGTTCATAGTTTTGTTCATAGACGGAGGCATTTTGGTCAGTAAAAATCTAGTACGTCCTCTCGTTCTATCTTAGAGCGGGAAAGAAGTTATTTGGAGGAAATCTTCAAGGCTAGAGTGAATAGGCTCTTAATAAACTAGTTTGCTTCACCATCAACGATTGCATCACTGCTTACCATCAGGTGGGATCGCAGTCAAGCATTAATTTATATTAAAAAATTCTTACCTCAAAAAAAAATGCCCTCAAAGAAGTACTTAGCTCAACATCACTCAAAAGTTTTGGGAACACATTTTTATTGAACGTACAGCTAAGGTGTAGAATTCCCTGCCGAAGTCTGTTTCCCGATAGCTAGAACCTATGGGTTTTTAAGCTAAGAGGTATTTAGGTTACTTTTAGGCAAGCTTGCTCCATCGTAGACCACATCAACGTTTAATTCATTAAACCCCAAGCGAACACCGACGTTCGCGCTGTCATTGTCTTTCTATTGTGTCGTCAGTAATACAATTTTACTGTCGAAAGAAAAATAATTACTCACTTCGAAAGTTAAAAAAAGTATGGAAACCACAGCTACTCTGGGGCTACAAGGACGGTCACACATTAAACAGACTTATAGAAAAGTCCAACTCGTCAGAAAGACCAGTGGACATGATTGGCTATCATGCCTTGCAGAAGCATTTGCACATTCTTCTCCATAGAAATCTACGCTTTGGAATGTGCATACATCTTTTTCTGACTGACTTCTTGACATTACACGAAAGTGTAAATAGTTTATTTTGTAAGTTTTTAGTATAATGTACGAAATCAATGTAGATAACTTTTACTCGTATACATTCAAATTATGCGTAACTTGATATATTACTTAAGCTTTGTTTTTTTTTTAAATGATTTAAACCACCGCTTGACTGCGATCCCACCAGATGGTTAGTAGCAGTGATACAATCGTTGTTGGTGAGGCGCACTAGTTTATTAAGAGCCTATTCACTCTAGCCTCGAAGACACCTAAATTGTAATAGGACAGGAAGACGGCAGCAGACAAATTGCAATCAGTTAGCTATATCGAAAAATATACTACATTCATTGACTATTAGGCGGTATGACGTTAGCCGGGTAAACCCAAAGAAAAGGATTGCAACACATTTTCTATCACTATGTATGTATTTTTCGTCTCCTTTTTTCTCTGACTGTACCTTCTGTCAACGCAACCCAATACGCAGCGTTCCTAGAACATTAAGCGCAGTAGATTGCAGGTTGTTTAGAATCTAGATACACGGAGTGAAAGTACATTATTTGCTTAGAAAATGATTGTTTACCAACATTGCAGACGGGTAGGCTGGAAGACTTAGGGCTGGCACTTATGGAACTGATACGAAAGGGCCCAGATGATGACGAAGGATACATTTGTCATGGTGGATGCCCCCCCCCACATACGCACACAACGTTTTGGGAACATATTCAATACGCGTACAGTTAAGGGCCAAGCGCCCGAAAAGTGCCATAAAACAGTGATTTTCTGAGGCCTACTCCTCCGTAACGGCTAGGTCAATTGATTTGAAAAAAATATATGTTTATTATAGATTCATGAACAATAATATCAACAATTGATTTTTTCGTGCAATTAATACTTTTGTCAAAAAAAATTATTTAGCAATTTCGCAACTTTTCCCTACTCCTTCGAAACGACTTGGACCTTTAGAAACATTTTTACACATAAAAATTGGTGGCTAAATACCTAATAAATAAACTATACGCCTTAAGGAGCGAATTTTTCTGCAGGAGTCTGTGTTTCCTGATAGAGTCTGTCTAAAAAGTCAAACGACTTTGGTAATTATTAGGATAAAATGAAATCTGATGAAATCAACACTGGTTCAATAATCAAGGTTGATTAAGAGGATCAGATCATTATTTACTAATAGAAGAACCTTATAAAAATTATTGAATGTAAGTGTTTTTTAAATGATTTTTTAAATATTATACAAAATTCCCAAGTCGGTTGACTTTTCAGACAGACTATAGTTACAAACAAGGGATCTTTAAGTCAAGAGTGAATAGGTTACTTCTAGGCAAGAATGCTTCATCGTCGACCACATCGTCGCTTAAGTTAGCCATACACGCTAGGGTATAGCAGACAGGTTTACCTGCACAGTTATACTTATCAGGTATGCTTGTGTGGAAACCTGCACAGCTGTGCAACATACACGCTTCAGTTGCCTGCACAACTCACCTGTACAGGCAAACCTGTCAGGTATACCCTTGCGTATAAGGCGGTCAAACGGGAGCCTATCATAATTAAGGGGCTGGCGACGGATGAATTCCCATAAAAACGTAATACCACGCTCATTTGCAGTTGGAGCATATTTCCAACATATTATGGTGATATTCGGTTATAGACAATATTTATCTAGGTTCTAGGAATATTAGAAATATTGTTATTTTTAATAAAGGATAAAGGCATGTTTTGCCATTTACGCTGCAAAAAAGTGCGAAATACAATTTGCTTAAATTTCTTTTTGTTTTTAAAAAGAAAGACGTAGGAACTTAGATAAATATTGTCTATAACCGAATATCATCATAATATGTTGGAAATATGCTCCAACTGCAAATGAGCGTGGTATTACGTTTGTATGGAAATTCATCCGTCGCCGGCCCCTTAATGTAAGGCGAAAGATTTTTGTGATGGTGTGTACCTACCTATGATTTTGATTGATACTGTGTTTGAGCACTCGAAGACCCTTCAGACCGACATTCGTGATAATTATCATGTAGAAGTGGTCCCACTTATAAGGTACCTATTAATGGAATTAGCCTGAAGATTTGATCAAGTGGATCGACTTGTACAGAGCGCCACCCAGGGCCGTCGAGGCCAGCAGGGCCGGAGCCTACGGGCGTCATGGGTATTTATTTTACAAATAAGTTAAAAAAAAAAAACACTTTTACACGTCAATTTTGTTTTCAGTCATTTTGAACTAGATGAGACCGGTGTTTCCTAGCTGACTACCCTGAAAAGAAACACTGAAACAAACTCAGAGGTCAAAGTCTCTTTTAAAGTCCATACATTAAATATGAGAACCTGCAGATTAGTGTCTCAAATGGTCTTTTGAAGAAAGAACCAGACAGATTTGAGTGGACCTGTCCAATCAGTGCAAGCGTTTGTCAGTACTCGTGTAGCTCAAATTTAGGATTAATAAGGAGCTAAAAGGACAACTCGTGGTCGTGAAACGCAAGGTAAAGAAGGAGCATAGGTGCTGTTTTAGTTAGTAAAAGCATGACACGCCCAGCTCCCCCCTAGAGCGGAAGAAGGCATTGGATGTTTACACATTAAAAAAAAATCATTTCATAAAATTCCTAATCAATAATTTCATAACTGTGACTTTAAGAACCAGTTTTATTATGTTGAAATGATTAATAATGTCATAATAATATCAATAAGCTTAAGTCGAACGTTTATGTTAAGTTAATGATAATTTATTGATCTACAAGTTTACAAGATACATAATTTGATATGTCAATGACTGAGAATACATTCGTAATCTAGATTGTGCCCGATGTTTCCATGCTATAAAAAGAAAGGAGGTGTATTATCTAAGATTTTTTTTTGTTGTGATGGTTTAGTTTCGTAGATAAGCACGTTCATGGAAACTATTTGTCAAAATACTGATAATTTAACACGTTGAGTGCAATACCAGGTTTAAACATCTTGTATACGTCTCGCTTACAGTGCGGCTAAGAAAAGTAGTAGTAGTTTTATTACCAGGTGTATAGACCTTGTATTGCAAGAATGGAAAGTATAGAAAAATCACTGCAGCAGCGAACGTGTTAAATCAAAACTTCACTGCATTATCTCGTCTAACAGAACTATTAGAACACACGTGCTAAGATAGCTTTGAGAGGATACCTTTGTCGCGACCAAAATGTCAAGCGCCATGAATTTCGTGACACTTACGCGTTTCGTTCAACATAGTGCAATGTTCAAGGTGTACGGACTAAATCATATCTGAATCGACTGAAGTGAATGTTCGGCACGCCGAATCTAGTACGTAGTAAATATATCGATGTTTCTTTCATTGGATTGTCAGGTTAAGATGGCCCTTCCGATTCAAATCCTCAATGTTGAGGCAGCCTCTGGATATGTTAGAAAAGATATGGCATAGTACAGAACTTTCGATTATAACACCTCACCTATAAAATCAGGATCAAAACTATGAAGTGAGATTGCACCTAAGCAAAGACCTACTAATAATATGACCTAGTAAACACAAGTTTACGTGTGCTGGTTTAGCTTGGGTGCCAGAGGTCGATAATCTGTGATTATGCAATTTCAATAGAAACGATACGGCATCATGATATTCTTAATTTGTGTAAAATTGTGCTTTTGGAATAAATAATTAGGTATCCTTTTGTTTTTTTTTAACCTGTTCTGTCACAACTCCTGGGCAAAGGCCTCCCTCCACTCTTTGCATTTTTCGCGTACTGACACTTTATCTTGCCAGTTCTGGTGGAATCTGTCTAGTTCGTCACGCCATCTCCTTCGTGGTCTGCCGCGACCCCGTCTCACAGTATTAGGGCACCATCTTTGTCTTACATTGGCCCACAGTTTGTCTGGCATTCGGCAGACATGTCCTGCCCTGTCCCATTTTAGTTTGGCAGCCATATTTTACATTTTTTTTTTTAAACTAAACCCATAAAAATATAATATATAAAATAGTAGCCCACCGCCATTGGGAAAAGAGTCCAAGAGTCCTAGGTACCGGTGGTCAGGTTTCCTGAGAGAGGAAACCCCGTTATTATTACCTAAAAAACTGGCAACCCTAATAACTTAACCGTTAAAAGTGTACTTAACAAGAAAATAGGTCTATCTCGGCCACACCATTGTATTTTGCAGGAAATCGTCTGGCACGAGTCACAGTCTACTTTGCATACGAACTTTTACTGTGTTAATAAGTCTTTTTGAACGCCGCAATCATAAATATTGGGCTAATGTTTATACGCTTCTGATTTCTAACTGCTTAGGTACAGTATGTGAAGTTGTCTTTTTATGTCAAAGCACATAATGGTATGTATAAAAAAAATAAAGAAAAACAGAGACTAAACAAGTAGAATTAGAAACTGACGTAAGTATGACATACGTTTTTTTTTTTTTCGATGGTAAAAATCATCTTATGACAACCCCCGCTCTTGGGCAGAGCGGGAGATAGTGTTAGACTCTTACTGACTAAAAAACCCATCCCGTTCCTTCAAGCCTTCATACCGGGGCTCGAGCGCCCTTTCGGATAACCCTGGCCCCAGTAGGCTTCGACCCGGCTGGGCCCCTGCTGTTGCTGACAACTCCTTGAGGCGCGCGGGAACAGCGCGCGCCGTCGACGACTTAGGCTTGGACCGGACGGTTACCGGACGGCCGGACAGCGAGCTACCCATTGCTCACTGTCCGCAAGCCCGCGCCTACGGTGGCTGGAAATCGGGATCGGAATCCCGGCGGCGGCGGCGAGAGCGCCGTTGCCTGATGCGTAATTGTGGCGTCGCCATAATTGTGGCGTACCCACGTCGCCAAAATCGTTTATAGATTCTTTTTTAATTTTCTTGTTTGATTAAATTTATTTTGGGGCTAACATGATATTATTATTTCATAATGGACACAAAATCATTTTGCTGTAATTATGAAAGAATACCAAGCATGGCAGTAAATAAATAAAAAATATTTACAATTGACGTCTAAAATGGCGGTCATTTTTTAACAATCTCTATTACCTACTTATTTGCTTCATACTTAAGTAATGTTTATTACCTATTATGCCATTGTGTGGGTTTTAATATAAAATTAAGTAGTTAATGTTACTATTTAACAAAAGTCATCCACCTACATAACATAATATGTAACAAGATAAGCGCATTATAACAAAAGGATCATGTGTCGTGTCGTGACTAGGGCTTTCAATACCGGTATTACGGGATCCCGTAATACCGTGATCACGGATATATTTTGGTCTTTTTTCAATCACGGTATTGACGAGCCAATACCGTGATTACGGTATTACAATCTTTAATATATATTATTGTGTTTTGTTGTAATAAGTAGTAAGAAGTTGTATTATATAATATAAATAACGATATAATATTATTCTCACACTTGTATTAAGCGCCAACTCTTCGCGATACGTCGAACCGTAGACTAAAATGGTCTGAATAACGCGTAGTGTAATAGGCCCTATACGACGTTATTGTTTTGTTAGTCAGTTTCGCAAAGGTGCGCGGGTAACATGTGCATGTGAACTTGGTCATTGTGTATTTTTGATAAGTTTGTAATCTTGACGAGCAACATGGTACATAATATTAATACTTGTATTTTATGGGTTTTGACTCAATTCTCAACGAATCACGCGATCGTATTTTTTTTTTGTAAAAACTAAGGTCGAATTACGAATTCACAACAAATTGAAGCATCTAAAATTGTATCATTTTCCACTTTGTTTAATATCACTTTTTACTTTAACGGATCACGTTATCCGTTAGATCTTCAATTAAAAAGTAAAAATTGAATATTTGAGCGGTTTGATTGTGGCATTCTTTTTTTAACTTCAAATATTATTAATTTTGTCTAATTAGTACTTATCGTATTACTACTTTCGTGTTCGAAGAAACGATTCAATATTATACATTTAATTGGTAGTTTGGTACAACAATTACATGTGAGATATTAATATAATAATAAGAAAGACAAGAGTCTTGACGCTTGCTGACCTCTAAGGGCAGTATAGGTACGCATCGAATGTATCAGCCAGTAAACTATAGGTACGACAGGGTCATGCTTACTTGAACCTTAGAACTGCGTTTTAACCTTATTAGAAATGTCTTAAAAAAGTTACAGCGTCAAGTAAGCCTAAACCTTACGCAGATCTATGATTTTAATCTACCTTATTTGCTAATTACCGGTAAAAAATCAGTATGGCTTACTAGAACCTTATTAGAACGGTTAAGAGAGAATAAACACTGATTCGAAAACAAAAATATTTAACCTTTCAATCGTGGAAATTACAGACACAATAGAAAGCTTGGGGTTTAATGAATTAAATGGTTTTATTAATTTCCTAATTAAAGTTCAAAGGAACTTTAACAGGGTTTGACAGGGTTTCAGTCAAGTACTAGTTTAAAAAAAAACCTTGAGTTCAATACCGTAATCACGTGATCACGGTATTAAAAATTCTAATACCGGTATTGATACCGGTATTGAAAAAGTCCGGTATTTGAAAGCCCTAGTCGTGACGTTAGTGTTCCCAGTATATTCACAAAGAGTTCCAAAACCGGTCTGCCAGCTGTCACAGGCGGGTAGGGTTAGATGTAAAAAACAAAAGTCCGGAGAAAACACCTGCAGGCTTACTCTCCAAATTAATTTCAATTTCAATCTAAAGTCAATCCGATTGCAATGTCAATTTTGACGTTACGTATTTTGGTACTCTTGAAAATAATATTGTCAACATATACGATTTCACTTAGTTCTCAAAATGGTCACGCAATTTTGCGCTAGCATTGAATTTAAGGGTACGAAACGTCACCATTTCAATGTCGATCGATCGGAATTGAACTCAAGAGTAAGTCTGCTGATTTCTATTAAAAAATCTTGAGATTTTTTACAGTTTGAGAATTAAAAAGTCATAATATTATCGTTTTTATACACTGTAAATCTCGCTAACGCGTCGCACACCGCACTAAGAGAGGGCGGGTTAAGGTAGATTAATTATAGTTTGACTTTTAATTTGTTTTTTTTTTTTTAAATTAATTCGGACGTCTTTCGACTGAATGATCGTAATCTCCTTAACCTTTTGTCAAAAATTGCTTGCTACAAAAAACAATCAGCAATCGGACCAGTACTTTCAGAGATTACCTCACAGAGATTACCTACCTAAGTGTAATATTATAGTGTAGATGATGTAAAAGTAAAGTGCCTACCATTTAATTTTACACTATAAGGTTACAAAATTCGTCAACATACAACGTCATACCGCAATTTCATTATATTTCCACCACAATTTGCGTAAGTACACGCTAAACCCACTAATTATTTACTATCCTTAAAGCTGGGATCACAGTTATCGGGTTTCGCCGAAAATACCATGTTATCACTAATCGATACATACATTATGTCATACTTAGGTACATAGTTATGTAGGAATAGGAAATGGCGGAATTCTATTATAATAATATATAAAGGAAAAAACATGGAAAAAGTGACTGACTAACATATCCACGCACAGCCTAGGAGAGTGAAATTTTGCAGAGTTTCTCTTTTATATCATAGGCGAACACTAAGAGAGGATTATTCAAAAATTCTACCCGGCGGATGAACAAGGGTCCAAGATTGTTATTTTATATCGATTGTTATTAAATATTAAAAAAATATATATATTTAAGTATGCTTAACCTAACAATATACACTTAAGGCAACTCCTTACTAAAATATGGCGTCATAAAACTCCTCCGCATCACTGTCGACTGGAAGTGTGCCCAAGAGGCTGGCGGCATTGGCACGTTGAATGGCAATGCTTAATCTCTGACAGAGGTAAAAACCGGCCAAGTGCGAGTCGGACTCGCCCATGAAGGGTTCCGTAGCAGCAAGTAACATAATATAAAAGTTCTTGTTATGTGTTGTAACTTTGATCGATGTTTTAATAATAGTGTTTTTTTTCGGTTTATGACGCATTAAAAAAAAAACTACTTACTGGATTTCGTTCAAACCAATTTTCGTTGGTAGTTTTTATAGTAATGTATATCATATATTTTTTTTAGTTTTATCATTCTCTTATCTTAGAAGTTAGAGGGGGGGGGACACACATTTTACCACTTTGGAAGTGTCTCTCGCGCAAACTATTCAGTTTAGAAAAAAATGATATTAGAAACCTCAGTATCATTTTTGAAGACCTATCTATAGATACCCCACACGCATGGGTTGGATGAAAAAAAAATTTTTGAGTTTCAGTTCTATGTATGGGGACCCCCAAAATTTATTGCTTTTTTTCTATTTTTGTGTGAAAATCTTAATGCGGTTCACAGAATACATATACTTACATAGTTTCAACAGTATAGCTCTTATAGTTTCGGAAAAAAGTGACTGTGACATACGGACGGACAGACAGACAGACAGACAGACAGACAGACAGACAGACAGACATGACGAATCTATAAGGGTTCCGTTTTTTGCCATTTGGCTACGGAACCCTAAAAACCAGCCCTTGGGTCACGTGAAGTGTCAACTAAGCGTCTTGACAGAAAGTGTATGAGCACTCATTTATTTTAACTGAATTATTTATTTTTTAAAGTGAAGTGAACTAAATAAATACTGTGAATATTTCAAGCGTTTACTACCTGTTGCCGTTATTAATATCGAGAAAATAATCACGTTTGTTGTATAGGAGCCCCACTTTAATATTTATTTTATTCTGTTTGTAGTATTTGCTGTTATAGTGGCGTCAGAAATACATCATCTGTGAAAATTTCAACTTTCTATCACGGTCCATGAGATATAGCTTTGTGACAGACACACGGACAGTGGAGTCTTAATAATAGGGTACCATTTGGGTGCGGAACCCTAAAAACCAACTCAGGAAAATACCCAATCGTATACAAGACGGGTTTAGAATATAGAATGTCGTATTACCTAATACTGCCTATTTGTTATCGATGCTTACAAAATATTATTATGCAGTTTAAAAAGGTTAGGTCACCTTTTCGCGAATTAGACTGTTCTTAGCCAACCTGTATTACGATACTGTGGAGATTGGAAAGATAAATATATTATGCTAATTATGCAAGGTTTTTATATTATTTATTGGGTAAGTTAAAGACAAATTTGAAAGGCAGGAAGTGAGCTGAAGCGTGATGTAAGGTGATGTTATCTAGGATATATCGATAATATTATCGGTGAAGGAGAGTGAATGTCAAAATTATGAGTCATTCGTTTAGTTATATTTTTTGGTGATATTTTTACAATTGGGTAAAGTAAAGATAGACTTACTTCAAAGAAATAACTTCAATTCTTATGTTTTATACCACCATGATGAATTATATCTGATGATCAACTTCAATATCACTTATTTTTTGGAATTACTCCTTTATTGCGGGTGCATTCACAAACATGTAAAAACAAGACACCCAGACTCGGAACAATTAATTTATCTGCAAGACATATAAATAATTATGTGCCGTCGACGACTTGGGCTTGGTCCGGACAGTTACCGGACGGCCGGACAGCGAGCTACCCATTGCTCACTGTCCGCAAGCCCGCGCCTACGGTGGCCGGAAATCGGGATCAGAATCCCGGCGGCGGCGAGGACGCCGGTGCCTGATGCGTGCGGCCTCCTCCTTTGCGAGCATTATTGCTTCGCAGAAGTCGGCGACAGCCTGCCACTCCTCCTTGCTCAGAACCATGGCCTCAACCAAGGCCCGGCGCGAGAGGTCTCCGCCGCCGAACGCCCCCACGAGGGCACGGCGATGCTCCACCCAAGCAGGGCACACCTCGACTGTGTGCTCAACCGTGTCCTCCGGGCATTCCGCACAGTGGCGACACCCGGGCGTCACTTCCGCACGAATCTGGCGCAGCAACCTCCCGAACGAACCATGTCCGGTGAGGACTTACGTCATACGGAAGGTAAGGACGCCGTAAGGTCTTTCCAGCCACGCCTCAAAGAGGGGACTTACCGGAACTAACGACCCACGCTAACCAAAAGATATCATCATCTTAGTCATCAACAAAAAATCTAACAAAAATTTTCGATTCCAATTTAATGCCAGTCCATATTTCACATTTATTTATGGCAGACATCAACAGTTAATAGTCTTAGGCAAGGCGACAGGCAGCCTACGCCTGCCTAGATACGGCGCTTGCTGACCTTACACAGGCTTTGTGTGCAGATCTAGATTCTAGTGTTCTAGACCGTGACGATATGTGTGCTTTACAGGGTTTAGTTGTCGGCCGTGTGTTTAAGATTTAAGTGAGAGTTGATAGTACATAGGATACTTTATTCAAAGTAGAAGAAAAAATAGGTGGAAGTTGGGGTCTCGCGGTCCTAGACCAAAGAGCTCCACTACGCAAAAAAAAACTGGGTAAGTGCGAGTCGGACTCGCGTACTGAGGGTTCCGTACAAACTACAATTCCCGAATGGAGTCTCGAAGATGATTTTTCCAAATTGCAATTTTTTTTTTGTGACTTTTGTAACAACAAATTTACTGTTTTCAGATTTTTCCTATATGTGTGCTATAAGATCTTGCTTTGTGCCAAATTTCAGGATTCTGGGTCAACAGGAAATACCCTATGAATTTCGATCTTTGAGAGTATATATATACGTTTTTTTACGACATAAACGGCCGTATCTTTTTTATTCGTTAACTTAGAAATTTGATTTTTTGACAGCTTGAAGGAACCGCAGAATTGAGTATATGGTTTTAATTTCGATATATCTACGCGTTCTCGAGAACGCGTGACAGACAGACAGACGGACGGATAACAAAGTGATCCTATAAAGGTTCCGTTTTTTTCCTGTTGAGGTACGGAACCCTAAAAAGGAAGACTAATTTGTTCAATTTTGCTGAAACCTGTCAAAGAGCTGATGCTTTAGATAAAGAGGAGCAAAAGGAAATCGTCTTTATAAAAAAAACATTCTTACCATGCGGTCTTCATAGCATTTGATTACAAAGCTAGAACTACACTGCCCACATGTGTGCCACACACGCCGATCTGGGCGCGTCGGTCTCCATACATTTTATATGGAAACTAGACTTGTAGAGCTACACTAGATCCACGCCACGCGACGTCGTTCTACGTACAAATCAGGCGTGTTTCACGTGTAGGTTGGTCTAATGTAGTTCTAGCATTAAAGGTTTTCAAAGAATTCATTCAATGTTTCAAGACATGACAGTGTCATTTGTCCATGACCTAGCTGTGCGGTAATTCCGACCTTGAACTAGACTGTAGCATAAATACACAATTTCTTCAAGTAGGTATTTCAGCTACAGCAGTAGTTTCAGCTTTGTAAACCGACTTCAAAAAAAAGGAGGAAGTTCTCAATTGGAGTTTTTTACATTGTTCAGCGATATCTTCGTCAAATGTTAACCGATTTTGATGATTCTTTTTTTATTGGGAAGAATGGTAACAACGCAAAATATTTTTATTTTGGAACTCGGTGTCAAAAAAGAAAGTTTTTTTTTATCATTTTAAGTTTTTTTTGGTAAACGATTGTTTTCATGTTGACTTTTTAGGTGAAATAAATTCTTCCACTTTGGGAGGAGTGGGAGGGAGTGTCAGACTTTTACTGACTAAAACCCAACCGTGTTCATTCCGTTGCTATTGCGTTGCAAGTTCGCGGTCTTCCGGTCTGGGTGGAGTGAGAGGGACTGTCAGACTTTTACTGAGAAAAACCCATCTGCACTCCTTCAGATGCACTTTCCAGGGCAGCAGTATCTTTTTCGAACAATCTCGCCACTTATTGACATAATACAAAGTTCTACGAAGCGACCGGTCTATTATTTTAACACCTACTTACAAAACGTGCGGCGCTCCCCAGGTCGTTACCATGACTTTGTTGGCTGGCTTTACTTATTATACTATGACTATATTATGACTATGAATGACTCATATCGTTTGCAGCCATCGACATGAGAAAAAAGATGTCTACGTTTTTTGTGGGCGACATTCAAATCAAAGCATTTATTTCAAATAGACCATTTACAGGCACTTTTGAATAGTCAAATGCCGGTCAGTCCAAGAAAAGTGAAGCTAAATTGCACGTTCCAAAGAGTAGGTCTCTATGGAGAAGAACGTGCAAGAAACTCCATGGAAACTCTTTTAAATCATATTATATGTTACATATAATGCTTGGTTACATATTACTTGTTGCTTCTATCATGTGAGCACAATGTCGATAATGAAATAAAAATGTAAAATAATTAAAAGATAGAAACTGAATTAAGCTACTGGCAGCTAAGAAATGATAAAATGGCAAATTGAAATAGCTTCTACGGTACCTACTTACTTCGAAAATGTAATAGATATTGATACCTATGTAAGCAACTAACAAGTTAAAAAAAAGCTTTGTTTCTAACTGCGGTCGTTGACTCTATCTTTGTTTAATTTAGGTAGGTATATTTTCGATTGCTAAAATTTTTGCACCGATAGAAAGTTGTTTTATTCCTGAGTGACATAAGCTATATTTTATGTAAGTATGCGGGCGAAGCTGTGGGCAAAAGTGTTGTAAACATGGTTATTTGTAAAACACCAACAACCTTGCAGGACAGGATAAGGTCACGAATATTATTTATTAAATTAGGTTTACCAACGACTATAAAGGGTGTAAGGGACAGCCCTCCACAAACTTTAAGGGCTTGCTCAGTAGACGAAACTGAACAACCTTCCACAAAAATGTTTTTCAGGAAACAAAAAAAAACGGCCTCGCCATACAAACTGTCCAATCAAGTTTATAATTTTGTATGGAGAGGCTGATTTTTTTTTTCGTATCCTGAAAAAGAGTGTTGTGGAAGGTTGTTCAGTTTCGTCTACTGACCAAACCCTTAAAGTTTGTGGACAGCTGTCCCTTACACCTTGTATAAACTGAATACAGCAACATAACACATAAGTAAAATTAAACTTCAGCGCAACAATCACTTACAGGTAAACACCGCATGCATGAAACAATAAATTAAAGAATTAAGCTACCATAAAAATTCATAAAAAAAAATCGTGAAAATAATTAAAACTTTCAAAAAACATAAAAGTTATTAATAATTCTATATTATAATAAATACTTGTCCCGTAAATATGGTTTCCTATAGCGGATCAATAGCGCGTTTGATACAATTTGAGTTACATCACCGTTTAGTCATATCTAATTTTATACCTATTCATACTTATTGAATGTGTATTGTTTAGGTATTTATGGTTCATTGCAAGTATTTCCCTTAATTAGGATATGTTTTAATTAGTTATTTTTTCTATTGCTTTGTACAAAAATATAGAAAAATTAAAAAAAAAGAGATTTAAACTTTTTTTGCTAAATGATTCCTTGAATTTCAATTATTATTTGGATTTCAGTGAAACTTCTTTTTTGGCAGGAAAATATTTTAAATTAAAAAAAACCATTAAGTGCAGTCATTTTTATTTACTCATCAATGTAAAAGCAAGCCCTTGGGTCACGTGAAGTGTCAAAAAGGCGCTGAATAATTCTTAAAAATCGCATGAGCACTTGGCCTCCACGGCCCAAGAGTTTTAACCCCAAACGGCTTAAAAATATAACTGCCGATGAAGTTGTTATATTTCCACCGCTTGAGGTTCTCCGCAGCCGCAGCGGCAGCACCAGCACAGCCCGATGAACTAGGAAGATGGGATGGCGCAAGAAGGTCGTCACAGGTAGCGTCCCACACTAAAGGTCTACTCAACTTCCATGGATATAAAGACATACCGTCCGTCTTACCATCGTCGCGTGCCAGGCCATGAGGTTCGGAACGCCGACGGTGACAAGGGCACGTCGGATGATGTCATTTAAGATTAAGCATTGCCATACAATGTGGCAGTGCCGCCAGACTTTTGGGCACACTTCCAGTCGACACTCGACAGCGATGCGGTGGAATTTTCCGACGCCATATTTTATGTAAGAGTTATTATGTTATAGTAATTAGTTAAGTGATTTTATTTAAAATAAATCCTTTTGATTAGATACTCCATCATTAAGGCAGTTTCCAGGGTCAAAATAATTACATTTTATTTAGTCCGTATTTTAGATTATAAAAAAATATTCGACACGATTTTTTTCTTTTTTTGATTAAACAAAAAATAATAAAGATATAGCCCATTAAAGTTACGTGTGACGTCATCCTGTGCGAAAAAATGTAACACACGTAACTTTAATGGGCTATATCTTTGTCATTTTTGGTTTAATTTACAAATAAAAAAAAACGTGTCCCTTATTTTTGTATAATCTAAAAGACGGACTTATTACATTTTTTACGGCAACTAGCCTATTATAATCAAAATCAAATTATAGACCATTTACAGGCACTTTTGAATAGACAAATGTCGGCCAGTCAAAAAGTGAAGCTTTTAATAGCTTTAAAATCATAAAGAAAGTAAATTGGCCGCTTGCCCCGTTAGTTCAAAATTTAGTGTAGATAGAAAATTAAGCTTTAAAAAAATAGGAAATAATCACTAACTTTTGAAGTATTAATTAGACACAAATAGTAAATAAATATGATTAAACTATTAGAGCTTGATTATAAATCAGAAACGTTTCTATCCGGTGTTTCAATCAAATTATTTTAATGACCAATCTTTAAACCATCTTAGGGTTCCGTACCCAAAGATTCAAAACAGGAGTCTATTACTAAGACTTCGCTGTCCGTCCGTCCGTCCGTCTGTCTGTCTGTCTGTCTGTCACCAGACTATATCTCAAGAACCGCGATAGCTAGACAGTTGATTTTTTCCAACATATTATATATTTTCCAATATATGCCATACAACAAACGCGAAGGACTGGAAAAATTTGCCTGCTGCGGTCTTCCCGTCCGATTATAATTGTCTTCAAGGTTGTCTTCAAGGTTAGAGTGAATAGGCTCTTAATAAACTAGTGCGCCTTACCATCAGAGATTGCATCACTGCTTACCATCAGCTGGGATCGCAGTCAAGCACTAAATTACATGAATAAAAAAACGCTTTTTTTGCCTTCCTAAGGACGGTCGGAACCCTTCGTGTGTGAGTCTAACTCGCACTTGGCCAGTTTTCAAATAACACCACTTATCTATAAAACCAAGGTTGCTTACGTCTTTAAAAAAGTATTTAGTGCAAGAATCGCACTTTTACGATTCGCAGTAAAGATAATATGTTTGGTATCGGAGTGATTAGGATATCAGATTAGTTCTGTTTTGTTTCGTAATAAAGGATCATCGAGCTTGAATCCTTTATGAGGTAAACTGAGATATGCCTATTTTCATGTGGATTGTCTGCGAATTCTAATTATACGTCAGCTGTATGGTAAAATTGCGAATGTGCGTTTCTAATTACAAATTTTACAGTGGAGAAAAAATACTCCTTCTTCTTTTCTTTTTTAAAAGAATGAGGTTTAGTAAAGTGGCTCTTTTCCGTTGTGTGTTCGGAACGCGGATCCACGCGAGACACAATAAATTTTTAATTGTGTCTCTAATTACAGATGTATATACGACAGGTTAAAACTCCTTTTTCTTATGCTTTCAATGGGACTAGTTACTATAGCCACGGAATCCAGTGGATACGTGACGCACAGGACTGGTCGTTGTGGCGACGCTTGGGGGAGGCCTATGTCCAAAAGTGGGCGTCTTTCGGCTGATATGATGATGACGACTATAACCACCGCTACCAGCACTATAGTCATTCTAAAAACTTGAACAATCACAAAGGTAATCTAATCAAATAATCAAATCCTTGAAATCTGATGTAGTCAACACTGGTTGAACAATCAAGGCTGCAAAGAGATGATCATTGTTTACTAATAGAATCTTATAAAAAGTTTTGTATGTAATATAGCAGATTTTTTAATTCGTTTAAAACATTCCAAGTCGTTTCACTTTTTAGACAGACTATAGTTAGGTACTATTCTAGTTTAAAAGAGAAAATAAGATTTAAATGTCTGACCACGTAATAGCAAAGCGATTTAACTAAATAATTTTAAGTTGTCGATGATTTATTATATTACCTTCTCTTTTATTGTGAAAATCCTGTCTAGAGTTCTCAGATAATCTGCTAAAGTTGTGTCAGAGTATCTCTTTATGTAAATTACATAAGATTCGGGTCATCTACTATTAGTGCATTGGTGAATGTGACATTTAGCTAGATTATTTAGATTGATAAGTTTATTTTGCAAACAGGTTTTAAAAAAACACTTTTACACGTTAATTTTTTCGTCAGTATAAACTAAATGAGGCAGGTGTTTTCTAGCTGACCCTGAGAAGAAACAGTGCAATAAAGTCAGGCTTTAAAAGACCACTTGACCTTTTTTAGGGCTATATTTCACTGAGATACCATGGCGGCGCGACCAGTCGCCGCTACCAACAAAAAGTATACAGCTCTATAGAGAGTTATTCACCTGGAGTCCGTTTGGTTGCGCAACCAATTTGGTGGCGCGACCAGCTCGGACGTGTGTCTGTATGGTGTCTAGTTTGGTAGCTTAGGGTTATATTTCACCGGGACACCATAGTGGCGCGAGCAGTCGCCGCTACCAACAAAATGTATACAGCTCTATAGAGAGTTATTCACCTGGAGTCCGTTTGGTTGCGCAACCAATTTGGTGGCGCGACCAGCTCGGACGTGTGTCTGTATGGTGTCTAGTTTGGTAGCTTAGGGTTATATTTCACCGGGACACCATAGCGGCGCGACCAGTCGCCGCTACCAACAAAAAGTATACAGCTCTATAGAGAGTTATTCACCTGGAGTCCGTTTGGTTGCGCAACCAATTTGGTGGCGCGACCAGCTCGGACGTGTGTCTGTATGGTGTCTAGTTTGGTAGCTTAGGGTTATATTTCACCGGGACACCATAGCGGCGCGACCAGTCGCCGCTACCAACAAAATGTATACAGCTCTATAGAGAGTTATTCACCTGGAGTCCGTTTGGTTGCGCAACCAATTTGGTGGCGCGACCAGCTCGGACGTGTGGCGACTCTGTTGTCTGTATGGTGGCCGCCGGGACACCATGGCGGCGCGACCAGTTGCCACCATGATGAAATATATAGCCCTTAACCTTCGTCAATTAGAGGCCCAATAGAAAAACAATGACAGCGCGAACGCCGGTTGGGATTTAATGAATTCAAGTCCATACAGCAAATATGTAATGGTCAAAAGAGATTCTTGCTGATCTACATTTTCTGCTTAAAATAAACAGGTTTATTATCGACATCTGCGATAATTTGAATACCACCAGGCTATCGAAGGAGTATAGTGTTGTTCAGTAACTGGGTTGTGGAGGTCTGAAAGGCAATCGCTCCATGTAAGACATGGGTACAGATACCGGTACGGATCCTGAGCGCTGACTTGAACTTGAAATCGTGCAGACTTGAATGAGAAGTGTAGGTCTCTTTAGTGGTATGAAATGAGACGCGGGAGCTGGGAGTACATATTTGTAGTTACAGTGATTGGCTCGACGATGTGTACGATGCGTAAATTGATTCTCACTGTTTCGCCGAGCGCTCAAGATTTGTGCCGGTATCTATAATCAGCCGCATCCGCTTAGACTGGAAGCCGACCCCAAGCTAGTTTGAAAAAGGCAAGAAGAGAAGAAAGAGATCATGATGATTTGTGATCATTTAAAATGATAATATTTGATAACTTAACATACTCGTAGCATAAAGCAAAAAGTGATAATGGACCCGACTTACGAGTTAGATCGCGGGTTCAAACCTAGCCAGGCGCATTACTTTGTGTAATTTATTTCATCACTACTGCTCTCGAAAAGGTGAAGGAAAACATCATTAGGAAACCGGCATGTCCTAGAATAAAAAATTCGAAGACATGTGATATCAATCCGCACTGGGCCTGCGTGGTGGATTACGGCCCATTTCTTTCTCCTAGAGAGGCCTGAGTCCCAGCAGTGGGAACATTATAAGGCTAATTATGCTAGTATAAAACGAAGTGGCTTTCTGCGCGTCTGTTTAACAGCTAACTCCTAAACCATGCAACAGATTTTGATGCTTTCACTAACACTAATGTATAGAGCAATGAACGAGGAAGGTTTATGTATATAATTTGCATTTGTGCGAAGTCGGGGTGACCTCAAAACAATCTCGATAATCCGCGCTAAGTAACATACTCATGCTTTATCCGTATTTCTTTATTTAATTTTCAAATTACTTTAAAAGCTTCAGTTTCCTCGTCGAAAGACATGAGCCTTACCATGGAGCTGATGAAATATGTAGACGCCCTGTCAACCGAAGGGCACAATAGCTCTAACACTTATCCTCCTCAAGTAACAGAAGCATCGACACCACGTCGGGGTCACCAGTCAGAAAAGGGAGGATCCTCCGACCAGAAAGGCAGTTGCCTGTATCAGTCATAACACCCGTTTCGTCAGAGGATCTTCCCGTTTCAACGAAAGTTTGCGGAATTTTGCACCCCCACATGCCAAACTTTATAGTAAAACTTTTAAGTTAAACCCCACTCCTGTTCCTTCTTCGTTCCAGAGCCTCAGAGTACATTTTTACATAACCCATAAAAGTTCGTCAATTAGGTATTTTAATAAAATTCGCTGTTTACGTGATTAAGAAACGACTGTTTTTAATTACCTAAATTAGCTCTAATGGGTAATTAGAGCAGACTAAATGATATGTTTGGAAACGAATTACAGTTTAAATCTTAAATTATATATTTTTGCGCATAACTTAGAGTTAGAATAATAATTTTTATTACGAAATCGTGTTAGATAGCTCGGCTAGAGAAGTACTGTAGTTTAGCACAAAAGAGTTTTTAAATTATTTAAATGAATTCCGATGTCGAAGCGAGTTATCAAGGCCGTACATTAAATTTACGAGTATTTTGCAACATTATAATTAATTATATTATCGCACATCACTCTTTCGTTAGTGTACAAATACAGTAACGGATTAAATTACCGTGGGGTCTGTAGCAAATTCTACTAAGGGGTTAGTAGCAATTTCTACCAGGGGGGTTTCTTTCTTTTCTATCTTTTTATATTGTGACAAATTAAAACTACTTTAACTTATTTTTCTTCTATTGTCTTTATGAGAAACGCGGAATTTATTAGACTTGGTCATAGTATAATATCGTAACGAAATATGGAGTACAAAAGTAACAGTATTGAAAGGAAAAGAACTCGATACTATAAAGTATCGATACTGTTTTCACAAGTATTTTGACTTATTTTTAAATGTTCATAAGTGGGGACCCACCGCAATCTGCGGGGCCCGTAGCATTTGCTGCTCTGGCTACGTGCCTAATCCGGCACTGTACAAATGAATTCTGAAATCAGCGAATAAGTACCTACTCAGTAAACATACCAAAGACTACTTACGTGATATTTTTAGCCTGTTTAGGTCATAGTACCTAACAATAGACACGAAATAGGTGAGTGTTAAGTCAATGAATCCTGTGAAGTGCGAAATGATCTTAATTAGGTTTAAGGCAGTTAATACCTAATTGGCACCATATTGTTTTCGTGTTAACACGGTTGTATTTTTAGATTTTAGGTTGTAGTTTGCATGCGGTATTGTTCGAAAAGGTGGGCTTACACTAGAGGAGCCTAGGACGAGCGGAGCACGAGTCGAGCTCAAATTCGTGTAATGTGGGCCACCTTTAGAGAAGCCGAGCATTAACGACACTACACGAATATGAGCTCGGCTCGTGCTCTGCTCATGCTCGGCTGCTCTAGCGTAGGCCCACCTAAACTGTTATCTATCGTAGTCCTAGAACGCAAAGGGCAACTGAAGAAACACGGGTAGGTTTAACACTCCCTCTCGCTCTACGCTGAGCGGGAAGAGTTATTAAATTGAGTTTGGGTTTGTAGAAGCACTAATTACTTAACGATTTCCGGCTTCAATTCCGTAGCTTTTACGGTAGTACTGACCCCGCACATGGGCTTCAAAAAAACGCCGCTTCAAGCTTCATTTTGAGGCGGCCTTTTTTTGTGGCTCGAGTGCGGCGGTGCTGCTACAAAAAAACGCTTGAAGCGGTTTCAAGCTTCACCGGACACAAGAGGTGTCGCGCGCTTCAGCTGTTATTTGGTCCGCTTCTAGCTTTTTTGTGGCCGGCTCTAGCGTTTTTATCTGGCGGCGTTTTTTTGTAGCGGCGTTTTTTTGAGGCTCGTGTGCGGGGACAGTTAGTTTTTCGGGATAAAAAGAAAGTATCCTTCAGAGATCTCGTAGCTCAAACTCAAGAATAAACCATTAACAGGCACTTTTGAATTGTAAAGAAGTCACTCGTGAAGTCGGATGAATCTAATTGCCACTTACAAAACGTAAATTTCTATGGAGAAGAATGTGCAAGAAATTCCACGGACACTCTTTTCAATCATTTATTTAATGCTTTATGCACACAAAAGGCATTTTCTGCCAGTCATGTCATGTATAATAAAATGTAGCTTGCTAAAAGCAAAAAAATAGCGCAGCCTGGTAAGTACTTCCACTTTTGACCTCATTTATAAAATTTGTTCACATTTTGAAGCAATATAAGCCAGCAATACCTAACTAATGATGTTCTAAACCCAATTTCGGAAATAAAAACTCGTTCTTACATTTCGGCAGAGCCAACTTGTCTGGGAAAGTTGAGTTATTGGCGAAAAAAGCAAATGTCAGTGACATCGCGACCGGATGACTAAGTGCCTGAGTAATTTATGGTTTTTGGCAACTCCCCTTATAAGGTCAAGCGTAAGTCGACGTACTGAGGTACACAGCCGAGCCCAAACTTGCTGATATTTTCGTACAAAAAAATTCCGACCACATTTTGCTCATCTCATGAATTGAAATTGGCAAGCAAATAATGCTGGGAACCACTTACAATTTGTTTGTTCTATGATCATGATTTCATTATTATTCTTATATAAACTTAGTACAGCCACAAATTGTGTTACACTTAAAAAATTGTTTTTTTTTGTTTCCTAATTTAAATTTGGAACGATAGTAATTCATTCAAATACTGCATAGTTTTGATATTTAACTGTGTAGTATTTCCCGCTATTTAATTTAATTAATGAAAACAGGATTGCAGTGAATGGAAATGGAACCTAGAAAAAAAATTAAAACGCCGCAGCACAGAACATTTTTATTGAAAAGTAAGAAGTAAGAAGCAAAGTAAGAAGCCGGAAACGAAGTACGAGATCTGACAATACACCATTTTATTTCTTACGTTGAAAAATCGGCTGTAACGTAAGTAAATACTACTTCCAGTTACAGTTGCGATCACGGATCTTGAACGCTCGGCGTCAGAGTGGGGATCGCTTTGCGCATTCCGTACATTGGCGAGCCAATCGTCTTCGTTATTACATACATGCAGCACCGCAGTGAACGAATGAGGAGTGACGTCTATGACGCGATGACGCGGCCAGCCAATCACTGACACTCCCCGCCCCCGCGTCGCACTTCGCACCACTAAAGAGACCGAATATTTGACTTCTGCGCAAGTGTTCAAGATCCATGATGGCAACTGTACCTAAGTATTAAAAATTAAAATACTTATTTATTTATTTAAGACCTAGGGGTCCTTAAGTCAAGAGTGAATAGGTTACTTCTAGGCAAGCGTGCTCTATCGTCGGCCACATCATCACTTACCATCAGGTGAGATAGTGGTCAAAAGCGAGCCTATCAATAATAATAAAAAAAAAACTCCATGCACAGTGGTGATAAATAGGCGGACTTAATGCCACAAAGCATTCTTTGAGAACCTTTGGGTTAAAAAAGACAACACTGTGGTAGGTGAAAATATACCCATAAATAATTCAGGTAAAGTATTTGCAGGTACTGTCATCACAATAACGTCAGGTATTGTCTTCGTCTGCATTATTTAAATACTATTTATGACCTACTGCGCACTTTCACAGTTCACAAGCTTACGAGGTTCGCTTTCACATTTCAGTTCCTTTTCCGAGATGCCTTTCATGTTGTAAACTTATCTGATGTTTAAATACAACATCATTTTTCGTATAAGCAAAACCGAATATAGTTTGTTCGGAATCTGTAACTGAATGGCTTCCAATTTACTAGTTTTTTTGATGAGTAAAAATCATCCCAATTACATCCCCCGCCCTTGGGCGAAGCCGGAGATAATGTCAGACTTTTACCACAAAATAGATAGGTACAGAAGACAATCTCATGTTTGTACTTCACTTTTTATACCTACGCTCGGTAGACGCACACTAAAGAGCGTTTGAGCCGGAACCGTTCGACGAGTGGTCCGAGACGCGACCGAGACATCGTGTCCGTGAGCGGTGTCTATGTATGCGTTGCTCGTGCTCGCTTTGTATGTAGATTGACTTCTTTACCTATCTATTTTGTGCTTTTACTGACTAAAAAACCCACCCCGTTCCTTCTCACCTTTCATACTGGGGCCGAGCCACCTTTCGGAGCTAACCCTGGCCCCAGTAGGCTTTGACCCCTTAAAGTTGGTTTAGAATCAGTAACTAAATGGCTTCCAATAGTTTTTACACCATGTTAAATTTTTTCCCAAAAATATTTAAAAACGTCGCAAGTTGGACACTACCGACACTAAGTACAACTCAGGTCACGGCAGGTCATAGTGGGCATTAGGACCTAGCAAAGAGCTTGGGTGCAAGTGCAAAACAACCTCTCAGTTGCCTGGATGGCTCGGTGACTATGTATTTTTGCTGATATAACAAGCTTATAACTTTACAGTTATGAAATTTTGTACATAGATTCTATACCTACATATAAATACTAGACACGTATTTCGGGTTTCACATACACTAAAACTAATGTTGTTTATGTAGCTACCAATGCAAAAAGTAGCTTTTTATCTATATACATATAAATAAAATTGGAGTGTCTGTTTGTAATATTGAAATAACTGCTTTTTACTACATGCATATGAATATATATACAGTACATACACCAAAATAACATTTTTTACAGTTTTTTTCTGTCTGTTTGTCCGGGCTAATCTCTGAAATGGCTGGACCGATTTTGACGGGACTTTTTTTGGCAGGTAGCTGATGTAATAAGGAGTAACATAGGCTACATTTATTTTAGAAAAAATAAATTCAAAATCATAAATTTAATTCCGCGCGAAGTCGCGGGCATAGCTAGTAAACAATAAAGAAAGAACGGTACCCTTTCTTTTTAAACATACACACACTATACGAACACAATAAACTCGGAAGGCAATAAGAGTACTGTTATAAAACAGCCCGACACACCTTCTGTCGCCATTTTTATGTCATCGGTCCCCATGGGGCCCATCAAAGTGTTATGACATCCATTGGACACGGTAGAATGTTTTATGGCGAAAGGGCATTGAGGACTTTAAAGTTATTGTTGTTTGAAACTTACTTCTGCCATCGGTTTTGCCCGCGTGATAGTAGAATATAGGATCCTGATTCCGATTTCCAGTCGACGTGGGCGTACGGACGGTGAGCAATGGATAGCTCGTGGTCTGGCCGTCCGGTAACCGTCCGGATCGCGACCACCATAATATCTCTCATTAAAGTATCAGAGCAACAAAGTAGAAAGGATCCTTTTTTACTTTCAACAAATTATCCTATGGTAAGTATAATCGTTAATAAAAAAAATAAAAAAAACTAAACAAGCTCTCTCATCAACTCTTATTTATGGACGTCAAACAGTAGGTAGCTCGTCGTCTGGCCGTGCGGTGACCGTCCGGGCCGAGCCCTACTGGAGCCATAGGTTCGATTCTGAAAGAAAAACTTGGGGTCTCGAAAAGCAAGGCAAAGAAGGAATATAGAACGTATTAAAGACCTATTTCCAAGAAAAAAAAACGATACACCTTTTTTTAGCGCAGTAGCATACCCTTCGGTGTTTGTTACTAAGGAGATATCCTTATCTCCGCTAGTTTTGCCATCATCATCATCATCAGCATGAACACCCACCGGGAATTAATGGTAAGAGGAGTTCGCATCGGCGTCAGCTCGACTATGAAGTACCCGGGACTCCTCAGCTGGTGGAATTTCGTGGAGCACTTCCGACGTCTGGGTCCCAATCGCCACTAGTTTTATGATACAGATGAACACTATCAATACTGCCACAACAATGAAACCAAAGTAAAGGATTGTCATTATTTCGAAGGGAAAACACAACAAAAAGGGGTTCTATAGTAACAAAAGCATACAAGCCATTATGTCAGGTCATAGAGCATCAATGGAAGCTTTAGGAAGAGTCGTGAAACCACGGAGGCGCACCTTTCAGCCGCGCCCGCGACCTACATCGCATATCCGCTAGTCTCCTAAATGTGTGCCACTGACAAAGTGAAGTTGACGTCGAAAGTTCATGTTATGACCAGAGGCCTGAATTATGTAGGTCCACAACTACGGCGTCTCATCGTCGACGACGGCTGGTGCTGAAAATCAGTGCTGTGGCTCTGTTTTTCATGAGCCCCAGCATTTTGCTGAGCGCTGGCCGTTTTGCGCGGATGTGACGCATATCTTACGTGCTACTTTTAGTCGATATTGTTTTTATTTTGTTATGGTATGCGTCATGTTTGACGTGAATAAACACTTTTTCTTTCTTTCTTTCTTTCTTACTTACACTGATTTCATGATGGTACTGAGGTAGATGCTTTAGAAATAGTTGTGTGACAAAATAAAATTGACATTCGACTGGCCTGTTGGTCTAGTGGTTAGTAACCCTGACTGCTATGCCGAACCCACGACGGTTCGATTCCCACACTGGACAAATGTTTGTGTGATGAGCATAATCATTTGTTCTGTGTCTGGGTGCAGTAATTTAGTATGTTTATTAGTTGTCTAGTACCCATAACACAAGCTCTGCTTAGCTTGGGTCTTGACGGCGTTGTGTGATAGTTGTGGAATATAATTATTATTATATTATTATTTATATTAAAAGTTCTCCTCTTGAGATCATAGAGAGCCACTCAGTTGCGGTTGCATTAGGTAAGTTATTAAATCAAGTATCGCGACGTTTTTGAGATTTCAAATTAAGGTTAAAACGTTTCCGGGTAGACTATCTTGGTCATTTTTTGAACGTTGCAGTAATATAAAAAAGCATATACCACCAGATTCTAAAAACTTCAATTTCGTCTGGAGTCAAGGAATGAAAATTTTCGAAGAAGTTACACCGGCCCAAGGGTAATTCAAGGAACACGGATAAGTGGGTTATAGAATGCATTTCACTGAAACAGAGTAGACCGGAGTGAAAAGTGGCAAGCGGGGTGGAGTGGATTAGGTTAAGTTAAGTTAGGACTACATTAGGCCGATGCACACGTCAGTGGCGTAACTCTATCATCTGAGGCCCGTGGCAAATTCATTAGGTGGGGCCCCCGATAAATTATGTTACCTTGTGATTTCATTTTATTATTATTATTTTTTAACTTTTGGGTTACTTCTTCTGAGCTCGCGGTCTCTGAGACCGGGGGCCCCGTGGCATTTTGCCAGCCTTGCCATCCTATAGTTACGCTACTGGCACACGTGTAAAACGTCTGATTTGTACGTAGAACGACGTCGCGTGGCGTGATCTAGTGTAACTCTAGTTACCGAGCATACGCTGGGTCTCATGCCTCCTTCCTGGGAGAGAGGAGTGGGCATCGGAATTACATAACCTAATTCCCCCTAGCCCGTTCTATCATCGGACTACCAGACGTACGGCGATACGCCACCGGTATATGGTGGATATCCCACCTGCACGCACAAAACGTTTTGGGAACAAATTCATTGTGCATGCAGCTAGGGAGTGGAATTCCTTGCCAGAGTCTGTGTTTCCTGATAGCTACAACCCGGGAATCTTTAAGTCGAGAGTGAATAGGTTTCTTCTAGGTAGGTAAGTGCGTTCCGTCGTCGACCACATCGTCGCTTTCCATCAGGTGAGATAGCGGCCAAGCGCAAACCTATCTCCAATAAAAAAAATGGGTTTTAATCCAACACGCAGTTCCAGTGCGGATTGTGCGGGTTAGACCAAGTCCTAAAAGGCCCAAGCGCCCGAAAAGTGCTTTAAAACAGTGACTTTCTGGAGCCTACTCCTCGGTAACGGCCAGGTTAATAGGTTAGAAATATATGTTTATTATAGATTCATGAACAACATTATCAACATTTGATTTTTTCGTGTGATTAATACTTATGTCAAAAAAAATTATTACATACAACAACATCACATTCGCAACGGCTTGGATCTTTAGAAACGTTTTTACACATACAAATTGGTAGTTAAATATTCTTCAAAGTGAACATTGCATATGAAAATCAATCAATATTTTGCAAAGAAAATGGATTTAAAAGTCAGCGGGGCTGCAGCTGGACGCAAACAAATGCCCAGATAGTCGTACTGTCGCCTAGACGGGTACGAAGGTTGTGACCATTTAATTTCGGCCAGATGGCTCAAGGGACTATAAGCCTTAAGTGACTATTTTGCATGTTAATAAGAAAATAGGTACATTAGGTACCTAAGTGCTAAAATGAGCCTTTTCCTCAATGTGTTCATCAGTTACGTCAGTTTAACAAATTATGAATAAACCCAGACAAGCGAAAATACTCGTAGCTCGAATTAGGTCGCATTAATTGGAATTACATTATCAAAGCGGTAATACCAAAACATTGTTATAAAGTTGGTTACATTGTTTATTTCCGTTCATTTTCCTTCACGATAACTAATTTGTACGAATTGATGGCTAACTTCATGGGTATTCCTGTGTTCCTGACTTACCTCATTTTTTCTTTTGGTTTTGCACGTTTTCTGGTTTAGCCTATTAAACTTAGGAAAAGTTTAGAAAGCATTTAGTAGATATTTATGCTATACTAGCTGACCCGGCAGACTTCGTACTGCCTCAATTGATAAATAAAAGACCTAAACTTTGAATTTTTTTCTTCGATTTTTTCTCGCCTTTTAAACCTTCCCTAGACCTCCACCAACATTTCAAGACTAAGTTAAGATAAATCCGTTCAGCCGTTCTCGTGTTTTAGTGAGAGTAACGAACAGCAATTCATTTATATACGTATATATAGATTATATAATTACAAACGTATGTGGTTTTCATTAACTCCATCTCTGTAAATTTTTGGGGGAACACTGCGGTAAAACTCCAATCGAGCAACAGAATAAACGCCCCGCATGTGGAACTGGATACACTTTCCGATGAGACCCTGAACATAAATCTAGGCAAACCCTAGACTGGAATCTTCAAAGAAAACGTAAACGTGGTCGCCGTAAGCAGACCTGGCGACGTCATCGTAGAGCCGAAGAACGTAGAAATAAAACGCGGAGCTTAAGACCGAACGGGATGGCGGCGCACTGTGACCTATCTAGGGGACACAGAAACTTGAGAAGTAGAAAACATACGGCGCGCACTGTTCCCGCGCGCCTCAAGGACTTGTTGGCAACAGCAGGGGCCCAGCCGGGTCGAAGCCTACTGGGGCCAGGATTATCCGAAAGGGCGCTCGAGCCCCGGTATGAAGGCTTGAAGGAACGGGATGGGTTTTTTAATCAGTAAGAGTTTCACACTATCTTCCGCTCCGCCCAAGAGCTGGGGTTGTCACTGAATGATATTTACCATCGAAAAAAAGAAGTAGAAGACATTTGTGTGTCTATGGTATTTATAAATAAAGGTTACAATCAAGCATTAATACCAACGCTATCCATTATATCGACAGTGGAAAGGTAAAATTACTTAAACACCACTTTGGTCGAAAATAAGTTATCAAACTTATAACATTTAAAATAAGGTATAAAACTTATTTCCGACCAAACTGGCGCTTAAGCAGTTTTACCTTTCCACTGTCGATATATACTGAAGCCTTCCCAACCTTTATTATGACCTCATTACTCATTGCACAAGATCGTGACATATGATCACTATGGCGGAGAGGTATGCACCCTTTACAGAACAAAGTCATGCGGTCCATGTCAAGTCACGTCACTACAATATGTGGTGGATATGTCGTGACCAGATCTTAGAAATTGATCACTTCATAGTTCACGATATGACCAAGTAAAACCAGATCATTTTAAACGTAAAAGTTTGATGATCTTTTATTTTCATAGAAATCTTACATCAATGATATGGCCAAATGAGGATTGATGTATCATTAAATATTTCGATTCTCTTTCGTCGTTCGCCTCGAGTCAAGTAAAGAGTCCATGGAGTTTCTTGCACGTTCTTCCCCATAGAGACCTACGCTTTGGAACGTGCAATTTAACTTCACTTTTCTTGGACTGACCGACATTTGACTATTCAAAAGTGCCTGCAAATGGTCTATTTGAAATAAATGGTTTTGACTTTGACTTTGAGTCGGCCACGTCTTCTGTTCCTTTATTCTAGATGACGTCAGAATAAAGGAATCGGAGGTGCCGCCGACCCGAGGCGATCGATGAAAGAGAATCGTAACGAAACGGTTGTATCTTCGCTAGGGGGCTGGCCAGTTTTAGTTGGTCATATTATGTAGTTATCAATTCTAAAATCTGGTCACGACCAATACAATCTGTTTGATGTATCTAGCGCTGCCTTATTTCGTAATTTAGCTAACTGCCTAGTGTGATAACTAAATTGCGTCATTGGTCCGACCTTTGCTCAGTATTTGGACAGTGAAACCAAAATAGTAAAAAAAACTATAACACCGTTTTTAGGGTTCCGTAACCAAAGGGTGAAAACGAAACTTGCGGTGCTGCGGGAAAATTTGAAAATGTGACGGTAGCCCTAAAACGTATAGGAAGACTGAATGACATAAGTGGGGTTTTGTCAAAGTAAAAGTCTGAAATATCCTCTTGTTTCACCCTAGCTTTGAAAAAGTTATTTATCCAACATTTTGATCCCACTTCGGAAACAAAATCGGGTATGTAAAAGTCCCGTCATTTTATGAAGCCAAGCGGATTATGATTGAATTTTGCATAGCGGAAGCTCACGTAATGCAGAAGGATATATGCCACATAACTGGCCACCACGATCCCATAACTATGTGCCGACAAATATGGGCCTTACCATAAACAGATTCATAGCAACACCTACTCGTAGTAATCACAATAAAACTTGCCAGCACGCAACACAGTTTGTAAAATGAAAATGGAAAAGAAATGTCATTTCCTATGGTACACAGAAATAATACAGTATGTTATCGAGTCTCTAGATAGGTACATATTATATTAAGTTAACGAAAAAAAGAATGGCCGTACATATATTTTGACGCTCTTAAGGGAAGCAAGCAAAAAGGGTAGTTCCCGTTGATTTAGGATCCTGAAAAGCATGAAGCGAGGTCACATAGCATAGTATAGGAAAAAATCTAAAAACTTTTTTGTAGTTATAACAAAAAAAAAAATTTGCGATTCGGAAAAATGTTAACTGAATACGGGAATAGAACTGTTATTTCATAGGAAGTTTGTACGAAGCACTCAATGCGCGGGTCCGACTCGCATTTGCACAGTTTTTTTTTTCAGAGCTTCTCTTTCTTCTCTGTCATCTGCAATTTTTTTTTTACTTTAAACAATATGCTTACAGATTGGTCCATATTTGTTAAATAAAAAAACAAATAAAATCAGAAACATCGACTTCCGAAACGAAATGAAACGTTTTAGTGCTTTTTTTTTGTAAATAGTATTTTATTATTATTATTGATAATAGACTCGTGACTGCATCACTACTAACGCGCGTTAGACGCATTTGCAAGCGATATGAAAAAAAATCCAACGGGCTACAGCTTCGCGACTGTATCGATGAGAACGCACTACAGCATCGCTTCAAAAATTCGCCACGGGCGAGGGACCTTAGATTAACGACCTTCTAACAGCAATTGTTAGGTATCCTGTTTAGGTTTAAGTAAGCCATTGTCAATTAGTCGCTAGTTAATGTTTCAGGGTCTGTGACTAGCTGTGACAAGCTCACCTGCATTTCCTGGATGTCCTCAATTTATAGCAACCGGCCCGCCAGGATTGGATGTGAAGTTTTATGTGTTTAATTTTAGATGTTTTAAGATTAAATGTTGTTTAATTTGTAAATTGGCACTAAACTGGTATTATATTTCTCTTTTGAAAATGAGATTATATTGGGATGATTGTTTTCGAAAAATACTGTAAGTATACGAAAAGTACAATCTAAAAACCATAAAGTCCAACAATATCACAAAATAATTAAGTAGTGTTTATAAAATCACTACATAGTATAAAACAAAGTCGCTTTCTCTGTCCCTATGTCCCTTTGTATGCTTAAATCTTTGAAACTACGCAACGGATTTTGATGCGGTTTTTTTTAATAGATAGAGTGATTCAAGAGGAAGGTTTATATGTATAATAACATCCATTAAATAGTAGAGAAGTACTGTTATTTTTGAGGTTTCTAATGTGATGTCGTAAATAATTACATTTTTTCCGCTTACATTGCAAACGCAGGCTGAACCCTACGAGTTTTATCAAAATAATGTACTAAGTATTGTACACATTGAAAAGGTCTACAGAAAAGTCCGTGATGGTATATGTCTATCTCTTATGGATAACCCACAATAACTTTTTTTTGTCATTTACTTTTTACGACAAATAATGGCTAATTTTCGAAGCGATTTTAACCAATACAGCATTAATCCTTAACCAATTAAATACCTTGAATACATTGTTCATTTAATATAGATCTATATGGCCCTTTACACCGTATGATTTAAGTGAATATTTTCGAAGATATTACAGATTTAAAAATTGCGGGACGTAGCGTTTGCGGCGGTACCGGCCGGCCGCCCGGTGCGGCAAGAGCATTGCACCCGTGCGAAGCCGGGGCGGGTCGCTAGTGTATCTATATAATATAATCTATCTCCTTTCTTTCAGTCCATCCAAAAGTTGTCTGTAAAAATTGCCCTGCGTGATAAGACAGTTACTTTTAATAATTTTGTTCTGTATTTTTTGTTTATTTGGTGTACAATACAAGAATATAATAAATAAATAATAAGTTTGTACGGAACCCTTGATGAGCGAGTCTGACTCGCGTTTGACCGCATTAGTTTGTATTATTAATCCAGAAAAAACCAAAGGCGTTTTCATTTAAATTGAAAAAAAAGAAGAAAACTACATTGAAACAGCCTAAAAACACACGGAACATATTTTATTACCTACCTACCTACACATATGGAGAAACAAGCTCCTAAATCACTAAATCCTTGTTGTCGGCTCAAAATTGGTGAATCTTGACTCATATACAGGGTGATGTCACGAATCCTTCAAGAGTACGTGACGGTTTAGTTGATTGCCGTGATTACACGTGTCCTCACCTAAATAGTAAGTGTGGACACATTTTGATAAGCTTGCGTCAATGAGTAATAGCTTTTATTGGGACATTGTTTTCTTTTTATTTAGTTGCTGTCTGTGTGTTACTGTGTGTAGTTAGGCACGGTTGGCGCTGTGGTTGAGCAATTGGCTGCTCTGCTGCATGTCGCTGGTTCGTTTCCCGTACGGAACTAACATTCGTGGCCTAACTAGCTTTTGCCAGTGGTTTTGTCAGCGTGAAAGTAGGTTTTTCCAAACAATGGACTCTCGTTTTATCACCTTAGGAGAAAAATTTTGAAAAATCTCTGTAAGCTACTTGCTCTCTTCTCCTGTGTTATAAAAAAAGGTTTACTTTGTAAAAAATGTCATGCTTCTAGTCCCAATAAAACTACTGGTTACCGGCTATGCATTGATGTCAGTCAGTCAGTTTCTCCTTGTATATACCTACATAGAAGATAATTATACCTATATACGGTTACTGGTAATTAGTGACCGATAATTATACTATTGATTGTACTCACCATTTCAAACAACTTTCCCGAAGAAACTTTTTTTTATACTCATTAGTTTTATCACAATAACAAAACAAAAACAAAGCTGTTCGCGGAAATTCGCGCCCACCGCGGTCACCCATCCGTTCGCGCCTGTCAGTATTCGCGTTTGAAAGCAGCGTGGATGCTCTATCACTATTGCAGGTAATGTACATGAGACAACGACGTTACGCGGCTCAAGCTGAGCTTTGTTATTGTGATAAATTTAAAGAGCACAAAATAAAGTTTCTTTGGGAAAGTTGTTTATAATCATGAGGACAATCACGTGTATAAGTTTCGGTCACTAATTACCAGTCACCCTATATAAGTAATTAAAATAGTACAAACTTTTGTACCCTTGTTTTCTAAATAGTATTTTCGTTTTTTTATGCACCTACTATATTGTCTCTCCATTATCACTGGTTGATAGACCGATAGAGAATACCTTTATTTGTAATAATTAAAGGATTCTAAAAATAATATATTACTGATGTTATTGTAGTTTCAATTCAAGAAGCGGGAAGATCGATTTTCCTGAAAACACATGTCTCATAAACATATGTATGTCCTATAAACGGAGATGACATTATTTAGATTCTACGTAAATGCCTCATTAGCCATAATTTATTTAAATACTGTAAACAATGTAAACAACATAATACATTATGTACATAAATAGTTTACGCGACACAGTCAATATACGGAAAACGATGAGAAGAATTCGTTGCGTATATTTCCCCTTCCCTGTTTAGCACTGCCATACATTCGTATGGGAAAGCAATGTTTTTTGCACATTGTAGTATTTCCCATGATTGTGTCGTCCTGGGAAGTTTGTTGGTTGTCAATTTATATGTCATAGTGTAATTGTGATTTAGTGTGGATTAGATTATAGCTTGTTTTGCAAGATTGCGGTAAGAGGCAATGAAAATTGCGGAATTAGGGATGCCGCCACCGTATTTCCTGTAAGTTTCATACATTTTGGACTTTCCGCAACCGGTTGACGCCGGTGGCCGCCAAAACGCCGCTGCTCGCTTCTAGTGGCCCGCACTGGCCACTGAACGCTGATACAAAACGCTGTCACACCCCACTCGCGCATTTAAACCTTCTTAGACAGAGTCCATTATACTACTGCGAACATGGGTTAAAAAAGTAGCAGCCACTAGCCACAAGTGGCTTGTGGCCGCTTCTAGCTTCTTATGGCGGCAGTGGCGTGTGGCCCATGTCAGTGCGGCGACACTTAGCCGTGATGATTGAAAAGTTTTAGCATTGCTCGAAAGAGTTTCCGTGGCTTTGGAATTTCTTTTTCTGGAAATTTCCAATAGGAGAAATCCTTCAGTTTAAGAGTCGAGAGGAGTATTAGAGAAGGATGAACGAGCTATTATTTTAGAGAATAGAGCAGCTTTCTATATATGAAAAAAAATTGCAATCGGAAATCAAATCAAAAATAAAAAAAAAAAAACACTACCTCCTTTATAATATTAGTGTGAATATTATAAAGGAGGTAAAGGTAAATGAGGTTCTGTGTATGATTTTAAAATATTCTACGTATGATTTCAGATCATTCTATGTATCATTTTAGATCACTTATGTATAATTATGGATATATGATTTTGTATGATGATTTCAGCTCATTCTAAGTGTAATTTCAAATTATTATATGTATGATTTTCGGGTTACTAGACGGTGTTATGGTTTACCGAAAGTCGGTGACTTGAATCAATAAAATATGTTATTTTAAACTTGTATACATAAGATTAACCTTCAGGCCATAACAAGACAATACAAGTTGTTTGAACAACTGAATAACTTAGTGAATCATACTGTTTTTATAATTATGATTTTTCGTTATTTACTTTATCATTATGACGATCGTCAAACGTTTTCACTATGTTTAGTTTCTATAAGCTGAAAAGGAAAAATGTACTTACAGTATCTGGGTGAGTATTCAAGTACTGGATTTTTCACTGGAAGCAGTGGTGGCTCAGTGGTACCGGCCCCGACTTACGAGATGTAGATATCGGGTTCAAACTCATTCAGGTGCATTACTTTGTACAATTTATTTCATCACCACTGCTTTCAAAACTGTGAAGGAAAACATCGTGATCATCTCTATGTTTTCCTTCACCGTTAATGTTCACTGTAATACGCCTGACTGAGTTTGAACCCGATACCTACCACTCGTAAGTGGGGGCCGATACCACTCGGCCATTACTACTCTTCTACTATGATACTATTACCAAGGTGTGTTTACAAAATTAAATTCTATAGAATTCGTGACCAATCCATTCATGGAAACGTGTGGCATATATGTTTTTATTAAATATATTTCAGTCGAGCATACATTAGTCAACAACTAGCCTATAATACGTGCTTCATCGCAATGTTTCACCAATATGTGTGTAGCTACATTACTTAAGTATGTTATGTGAAACTAGCGACCCGCCCTAGCTTTGCTCGGGTGGTACAAATCTTACTTAAACCGTACTCATGAATCATTCCGTGCATCCAGGACAAATGTTTGTGTGTTGAGCACGATCATCTGTTCTGTGTCTGGGTATAATTTATCTGCACTATCTACACTCTATCTATCTATCTATAGCAGCCTCGTTATATCAAATTTTGGACGTAGGCCTCTTCCAATCTTCTCCACTCCAGACGGTCTTGGGTAATAGCCATCCAATCTCGTCCAGCATGTCGAAATCTACGCTAATATGATAAAAAGGTAAAGTTTTTTTTTTTTTTGTTTGTAGGACTTGTAGTGCTAGTTCTTTCAGATTGCCATCTCTGAAAGTATTAGTACGATTGCGAGAATTTTTTCACCGATAAAAAGCTGCTTTATTCCTGAGTCACATAGGCTATATTTTATGTACACAGGTGTAGCCGCGGGCAAAAGCTAGCAAATACAAAGATTATAAAGGGATTTTTCAGAACGGCATCCTTAGGGCATTAAACGGGGACAAAAATCTACTTTCACGTGGGCGAAGACGCTGGCAGAAGTTAGTACCTAACTGTATAATATTAAGTCTTCATAACAGTATACACTTAACTGAACTCATTTTACAACATAGGTAATCCTACGCATGACATAATTCTGTCGAGTGAAACCCGCTCACCCGCAAGCTATTAACCAGCCATTTCTCATTTATTGTCCATTAAAGTAATCTAAAAACATAATTATTGCTCAACAGTTAATTTATAGCTCGATCAGATCAGATAAAGATCTCGTGTATATTGTGGTGGCTAAAGTTTAGTGACTCGCGTGTAAACTAACATTAAAGTTTCCCGCACACAGGCCACCGACCGGCCACAAAAAAACGCCGCTACCGGCACATCTACATACATCTACACTAATATAATAAAGAGCCGCTTCTAGTTTCTCGTGGCGGCGTTTGTGGTTGTAGTATGTGGCCCATGTGCGGCGGCACCTAGCCGTGATGACTGAAAAGTTTGCGGTATTGTTCCAAAGAGTTTCCGTAGCTCTGGAACTGAAGGACTTTTCCAATAGGAGAAATCTATCAGTTTCAGAGTCGAGAGGAGTATTAGAGAATGATGAACGAGCTAAACTATGCTTACTTCTTGCACGAGGATGAGGATGGTTTTAAATCTAATTATTTATAATCAGATCATTCTGTTATGATTTTAAAATATTCTATGTATGACTAGCTTTTGCCCGCGGCTTGGCGCGTATACATAAAATATCAGCCTATGTCACTCAGGAATAAAGCAGCTTTCTAGAGGTGAAAAATTTTAGCAATCGAACTAGTACTTCCAGAGATTACCCGTCCCCGCACACAGGCCACCGACCAGCCACAAAAAAACGCCGCCACCGGCACATCTACATACATCTACACTAATATAATAAAGAGGTAAAGATTGTTTTTTATGTTTTTTTTTATTTGTAAGAGGTAATCGCTGGACGTACTAGTTTTATTGCTAATTTTTTTTCACCAATAGAAAGCTGCTTTGTTTTGTGTTGGGCTGTGAAAAAGACGGATGAAAAAAGATTGCATGTAGCGAAGATGAGAATGTTAAGATGGATGTGTGGTGTGACAAGAATGGATAAAGTGAGAAATGAATATATTAGGGGAAGTTTGAAAGTGACGCCAGTGACTGAAAGGTTGAAAGGAAATCGTTTGTCTTGGTATGGTCATGTAAAGAGGAGAGATGAAAAACATGTTGCTAAAAGAGTTATGAATTTACAAGTGGATGGATGGAGAGGGAGAGGGAGGCCAAAGGAGATTGTGGATTGTGGATTGTGTGAGAAGTGATATGAAAGAAAAGGGAGTTAGTGATAGCGTGACGAGTGACAGGACAGAATGGAAGAAAAAAACGTGTTGCGCCGACCCCAAATAAGATAGGACAAGGGCAGGAAGAAGAAGAAGAAGAAGAAATCTGCTTTGTTTCTGAGTGACATAGGCTAAACTTAATATACGCGGGCGATGCTGCGGGCAAAAGCTAGTTTCCTATAGTTTTCATTCATTTTATATGAATTCGCCGATTACGGTTGACGCAAGTGGCCACTAAACGCTTTACTCGCTTCTTGTGGCCCGTACTGGTCACTAAACGCCGCCGCATGCCAGTAGCGCATTTTAAACCTTCGTCAGAGTCCTGTATGATACTGCGCATATGGGTTAAAAAAAAGTAGCAGCCACCTGTCACAACTGGCTGTCGCGCGCTTCAGCTTCCTTGTGGTTGCTTTTAGCTTCTCGTGTCGGAGTTTGTGGCTGTCACCTGTGATTCGTGTGCGGCGACCTTAAAAATACCCACCTAGTGGTAGTCGTCACGGATCGTGTTAATTAATTTTAGATCGATTGTTTTATGCACTGGAAAGCTTCTTTAAAAGAAAGATTTACTGAATGTATCGCTCAGCGACAGCCTGACCCTAGAGTGAAGAGGTTACTTCTAGGCAAGCGTGCTCCATCGGTGGCCATATTACCGCTTACCATCAGGTGAGATAGTGGTCAAACGCGAGCGTATCAATATTAATTAATAACAAAAAAAAAACCCGAGATCTGTATATGGCTTGCGAACGTCGTCAACGCAGCTTGCCGTCCCATAAGGAGCAAGTCCAAATCGATGGCGCGGAGAGGTAGGTAGTGTTCCATGTGTGCCATGTCAGCAAGACGGAAGAGGCTTTGTAGGGCCGATGCCTGCTAGATGCCTTTTTTTAAGTGGGAAATCATCTAATGACATCTTCAGCGAGAAGGTGTGTCAGAGTTTTACTGATTAAACCCACTTGTTTGTTTCTTATTTGCCTTGCCGTTCAGGGCTCCGGGGATTCATTTTCACTTTTAAACCATGACTCCAGTAGGCCTTGACCCTTTTTTTTATTTTTTATTTTTATTTTTTTATCTGTTATAAACTAGTACTTGACTGCGATCCCGCGGGGTCCCTACGATTTTCTGACAACCCCTTGAGGCGCGCGTGGAACACAACGCGCCGTCGATAACTTGGGCCCGGTCCGGCCGGTTACGGCTAAGTCGGGTCTGGTAGGGCTGTAGGAACGTTTGAAAGTGTGATAGTAGTCCTAGAACGCAAAAAGCAACTGAAGGACTTATACTGATTAAAACCAGCTGTGTCCTTCAGTAGCTGGTTTTCTATTCAGAAATTCCCCGTGGTTACCTTCATTATAGCTTGTATGTATAATACTATAACTTAAGCTAACTTATAGGTACAATACATATGTCGAGTGGCATTGAACGGAATGCCCTCGCTACAGTATAGGCTACAGCTATCTGATTCAGCTGTTACGACTCCAGTACAATACAATGGGCTTTCTTTATTTTATTGGCAATATATTTATAATATAGTGTAGTTACTTGTTACATTAGCATGCTTAGCCGGCTGTTAGAGGGTATTAGATTCATAACTTAGGCTTTAAAATATTGTGATATCGAAAGGAGATCGCATGAGTTGCTATTTTTATGTAACCAACGAACTGGCTTGTAAAATATAATTCGAAGGATTATGCTGTTCTAGAATAGGTTTGAAAGTTGGTAGAAAAAAAGAATGTGTGTTGTTTTTTGAGTGTTGAAGTAATTTTTGTAAGGAAAGCATTAATTCGTTCAAATAAGTAAAAATATAAGAGTGCGCCGCCCGAAGTGTTTGATTTCATAGGAGAATCCCTGTATGAGCCTACCGACGAGCTGAGCTGCGTTACAATATCTAGAAATAAAACAGTTAGAATCAGTGTTTTTACATGGTAAATAAGGCATTGACTTCTACCGCTCTGGGTTGCCTTTCACTCCTGTGAGAAGGAGTACCAGACTTTTACTTACTAAAACTCAAAATGTTCCTTTAGTGATAGGAATTAGAACCTGCTTGTGTAGTGAAATATTATTATGTCATCTCAATCTCAACAAAACTGCTTAAACTAAATTATTCTAACTTTATGGTTCTGAACCCAAGCTATTATTTAAAAGATTCCTCAGAAAATTGCAGGATATGAAATATTTGTATATTTTTCCCTTTGATCTAATCCTACTGACATTATAAACGCGAAAGTTTGTATGTATGGCTGAATAGATGTATGGATTAATGCATGTTTGTTACTATATTACGGAAAAAGTAGATAATAAATGGATTTTGATGAAACTTAGTACACAGGTAGAACATGTCCTGGAATATCACATAAGATACTTTTTACCCCACCTTATCCTGGGAGTATGTTTCCTTAGGATAATTTTCTATAATCAAGCGGGTAAAGTAGCTAGTTACCAATAAACCAAGATCAAAAACCGAAAATTTACTTCTTTACTCTACTGTCGCCATTTTTATGGAAGTTTCTTTAAAAATGAGCAGCACCTTTGTGCTCTTCTATCTGTATTTGTTCTTTTCGTTTTCAAGTGTTTGTAGATATTTACAATTGCCATCACGGATCTTGAACGCTCGGCGTTAGAGTGGGGATCGCTTTGCGCATTCCATACATTGGCGAGCCAATCGTCTTCGTTGTTAGATGCATGCAGCAACGCAGTGAACGAATGAGGAGTGACGTCTATGACGCGATGGTGTGGCTAGCCAATCACTGACACTCCCCGCCCCCGCGTCGCACTTCGCACCACTAAATAGACCGAATATTTGACTTCTGCGCAAGTGTTCAAGATCCGTGATGGCAACTGTACACAGCATTATATAATCAATTCGCATCGCCAAGAAGGGGCTACAGAACCGTTACAAATCCCATGAGGTCATAGAGGTCATACAGTAATTATAAAACGCGCTCACAATAGAAATGTATACGTGAACACTACGCAAGCAATACAGTTCCATTTTTTCTTTCCTAATTACGCGATGATATGATATAATAATAATAATTATAAAGAGGAAAGATTTGTATTTTTGTTTTTAATGAGTAAACTCAACAAGCACGGGACCCAATTTCAAATTTTTTTTACCAGTACCTATAATACTACTTTATCACCGAGTGACATAGGCTATAATCAGAACCTGATCTAGCTATTTAGTCACTCCGCGCAAAGATAATTTTGGCCATCCTTTCATTTAATTTGCGACGAGCCCTAAAGTCTTCAATATTTCCACTATCCAACCTAAAGTAGGTTGGGAGGTGGCGTGTACAATTCTCAACCTGCCAACTTAATGGGCTAGGTTGGAAGATAGGAATAAGTCAATTTTGCCACCCCTCATTTGTTACCGTTTTGGGCAAATGGCCGGTGTGCCCCCACTTAGATCGGGCTCTATGGCTATAATATGTATATTGTATACTTTCACGCGGGCGAAGCCGCTGGCAGAAGCTAGTATATGATATTGAAGCTATTAGTTTGTCTAAGTTTAAATGCTCTCTTCAAGAAATACTAGTCGTTTTGTTATAAGATTTTTTGAAAGCCCAATTATTGAGGAACTTTGAAGAAAGACCTATTACTTTAACGTACCGAAGAAGATAGTACAAAATTTAGAAAGAACGCTTTCTGCTTCGAACGAGCAAGTGAAACCGTGGACAAAACTAGTCAGCAATAGTTTGCATTTTCATTTGAGGGTTTATAGCCTAAGCCTTTAAATGTCATAAATAATGCTTTTACTATTTCCTCCTTAGAGAAGTAATACGATCAAGATGAAGAATTTAATGGTTGAGGTGTTGATGTTCATAGATTGTATTGAATTTCTGATCGAATATATTATTTATGGATAAGGAAACGTGTTTAGTACCAAGCTTCATTGGAATTGAACCTATTAAAATCATTTTCTTAACGCCTTTTCTATGGCCTTTGCTTATTGTATTATCCCCGTTGAATTGAGTTTCAAATAGATATTTGTTGCTATTCGTATTAAAGAATTTGATTGTGTTAAAAGAGGAATCGGTGGATATAGTCCAAGGAAACTTTTTAAGCCAGGGGTTTTCAATATGTATAGGTATGTTGTGGCCAGAATTTTCAATAAATATTATGTACTAGCTTTTTCCCGAGACTTCTTTCGCGTACATAAAAAGCCTATGTCACTCAGGAATAAAGCATTTTCCTATCAGTGAAAAAATTTTAGCAATCGGATAAGTAGGTAGGTACTTCCAGATATTACTTCCTACAAACATAAAAACAAAAAAAAAAAACTTTACCTCCTTATATTACCTATATTATTGTAGATTATTACATTAATGTAGATATGTCGTGGCAACAAGAATTGACATATCACCAAATGTTAACGTTTAAGGCTGCGCGCCCACCTCCGAAAATCGGTGACCGATTTTTTGTAGGAGAAAAAATAGAACACACTGATAGCAATAGTGCAACCCACACGTCCTACAAGAAGTCGGTCAGAAAACAGAACAATGTTACAAATATACAAAATCGGCCCTATTATCTGTCCTACAAAAAGTCTGACGTGGGAAGGCAGCGTAAACGATCCAGACCAGACCAGAACCAGACCGGAACAGTTTTGGTTGGCCATAACATGAAGTGATCAATTCTGAAATGTAGCCGCGACATAGGTATACATGAATTAAATGAAAACTAAGATGAATTTTATCGGGTACATTTTATTCACAGAACGTTTTTTTTACGAAATTAGAGTTAGAGAAGAAGAAGTGAGAAGATCGAGAGTAGTTAGAACTTATAATTTATGGTGCATAGGCACATACTACAGTGTAGTATTTTAATTTCAACCTAAAGGTTGACTGGTAGAGAATGCCTACTAGCATTAAGTCTGCCTATATACTACTGCTGTAAATAAAGTTTAAAAATAAATAGAGAAAAAAATATGCTTTGACGTCGAAGGTTAGTAGCTATAAGTATGCTAACCTTTTTAACCTATAGACAGACGAGACTGATCGATTTTATTTGAAGAGAAAGTAACATCGATTACGCACATGGGCATTGATAGAAAGATGCTAATATTTGTCTAACGGTCAATTACATGCTCAGCACAGTCAAACAAAATAGAATGAGAAAACAGTAATATCAAAAAATTTTGATGGAAACATCAAATTCGTTCAGAACAGTTAAGAAAAAATAAAAATTGATGATGAAGAGATGGATGGAGAGGAATACGAATTGCAAGGAGGAACCGACAAAATAAGTAAGGCACAAAAGATATCAACGTTTGAAAGGCAATAATTACTAAGCGACATTGGATAAACTTTACAGGAGTGTAATTTAAAGTTAAAATTTTTAGAAGAAATTTCTTAAAAATGACGAAATAGTCGGTTTTAGATACTTTTAATATCATGTTAATAATATCACATGTTAATAAATCCGACTTTTTTTTTAAATAACATTTTTTTTTCTATAATTTTTAGAAGAAAAGTTGTTAAAAATTACTATTTCAGTCGGATATAAATACCTTTAACACCATGTTAATAATATTTCATGTAAATAAAACGTTCTAAAAACTAACAATTGTATTTCTAAAAAAAAATAACTTTAAATCAAACTCCAGTAAAGTTTACCTAATTCCGCTTCGTAATTTTTGCCTTTCAACCGTCCTTATGGATTAATTTAACAAAGGAAAAAATCATGAGCTATATTTTGCACTATTTCAGTGCGCTGCGAACGATTACCAATGAATTGTGATACGTTGCATTGGACAATGTTGCGTATCTGTGATTTACATCGCTCAGTCAAGTTTGCCCAATTTAGCAAATTTCGTTTGGTCATAGGTCAGGCTTTTGAAATGCAGTGTTTCAGAATGTAAGACTATGATGTTGTATTAGTTTATCATCATCATCATTTTAGACGATATACGTCCACTGTTGGACATTGAGGGCCCCCAAGTGTTGCCACAATGAACGATCCTCTGCGTCTCGCATCGATCAGTTGGCCACAACCATCACCAGGTCTTCGGTTCGTCTTGTAGGAAGCACTCCAGAACCTTTCAGCCCCAACGACCATTTAGTTTATTAATTGCATTAATTTCTCGTAGTCGCAAGCGCGACTGCCGAGCATGGGGTCCTGGATTCGATTCCCGGGTCGGGAAAAAGTGCTATATCATTTTACCATTAGGAATTACTCTGTAGCTATCCGGAGTTTGTAAATTGGTGGTATGAAACCACCGTGCCTCGGAAAGCAGATCAAGCCATAATCCTGGCTCTGATCTCTCTCCGGTCATGTCGGATTGCCGTCCCATTGGACTATGAGAGTAAAGGAGCAGAGAGTTCACATGTGTTTGCGCACGCACATGTGCACTATACCTCCTGAGTACTTGGTTAATCTCTATTGAGATCGGCTACCATTATCAAAATTCGGTCGAAAGGATTAATGCATTTATTTAAAGATTATTATAATTAGATTAACAAGTATGTTTAAAAATTATGAGATTCGTCATCCGCTAAACCTTCTTTAAAGTTTAGTCAGCATCCTGTCTCATATTTATCTTTATTTTCACACTTTTCTGACTAACACACCTAGAATGTCGTCATCACATTTTAACTTTCGTATCCTGTCTGCGAAAGCGTAATTTTATTTGGACAGACTAAATTTAGACAGCTTAGGTTACATAAGAATTGAGAGACAATCAGTTATTTCTTTATCTTTCACCTCGTAAGTCGTTAATAATACTAAACGGGATCCTCGCCAGTCTTGGTAACAATGACTCCTAAGAACCATGTAGATCGTTCATATGACATCATTAATTAAAATATTTACATTATCGAACAAACATGGTGATTCACAAACCCTATTATTGCCTCAATGGATGTGATTGAGAATAGCTTATAATGCTATCAAGATGCTACAGCATATTTCCTATATGAGAATATACAGCTATTCGTTCTTTGTTCTTTTATTTATTTTGTTCGATTTTACTCTATTCTCTTGTTTTCCTATGGTGTATTGTTATTTGTTCATTATTGATATTTGTTTGTCCTAGTACTAAATCAATATGTAATATATGTGGAGTGCATGCTTTGCTTTGCCTTGTTACAGCACAATTATATATTGTTTGTAATTATGATATCATACTTCAGAGAAAAAAACATCAAAACAAGATATTGAATTCATATTGTCTCAAAGTTATACATCTGTCATCTTTGAATTTTGTCCGTTCAGAAGGTTACTAAATTACCACAGATATTATTGGAATTTAAGCATGAGTTATATTACCCAGTAAAAATTCTTCCGCACTTTGAATTTTCAGATTCCATACTTATTTTTATTAAATTCTAAAGAAATATTAGACCTATTCAGGTCAAACGGCACGACATTACGTGCATAGACATTAATATTAGGAGGGCTGGAATATCCGCATTGCCATACGTCACACCTGCAGAACAATATGCTATTCCTGAAATATAGGATATGGTTGGAGAGATAGGCATTATGATTTTGGCAGGAGATATACGCAATTATGCGTACTTAGGTTCTGCGCATAACGAGGGCCTAAAAGAAAAAAAAAATGTGGGCAGTGGATAGAGCGGACGGAGATTTATGCCCAGCATTAGTATGGGCAGATACTATAATAATTCAAGTAGTTACGGTAACCGAGCTTATAATGGTGTATGATGACACGGAATGATCGTTAACATATGAACAAAATCATAACACAAATGTAGAAGTATTAGCAGATGACGGCCAGGTATGTAATAAAATTGTAGCAATGTGTGGTCTCTTAGATCTGACTGATGTAATAGTCTAGTCAGTTTTGTTTCAAATCTTCTCAAGGTAGGAGCAGCAAAAACTTTTTTATAGACGATGTAACTAATTTACTGAAGTAGTTATGTGGAAAATAAGGTATCTTGTCATGCTTAGCTTGATAAATTCAGGGCATATTAAGTAATGTGAAAACAATCGATTTACCAACATATGTGAACAATATTCAAAAATTTTTCTGCTATTACAAGCAATCATGAAATCAGTAATACAATAACTTTCGGTTTTTGTTTGTCTGATTTCGTAGTATTAATTAGAACTAATAAAAAAATAGCTATGGTATGAAGTCATACATAAAACATTTTTCGGCCGCACAAAAGCCAATGATCTCAATCACAATCACACATCGCGATAGCCAAAATTTTATCACCGGTTCACTTACTGGCTTACATCGTGAGATGTCTGAAAAAGTTCAGGGTCAACGACCGCAAAAAAAAGTGCACGACTCACCTTGCTCAAACCGAAACTTGCTTACTCCAAAACATTCGACACCCCACGGTGCATCACAACACGAAAAATAACCTGCAATACACCTTACAACATGTGCGTATCGATTTATTTATCACTTCTTATCTACAACACAGAAATTTCGATATCCACACACGATTTTGTCAAACTCCAGAATTTTTACAATTTTATTTTCACCTGTCACTTTTCCCGCTCAAATTTTTATTTTTAAATTCGAACGAGTTCGAAGTTTAAAAAGTTTTGTATCGCTAACGGCCAGCGTATCCGCGACTGACATGGAAACTCCGCGGGAGTTGGCACGCTACTGAACTGCCGCGGCCCGGTCAAGTGAGAGCGCGCATTGTGTCATCAGTGTGCTCGACGTGTTCCACCTAAGCACATACTACACAACAGCTTCAGTTGTATCAAGTATTTATTACTAGATAAATAAATACTTGATACAACTGAAGCTGTTGTACTTTTCAAAAGGAACATTGACCCAAACTTGAAGAAAGGAAAGAACCTTGATGAAGAAATTGAGTACCCATAATGAAGATCAATAGCAATGAACCAATAAAACACTGATAAGGGGATTACCGCTTGAAATACTATTCTTAATGCTGTTATTCTGTTCTTTCCAGCATTAATTTTATAGTCTTGGGAATCTATGATTTCCATGATATAATGATTCTACGATTGCAGAATTTATATTCGAAGTACAAACCATTGTATGACGTTCTTTTAATTTGAGTTTCCTCATCTTTCTAATTAGTCGGTGTCCCATTAAAAACATGTTAAGAAAGAAGAAGAAAAAGGCAATTGATAGAATAGCTTGAGTGGATGTCAAAACAACAAAAAACATCTATGATTAAATTGTAAATCATCCCAATCTCATACTGCAGATATAATTTGAACACCTTATACCTACTTTCCTCTATCACTCTAAACCTCTAAAAGCCCCGAGAGGTATATTTTATCTCTCTTATCGCTAAACAACACTTGAAGTATCGACACACAACATACAAGATTAAAAACAACCAGTAAATCATTGAAATCATCGTAGATATCAACAGTTCTTAAGTTTACACTGTGCAACACGGTAATTTTGTGTCTGCCTATCCGAGTACTATACTTCTAACAAACGTATATACACAGCTGAGCTATAGAAATTTCACTCCTAATAGATTGTGTTACAGACTATATCTTCAGCAAAGGTGTTGGCAGACGCAAGTGCGACCCCGTAAGGTAAACTTGATTTTTTTATTTCATTGAGTATAATATCGTAAGGAGGTCGGAGGTCACAGATGTAGATTAATTTAGCATTAGATTACCCACTTAGATAGAAATTTCAATATTCATCAGTTGCAAAAAATATATATATAAATAAAAGTTAGGAAACATTAGCACGGTCCATGATAATGCAACTTTTATGTTTGGATTACCTAGTGTATTAATATTAATGTGTTTATCTAAGCTGTCTATCGCCATATCAGTTAGTAAATGACAAATGAAAGTACTGGCCTTGGTAAATGAAATCTCTAGAGTGAATACATTTCTAATCATGCTTGTCTGATATTATAGTAAAGTCAGTCAACTTAGGTAATCTAATGAAATAATCAAATTCTTGAAATCTGATATAGACACTGGTTGAAAAGTCAAGGTTGCAAAGGGATGATCATTGTTTACTAATAGAATCTTGTATAAAAGTATTTCAAGTAATACATATATAACAGATTTTTTAGTTCGTTAAAAAATTTCGAAGTCGTGTGACTTATAGACAGTCTATAGCATTATTGCAATATTTGAGTGACATATTTTCAATAACATATCGAAATATGCTCTCATGTATATGTAACTAGGATAATGTATTGATTAGATAAAAACTGCAGTTCTTAACCTATAAGTATGTTGGGTTTGTGTGGCTATCAAAAGAATTCCATACAATGGTTTGATACTGAGAGTATAAATTTTGTAAGAAGATAGATATATCATAGAAGTTATGGATCCAAAAGATTTTAATGACTTCTGAATAGAACAGTGTAAGCGCAATTAGAAAAAAGAAGAAAAACTGGCCAAGTGCGAGTCGGGATCGTCCATGAAGGGTTCCGTAGCAGCAAGTAACATAATATAAAAGTTCTTGTATAGTTCGTTGTAATTTTGATCGATGTTTTAATAATATTGTATTTTTTTAAGACGTTTTAAAAATAACTACTTACTAGATCTCGTTCAAACCAATTTTCGTTGGCAGTTTGCATGGCAATGTAAATCATATATTTTTTTTAGTTCTATCATTCTCTTATTTTAGAAGTTATAGGGGGAGGAGGACACATTTTACCACTTTGGAAGTGTCTCTCGCGCAAACTCTTCAGTTTAGAAAAAAATGATATTAGGAATCTCAATATCATTTTTGAAGACCTATCCATAGATACCACACTTAAGGGTATGACGAAAAAAAAAAAATTGAATTTCAGTTCTAAGTATGGGGACCCCCAAAATTTATTGTTTTTAAGCTATTGCATAGCTTTTATCGCAGGCCTTGAGCGTGGAGACCGAATCCAGAAATTTCGTAACGAAAATAACCTAACACCCCCCCACTCATTTATTTTTTGAGCGTGGTGACCGATAAGAAAACAAATGAGTGAACAATCAATCAAAATTCAATTCAATGTGTGAAAGTGTAACTTCAATTAAAATCGAAGAAAAAAAAAACAAAGGAAAAAAATACTGCATAAATAAATAATTATAATTGCTTAAGTTGATAAAAATGCTATGCAATAGCTTTACCGCGGCAGTCCCCGAGTGCCACACGTGTTTATTTTTTCTATTTTTCTGTTAAATATTAATGCGGTTTACAGAATACATCTTCTTACTAAGTTTCAACAGTATAGCTCTTATAGTTTCGGAAAAAAGTGGCTGTGCCATACGGACGGACAGACAGACAGACTTGACGAATCTATAAGAGTTCCGTTTTTTGCCATTTGGATACGGAACCCTAAAAAGGTGATATCCATGGCAAATTTTCAAGCAGCTTTTTCACTGATGCTAATAACGGCTTTAGTAGATGTCAAAACAATTCAGGTTGTTAGTAACATCTTGACAAGACTCAAATGAAGAAGAATGTCCTGTTTTATATTTTTGTTTGTAATTTTTTTTTTGTGTACAATAAAGGATAAAGAATAAAGAATAAAGACTATACATAATCACGAATCATAATCATAATGCTGCCAGTCTTCTGGGCACATTCCCGGATGACAGCGATGTGAAGGAGTACTTCGACGCCTGCGTGCACTTTGTGTTTTTGTATTTAATTTATATACGTTAGGTATTTATTTAAGTTTTAGTATAAATAGTTTAAGTTTGTTTGTTTATGTGGAATAACGAATTATCACGAACTAAAGATCTCATAATCTAGGTAGCACACAGCAATGATATTTTCAGCTTTCTAACTGGCATAAATCCCAAAACAAACGCCAAATTCGTGCAGGTGCAATAGAAAATCGATAGAAATACCGCTATCTATATGGGTTCTCTTCCAAGTTGCACCAACCACAACATGCGAGCTGATATCTGCGCAAATATAATAAACTTGAGGTAAAATTAATTGTTTATAAGTTCTGGCTATAAGCTTCAATTTATCTGCAATAGGCTGCAAATAAAAAAGTGTTTGTTTATACGTTTAGAAGGAAATCTTGGAAAGTAGGAATTGATTACGGAAACTCTCCCACTGAGGGAAAGTTACATTAATAATAATGTGTTTAATTATTTAGACGTCATATTGGTCCATTAATTGTAATAAAACTAGCTGTCCGCCCGCGACTTCGTCCGCGTGTACTTCGGTTATCGCACTCTAAATGTGTTTTCCCGTAGGTATTAGATGTTTTTCCGGGACAAAAATGTTCTTTTTCATGTCAAAGGCTATATGCATGCCAAATTTCATCAAAATCCGTTCAGCCGTTTTTGCGTGATTATGTAACAAACATCCAGTCAGGATTGTTAAGTAGTATGATCATAAAACACTATGTTAATAATTAATAATATATACGACTTAATTCTCTGGGATCGTACAGAAGGAAAGCGCCGTCGAGGACGACCTAGAAAGAGATGGCGGGATTTGGACGCGTGCTGCGGGGACAATGCAGGAGAAGAAAGTTTTAAAGGACTAGGGGGAGGCCTTTGCCCAGCAGTGGGACAGTAATGGCTAAACAAAAAAAAAGTTTTAAGGACTAAGTTTCACAGCCTACCATTTTTAGGATGCTATTGCTGCTACCCCGCAATCTCCAACTATTACTGTCATTGGCCACTTTATTCCAGATTAACTTTTGACCGCGGCTTTGCCCGCCTACATAAAATATAGCCTATGTCACTCAGGAATAAATCAGCTTTCTATCGTTGAAAAAGTTTTAGTAATCGGACTAGTACTTACAGAAATTACCCCTCTCTCTCTTTCTTCATAATATTATAATAGTGTAGACAAAAGCAAGGCCACGGTAATGCAAGTCAAGAAAAAATAAGGCACAAATACACAGTTACAGTTTGGAAGTAAATATGAACCAACGACATAGGTTCGCAACTGACCACCATCTTATCTGATGTTAGGTGACGATATGGCCGAAGAAAGAGCATTAAGCTAGTCCAGAGTGTCCAGAAGTAACCTACTTAAACAAAGGTCAACTTAAAACAATATCCATGATAATACACGTAAGAGTAGTAACAAATGCCAAAGAATGTCGGTAGTAATCATGTAGCAATAGTAATTAGTACCTCAATTTGTAAACGTTGAATCACGAAGTAAGATTATGTAAATTACCTTCAGTTTTTATCTTGCCGTCTCATTACCTATCAAACATTATCTCAAGACAATTTAGATTAGATTCGGTTCATTACAGAACATTGGCACAAATCGTGTAGAATTTGAAGAAATTGGTTTGGTATTCAAACCAATTTCAAAAATGTAACAAAACCAAATGATAACAAATGTCGTTGTTATCATATGATTTTAATATGTTGATGGCAAGCTGTTGCCTATCATTACGTACCTAAATAGTTTCTTAGCATGATATTTAATAGTTAGGTATTGAATATTTAAAGACAAAAATTGTGTGTGTTTGTTAAATTGATACTTCTTCACTTGCTTGAACGGCTGAAGCTGAACGGATTTGGATGGACACATGGATAGACCATATCTTGGAAAAACACATTGGATAAGTTTTATCCCGGGAGTAGGTTCCCTTGGGACTATTTCCCACTTTTGTTTTAATTTATTTATTTATCATTTATACAAAGATTACAGGATTATCTAGATTAAATAGCAACCAAAAAACCACTAAGGTTTAAACTTGTGCTATCATGAATCCATCTCAACATCGAAACAAATTGAGTTTTCAATTTTTATGTGTACGTTATTGTCGATATTAATTTATAAAAAAACTTTCTGTAAATAAGTAGAAAACATTCTTAGACAATACATAAGTAATATTGCTTAAGTTTACATTTGATATTTTTAGGTGTAATATTTCTTTTTATTTCTGAGGGTAGGGTATACTTTCACGCAGGCGATGCCTAGCTTCTATCAGCGGCTTTGTCCGCGTGACTTTAGGTACAAATTATGGACCCTCGTTTCTCCATTTATGGGGTGAATTTTAAAAATTCCATCCTTGTACTCGCCTGCGTTATAAAAGAGAACATTGTGCAAAATCTCATGCTTCTAGGCCCAGTAGTTTCGGATTTGTGTTGATATGTCAGTCAGTCAGTTTCTCCTTATACTTACTAGCTTTTGCCTGCGGCTTCACCCGCGTACATATAAATTATAGTCTATGACACTCAGGAATAAAGCAGCTTTCTATAGGTTAAAAAAATTTAGCAAACTGACCAAGTAATTTCAGAGATTACCTCCTACAAACAAAAAATTAAACTTAATGACACCTAAGTTGTAGCTATCATGAAACAATCAATTTTGTACTTAAATTTTGATCGGGATTAAACGGGATTAAAACGATCAAAGTTTAGCGGTGTATTGATTTTTTTTCCTAAATCCTTAACCAGATTAATTTTACTTTAATCTTCAAGATCATTATTAAAAACGGGAGTTTCTTAGGGCTTAATTCTAAGTCCATTTGTGTTTCGTATACGTCGATGAGCTTTCTCATCATTTTGTTGTAGTATATAAAGCTTGCATTATGTACAATTGCTTTGTGTTGTAATATAACGTCTTGCAGTTTATGAGTACCAAGAACATAGTGTTCCCTTGAACTTGAAGACAATAAAGAAAAATTGTTGTACATAAAAAGAAATTACAGAAACTAAGTCAGTAATTAAAGTAAGTGATGTTTTGCCAAACAATGCGTCTCATTTTAAAGCAGATTTGTGCGGCTCATTAAATAAAGTTTTGTGGCATGTCTTTCAGAATATATTTTGTTTTTTATGGGCTATTCTGACGTTTCGACCGTATTTTTTTAATTGAATGGCCAACTTTGACGTTCTCATTCAGGGAAACTGAAAGGCTTCGCCAATTATGATTTATTAAATGAAAGAGAACAGATATTAATTATAATAAAAAATAATAATAGGTAGTCATGGTTGTCGCCATGTGGGATGTGGATTCAGCGATCATTGTACCGATAGTCGTGTCAGCTAATGGCTTAATAGCTAAGAGCCTCGAACAACATCTGAGGAGGCCCTCGTTAGGCAGTTGGATCAAGGGCCTGATCCAGAAAACAGTACTCCTGAATACGGCGCGCATTGTTAAGAGATTCCTCTCTCAGGAGCCCTGACCACCGCGCACCGGTAGCTTGGAGCCTGTTCCCGAAGCCTTATTTTTTATATTTTTAAATGTTTTATTAAATAAATATTTTAAAATGTTAATAATATATAGATGTACATATAGAAAATAAGTAGTATAATAATAATAACAATTATTATTGTTCAACAGCAACAAAGATATATTATGTTGGTAACAATATTCTTATTGTATGTTAGCATTTAATTACAAATCGCAACAATATACGCGGCCATTTTAACATATACATGGAGAACATTTTAAGGTTAATTATGCTATGCTTATTTAACATAGCCTATAATTTTTCGACTACTATCCAGTGTCCATCATAAATTAATAAACAAAGCAACGTTCTGTTTATAAACCGTTTGTATTGCGTCTGCTTCAATGAGCTTATATTACAGTTCGAACTGGCTTCAATTAATATAAATTGCTAACATTCACTGTGGCGACTGATTGCTATGCGCCTTTCTGTTTATCGTAATTACTCTGTTGCTTCAGTAACGTCGTGACGTACGTCAAATCTTGTGTAGATACAATCGTTTACGGCTGTTTTATCTATAGTTTTATGATTTTGTTGAATGTCATCTTTTACTTCTTCTACTTTGAATCAATGAATGTAACATAAGTTTCTGGCAGCGGCTTTGCGAGCCTTAAAGTATAAAATTAAAGCCTTTGTCACTCAGTGATTTTGCATTCTACTGATAAAATAATTTTCAGAATCCCTGCATAGAAACTTAAAATTTTTACGTCTGTGTAATATTGGTGTAGATACATAATAATACATGTACTTACATCATATTGATGGGCAAAGCACCGTTTCATCAGAGGGAAAAAGAACATTATTAACGAAACAAACATTCTATTGCTTGAAGCTCTAAAGCTTAAAGTTCTGAAGATTAGACTAGGTGTCGATGGTCTTGCGCTTTCTATTTTCAATGATAACTTCTCTTAAACAGAGAGAATACGTGATACTTTCAACGTTTAAGTCAAAGTAGCCATCACCATCAGTCAAAATCAGTTACTAAGTATATGCGTAGCCCGATTTTTAGACTAACATTTTTTATGGTAGCGACCATAGAAATATAAAAAAAAAAACGCAGAGACACAGAATAACTAATAGTATAAGTGTAGCGATTGATATTTCGGGCCGCAGTGCTAGCAATAGGTCTCCTAACCTATTGTTAAGATTGTTGAATGCAAATTCAACAAACCACATTCTTCACTACCAACAGACAATCGCAAAAATTGCCAAATAGCCTTGAACAAAGATAACTACGATAGCAATCAAGTAAAATTTTATAAGAATTAATGCAATAGCAACATAATTACATATTCAAGTTGTGTAAAGAATAATGATTCACGTCAATAAAAGGCAATCGGTAGATATACGTGATAAGTGTTACCTATTAATATTTTTTTAGTAAATAACACACTCTATATATTCTTTATCACTTATATAAGTACCTTTATAATGATAATAAACGACTTTCAGCGATAAATATATAATTAAATGATTTGAAACGGATTCTCAAGGATTTACCGATGTGTTAGAAGACAATAAATTTTTGAGACGTGACCATTTTACTGTGTGCTAAATTTTTATTAGATATTGATTTATACAAAATTTGAAGAAAGAATTTCTAGAATTTTTTTGATCACGGAATTTTTTCTTCTGTCTTTTTATAAGGGCCTAAAGTATTTAGCAATGTGGTAATAGGTATTTGTAATATCGTGATAAGTATTACATTACTGAAGGGTATGGCAACAATTGCACCATTATCTTACATAAATGTCAGTCTTGTAAATATGACTGGTATATCTGAAGTATAGCTATGTAATCAAATCCTGAAGATAGATATATTTATCAATACCTAAAGAAAAAAGCTTGTATTTGTCCTATGCACTAGTTCATATCGCTATACATTTCAGAAATGGTTTTTAAAAACTAAGCGATTAAAAAAATACTCACTCATTCATATTTTTCAGCATCGTCGCCTGTTCGTGGTCAGCCACAACTTGCAGCAAGTCCTTCTTCAGCTGCACGCCGGAGTCCTCGGCGTCTGGCGTTACTTGCAGGGTCACTGGAGTCTCTTGCACGTCTTGCGCGTGCACTTGCGCGTCTTGCACAAGTATTTGCGCGCCTTGCACTGAATCCGCCATTGCAGCAACGAACCCGAATTACCGAAACCTATTATTAATAAATTTTAAAATATTTTTGGCAACTAAATACAAAAATAATTTTGCGTATAAAAATTATTGCATTTGTTCTTATCTTCCAAACGAAAACTTCAAAAATTTATTAAATTCACATTGTGAAAATAAATAATTGATCTTAATTGATCTTATCTCTAATATTTTGTTCCAAAAATTAATCAGTTGCCAAAAATATATTTTAGTTTCACTCGCGATTCTATAAATGTTATCAAAACTGTGCTATTTTAAAAAGGGAACACTGATTTTGCCGTTGAAAATAGGCCGAAATTAATTATTTAGTTACCAGGCAATAATAATTATTATTTGAAAAAATATATTAATAAACGTATGTCCTTACAAGAATACGATGCCAAGTGGACGATTGTCGGTAACTTATCTGATATCAAAAATAATCCGTTTATCATATCATATCTTCAGTTAATTGTTCCAATCAATAAGTAGGTAATTCACATTCTTACTATAGAAGGCAATAATTTGTGCTGCGATAATTTTTGATAAATTGTTACGTGCAGCGCCATTTTCTTACCTAAATCGGGGAACATATGTCAAAAAAATACAAAAACTTCTCCTTTTTGAAACTGTTAAATAATAAATAAATACAGCACACGAGTATCTGTTACATTTAAAATAATTAAATTATATTTAAAATCGGGTCATCATAATAATCATTACAAACATATAAATACCTATCTATAATATTCCACAACTATCACACAACGCCGTCTAGTCCCAAGCTAAGCAGAGCTTGTGTTATGGGTACTAGACTACTGATAAACATACATATATATTTCTAAATACATACATATTATAGTTAAATAAATTACACCCACACACAGAACAAATGATTATGCTCATCACACAAACATTTGTCCTGGGTGGGAATCGAACCCACGACCTCCGGCATAGCAGTCAGGGTCACTTACCACTAAACCAACAGGTCAATATACTTAATACAATAATAATTAAAACTGTCTGATATATTACCTGTAGGTATTATAGTTTAGTTTTTGGTTTTAATCGTAGATATGCTTTGAAAATATTTTTAAAATAAGTGTAGTTATCTACCTATCTACTATTTCGCGTAAAATGTTGTTAGATTCACAGTTAATCATAATCCTTTATTTTTTCTAGAAAAAAAATATGAGTAACAGTTTAAATACCCTAATAAATAAAATTGCTTACTATGGGATAATCTTATACCAGCGAAAAATAAATTTTCTGCGCTTTAAATATACCTAATGTATGTCAGACAATAGAAACTGTTGTTTTATGACTGCGATACGAATAAATATAAGATATTAATTTTGCCTTTAAGTTCTATGGAGATATTTATGCACTAAAATCTTCAACTATCTTTCTTGCACTCGAATAATTAGAAATGCATCTTAGCATATTCATATTTGACACAGCGCCATCTTTTAAGGAATAGACGAACTTAAACTATAGTGACAACTTATCGTCACTGCAGGCACTGTCATCTGTTTCAATGTTGATCTGGTTAGTTTTCCTATTCGGTAGCAGATGGCAGTAGTAGTATATAAAATCTGTTAGAAGTCTTTTCGATATATTATAGTGAATGCGAGTTCAGTGGACATCACTTCATTAGGTTCTAGTTTTGATTCGAGACCAGCCATAAAACTAGATGAGACTTAGATATATGTTCGTTACTTCTTCAGGCTCGAACAGCTTCACAGATTTCGACGAAATTTAGTACACGGGTAGACCATGTCTTGGAATACCAGATAGGATACTTTTTATACCGGAGGTGTGTTGCCTTGGGATAATTTTCTATTATTACGCGGCCGAAGCCGCTGGTAAAGTGCATTTCTCTTTCGCCGTAGTGTTGGCAATATGGAAAAACCGTGTTGTTATATTTTGAGCAATGAAATTACTTAAAATTGGGGAGATTAAGGGTGAGTTGCACCATTTAACTATAACGATAACAAAGCCGTTAACAGTTGTCAAGTCGTCGAATTGACCAATAGACGGCCATTTCACGGCTGGTTATGGTTTGGTCATCGTTATAGTTAAATGGTGCAACTCACCCTAAGTCATATTACGTTACTTTTGACAATTGTCTTATAAGTTTGTTTTTTTTTTCTTTTGGAAACTGTAAAAACTATTTTTGAATAAAATATACGACGCTGGGCACCATTTCGATTGTCCTGCAATTTTTTCAAATAGGTACTGAAAACGCCACGCCACAATTACCTACGTAGATATTTTCCCATTAACAACTTCCTTTTAGACCAGCTTTTTTTTTTAAATAAAATCCCATTCCCCTCATAATTCTCCATAAAGTGGTGCGAGTACCGTAAAAATCGATTTCGTTTCACATTTCGTGCAAAAAATTTTTGGTAGAGTAGGCAACTCTTTTCTTTTTCCCTTCTTTTTTCGAAGGAACCTCTTAAGGCGTATAGTTCCTTGAACCATCTGACCGAAATTATGTGAACGCAACTCTCGCACTCGCCTAGGCGGCAGTACGCAAATCTGTGCATTTATTTGCGGCCAGCAGTGCCCGGAAAGCGCTTTAAATCAATTTTCTCTGCGAGATATTGATTGATTTACATATGCAATGTTCACTATTAAGAATATTGAACCACCAATTTTCATGTGTAAAAATGTTTCTAAAGGTCCAAGCCGTTTCGAAGGAGTAGGGAAAAGTTGCGAAAAGTTGCGAATATGCTAAATATTTTTTTTTTTGACATAAGTATTAATTGCACGAAAAAATCAAATGTTGATATTAAGGTTCATGTATCTATAATAAACATATATTTTTTTCAAACCAATTGACCTAGCCGTTACGGAGGAGTAGGCCTCAGAAAATCAGTTTTATGGCACTTTTCGGGCGCTTGGCCCTTAAGTGAAACGCACTGTACTATTTATAGATCCAAGGTCCAAGCAACAAGTTTCCTTCTTTTATATTTCTGTACCTACTAGCGACATTATCTGGCTTTTCTTTATTATAATGTGCATGCTCGTTTACCTACATGGAGAATGTTTAGATGGACCGATATCCTTCTTCATGAATCACTCTGTAGGTATTTCTAATAGTGAAAACTAGTTTTATATTTTTATTTAATCATACGAACTAGTTTTTAGGGTTCCGTAGCCAAATGGCAAAAAACGGAACCCTTATAGATTCGTCATGTCTGTCTGTCTGTCTGTCTGTCTGTCTGTCTGTCTGTCTGTCCGTCCGTCCGTATGTCACAGCCACTTTTTTCCGAAACCATAAGAGCTATACTATTGAAACTTTGTAAGTAGATGTATTCTGTGAACCGCATTAAGATTTTTACACAAAAATAGAAAAAAAGCAATAAATTTTGGGGGTCCCCATACATAGAACTGAAACTCAAAATTTTTTTTTTTCATGAAACTCATGCATGTGGGGTATCTATGGATAGGTCTTCAAAAATTATACTGAGGTTTCTAATATCATTTTTTTCTAAACTGAATAGTTTGCGGCAGAGACACTTCCAAAGTGGTAAAATGTGTGTGTCCCCCCCCTCTAACTGATGATAAAACTAAAAAAAATATATGATGTACATTACTATAAAAACTACCAACGAAAATTGGTTTGAACGAAATCTAGTAAGTAGTTTTTTTTAATGTGTAATAAATCGAAAAAAGTACACTATTAATAAAACATCAATTAAAGTTACAACACATTACAAGAACTTTTATATTATGTTAGTTGCTGCTACTCGCCCATGAAGGGTTCCCCTTCATGGGCGAGTCCGACTCGCACTTGGCCGGTTTTTTTAAAAAAGGGTTTCTTTCACGTTCTTCTCCATAGAGATCTACGCTTTGGAACGTGCAATTTAGCTTCACTTGTTTGACTGACCAACATTCTGACAATAAATTCAAAAGTGCCTGTAATTGGTCTATTTGAAATAAACGTTCTGATTTCTAAAGAAAGAAAGAATGACGAAAGAAGAATCAAAGAAAGCATGGAAACTCGCACTAATCGAATTGAATAATTTTAAAATAAAAATACAACATTAAAAAGAATAAAAAAGACGTGCGAGGCCAAAGTTGTCACTTGTCTTAAAATACTGGCTTGGCTAGTCATGAGATAAAAAAAAAAAAAACAAAAAAAAAACACACAAAAATTAAATTACTTTATTAAGTACTTCACAAATGATCAAATAATTAAATAAATTTATGTCTAATTGTGGGAACGCACTTACGCTATACGCTAGCTGTGTCAGGCCGTAGGTCAGTGTTGGGACGACAACCTGACACAATACGATAATGACACCTCACTGTGAAGGTTTTTGTGTGGGGGGAGCGGGTTTCATGGCTGACTTAAGAGGGGTCCTTCCTAAATTATCTATCGTCAACTTAGGCCTCTCGCCCACGGTGAATTTTTTTTTTTTTTTTTTATTGTTGATAGGTTCGCACTTGACCGCTATCTCACCTGATGGAAAGCGACGATGCGGTCGACGATGGAACGCGCTTACCTAAAAGAAACCTATTCACTCTCGAATTAAAGATTCCCGGGTTGTAGCTATCAGGAAACACAGACTCCGGCAAGGAATTCCACTCCCTAGCCGCACGCACAATGAATGTGTTCCCAAAACGTTTTGTGCGTGCGGCTAGGGAGTGGAATTCCTTTTTAGCGATGCTAACGCGCGTTCGCATCGATACAGTCGCGGTGCTGTAGCGCGTTGACATCTTTTCTATAGCGCTTGCAAATGCGACTAACGCGCGTTAGTTGCGCGTTGACGTCTTTGCTATAGCACTTGCAAATGCGACTAACGCGCGTTAGTAGCGCGTTGACATCTTTTCTATAGTGCTTGCAAATGCCACTAACGCGCGTTAGTAGCGCGTTGACATCTTTGCTATAGCGCTTGCAAATGCGCCTAACGCGCGTTAGTAGCGCTTTGACATCTTTTCTATAGCGCTTGCAAATGCAATTGTCTAGTACCCATAACACAAGCTCTGCTTAGCTTGGGACTAGACGGCGTTGTGTGATAATTGTGGAAAATTATATTATATTATTATATTGTTATGCGACTAACGCTCGTTAGTAGCGCGTTGACATCTTTTCTATAGTGCTTGCAAATGCGACTAACGCACGAAAGAAAAGATGTCAACGCGCTACTAACGCGCGTTAGTCGCATTTGCAAGCGCTATAGAAAAGATGTCAACGCACTACTAACGCGCGTTAGTAGCGATGTTGACGCGCGCTTACGAAACACAAAGTCATCGCTACAAAAAGTCGCCGTGGGCGAGGGGCCTTAATCATGGTTTAAGAGCTTATTGTTTCAACCAATGCAATTTACGCTATAATTATAAAGAGGTAACGTTGTTTTTTTTTATTTTATTTTTTGTTTTTAGGAGGTAATATCCGAAATTACTAGTCCGATTGCTGAAATTTTTTCACCGATAGAAAGCTGTTTTATTCCCAAGTGACATAGGCTATATTTTATGTAGGCGGACGATGCTGCAGGCAAAAGCTAGTGTTTGATAAAGAGGCAACACGAAGAAAAAAAGATAACGCCTGAACGTTGTTATTTATCTATTTAAACATTGCAATAAATCTGTAGAAAAGTTTTAGTTATGCGCGCATCACTTGAAATGTACGAAATCGATGTAGATAACTTTTATACATTACAATAGGCTAGTTGCCGTAAAAAAACTTAATTAGGCTATCTTTTAGATTATTCAAAAATAAGGGACATGTATTTTTTTATTTAAGCTGCATTTTTTCGCACGGGGTGACGTCACACGTAACTTTAATGGGCTATATCTTTGTTATTTTTAGTTTAATCGAAAGAAGAAAAAATACGTGTCCAATATTTGTTTTATAATCTAAAATACGAACTAAATAAAATGTAATTATTTTGACCCTGGAAACTACCCTATTGTGTGTAACTTGATATATTACTTATGCTGTATTTCATTGCAATCAGTTGACTACCGCTGAAACAGTTAACCACATTCATTGACTGTTAGGAGGTACGACGTTTGCTGGGTCGGCTGGAATCACGTGTTTTTTTAAAAACCCTTTGTCAAAATTTCAGAATCTGGATTAAATTATATACAGAATAATTTTTAAAGTCACTCTTATTTTATTTAAAACTTAAGTCAACCATGAAACTACATATAAAAAGTGAACACCAAAATCTAAGATGGCTTCTTGGTCGTCTCATCCACTTTCACGGTGACTTGCTCATCCTCCCTCTGGAACAGGTAGCTGGTGCCAGGAGTCGTGCTGCTGCTCTGGCCGTAGCCCTGCTGGTAGCCGCTCTGGCCGTAGTTGGCTGTTTGGCCGTAAGTGGCTGGTTGCCGGCTGGACTGCTCGTAGCTGTTCTGGCTTCTCTTTGAGTCCTGATTGTAGTTATCTCGGCTATCTAGTTTCTTTACGCCACTGAAAAGGAGATGAGATACAACTGTTACTTTATATTAGGGACGTAACGGAAACGTGATGGCTCATCCGAGTAGTAAGTTGCGGGTTCAAACCCAGCCAGGCGCTTTACTTTGTGTTATTTATTTCATCACCACTGCTTTAAAAACGGTTCACCATTTTGAAAGCATGTCAGAATTAAAAATTCGAAGTTATGTGCCATTTCAAATCTATCAAGCGGGATTTTTTCAGTGAAGCGGCATAATATGTAGAATGTTTTGATCCCGGTAAAATGGAGCAGAGAATTTTGTTTGAGTGTTGGCTACCTCAGCAAAGTTGGCCAAGAAGGCTGACTTGAAGCATATTCTGCCAAAATACTACAAAAAACGTCGTGGGGTCAAAATCTGGCAGGTACTTTACTTTTCATCACCACTGCTCTCAAAACGATGAAGGAAAAAATATAAGGAAAATGGTAGGTATTAGGCATATCCTCGAACCCAAAACTTGATACCTACCAACTCTTGCTGGACCCGCGTGGTGGATCGCGGCCCATTCTCTCTCCTAAAAAGGAACTCTGAATCCCAGTAGTAGAAACTTAATAAAACTGATTATGTTACTACACCTAATATGATGTTAAAATTCTCACCTTTCGTCCCTATAAGGTCTCCCCACACTATGCCATCCACTACCGCTCTGTCCATATCCAGCGAAGCTTTGTCCGTAAGCGGCCGCTCCCGCTCCTTGGCCGTAGCCTCCTTGGCCATAACTAGCCCCTTGGCCATAACTGGCCCCTTGGCCATAGCCAGCCCCTTGGCCATAACTAGCGCTGGCTTGGCCGTAGCCACCCTGACCGTAGCCACCCTGAGCGTAGCCACCTTGGCTGTGGCCACCGCTTTGTGCGTAAGGGTCGCGGTAGGTGCTACCGTAGCCGGAGTAGCCCACGCTCTGGTAGCCGGTGTCTTGTGGTCTGAAATTGGGAAAGAGTATGCAAATTAGATTACATTTTTTAGAATGAGTTAAATATACCGTGTCTTGGACATCGAAGCACAAATGTACATGATTCTGGATCCTCATTGGTGAAATTTCGTATAATTTTCGTGTTATTAACAAAAATCTGTATCTACTTTATTTATTTTAATGTGCTTACTTAGTTCTAATTCACCCAAATGATTTTTTTATTTAAAAGGTAATTAATTAACTTTTTTTCGCATTTCAGCTCTGCAGTTTTACAGATATTTGTTATATATATATATATATATTATAATATATTTGTATATCGTTTTCTAATAAAAAAAGTGACTATAAACTAACTCTTTGGTTAAAACTACTTTTTAATTTTAAAAATTTTAATTGATTAAGTAAGAGTACGATTTCTTACAGATTAAGATTTTTTTTTACCCCAGATATAAAAATGTATGCCAATAATCCACGTGGAATATTGGTTTGATGCTAAGTGTATCCTAGCTAAGTGTTTTAATAATAATTATGTAAGTATTTATTGAAAGCAAAACACCCGTACATACACAAAAAAACCAAAACTTATAAATTTTCGCCAAATTGTAGGTAGTATTATTTTCATATTTTGATCCTAAGTAATATATAACAATTGGCTACTTATAAATTCAAAGCCTTATTCTGTAATACATTTGTAATTACCATAAGGCAATTTAAGTACCTGGAGTATTCAGGTCTGCCCCATCCCGCGACAGGTGCGGCTTCAGGCCTGCCAGACGCAAAATAATAGCCCCTACCGCCTGCGTCCCACCCCGCCTGGCCGCGGTACGTCTCGTCCCAAGGCCTGAAACTAACAAAGAATCGAACTTTATTACTGAAGACCTGGGGGATGGGAACGCACGAACTCACAAGCACGGATATTTTTTGTACGCCTTACTTAGGTAGAGGTATTAATCTGCGGGGTTGTACGAAAGAGTTACCACGGTCCATAATGCGTAAAGGGCAACAGAAGGAATACAGGTGGCTTTTAGGCAGTAAAGGACCGTGGCCCCCGTCCCACTGCCGAGTTTCCTTTTCAGAAACAAACCCTTGGCCCCATTAGGCTTCGATCTTGCTGAGCCCTTACGGATCGTGGTCCTGAAATTCAACGAGAAATCGAAGGTACGTATGGCACAGGTGGATTTCAGTAAGACCCATAGTGGGAGAAGCTATTCGATGATTTATTTATTTATTTATTAGCAATAAGCATACCAACAGCACAATCACTTACAGTACAAATAAAACTTAGTTACATCTAAAAAATTACAATTCAGTAACCACGCAAATAACAGGTATACATGACATTGAAAAAATGAGCAATTAGAGACAAAGAATAACAAATAGTGTGTCCAGTACACCTAGATCCAGATCACTACAAAGACAAAACACACCAAAAATATAAAAACGTACACTATTCACACTGTTTCTAAAGGTGGCGTCTGTATGAAGCAAAACTCATCGAGAAGACATCGATAGGGTAATCCAACAAGTTGGACCTTTCATTGTATGCCTTGCCAGTGATGTTTAAAGTGGATGTAGGCAATTGAAAAATACGATGATGTCGCTTACTGCGTTGGCTAGCCCTAAAGTTAAAATAAATATCCCACCACAAAAGAAAACCTAAAAAGTATTGGTGTAAAGCGGCAATAATTCCCATTTGATAATTTTCTATAAAAAGGGTGTTTTGTTGCGCTAATTTAATGGCTTTGATACAAGCAAATCTATAATAATCCGGAAGAACTTGGAAGCAGACTATGGCATCATTAATTTTCTTCTGATTTACAGTTGCCATCACGGATCTTGAACGCTCGGCGTCAGAGTGGGGACCGCTTTGCGCATTCCATACATTGGCGAGCCAATCGTCTTCGTTGTTAGATACATGCAGCAACGCAGTGAAAGAATGAGGAGTGACGTCTATGACGCGATGGCGCGGCCAGCCAATCACTGACACCCCCACCACCGCGTTGCACTTCGCACTACTAAACGGACCGAATATTTGACTTCTGCGCAAGTGTTCAAGATCCGTGATGGCAACTGTACGTTTTCTAGATTGTAGTTCAAAATGAGTTTTTTAACCACAGAGTTATAGGTACATTAGTCATTTATGGTTAATAAAATTAAAACTATTTTTAGTGCTTCGACCTGTTTGAAATTCGAACAGAATGGAACCAACGGTCAGTAACTCAGTGACCGTCAACGCGTGACCATCCAACGGAAAAACAAAATGGAGGTAGAAAAAATATAAATACCGCTTTGCAAACTAAGAGTAGACGCGCACAGGACGACTTTATTTAGCACTTAAAATATTATTATAATTTAAAAAAAAAACACTGTAATGGGAGTCGGTGACGATCTTAGGAGGTGGTGAGCAGGGCAATCACTCAGGGTTCTTTAACTTTTTCCTGCTAAGTGACAACTTTTTTGTACTTTCAACGTTCAATAGTAAAGTTTGTATTAGTAGTAGGATAAGTATCAAATTGTAATGTAATTGCAGGGAAGATATATGGCAGCACTGTGATCAGATGCTGCTGTGCACAGCGAAGGTCAGGCAAGACCTCTTTACAGTCTACTCAGGGATTCTCTGTGCATCGCCTTAAAGGACATTTATGACGTTGCACAGAGAATGAGAATGGTGGTATTATTTATTTATTAAAACTTCATGCAACACAAAGGGACAAAGGCAGATTTTGGTGTAGTAGATAAGAACCCCACACCCAAGAGCTACAACCTAGGAGTCTTAAACTGACGACTACATAGCTTAGGTACTTCTAGGCAAGTGTGATCCACCATTGAACATAGCTTGCGATTAGATAAAATAGTGATCAAGCGCGTGTTGTGATTCCTGACCCGACCACGACATAGAACGGAGATTTTACTATGGCACAAAATGGTTATTTTAATTGTGTTTTATTGTGCCACTTATCCCAGGAATTTGTGCCTTGTACTTTTTTAGTAATAGGAGTACGATTATGGTCGGGCTGGGGATCACGGTTCCTGACCCAACCACAACCAGATCTAATAAAATATCAATAGTGGGAAGTTACGGATTATGCCAAAAATATGTGTCAAATTGTGCCTATGGCACACGAAATTGTTTTACTATTCATATCACAGAATATATCTTGATTCGGATAAAATTGAATAATCAAGAAGTAAAGTGTGGCAATCACACGCTATGCAATTTTACTACGACTTTGCAAGCAATTTTATTCTGTGAAATGTGCTACATACGTGGTCGGGTCAGGAATCACAACACATCAAGCGCTTAATAATGAAATAATTCATTGAATTATTCCGGTCTGCATAACTTACGTGTCAGGCTGGTTAGTTTCCCCTTTCATACATTTAATGATTTAAAATAGAACTACATTAGACTAATAATGTACAACACATTAGACTGAGGAACACGTGTGTTACACATGTGCCTCAGTCTAATGTGGTTCTTCTGATGCCTGATTTGTACGTAGAACAACGTCGCGTGGCTTGGATTAAGTGTAGCTCTACAAGTCTAGTTTCCATGTAAAATGTATAGAGACCGACGCGCCCAGATCGGAGTATGTGGTTCACATGTGCGCAATGTAGTTCTACATTTAATACCATACCGCATGCGTGGTTAACCAGACAATGCACCGGTGCAGTCTGCCTATTCATTCATATAAATTTCGAGATCTTATCAAGTTTGAACATGTTATAGAACGTTTATATGAACTGGGGGACAGTATTGTTATTGGGACTATGACATTTTACCCGACTGTCTTTGAACCTCATTCAAAATATACGCAGAATAGTGATATATTATACTAACTTTAGGGGTTATTGAATGCTGGTAAAAGAATTTTGAACATTGGTCCAGTAGTTCTTGAGTTTATTCTTTATAAGCTAAAATTAAGATCTTTTCTCATTATAATGGTATTCTTACTATACTATATTACAAAGTACTCCGTGCTCACTATTCATCATTATTCTGTATTATCTTTATTCTTCATTACTATATAATATTAGGTATAGTATAATAGGTATAGATTGTCAACCATTACAAACTAGTAAATAAAAGGTATCCATAGTATCAATTTCCTTGCAAGCAAACAGTTGCTTCGCGTGCGCCCACTCTTAATTCCTTCAAAAATAACATCTGAACTAGTAACAGTACCCAAGTACTGTTAATATAAACCCGCGAAACATCTGATTGTCTTGCAAATTGGATAATTGTACGGAATTAGAGGAATCCCGTGATTATCTAGTCAAAGACTTTACGGTACTACGTTTGTGGGTTATTTTAAGAAGTAGGTATATGTATAATGTGATTTATAATTCGTGAGAATGAAATGCCTGTTGTTTGAGGGTAACTAGGTAAGGCGTTAATAGTGGTAATCCATCTCTCGAAGGCGGTTTTTTTTAATCATCTTCACCATCATTTCAGCCGAAAGACATTCACCGTTGGACACTGGTGGCGTAGTCTTGTGCGTTTCGCATCCATTGGATTCCAGCAACCCTCACCAGGTCATCAGTCCACCTTGTGGGAGGCCTTCCAAACGCTGCAGGTTCCAGTACGTAGTCGCCACTCCAGAATCTTTCGTCCTCATCGACTATCTGTTCTGTGGTTTGGCGATTTGTGCTGTGTGTGCTACATTAATGTTTGGAAACCATGACTTTGGTTTAAGTCATATTCGTTTTAAGTTCCACTCTTTCGGAAGCTTTACTGAGGTCACTAAGTATTGTTGTGAGCTTCTTCGTAATCTCAGCCATGACTACTACGTGGTCGTCTAACCGAAGGTCCAGTGTTATACTCGCTATTAGTATTAATGCCTTCTCCATTCCAGAACCTTGAAGACATCGTCCATTGAGGTCGTAAACAGTTACGGAGAAATGATGTCTCCCTGCCTCACACTCCTCTGCAAGAGGATTGGTTTTGAAGTCTGGTCCTGAAGTCAGACTGACATGGTGATGTTGGCGTGGCGCAGAATATTTAGTTAATCTATATAAACACTGATTTCCAATTTATTAGACTCATTCACCTGCAGATTAACAAGTTCATCTGCATTTTAACTGATTTAAGCAGATCAGCGATAACAGGTAGGTACATAAATACACGAAATCAAAACTTTTTATGTATATATTTTTGAATGAGAAGCAAAAAAAAAATATGGAAAATCCAGACCATTTTACTAACAAAAACCCACCAATGTCATAGTTTTTCAGGGCGCGCTAAATCTTCCGAATAAACATATACCCGCAGCCTACGAAATCATACCTTTAAATACCTGTAAATTAGTTGCTTCAACCGTAAAATTAAATTAGTTCAAATTTTCTAATAAACCAAACAAAAAGTTTCAAATAAACCAAACAAAAAGTTTCAAATCACAACTAACTCAGTTCAAATTTATAATGACATAAAGTTCAATAAAACAACAATGGCGGCCCATAATGGCGGGAAAATAACTTAACCTATAAAATTTTACCGTTACAATCCATAATTCGTATTGCCATTTAGAATTTTAAGTGAAAGCGTCATAATATTGATGTGTTCGACATTATTTCAGCGCAACGGACATTGTATTGTTAGTTTATGTGTGAACGAACTTTGCAATCGTTAGTTTTATGGTCTACTTCTAGTGATGTGACACATAATAATGTAATTTTCAACGGTTGGATTGGCACAGAGGTTGTGCTATTGGATGATAGTTATTTTTGCTATCGTTGACTCCTCAAATGTGCCTAATAGCAATCAAAATATACGTCGAGAAAATCATCCATGTAGAATCTATTCAAAAAATTCTACGACTTTGTTAATATAACGGTTTCAGAACTATTCTATATATCTATATATATATCGCGTTCGTTTTTGTTTGCGACTTATTAGAGTTTACTAAACAGAAGTAACCTAGTCTTTTGAACTTCTAACTTGACTAAGAATTATGTCAGGAACTAACATTTAATAAAACTAATAAAAAAATATCCCTCACCTGTCATGCGGTCCCCTGCCAACACTCGGACCGTAACCACCGTAGCCATCGTCATATCCATCATAAACAGGCCTCCTAGCTCCAGCATACCCATCATATCTGCTCAATCCATCATCATAGCTTGGATAATATCTGTCATATGAGGGCCTTCTTCCTCTATAATCGTCATAGTAATCCCTTTCTCTATAAGGATCTCTTTCTCTTAAGAATCTATCGTAATAATCTGGTTTGTATCTATCTCTGTCGTCATAGCGGTCTCCTCCTCGTCTCCTGTCGCGGTCTCTATCTCGCCCACGATCCCTATCTCTATCTCTATCACTCCCTCTCCGACTGCCACCGCTAGGTCTACTATCCTTATCATCGTAAGAACTCTTGTTGTCTCCATTATCTTCTTCCGTTCCATTCTTTTGTCCTCCTTTTCTATCTGAGTATCTATCTTCATCACTATCGTAGTTCTTTCGACTATCATGTCTGCTGCCGGATGTAGGTTTGTGTCCTCGTCTGTCTTCGTCATATCTGTCGCGTCTGTCGTAATCGTCGTCCCTGTCATCTCTGTCGTCTCTCCGATCGTCGCATCGGCCGCATCTGGGTCTGTCGTATTCCTGTCTTGCGTATTCTAACCTGTCGTATATAGGTCTAGGTGCTCCATATCGGTAGTCGTAGTAACTCCTGCTCTGTCGTTTTAATTTGTCGGTTTTCTCGGCTTCTGTGTCGGTGGGTTTTAAGACTTGCGATAAAACAGTTTCATCTGCTGAGGTATATTGGATACAGGTTACGATGTAGATGAATAGGACCTGAAACAAAAAAGAATAAACAAATTAGTCTATATTCTTACTTTTCTTTTTTTACGTGAGAAATATTCAAATAACTTCTCCCGCTCTAGAATGGAGCGGGAAAACCGGTCAGACTTCTACTTACTAAAACCCACCCAGGTTTCGTCAGTCGCTTTTTGCATTCTAAGGCCACTGATATCTACTTGTTCGGCGACATTGTTCTCTGATCTCTTTATCATTACATATGATGATATGACAGTCTATTACCTACTGTCCTTTTCTGTTTTTGATTTTGATGCTATGTTTTTGGATATTATCTAAAACAACCTTGCTACAAATCTGGAGATAATTCATCGTTCATTTAATGCGTTATAATGTTGACTTTTCATACGGAAGAACTCTAAATGACATTGTTAGATTTTTATAACACGCGAATTATGTAATTAAAAATACATGACAAAAAAACACAACTAGAACAAAGAGCTTCACTATAAATAATGCATTAGCTACTCATCGTGCATTATCTCATAAAGATCAGTCAATATCACGCTACGTTAACTATGCGAGCGAATTGTTTTTTCGTTTTTTGTGCAGCAGTTTCCGCGTCGACACAACATTGTGAAAAAGTAGACGTAATTGTATTAATGTTAATATTTTTTGTGTAATTTGTCTATCTGTCTTGAGATATTTAGTTGTGAGGCATAATGCTGATGAAAAAAGAATTAATGATGACTTTACAACATTATTTTTATTTAAAACCTGCCCCCCTAGCCAAGTTACAACCGTTTCGCTTGCGCCGAACGCTTCGAGTTGACCTTGCCGCCAATTCTTTAGTTCTGACCATGTGACTGAGCGATAAGACGACGTTATTCCCGTACATTTGAAGCTTTCTACAAACGTTAACTATTGCAGATTAGCAACTTGGCTAGGGGTACTGAATATAGTTTGTTCAGAATCAGTAACTGAATGTATTCCAATAGTTTTTACACCTTGTTAGCTAATATTTTTTTTCCAAAAATATTTACTTTCAAGTTGGACACCACCGACATTAAGTACAACACAGGTCGGAGCAGGTCATAGCGGTCCATATACGCTAGCAAACAGCTGATTACAAGTGCAAAAAAACCCCTCAGTCGCCTGGATGGCCCGCTGACTATGTATTTTGCTGATATAACAAGCTTATAACTTTGTAAATATTCTTAGTAGAGTTATGAAATTTTGTACATAGATTCTTTACATAAAAACATTAGATACATTTTTCAGGTTTCGCATATAATAAAAATGTTGTATACTTAGTACGGTTTGACCTATGACCAAGATCCGGCTTTAAAGTATATTTACCCACGTCTATACTTACCCACTTTTTCAGAAACAATTAGTATTTCCTTATCATGATCTACAATAACAATTATAATCCGTAGAGAATCTTGTTTGGATCATTACCCTATATTTAATATATAATACTATAATCTACTTAGATTTTTTTCTATTTATCTATAAATATATCATGTAGGCAATTTTTTATTTACTAAATTAAGTAATTGTTAACTTTAAAAAACGAATATGACAGAGTTTTTAAAATGTCTTCAACAACATAAGTTATAACACATCAAAAATGTTGTAATTATCAACTAATTTTGTTCAGTGATTAGCAAGCATTTGATCTTTCTGGTATCAACAACATAGCTCCTTTAACCATGAACTTTTCCGGGTTGATATAATTGACCAAAACGTACTTATTAACTCTGAATTATACACGATGACGATCCAATGACGTTGACTAATTTAACTGCCACAAAACCTTACATATTGTTGGTTTAAACTTCAAATATATGCAAAAAAAACGCCATGAAATTACTCTCAATGAGCCTATGACCTCTAAAGACAATGGCATGATATCACACAACATCGTAAACAAAGAGAAAATGGTCCAAAATGAAGGACACAACCTAATTTTGCATTGTTTTCATATAATTTAGTACAGGAAGATGGTAACTGAGCATTTTTGATATGAGAATTTTGTTGCATAATTCGTGTTAATTTTTGCTTTATAAAAGTTGATGCGATAGTAGTTTAAAGGTATGAGGAACAGTAAGTGTAAAGTCACGCAAACCACCGTTGAAAAGGGAGGATTCTCCGACCAGACAGCGGTTTTGTCTGATTTGGGCAACAGCCCGATAGATGATTTCAAGCTGTTGTTTAAATAGCGCGGAAAACTCTAATAGCGCGATGCAGGATTTCGTAGTTTAGTTTCTATGGACACCATAGATGACGCTACAGTGGCTTGGACTAAAATAAGGGACTGAAACGATACTTATGCGGAATCGATTGGCATGTGTGTGTTGGGGAAGAATGAAGAACAAGTGGTGAGAAAGTTTAAAGTACCTATGAATTTAAACGTGGTGGAGAAAGAATAAAGTGAGACTGAAGGGTCTGAGTGTCTTGTGTATGTCAGTTTACATGTTTGATTTCGTGGTGCGTTCACATACATTTACATCACATATAAGAGACACCCAGACCCGGAACGACTATCGATAGGCCATACAAATATTTGTTCCATGTGGAAAACAAACCCACGATACGCAGGGCAGTAGCCAATCACGCAATCCACTACAACAACGCCGCCGACCATGCGGTCAATTCTTAATTTAAATAAAAAAATATATATATATCATAGTTTTTTATTACGAGTTACCTACGAGTACAATTACCTAGGTACAGTCTATTTTAAAAGCAAATAATTATGTTAAGTACTAACAGTGTTTGTGTGTGTGAATAACCCGGAAGTACATTTAAAATTCTAACTTTTTTGTACACTTTATCCTGTGTACGTAAAGTTTTTTTCCTAAAGTACGAATTATAATTTAATAATAATAATTGCCAATGTGTGTCTAATTATAGTTACTACAAGAAATACATATTTATTAGGGTTCCATAACTGCTTAAGTCAGCAGAAACGGAACTCTTAAAAGATAATTTTGTTGTCTGTGTGTCTGTCTGTCCGTCTACATGGATAACAAAGAGATCCTATAAGGATTCCGTTTTTACCGACTGATGTACGGAACCCTTAAAATATAGATTCTATACTGCGATTCGATTCTTCTTTTGCGATTAAATGTGGAAGGTTTCTACCCCGTTAAATTTTGATCGTTTTAATCCCGTGGAGGGTCGATCCGGTTCATGAAACACTGTCGATTCGTAAAAATAAAATTATTATTATCAGTGAGCTGACATTTCGGGCGCTTGGCCCTTAAAGTAGATTTCTCCAGACAAACTTTGCCCCCTTAGTTCACACCCTTAGGAAAAATATCGAAAAAAAAAAACCGGCCAAGTGCGAGTCGGACTCGCCCATGAAGGGTTCCGCAGCAGCAAGTAACATAATATAAAAGTTCTTGTAATGTGTTATAACTTTGATCGATGTTTTAATAATAGTGTATTTTTTTCGATTTATGACGCATTAAAAAAAAACACTTACTAGATTTCATTCAAACCAATTTTCGTTGGTAGTTTTTATAGTAATGTACATCATATATTTTTTTTAGGTTTATCATTCTCTTATCTTAGAAGTTAGAGGGTGGGGGGACACACATTTTACCACTTTGGAAGTGTCTCTCGCGCAAACTATTCAGTTTAGAAAAAAATGATATTAGAAACCTCAGTATCATTTTTGAAGACCTATCCATAGATACCCCACACGCACAGGTTTGATGAAAAAAAAAATTTTGTGTTTCAGTTCTATGTATGGGGACCCCCAAAATTTAATGCTTTTTTTCTATTTTTGTGTGAAAATCTTAATGCGGTTCACAGAATATATCTACTTACAAACTTTCAACAGTATAGCTCTTATAGTTTCGGAAAAAAGTGGCTGTGACATACGGACGGACAGACAGACAGACAGACAGACAGACAGACAGACAGACAGACAGACAGACAGACAGACAGACAGACATGACGAATCTATAAGGGTTCCGTTTTTTGCCATTTGGCTACGGAACCCTAAAAACCTTTCTTATCAAAAGCCATCAAAGCGTCATACAACAATCCTACTCTCCAAGTTTTAGGTCTTTACAATCAGCGATTTAGTCACTCAGGACAATGCATTTTATAAGCATAGATAAGCTGCATAGTTGGATCACTTGTAACTCGCATAGCAATCCTACACAAAAATCTCAAAACCGCTCCACATTCTGAAGTCAAGGCGCCGCACAATAAAGCTATTTACACTTGTCTCCGCGTGGGAACTGGGACTTAGCACAAATTATATAACTAACAAGCAACAAACATAGACAAATATACCAGAGAGCTCACTGCATTGTTTCAGAGGCACACATCCAGGGGCGTAGCTACCGCCGTATTAATGATACGGGGCCCCTGAGCTACAGGGCGATGAGCGACATAAGTATTTTGTAACATTTTATCGACAATATTAAATTCTCATATTGATAAAAGGCCAGAACTTAATGAATATATTATGATACTCTGTAAATAGTTTTTAGCACGCTCTCGCTTTAGCATTTTCTACATACATATAAGCCGACATTAAAAACTGCACCTAATTATTAAAATAGGTTGAGTTTTTGTCATCGTACTAAAGTCGTATATACCTTCTGAATGATCCATTATATCAGCACATTTTAATTTTCGAGGCCTCTTAAGGCACTATTTCTATACTAAGCTATTTCGTCCCAAAAACAAACCTTCAAAAATATTTGATATAGGGCCCTGTTAGGATTATCTACGCCACTGCACACATCCGTTAAATAAGCGGTTTATAATTGTGCGCGACCGTGGGCTAATGGAGACAAAAGATTAGCATTGTGTGCCTACGAATTATGACGTGGACATTATGCGTGTTGGTTGGAAAATGTTTAAAATATAACAAGTTATGTAATATGCAATGCCCGGCGTCTTCTCGTTCATTATACCACAGTGTCTGCGCGGGCTTGCGGACAGTGAGCAATGGTCAGCTCGCTGTCCGGCCATCCGGTAACTGTCCGGACCAAGCCCAAGTCGTCGACGGCGCGCACTTTTCCCGAGCACCTCAAGGAGTTGTCAGCAACACCAGGGACCCAGCTGGGTCGAAGCCTACTAGGGTCAGGGTTAGTTTCGAAAGACAGCTCGAGCCCCGGTATAAAAGCTAGAAGGAACGGGGTGGGTCTTTTAGTCTCTAAGAGTCTGACACTATCTCCCGCTCCGCCGAAGAGCGGGGATTGTCATTGATGATTTTTCTCTCTCAAGACGAAAATCTATGACCAGTGTGTGTTGTCAGCGATGACATATGGCTCCGAAACGTGGTCGCTTACAAAGGGCCTTATCAGAAGACTTAAAGTCACTCAAAGGGCAACGCCAAGGACTATAATCGGAGTTTCCTTGCGTGATCACATCAGAAATGAAGATATCCGCAGGAGAGCCAAGGTTACCGACATAGCTCTAAGAATCGCCAAACTCAAGTGGTAAGTAGTTGGCAGGGCACATTGCTCGTAGAACAGACGGTCGATGGAGACGAAAGGTTCTGGCGTGGCGGAAGAAGGTGGACCAATGAACTGGTGAGGGTCGCGGTAATCCGATGGATGCGAGACGCACAGGACCGGTTAATATGGCGACACTTGGGGAGGCCTATTTCCAAGAGTAGACTTCTTTCGGCTGAAACTATGATGATGAGGATGATGTATTAAACATAATATTTAAAGGATTGGCCAGATACAGCTAGGGGCAAAGGGGCTTTTGCCTGCAATGGGATACAACAGGGTCACGATTTAAAAAATGGGCTATGTACACCCCCAAAGAGATTTTAGCGGTTATAACTTCAATGGGAAGCAGCACGGTTGGCGCAGTGGCTGAGCGATGGATCACTACACTGTCATGCCACGGGCTCGATTCCCTCACGGAACTAATATATTTGTATGGCCTACAGGTGTTCCGAGTCTGGGTATTTAAATGAGTTTACATTTTTTGTGAACACACTCACGACACAGGAGTAAGTAGGTAATTACTGTGGGGACAACGTTTAAAAAAAAATAATCCGATAAACCATATTTAATAAATTTTCCCGCTCTGGATAGAGTAAAGGTTAGCATCCACCGCGTCAATCGCAGCGTACGCATGTACGAGCCGTCGGTATACAAAACGCCGATAGGGTGCGTCTGCTGCATTCGGATTTTGCATCGGCAATTTCCGAACCAATGCACGCTGTACCATACAAATCAATACAAAGCAACAAATCCGTCCGCTCCGTACGCTCCTGACGCAGAGGACGTTTAGAAAGGGAATTTTACCTACTGAAACCCACAGTTGTTCCTTCAGTTACACTTTGCATTCCAGGTCTACGCTGGCGGAGAAAGCAATCTCCAAACCACCAACAATTCAACTAGCTAGGCTTTATTTTATTTAGCTTGACACAAACGTTGACCTTTGCCCCTTATACATTTTATAGCTTTGAATAATGATGCCTGACCACATTGCTTGTACGATATGCAGATGCATAGGCACCAATCATTAAACAAGTCAGCAAGCGAGGGCATCTAGCAGGTTCACATGCCGTAGACACTATAAAATATGTTAGTTGACCAGGCAAACGATTTTCTGCTACCTACCTAAATTATCAAAGGAAATAGGCTAGTTGCCGTAGAAAATGTAATTAGTCCGTCCTTTAGATTATTCAAAAATAAGGGACACGTATTTTTTTATTTGTAAATTAAACCAAAAATTACAAAGATATAGCCCATTAAAGTTACGTGTAACGTCACGCCGTGCTGCATTTTTTCGCACGGGGTGACGACACACGAACTTTAATGGGCTATGTATTTGTTATGTTTTTTTTTGTTTAATCGAAACAAAAATACGTGTCCAAAATTTTTTTTAATTATCTATAATACGGACTAAATTAAATGTAATTATTTTGACCTTGGAAACTACTCTATTGAGGGGAATAGCGGTTTTGCGAAAGAGCCCCGGGGTTCTCTTTCGTACATCCCATTGAACGATGGCAAAGAAGAAACTTAAGAGTGGGTTTTCGACTGCGCCCTAGAGATCCCATCTTTAGATAGACCTACCAATATGAACAAAAAAAAATCGGTCAAGCTATTTCGGTGGCACTCAGATTTCTAAACATCCCTAGCTATCCCCGTAAACTTTGTTTGTTCTGCTGTTATAAGAAAAAAAATGGGGGTTATGGGTAGGATGCCTAAAATAGCCTACTACCTATTCTGAGACCTACCAAACATAAAATACAAAAATTTCTAAAAATCGGTCAAGCTGTTTCGGAGGAGATCGATAACAAATACTATGACACTGTCAGATTTTTATAAAAAAAAAAACATGCAGATATAAGGTCGTTACCGAGGTCGTTACCAATCTAATAATAATTAATAATTACTATTACATACCTCGAAACTAATTTCACGAGATTACGTTGAACTTCCGGAAAGCTTAAACACGAAAATTGTGGCAAAATTAATGTGACAAATTTTTCATCGCATCGCAGGTTAGTTTATTTATTAAAAGTATAAAGGATACTTTACTGCTTTGCTCTCCATTTTACCGAGATCGCGCCTTTTTAAATGTTTCTACATACTTGTTGTCCAGTTATGAAGACACTTGAGATACAAAATTAAGTACATCAATGTTACATTACAATAGCTACGAGTATTATGAATCAATTTGCGAATAATTGAAACAGTCACTGAACTTCCCTCGAAAAAATCCCGCCAAAAAGTTTGACATTTACAAACCGAAAAAAAAAAACCATAATTATTCTAAACGCTTGATCTATAACCTCTATGGTGATATAACTATTGACTGACCGTAGAGTGTGACGAGGTGTCGACATCATTATTAGGGAACAATAGCCATAAGTTTACAGTTAGGGAACTTTATTGCCTTTTCTACATTAATTGCTTACTGTTAATTTTATGCTTGTTTTGCTCCAAACATTATTCGGTACAACGGGTTACCTATATCATGTGCTAGCTACCTGGGCAGCCACCTTTGTAAATTATAGTATTCGTGTTAATTCAGGATATAAACTAGCGTGGTACCAAATTTGATCCAAATACGATCAGCCATTTCAGCGTAAAATAATAACAATTATAATAATACTGGCGTGAAGTGTGAGATATATAGTATGATTTATCTACTTAGAGTATAATCCTACCTGCCTAAGTATGTTAGACCAAAAAAAAATATTTTTTTTAATTACTTTTATTATTTTTAACTAGCCTTATTGAGAAGTAAAAATTATTTAGTTGCAATTGATTGAATCAAAAGCGGAAATATAAATATTTTTTAAAGTTTAGTTTTATTTATGTGAATAGATTTGACTGGAATTATCCAAATCCAATCCATTATCCAAAGTAAATTCCCAAAAGGAATACCAATTTGGTTATTTATAGAAGTTATTCTGTACTGGAAACAGGTCTTGATCTCAATCCAGATGATGCAAAAACGAAACACAATCAAGCGAAGAACAGTAAAAAAGCACTTACTGCGAAGCTCTTCGTTTTGTAACTTTTTTAAATAACTTAAGAAAACCATAAAACTGCACTTACCAGAATCAAAAGCCGTTCCATTTTGTTTTAAAACTTAACTATGAAATAAAAAGTTCATCATTCGTGTCCTTATAAAAGCACAAACAAAACGTTAAACCAAACTTTTTCTATTTTCAAAAACAAATTAAAAAAAAAACTATTTACATTATAGAAATGTGTTCAAAAATTTAAATAAAAAGTATTCTTTATTTGAATATTAGTTGTCTATGCGCCGGTGGATACGAAGGCGCGTTATGGCGGACTGGCTACAGCGCATGCGTCCCCCGCTTATAATAATTATGGCGATCGTGTGTTTTTTGTTTGCCCATCCGCCTAGGGCCTACTGGGTCGGTATTGTGAAGGCTACTGCTGTTGTCTGTCTACCCATGTATCCTGCGCCATTGATCGAGAGTTTTTTGACTTTGTTTTCCAAAATATGAGTACATGGAACGGGGTCAAAGAGCTCTTTTAGCTGAGCAGCAAGCTATAATTTGAGGTAGGTGGGTATGTAATTTGAAAACACTGTCTGTAATTCTAGTCTTTTTTTTAACGAGGAAAATCATGAAATCATTCAAAAATTTCTACTCTGGAGCGAGCGGGATTTGAATGTGTGTCAGACTTTTACTGATTAAAACCACACCTGTATCCTTCAGTTGCCTTTTGCGTTCTAAGACCATGAGTTTCTTTTTCAGAAAATCAACGCGGCCCCAACGGGCATCGGTCCTTATGGGTCCTTAGAAAGAAAGAAAAGTATTTATTTTGGCGCACAAAACATTGTAGATAACACAAAACAAAAAAAAAAAAATTAAATTTAAAAAGTAACATTGTATGTCACACGCTTGCGCCAAAAAAGGTCCAGTTCAGCGAAATGCCAGACAACTACAAGGTAGTTGTCTGACGCTGGTTTTCAACTGAACCATATTTGGAGTTAACGGATAAAATAGAATTCACAATTAGTGTCAACACTACATTGCAATAGTGTTACATTAGGTTTACGGTTTTACTTACGGTTTGCTGACATTTTACCCTGCTGCTCTGACGAGTGTCAGACTTTTACTGACTGAAAACCTACCTTCGATGGCTTAGAGTAAAACCTCGGATATGCCATTTTAGGTACATTCTTTTATTTTATTACATTTCTGAAAAGAAAAGCACAAAAGTAAAACGCAAAATTTTGATTCGATACTTGTAGCGCCATCTACGATGTTGCATGCATATCTTGCTCAAGTCAGTTTGGTGTGATCACCTCGCGACGGGCGGCGCGGGATATCAAGTGGAAAAAAAATAAAAACAAGAGAAACAAGCGTTTGAAATAAACCAATAGTTTTAAATATTTGAATGAAACATGTATAAGTACATTAAAATTGTATGATAATAAAGGTCTAATCTGGTTTTTTTGTGCCTCCTGAAAAGTTACGTATTTCACAGTTACGAGGTATTCACTTTAAGCCATTGCTGTGTGGTCCAGAGTGACGCTTTCAAACCATTCCCCAGTCCTGACAGTAATCCTGTGGCCTAGCCTAGCCTATCGATGTTGTCAAAATCTTTTACTTGCTCATAAGTTATCTAAACTCCAATCAATCAACTGCCTCAGCTTTTTCCATCTGTGTTGGGGTCGGGTTCCAGGCAAACTAGATGCATCTATCTGGGTATTAAGTACTTTACATAGAGCGACTGGCTAGGCCTAGGGCCATGTGTTCACTCATGAAAGAGGAGGATCCGTGGTCCTGGGACGCAAAGGGCAACTGAAGGCCACGCCCAACCGCTCCGCTTTAGAGCGAGAGAAGAACTCTAAAGTTTTGAACATCGACACCGAGTTGCTGGCCTGTCGGTTCGTTTTCATTTCAGGGAGTGAACATTAGAATTTCTCAATCAAATTAAAATCAAATTAGTTAAGTGAAAGTGAACCCAGGTCCGGACCGGTCATTATGGCGACACTTGGGGAGGCCTATGTCCAGTCGTGGACGTCATTCGGCTGAAATGCTGATGATGATGATAATGATGATGGACCCCGGGGCCCTAGAACAAAGGCATAGAAGGAAAAGGAGTGGGTTTTACTCAGTAGAAGTCATTGGATGATTTCCCATCATAAAATCTACTGATCCTTTTTTTTATTTATTTTTTACTGTGGAAAAAATCATCCAATGACATCCCCCGCTTTTGGGCGGAGCGGGAGATAGTGTCAGACTCTTACTGACTAAAAGACCCACCCCGTTCCTGCTAGTCTTCATACCTGGGCTCCAGCGCCCTTTCGGATAATCCTGGCCCCAGTAGGCTTCGACCCGACTGGGTCCCTGCTGTTGCTGACAACTCCTTGAGACGCGCGGGAACAGTGCGCGCCGTCGACAAAATCTACTGATACCAAAAAGTAAAATGTCGGTACCATACCTTAGTTCAGTATAGTACAACGGATTGTTTTCCGCAACTCCCCGACCAAAGCGCGAATTTTGCGTACGGTACCATACCTTAAAAAGAATATTAAAAGCTAAACTGTAAACACGGATTTGGTAATAGAATAGAAAAAACTTTAATTAGCATTGTAATCAGTTTAAGCAACAACATTAGTTCCGAGGATATTGTCAATTAGTTTTTCCTTTGTCTCAAGAATACGCCAATCCTTTGCTTGTGTGAAACATAATGGGATTCGTTACGCGTTACTTAATAAGAAGATCCGGAATCAAGCCCCAAAAAACTGGAACAATAATAATTAATGTATAATAATAAAAAATAAACCGCATGACGAGAACCTCGCGAAAGCCGAGAAAGATAAACAAATCAAGTATATTGACTTGGCTCGCGAGGTTGTCGACATGTGGGAAGTGGATTCAGCAATTGTTGTACCGATAGTTTATCAGCCAATGGCTTAATAGCCAAGAGCCCCGACCAACACCTCTGGAGGCTTTTGTTAGGCTTGATTCAGAAAGCAGTACTTCTGGACACGGCTCGTATAGTCAGGAGGTCAAGCACTATAGCTAAATCTTATAGTTCCTAAAAGCTCGCGAAGATCACTGTTGCTTTGTCTATTGTACAAAATTCATGCTATTTTTTCAGCTACTTTAGGAAGAGTGTTAATTTCGAAATTTTTATATTTAGTCCTAAATATTTGATTGTTTGGTGAAGGTCTTGCATGGGGCTCAGTAGCCAGCACTCAGTTTAAAGGCCAGATGTCAATGATAATATCGTTGTCTATTACAAAACAATGTCCCAGACAGAATCTGGTTGATCTGAAACTATGGCGCCGAATGTTGCTGAGGTATTTGATTCTAGAATTTAAGATACTCATCAAATTTTGGGGTTATAAACTCACCCCAAAGTTTGATGTCATGACATGTCTGCAACCCATAAATTTTTTTAACTCTTTTTTATGAACTGTAAACTGTAAACATTATCTACATTGTACTAATATTATATAGAGGTAATGCTTGTTTTTTTGTTTGTTTCTTCAATAATCTCTGAACTTACTAGTCCGATTGGTAAAAATTTTTCACCGATAGAAAGCTGCTAGGTATATTCCTGAGTGCCATAGACTTATTTTATTTACGCGGACGAAGCCGCCGGCTAAAGCTAGTATGAAATATAGGTACAATGCTAAAATCGATATTTGGGGTGAATTTCGAATTATCATCAATGAAAAAGCAAGAGGAGCATCGGCCGTTGCCGATGAGACTCAACTGGACATCATTATGCACTCATTTTGACCACGGCGCATTTCAGGGATTGTGCATCGGGATACCAAAGTTTAATTCCGCCTAACTCTTACGACGTGTTCCGAGCAGGTATGCGTGGGATTTCCACCAATTATCTGTGGTACCACAACACCGTACTCCTGGTGGTCCAATGATGGAACGAGCTGGGCGGAATTAAATTGTACAATTCCAATGCAGTGTGCATTGGAATTGTACAATTTCCTCTATCTCTATATAATCCGAAATGTGAACGATAGAAAACCGACAGGCTAGCATTAGACTTAGCATTGATACTGACTATGTACATATGTATATTCAATAAGTCATCAACGCTGATGATCTTCTTGGTTCGTTTCTAAATCGACTCGGGCGACATATCAAGCTGATATTTGGCAGATCCATCCCAAAGATGAGAGCAAAGGCCTTACCATGACGGGTTAAAACCTCAAGCGTGCGAGTGAGAAAGAGGGATGGTGCCATACATGAGTACCTACTTTTTGCGACCTACCCAAATGTCCCTGCTTTGGTACTGTTCGTCAAGTCGTTAAGCTCCTTAGTAGACCTGAGTTGAGCTACACGAATAGTAACGAATACTTGCACTGACTGGACAGGTCCACTCAGAACTGTGTGGTTCTTTCTTCAAAGAGTATCTCATACTTCAATCTGCATGGTTCTCAAGTGATATGGCCACTACATGCTTGCTGTAATGGACTTTAAAAGAGACTGACCCCTGAGTTTGTTTCGGTGTTTCTTCTCAGGGTAGTCAGCTAGGAAACACCGGCTTCATCTAGTTCAAATTGACGCTTGAAAGTGTTTTTAAAAACCTATTTGCAAAATAAATATAATTTACGCTCTATATAGCATGGAACTATATTGGATTGCGTTAAGAGCTCGTGGTAGCGCCTCAGTATTCCATATACCTTCGAATTTGCGCTAGATAAAGGTTGGAAAGTTCGTTCAGTTTCAGTCAGTTGGTTGGTTGAAGAATCCACACCCTGAACATTGGGTCCTTTAATTTTTTTTTTTTTAATTTATATAAACTAGTGCTTGACTGCGATCCCACCTGATGGTAAGCAGTGATGCAATCGTTGATGGTGAGGCGCACTAGTTTATTAAGAGCCTATTCACTCTTGCCTTATAGACACCTAAATTATAATCAGACGGGAAGACCGCAGCAGGCAGACTGTTCCAGTCCTTCGACGTACGCGGTATAAACGACGAGGCGAAACGCTTAGTCCGGACCGTAGAGGTTTCAACAACGTACGTGGGTTTTTTTTTTTCATTTTATGCACAGCGATGCATAACGTGTCCTCATCAGGTGTCATTCACTTCCTATGACAAGTACTGTACAGCTAGCTTACTACGGTACAGAAAATATATGGTCTACACCATCATCTTGAGGAGGATGTGTCCAAAATTAAATAATAACAGTAGCAGTAATCTACTCAGGTTCTGAAGCAGGAACGGGAAGTGCTATTGTCTAAAACTAGTGGCACTGTTTCCATTGCACTTCTTGTACATGGGGAAAATATGGTAGGTACGTGATTTTTGGTATACAGGATGAAGTTTGATTCGGTGTTTCTTCTCAGGGTAGTCAGCTAGGAAACACCGGCCTCATCTAGCATTAATTGACGAAAAAAAAAAATGACGTGCCTAAAAACCTAATTGCAAAATAAAGATCATTTATCATTTAAAGCCTGAGCTGCAGAATCGTTCGAAAAAGTAACCGCGGAAAACAAGTGGGTTTTATAAAAACTTTTTGCAAAAAAAACTAAATAGTGCAAAATAACTTTTATTTCTGACTAGCTTTTGCCTGCAACTTCGCCCGCGTACATAAAATACTTATAGCCTTTGTTACTCAGGAATAAAGCAGCATTCTATCGGTGAAAAACTTTTCGCAATCGGACCAGTACTTTCAGAGATTACCTCCTACAAACATAAAGAAAAAGAAAACAAACTACTTCTGTATTATATTAGTGTAGACTTCGGTGTTTAACAGTTTTGTCTTTTCATTTTTTCATAATTTAACCCCTCCTTTTTTTTATGGAGCAGTTATTTGATGATCTCCCCAAAATAAAGATGGTGGTTAGAAAACGTGTAGTACCTATGTGTAAGCCATAGTAAGTAAGTAGGCATTTATATCGGTTTGACTCCAGCCCCCATAACCAAGTTACAACCGTTTCGCTTGCGCCGAACGCTTCGAGTTGGCCACGCCGCCAATTCTTTTGTTCTGACCACGTGACTGAGCGTTGAGATGACGTCATTCCCTTACATTTTAAGCTTTCTACAAGTGTTAACGATTGCAGATTAGCAACTTAGCTAGGGGTACTGGTCAAACCGTAGCCTTAGAATGAAAAGCTCTCGAATAAATAATATAGTTTTTTTTTTAATAATTCCTTGGTACGCACTTCCTAATTTCATAAACTGTTATGGGCCATGCGCCCGAAAAGTGCCATAAAACAGTGATTTTCTGAGGCCTACTCCTCCGTAACGGCTAGGTCTGATTTGAAAAAAATATATGTTTATTATAGATTCATGAACAATAATATCAACATTTGATTTTTTCGTGCAATTAATACTTTTGTCAAAAATAATATTTAGCAATTTCGCAACTTTTCCCTACTCCTTCAAAACGGCTTGGACCTTTAGAAACATTTTTATACATAAAAATTGGTGGTTAAATATTCTTCAAAGTAAACATTGCATATGTAAATTAATCAATATCTCGCAGAGAAAATGGATTTAAAGCGCTTTCCGGGCGCTGCTGGCCGCAAATAAATGCACAGATTTTCGTTGCGTTCACATAATTTCGGCCATCATTCATGGGACTATACGCCTTAAACGCGCGTAAACTGCCGTCTATGCGCATAATCAAATCGCATTAGGTAGGTACCTCACTTATGAACGGTGAAAAGTGAACGACACCATTTCTATCGAGAAGCCTGTCAATTCTATAGATATCGTGTTTGAATGGAAACAAACTAATTAAAACAAGTAAATCAAAAAGTGCCGGCACCGAACCGCGACCGACACGTCATTGTGCCGACTGCTGTGCCAACCAACGAACCGTGCATACACTACGCACTCTATCCTCAAATTACACTAGTCTACAATTTAAAAAACCGGTCAAGTACGAACCAGACTCCCGCACGAAAGGTTTCGTACCATCGTAACGTCAGTAGCACAAAAAATTGCAAAAAAAATATCGTTTGTTGTATGGGAGCCCCACTTAAATATTTTGTACAATTTGCCGTCACGGATCTTGATCGCTGGCTTCATGTTGCGCAGAAGTCAAATATTCGGTCTCTTTACTGGTGCGAAGTGAGGCTCGCTGCACCATCGCGTCATAGACGGCACTCCTGTTTCGATCCCTGCGTTGCTGCATGTATTTAACAACGAAGACGACTGGCTCGCCAATGTATAGAATGCGCAAAGCGATCCCCACTCTGACGCCGAGCGCTCAAGATCCTTTGGCAACTGTATTTAGTTGTAGTTATAGCAGCAACAGAAATACTGCATCTGTAAAAATATCAAATGTCTAGTCACGGTTCATGACGTACAACCTGGTAACGGACGGACAGACAGACAGACGGATGGAAAGCGGAGTCATAGTAATAGGGTCCCATTTTAATCTTTGGGCACAGAACCCTAAAAATGCCACAGGCCACAGACATGATAAATCATTTTATTTATTTAAAAGCAGCATATTATATTTACTTAATTTAACGTAACTTGACTAGGTCTGCTTTTGGTTTTATGATATCGGTTGCTGAAAGTAGTGTCTGCCTACACGCATATGAAAATTAATTATTTTAAATCAGTACAATTACACGATATATGACATTTTTTTTTCAAAACCAAAATCATCTAATGACATCCTCCGCTCTTGGGCGTAGTGGGATGGCGTTTCAGACTTTTATAGACTATAAACCCACTCCTAATCCTTCGTTGCCTTTTAAACCAGGGCCGAATCCTCCTTTGAGAAGCAGACCCTTGTCCCCTCCAATGGGGTTTGACCTACGGTTTGCTGACATCTTGAGGCGCGCGTGGAACAGTACGCGCTGTCGACGACTTGGGCTGGTCCGGACGGTTACTGGGCGGTCGGACGGTGAGCTTGGATATAGAGATAAGCTAGCAATGTTATGTTTCACTAGCTGTGCCCGCGACTTCGTTCGCATATACAGGATATTGATTTTTTTTAAATGGATATCCTGTAGTCCATAGCCTATGTTACTCCTTATTACATCAGCTACCTGCCAAAAAAAGTCCCATCAAAATCGGTCCAGCCATTTTAGAGATTAGCCCGGACAAACAGACCGACAGACAAAAATTGTAAAAAATGTTATTTTGGTGTATGTATCGTATTTAAATTTATTTGCATGTAATAAAAAGCAGTTATTTCAATATTACAAACAGACACTCCAATTTTATTTATATGTATAAAAATGAAAACCAGAAATGATCATATAAAATGATTACCAGTTTATTTAATACACTTGTAGATAATAAAATAATAATGTTTTATTACTTTTGTTAGATACTAATTGGCATTCGTCGCTATTTGAATAGGTATGATTTGAATCTGTGTTTCATGCAATAAAACTATTGATGAGAACTTTTTGATCTCACAAAATAATAAAATAATTGAATTTGGCGATAGAGTGCGTAGTTTTAATATGAAGTTTATTACCCTCCCATACGCACAAAGCGTTTTAGAAACGTTCATTGTGCATACAGCTAAGATGTGATTGTCCCAGCCAGCCGAAGTCTTTTTCCTGATAGCTACAAGCCTGAGGTTCTTTGGATAGGTTAGGTTAGGTTAGGTTAGAAGTCTTTTTCCTGATAGCTACAAGCCTGAGGTTCTTTGGATAGATTAGGTTAGGTTAGGTTAGAAGTCTTTTTCCTGATAGCTACAAGCCTGAGGTTCTTTGGATAGGTTAGTTCAAGGTAAGCGAATTCCATCTTGGACCAAATCATCATCACCAGGAGAGACAATGGTCAAGCGCGAGCCTGTCAAAACAATGGAATGACTATAACAGTAGCAACAAATAAAGATACGATACGATGTGTGGGTTGTGTGAAAGATCACATGTTAGGTACAATGTCAATAGGGTAGTTTCCAGGGTCAAAATAATTACATTTTATTTAGTCCGTATTTTAGATTATAAAAAAATATTGGACATGTATTTTTTCTTTTTTCGATTAAACAAAAAATAACAAAGCTATAGCCCATTAAAGTTACGTGTGACGTCACCCCGTGCGAAAAAATGTAGCACAGTGTGACGTTACAAGTAACTTTAATGGGCTATATCTTTGTCAAATAAAAAAATACGTGTCCCTTATTTTTGAATAATCTAAAAGACGGACTTATTACATTTTTACGGCAACTAGCCTATTATCAGAGTGGCTCACTGAGATGAGGACTAGTAGGAAAGAAACATTTTGTGTCAAAAAATAATAAAAAAAATAGTAAAAAAAAAAAAACTACAACCAGCAAACTATTTTCCGAACAATATAATCACACAATGTAGCTACCTATCTAACCTATCCTTTTCTCTCTTCTGAAATGAAAAGATGAAAATATGCATCTTTAAGATGCATATTTTCATCCTGGTGTCATACTGCGCACGCTATGTAAAAAAACCCTAGGGTACCTACCTAAGTTGTACCTAAGTTGTACCTAAAAAACCACCTTGATAACGAGCTCGTAATCATACCCACAGCTGCCTGTTGTACAGCAATATTTATTACCAATTACCGTTATTTCTGTAGTCAAACGTAGAATTAGATACATCCACTTAAAAAATGAGGTTTTGCAATATAATTCGCGGTTTTTGTCATTTTGATCGGATGACAGATGTCGTTCCCGCCCAAAGCGGTAGTTGTACGCATGTGCGTGACGGGCAGAGACCTCTGTATGATGACATTGGAACTAAGTGATATGAATCATAATATTATTAGGTACAAAGATTTTATATGTCCTATCGATATAATAGTACATGCTCGATAGAGAATAGATTGAGCTTTCTCTATGGTATGAAGTAAATACGGCCGATCGTGCTGTAGTGATCGTTATTTAGAATTCTGATTGGGCCCTCCCAGGCTTACAGTGATACCTTCGTAAGAGAAGAGTATAGATGTCGTGGCCAGATCATAAAAATTGGTCACTTCATGATATGGCCAAACAAAACTGGCCAAATCGTTTAAACGTTAACATTTCCTCGTTTAATCCTCGTTTGGCCATATCATTGGTGTAGCATTCCTATTCTAATGAAAAGTCTAAAGAAAGTAAGCCACACGAGGTTTGACATAATTATCATCAAAGCTTGACGTTTAAAACGATCTGGCCAGTTTAACTGGGGCATTATCAAGAAGTGATCAATTCCTATGATCTGGCCACGGCAAAGACACTGGTTGCACAGTCGCTTTGTCTCTTTCTAGACTATACTTACAATATTATTCAGTCCATTTTCTATGTCCGTCTATGGATATGATTCATACTTTTATTATTTTTTTGCATACTTATTTCGTGTGATTGTGCAATGTCACCGGTTATTCTGATGTCAGTAATTTGCCCAATTTTTTGGAAATCTATGTTTAGACAAGGGTCAAGGTAGTTGTAAAGATTTTTAAGTAATGGGAACCCACGGTTGTCGTACCGCATAATAATATCTGATAAGTCTGCCACACAATTGTTACGGTCATTTGCTTTGACCCTAACTGACTCTAAAGGGAGAAGATTACTTTGAACACGCCACAATCGTTCTTTCATTGAGGTGTGACTTAGCCACTCTTCAAAAGACCTATTTGAGGAGTGGTTAAAAGTCCCTACTTTCCGCCTTCTTTGGCGCCATAGTATCCACATTTTCCGCCTGTTGCAGGTCCAAACAAAATATCGCCATTACGGAAAGTTCTTGTTTCGGATTAAGGCGAAAGAAAAGTACATACGATGGAATTTAAGATCACCCAGCTCGGGGCGAACACTGTGTGTCCTTGTGGAAGCCATCTTGACTTAGGGCTGGAGCCAGAGTCAATGGGAAACGGTCACTTCTATCTGCGAAGATGTAATGCAAACGGGGGACTCAGGCCTCCTCTCTAGGCCAGTGGATATGCAATAATCACTCAGGTGATCCCAGAATGTATCCATTCACTAAAAATGTAGATAAAAAAATTTTACAATGCTACATGAAATCGCTTTATTTATACTCAATTAGCTAAACCGTTAATCGTACCTCATCATATCATATCAGCCGAAAGACGTCCACTGTTGGACATAGGCCTCCCCCAAGCGTCGCCACAACGACCGGTCCTGTGCGTCACGCATCCATCGGGTTCCCGCGACCCTGACCAGGTCATCGGTCCACCTTGTAGGAGGCCGTCCAACGCTGCGTCTTCCGGTACGTGGCCGCCACTCCAGAACCTTTCGTCGATAATCGTACCTAAAAGGCTAAAAATACTCGCTACAAAACCTAGCTTTAAAAAAAATACAAAATCGCCAATTTCTTTCTATATGAAGTTAAATTAGCAAACTCTATGCTGCCAGACGGTCTTTTATAAAAAAGGTCGCCTCAGAGGCGTAGTGTGGACTAGTTAAGACGTGGGCGAGAGCACCGAGGCCTTTTTCTTTCATAAATTCGAAAACGAGACAGCGACTGTCACAGCCCAGTGTTCGACCACATCGTCGCTTACCGTCAGGTAAAATAGTGGTCAAACGCTATAATAGGATTTAAAAGAGTGTCCATGGAGTTTCTTGCATGTGCTTCTCCATAGAGATCTACGCTTTGGATCGTGCAATTTAGCTTCACTTTTTTGGACTGACTGACATTTGACTATTCAAAATTGCCTGTAAATGGTGTATTTGAAATAAATGCTTAATTTAATAAAAAGGTGAAGTTTGTTTTTTGTTTGTAGGTTATCTATGGAAGTGGTGGTCCGATTGTGACTTTTTTTTACCGATAGTAAGCTGCTTTACCCCTGAGCGACATAGGCTATATTTTATGAATGCGAGCGAAGCCGCGAGCAAAAGCTAGTCAATTATAAAAAACCGAGCCTTCAGTTGTGCGGGGCCTCTTTGGGTGCGGGCCCGTAGGCACAAAAGAGATAGGTACAGAAGACAATCTACATACAAAGCACGCTCGAGCAACGCACACATAGACACCTCTCACGGACACGACATCTCGGCTCAATCGCCCGGTCGCACTCGTAGCTTGATCGCTTTGCGTAGGTATAAAAAGTGAAGTACATACACAAGATTGACTTTTGTACCTAACTATTTTGTGCCGTCGGCGAGGGCCCGTTTTACCCACGCCTAACTACGCCACTTGGTCGACTAACTATAAATACGACCTATTTTAACATGGTGAACTAAAAACCTCGGGCTACGGGGCCCTTCGCACTACTATACTCGTCTTGTGACCCAGATGCAGCCAATTTGTTTTGACGAATCAAACGAAGGCTATTATCAACGGAATTGATTGACGGTTAATCGATATTATTTAATCGGAATAGTGACGTTGGATTGCTGGTTGTAAGTATTGAGAAGTGATGGTGTTAGGTGAATTAATGAATGTTTAAATATATGCCTACTAGCTTCTGTTGGCGCGGTAGATTAGCGTGAAAGGAGAATATCATGGATATAAGGAGAACATTACCTTAAGAGAACTTTTTTTTTCTTTTACTTTAGCCGGCCTTTCGGTGTTTTACAGATTGCATTTTGGAGAGTGTGCGCAGGAATTGCATGACTTGATTCCGCCATCTCATTTCTACCATCGGACAAACCGACGCACGGCGAGTATCCACCCTTACGTTGTTGAAACATCTACGGTCCGGACTAAGCGTTTCGCCTCGTCATTTATACCGCGTACTTCGAGGGACTAGAACAGTTTGCCTGCTGCGGTCTTTCCGTCTGATTATAATTTAGGTGTCTTCAAGGCTAGAGTGAATAGGCTCTTAATAAACTAGTGCGCCTCACCATCAACGATTGCATCACTGCTTACCATCAGGCGGGATCGCAGTCGAGTACTAGTTTATAACAGATAAAAAAAATAAACTTATTCCTCAGAAAAAAAAGTGTAATCTGCTTTGGAATTGCACAATTTGATTCCACCAAGTCCGTTCCGTCATCGGACCACTAGAAGTAAGGTGATGTTCCACCGGTACAAGGTGGACATCCCACCCAAATGTACAAAGCGTTTCAGGAACACATTTATTATACGTTAAGGAGTGGTATTACCTGCTGGAGTCTGGCTTTCCTGATAGCTCAGTGCGGTTCAGTGATGGATTGTGATTAAGAAAGCATTATTGTTTATAAAATTAATTCGAGAAAGACCAGTGCTTTGGGACGTTACATATGTAGTGCTTGCTTCTGTATATCAGATAAAATTAATGACAGAAGCTCTTCAAAATCGCTTTCCGAGAAACGAAAAAAAATTTTTAAACCAAATCTGTCATCATTTTCAACTCTTGGTATAAGTTAAAAGATCGAGGCCGTAGGAATCTGTTTCAATTTCTTCGTCGAAGAATTAAGTCCACCGTCGGAACTCATTTTTGAAATAAAACAAAACACGAACAAATTGGCGCAGCGGACTGGCGGTTTTACGAACTTATAATTCTAACATGTTTTTAATAACATGTTTTGTTAGAATATTGGCGCAGCGGACCCGGCTTTAGATTACTCACGGCCCATTTCCTCTCTTATAGAGGATGAACGAGTCCCAGCATTGGAAACCGTGTGTGTGTGTCTTGTCGTTACCATTTTTTTACGCCAGAAGCCATGCACTAAATCATAACCTATTTGTAGGTAATAACGTACATTACGGTTTATAAAATTACCTAAGCGGAAATGCCACTCACCCTAATAAAACCGCATGACAGCAATTAAAGCACCTGTCAACGAAAAAAAACATAAGTAGATACCGAGGTCAATATTTTACCTAAAATCCGTGGACAATGGGCAGCGGTGTCAACAACCTCCCACCCTCCACTATTGTATGCCAGGAGTGCTCAAGCGATTAGCTTTCCAACTTGATTACATAGAATAGATATATTATTCCCAAAAAGTAAGCTCCGCTGTCTGTCCTTGAGATGGCGGTGGTGGGTAATTCAACGAGAATATGACTATGAAGCGATTCAAAACAGCTCACGCGAATTGTGTGCGCAAAATCGCTGCTCCAGCTTTCGTTATTTGAAACAAGCCACTGCACTAGTCGCTGTACTACATCCACGAGCACTTGATCACGTAGAGCATCATAACTGAGTGTCAAAAATTGCTTGTTACATTCGCGCCGCTTCGCTTCGCGTTCGCGTTTGTCTTGAATCACTCATGTAGGACACCGCGCTAGTATCTGTCAAAGAATAAAAAAGTACCGATCAAACGCCGTCATCGCTGTACGTTGTTGAAACTAACTAAGTCTCTTTAGAATAAAATGAATTTAAACCGTAAATATTTCGAGGTCGGCCGCCGACGCCGCAAGTTTGAGCACCCCTGCTCTACCAGGACCGTGAATAATTAATAGTAAACGAAAATGTAAACAATAATAACCGCCACCAACTATTTGGACGAGCGATGGAATTAGATTTTGGTTTTTTGTTGGCAGTGGATGTACAATAGCAGTTAATATAGTATCTTTTAACCTTTGCCCCCATACTAGTAATTGCTCCTGTAACTTAGGTGCTTTTACAAACATGTATACTTCCAAAACCCCACCGAAGGCGCGGGTTTGCGGACGGCAAGCAATTGGTATCTCGCCGCCCGACCGTCCGGTAACCGTCAGGGTCAGTCTGGACCGAGTCCAAGATATCGACGGTGCCATATTATTCCACGCGTGCCCCAAGGAGTTGTCAGCAAACCGTTTGGACCCAATAGGGTCGAAGCCTATGGTTTATGGGGAATAATGCTTTTTAAAATCATTCGAGTACTTTTTGAGTTTATTTATAACTAAAAAAATACAAATCTAATGGGATTGAGACTACTACCATATTTTTGTCTTCAATCCATCTGCTTTGACATCTAGAACACCACCCTTAGCAGACGATTTGATTTCATGGTCGTTTAAACACACAACAAAAAAAAAATCCAATTGTAGTCTATGAAAAGCTTCGCGCCAAAAATATCAATAATATATTATTATCTTCCAGTGAATCAATCATGTGGCCCATTTATTGTAATTTTCGACGTGATACGCTACATAACGGCCATGATTGATAGCCTGAAGGAGGTAGGTACCAATGGATAGCAATCAGAATTGTCTGCCGTGACAATATAGCGACCTTGAGGCGGTCAGCGCAGGGTGAAGTAAGTACAACTTGACACCTGGCAACAGATGCCAAAGACCTAGAGTTTTATATTCGTTATTGTCTATGTTTAAAGGCTCTGTGAGTAAAATGATTGCTATAGTACAATTCACGAATGATGGCGGGCGTGAAGTTTGCGCAGAAGGCTGCGCAGTAACGTGTTTTAGGAACCAAATGACGTCGTGCGTGTGTTAGAAGAGTGTGATATGCGCGAAAGTTCGCAAAATCTAACTTCACGCCCGCCATCATTCGTGAATTGTACTATACCAATCACTTTGTTTATTAGAACTTGATACCTACTAAAAAAAAGATTTGCGACCACATCATCATCATCAGCCTTTTTAATGTTCCTACTGTTGGGACCCAGGCCTCCTCTCCTCTCTAGAAGAGGGAATGGGCCGTAATCCACCACGCGAGCCCAGTGCGGGTTGGTGAATGTCACATGTCTTCGAATTTTTGGTTCTAGGACATGCCGGTTTCCTCACAATGTTTTCCTTCACCGTTTTGAGAGTAGTGGTCATGAAATAAATTACACAAAGTAATGCACCTGGCTGGGTTCGAACCCGCGACCTACAACTCGTAAGTCGAGGCCATGACCACTCGGCCACCACTGCTCTCGAGCCTTTGGGGCCACAGATGAAAAGTATTTTGCCTGTCCCCTTTTCTGTGTCTTGCTCCAATCATCATCTTCTTCCTCGCGGCAAACTGGACTATTAGTATACGTATACCTTCCTTACAGGATAGGAAAAAGGGAAGGGGGATTAGGCAGTATAAGTTATATTATGTAGTTTGGTACGGTTTTACCAGGATTTTACGAGATTTAGACCACAATATGTTTCAAGTTAGATCACAATTCAGGAAAGACTTCTAGGAAAAATTTTCAGTATCTAGAAAATCACGAAATCGATTCATACCGTTGACTTTGTTGATTCTCGTAATTTGTTAGCAATAGGTAAGCAACCATATGGTATGATTCCCACTAGTTCCGACTAAAACTAAGGCCGACCACCTCGGACACCTTTTATTTACATATAGTTTTTTGAGAGAGAGAAATCATCAAATAACTTCTACTCTGGAAATCTTCATTGAAGATTTCCATCAAAATTCTCGAGCTCAAAAGAAAAAATCTGCGTTTTTTTTTTTTTGTCTTCCGACTAATCTATTTTGCAGTTCTTTCTTTTCATAACACCAACGCCACTAATACATGGACCTGATATATCCCAGTTGTGACAGTGAACCAGTGGTCAGATCATGATACAAACCCTGCTTCTTCATATTCCTTCTCACCGTACTGGCTTTATGTCCAATTCTTACGCGGTTTCGACTATAAAACTCTGGAATGTGCTTCCCCTTGACATCAAAAAAGCCGAAAATTAATTTTCCTTCAAACGTAAAATTCTGAACTACTACTTGAATTCCTCTCATCCTTAGTTCGGTCTTCGTCAGAATTGTTATTAAGTTCTCTCAATGATTTCATATTTTTCTTAGTATATAAGTATTAGTTTATTATTTTAGCAAACGCATATATGAATTTTATTATATCTTATATAAATAACTTATTTTATTTTTTCCGTTTAAAGTATTTGTTATTTGTTTATTGTACAAACCTACCACAGTGTTGTCTTTTTTAACCCAAAGGTTGACTGGGAGAGAATGCCTTGTTGCATTAAGTCCGCCTATGTACCACTACTGTCCATGAAGTTAAAATAAATAAATAAATATGGTCACAGAAAAAAGGATACGTTTTATAACAATTAAGTTTATAATGAAAGCTCGAGGTACCAGTGTTGTAAGCTCGAGGTAACAGACACCTAAAAGCGACGTAAAAGCTGTAAAGTATCGATATACAAAATTTTCTGTCGAATTAGTAACACATGATAATTATAGTAATTATGTTTTTCGTACGAAACGATTACGAATATAGCCACATAATACGTACGTAGATATTGGTAAAACTATGAATGGCGTTGACTTGCTGAAATAATTTATTAGCCTTCATCACTCATATAAAGGACGTTCATCATTTTTACCGACAATTGCCGTTTCTTGAATTTGCTGAAATAATTAAGTTTCTTGATTTTCTTTTATTTTAAGAAAGTAAGTAAAATACTCGTAGCTTCAGCCATATTGAACACGCCGTTCACTATCCTCACTGAATCCGCAGCACTCGCGACCGTAGCAAGGATGGAGGAGAGGGATCACAAATAAAACCACTTCACATGTTGTATAACTGTATTAGCACTTTAGAACTGTAAACACTTAGAAACTTTTTAGAACTCACTTTGTTTGGAACTTTTTGGAACTGTTTGGAACTGATTTAAATAAAATTCATCGCGAACCTAGTCAACTCGCGGAAAATCTTAACAGCGAGATGTAGAAATCGACGCTCAATTAACAGCGCCATCTTTTGATCAAAAAACAAACAATTATTTCCAACATTCCGCCCACCAAGGAACTATTCTACATAGTCCTTCTTATTAAAACTACATTTACAAGGGCACCGCCCACCATGAGAACATCTACAACTAAATTAACACATGAGTTCACAATGTCAACAAAAAAATAACCTAAGTACATCTCTGTATAAAATAGAATTCATAAGTACATCTCTGTATCCAATAGAATTATGACTATTGTGCGACAGGTAATATACAAATTTTTGAAACGGGCCTTTTTATTAAGGCTCTTTGAGTGCGTAAAGTAACGACTCTCGTAATTTTGTCCAGGCCAGGGTGTTTTTCTACAACTCTCGCCAATAACCATTTACAAGGAGGCAAGTCATCTTCCTTTACCACTACTACATCCCCAATGCTTGGTTCAGGAGTTTGACAAGTCCACTTGTAACGATGCAGAAATTTTGTCAGATATTCTTTTGACCAACGACGCCAAAACTGCTGCATCATTCGTTGTGTCAATTGCCAACGACGTAAATTAGATACGTTAGACGACTCAAAATTGTGATCAGGTACTGCAACCAAGGGTTCCCCAATCAGGAAATGACCTGGCGTCAAGACATCAAAGGCATCTGACTCTGTGTTTAAGGTGGACAAGGGCCTAGAATTAAGGCAACTCTCAATTTGAGCTAAGACTGTGGATAGTTCCTCATAAGTCAGTGTCGAGTCCCTTATGACACGTTTCAAATGGAACTTAACTGACTTAACGCCAGCCTCCCACAATCCTCCGAAAAAGCTGCTTTTGACGCATCGGAGAATCCATGCAGTTCAACGAGTGTGTCATTCGAATTTGTCCCAAGCCAACGAGGTATCCTAATTTGTGAGAGCAGTGATAGCCCATGTCGGTAAGTATTCCATTCATTTAAAATCTCAGTTGTTACTTCTTCGTCCCAATCCAATCCTGCTATCCATAGCCTTTGTATAATTATTTTTGCTATAATAACACTAGGTGCTACCCACCCAAGTGGATCATACAACTTAGCAATGTGTGAAATTATTTTTCTTTTAGTTACTGGTCCAGGTTCTTGCTGAATATTCACCGAATATTGGAAATCATCGCAACGACGATTCCAGGTAAGCCCTAATAGTTTAACTATCTCGTCCTCCTTCAGCTGAAAACCTTCTGCAATTTCTCCCATTTCTTCATTAATTTCCTTTATTTTATTAAGTAAATTTTCATTATTGCACATCCATTTTTGAAGTTTAAATCCTGCTTTGCTTAATAATAAATTCATTTCTTTGTAAATAATTAACCCTTCTTCAGGATCACTACAACCGGTAAGCAGATCGTCCATATAAAAATCATTCAGTACTCTTTCAGCAGCCACTGGATAATCTCTGCCGTTATCATGCGCCACTTGTTGGAGGGCCTTAACCGCTAGGTAAGGAGCTGATGCAGTGCCGAACGTGACTCTCAGCATACGATAGTGTTCTACTACGTCTTCCGGCTCATCCTTCCACAGTATTCTCTGGTAATCGGTGTCAATAGTCGCCACCTTTACCTGCCGGTACATCTTAACGATGTCCGCTGCTAGACATATCGGATGTTTTCTCCAACGCATCAACAAGTGCCGAAGTTCCGGCTGTAAGCGGGGTCCAATCATCAATTTGTCGTTTAATGAATAACCTCTTTTACCTTTACAGGACGCATCGAACACCACACGTACTTTGGTTGTATCTTTATCATCCCTTATAACGGCGTGGTGTGGTAAGTATATTGTATTCCCCTTTTCTCTTTCTTTTTCAGGTATCCTTTCCATATGATCTAACTGTAAGTATTCATGGATCACTTGTTTATATTTTTCTTTTAAATCCGTATTTTTCTTCAATCTGATATGTAATGCATTTAATCTTCTTTCAGCTATCTCTTCAAACCCACCTTCCTGGTAAGTCGAAGTCTGTTCACGGAACGGCAGTCTAACCACATACCGTCCATCTTCATCTTGAGTGGTAGTTGCCGAAAATAACTCTTCACATTGCTTTTCTTCCTCCGACAACAATCGTTTTTGATTGTTGGGTTCGGCTTCTAACTCCCAAAATTTCTTTAGTTCTTTATTTGCATCTATATGAGCATGCATCACGACCACATTCGAAGAAACCCCAGCAGATGAATCACCTATCCCAGATATTATCCATCCAAATTTGGAACATTGGGCTACGACTGCCCCATTCACATTCTTTTTCAACCCTTCTTCAATAATCTGGGTGTAAACATCTGCTCCTAATAAAACATTTATTTTGTTTGGAGTATGATATTGTGGGTCTGCTAAATTTTCCTCCTTAAGATCTACCCATTCTACCGTCGTTACCTTTGTAACGGGGAGAAGCGTGGTTATAGACTTTAACACATACGCTTGAACTTGAATATTAAAATTTGAATCTATTCGAGACCGTAGATTTAAGGTGACCACTGACTTTGTTGTTATTTCTTTGTCCCTTCCAACTCCTTTGATTCTATGAGTTGAAGGAATTTTCTTTAATCCCAAGAACTGCACTGTAGCTTCAGTAACCAAAGAAATTTGTGAGCCTTGGTCTATTAATGCTCTAACCACTTGGTAAGTGCCTGCCTTCGACTCAGCTCTTATTAGAGCTGTAGCTAATAAAACTGTATTACGCAGTTTTCCTGTCGAAAAACAGCTAACCGACTGGTTACCTTCCCTATTTTCTGTGGATATAGGGCTATCCATACTATCTTTCGTTGATATGTTTTCCTTATGTACCAACGTTCCGGCGTTTTTCTGTGTATTGGTACTGGAACCGGTGGAAGAAGACTCGTTGGGTGGATGCAGTAAAGAATGATGACGACGTTTGCAAATTCGACATTTGACGGGACTATTACACACTTTAGCAGAATGATTGTTACCCAAGCAATTAAAACAAATACCCTTTTCTAGTACAAAACTACGACGAGCGTCACAATCTAAATTTTTTACAAACTGTTTGCAATAACTAAGCCTATGTGGCTCCGAACAAAATGAACACTGAATGTCTGCAACATGTAAACTATTTATCTTATTTGCGATGGTCCCCCTGTTATTATTACTTTGATATCTAGATACAGAATTTGTTTTATTATCTAAAAATTCCAATGCTCTATACCGATTAGTTAAAAACTCGGTAAACTGAATAAGTGTGGGCAGTTCTTCTGACGAGTTATGTTCAGTTATATTAAATTCCCACTGCTTTCGAGATTCGGGATCTAGCTTCAAAGTTATTATATGGATAACTATAATGTCCCATGAATCAACATTAATTCCAAGATTAGAAAGCGCCTCTAAACAATCATTGGTGTTATCAAGTAATTCTTTTAGTCCAAAAGCCGATTCTTTATCGAGATTTCTCTGACTGAGTAACCGTTTTATAATAAAATGTGACAAATATCTCTTATTGTTATAACGCGCATTCAATAGTTCCCAACATCGGTTATAGTTTGCATCTGAAATGGGTATTTGTCGAAGAAGTTGTTCTGCTTCCCCAGACAAGTATCCTTTCAGATACTGCATTCGCTGTACATTGTCTAAACCTTTATTGTTATGAATAAGAGATAAGAACAAATCCCTAAAAGTTACCCAATCTGTATAGTTTCCTGAGAATACCGGAATAATTATTTTAGGCAATTTTACTTGACACTGCTTGGAAGTACTACTACTACAGGATTTAAAAGAATCTTCTTTAATATCAAATGACTCTAACACAGTTTCCAGATCAGTTTTATATTGAATGTACACTTCTTCTGCTAAATCATAAATATCATTTTTCGCATATCGACTCTGTTTCAACTTATCAGGTTCATAGGCCTCATACAATTTACTATGGCCGTTTGCTAACTGATCCCACAATTTTTCCAAATTGTCTAATCTTACTTTACAATAAGGTCGTGTTATTCGTTCCTTAGGTGATTTTTTGAAGTTCACGTAAGCCTTATCTATTCTACTGTAAATGTCTTCTTGTTTATTAGTTAACGACTCCATATTATATACTAAATTTAACAGATATTTTTGCTGAACACAATACTTTTATAGCTAAATAAATAAATTTAAATTATTTTATCGAAGTTACAAAGTTAACTCAATAGACATAAAGCAAACAAATAAACCCATTTTTTTTTTTTTTTTTAAATGCTACGGTAATTTAAATGAAGGAAAATTTTACAAGTGTTGACAACGAAAACGAAATTTTTACAAGTCTTTAAAAAAACATATTATAATTTGGCTAAGTCTAAACACCATTAAAATATTTCAAGTTAATGTTCATATTATTTTAATTTTCTCTAAGTTAAATTCTTCAAGTAAATAAAGTTCAAATTTGCGTAGTTAAAATTTCTTCCAAATAATTAAGTAAGAGTTCACTCACGGTTTTAATCTCGTACTGATACCACCTGATGACGTAATTATCACCGATCACTGTCTTCGTAGTGACGTTGCGCTCTGCACGTCACACCTCCTCCAGTTGCCCTTGCTGCTGGTACCTGACGATGACGACACCCGGCACCGTCTGCAATAGCGCACTGCACCACGCGCTGCTACTGCTGCTTGCTGCTTCTCCAAGTGCCTTGGCCAGTTTGCGCAAGTAATCCACTTGCCCAGCCAAGAAAGTACCACAAAAAGCTCGGCCAATCCGGCTCGAAGGACCAAAATGAACACGCCGTTCACTATCCTCACTGAATCCGCAGCACTCGCGACCGTAGCAAGGATGGAGGAGAGGGATCACAAATAAAACCACTTCACATGTTGTATAACTGTATTAGCACTTTAGAACTGTAAACACTTAGAAACTTTTTAGAACTCACTTTGTTTGGAACTTTTTGGAACTGTTTGGAACTGATTTAAATAAAATTCATCGCGAACCTAGTCAACTCGCGGAAAATCTTAACAGCGAGATGTAGAAATCGACGCTCAATTAACAGCGCCATCTTTTGATCAAAAAACAAACAATTATTTCCAACACATATTAATATAATTTATAGATCTCTGGGATACTACAAGTTTACATATTGTTACAAGTTACTGTATCAAACGACTTTTTTTAATAAGCTCGCGAAGAAATGAATAAACGGAGGTTGACCCATGACTCATTGTGGTCGACGCACACCCAGCCTGATACAATAAAATACAGGCGGGGGTGAGCACGCGCCCTTTTCTGCACTAGTGCGAAAAACAGTCAATTGAGTGCCTAAAAGCGGTGGGATAAAAGTAAAATTTGAAAATTATTGAAAAATTTCTTAGATTCGGTTCAGTAAAATTAAAAAAAAATCAAATTTCAAAAGTTATTTATTTCACATAGGCCTACATGGGCACTTATAAAACGTCAGAAGCTAGTGCACGGTTCCAAATTGGTCGTTTCCTATGGAGAAGAACCGGAAAGAAACTCCATGGTTACTTTAAAAAAAAAAATGGTTGTTCTTACAATATTTCTATAATACAGTATTAATAGGTATTATTTAAGAACAGTGTAAACCGGTCTATATTGTACTCAAAAGCACAATAAAAATAATCATTTAAAAAAAAGTGAGTCAAAATATGAAGTAATCTAAGAATTCGTGGAGTCGACAGTGTTCTTCCATTTACATTATAAAAAGAGGCTATATAAAAAAAGGTAGAAAAAAATTAATAATTACAACTGTCAATAAATGAGACGGTAACAACAAAAAAAGAAAAACTAACGAACTGCGTCAGTAGGTACTATACATACCAAATGACCAGCGGAACAGACATATGAAATAGTTTTAAAATTAAAGAATGTAGGATAATTTTTTTTTTTACATATAAACTAGTGCTTGACCGCAATCACACCTGATGGTAAGCAGTGATGCAATCGTTGATGGTGAAGTGCACTGGTTTACAAACCTTTCAGATACCGTCAATTTGAGACACAATAGTAGATGCGCGAACGCCGGCGTTCGCTTGGGGTTTAATGAATGAGCATAGTCACTCTAGCCTTGAACAGAACAAACTATAATCAACTTACAATAACTCAGTGACATAGGTAATATTATTATCCTGCTTCTGCTTCCTACATCAATAGAAAGGTAGATAAGAATCTAACTACACATTGTAATTATCGGTGGAAAAACTGGTAACTTCCCAAGTACCTCCTAGGTATATATCGATCGATAAAAACTGGAAAGGTAAATAAAGTTAATGCCAAATTACAGTACAGTTGTCACTATTTCATGCGCTAATGGAACATCAAAACAAACACATTGAATATAGCTTAAAAACACTTGATGTCCATATCGCGTGAACTTCTTTTAAATATATACCTACCTAAGCACTTACCCCTTCGATATCTATTCTACGATAAACTAAATTAAAACGTTAAAAAATTCTAGCTATTTTCAAATTGCCAATGTCACCTTAATTATCTTTTAAACATTGCGAAAAAAAAAAAAATTTCTTGAAAAAGAAAAATGGAAATAAAACAATAATATTTTAGTTAAAGGAATGATCTACCTATCATGCATCGTCATAATATATATTATTATGATTTTGAATAGTTACCCTACTCCATTATTTTACACCAAATCTAAAACAATTTATCACACTCACACCTGAATACTTAGAACTACTACGTTTCAATAACAAACCCCACGATTCATAATAAGTTTTAAAACAACCCCTATGGCTGAAAACACTTCAGTCTGTGCCTCGCGCGCGCAAGTGACAGTTGCGTCCGCCATCTTGTGAAAAATATTTCCCGCTTTTCCGTTCGCGCCATTGACAAAACAATTTTATTTTTATTCATATCAAAATTAAACTATATCATATTAATATCAGTTGATTGAATTAAGTGAAGTTTTAATTACGTTATTTAAGTTTTATGCTTAGTTTACACATTTTTGTTCTCACGGCATTGACAGACACATCGATTATTATGACATAGGCTCAATAGATAGTGTCGCTTATTTATTTATGATGCTAATTATCGTACCAAAACTAACGTGAATATTGCTCTAAAAAGCTTTATTATTTTTGTACTGTTTGTTAACTTTCTACAAAGTAGTTGTTTTGCCCGCATTGTTTGTAAAAGTGTTATCAAAAACGAAGACTTGTTTACATCGTTTATTGGTGTTATTTTTTTCGAAAACCGTAAGCGGTCGGGCATTCTCGTTAAGGGCACTGATATACGTAAATGAGAACGTTTCAAATGGTTATTAGAAGTGAAAATGGACGTAGTAAGCTATGGCGCTGAAGAATCTCCAACTGTTCCACCCTGGGAAGTCCAAGATGGTGTACCAGCAGAGACACGCGACCCCCATGAGGGCTCCTCCGACTGCTATGTCGAGGAGTATGTCCAAGTCTGCTGAAACCCTCGCCGGCAGTCCAAAATGTAAGTGCATAGCGGAGCATAATCATCACCATTTTTTTTGGCCATGATCCCTTGATCCCGTCACCAATCACTGCGTTTGTTTCATAGCAGAACACTAATTAGGTAGCTATAGGTGTAACATATCTACCTAATTATTTTGATTAAGTCTAGATATTTTTATTTTAAGTAAGTTATAATTCTTTTACATCGTCAACTGGGCTAGACTGAGCTTCAATTTACAGAAAGGACGAATCCAGAAATATTCTTAATGTCCCTGGATGCGTCTGTTTCGCAAAGCAAAGGGGAAGAAATCAAACTGGATGAAAATTATGATGATGACGAAAGAAAAGAAAGAACAATATTTAGTTTTATCTCCTCTATTTATTAGGAACTAGCTTTTGCCCGCGGCTTCGCTCCCGCTCTTCCCTACTTCAGCTTACTATACCCTACTCTACCCTACTATACCCTACTCTACCCTATCCTACTCTACCCTACTCTACCCTACTATACCCTACTCTACCCTATCCTACTCTACCCTACTCTACCCTACCCTACTCTACTCTACCCTACTCTATCCTACTCTACCCTACTCTACCCTACTCTACCCTACTCTACCCTACTCTACCCTACTCTACCCTACTCTACCCTACTCTACCCTACTCTACCCTACTCTACCCTACTCTACCCAACCACACTCTACTCTACTCTACCCTACTCTACCTACTCTACCCTACTCTACCCTACTCTACCCTACTCTACCCTACCCTACTCTACTCTACTCTACCCTACCCTACTCTACCCTACTGTACCCTACTCTACCCTACCCTACTCTACTCTACTCTACCCTAAAAAAAAAAAAAATTAAAAAAAGTATCCTATGTCCGTCTCCTGGTTTTAAGCTACCTCCCCACCAATTTTCAGCCAAATCGGTTCAGCCGTTCTTGAGTTATAAGTGGTGTAACTAACACGACTTTCTTTTATATATATAGATTAAGTAACACGTTCATATCCTTGCTTCATTTCGTTTATAATTCATACATTCGCTACGTCATCATCATCATCATAATTACAACCAAACGACTTCCACTGTTGGGCGTAGGCCTCCCCCAAGCGTCGCCACAATTACCAGTCCTATCATACTGTGCGTCTCGCATCCATCGTATTCCTACGACGTTCACCAGATCATCGGTCCACCTTGTAGGAGACCTCCGGAACCTTTCGTCCCCACCGACTATCTGTTCTACGTACAATGTCTCCTGCCCATTGCCACTTAAGTTTGTTGTAACATCCACCATTTTCCCTATCCATCAGACAAAGAACCAATAGCCCGCAAGGCCCGCAGCACGGACCAGCCCGGAGGTGGCATGGCGAAAGGCAGCAGTGTGCTCGGTCTACCGAACCTCACCAAAGGTTGGGGACGAGATGACGACAGCATCAGGAGTCGCTCCAGGAATGGCAGGTAAGAATATCCATTCATGGCTAAATAAATTAAAATGAAATGTTTACTGAGGTCTGTTCGTGGATTTGGTGACTTATGGCATATCAAAGGCATTCCGAACCTCGTGAAACTCGGTAGTCTGACTTTTATTACAAGAAAAAAAAGCGGTGAACTGCAAGTCAGATTCGCGTACCAAATTCTGTACACTTATTTTACCTATGTAAATATAAATATAGTGGGATCCCCGAATAGACTAGTTGCCATAAAAATGTTATTAGTCCGTCTTTTAGATTATTCAAAAATAAGGGACACGTATTTTTTTATTTGTTAATTAAACCAAAAATGACAAAGATATAGCCCATTAAAGTTACGTGTAACGTCACGCCGTGCTACATTTTTCGCACGGGGTGACACGTAATTTTTAATCGAAAAAAGTTAAAATACGTGTCCAATATTTTTTTATAATCTAAAATACGGACCAAATAAAATGTAATTATTTTGACACTGGACACTACCCTATTGAGTCTGTAAGATTTTTCCGAATCGCAAAAAGTAATTATTTTGTGATGTAACTGAAACCAAACTTAATTTTTCAAACTCTACTTTTTCTTGAGCTTAGACCTAATTACAAGAAGTAATTAGATTAGAATCTAGGTAAACGGGAAGTATCCTATGGGTCTTGATTTCCTTGTGAGTGTCAATATATACAACTAAACGGAAAATAAACCCCTCATCTTGATTGTGTTGACTTAAAAGTTTTAATTCTATTCACTGCTCCAAGTAGACAAGTGGTGGCAAGCCTGAGTATTTGATATTAATTTCAGCTTGAAAGTAGAACTACACTGAGCACACCTGTGCACACGCCGATCTTGGCGCGTCGGTTTACATACATTTTATACGGAAACTAGACTTGTAGAGATACTTTAGATCCACGCCACGCGACTACGTAGAAACCAGGTGTGCGTCGCGTCGGTCTAATGTAGTACCTCCACACGTTCCTGAAAAAGGGGTCTTGACCGTCTTAACAGATGTGTCCATCTGTAATGACCATAAATGATCCTATAAGAGTTCCGTTTTTGTCGACTGTAGGCAAAATAAGGTTAAGAAGATTAATTGACAAAGAGTTAGGTCGTTAGATGTCCTATCCTATTCCAACAGAACCATATCACTAGACAGCCAGAATAAGTATTATATATTTGGCAACACGAGATCATAATAATTCTTAACTTTTTAACATCCCACGTCGGATGTATCCGACACTCGGTTCATTCTGCCAGGGTCGTACATCGACGTCCAGATACTCCATCTCGTCAGCTCTTCTGCCACCTACGGGGATTAAGGCCCAAGCGCCCGAAGTGTCATAAAACAGTGACTTTCTGAAGTCTACTCCTCGGTAACGGCCAAGTAAATAGGTTTTAAAAAAATATATGTTTATTATAGATTTATGAACAACATTAACAACATTTGATTTTTTCGTGCGATTAATACTTTTGTTTAAAAAATATATTTAGCAATTTCGCAACTTTTCCCTACTCCTCCGAAACGGCTTGGATCTTTAGAAACATTTTTACACATAAAATTGGTGTTTAAATATTTTTCAAAGTAAACATATCACATGTAAATCAATCGATATTTCGCAAAGAAAATGGATTTAAAGGTCAGCCGTGCACTCTCCGGGCGCAGTTGGCCGCAATTAATTGCACAGATACGCGTACTGCTGCCTAGGCGAGTACGACAGTTGTGTCCGTTTAATTTCGGCCATATGGTTCAAGGGACTTGCGTTAAAGAGCTAAACGATATGGAGTACCCAGTCCCAAACACGACCCTAGCGAATAGGACACGAAAAACCCCGTCGGATAAATCCGACACAAGCTGTTAAAGGGTTCCATACCTACGTCAGTTAATTCAATTCAATTCAATCTTTATTGCTAAAACACATGTGTTCCATAAGATCTTATAAAGTAGTTAAATAAGTGCACAAGGACCCTGTCGGGCACAGCAATTTCATATAGAACAATTTTAAGAGAATTATAATTTAAAAAAAAATAAAAAATAATCGGATATACAACTCAAATTAAATGAAATACAAATGTCACTAAAATAGAAAATAAAATTAATAAATGTCATAAGTTCATTAAATGTCAAATACATTCTTTCAATTGTCAGAGCCGTGTTCATTATAAATGTTGAAATAAATTCAATATAAATGTCGAAATAAATTCACAATAAATGTCAAAATAAATTCATTACAATTGTCAAAATAATTTAATTATAAATGTCAAAAATGTCAAAACCAGTTACCATTTATGAAGAAGGTATTTTTTTTCCATTACCAAGGTTACCTAGTTACCTATTATATTGCTCTTGACCCTTGCACGGTATATCGTTATGTGCATGCCTTGGGAAAGAAGTCTACTGACTCTACCACCTGGCGTGATACTCATAAATTAGCTAATGCCTCAATTATGCCTGCGAGCTTCATTGGTTTTTTAAGTCTAGACAAAATTGACGTCATAATTTATGTGGGGATTGGTAGGCATTGTCATGTGTGTATAAAAATCTTTGTGTGTGTCATGTTGCATTGACAGAATTAAATTAAAAAAATAACTTTAAAATAACTCAAAATGATATTTATTATGCAAATCTAAAAATATAACTCAAAAAAACCACGGTTCAGCTAACACTATTGAATGACTTTTCCATGAAATAACCATAATAGGGTTTACATTTCATTAATACAAATCGCTGGTTACAGGGCAGTTACCTAAGGTTAAAGCATCCTCGACTTCCGGCCCCCACACGCAATCCTTTCAACAATTACCTTGGCTACTTGAACTTCACACTAAGGAACTGAAACATAATGTAAAGAACAGTGACGTCATTAAAAAATAACTAGAAAAAGTGACGTCATCAAAATTTTGGCAATGACGAAATAAAAGAAATTACGTGTTTGTTGTGGTATTTCCTAAAAACTCATATACATACATAAAGCTGATTATTACTGTAAAGCTTTTCATAAACACAATATATCTATAGAAATAATATGTTTTCTATTAATTTGATACCTACAGGTACAGCGAAACAAAGAAGTCGTTTATTTTTTAGTACAATTTTACAATTTTTTCGAAAATTTCAATTACAGTATCTGATACTTCATTTAATAGTTAATATATAATAGTAATTTTTTTTTTGTGAGTGGCCTCTCGCAGGTCAACTTGTGAGGTTGTCATCTGCTTAATCTTACTTGTGGTAGTGGTGATCTTAATAAATTAAAGCCAATTAAAGCTCCCAGCCGGGTCATAAAGCCTCAGATAGATGTATTCTTTATTGCACGCCAAAAATAAAAACAAATATATTACGAACTTACAATGAATACCAACCCATTGTGACACCCACAATGGGCGGCCTTTTTGCTAAAAGCGATTTATATATATTTTTCATTAATTTATACATTTTACGCATACAAATGCACAAAGGCGGTCTTATTTCCTTAGGTATATTTTACTGTCCACGTTTGAGTGTTACAGAGTCTAATAGTGTTCAAAGTTCTCCAGGATAAAATTTACTGCAGAATACCGTTACGTTTCACTTCTCAAAACTTTGTATTTACAGGCTGGACATATTTCACTACGATATTACTTGACACAAGCAATATCATCATGAGCCTTTTTTATGTTCCCACTGCTGGGACTCGGGCTCCTCTCTTGGAGAGGGAATGGGCCGTAACAATCGGAATGTCTTAGAACCAAGTGCGGGTTGGTGAATGTCACATGTCTTCGAATTTTTGTTTCTAGGACGTTTTGTCACGATGTTTTCTTTTACCGCTTTGAGAGCAGTGGTGATGAAATAAATTACTCAAAATAATGCACCTGGCCGGGTTCGAATTCGCGACCTACAACTCGTTAGTCGGGGCTATCACCACTCGGCCACCACTGCTCCTCGGCCAATAACACAAGCACAAGCAACGCTGGAATAAAACCCAGCTACTTTATATGAAATTTGAAAAATTTCGACCTTGTTCCATTGTACCGTGTCCCATTGTGCCTCAACTGTCCCTAATCGAAAGAGTCTAGACTTCTAGGTACCTACGTGTATTTACAAGAAGGTACGTGCTAGAATTATTTGAAGAATGATGATAAGTGTGCCATATTTCCAGCCGTGAGTGCCGTGACCTGGCCTGAAACAGAGTGGGGAAGCTTTATCATAAGTACTCCATGTTTCAATACAGAGCGAAATCAGAAGCGCGTTCGCTTGGGGTTTAATGAACTAGATAGGTCATCGATGGGAGGTCAGGATTGGTCATATTATCTTGTTATCGTATTTTATTATTGATAGGCTCGCGCTTGACCACTATCGCACCAGATAGTGAGCGATGATTTCGTTCGACAGTAGAGCACGCTTGCCTAGAAGTAACCTACTCACTCTTGGCTGTCAGGAAACACAGACTTTGGTGCTGAATTCCACACCTTTAGTGTATACTATATTATTGTACCTACGCAGAATGTGTTCCCAAAACGTTATGTTTATTGTACTTTAACATCCTAATCATTTTAGCCGAAAGAAGTCTACTGCTGGACATAGGCCTTCTCCAAGTGTCGCCATAATGAACGCATAGATAGCTCTTTCCATTGCCCTTTGGGTGATGACATATGGCTCTGAAACGTGGTCGGTAATTAAACTTAATTTAAATACTCTAGTTAGGTATCCCTTACCTTTAAACTATTACTCATATTTAATAAAAAATACTATTCACACTATTACTCACAAAAAATCTACATAAATGGCCAACAACTTGCCAACTAAAATTACGCAATTTCCTCTTTTCCACTTAACACGAAGATTGAAGGCATGAGTAACATTAAACTAGGCTGTATACGCAAGTTTCCTTCGCTCCCGAACTAATGAATCATAGACCAGAGAGGGGAGAAAGTGGTGGAACACGCAATGTGGTCACATCCCTAGAAATCGCTTTAGACTTTGTAACGTGTAATCAAGGAGCTCCTATTATACCTCAACGACCCATGTTTTACACTTTGACGTATTGTCTTTAAATTACCTATTTACTATTTGAAGTAGTTTCAGTTTCAAGTAACTTTATAAAGTCAGTCATTTTACTGAAGAACCTGTACCTAATAGATATAAAAGTACAAGTTTTAATATAGGTATATATTATGTACCTATATTGTAGAGAAAACTTTTGGAAGTTTCCCAACTTTCTATTACTGTAGTATAAAGTTATTTTCTCAAGCTTTTATTTAAGTTTATTTGTGTATATATTTAAAGAGTTTTGAAATTAACGTTTATTAATGTTTACAGTTTATGTATTCTTTTCTTGCAATAAAACAAAATGCGAACGTCTGGTCGATTGGATTTTGACGCCAATAGGTAATAAATAATCCTCCTGTCCGAATTTCGGTTACGTAAGTACAAAAGGGATAATATAGTGCACAAGCGTGTGCGCAAACTCAGGTACACTCTCTGTTCCTCTCTCTGATAAGACGGCAATCTGACACGACCGGAGAGATCAGGCTCAGTACCAACGGTTTTACGTGCTTTAGCCGAGGTATGGAGGTATCACACCTTCCGAGCAGCTACACAGAAAAACTCAATAGCACTTATTACCCACCCCGGTAATTGAACCCAATACCTTACGTAAAAGAGTCGACGGTCAACAACCATAAGCCCAACTAGGAGACACAAACAATTTTATAGTTACCTTTTGCATAATGACTCATTTAGTTGCTCAGCCATTTGTGGGAATTGCAATTTAGTACCTACCACGGATATCGGTACCTACCTACTTAATTAACAAATGTTTTCATATCTAAAATAATAGAAATGGTTTTTGAAAAAAAACCAAACCAGTACGACGAATGTACGTGTTATGTATTAGTTGTAGCCATATCGTAAAATTGGCCATTTCATGATATCTGTCGAGGTAAGGTTAGATTTTTTTTTATTTGAAGTGGGAAATAGAAATCGTTCAATGACTTCTCTCGCCTACCACTTGTCCTTCAATTTCCTTTTGCGTTCTAGAGCCACTGTCACTGTTTCAAACGTTCCGACAGAGATAAGGTTAGTTTTGAGGTGGCCATTTCATGAAGTGGCCAATCATTATACGAAAAAACCTATTACATAATGAAATAATCAATCTACGATATGATTGCGACATATTAAAACACTTTTTTAATCTAAACCGCACAAATGACATGAAGCATTTTAGCAATTACACTTTCTGTCTCTTTGTACCAAATTAAACTAACCATAACTCCACTAACTCTTCCATTCACCAGTTAATGGACTATTGACTCGTGAAACCTTGATCCAAATTGTTGCTGCTAATGATCCTACTTCCCATTCATTGATGAAAACGGAATTTTGAACAAAATATAAAAGTTCATAATAGATATTGATTGTTACGATATATAGAAATTGGTTTTTGGTCCAAGGCCATGAAAGATTCGTAACATACTCTATGTCTGTAGAATAATGAACTTTTTCACTAGAAGCACACCTGTATCCCTTGAGCCGGCGCGGCCCGCCCCATAACTTTTAGTTTATCATAAACTAACTGTCCGCCCGCGACTTCGTCCGCGTGAACTTCGGTTATCGCACTCTAAACGTGTTTTCCCGTAAGGATAAGATGTTTTTCCGGGATAAAAAGTAGCCTATGTTCTTTTCCATGTCAAAGGCTATATGCATGCCACATTTCATCCAAATCCGTTCAGCCGTTTCTGCGTGATTAAGTAACAAACATCCAAACATCCACACTTTCACAATTTTATAATATTAGTTAGATAAATAATAAACTGTTTTTCTTATATGGAAACTACACTAGATCCACACCACGCGATGTCGATTCTACGTACAAATCGTGCGTGTTATAAGCGTGCGTTGGGCTAGCTTAAAAGTTCGTTTTTCAAACATTTACAAGTCAAAGTATGAATCACTGAATTGCGAAACACCTTTCTTTACAAGCTAATATATTCAAGTTACCGCCTAATTTATTGGACTTCGCCCAAACCTAATGACTCATTTCAAACAATCCCTGACAAATCAGTTTGTTTTACAATATACTACTACACAAATAAAAAACACTTTTTACCGAGGCTGACTGACCTCATGAAGGCTTCCGAATCAAAGCGGAAGTGACGCCCGGGTGTCGCCACTGTGCGGAACGCCCGGAGGACACGGTGGAGCACACAATCGCGGTGTGCCCTGCTTGGACGGAGCATCGCCGTGCCCTCGTGGGGGTGATCGGCGGCGGAGACCTCTCGCGCCGGACCTTGGTCGAGGCCATGGTCCGGAGCGAGGAGGAGTGGCAGGCGGTCGCCGACTTCTGCGAAGCAGTAATGCTCGCTAAGGAGGAGGCCGATCGCATCAGGCAACGGCGCTCTCGCCGCCGCCGCCGGGATTCCGATCCCGATTTCCAGCCACCGTAGGCGCGGGCTTGCGGACAGTGAGCAATGGGTAGCTCGCTGTCCGGCCGTCCGGTAACCGTCCGGACCAAGCCCAAGTCGTCGACGGCGCGCGCTGTTCCCGCGCGCCTCAAGGAGTTGTCAGCAACAGCAGGGGCCCAGCCGGGTCGAAGCCTACTGGGGCCAGGGTTATCCGAAAGGGCGCTCGAGCCCCGGTATGAAGGCTTGAAGGAACGGGATGGGTTTTTTAGTCAGTAAGAGTCTGACACTATCTCCCGCTCCGCCCAAGAGCGGGGGTTGTCATAAGATGATTTTTCCCATCGAAAAAAAAAAAAAAAAAAAAAAAAAACCTCATGAAGGCGCCAGTAATTAATCAATTTATATCTGTCTACTGCCATAACGTATAACAAGTCTTTGTGAATAATTTATTGAAGATTTACTATGAATTTCAAAAGCATGGGTATTGTTGACCTTCACCGTGAACATATTATGTCCATATAAAATAGTCTGAGTTCTTATAAATCTATTTCCGACATTAAGAAAATACTATCGGGCGGCAAGTAAACATTTTTTTATTCACCTGACTGTCACACAGCTGCCACCTCACTCCACATGGGGTGGCTAGCTTACCCGCTAGACCTTTTTTTTCGGTGGGGAAAATCATCCAATGCCAACCCCCGATCTTGGACGGAGCGGGAGATAGAGTCAGACTCTTACTGACTAAAAACCCACCCCGTTCCTTCAAGCCTTCATACCGGGGCTCGAGTTCCCTTTCAGATAACCCTGGCCCCTGTAGGCTTCGACCCGGCTGGGCCCTTTCTGTTGCTGACAATTCCTTGAGGCGCGCGGGAACAGTGTGCGCCGTCGACGACTTGGGCTTGGTCCGGACAGTTACCGGACGGCCGGACAGCGAGCTACACATTGCTCACTGTCCGCAAGCCGGTGCCTACGGTGGCTGGAAATCGGGATCGGAATCCCGGCGGCGGTGAGTGCGCCGTTACCTGATGCGGTCGGCCTCCTCCTTAGCGAGCACTACTGCTTCGAAGAAGTCAGCGACCGCCTGCCACTCCTCCTCGCTCCGGACCATGGCCTCAACCAAGGCCCGGCGCGAGAGGTCTCCGCCGCCGATCGCCCCCACGAGGGCGCGGCAATGCTCTGCCCAAGCAGGGCACACCTCGACTGTGTGCTCCACCGTGTCCACCGGGCGTTCCGCACAGTGGTGACACCCGGGCGTCACTTCCGCTTTAATCCGGAATACCCGCTAGACCTCTAGACCCTTTATGTGGATTGAGGGGAGACTTTTACTGACTGAAACCCATACGCGTTCCTTCCCCTTTGCGTTCCTTCCCTTTTGCTTTCTAGGATCACGAGTTTCCTTTTCGGAAAATCCCCGTGGCCCCAGCGGACGTCAGCCCTTCTGGGCCTCTACGATTTCACTGATAGATTTGTGAGGCGAGCGTAGAACACTACGTGCCCATCTGGAGGGTAACCGGACGGTCAGACAGCGAGCTACTCATTGCTCATCGTCCGCAAACCCGCGCCTGCGGTGGCTGGTAGTCGGGGTCGGTGTCTCGGCGGCTGAGGCGTACCTAAGGATGTATGTTCCCTCACGCGTGCGGCCGTCTCTTTCTCTAGCATTACTGCTTCGCAGAAGGAGGCGACTGCAGCCCATTCATTCTCGCTCCAAACCATAGTTTGCACCAGGTACTGGCGCCAGAAGTTTCGGCCGCCGATTACCTCTACGAGGACGAGACAGAACTAATTGTAAAACTTTGTCTAATTATTCAAAAATCAATAGTAGATAATGAACCAATCATCTAGTAACTAATAATAATCACCTGTGATCCAAAAGAGTACTTTATGGAAAACCAGCAATGAACTTCAACTACCGCTGACCTTGACTCAGACGACCCTACTTAAATGTAATGGACGCTAAACGGCAATAACATTACTTAGAAACAGCCAAGCACGCCCAATCAATATGAAAAGAGCGAAACCTCATTAATATAGCCAGCGGTCAATAGAAGAGCCCTTGGCATTTAGTTCCAAATGCTCTAATGGCTCAGAAGCTGCCAATCACACACACCCCAATCTATTTGAATATTCAACTACTTTAGGGGGCGCTTACATGGGGCTAAAACTTCCTTGAGCCGCCAAGCGGTGGCCGCGGGATAGCCGTGTATTTATTTTGATTTACATATATCCAACTCTATTGAATAGGTACTCTATAACATTCATTTTCGACTACCGGTTCGTTGGTTACAACTACATTGATATTTTTTAGTCATTCTGTTATCAGAATAGAATTAATTGCTAGGTAATAATAAACAAATTAAACAATAACTTAAATAATTAAAAATAATATATACACTAAATGCCTAGCTAAATATGACGTCATAAAACTCCTCCGCATCGCTGTCGACTGGAAGTGTGCCCAAAAGGCTGGCGGCAATATTGGCAGAATAGATGATCAATCCTAAACATTTTAAATGTTTTAACTTAAGAAATAAGCAATTATCTTATCATGGTATGCAAATAGAAGCAATTGATAAGTAATTTTAAGGCACAATTTAAAAGCTAAATACTACTGTAAACCGGAAAATAAATCAAGTCCCTAAGACTTGATGATCTAAGTTGTGTACCCATCACTCGGCGGCCACGCTTCCTCCACGCGACTACCACGCGGTGTTCCCTTCGAGTACGCGCGAACCATATAAACGCGCCCTCAGGGTGCTCTAACTAAAGCATTTCTGAGAACAATATGTTCCTGCCGTAATGTGAATCACGCTACGATTTAGTTTCGGTAGAAAGTGTAATTAATGATCGTTGTTTTAGTTACGTATTTTATTATTCATTGATGCAGATTGTTACCTACTGGAAGTTGAATAATTGGTTTTTGTAAACAGTAAAATAAATCAGATAAAGCTGCTACGGACATTGCTTATCGTTCACGAAAATAAACATGAGCTTTTCATTTTAAATTACTACCCACTCTTTTTAAAAGTCAACCGTAATCCATCATGGCGGGTAGCGTGAGACCGCTGATTACCACGCAACGGAAACGCTTGGACGATACATTTCCTCAGCGTTATGGTAAAATTACTGAGTATTACATTCGATGCGGTTGTGATTATGTTTCAAGCTGAAGTCATTCAGAAATTACTCTAGCCTCGGTGGATCGAATTGGCTTGTTTAGTTAATTTGCTTGCAACTTGCAACGAACTTGGGATAGTTCGCGGTTGCAATTGCAAGAGACAGAAGAAACAAGTCAAATAGAACTAAGTTCTGATGTGAAAAATATCACGATTAATAAATAGGATATAATTTTCGTTCGATCTATCTAGTACACCCAATAGTCGGTATTGTTGGTTGGCTAAAAACTACTTTAACCTATTTATAAAGAGGTTAAGTACTTAATAAAAACATGAACACTTATAAATAGTCACGTTAGCCGCATGCACAGTGACCACAGGTCAAGATTCGCCACGCAATGGGTTCGATCCTGCAGAGGGAAAGCGCCGTCAGAACCGGCTCAAAGCGAGATGATTCGATTTAGACGGTACAGTATGCCCAGTGGCTTATAGTCCCTTGAACCAGCTGGCCAAGATTATATGGACGCACCTCTCGCACCCGCCTTGGCGGCAGTACGCTAATCTGTGCATTTATTTACGGCCAACAGCGACCGGAAAGCGCGTGGCTGACCTTTAAATCCATTTTCTTTGTGAAATATTGATTACTTTTACATCTGCAATGTTCACTTTGAGTTAAGCTCGCCTATGTACATGAACTTTGTTATCCACTTATTTTGTGTTTTTATAGTGTACAATAAAGAATTAAAGAAAGAATATTTAACCACCAATTTTTATGTGTAAAAATGTTTAAGTACAAAGATCCAAGCCGTTTCGAAGGAGTAGGGAAAAGTTACGAAAAGTTGCGAAATTGCTAAATATTTTTTTTAGACAAAAGTATTAATAGCACGAAACAATCAAATGTTGATATATTGTTGTTCATGAATCTATAATAAAACATATACTTTTTTCAAACCTATTAACCTAGCCGTTACCGAGGAGTAGGCTTCAGAAAGTCACTGTCTTATGGTACTTTTCGGGCGCTTGGGCCTTAAGCGAGTGGCTGCAGCGTTGCGTGTCGTGAGTTCGATTCCCGCACCGAACATATATTTGCGTTTAACCTTTCGTATGCCGTAATTAGAGACACAAATAAAAAGTTATTGTGACCCATGTAGATCCGCGTTCCGGCCATACAACGGGTTAAAATAGTTCAAATGTTGTTAGTAATTTTTAATGAGGTGCAACTTTATTAAAAGAAAGAATAGAATAGAAATGCTAATATTCGGTACAGACAGAACAACGGTTATAAGCACCAAGTAAACAAAAACAAAAGAACAAAGTGCGCCGAGCGTGCCCGCACCGGAAGGTTGACCACCTCAGCATTTGCGGGGCGTTAGACACCCAGCGCTAATTTTCAGTTGGCACCCGGAGTGAAAAAAACAAAGACGCATACTTCGAAGACTGTACCCCTAGCCAAGTTGCTAATCTGCAATAGATAACGCTTGTAGAAAGCTTCAAATGTACGGGAATGACGTCGTCTTAACGCTCAGTCACTTGGTCAGAACAAAAGAATTGGCGGCAAGGTCAACTCGAAGCGTTCGGCGCAAGCGAAACGGTTGTAACTTGGCTAGGGGGGCTGGCTCGAGACGGTGCGGCATCCGGGTGAAAAATGTCCCGAAAGACTTGGAAGAGGCCTTCGCCCAGCAGTTTGCCCAGTATTTGTGATGGCTAGCCATCAGACCAGAATATTTGTACTTGATATAAAATGATTTAAAACAGTATCTATAGAGTTTCTTGCATGTTCTACTTCATAGAGACCTACGCTTTGGAATGTGCAATAAGCAATTAAATAGTTTATTTGAAGTAAACGCTTTTAAAATGATTGATTGATATGAAAAAAAAGCAGTTGTGGCCGAGTGGTAAGGCCTCAACTTACAAGTTGTAGGTCGCGGGTTCAAACTCAGCCAGGGGCATTACTTTGTGTAAATTATTTCATCACCACTGCTCTCAAAACGGTGAAGGAAAGTGAGGAAAGCGGCCTGTCCTAGAACCAAAAAATTCGAAGATGTGTGACATTCACTAACCCGCACTGGGCCCGCGTGGTGGATTACGGCACATTCCCTCTCCTAGAGAGGAGGCCTGAGTCCCAAAAGGGAGAACATTATAAGGCCGACTATGATATGAAAAAATATCTAGACACTACAAATCTACCACTACAATATTCACAACCCATCTTTCAACATCTTGTCCAATAACCTACGTTGTCTACAAATCGATTCTACCAGCGCTGTTATGGTTCATGCATAAAAAATAGGGAAATTGTAACATCAAAGAATATTATGTCAGTTTATACAGAAAATTGTCCCTCCGTTCATTTACTAATCTAATAAACACTGAACCGAGGTCAACTAGGCTTAAACAAACGACTTTGGCGTATGGTTCCACATAAAATGGCAATTTGTTGTGACAACATACAATTTGTTTTATTTGTTTAGCTAATGAAAATAAATGCCGTGCCTAGGCTACCTTTTTAGAGTTCCGTACCGGTGTAACGGGACCCTATTACTAAGACTCCGCTGGCGGACCGTCGGTCTGTCCGTCTGTCACTAGGCTGTTTCTCATTAACCGTGATAGACAGTTGAAATTTTCACAGATGATGTATTTCTGTTGCCGTTATAAGAACTAATACTAAAAAAATACTTAAGGGGACGCCCGTAAAACAAACGCGCCGTCGACGACTCGGCCTTGATCCGGACGGTTACCGAACGGCCGGACGGCGAGCTACCAATTACTCGTCGTCCGCAAGCCCACCCCTACGGTGGCTGGTGCGTGAGGTAGTTCGAAACCGTACCCTTACGCGCGCGACATGTGCACGTAAGGGTTCCCTTCACTAGCATTACAGCTTCTGACCATGGTCTACTGAAGGCTAGCCCTGTGAATTTCTTCTTTCTTTACATCTTAAATTCTAAACAGTAGTATAATTTCAGCGGCAGCAGCAGGACCGGCAGTCTGGACCGCATCAGCACGCGCGGCTCCAGCACCACTCTCAACGCTGATGAAGACAATATCAACGTCGTCGTTAGGTCAGTATACAACATCACTGGAAACTGATGACTTATTTTAAAGCTTCAATTGAATTGAATTTTGATTGATTGTTCACTCATTTGTTTTCTTATCGGTCACCACGCTCAAAAAACAAATGAGTGGGGGGTGTTAGGTTATTTTCGTTACGGAATTTCTGGATTCGGTCTCCACGCTCAAGGCCCGTGATAGAAGCTATGCAATAGCTTCAAAAAAAACTTATCTCATTTCTGGGTGGAGTGTAAGGGGTGACAGACACATGGCCCGATCTAGCTATTCAGCCGCTCCGGGCAATGATAATTTTCCCCACCATTTACATACTTACACAAAACCAGATAAGTCATGATGAGTCTTAAGTCTCAAATATTTCCACTATCCAACCTGAAGTAGATTGGAAGGTGGCAAATTTCTCACAATTCTCAACCTGCCGACTGGGTGTGGATGGCCAATGGCTAGGTTGGAAGATAGGAATAAGTCAATTTTGCCGCCCTCATTTGGCCGCTCTGGGCAAATGTCCAGCTCGCCCGCCCTTAAATCGGACCCTGCAGTGCTATTCTCTAAGAAAACAGCCTTGGGCGCAGCGCTGGAAGCAGGGACGAAATACAAATATGTACATGGGATTAACGATCTAATTTACCTATACATAGGATTGTTAATCCCTTGTATCTATTCGGATTTCGTCGTTGCGGCCAGCGCTGCGCCCAATGCTAATAGCACGCAAGCCAGGACAGATATTACTAACTAAAATCCCCCAGGTTCCTTCAGTTCCTCATTGTTGTGCTTCAGTACTGCGGAAACTTTCGGACAATACTGCAGAAGTGCTTAACACCTGCCTTATGATTTAATGACGGTGATTTTTTAATGCGTCACCTTTTCCAACTAATAAAACTCAAAGTAAACTATGCACATGAGCATAATTAGAGAGACGATTCAATCAAAATTACTTTGCCAGTCAATCAGCAAAACATAATTTTCCTTTTAAACGAACGAAAACTGTAGGTATTGGGTTATTGACATGCTCTTTTGTTTGTAAAGAAATCGATATTCGTTTGAATTACACCTTCGCAATGTGTGGCGCGAGACAACCAACACAACGCAGACATTAGGTATAGCCGAAACGTTAATTCGTCTCGTCAGATTGGTGTTGTTGTAATTACTTCGGTATGTTAAGTACAACAGTGGGCCTGACGTCACTGGTAGCGAAACGTGGAGTACAAACTGGCCACGTATTCTTTTGAAATTCTGTGCTAGGCTAGTCCAGCTAGAGGTCAAAGTAATACCAACGATGTGCATTACTTAGACCCCTCGCCTAAGGCGACTTTTTGTAACTATGCTGTAGCGCGTTCGCATCGATACACTCGATAGTCTACATAGGGTAGCCGCACACGGGCCACCGGCACAACCACAAAACGCCGCCACTGGCATATTTCCTGTAGGTTTAATACATTTTATATGGACTCACCGTACACGGTTGACGCCGGGGGCCACTTCTGCTACAGATCGCCGATACAAATCGCCGTCACACGCCACTCGCGCATTTAAACTTTCTCGTCAGACTATGGGTATAAGTTTAACAAAGTAGCGGCCATCGGCCACTAGTGGTTGTCGCGCGCTTCAGCTGGTGGTGGTGGCGGTGTTTGTGGCTGTTGCAAGTGGACAATGAGCGACACTTAGGTTATTAGGCAGGTACAGCCGAAACGTTAATTTTGAAATATTATGTACTTACGTCTCGTCAGCGTGTTGTTGTTGTAATTATTTCGATATAAATTAGGTTCATTGGATCGAACATTACTGGTTCCGAAACCAGTACAATTGTTATTCTTTTGCAACTCTGTGCTACGCTAGGTTAGCTAAAGGTCAAAGTAATACCACCGATGTGCATTACTTCGACCCCTCGCCCATGGCGACTTTTTGTAACTATGCTGTGGCGCGTTCGCATCGATACAGTCGCGAATCGATGTTGTTAACGCGTTAACATCTTTTCTACAGCTCTTACAAATGCGACTAACGCGCGTTAGTGACGATGCTGTCGCACGCTTACGAAACGCACGACAGCATCGCTACAAAAAATCGCCGTGGGCGAAAACTGTAACGTGGTTGGTGCATCGCATCGTGCGGTTTTGATCACGCTTGCGGCACTCGTAACCTCGCAAATGTCCATTTCATACAAGCATTTATTTCAATGCTTGGAAATTCGCACGATATTAAAAACACCCTAAAAATCGTTTGAAAATTTTTGAAAAGAAAATTGTAAAAAAAACAACGGGGAAAAAACAAACTAATACTTATACCTACAACAAAACAAACCAAAACAAGCCTTCGAGCGTCCTTGAATATTTTCATCAGAATCAGTTTTTCAAGTTGAAAGGACGACTCCGCCCATAGTTGATCGATGTTCCCTAACGCGATAACAAATGTACGAACCGTGTCTAAGATTCAAGATTTCGACAGTTAATCACAGGTTTACCTATCTTCTATGTTAGGTCATTTTCAACTTGCGCTATGTGATTTTAATGTACGAATCAAGTTTTATATTTTTTGGTAGAATGTTGACTTGTGTTCACCATCAGTCAAGTTAATTTGGGTCATATTATGAATCGTTTTTGTAAAATAAATAGTTATATAATGATTATGTTACTAAGTAAACAAGTTTAAAAAAAGAAAACAAAGATCAAACAAATATCCTCGATACAATTTATGAAGTGATCTCGGCGATGATGGTCAATTTTAAGTCTGACTACTATTATTGTGTAATAAACTAAGGTTTTGATATCAAACAGCGTTAGGTTACCAGTATTAAAATACAAGAGGATAGGTACCCTTTTTTTGAGTTGCAATCATTAATAACTTCTCCAGGTCTGGGTGGAGCAAAAGGCTCTACTTAAGTATGTATATAATAAAAGATAATCACAAGAGTAGAAATAAAACGGAAGTAATATAAGCTACTTCACTTTTTAAATTTGGATTGTAAGAATCGGAACGGAAATCGAAAGCGGAGGTAAAAGCGTCAAATGAAACATTAGATAATGTTTCATTCAGATTTATGATGATTATAAACAATTTGTCGTTTATAATCATCAGAGTTTTTCCTTCAGAGAGAAAACAATAAATGAAATATAATATCAGAAGTCCCTCTCCTAGAGAGGAGGCCTGAGTCCCAGCAGTGGGAACATTAAAAAGGATGATGATGATGATGAATATCAACAGAAGCATAGAATAAGACAGAAGGCACGGGGGAGGGAGGTACCCCGCATGACAAGCATTAACTTATTTGTACCTCCGATACAAATTCCGAATAAAATTTATCGGAACCGAAGGTGAAATATCAATCAGAAGTTTCAATATTTCGAATCGTAATCGAACCTCCTTACCCTTAGCATCTGTGAACACAAGTCACAACTTCAATCAATAAATATTTCCCGTAGAGTACGACCAATCAGCGAAAAGGAACGTTCGCACGGGGAGCGCCTGCTACTCGAGTTCCCTGGTAAAGGCCAGGTCATCTGCCACAACACCACCCCCAGCCAGAAAGCGAAGGTCTTCTCCTATAACGTCGTCTTCGAACCTGAGGCGACGCAGGTAACTTTTATGATGTCAGTTTTTATAATTAGTATTGATAGTCTCGCAATGCAAATGAGGAGAGATGAAATACATGTTATTGAGGTCTTTTTAGGGTTCCGTAGCCAAATGGCAAAAAACGGAACCCTTATAGATTCGTCATGTCTATCTGTCTGTCTGTCTGTCTGTCCGTCCGTATGTCACAGCTACTTTTTTCCGAAACAACAAGAGCTATACTGTTGAAACTTAGTAAATAGATGTATTCTGTGAACCGCTTTAAGATTTTCGCACAAAAATTGAAAAAGAGCAATACATTTTGGGGGTCCCCATACTTAGAACTGAAACTAAAACATTTTTTTTTTTCATCAAACCCATACGTGTGGGGTATGGGCACGTGCTCATCACACAAACATTTTGTCCTGGGTGGGAATCGAACCCACGACCTCCGGCATAGCAGTCAGGGTCATAAACCACTAGACCAACAGGCCTGTCAATACAGTATAGACATAAGTACTCGTATTACAGATTCTTAATTTACACCTAACAGGAAGACGTTCTAGAATACTCCGGAGTCAAGAGGCTGCTGGAGATGGCGGTGGAAGGGTTCTCCTGCACCGCCTTCTGCTACGGTCAGACCGGCAGCGGGAAGACCCACACCTTGACTGGACCGCCGGGATTGGTGAGTGAATTTATTGCTTAATTTTAACTCAGCAAGCCTAACCAATTAGTTACAATTGTTTCATTTCGATTATCTTTCATCGATCGCCTCAAGGTTGCCATACCAGCGATTCCTTTGTTCTGATCACGTGACTGAGCGTTGAGATGACGTCAGAACAAAGGACTAGGAGAAGTGGCCGACTCGAAGTGATCGACGAAAGAGAATCGAAACGAAACTGTCGTAACTATTGGCTAGGCCTGCTCACAAGGGCCTAGCTCCTTGTGTGAAAGTAGTTCCAAAATGTGATTTGTCTGGAATCAAGTGTAACTGCCTCGTCGTCATCAGTGATGATACAGTGGTAACAACCTTACGCCACAATGGCTGCCCTAAAAGACGCTGCGGGCATCAGGAGTCGCAGAGCGATTTCCGGCCACCGTAGGTGCGGGCTTGTTGACGACAAGCAATGGGTAGTTGGCCGTCCGCCCGTCCGGTAAAAACCGAGTCCAGGTCGTCGACGGCGCATAGTTATAAAATACGAATATTAGCAAACCGTGGCGGACTAGCAGGAACAATGCCTGCTAATGTGGGATATTTCTGAAAATCTTCAAAATCGGTACAAACCGACAGACAGACAAACACTATATAAATTGCATGTTTGGTTTCGGTATCGAATATACTTTCATATGCATTATATAAATGTATAGATGTCCAAGTTTTCGAGAATTTCGATATATTCAATTTCCCTGACGTTTATTTTCTCCCACGTGACAAATGCGTTGTTTACATTCTTCAGCAATTCATTTTTACAATATCAGAAGCAACCGATCAGAAAATAACATGCCTACACCATAAACCATCCCCTTTTCCCTACAATTTTGTGTGAAAAGGAGTTAATAACAGCTATTCCGAATGACAGTCGATTCCGACCTCGTGGCTATATCGATCGTACATACATACGTTATATATTTGTAGTCGTGTGTGGTGCATTGATGAGTTGTTTGCGCGACAGATTCATAGATAAGCTGGCCATCTACCTATGGTTTCAGGAATTGGGTATTTACTGTGGCTGTTTTATACTGAACTAGCTTTTGCAAACAGCTTCGCCCGCGTACATAAAATGTCACCTATGCCACTCAGCAATAAAGCAGCAAAATTTTTTCACCGACAGAGAGGTGAAAAAATTTTAGTAATCGGACCTAGTTTCAGAGATTACTTCCTACAAACAAATAATTGCCCTAAATTAAATCTGTATCTATACATGAAAACCGCATCAAAATGATTTATACCTAAAAAATAGAAAGTAATTAGAATTTCAAATACTACACAAAGTAGAAGAGTGAGCGCGTAGCATCGTGCTATTTCTTTTCTCCGAGCTTATTTTAATGATAGTGACGTCGACGAGTTTCCCCTTCCACCAGATTTGAAAGGTTTCTAACTGACTTCATTTTTAATGGACGTGAATAATTTTATTTTTAAAATGACTTTAATACAAAATAATAACTGGAGGTAGGTAGAATTTTGAATGTCAGTAGTTGTGTTTGAACAAAGTGAGGATGGTTGACTGGATATTATTTGATGTAAATCCATTTTAAAATGCCACGTAGATCAATCAACATAACATGGTCCTTGACTTAAAAATACTATGTCCCCCAGCTGGGGCAGAGGGCGTCCTCAGTAATCATACATCGCGACTGGTCTTGAACTTCACTGCACGCTTTACCTTGCTCTACGTCATTCCGATGGCATCGCTGCCAGAACGGTGCGAAGCCAGGTTTGATTTGATTGGTTTCCGAACCGTGTGACCAATCCATCTTCACCTCCGATGTTGTTTTAATTTTTTAAAGTCTCATATGTCTGTCAATCAGTTTTGTCAAGGAGTATCTAGTTATTCAGTATCTGGACTGTGAAGGGCAGGTAGAGTGATTGAGTGTCTTGAGTAGTTGGTTCACCTGCTTCTGGTTAGACTGGACTCTAATTTAGTTGGCAAAAGGCGGTTAGTTTATTGATTGCAATCATATATTGCTGCAGCTTTAGTTCTTTATGGTTAGGTTAGTTTCCACGTGTATGATTTAGTATTCATCGTGCAGTACAGTACCTATTCGATTTTTTTTTTATTGAGTTTTTAATAAATGGGACTGGGAGGAACATGGTTGTTGACTCGTCTGTCTGCCGTATGTCTGAAAACCTATGGGCCAAAGTAGAACAAAATTGGTGCCCTGAGACACTGAGACTTTTTTTTGTTTTTGTTAACGTTAATACCTTCAAAAGGTTCCCGATGTAAGAGAAGACAGTGTATGATTGGAATTTTACCTCACTTAAACCACTCCAATAATGTCTACCAGCAGATATGGATGGGGTAACATGACCTCTTCAAAAGAAAACCGAACCCCCTCTGTATGCCAGTTAGGGCACATCTCTTTGGAGATCGTGAAGGTCTGTCCCTAGAGAATGGCTGTGCACGGCAGCACGTCATCTTCACCACCGTCTTTCTTAGAGTCAATTGGTGGATTGATAAAGTCCACACTCACAACGACATTATTTATTTATACTTTATGCACACAAGAGTACAGAGGCGGACTTAATGACATGACCCTGGAGTTCGACCTGCATTGAAAGTTGTAGGTGAAATTTTGCAGTGAGATGTTCGCGTTAGACGTTCGCGAGAGAATTAAGCTCAGAGGTGTCGGAAACTCGGAATACCTCTGAGCTCAATTCTCTCACGATCCAGCTCGGTGGCCTCCTTCGGATCAATCACGGTCTCAAAGAAGTTGGCTTAACTCAGGACCTACCAACTTGATAGATAAACGCACCAATATTTTCCTTTAACGTTTTATGTTGGATAAGTTTATCTAAAACATTACTGACACCCCATACCTCGGAAAGCATGTAAAACCATTGGTCTCGGTTGTCATTCGTAGATCTTTGACAGTCATCATAGGCAGTCTGACCATCTGTCTATCCAAGAATGTCTTGCTCAGGAACTGGGTTGTAAAGGTCTGATAGACAATCGCTCCATGTAATCCAGTTAGATTGGAAGCCGGCTAGTTCGAAAAAGGTTACGGAGATGACATTGACTTGGATGAATGAAGAAGTTTTTATAAGAAAAGTCGAACCGAGAAATCATTGGACAGTAAACTTTATTGAATAGCCAAGACCTTTTCACCTCAGTATATTATTCTTTCCACAGCACATGCATAACCAGAAGTGTGAACTACAATTCCGTAAAATAGATAGTAATTAAATTGATTCATTAATTTACAGGAAAGCTTCACAACAAACCAGGCGGCTAATGCAAACGTAATCACGCTAAAACAATGGCGTAACAAACGTCACGCGACGTGCTTGTCATTACTTCGTTAGAGTCTGTCTAATAATTTAAACGACTTGGGTAATTATTAGGATTTAATGAAATCTGATGTAGTCAACACGGGTTCAATAATCAAGGTTAATTTAAAGATAGAGATCATTGTTCACTAACAGAAGAACCTTATAAAAAGTACCGAATATAAGTATTTTTTAAATGATTAAATATTATACAAAATTCCCAAGTCGGTTGACTTATTAGACAGACTATAGTAGTCTGTCTGAATTTGCTATTGTACTGGAAACATTTTTTTTTTTTTTCGATGGGAAAAATCATCTTATGACAACCCCCGCTCTTGGGTGGAGCGGGAGATAGTGTCAGACTCTTACTGACTAAAAAACCCATCCCGTTCCTTCTAGCCTTCGTACCGGGGCTCGAGCGCCCTTTCGGATAACCCTGGCCCCAGTAGGCTTCGACCCGGCTGGGCCCCTGCTGTTGCTGACAACTCCTTGAGGCGCGCGGGAACATCGCGCGCCGTCGACGACTTGGGCTTGGTCCGGACGGTTACCGGACGGCCGGACAGCGAGCTACCAATGCTCACTGTCCGCAAGCCCGCGCCTACGGTGGCTGGAAATCGGGATCGGAATCCCGGCGGCGGCGGCGAGAGCGCCGTTGTCTGATGCGGTCAGCCTCCTCCTTAGCGAGCATTACTGCTTCGCAGAAGTCGGCGACCGCCTGCCACTCCTCCTCGCTCCGGACCATGGCCTCGACCAGGGCCCGGCGCGAGAGGTCTCCGCCACCGATCACCCCCACGAGGGCACGGCGATGCTCCGCCCAAGCAGGGCACACCGCGATTGTGTGCTCCACCGTGTCCTCCGGGCGTTCCGCAGTACTGGAAACATCATTTTACGCCTGTAGTCGCTGAGGTAGGCAAAGGTGGTTGGAGGTAGGCAAAGGGTGGAGGTTGGCGCGGTGACGCGGCAAGCGGGGCTTTTTTTTTATCTGTTATAAACTAGTACTTGACTGCGTACCCGCCTGATGGTAAGCAGTGATGCAATGTTGATGGTGAGGCGCGCTAGTTTATTAAGAGCCTATTCACTCTAGCCTTGAAGACACTTAAATTATAATAAACGACGAGGCGAAACGCTTAGTCCGGACCGTAGATGTTTCAACAACGTAAGGTTGGATACTCGCCGTAAGTCGGTTTGTCCGATGGTAGAAATGAGATGGCGGAATCGATTTATGCAATTCCTGCACACACTCTCCAAAATGCAATCTGTATAACACCGAAAGGCTGGCTACCCTACGCCTGTGCTCAAGGCTTTGAAGATTGAACTTAACCGGTACATGGTGGACATCCCACCCATACGCACAAAACGTTTTGCGAACACATTTATTGTGCGTACAGCCAAGGAGTGGAATTCCCTGCCGGAATCTGTGTTTCCTGATAGCTACAACTTAGGAGTCTTTAAGTCGAGAGTGAATAGGTTTCTTCTAGGCAAGCGTGCTTCATCGTCGACCACATCATCGCTTACCATCAGGTGAGATAGTGGTCAAACGCAAGCCTATTATTAATAAAAAAAAAAAACCAAATGTAAGCTGCATAAGTAAACGTGCGCGCGGTACTACGAGCGCCGTCTCATGACGTGCTTCAAAATTTTTCATACATTTGATCTTACTGCTCGCCGTCCTGCGCTTAGCTACCGCTCACAGCAGCAAGGTTGTGAACCGGTTGTTACTTATAGAGAGGTCTTACATGGCCTATTCGCGGGCTTGCGGACGGCGAGCAATGGGTAGCTCGCTGTCCGACCATCCGGTAACCGAACGGGGTGGGTTTTTTAGTGAGCAAGAGTCTGATACTATCTCCCGCTCCTCCCAAGGGTGGGGGATGTCATCTGGATGATTTCTACCCAACGAAAAAAAACCGGGGGCCCTGGGACGAGGGCAAAGAAGGATCAGGAGTGAGTTTTGGTAGTCGGTAAAAGTCTCACACACCCTCCCACTCCGCCCAAGAGCGATGAGAGATGTCATTGCATGATTTTCCCACCTAAAAAAAAGAAACAAGTTACTTCATGTTCATTTAATTTTAGGCAACCATGCGGTATTACATAGTCCACACAACTCTCGACCGAGTGACAATTAAAATCGTAATCAGTGTAAACCACAGCGCGTAACATGTGACGTCACGCGATGTGCACATACCACATAGCATAATGCATTTAATTAAATAGGCTCAAAACGATTGTTATTAAAATTAACCAATCCACGTGTAGCTACATACTTCCTACTAATATTTTATAGAGGTAAAGTATTTTTTTCCTTTGTTTACATAAGCTAAGTATATTTTATGAATTCGGGCAAGCCACGAGCAAAAGCTAGTCCTATTATAAATTAGAAGTACCGCACCTATGGTGGCCGGAAGATTGCCCTGCACTTCCTGACATTGGGGGCGTCCCTTGTGGCGACGATGGGGCATGAGGATGTTCGTTCCGGGCAAAGCGATCGACGCGGTTTACGCCTCTGCCGTATTCTCCAGGTGGTGACATTACTGACACCCGAGCGTTTCTTCCGCCTGAATCCAAAACAAAAACCTCCCGAATTTTCCATTTCCGGTGAGGACCTACATCACCGGAACCTCTCTATGAGCTTTCACAACATTTTACTTCACGTCTACCGACACAAACCGATGCAACAAAGTGTCAGCTTGTAAATCATTAGACATGACAAAACCTTGTATCGATCGCGTCACGGCTGTGGACACCCACTATGGATGCCGTGACATCTGTTTAAATATCAACGTAATTAGACACATTCTTTCACACATTGTAATCGCTTCACAGTAAACATGAAACCGCCAATACTGCTGTTGAAAAATTAAAAATATAGGTATAATTTCTTGCTAAAATGCAATTTTGAGTATTTAAAATTTTCATTCATGCGCGCATGCCACTCTCACAGGTAACTAAGACGAATCTAAAGGTAGCCATACACGGTAGTTGTATACATGACATGTTTGCCTGTGTGACCTGCGTGTATATTGCAAAACTGTGCAGGTTTCCATACAAAGTTTACCTGACACGTATAACTGTACAGGCAAATTTATCAGGCGTGTATGGCTACCTTAACGACACTTCTGAAGCTTGTTTCGTACGTCGCCTTGAGGTCGTTAGCTGAAGAAGACGAGCGTCATTCATGACTGTTCTAAAGTCTGAACTGGTCCAGCACTGAGACCATCACTTCATCGCGCGACGAAGCGCGTTGTAGTGAATATTATTTTTTCATAGCAAGCTTTTATAGCGCGGTAGTTACTTAAATACCTTCGTAATTTATACTCAGTAAAACTAATCCAAAAAGCTCAAATACGATAGGGTTATCTGAGTTCCTATGGCCACCTTCAATTCTTTCATTAGCACCAAGTCATAATAATTTTGCATTGTCATCTGATTTACATATGCATTCAAAATTTCTGCTCAATCGGTAACCGGCAAGTGGATCAAATTTAATTTGTAAGATTTGATTACAGACATACAAACATCGAGATAGGTCTTCTTCTTCGTCCGTCCCTGCTCCCACTATCTGAGGTTGGGTCTCCTTACAATTCTGTGCAAGGCCAATCTGTCCTGGGTTGTCGATTTTGGCAGTTGGGCTTTCTTGAGGTCTCTCTCGATATTAGACCACCAGGTTAATGACGGGCGGCCTCTCCCTCTCTTTTGTTCGGGTAAATTTAGGGCTGTTTTTACCACGTGGTCATCGCTACACCTCATTACATGTTCATACCATGTTAGGCGGTGCTATTATTTTGTTCGTGATGAGCAACATCGGGACAGGTAACTAAATAAACACTTGTAACAGGAGTCTGAGTTGAGGAGACCACCAAACTGTAATTCAATTATTCTCTAATCTTCCATTCATATTGTCCTTCAGGTGGAGAGCGGAGCGAGTCCCTTCCACCCGGAGCACGGCCTGATGGTTCGCTCCTTCATCTACCTGTTCCGACTGATCAGCGAGCGGCCGGAGTCGCACTTCATATTGAAGGCGTCTTTCTTAGAAATATACAATGAAAAGGTATGTAAATTCAAGGGTCTTTTCCGGAGTGAGTTTACATGTTTGTGGGCATATCCACGAGACAAGATTAATTCTAGGGTGTGGGGCGTAGTTCCCAGGGAGTAGCGTTATAAAACAAACAAAATTTCACTCTAGATTTTGACAAATACTCAACTCAAATTCGAATATGAGGCACTTAGTTTCTATTTACTTTAATTTGAATAAATCCATTGTCATTATCCACTACTTCTTCTGTTTCATGAATCATGTTTGCTTACAGGTGATAGATCTTCTAAATCCAGGTAGTTCTAGGAAACCGCTACAAGTGCGGTGGTCCAAGGAAAGCCGGAGCTTTTACGTAGAGAATCAATTTACAGTAGACTGTGAAACACTCGATGACTTGTTCGCAGTGCTGGAAGAAGGTGAGAACTGTTTACTTTACAGTATCAGACTTTCTCTTTTTAACCGACTTTAAGTACAACTTCCTGAAGTCCTAAGTAACCAAAACTTCCTCAAAGCTTTTAATAAACTAGTGCTCCTCACCCTCAACGATTGCATCACTGCTTACCATCTGGTGAGATCGTAGTCAAGCATTAGTTTATATCATTTAAAAAAAATGTGCTTATATGGTAAAACCAACTTCAAAATATACATATATCCCCAGAGTAGCTCCACTTTCGTAAAGGCTATTCAAGTTTGTCTACATTTATAGTATACGCTCGATAAAACATCACGTTATTAATGATGTATTCAACCGACTGCTGCAAAAGGTGTGTACCTACCTAATGTTTTTTTTTTTTTTGCAAGATGAATAATTATTTTATCTACGAGGCATGACGGCTGATTCTATCATCGGTGGGTAGTTTGTAAAGTTAACCATCATCACAGCCGGAAGACAACCACTGTTGCATTATATCCAGTCTCCCCCAAGTATCGCCATAACGACCGATCCTATGCGTGTGGAACCGTCGTATTCCGGCAACTCTCATCAGGTCATCGGTCTACCTCGAGGCTGCGCCAACGCTGTGTTTTTATGCTGCCGCCACTTTAGAATGGTTCGATCCTATCGATCAGCTTTTCTGCCACTTAATTTAAAACCACTGGCAGAAGCCAGTTTTAAATAAACGGTTTCTCTCGTCCACCAGGCATGCGCAACCGCGCGGTAGGAGCGCACTCAATGAACGCGCACTCGTCTCGCTCGCACACGCTGCTGTGCGTGCGCGTGCGGCGGGACCTGCGCGAGGACGCGGGCGTGGTGTGCTCCACGCACGGCAAGATCAACTTCGTGGACCTGGCGGGCAGCGAGATGACCAAGCGGACGCATAGCACGGGCAAGACGCTGGAGGAAGCCAATAATATTAATAGGAGTCTTATGGTGCTTGGTGAGTCATTTCGTAGAGTGAATAAGTTTCCACAGGATAGTAAATACCGTGCTAGACCATGGTGAACTCTTGAGAGTCCTGCCTTAAGCGATATCCTACTTAGGCAGTTCAAGACGCATAGAGCAAACAATTGATAGTCTGCAAAATAGCAAGAGCTATTTGTGCTCTTTACAAACGCTAGCTCAACAGCTACGGTAAAATTTACTACACCACATCCTCTTGGCCAATTCCTAAGGAAGACGTTTAAGTCATCCAGGCAGACGGCGGGACTTATATAGGAGAAGGAAGAAGAAGGAAGGAGATACTTCTTGGTCTGCCACGAACCTGTCTTACGATTTAAGACACCAACTTTATGTTATACCGCTCAATCGGCATGCTGCAGACATGGCTAGACCCTTAAACTGGGTCGTTGATGCGACCTCCCAGTCTCGTTTTGTAACGCATTATGTTTCGAACGCAATCTGTTATTTTATCAGCTAGGTACTAAGTATACTGCGGTTCATATAACGTTGATAAACGTGGCTGATCAGAGCCGGGAACAATGCAAGGAATACATGAAGCCTTTGCTCAGCAGTGGGACAGTAGGTCCATTAGGTAGGTGGGTGGTAGGTAGACTTAATATCTGTAATAACTCTTGTACTCTTATTATTTTCATAACCTGGACCACAATCTATCTTTGACAGGTTATTGCATAGCCCAACTGAGTGATGGCAAGAAGCGAGGCCACATACCGTACCGGGACAGCAAGCTCACCAAGCTTTTAGCGGACAGCCTAGCTGGGAATGGAGTCACGCTCATGGTGAGGAACTAACATTCTTTTTTAATTTAGTCCATATTTTATCAGCTTTGGACGGTCTTTAGAGAGAACCTCGTAAAAGTACTGGCGTGCTATTGTCTAAGAAAACAGCCTGGAGTGCAGCGCTGGCCGCAACGTCGAAATCCAAATACGTACATAGGATTAACAATCCAATACACATAGACATTGGATTGTTAATTCAATGTACTGCGCTCTCGACTCGTCGCTGCGGCCAGCGCTGCGCTCAAGGCTGTTTTCTTAGAGAATAGCACTGCTGGTCTGATTGCTAAAATTTTTCACCGACAAAAAGCTGCTTTATTTCTGAAGCACATAGGCTATATTTTATATACTCAGGCAAAGCCGTTATCAAAAGCTAGTAAGATATGTTGCGCAAAAACCAGCACAGGACTTTCAGCTTTAATCTAAATACTCTTTATAGATCGCCTGCATAGCACCAACGAGATCGAACCTGAGCGAGACGCTCAACACTCTCCGCTACGCAGCGCGCGCCAAGAAGATCAAAACGAAACCTATCGTCAAAATGGTAAGCCAAACACTTCTGGTCATTATCATGAAAAACTTTTGACCTTCTATTCAAACTTCTTACCTTAACGTCTTGTTTACAATAATTGTTAGGACGCTTTCCTTTTCAATCTACAATCACTCAAAAATAATAAACACTTGAATATTTAAACTTGTCAATTCTCTTTTATTTTAAGTTTCTCAATTCTCGTTTATTTTTCGTTTCTTAATTGTTTGTTGTTTTAAGATTCTCAATTATTTATTTTATGTTTTACGATCCCCATTTACTAAAGTTTCTCAATTCTCATTTCGTTTTCGTTTCTCAGTTGTCTATTATTTTAAGTTTCTCCATTCTCTTTTTTTTTTTCGTTTTTGCCAATTCTCTTTTATTTAAAGTTTTTCAATTCTCATTTATTTTTCGTTTCTCAATTATCTTTTAATTTAAATTTATGTTTTTATGTAGGTTTTAAATTGTTTAATAATATTTTACGCTTTTTGAAATATTTATTAGTGACAAAGTGGACGAAATACGCCTTCATCATTCTTTTTTGTACTGATCGGTTGTCCATAGAAAAGACGAACGTCTCTTACATCACTTCTTTATATTTTGTGAGTTGAAGTTTCAAAAACTAAATTGTGCATATCATGTTCAGGACGCAAGAGATGCCCTAATATTGAGTCTGAAGAGAGAAGTGACAGCTTTACAAGCGGAGAACCAGCACCTCAGAACCGCACTACACGTGCAGACCGATTACAACGTGGATACTTACAGTAAGAATATCATATTTATTAAAGTAGCTACTAACCAGAGAGAGTGCTATTGTTTGCTGGAGCCTGTGTTTCCTGATAGCTACAGCCTGAGGTAATGGGCAATGGGCAGGGAACATTGCACGCAGAACAGATGGTCGATGGGGACGAAAGGTTCTAGAGTGGCGACCACGTACCGGAAGACATTCGTCGGGATGCCTCCCACAAAGTGGACCGATGAGGTGATGGTGAGGGTGACTGGAGTCGGATGGATGTGAGACGCACAGGACCGATCGTTGTGGCGACGCTTACGAAAGTCAAGGAGGTCACATAGGCCTCTCTGACTCCAGCAGTGGATTTTTTCGGCTGAAATGACGATGATGACAGCCAGGAGGTCTTCAGGCCAAGAGTGAATAGGTTTCTTCTAGGTAAGCGTCTGCCATGGTGACAACATCATCACTTACCATTAGGTGAGATAGTGGTCAAGCTCGAGCCTTTCAATAACAATAATACTTTTAAAAATGTATTTTCGTCAAAGGTCATATTACTGGTACCCATATACATATATTGACCATTAATACAAAGACCTTGACAGATTAGGTTTTTAGGATCAAAAGATTATCTCAAAGCTATCCCTTTTTTCCACAATCCCCACAGGCCAAGGAGGTCCTCGCCGAACACCAACCCAAATAGAACCGAACAAGTTATACCAGCTTCCACAATCTGAGCTAGTGGAGCTGGTACAACTGCACATGGAAGAGAATTCAGCACTGAGGGCCGAGAACAGCGAGCTGTTTGGAGTCAGGGACACGCTGCTCAGGGACCAGGAGATGCTCAGCAGGGAGAACGAGAGGCTGCTAAAGAAACTGGAGGATGTTAACTCGTGAGTATAGGTAGATAACAAAAAGATACTGCATGGGCTTTTGGAGAAAGGAGGGACAACTGGAAGCTAGTTAAAAAAAATTGTTGTGATAAAATTGAAACAACTTTTCGTGAAGGTATTTTTAACATTTAACCGCCTATGTCGCCAGGGTCGCACATCCATAACCAAATACTCCATCTCGACAGCTCTTCTGTCAACTATGGGGATTGAAGAACTAAACGATACCTATAGATTATCTACCCAGTCGCAAATACACGACCCTGGCGATTAGGACACAAAAAAACTCTTTAGAAAAATCCGACTTAGAGGGTTAAAGGGAACTACCCTCCTTATAAAAAAAACTCGTAAGTGTAAGCAATTTTTTGCCCAACCCCCAACGGCTGTGGTAAAACTAATTTTCATGTGGTGGTATCGCTTCGATGGCATGTCTCCACGAAGATTGGCCACCATGACCGAATCTAGTGGCGGTAGGTACTACGCGTTCCTAATGAGAATAGGACCGACTCCTATCTTTTGACGTCTCGTCGTACTGTCAAATCAAAGAAATTTTGGCAAAATTGAAGAACTTAGATATGAGTAAAATTGAAGAATTGGATTCTGATTAAACTTTTTTCGGTCACAGTTCATAAACAAATTAAATTTTTCGTAAATTAATTAATGTTTAAAAATTTCTTTCCTAGATTTGACAGTAAATCGTGACGTCACAACATGGCGGGCGATCCTATTCTCATTTGGAACGCATTGTACTGGTGATCGATAACTAATTGGACCGTTATTAAAATTATATTAAGCTTATCAAATAATTTCAGAATTCCAAGCAAATTCAAACAATACATTTTACTTCGGACTACTTAAAAATCTATACTCTGTTCAAATTAACGTTAGACATTTATGAAAACCTTTTATTACTGTCCGTTCAAGCGATTTTGACTTTTATTACGTTGATGGCGTTACAAATGACGCTGCAGAAAATCGTTGGTATTGTAACCACTTTTTTGCTTTTAATGCCATCCTTATGCCTACGAAATAGAAGTTAAAATCGGTTGAACAGACAGTAAAAAGGGTTTCTTTAAATGTCTAATCCTGACGCGAATAGGGTATTTATTTCTTGTGATGCTGTTCCTAGGACAATATTCGGATTCAGCTGATACTCCAACAAGAGCGAAGGGAGGTCAGTCACAAAACTAAAGGCTGTTAAATTGCATGATACACGACACGCGGAACTGCAAACCAAATTATGTATAATTATTATTTTAATTAAGTATATTATCGATCTCAGCATGATTAAAAAAAATATTTAAAATGTTAATTACAGCACTACACAATACCACGTGTGATTTAGACATCTATTATTTTATTTAGAGATAGTCAAAAAGAATAACTAATAAATTTTAGCATGATTGATCTCACTTATGATTTATGAATCTAGGAACTGGGAAGTCGGGACTCGAGATACTTTCCCGACAAAATTTTCTCTTAGTGCCTAGCCAAATGAGAAATTAACTTCGAATATCTATTGGATCTGATCAACTCTCTGCAAAAACCCATCTTTGTGACGATTCTTGGGGACCAGCCCCCCTAGCCAAATTACTACCATTTCGTTTCGATTCTCTTTCGTCGATCGCCTCGAGTCGGCCGCGCCTCCCATTCTTTTGTTTTGACGTCATCTCAACGCTCAGTGATGTAGTCAGAACAAAGGAATTAGAGGCGTGGCCGACTCAAGGCGATCGCCGAAAGAGAATCGAAACGAAACGGCCGTAGCTTGGCTAGGCCTGCTGGGGTCTTACTATGTCTTGTTAAAATATCAGGCGTGCGAATGAGAAAGCGGGATGGAGCTATCCTCTGTACAGCTCTATCCCTTAAACAGATCAGTTTAGGTCGTCATAAAGATCGCATGGTAGAGCCTCAGTATACTAGGCCTATGTTTTGAAAATTAGAAGTGGACATCTTCAGGCTGAATGCTGATGGCAAAATTTTCTACAAATCTATTTAATTCTTTCTCACTAACAATTTGAATAATAATTTTATTCAATTTCAGTGTTTGTGTTCGCTCACCAATCATCCCGGCCCGACCAACGTACTCTGGCGCCAATACAGTCGACGCCAACATTTGGACCAACCCTATCAGTTCAGCCGCCAGTATCACCAGTGCGGGTAGCTCTAGCTAAGGGTCTTAAAGGACTTTGGACTGTCCTACTGATGAAAATGGTAGGAACATAATATTTGATTCAAATGGGTCAAGGTTATCGTAGCAGTTGAAGCGAGACTGGTCTTTATGGAGCAGAGCGAGCTATGGCAAATGCTAACGGCCTGTTCACGACTTCGATCATAGCGCGGCGAGCGGGGCGGCATCGGTAGCCGGGCGCGCGCCACTGTGAAGTAAACGGCGTCTCGTGGCGTGCTTCAAACATTTTCACACTTTAGTTTTTTCCGCTCGCCACGCCGCGCTTAGCTACCGCTCACAATGGCTAGGTCGTGACCGGTTACGTATGCCATCTCATCTAACCAGATATACCTAGCTGAATACTGAGTGCCTATCTGTCACAACCCAATATTGGGTAACACTATACCCCTTGGCATGAATTGTGTGAAGCAAACGTCGTTTTACAGCATGCTAAGAAATAATAAATAAATTATCTGAAAGGCCCTGGGTCTCCCAGATCTCCATTTCCAAGAATGTATATAACCTTTATATGGCATAGAAAGAATGGAAGAAAAAAACGTGTTGCGCCGACCCCAAATAATACGGGACTAGGGCAGGAAGATGATGATGATGATGGCATAGAAAGAATGTAATGTACAGTCAGAATTGTAATATTCTTTAGTTTGTAACTTTGATTCGTAAGATGAATGATAAATTGATAAAATTCATATTATTAGTTTCATTTAGGACAGTGATAATATTCTGTAACTGCGTTAATAAAACGGAGCATTTATGTACCTTGAGTAGAGTTTGTGAATGGTTTCATATTTATTACAGTTCATTGCTTGACTATGGTTTGGTCTAGATAATTGTAAATTTGAACATTTTTATGTGTTTTAGAAAACTCAACTGGTACCTAGTGTGATGGTAAACAGCAGTTTGACTTCTGTTTTACCCGATAGCAAACAATGATGAAGCATGCTTGCCTGGAAGTAACCTATTCACTCTTGACTTAAAAGGTCGTCAGGTTGTCCAATCCAGTTCATATCTCTTGTATTATAGTGCCTTGTATAATAGCTTGCTTCCAGTAGGTATAATTCGAGCAATGAACAGTAACTATGAAATAGAAATCTTTCATTCCTTAACCATTCACTTAATGTAAAGTTAGAACTGCATGCACACGTGTAACACGCCTGATTCGTACGTAGAACGACGTCGCGTGGCGTGGATCAGTGTAGCTCTACAAGTCTAGTTTCCATATAAAATGTATGGAGACTGACGCGCCCAGATCGGCATGTGTGGCACACATGTGAACAGTTCTGCCTGTGCTGTTGTTATTTAGTTTAATATTTTTAAAAGCATAGCAACAGTAGACAATAACAATTAGTTTGTGAACAAATCATGTATTTTCGTATTGAATTAGTTCTAGTTTTTCTTGTAAGTAGCAAGTTCCATGTAAATAATAGTAGTTTTAAAGATACAACTTAACTTGAGACATATAATGTTGTTACAAAATAAATAATAAGAGGGTGTGAAAGAGTTTTATTGAATTTCCTATATTTACAACATTTTTGTGTTTGAGGTTCTAGTCAATCATAAATTTATTGTAACTACTATTAATCTTTCAAATACCATTAATTAGAGACACAATAGTAAGACAATAGCAACGCAAACGCCGGCGTTGGTTAGAGTTTTATGAATTAAATGCCAAAGGCACTATTTATAAATTGAATGCTAAGATGTTTCGAATATGAACAACAGACTCGGAACAGTTCCACTGAATTGACAAATTAAAGGTATAAATAATACCTTATTTTCAATAGAGTAAAAATGAAAGTTATATGAACATTGATGCAGATGTGAAAAAGTGATTCTGGCATCCTTTAGTGTACCCAAGGATGCCTGAAAACCTATTGCTGTTTAGACTACAAACTTGCACTTTATGCCACTCACATAAGGTATGCTATTCAATGTTACTTAACCTTTCAATCGTAGAAATTACAGACACAATAGAAAGACAATAGGTGCACGAACACCGGCGTTCGCTTATGGTTTAATGAATTAACCTTTCAATCGTGGAAATTACAGACACAATAGAAAGACAATAGGTGCGCAAACGCCGGCGTCCGCTTGAGGTTTAATGAATTAAACCCTTCACTGTGGTCCTCTTTAGTCTGCACTTCGCTTTATAGTTGTGAATATGACAATCACAGAAATCTTATGGGGCATAGAAACAGTTTAATTTTCACATACATACACTTAAAAGTATGAAAAAATGTCTTTTCACATTAAACACCATACAATGTAATTATATTCCTAGTATACTAGGCAAGTCACTGCTAATGTCTTCTAAACCCATATTTTTTCCTTTCATAGAAGAGATCAGTCTTAGAACTACCTAAGTTCACAATCTTCGGACAACCATCTCTCTGTAAAGAAACATACAAGGTTGAAAATAAAATTATGGTATAGGTTCAGGTTATGAACAAAAAAACAACAATATAATGAATGATTACTTAATACTTTGATTCAAACTAACAAAACATAAAATCAACAAGTTATAGTAATTACCGTGTTGGCCAAAATTTAGGATACTTTTAAGAAGTAACATTCATGAAACAAAACAATCTAGTTTATTTATCATTTATAGCAGCCAATTGTGGCCAAAGTTACACGATTACATAGTAACAAAACTATGTTTCTCATTACTGTGAAATGTAGTCTGTGTTTGCCACTACAAGTAGGTACACTAGGCATGGGAATAAAACTATTTATGAAAGACAGTATTATCACAGATAAGAACAAGATTTTCTCATGTTACTCACGTCTTTTTCCTGTATGGTACATTCTTTACAGTAGTAAGCGTCAGAGACACCGGGCCCGCCGCAGATCACACACCGGCCCTGATACGACCCGTAGTTACACTCGTCGCATATCCTCACCAGGGTGCAGGGACGTACATAAGAGTCACATATCACGCATTTACCATCACATTTCTCACACAGACGACCAATAGCTGTAAAAAACAGTTTATAATCAAACAATGAGCGTTAGTTAACATTCCCGAATCAAAGCGGGTCTACTTACCCACACCAGGTTGTTTTCTACAGAAGATAAGATCTGGATGATGCTTTGCCATGATTTATGGTAAATTTACCAATATTACTTGCGAACTATTGGGAAATATACAATAATAACAGTTGACGAATAACCTCAAAAACACGACGCTTAGCTGTTTATTAAAAGTCGCGTTCGGAAACCCTAACCTAACTTCGTTTTCAAAAATAATAAATTATTTTATTATTAACTTAAATAAATAAATTAACCTATGATAGATTATATTTTTTTATATGATCTCTAACTAAAAATATAAATTATACAATGTTATTAATAAGTAATTATTTTATAATTCAGTTTTGAGATGTTTCATTGCCGAATGCTCGGATATATCAGGTATTTGAAAGAGCCGGCTTCGTTCATAATTCACAATCCGATTTTTGTCTCGCTCGATTTCAGTTTTTATTAGGACATTGTTAGTAATTAATATTAAAAATATTTTTTACCCTATTTCATGTAAGCAAATGTATGGCATTTAAAAAATAAAGATTGTAAAGTGCTATTAAAACGTTTGCGTTTCACATAAATACAAATAATATAGATAGAGTCTGTGCGGAAAGTAAACCATCGTGGGATTTGAGGGCGCTGCTGTAGATAAATATCGTTTTTGTCATGTAAGCAACATTGTGACGTCATTATAGCGCGACTGTAAAATCTTCATATTTTGAAACCATATTAGACTAGCTTCTTCCAGCGGCTTCACCCTATAATAAAAATTATCCTATTGGCTGAATTTGATCACCTAATGAAACTGCAAATTTATACCTTATGTGCTATGTTATTGCAATGTTTATGATTAAGTTCATCTGTCTAGTAGTTTTTGCACGACACATCCGTACATACGAGTATAGTCTGTGTTGGAGATAAAACCTTCTTGCAAGCTTCCTAAATTATATGAAAAAATATGACACTTCTATTTGTCACTTGTCTTCACTTGTTTTTCGTAAAATATATTGTTCACACCGAAAATTATTAAAACTAATTTGCATTGAGCATCCAGTCATTGATTTTCATCAGAATACCCATAATTCTCGCACATGGTCCATAACGAGCCGGATGAAATATAATTAAGAAGATCAGCGATTATTTTCAAGAAAAAGAATAGAGACTGACTTCCACGCTGAATGGAGGTTCATGAGTTCACTGCTGGAGAACTGGATTGATTTCAAGCAAGTTAGTTAGTGGTGTACAGTTATAATTACGCTAATATCGTCACCCAACACTCAGGTAGTATATATAAGTAGTCATACTAAGGTCAGTACTATTTTATTAAATTACCAATTATATTGTGTTTGAGTAAAATCATTAGGTACTTTGTTGCATTGTGATTAGTATTTTATTCAACAGCAATGTTAAGTTTAAACTCATACTTTTAACAGTATAGTTAGCTATTTTGCTACATTATTAAACTTACATTATATTAAGCTGTAACTAATTACATAACTACTTAACAGTGGTATTAATTTTTAACAAGTATCTTGACATAATAAAAATATTTGAGTGTTAGATATTAGTACAAGTCATTGTTATAAATTATAGTTAGCAGTCAGAAAGGGCATAGACTACAGCTAGGCGTATAATTATTGAAATTATATTGTTGTTTTAATTTTTATATTCCTGTATCAATGCCAGGTTGACAACACTCGTCTCCCAGAATGTCTGAGGAAAAGGATTTAATTAAGAAGCGAGGCAGCTTCAAAGGTCGCTTGACTAGTTTCCTCAATTTTCTGGACTCATTCAAGGACAAGGAGCTATCTAGCTGTGATGTGTCCGAGTTGCAGTTGCGCATGGGCAAGATAGAGGCGTTGTATGAGCAGTATGATGAGGTACAGTTACGTCTAGAATGCATTGTTGACGACATCAACTTACAATATTCTCAGCGTTCCGAGTTTGAGTCTATTTATTATAAAACCTTATCTAGAGCCCCGAATATTCTGACTGACTACAATAAAGATAATAAATCGATGGAAAGTTGTAAAAGTACTCGTGTTAGCATAAAGCAGCCGGTTAAATTGCCAACGATTCAGTTACCAAAGTTTAGCGGATTATATTGTAATTGGCTTGAATTCCGCGACACCTTTACTAGCCTAATTCATTGTAATGATGACATAGACGCAATCAATAAGTTTCACTACTTGCGAGCATCACTTGAGGGAACAGCTGCTATAGTTATCAAATCCATTGAGTTTTCTTCAAGTAATTACTCTGTGGCATGGTCATTGTTATGTGATCGGTTTGACAACAAAAGATTACTGGTTCAGAATCATATAAGTTCATTATTTACTATTGAATCAATTACAAAAGAATCTTCTGTTGCCATTAAGAATTTGATCGATCAGTTAAATAAAGACTTGCGAGCTTTAGAGTCATTAGGGGAGCCTGTGAAACACTGGGATACACTTTTAATCTACATTGTCACACGAAAACTTGATCAAAAAACCTATCGTGAGTGGGAGGAGTGCAAAGGTAGGATAGAAAAGGATGGCTTAATCACGTTTAACGCATTTATGCAATTCTTACGCAATCGAGCCGACCTCATCGAGACCCTGGAACTCCCCCGCAATCATTATTCGCAATCACCAGGTAAATCAGGTCCTAAGATCAAGTCAATGGTAGCACAATCTCCTATCAATTCTAGCACTGACTCAGCTTCTAAACCTTGTCCTAAATGTAATAACAACGATCACACATTAAATAATTGTCCACAGTTTCTCGCATTGAGTAACGATGACCGTCTCAAATCATTACCTAGTTATAAGGTATGTTTTAACTGTTTTCGTTCCGGACACTATGCTAACAAATGTAAAAAACCAGGCTGTAAACTATGCAAACGTAGGCACAACACATTAGTTCACGTACATTCTAATGGCACTGTATCGAATACACCTAGTGGTAATTCGATGAATAACTTGTCTGCTACGACTGAAACGAATAACGTAGCTTTATCCGCAAACATTGCATCTCCGTGTGGTCATACGCAACGAGATGTGTTGTTATCAACCGCTTTGATCAAATTAAGAGACCACAATGGGTGTGTGCATCTCGCTCGCGCGGTGCTCGATAGTGGTAGCACGTCTTCACTCATAACAGATAGGTTGTGCAATAAACTTAACTTAAAAACTAGCCAGGTAGATAGATCAATCCTTGGAATCAATAACGTCACTTCGCACGTAGGTAAAATATGTCGGGTTAAGGGTACGCCATTAGATGATAGCTTTGTATTCGAACTAAATTGTTTTGTTCTTCCGTTCATTACGAGTAGTGTTCCGTGTCGTCAGATAAATATTTCTGATTTCGACTTACCCTCGAATATTACTTTAGCTGATCCTACTTTTTATAACCCTGCCGATGTTGATATTTTAATCGGCGCTGATCTTTTTTGGGATTTGTTAGGATCTCAAAGACTAAAGTTAGGTACCGGGAAACCAATATTATGTGAAACCCGTCTAGGATGGATAGTTTCCGGTCCAATTACTCAGAATACTATCTCACTGCTGACGAATGACGTAAAGTGCAATATGTCTAAAATGGTTGCCGACAGCGATGGTGACTGGGAAAACCTCAAGTCAGAATTGACAAAGTTTTGGCAATTAGAGGAGGTGAATGCGAAGTCTTCCAATTCTTATATGCCTGAAGAGAAATTGTGTGAAGACAATTTCGTTACAAATACGACACGATTGTCTGATGGTCGTTTTTGTGTTCGCATCCCCCTTAAGAAAGATCCTTCAATTTTAGGAAATTCTTTTAATAAAGCCACACATTGTTTACATTCTTTAGAGCGTAAATTAAAGGTTAAGACGAACTTTAGTAGAATGTATCATGACTTTTTGTCAGAATACGAGTTACTTGGTCATATGACAAAAATTAATAAACCTAATTTATGTTTGGGTTATTTTATTCCACATATGGGAGTTTTACGCGAGTCGAGTACCACGACCAAACTTCGTGTTGTTTTCAACGCTAGTGCTTCTACTTCGACGGGAGTGTCCTCTAATGACCTACAGATGGTTGGGCCAACCGTACAGGACGGTCTATTGTCTATACTTCTTCGCTTTAGAGTCCACAAGTATGTTTTATCTGCGGATGTGGAGAAGATGTATAGACAAATAGTCGTCCACCCGTCGGACAGATATTTACAACAGATTGTTTGGCGTGATAATGTTAGTGATCCTATTAATGTTTATCAATTAAACACCGTCACGTACGGTACGGCCAGTGCGCCATTCCTTGCGACACGATGCCTTAAACAAGTAGGACTCGACTGTAAGAACCCTAAGATATCGGAAATCATCCAACATGACTTCTATGTCGACGACTTGCTGACCGGAGGGGATGACTTAGATGAAGTAAAGTTCATTCGCACTGAAGTCACCAAAGCGCTTGCGTCGGCATGTATGCCATTGAGAAAGTGGAAGTCAAATGATTCTCAATTATTGTCGAATGCTGTCCCTGCGTCATACGATTTGAACATTGGACAAAATGAGCCAGAAAAGTTGCTTGGTCTCTGTTGGCATATCGGCACTGATGAGATAGGGTTTCCTATAGGTCTGACTAAATCTTCGACTAGGTACACAAAGCGTGACTTGTTATCCGTTATTGCGCGAATCTTTGATCCCTTAGGTCTGTTAGGTCCTATTGTTATTACTATGAAGATCTTGCTACAGAAAATGTGGTTAGATAAATTATCATGGGATCAACCATTACCTAATGAGATTTGTAAACAATGGGAGATTATTATTAAATCTTTACCTCTTTTTTAAATCATGTTCGCATTCCGCGACTTGTAGTCTGCAATTCATTTACGGAGTTAGAACTCCATATTTTCACAGACGCGTCTGAGTCCGCGTACGGTGCTTGCGTCTACATTCGCAGTGTTAATGCTAAGGGTGAGTACATGGCTCGCTTGTTAATGGTAAAGAGTCGAGTTGCTCCCATCAAGCCTACGACAATTCCGCGACTGGAGTTATGTGGTGCGGTAGTCGGTTCTCGTCTTCACGAGAAGGTGATGAGCTCACTTCGAGTGAAGATCAGTCGGGTTTATTGTTGGACTGATTCAACCATTGTCTTGGGATGGTTACAGATGATGCCTACCAGACTTCAGCCTTTTGTGCGCAACCGCGTTGCTGAGGTTTTGGATAAGTCGGGTAACTGTACTTGGAGGCACGTCCCAACAGATAAAAATCCAGCAGACCTAATATCTCGTGGCATGGATATTAGTGATCTGCAGGAGTCAGATCTGTGGTGGAAAGGACCAGATTTTTTAAAACTAGATTCGTCTGAATGGCCTTCTCAAATTACGAGCCCAGGACTACAATCGTTACCGGAGACTCGACCTAAAATCATATTACATGTTGTAAACGATTCGAAACCTGAAGTTTTAATTGATTTTAGGCGTTATTCCAATTACACACGGCTCGTACGATCTGTTGCCTACGTATTACGATTTATTAAGTCATGTAGAAAGCATTACCCTAAAACCAAATACTTGTCACATGATGAGGTACAAGATGCACTAACTCTTGTCATTATTAAGAGTCAGATTCAGTCATTTTCTGAATACCAATTATTTTTGAACAAAAAGAGTTTACCTAAAAAGAGCGCCCTTCTAAAGTTTAATGTTTATTTAGACGATAATAATGTAATGCGAGTAGGAGGACGTCTCGATAACTCTAATTTTGCTTATAGTAAGAAACACCCTATTTTATTACAGTCCACTCATGATTTCACTAAACTATTATTTAATTTTGAGCATAAAAGGCTGATGCATGCTGGCCCACAATTATTATTAGCTTCCATTAGGGAAACTTATTGGCCAATAGGAGGTCGCAAGTTGGCGAAAGCCTGTTATCATAAGTGTGTTTTGTGTCACCGTATGAAGGGTAAGGTTGTAGCTCCCTTAATGGGTAACTTACCACGAGAACGCCTTCGTCCAGGTTATCCCTTTGAAAGCACAGGCGTTGATTACGCTGGCCCTATTATGTGTGCTAGTCGCCAGGGCCGTGGATGTAGGTTAGTAAAGGTGTATGTCGCTATTTTTATTTGTTTCACAGCCAAGGCCATTCATTTGGAGCTCGTTGGTGATTTAACTAGCAATAGTTATTTACTGGCTTTGTATCGGTTTATTTCTCGGAGAGGTAAACCTGCTGATATTTTTTCCGATAACGGTACCTCATTTGTCGGTGCATACAACGACCTTTCCAAATTTTTAAAATTAAATAGTTTGTCCTTGGGTGAAAGTGCAGCAAACGACGGAATAAGGTTCCATTTTATTCCCGCCTACACCCCACATTTCGGTGGACTCTGGGAGGCGGGTGTCAAGTCAGCAAAGTATCACCTTCAGAGAGTGTTGGGAAATTGTAACTTGACTTTTGAGGAGCTGTACACCACACTAACCAAGATTGAAGCCATCTTGAACTCTCGTCCATTGACGCCGTTGTCTTCAGATCCTGCAGATTATACTCCGCTCACGCCAGGACATTTTCTTGTGGGACGGCCACTTACTTCTTTGCCGCAACCTGATTACCAGGATAGCTCTGCCAATTATCTGTCTCGTTACCAGAGGATCGAGCAGCTTCGCCAGCATTTCTGGAGCAGATGGAGCAAGGAGTATGTTGCAGAATTGCAACAACGCTCCAAATGGCGTTCCTGCAAGGATGGCTTGATGCTGAACTCCTTGGTGGTGATCAAGGAAGACGATCTTCCTCCGTTGAAGTGGAGACTTGGACGGATCGTGGCTGTTCATCCAGGAACGGATGGTATCGCCCGTGTAGCTGACATTCGGACGTCTACTGGAGTCGTTCGACGGGCATTCAACCGAATCTGCCCTTTGCCTGTGTCTTCAGAATCTGGTTGAAACCATTGGTTTCAACGCCCGGGGAAATGTTGGAGATAAAACCTTCTTGCAAGCTTCCTAAATTATATGAAAAAATATGACACTTCTATTTGTCACTTGTCTTCACTTGTTTTTCGTAAAATATATTGTTCACACCGAAAATTATTAAAACTAATTTGCATTGAGCATCCAGTCATTGATTTTCATCAGAATACCCATAATTCTCGCACAGTCTGTCTAATAAGTTAAACAACTTGGGTAATTACTAAGATTTAATTAAATCCGATGTAGTCAACACAGGTTCAATAATCAAGGTTGATTAAGAGATAGAGTTCATTGTTTACTAACAGAAGAACCTTATGAAAAGTATCTAATATAAGTATTTTTTAAATGATTAAATTAATATTATACAAAATTCCCAAGTCGGTTGACTTATTAGACAGACTCTACCTCCATCCATCTTCACAAACTTTTGCATTTATAATATTAGTAGCCTATTTATTGAACTTGCTCACGTGATGAAACTTAGCAAAAATATAGGTTGTAAGCTATATTATTGCAACGTTTACCTATCATTAAATTCATCCGTTTATAAGTTTTTGCGTAATGAGTAACAAACCGTTAATTGTGGCGACACCTGGGGGAGGCCTATGTCGAACAGTGGAAGTCTTTCGATTGTTATTATGATGAACATTTAAATGCAAACACGAACCGGTAAAGGAAAATAGCGTGAAGAAACTGCTGTACTGCCTATCTAGGTAGGTTCCTCCAACGAACACTTACCCAGTGCCAACGAAAATTGTTCTAACACTTTGACTGGGATCGGTCTATTGTCACTGACTAGAATACTGTAGCTAACAGCAAGTTTATGTTTACCCTAGTTAAATTTAAAGGTAAAAATGGGACACACTACCACTTTCTCGTTGTCTTCCTCGGTACATTTTTCCCTTTTGCTAATCAATGAAAAATATGAACTTAATGACTATGTAAATAAAGTACACTTCAGAATTTGTAATGTTGCTTCGTAAAAAATCTATTTAGCCTGTAAGCCCATCTCGTATAGAAGATCCTTGGGATCACTTGGTTGTCCATTTGTTTATCTGTTAAGACCCTTTAACTCGAGAACGCTTGGAGGTATCAAGTTAAAATTAAAACCATACACTCAAATCTGCGATCTTTTAAAGTTGTGAAAAAATCAGACTTCTGAGTTAACGAAAAAAAAAGATACGGCCGTTTATATCGCAAAAAAATATATATTTCGATACTCAAGGGAATGAGAGTTCAAAGGGGTGACGTTGACCTAGAATCCTGAAATTTGGCATAAATCAAGGTCTCATAGAACAAGTACAGGGAAAAATCTGAAAATTGTAAATTTGTAGATCCACCACAAAAGAAAAAGAAAATTTTGGAATTCGGAAAAATCTTCGAAACTCAATTCGAGCATTGATTTCATAGGTAAATTTGTACAGAATCCTCAGTGCGCGAATCCGACTCGCACTTGCCCTTTTTATTTTAGTTACTGAAACCTTACTCAAGCCTGAAAAAAAAAAATTCTAAGTTAGTCGAAATGCATTATAAATTTAAAGTATCAATACTTTTTATACAAGCCATCGAAAATATTGACCAAAACAAAATAAACAAATATCGTCATGTTTAAATGAATTTCCGTTTAATTTATTTATATTTGGAGATAACAGGGATAGGAGTTCACCTAGGAAGTATAAAAACATTAAAATAAAAATGTTACGTACCAAAAAAACAGCATACCAATGTTTCCCAAGTTCGTGACTTTGTTTTGATCAATAATGGTGTGATTTGCCATTTGTTACGTTTGGCAAAACTGTGTATATTAATTCCCTTGCAGCTCAGTGAAAATTTTTATCACATTTATGAAGATTTCAATTAAAAATCACAATAAAATAACACAATAAACAAACATTATATGACGTTTGGCATTTGACGGATGGCTGGGTTGTGTTGCTACTTAAAATCTTTAATTTTGTTTTCACTTTACGCCACGACGGTTCTTTTATCGCACAGACAATACAAATAAACGATTTGTATTTGTATAGATTAACTCCAGGTCCCTCCATTGATTTTCGAACGTACCTTTTTTTGACATGATAGATTGTCAGCATTGACAGTGACACTGACACCTGACAGCAGCAGTTGGTGTCCGTCCGTTTGGCATATTGATACACGTTTCTGCCAGTTTCTGTTCTGCGATAAAGTGCATTGTAGAGTGTAAAGTTTATTGAAATTGACGAAAATGACTCCGGACGTGGAGAGTGGAAATAGTGACAATGATAGCCAGCAATCTGAGAATGAAGAAAAAGAAGAACAATCAATAGAACCGGTATTAGACGATGTTGAAGAGGAAGATACCACGACGTTCAAAGATTTGGTAAGTTTGTGCGCATTGCATGTGTTATTTAATTGTTGTTTTGTTTTATTCTCAAAACCTACAAAAGATCTGAACATTGTTATATCCAATATATCATTACTCAGCCCTCTGTCATGCATTGTCAACACATTTGTAAAAAAATGTTTCAATTTGAGGTTATGTTGATTAATCATAAAACGTCTTATAATTTTCAGGGAATCGTAGATGTATTATGTGAAGCTTGCGAAGAGTTAAAATGGAAGAAACCGTCAAAAATCCAGAAAGAATCAATACCAGTAGCATTACAAGGAAAAGACATTATAGGTTTGGCCGAGACTGGATCGGGTAAAACTGGTGCCTTCGCCCTTCCAATCTTACAAGCACTGTTAGAGAATCCACAAAGATATTTTGCACTTGTATTGACACCCACAAGGGAATTGGCATTCCAGATATCAGAACAGTTTGAAGCACTTGGTAAGTTTTTTAATTAACTTTTCAAATATCGTAAATAGAGATACAATAGAAAGAAAAATATTACTGGTTTTTTTTTTTATTGTTGAAAGGTTCGGTAATTCTTCTCCCATGTTTCTTCTATTACCCTGATTCCATATTATATACATAATTGTATGTCAATCAGCACCTAATATCTTTTAATAACAAAATCTTTTTTCACACACTCATCATAAACCAAAGTAACTTTTTTATTTTGTGACCTTCTCAAAGTTCTCCAATTTCTGCTCTATGTCTTGTAGCTTTTGCTAAAATATCCAGATATCTAAAGCATTTTCTATACTTTCAGGAGCCAGTATAGGAGTGAAATGTGCAGTGATAGTGGGTGGTATGGACATGGTGGCACAGGCTCTCATGCTGTCCAAGAAGCCACACATCATCATCGCAACTCCAGGGAGGTTGGTGGATCACTTGGAAAATACTAAAGGATTCAATCTGAAGGCTCTCAAGTTCTTGGTGAGTTGACAGTTTTGTTGGAGTTTGGTGAGATCTAAAATTAATTCACTCTTTCTGTGTGTAATCATCCGATTTGTGGTCTTAGTTGAAGGTGATGATTATTAATTATATAAAAATACTCATTTGATTTTGGACACAGTACCACCCCTCGAAAAACTGCAGTGCCCATTAGGGGCGGTACTGCCCCCCCTCGGGAATCTATAAACCATTAGCCGATTTGTTGCTAAGGCATTACTATGTGTCATTAGTCAGTCTTTGCACACATTTGTATACAAGAACCTGTTAAAGATATCAACTCGTCTCTTCAGGTAACATTTGTAACTATATCCAACCCTGCTGGATAAACTAAAACTGCATCTAGGCAAATCCTGCAACTAAACTACCCTAAATGCAGTTTAGTTGCCCCCAATTTAAACCTATTCTTCTTCAAAAGGTGATGGACGAAGCCGATCGCATCCTCAACATGGACTTCGAGGTGGAAGTAGACAAAATCCTCCGCGTGATACCCCGCGAGCGACGCACCTACCTGTTCTCAGCGACCATGACGAAGAAGGTGCAGAAACTGCAGCGCGCCTCCTTGCAGGACCCCGTGAAGGTCGAGGTGTCTACCAAGTATCAGACTGTTGAGAAGCTGCTGCAGTACTACCTGTTTATACCTGTTAAATATAAGGTGAGGCTGGCTCGATATTTTGACTCGTCAATCTCCATAGGTTTTTATTTTCGATATTTACAAAGTATTTTATGATGAACTTCATATTTACGTTCTTGGATATCCCCTTAAAAAACCTTCAATATTTTATAATCTATGCCGGACGCGGGCGTTCGTTTGGTATTAACCGAAATGGCGTGAAATCACGCGCGAACGCCCGGCGTGCGCTTGGGATTTGGGGAGTTAAGATATCTACACTAATATTTTATAGAAGTAAAGTTTGTTTTTATAAGAGGTAATCTCTGGAAGTACTAATCGGAATGCTAAGATTTTTTCACTAATAGAAAGTTGCTTTATTCCTAAATGACAGGCTATATTTTATGTACGCGGGTAATTATTTACCGCCGATAATTTATTAAATAGTTTCTATTAATTTTTTATAATTAATTTATATATATACTAGCTGCTGCCCGCGACGTCGTCTGCGTGAAGGCACTGCAGTACCAAAAATACCTAAGATGTCAGTGTCGCTATAGTATTAAGTAAACAACTTTTAAAATTGCTTTAAAATATTTTTTTTTTTTCAATCGAAGCAAGTGAAAAGAGTTATATGGGAATCCTGCTGAGTTCAGTCATAAGATGTGACTGAAGGAAATAGAGAAAATAATGCAGAAATATATTCCAGGGCACAAAAAAATAAAAATATGTACAAAGGTATCATACCTTACAACACTTCCCTATAAACTACGTTGGTAGTTATGCTGCCAGGAGCCAAAATGTAAAGAGAGTCAGGACTGGTGACGCGAGAGCAAGCAACGTACAGTTGCCCGTGTGAGAAGCAACTCGTCCTGAGATCGACACCCGCTGCCCTCAGTGTCTGCCCCTGCGACTTATTGATGGTCATCGCGAAGCAAACACTCACGGGGAACTATACGCGCTTGGACTGGAACGGGAAGTTGTGAGGTATGAAGGGAATGTGTGGTATAAATACTGCCTCGCTTACACCACAACCCGTAAGAATTTCCGCCTCAATGGTGTGTCTGTGGAGAGAGATGACTTTAAGGCGGGTCCCGTTACACAATTTCGGAGGAGAAAGGTTCCAAAGAAGTATAATCGGGACACCGACCTTCAGCTTGATGGTATGCGCTGGAAGTCTTCTTGTTGACAGGGAGTTCAGAATTCCACGGGATAATGTGTGGCGTCATCTTGCTCGACAAAAGTGTTTATCGAGGTGTAGACCACTTCATTCCCCTCAATTTCCGGGAGAATGCATTCGTTATTTGCTGCAGCCTGATCATTTTTGGGCGTCGGCGTTGTCCCTCACACACCCAAGAAGCTGGTGCGGTATACGACTGATGTCCCCGTTCACACAGCAAATGAGTTCTTCTAAGCTGGATACCACTCTACCGAGAGACTCTGGAAGCACCACCTATCAGAGTGCCTTCGCTAAGACTTAGAAGGACATCGGAGAATTCTTGCAATGCACGTGCATTACCGCCGAGCCGAGCTTTCATATTAATGGTCAAGCGCAGCTAACAAACTCGTGACCACAACGAAGATCGTTTCAACGAAGCATTCACCTCGTCAGCCCTCGATACCCGCGTCACCACGGGAAGTGTCTGCCGGAAATCGCCACTGAACAGAAATGTGACACCACCCATCAAATGTTCGTTCCTGCGGATGTCCACGGCCTCAACTGCCTTCCTATTGGCCATGGTACACTCATCCCATACGATCAAAGAGCAATCCTTGAGCACGTGTCCCTTATCGCTGTTACGTGAAACACCACAAACAGGCGTTTCGGCGCTCTCTAAATCGATGGGAATTTTAAACATGGCATGTGCTGTCTTGTCACCCGGAAGCAGTATGGCAGCGATTCTCGACGACGCTACATTAATAGCAATTTTGGCTTGCCTCCTGACAGTAATATGTCAGTGGTAACAAATGTTTTTCCTGTTCTACCAGGAGCATCCAAGAAAAACATGTTACCCTGGTTTTACCCAACGCTTTCAAGGACGGTGTCATAAATTTGTTTTTGCTCTGAAGAGAACAAAGTGACATGGTCATTTCGTATGGTGGTCATTTCGCCCGGATCGTAATTTATCCCAGCGTTATACTCCCGATTTCCACAGCCTTGATGCGGTGATGATTGGGGAGCTGGTAATCCATATTCGATCAGCGGTTTGCCGCCGATAAAAATGACCACATCTTGAAGTGAATTGAGACAGGTGTTCAGCACGCGTTCATCAGTTACTTCGTCTTCGTCTCCAGTAGCACGCCTCAAAGCTCGTAGAAAATCTACAGACAGATGATGGCGATACTTCTCCCACAAAGCTACCGGGTTCGCGACTCCACAAAACACCAACCGATCCCAATTTTTGTCACCGTAAGTGGGATACTCCACGCCATCAAATATCCTCTGGAAGGCGAAAGACGTCGGGCCTCGAACAGTGGGAAGTAACAACCGCAGAAAATAGCATTTGCCATTATTCGGATGCACGGTAGGTATCCAATGCGGTGTCCTTGAAAGTTCCCGAAAAACCTTCCACAGCACCTCCTCGTCGACGTCGCTTAAATATACCCCTTTGCATGTCGTACGTATTATATAAGGCACCTCGTCATACGTAAGGGATCTCGCAAACTGGTCGACTTCACAGAGCTGCAAAAATGTCACCATGTTAACACCGCATTTTTTTTTTAATTGTCTTCCTCAACTCTGCTCAAGATTTTGAGGGTTTTGTTGGAATTTGAATTTGTCAAAACGAACTATACGATACAACTTTTATGAAGAAAATGCACATCACATCACATCACCATCTATGAATTTTAAGAATAACTAACTACTAACCTTGCCAACATGATCAAATTTAAATTATTAATTTCCAAAAAGTGTTAACATATAACTTGATTTGATTTTGATGAAATCTCATAGATGGCGCTGCTTTAAAATTGTGTTTATACTACTAACATTCATTAAACTATGTTTCTCTGCCCAAGTTACTTTAATGGCGTAGTTTTTATAGTGTAAAGCTAGATAATAGCATGACTTACTCAAAAACAACATTTAAATATGCGTCCTTATATTACACGCTGTCACAGAATGCGTAAGAAAAATAAAGATTCACAGCTCCTCCCCCGTAGGTGATAGCGTGATAATATGTAGCCATATGTTGACCCGACCTCTTAGTAATATTCATGCAAAATTTGAAGTAAATCCATGCAGTACTTTTTGAGTTTAGCCCGGACATACATACAGACAAACAGACGAAAATTCTAAAAACTATATTTTTGGCTTCGATATCGATTGTAGATCACGCCCCAAGTATTCTTTTAAAAAAATATTTAGTGTACAGTTTTGACGATTTTATTATATGTACGATTTTATTATTGAAGAAATGCCCAACGATTAAACACGTTATTGTGGCTAATTTACAAAAGATAGATATATACTATTGAGGACTATTTTGTAGATCTATTATAGACCATCATTTTTGTAATACATTTTTTTGGTGTATGATCAACGTATGCGAGGATAAGGAGCTCGAAAGCGCATTTTCAACCGACTTGCTTCAAATTTATCGTCCCTTCTCAGCTCCTATGTATCTTAGCGTTATTTTATATAGCCTATAACCTGCCCAGGAGTATGGACCACAATCGTACCAATTTTGGTTAAAATCCCTTTAGTAGTTTTTGACCCATGCGTACACATACAGACAGACAGACAGACAGACAAAAAATTTACTGATTGCATTTTTGGCATCAGTATCGATCTCCAGTCATCCTCTAATATTAATTTTGAATATATATTCAATGTACAGAATTGATCTCTCTCTTCAGTTTTATTATAAGTATAGATATTATTTCAAAGTTATCCATTAGCAGTACACTGCAGACTATCCTCGTATTGTTTTATTGTTTTGAATCCATCCTAAGGTTGCCTGGTAGAAATCGCTCTAAGCGATAAAACCGCCTGATTGTACATAGATATAAGTTTATGTTTATGTCATTTTACTTTTGGTGTACAACAAAGTTTATTCTATTCTAATGTTTTTTTTTTACCCTTCTTTACCTCCGCAGGACGTATACCTGGTCCACATCCTCAACGAGATGTCGGGCAACTCGTTCATCGTGTTCGTGGCGACGTGCGCGGGCGCGCTGCGCACGGCGCTGCTGCTGCGCAACCTGGGGCTGTCCGCCGTCCCGCTGCACGGACAGATGTCGCAGAACAAGCGCCTCGCCGCGCTCAACAAGTTCAAGAATAAAAGTCGCTCTGTGCTCATCTGTACTGATGTGGCTTCCAGGTGAGTTCGTACTTCGTCATTTTTAAATCCGTCATCATCAGCATCATCATTTCGGCCGAAAAACGTCCACTGTTGAACATGTGCCTCCCCCGAATGTCGCCATAATGACGGGTCCTTTGCGTCTCGCATCCATCGAATTACCGACATCCCACGACCCTCACCAAGTCATCAGTCCATCTCGTGGGAGGCCTTCCAAGACATTGTTAGCGCAGCGGTTGAGCGATTGGCTGCAGAGCTGCGTGTCGTGAGTTAAATTCCCGCACGGAACAAATATTCGTTTTGCCTACAGTCATTCTGCATTTGATGCTGTTTATATGTATAATATAATTGGATAGTAGAAAAACGCAAGGTACTGAAGGGTCCTTGAGTTCTTAGGACTAAATAATATTTACTGAAGTATCATTTGGTCTTTAACATTAAACAGTCTATACTTAAGGTTTGCCAATTTTCTTTGGAGCTCAATATAATAGGTGTTAAAGTAACAGATCTAGTTCGAAACACTATAACGCGCTTAGAGTACGTTGACGTTGCTCAAAATGCTGCCCAGCTTAAGTAGGACTGTGCTAGACGTGTCTACCATATGCCGATCGAGCGGTGGATCGATAAAACACACAATTGGTTCCCTGACATCGCTCGACGGAGTCGCAGCAGACCAAGTTGGTAGCAAGAAGTTGAAGGAAAGCCTTTGGGACAGTATCACTACATAGTATAAAACAAAGTCGCTTTCTCTGTCCCTATGTCCCTTTGTATGCTTAAATCTTTGAAACTACGCAACGGATTTTGATGCGGTTTTTTTTAATAGATAGAGTGATTCAAGAGGAAGGTTTATATGTATAATAACATCCATTAAATAGTGGAGAAGTACTGTTATTTTTGAGGTTTCTAACGTGATGTCGTAAATAATTACATTTTTTCCGCTTACATTGCAAACGCAGGCTGAACCCTACGAGTTTTATCAAAATAATGTACTAAGTATTGTACACATTGAAAAGGTCTACAGAAAAGTCCGTGATGGTATATGTCTATCTCTTATGGATAACCCACAATAACTTTTTTTTTGTCATTTACTTTTTACGACAAATAATGGCTAATTTTCGAAGCGATTTTAACCAATACAGCATTAATCCTTAACCAATTAAATACCTTGAATACATTGTTCATTTAATATATATCTATATGGCCCTTTACACCGTATGGTTTAAGTGAATATTTTCGAAGATATTACAGATTTAAAAATTGCGGGACGTAGCGTTTGCGGCGGTACCGGCCGGCCGCCCGGTGCGGCAAGAGCTTTGCACCCGTGCGAAGCCGGGGCGGGTCGCTAGTAGGTTAGATATAAGGAAAAAAGAAAAAAGCAACTCCCCCTATGGCCACCAGTACTACTACCACGTATCATCTTCTGCTAATTGCAGAAGGTTCAAATTCGTCTTAACTTTTAGGATGTCTTCTATTAAGACTACACAGATTTGTGAAGATTAATGAGTCAGGCTACTGGTACTTCTGTCGGCACCCCTGATAAAGAAATTGTAAAAAATCATAATTCTTATGGCTTTTCTTTTTCTCCCACGTTCATAGAGGCCTGGACATCCCGCACGTGGACGTGGTGATCAACCTGGACATACCGCTGCACAGCAAGGACTACATCCACCGCGTGGGCCGCACGGCGCGGGCGGGGCGCGCCGGCAAGTCCATCACCTTCGTGTCGCAGGTATGTTGTGGTGGTATATTGTACTTAAGGGATCTCTTAACCTTTTGAATGTCTTAAGTTACATAATTCGACATAAGCAATTGTCTTTCTATGGTGTCCCTAATTACGGCATTCGATGAGTTAAGTGAACATGGTGATTGTGGTCAACCTAGTCATACCGCCATACCGCTTCATTGTAAGACCAACATTCTTATGACTGGCCTATTGGTCTAGTGATTAGTGGCCCTGACTACTATGCCAGAGGTCATTCCAACCAAATAATAATAAAATGTAATTAAAAATATATATATATAAAATTATTTATTAATTAAAATCATCATCATCTCAGCCGACAGACGTCGACTGTTGGACATAGGCCTCCCCGAAGCGTCGCCACAATGCACGATCCGATAGTCAAAATCAATCGAGGTTAATTATTTCAGGAAAAAAAATTAACAAAATTGCTGAAATCGATTCAGTTCCCAGTTCTGAACATATTACTTTCAGTTTATGCGTTTGTTATGTTACATGTTCTATACATTATATTGTACTGTCTATCTATACTTGTTCCAGTATGACGTGGAGCTGTACCAGCGCATCGAGCAGCTGATCGGCAAGCAGCTGCCTCTGTACAAGACGGAGGAGAGCGAGGTCATGGTGCTACAGGAACGAGTTTCTGAAGCACAGCGGCTCACTAAGATTGTACGTTATTCCTGCTTTATATAAGAGTCCCGTGACTGTTTGTTATCGAACACCTCCGAAACGGCTTGACCAATTTTTATGTTGTTTTTTTTTGTTGATAGATCTGAGAATAAGTCGTAAGCGATTCTTTACCCTCTTACGCCCATCCTCCATTTTTTCTTTGATTATATCACATGGAAAAACAATGTTTGCCAGTTCAACTAGTTATTTATATGTCTAGTTGTTTAGTGGCGTTTCATGTCAGTCCACCAACTACCGAATTATTTATTAGATAGTTGGTCGACTTGGCGCTCATTTACCTATAATTCTTTTTACTTTATTATTAATTCCTGTATTGTGGGTACATGTGACATCCAAATCCGGAATACCTATCTTTAGCGTCAAACAAATTATTGTTCCGCGCGAGAATCGAACCCGCGACATATGGCGTCAGAGTTGATCGCTTTGCGCATTCCATACATTGGCGAGCCAATCGTCTTCGTTGTTAGATACATGCAGCAACGCAGTGAACGAATGAGGAGTGACGTCTGACGCGATGGCGCGGCCAGCCAATCACTGACACTCCCCGCTCCCGCGTCGCATTTCGCACCACTAAAGAGACCGAATATTTGACTTCTGCGCAAGTGTTCAAGATCCGTGATGGCAACTGTACATCGTTTGAAATCTTAAATAAAACGTTTAACATATATAGACATTTTCTTATGTATGCTTGACTGCGACTCTACCTGATGTTAAGCAGTGATTTATAAATAATACTTGATCAACACTTTAATTCACATTTTCACAGGAAATGAAAGAGCTAGAAGACAAAAAGAACATCAAAGGCAAGAAGCGCGGCGCCGACTCAGACGACGACACGGAGGAGGCGGCCGGAGTGCGCAGGCGCATCAAGGGCAAGCCCAACCACAAAGTCAAGCACGGCGGCAAGAAGAGGAAGCGATGAATATATTATTTAGTTTTTATTTCTTGTGTTTCATTTTTCCTAGCTAAAGAACAATTATACACAATGCATAGATTATTTATTATATTAGCTTTTGTCCGTGTCTATGTCACTACTATTATGTCAATTATGAATAAAGCAGCTTTCTACCGGTGAAAAAATTTTAGCAATCGGACCAGTACTTTCGGGGATAGCAAACGAAAAAAAAAGAAGAAAAAGAGGTAGTTTGTTTTTTGTTACTAATGTAGATAAATAACCAACCAGCACTTATGCTTTTACACCGACGGGGTCCACGACCAAATACCGCATTTCGTCAGCTCTTCTGTCACCTATGGGAATTGAAGATCGAGGTGGAATACCCAGTCGCAAACACGACTGGCGAATAGGACGTGAAAACACTCGTCGAACCAATCGTAGGCGGTATATTGACCGTATAACAAAAAAACTGGGCAAGTGCGAGTCGGACTCGTGCAGGCAGGGTTCTGTACCGTCCGTAAAAAATGGCAAAAAAAAAGTTGTATGGGAGCCCCTTAAATATTTATTTTATTTTTAGTATTTGTTGTTATAGCGGCCACAGAAAGATAATTCGTGAAAATTTCAACTGTCCAACTATCGCGGTTCTTGAGATATAGCCTGGTGACAGACAGCGAAGTCTTAGTAATAGGGTCCCCGTTTTTCCCCTTTGGAAACGGAATCCTAAAACCCAACACATTTCAGAAGTTGAACATCAATTATGATGAGAGTATCACGACCAATCCGACGCAAGCGTTTAATTGTTAATTCCTAAACAAAATTATATAACGTTTTCATTCACATCTACAGCCCAAGAACGTGCCAACCCGTGCGACATGTATTAAAAGTGATGATATTATTTATTCACCATACTTACTACAACCTGATTCTTGACCTGCAACCTATTAGACTGAAGTTGACGCCAACCCAGTTGTAAAAAAGCTAGGCCGATGACCTGCTATATTGAACCCATTCATCAGTTTCGTTCATTCTGAAAGTAGATACTTACCAATTTCAAATATATCATTGAATATGCAATTTTTTTTTTTTATGGTAGGAAAATATCATCCAATGACAACCCCCGCTCTTAGGCGGAGCGGGAGACTAAAAGGCCACCCCGTCCCTTCTACCCTTCATACCGGGGCTCGAGTTCCCCCCTTTCGGATAGCCCTGGCCCCAGTAGGCTTCGACCCGGCTGGGACCCTGCTGTTGCTGACAACTCCTTGAGGCGCGCGGGAATAGTGCGCGCCGTCGACGACTTGGGCTCGGTCCGGACAGTTATCGGACGGTCGGACAGCGAGCTACCCATTGTTCTCTGTCCGCAAGCCCGCGCCTACGGTGGCCGGAAATCGTGATCGGAATCCAGGCGGCGGTGAATATGCAATCTGAGGTCTTACAGTGATGTGTTAAATTCTTCAGGTGTGCGAGTGTGAAAGAGAGATGGACCTATACATTTTACAAAGCTTCATCCCTAACGGTGCAGTATAGGTTGTCAAGAGCTCACGGTAGTCGTGGGGTAGTGGGCATCTGTTTGAAAATTATTATTTTTTTGGCATCCCTAACACTATTTTGAGGGTTCAGGGATATTGTGTATGATCATTTTATTTCCTATTTGATTAGTCACTAATTTATGATTAGCTAAGTTTTTATTGTGAATAATGCTATGTGTGCCAACTACTACTTGGTTTAAATAATAAAAGATTAAAAAGGTGTGTAAATTAACCTATCTTTGTTGTCAACATCGATTTTAATAACTGTTCAAAACATACTGCCACTTAACTTGAAATATTTTTATATACGTTTATATAAATCGTGAAGTGAGAGGTTCAAAGTCGCTTCTCGCTCAATAATCGACTCCATCGTCTACTATAAAATAATACATGGACTTGTTTCTATCTGCTACATGAATGCTAGCAGTCTTGGTCTACTAAATTGGAATGTTATGACCTGATGGTTATCTTATATTGTTCCCGAAAAGATCAACCACGGGTCAGTAACTACGAAGTTTTGAACACTAACAGGATCGATAATTTTGCGCAAATAATTTTCATAGGGAATCAGAGTGATCCTCAAACGAAACAAATTGTTTTCAATGTTTTCTTAGTTTATTCTAAAAGTAAACAGTCATTTCTTTCAATAAAAAATAAATAAAAAAAAGAAATGCGAAAATCGCGTCGCGTCCTAAATGCGGCGCACGCGTTTGTATAACCGACGCACTTAAAACTAAGCGTTTAGGAAGAAATCACAACGTTGTTTTAAATTTTTTTAATCGTTATTTATTATTTCTATACAAATAGAACTGTACAGATAATTTTTTAAATTATTTACCACTTCTTCATCTGCTCTCACGATAGACTTTTTACAAAAGTGAAAACTATCAACATTACGCACGAGATCGCGCGCAGTTACCGCTTAACTAGGGACTCGGCGCGGCGTCGCTCGCCGTCGCAACAACATACTACACGCCCGGAACACTCGCACGAGCCGCACAACCAACACGGACGCGGCCCAACAACAACTAATTGAGCTGCGCGACGCGTCTGCAACTATTATGATTTATATTTAAATACAAAATTACACTATGGTCTGAACAATGGAAACAACTCGTGTTGGTTGGTGGAACTCACTCATCTGGCAGTAGCACTATTGCGTTCGCGTTCACGTTACCTTCCATAATATACTCTTTCACCTCGATACCAAAGCGGTGCCGGTGCATCACGATAAATTTATCACAAACAATAAATAAGTACAATTTATATATATACCGTATAACTATCCAATAATATAATACATTGGCAGTGTGACATGCATGCTCTTACATAATTTAACTTTTGTTCAAATTTAAATGCACTAACTAAAATATACATAATTTTTGAGGTGAAAAAGTGTATTACTTAGCAAACTAATGAAATCACACTGGAGGTCCTTATTGTAGTTATATTTAGGTATCCACCCCTGCGCACCACGGCCGCCCGCCCCAAGCCGCCGTCCAGGAACGCTGACCTGCTCAGCATTGATCACAATTATAAGAAAACTAGTCAGTCTACAGAAATTAAGATCACAAATACAGGAAGCGTGGTGCGCACGAGTTAGCACTTAAAATAATTTCAAACTATTCCAATGTCTATACACAAGTTAAAAAACAAATGACCCGGGACGTCCTCGAATCGACTTTCCTTTAACAAATCTCGCCTCCGTACGCCTGCTAATGTTTTATTAAATAATATTTTAAAGCTCAACGCTCCTCTAATGCTCCAATAAAGTACTACAATTAAAATGTGCGTTAGCCGTTTCTGGAGATTGAACACTGACATGTCTCGGCTAGACCGCGCCGGCGCGCTGGTGTACATCACACTAGCTCGGCGGCGCGGCGTCGCTCGGCAGTCGAGGCCGGCCCGGGCTCCTATAACAATATCACATGTTTCGCTACTAACAACCTTGTATGGCTGAAACTAATTCACGTTATCTTTCGCTTGTTCGTTCTTGTGTACAGTTTACAAACACTTCGGCTTCGATCCTGACTGACTCGTCGTCCTCACAAATTATTCCATTTTACAAAACTGCCAGAATATGTTCAAATACACTATTTGTTTAAGTTAGAATTTACTGAATGTACGCAGCGTACTCGTCGAGTCGCCGCCGCCCGCGAGCGCCGTGTGACGTCGGAAGTGCTGACAGAGTCGGCATTAAGTCTACGTCTGTCCACTGCCGGGCAATAGGCCTCCCGAAATTACTGTCACCATTCACTACAGCTAATCTCACACACAAACAATACGCAGCAGACACGTCATTCATTATCATTCACGGAGTCACACGCCACTTGTCGCATCAGATCAGTTCTCAGCACTGCGCACGACGCCGCGGACGGCGGACACTGCGGCAGGAATGTGCGGCGGCTCGCCGCCTGCGAGACACTACACAGCACTGTCACGCTCAGTTCAAGTCACGATCCTCTAAGTACTTATACTCGAACGTGAAGCCCTCCTTCTTGCGCTGGCCCCACTTCTCGTAGTCAAAGTAGATATATGTGCCCTGGAACAATACACACGCTATATTAACGCACTAGTTATTTAGGTAAAACGGAGTTTAGTTTGTTTATAAACACTTTTGTTCAAACATGCAACTAAAATTATAAGCAGTATCTAATTATGTATTTACAAAATTTCTGTGAAAGTTAATATTTCAGTATCAATGTTATCATCATATTTACTCAATTTTGAATACGAATTCAGAGAAATATAAATTATTTAACAGATTCAAAATTTTACATCAGTTAGCCATTTTATACGACTGTCAATTTCTCATAAATGTTCTCATTGGACTTTCAATTTTCTAAGCAAACATTTTCCTTGATATTTTCATTGCTCAGACTTTATGTACTTAAATCAGAAACGTTAATTTCAAATAGACCGATTAGAGGCACTTTTGAATTGTCAAAATGTCAGTCGATCAAAAAAAAAAAAAGTGAAACTAAACTGCAAGTTCCAAAGAAAGATCTCTACAGAAAAAAATCATGCAAGGAACTCTATGGACACTCTTTTAAATCATGTCATGAGTTACATAAATCTTGGTTAAATATTTCTTGTCGCTTCTACTGTTAAATAAATATGATAAGTATGTAGTGTACCTGTTCATACTCCTCATTGATGACCTTGGGCTCCTCGTGCCTCTGGAACCACATCATGTACTTGGTGTGGAAGCGCCAGCTCTGCTTCTTCAGCGCCTTGGCGGCGAGGTACTGCGCCTTCGTGCCCTCCATGTAGTAGAACACGAAGAATAGCGTTTCTGTCGACAACCTCTGGAAGAACTCCACCGAGTCTGAGTGCGGGAGTAGCACCTGCGAATTATAAGCAAAGCATAATCAGCCATGTCCCCACTGCTGACACTCAGGCCTCCTCTCTAGCCGAAAGAAGGGACCGTAATCCACCACGTAGAACCAGTGTGGTTTGGTGGATGTCACATGTCTACGAATTTTTTGGTTCTGGGACATGCCAGTTTCCTCACGATTTTTTCCTTTACAGTTTTAATTCTAAATCTGATATTACCAGGCTGTTAAAATTACAATTTACCCATAATTTGTGGAAATTAAGGGTCAATTTATACTAGCGCAGAGTCGAAGCGTATCGAAGCATCAAATTCTTTACAACTAAAGCGAAGCCGCACGAAATCTCAGAAGTAATGTGTGCGTTACGCTGTGGAGTTAAGGTTAAATTTGTTATGTTCAGTTGTGGATAGATGGTTCGACTCTGCGCTAGCATAAATTGACCCAAATTTTTAAGAAACTATCAAGTAAAATGAAAAACAAAAACAAAATGCTGAGCACATTTAAAATGTACTCAGTCACGCTTAAACAGCAAAGATTGTTTTGTCTAAGATATGATTAAAACCACACCTAGCAGAGCCGTGGGAAAATCAAGTGTTAACAATACGTGGTTATTAGCGGTAACAGGAAGTATTCGATATTTCTCTGAATACAGTCACAAAATAGATAGGTACAGAAGACAATCTCATGCATGTACTTCACTTTTTATACCTACGCTCGGTGGACGCACACTAATGAGCGTTTGAGCCGGAACTGTTCGACGAGTGATCCGAGACGCGACCGAGACATCGTGTCCGTGAGCGGTGTCTATGTGTGCGTTGCTCGTGCGCGCTTTGTATGTAGATTGACTTCTGTACCTATCTATTTTGTGATACAGTGCAGACGTGACTCAGAAAACAATAGTTTCATAAAAAGTGTAGATACAGTAAATTATATATAAAAGGAGAAACTAACTGACATAGCAACACACAGCCGAACTACTGGGACTAAGAACATGAAACTTTGTACAAGGCTACTATTTAAGAGCTAGTAAGCTTACTAGCTTCTAGCAGCGGCTTCGCCCGCTTATTATACGAATACGCGTCTATAAAGCTATGCGTCCGTGGATAGTAGGCCAAACTCTCACATTTTAATGTATTATTAATATTTAGTACATCAAAGGGCTGGAACAATTATTTGCCTGCTGGATGGGAAGACCGCCCATCCGATTATAATTTAGGTGTCTTCAAGGCTAGAGTGAATTGGCTCTTAATAAACTAGTGCGATTCACCATCAACGATTTCATAACTGCTTACTATCAGGTGGGATCGCAATCAAGCACTAGATCATTCAAAATAAAATTTAGAACATTTTTTTAAAATTTTTAAGTAATATTAAGTTAGTGATGTGTATTATTAAACAATACGATTGAACATTATCACCCTTTGAGCTAGAACATTAGCTGTAAAGACTTTTGCCATTACGACAAGTTTACATTACAGTGAATAAATATTCCCACTGACCTGGTTGTAATATAAGGGCGTCTGGCAGATATTTCTGGGGAGATATACCCTTGTTCTTTCCGAGTCGGAGGGGTGCGGCATATGGTAGAACGACGATTCCAACATTTGGAATTGTAGCTGATGTTCCTGCAAATATATCAGTATCATTAATTTGATAAGACTAAGGTTTAGCTTACTGTACGTAGCTAATACCTGGTACATCTTCATATAGTCTAAAACGAAGTACGGCGATGAGACACCGGTACATAGTGGATACAATATATTCCACAACTACCACACAATGCCGTCTAGTCCCAAGCTAAGTAGAGCTTGTGTTATGGGTACTTGACAACTGATAAACATACTTATATATTTCTAAATACATACTTATAGATAAACTAGCTGACCCGGCAAACATTGTTTTGCTATTAAAGAAAAATTTTAAGGGTGGACCACCCTTATCACTAAGGGGTATGAAAAATAGATGTTGGCTGATTCTCAGACCTACTCAATACGCTCACAAAATTTCATGAGAATCGGTCAAGCCGTTTCGGAGGAGTACGGGAACGAACATTGTGACACGAGAATTTTATATATAAGATTACACCCAGACACAGAACAAATGATCACGCTCATCACATAAACATTTGCCCTGGGTGGGAATCGAACCCACGACCTCCGGTATAAAAGTCAGGTCCACTAACCACTAGACCAACAGGCTTGTCAAATGATGTTCAAACCTTGCGCACAAACCATTTTGGGAACACATTTTTAGTGCGTACAATGCGGTATTGGAATCACCGCACGATTAGAATATATAATAATAATAATATTCCGACAACAGTCCGAAATGAACTATTGAGCAGTTGCCAAGATCAGACGCAAAGCCCGTCAGGTCGGAAGACCTCCCTTTTCAACCGAGGTTTTCGGGATTTTACACTCTGTTCCATATACATCTAAAACACTTTTTCTAGTGTTGTTTTAGTGTTAGTTTTTTAAATTTTTCATATCATGTCAACAGCCCATTCAAGGTCTTACCATATCGTGTCAAAATGACAGTCGTGTGAGCGAGAAAGTGGGTCCGTTTAACAGTTCAGGTTAGGTCATCAAATGGATCGCATTAAGAGCTCGTGGTAGGGACCCTGAAGTGATCCTATTCATTTGGGACTTAAATACAACAGTTATACATAGCGTAAGGGACAGGCCTCTACAAACTTTAAGGGCTTGCTCAGTAGACGAAAAAGAACAACCTTCCACAAGACTTTTTTTAGGAAACGAAAAAAAAAATCCGCCTCACCATACAAAATTAAAAACTTGATTGGACAGTTTGTATGAAGAGGCCGATTTTTTTTTTCGTTTCCTGAAAAAAAAATCTTATGGGTGTTGTTCAGTTTTGTCTACTAAGCAAGCTCTTAAAGTTTGTGGAGGGCTGTCCTTTGCACCCTGTATACGCATTCCTTTAAATAAAATATTAGAAGCAAATAAATCTAGTTATTCTTACAGAGTTAAGTGGTAGTGGGCCTAGCGGTGCGACGCCCAATAAAGGAGGAATGTGCGCTTGCGCCAGAGGTGCCCCTCGTCTTAGGTTCTGAAACATAAAAAAACTATGATAAGGAAATGATTTATTTATACACCATTAAATTTTAATCGTTTTAATCCCGTGGAGGGTCGATCCGGTACACGAAACACTATCGATTTGTAAAGATTAAATTAAAAAATAAACTACCTTTTTTTTTTCAAAACTCGTTTTAATTTACGCATCGACCGTCCACGGGATTAAAACGATTAAAATTTAACGGTGCATATTTTCTAATAGGCCGTCGAATACACATCCGCCGTGTATAATCTATTTATTTAAAACAAGCCAACCAGCACAGGTCGTGTCAATTGTTTGTTACATTCGGTGCGTGGCGCTGCATGATCGTATTTGTGTTCGCATTGCTTCGCTTACGTATTAAATGTCTGTTGCATGTTGGGGTCAAGTTGGTGCCCTGACACACCAACACGAGGTCGAGGCAGGCCCCGAACAAAATGGTTGTGTGTATAAAAGTGGATATAAGGTTCGTTCAAACTATAAGGAAGAGTGTGAGGGTTCGCGAAATATGGAAAAAACGGAAGCACTCCTTGATTTAGAATGGGACTGTGAAAACTAGAAAAAATATGAGAGATGAGTGGTACCTGTTGGTGCGGCTGGTCGAGCCCCGCGCGGTGCACAGCTTCCTGCGCCATGCTCTTGAGCGACGCCGTGCCCGCCGGCGCCGCGCACAGCCCCGTGCCGCTGCCGCCCGTACTCGACGCTTCGCTTACTCGCCCGCTGTAATAATGAATACCAGGAATCCATTATTGACCCCTTGCCATAGGTAAAGTCAAAGTGAACCCCAGGCCCCTGGGACGAACGCAAAGAAGGAATAGGAGTGGGTTTTAGTCAGTAAGTCTGACACGCCCTCTAGCTCCGCCCAAGAGCAGGAGATGTCATTGGTGGCTTTCCACCTAAATAAAAAAAAACCCCTTGATTATTAACGTCATGACAGCGAAGAGACCACAACAGGAGCCAAAACCAACCGCAATGTTTAACGAAACTGACGGATGAATGGTTGTGCGGTCAAACTCATTAACGCCTACTGTCCACGGACGCATAGCTTCATAACATTCGCGGTTGGTGTACGCCTATGTGAAGTTTTTATACAAAACTCTGTCGACGAAGCAACGACACGAAGAATACAACAAACACTCACAGAATCCATCCATTTTTTCTTTGGCCCACTCTCTCTCCATCCATCATAGAAAAAAATCGCATGGAAATCTGTTTAGCAGTTTGTGAGTTTATCGCGAGCAAACGGATACAGTAGGAAACATTTTCATAGTTTTAACCCGCGAAATTGAAATCGAGGTTAGATAGCCTATGTTCTTCCTTAGGGTTAAAGCTTACTCTGTGCGAAGTTTCATCAAAATTGGTTCAGTAGATTAACCGTGAAAATGTAACAGACAGACACTTATTTTCACATTTATAATATTATTACTATGGACATGTAAGCAAGAATAAGTTGTCATTCTACTGCCTCCACCTACCTCATCACAAATCTATACCATTTGCAAAACAACAAGCGTCATTATGTTTACAAACCAACCACGTTGTCTATGCACTTGCACTTGATCCTATTCTCCCTGACCTCCGACCCGTCCGACCCAATAACCTTGCTACTCGTGACCTAAATATAACCAGTTCACTGTGCGACCCGGTTTCAGGGAACGGCACGTCAGATGTGCCAGTACGAATAGGACGTAAGTATGTAATCCTTTTTGTAGGTCACTGCTGGCGAGTGGCAAGAGTGATATTCGGACACGATTCGTGTGATTTACATTTTACATAGTGTAGACACAATTTTCTTCTTTTTTTCTTTCTTTTTATATATCCCTACCATATTTTCATGTACTGTCGCGTCGTCAAACTATACTGTGGCCTGTCGTATCGTGTGGTTACTAGGTACGGAGTCGCGTGTAAATACACGACAAGATAACGTCGCAAAACTTTTTGGTTTAAGTTTAATCGCGAAATTTCTGACAATGTGGCGCTTGAACAACTCGTTTTCGTGGTATGATGTGCAAACGTATCCTGCATACAGTGGACACGACACAGTATTATATATTTGCACGATGCAGTAACGTGTCGCTGCTAGGCGTCGCGCCGTGCCGGTTCACGTGAGCAACGCCGCAACGGTAGTACCGTTTCCAGGCCCTATGTACGTAGAATACAGGCTTTATTTAAATTGATGTAAAGCATCAAACTTTTCCTAATCTACACCCCTGGTACAGAACACAACATAAAGAACAAAACACATTGACCCCTTTGCTCTTACTTTTACCCCAGTGACCTACTTCCAAGACCCTTCCTGACACACTTTACTGTTCCTGACCTAAATATAAGTGGACAAAGTTGTTCGGCCGCTTTCACATGAACGAATTGACGAACAACCTTGCAATGAAAGTACAAAATAATTATGACAGTTTTTTTTCATTAAAATGCATGCTTTGTATCGATTTCATTTGATAAAGTTCACTGATAAAATCTATCAAACATGCTATCAAATCTGTGAGTTAAATTACACATGTGATAGTATTTTTTGTATTTCTTATTATTAAATGTAATGTCCTTGGATTTGTGTCCGAGATGATCTTTTGAGGAAAGAAACATACCGATTTGACCACTCAAATCAGGTCCACACCTATTCAGCCAGTGTAAGCATTTGTTAGAATACGTGTAGCTCAACTTGGGACTTCTAAAGAGCTTAACGACTTGATGAACATGCAGATGACATTGTAAGAAGGCACGTGCTTGCCTGGTAGGGCTACGGGACCGTTTGGGTATTATGTTGGTCAGGTCATGCAGACACTATTAAGCTAGAACTACATTAGACCGACGCACACGTGTAACACGCCTGATTTGTACGCGGAACGACGTTGCGTGGCGTGGGTCTAGTGTAGCTCTACAAGTCTAGTTTCCATATAAAATGTATGGAGACTGACGCGCCCAGATCGGCGTGTGTTGTACACGTGTGAAAAGTGTGGTTATAACTTTATGTGTAATCCTTTTGCATAGTCGAGTCTGAGATGGTAGTTTGAGGAAGTACACGTGATCTATGAGCCTGCTGCGGAAGAGTTACCGGGGCCCTCGCAAAAAGTAGTTGGAGGACACGGGTTGGTAAATAACACAACTCTACAGAAAACAAAATTGTCTTTGTCCTAAAGTTTATTTTGTGATTTTTCTATTCACTATGCTCTATTATAAATAAAAAACACCAATATTCCTTAAAAAGTTTGCTTTTGTGGTGATTATGGCAATAAATAATTTTTCTTGAGTTAGTATATTGAAAAAAAAGTATTCAATAGCCATCATGACGTTTTTAGAAATACCGCGAAAAAATTAACATGGCGTAACTGTGACACAGCATCTACTGATGTTACTAAGTGATAAACAAGAATTAACTGTTTTTTAGAAGACTCAAAGAGGTAAAAATAACATCTAGAAAGTGTTAATATGAAGCTGATGCATTGAATTATATAAGTGGTACATTTATTTAAAGTAAGAGAGATAACATATTATTTAAATACGTGTGAAAACAATATGAAGCCTATGAAGCTTATTTTAAATGCCCTGTTCGTAATTTAGATATACCGTGGGCTCCACATGTTGCTTGCAGTAATTGCAAATGATGTTTAGAAGGCAAGAAATGTCTTTTTTTACAAAAAAAACATGTCTTTAATATAAACATTTTTTTATTGTTATATTTATTTAATTTAGGTTGGTATCGAGATAAAAAACGGAGTATGAAATTCGCAGTACCAAGAATTTGGCGATAGCCAAAAGACCACGTCGGTGACTGTTATTTTTGCGTAATTAATCCTGCTGAAAAATGCAAAACCTATATCTTGATTTTGCTTAATCTTCGGCTCCAATCTCTCATAACCCACAACTTCCAGCACCTGAATCTCCTACAAAATTGTCTCATTCAAGCTTATCTCAGAGTTCAAATAAAAATATTGAAGACGAAGAATTTGTACTCTCACTGACTATTACCGAGAGCTAGTTGAAAACATGTTAGAAGATTTTAAAACTATGGGCTGCAGAATGTCTTTAAGGGTACATATGCTACATGGTCATTTAAATACCTTTAAAAACAACATGAAGGCGTATTTAAAAGAAAAAGGAGAACGTTTTCATCTAGACATCATGGACTTCGAAAACTGTTATCAGAGCCAATACAACGAAAATATGATTTGGGACTACATTTGGAGTTTAGTGAGACCAAATTCTTTTAAACATGAAAGAAAATGTAACAGAGTTGACTTTTAAACCTTTTCTACTATTTTGTAATTTGAATATAATATCAAAAAGCTGATAAATATTATACCTACAAAAATTAACAGGTTTCAATTTTTTTATAAAAAAAAATTAAACTGAATATTCTAAAATATTGATCAACCATTCTCCTGGATACAAAAGCAAACTTTTTCAGGCTATATATATTTTTTTGGTTAAATTATCGATAAATCTATCGATATTTCATACTCTCTTATCAAAGACAAAATTGTGTTGTCTTGTTGTAATCAGTAAAAGTCTAAAAAGCCCTCTGGCCTCACCCTAGAGTGCAAGAACTTGTGTGATGATATCCCAGCTAAAAAAAAAAGTAGTAACGTACTTGTTAGCCACATGTTGCGGCGTGTGATGCTGCGGCTGGCTGGGCCCGTTGACGGTGAGCGGCGACGCCGCACTCTCGCTCGCGCTCGCACTTGACCCGACCAAAGGAACTGACGAACTTTTTGACGTCTGCCGGAAGACAAACACTATTAGTTCACGAACTAATTAATTCCTTATTAGATAGATATACTCTTTATTGCACACCAAATGTAAAATTTAAGTAGGAACTCAAAATTAAAAGGGTCTTATCGCTAAAGCGATTTTTTACAGACAATCTTTAGATGGATTTTACAGAGTAGAAAAAGATACGCAGGTAGTTATTAGTGCAGAAAAACAACTAGTCAGGTTAAATATGGCTTTTTAAATGTGAATGTAATCTTATCGCTCCGTTAAATTAGATTTGATAAATGCATGAACAATTTCATTGGAAAAATATGAATGTGAGGAAAGAATTAATGGAATTTTTTGGTCAAGAAACATGGTACATTTCTGAGACAGAGATTGGTATCCCCGAGGCTATAAAATTGACTAATTTTTTTCTTGCCATATGCTATTCATATAACTATCAATAATGATAATGGTGAATTCAATTAAGCTCTATGTCAATTTGTTATCATTATTGAGCAGCAAATACCTAATGTCATTGAAGACTGGATTCGTGTGTCATGGACTGAGGACTGTTGAATTAATATGTCAAAAATTTTAATGAAGTTTGTTTTGTATTGCAAGCCTTTTCTTTATTTTTAGACTTATAAATACTGCTTAAAAATTATTAACGAAACCAGAACACATTGAAAAATACGTGTACCAATGTTTAAGTAAGCACGGAGAGGGGGAAAGAGTTGCTTAGTTTTGCTGACGAGGGGGACGGGGGGTTTAGCGCATATTACTAAAAGAGTACCGAGTATATATACATGTAGATGGATGGAGAGGGAGAGGAAGGCCGAAAAATCGGTGGATGGATTGTGTTTGAAGTGATACGAAAGAAAAGGGAGTTAGTGATAGTTTGACGGGTGACAGGACAGAATGGAAGAAGAAAACGTGTTGCGCCGACCCCAAGTGATATGGGATAAGGGCAGGAAGAAGAAGGAACGGGGGTTTAAATTTGGAAAAAATCTGCTTACGTAATACTTGAACGGCCACTAACTAAAAAAATACTCACAGGTGCAGGTTGCGTGGGCGCGGGCGGTAGGTGCGTGGCCGTATGCGCGGGCGTTGTCGACACCGGACCATTCTCCACTACTTCTGCAAGAAGATACACCACAAACTCAGCAACTTAGCAAAAACAGCTTTTAAAATAACGTCAGTTTACATAAATACCTGAAATATTCTCAAATCGTGTATTTTTTCAACAGGACACAATGTTTTTTTTTTATAATTTCATTTATTAAGAGTCTAGGCAACCAGGCTGGGAGGTCCGACGCGCCAGTCAATCCGACGTGCCTACCGAACGTCAGATTGACCGCAGACTGGCTGCCTAGTTCGTTATCTGCAGAAAGAAATAAGGACAAGTGAGTTTTTTTGAGTGTGTGTCATGATTGGTGGATTCCTATAGCTATAAGTTTTTGTTACCACAACAACAAATATGTAATGTATAGAAACGAATTCCTGTACGAGAAATAAGCAAGAAGCAAGGTAGTTCCTAGCGCGCGAATATCTGTATTTTTCTACTATACTTCTGTATCATGAATCATGAGTACGGTCACAAATATATACACTATTTTTTTATTAGTACAAATACTTATAGGGCTTAATGTCTCAATAAATGTATTCCAAAATGTCACTCAATTTATGAAAATATTGTACAGGCTATTGATTATGGATTAATAAATGACGATCAAAATGGAAAAAAACTGAGCGTACTATTTTCTAGTAGCAATTGTTATGAATAATTGATTCTATTATGAATTTAGCAATTATGATCAATTTCCGTGGAAAATTTTGGGATTTCGTATTTTTTTTACTGTTGACTACAAATATATGATCAGTGACGGGTACAGACAAAGCCCCAATTTTTTTTTGTACTAATTAAAAAATAGGGGTTGTATAAGTCACCCCCACATCAGGAACATTTATCTGTTTGTCATACAAATATTGGTTACATACGCGAATCGAATCCACAACATGCAGCACAACAACCAATCGCTTAATCACTGCATCATAATATCAGTCATCGTATAGTTTGTACCTTTCACACCATGGATAATATATGATGTCCGTAACGTGAATTTGTAAGGTTTATCAATCTTATATAAACACATACTCGACTGTACATCATGTTTTCTACATATCCTGAGGTATTTATTACTACTTAGAAGAAGAATAGAATAGAATAGCATTTATTCGGCGCAAGCAACACAATACACAACATAAAATAATAATAAAAAAGAGTACAGACATACAATACAGTTGCAGTGACTGTGCCTGAACCGAAAGGGTCACCAACTCAGCTATTGCTGGGCGTCAAACACCCAACGCTGATTTTCAGCTGGCACCCCGCAGTAACTACTTCCTAATAGTAAGTTTTGTAAGCAAGTACCCTCCTATAGATACTGCCAACCTCCGAGGTAAAAGAGGCATTACGGTGATTCTTTGGAACCAAGAAAATGTCTCATTCATCTGGCTTAATTTTCGTACCGCAAATGAGTGCCTTTGATACATTTAGTGATCGGGGAAAACTTATATGCAAATAAAAATATCAAATTGTAAAAAAAAAACTAAGTCAGATAAATGAGATATTCGTTAACGTATGTGTATCCTTTTGTTTATTTGTTCACGTGTTTTTAACAATACCAGAGTCTAAGAAAGTGCTATGGACTGGTGAAAAGTGCTAAAGGACGCTCTTCTTACTTTTACTTCGTCTATAATGTAAGAGTTAAACTGCTTATTATTAGTTTTGGGCTATATTGTAACCAATTATTAAGGTAGGTTTTTAATAATATAGTAAAAAAAATAAATAGTTTATTGATGGTTATCAATAAAGAAAATGATGTTAGTGGTTACCGCAAACCAATAGCATTAATCTTCACTACAGCCTCGCCACATAAGATAACTCACAACTCACACTACAGCTTAAAGGTAGAACTACGAGTACACTGCGCACACGTGTGCATTACACACATTTTATATGGAAACTAGACTTGTAGAGCTACATTAAATCCACACCACGCGACGACGTTCTACGTACAAATCATGCGTGGTCAATCATGTGTAGTTCTAACTTATTTATAAGTGCGGGAGCGTTATTGAGTTCTTAGAACACAAAGGGCAAAATATGGAATACATGGGTATAATCAGTAAAATACTGACACGCCCTTCACTCCACGCAGAGTGGGAAAAGTTACTTTATAATTTCCTGTCTCAAAAAGAGGTATTTTAGTACATGTACCGTATATTTATTCATATGCATGTAGAAAAAAGCCGTAATTTCAAATCACAAACAGACTCTCCAATTTTATTTATATGTATAGATGTCCACATTGTTATGGTGTGGCGACACTAAATGCCTTTAGACATAAAAGGTGAACATTAAGCTAGAACTACATTAGACCGACGCACTCGTGTAACACGCCCTGATTTGTACGCAGAACAACGTCGCGTGGCGTGGATCTAGTGTAGCTCTACAAGTCTAGTTTCCATATGAAATGTATGGAGACCGACGCGCACAGATCGTCGTACGTGGCACATGTGTGCGCAGTGTAGTTCTAGCTTTACCGATCACACCTTACGTAACTGTTTACCAACAAATATTAGCACGCTCGTTCGCACGTGTCCACGGACTCGTACGAGGCGAGTACTACGGTTACGTTACCGTAAAGCGCCCTTACGCCACTATCAGCCAATTTCACGGTACTAAACGTATGTACAAGGATTCTCTGACGCATGCACTTGTTATTTACGTAACATATTATATAAGTGTATGTAAAACTGTAGGCTGTATTATGCGGTGAAGTAAATTGGAGATACTGATGATTTGGACACAATATATTCGGACAGTGTCCGTATCGACACATTTTATTTGACGTACTGACGATCCGGACACTACCAAATTTATTGAAGCTAATTAGTAGTCTGAATAATAATAAAAAAAAGCAGTTACAAAATAGTTTTGGTAATTGGCAAAAGCTATTATATCATATTTTAAAACTTTTATCTGATTACGAAACAGTGTGTCCGAATCGTCGTCAGTTAAAATATATTGAAATAAAAATGTGTCAATTCGGACACTGTCCGAGTAATCGTCAGTAATTTGTAAATTGGATGTTTACAAACAAATTGTAGGCAAGTGTTCGGACAATTCAGGTTATGAGGTTTGCGTGACTCAAATGGATGAATAATGCTGTTTAAATACGTAATTACTTCGCCGTTGGAGATACAAGCGTTATATGGCGAGCTTCACGTTGTCAATGACACAGTTTTTAAGGTTCCATACATACCTAAAGAGCAATTAAACCTCAAGCCAACACCGGCCAAAACAATTAAATTTAATTTAATGATTTTAATTTTACTTAATTGATTTTTATTTTATGAACTATGATTTAAATTGTGACTGTTTTCATTATTATATTTGTATGTGAGTAAACATTACTTGCGAAAACAGGACCCTATTGCTATGACTCCGCTGTCCGTCTGTCTGTCACCAGGTTTTATCTCAAGAACGGTGATACCGTTATCTGACGACAGACAGCTGAAATTTTCATAGATGACGTATTTCTGTTGCAGCTATAGCAACAAATACTAAAAACAGAAACACAAAGGGCAACTCAGTTAACTGGTGCCTTTTAGTCTATAAAAGCCTGACATGCCTTCTCGCTCCACCAAGAGCAGGAGAAGCTGAGTATGTGATGGTTTCCTGGCTCAAAAAATAAAGTAGAAAATTTGTTTTTACTCTCGGGTTAAAACGAATCTCAAATCAATGTCTAGTAGCCAATGGTTAAGCAAACCTTCGCTATATAAATACGTGTACCTAATTTATAATTAAAGAGCCAACCAGTGTGGATCAATACAATTATACAATGGTGACCTAGTTTGTATTAGTTCTCTTTCACTTTTAAAGCTTCAGGTAGCTTTACAACTTTGATTAAGTTTATAACTTTCAGGTACTTAAAGAGAAACCTGGTCATGTGGGTCCAGGATCTGTGAAAACAATGAGTTCCCGACACTTTTGCATTAATATCTCTTTTAGTGAAAATAATAAATCTCAATCGGTACTTTTTAACTCAATAGCCTCAATAGCCTCAGTAAGTGAGACAATTAATTAAAAATTGAAAGAAGGAACGAAAGAAGAATGTTTATTCGTGCCACACACAAACTTATCTTGTATTTAAAAAATGCATATGAATAGTAAACCAAAAATTATAATCTGTGCGAGCCTAAAAAGGCTCCTTACTCAGCTTCGTCTTAGCGTATCGATAGAAAAACTAATTAAATTCCATGCCTGGCCCCGTAACTCAGCTTATGCCTTTGCTAGGGCATGTTCTACCCGTGTACCAGTACAACATGCCCTAGCAAAGGCATAGCGCACCTAGGTAGACGGAGGAAGGTGCATAGGGCACTTCTTACCCTTACTTTACTTACGCGCGCCAAGACTGGCAGAAGCTAGTCTATACATAATAAATAAAATTGGAGTGTCTGTTTGTAATATTGAAACAACTGCTTTTTACTACATGCATATCAATATATATACGGTACATACACCAAAATAACATTTTTTTTACAATTTTTGTCTGTCTGTCTGTTTGTTTGTCCGGGCTAATCTCTGAAATGGCTGGACCGATTTTGACGGGACTTTTTTTTTGGCAGGTAGCTGATGTAATAAGGAGTACCATAGGCTTTGTATGTAGCGTGCTTTGTGCGTGCGTGGTTCTTACTTCTAACCTCGTCATTTCATCCAAATACGTTCAGCTATTTGGACGTGAAGGAATAACAAACATGCACACAGATTTAACACATTTTTGTAATCTCATAGACAAACTAGATTAAAACAAGGATTTGTTGTTCTTTGTTCACAAGCTGGCACCATTTATTTTTAGTAACATGCCTTAGCAACAATTTTTCAAAATACGAATTCAATTATAAAAAAGTGTCGTTCCCTGACGCTAGCTCGAACGAGCATCTGCTTAATGTAAACGACCCTTAAAATATAAATTCGATGACATTGCAATACACAAATACCTACCCGTGTAGAAATATTTTGAAAGTAACGATATTTATACGATCATGCCATAAAATTATACGCGTGGATACAAAATGTTTAATGAAGATTTATGGCCGAATGTTTCTCTGTATAAAAAGCAATAAATAATAATAATAATTGAGTATAAAAGAGAATAAAGACATTCAATGTGTGTTTTTGTGAGGTTGGTAGGTACGCAAGAAATGCAGTTTGTGTTCAAGTTTCTTCAACTACCCTCACAGTTGAAAAAAAGAGAATTAAGTTTTATAAGTAAACTGCAGTCGTAGTATTACTATAAAGTAGAGGAAGAATGTAACAAAGAATATATAAATTTAACATACCCATATTTATAATTGTGTCCACATTAAATGGCAAACCCATTACAAAATAAAGCACAACCGTCATAAACAAAAAAACGCGTCCAAACAATCAATGTTAGATTTAGTAAAACATGCCAACAGAAAATTTCGATACATGAATCTACGATGCCAGATTTTTTAATTAAAATTATTGTATCAACACCATTGTTTGTACTTTATGAGATTCTCGCGTTTAAAAACACATGTGTTAATAGTTATACACAGTAAACACAGTTTGTGAGTTTGCAATGCAATGTCAAGTTCACGATCTCAAAAACGTAGGTAGAAGACGTGGGTGATTTGACATTACAACTGTCAAAATTGTACCAACATGAATTACTTGCATGATCAATTTGTTTTCATTTCTCAGCGTCCTAATTTGTCATAAAACGGTGTAAAATGCTGATCTGGATGGTTTAGATCCAGTCTAGGATCATTAAACAAAATTTTGACGCGGCCTAGCCTTGGTTAGCAGCTCACCTCGCAACAAAAACAGTCAAGAAGACTCGAACAATAGACGTTTCCCATAAACTAGAGACACCATAATAAAAAAAAAATTATGTAACTGCCATTGAAGTTCACGGAAACCACACAAAACATCAAACTGCGCAGTTCTCGACATACCCGGATTACTTCACAAACGGCACGGAAACTCTTTTGTGAAAAAACATGCACACACAACACACTCGACAACAATATCTTTACCATCGTCCATATTTATCGTACATTCGCGCGGGAAACCATTGTTATTATGTTTTCTTAATTATTTCTAAAGTTAGGCACAGGTCTCGTCCGATACAGCCTGGTGATTGAGCCGACGCTCTGCCATGTCATCGCCCTGGCTTACCGCCAGTTTTTAGCAAATTTTACGAATATTGGCGGAATGCCAACGTACGATTAATCGTTTTCGTAACGAGTTTGTCGGTCGCCGTGTTCCATTCATTCGCGTTGATAAACGTTTTGTTTATTTTGTAAACAATGGAAGCGTACGTTATCGCGTTTAGTTGTAATGATAACGTGTGTTTTTAATTATGCCTAACTTTGCGTTTGTTTGTGTTTTTATCGTCGGTAGAGGAAACTGTACGGTGGCGTTGCCTCGTTGGGTTTCAATTGTGGATGCAGCCGGAATTTGCGGTTTCAGAAGCGAATAATATAATTAATTTCAATAATTAAACTGCTACGATAATATTGGATTGGTAAATATAATTTGGTAAAGTTTGGAACCATATATTTGATAAGGTGCCGACAGTAATGAGGCTATTTCTATATCTCGGTTGCCAATCGCATGAAATAATTATTTTGGCAAGTATTATTGTCAGTCACATGTGTCAGGGTGCTTCCTTATTTCACTGAATTCATATTTTCTGCCAAATCCTTAAATAAACGAGTGAAAGTTTGCTAGTGACGCACATTATAATAGGAAACTGTTGTATCTCTACATGAGTCAAGTACATTTTAAAAACGTTTAGAGTAAAATGAATGTAAAATTCATCACACTAATATCACGCTAAATTTTTTTCGTACGTTAGTTACTTATGCACGCTCGAACGGCTGAACGGATTTATGTGAAATTTGGTTCAAGGTAGACCCCTCCTAGCATATAAAATTCTTTTTATACCGGAAGTATATTATCTTAAGATATTTTTTAATTTCAGGCGTGATAAGTGTCTGGCAGAAGTTTGTATAATCTACACTAATATTATAAAGATGGAAAATTTGATTTTTATGTGTGTTTGTTTGTAATGAATAACTCAAAAATTACTGTTCCGATTCCAAAAATTCTTTCGCCATTGGAAAGCTGCATTCACCCTGAGTAACAGAGGCTAGCTATATGCTAGTATAATGTAAAAGGAGGAACTGACTGACTGACATATCAAATACCGAAACTACTGGGATAAGGAGCGTGAAATTTTGCACTAGGTTTCCTTTTACGATGTAGGCGAGCACTAAGAGGGGGGTGGGGGGATGGGGGGAGGGTACCAAAGTTTGTATGAAGGAACCTACTTCCAAGTGGATGAAGCAGCTTGCAGAAGCAAGTACTTCATAAACGTCTACCTATCTACTAGTAAAATGCATCGGAAGATAAACGACAATTTTGTAAGGCATAAATCAATCTGTCAGCCTGCCTAACCTTTCTCCAACTATGTTGGGATCGGTTTTTAAACTCTAGTACTTAACTACAGCACTAGAGTTTAGTGCACATTCTTCTCCATAGAGATCTACCCTTTGAAATGTGCAATTAGCATCATTTTTTCTGACTGACTGACTTCTTGACATTTCAAAAGTGCCTATAGATGGTTTATTTGAAATAAAATGCTTTGGATCTTTGAATCTACCAGTATTTTACGTGGAATGTCTGCCTATCCTTCACAACCCGGTAACAGGACGATATGATACCCCTCTGGTATCAGACTGTCTGGCTCATGCCAGCCTGTCAGGATCAAGGACCTATAGGCCCTTTGCCCACAGGACTTTTTGTAGCGATGCTGTAGCGCGTTGATATTTTGTCTATAGCGCTTGCAAATGCGACTAACGCGCGTTTGTAGCGATGCTGTCACGCGCTTACGAAATGTTATTATTTAGCCATAAGTTTAAAAAAACACGTAAAATTGATACCAATTCGATTACTATGAAAGCGCCAGGGATCCTACGAAATTCTGGCTACTCAGTTCTGGGCATGCCATAATCATAGCGGTAAGTCCCCTCTTTGAGGACTGACTGGATACGGCAGGTGAAAAACCTTCCGCATGACGCAGGTCTTCACCGGACATGGTAAGTTCGAGAGGATCCTGCACGGGATTCGTGCGGAAAAAACGCCCGGGTGTGACCATTGTATAGACCGCCTATAGACCGTACATCTCCACCGTATGCTCCACCTTGTCCTCAGGTGGAGCATACGGTGGAGATGTGGCCCGTGAGGACGTTTGGCGGCAACGATTGCTCGCTACAGGCTCTGGTGCAGGCCATGCTCCAGAACGAGGAGTAATGGCAAGCGGTCGCCTCCCTCTGCGAAGCAGTAATGCTAGCGAAGGAGACGGCCGCAAGCGCGAAGGAACGGTCTGAAAGCATCTCCTTAATTTAAACTTAAAATCTGTTTTGTCCAAAATCCAAAAACAAGATGTTCAACCAGCTATTAACACACTGTATATGTATACTACAAAACGTAATTAGGTGTTTAAATATACACAAAGGAAGAAGAGAAAACACATACATTATTTTAACAATGGCGTCAACTCAGCAACACAGTATTTACAACTGTTTTATCCGAGTTATTCATAGAACAAGTCGTAAAGTGCTAAATACACGTGGCTTCACAGCTGTGTGAATATTAAACGTAGTTGTAAATACATGAGATATGACAGCTGAAGTACAACAAACATAACAGTTAATATATTAAGAGGTATAAAACTCAATACAATTAACCCTGATTGATCAATCAATATTTTATTGGAACAATAAATATGTTTACAACCACAATTGTTTAAAACTGTTGTGGTTGTAACAGTTTTAAACAGCGCCCAACTCCGAGAGGGGAGACGCCAGCGTTCCAAACCGACTTACTACAACTCGGTAAGTCGGTTTGGAACGCTGGCGTCTCCCCTCTCGAGTTACGAGTTGAAGGTCGCGGGTTCAAACCCACCCAGGCGTATTACTTTGTGTAATTTATTTTATCACCACAGCTCTAAAAACGGTGAAGGAAAACATCGTGAGGAAACCGGCATGTCCCAGAATAAAAAATTCGAAGACATGTGACATCCACCAACCCGCACTGGGCCTGCGTGGTGGATTAAGGCCCATTCCTGAGGCCTGAGTCCCAGCAGTGGGAACATTAAAAAGGCTGATGATGATGATATATAATAGTGATATAACGAATATTCGCAGAATTCACAAGAAACATGCAAATATTTGACAATTTTTTTTAACAAACAAAAAGGTATTTAAATATTGATTGAACGGATATAGAACGAAAATACAACTGATGTGGAGAATGTTAAATTTCAACGAATATACGCGAATATTATTCGCCAACGCAAATATATTCGCGTTGGCGCGTTAATGTCAAGAAAAATTGACAAATATTCGCGTGTTTCTTGTGAATTCGAATGCGAATGTCAAAATGTGCGAATATTCGCGACATCACTAATATATAAAACCAAGCTACGATTAACGGAAGTGGAGCAGTAATTAAAGACGTAGGTTAAATCGCGGGGGACTGCAAGACAGAACATAAAAAGTCAAAATCTCACAGCTGATTCTCTCAACCAGGCTTTAAAAAAGCAGTTGTTAGTACACAAACATGAACCAATAAGACATTGTTCAACTCACCGGTATTATTACTGTTACTGTTGGTGTTGGTGTTAGAGCTGGGCTGGCGGACGTGGTGCAGCGGCGCGTGCGCCACGTGCGCCGCGTGCGACACGTGCGCGGCGTGCGGCGCGTGCGGCGCGTGGGCCGCGTGCGGGGGGCTCGGCGCCGCCGGCTGCTTGCTGGGCGTGCTGGCGCCCGACACGCCGCCCGTGTTGTTGCTTATACTGCACATACACCACCACACTGAACACGGCTCCACCGCACGACGGATCTCATGCTAGCGACACCCCTTCATCTCAATGTCACTGCGATCACTCACTAAACTTTCAACCACTTGTTGCGTTGTATTCCGAAACAATTTTCAACTAATCTTGGTAAGTATCTAAACTGAAAACTCCATCAAAAATGTTTAGTTTAACACTAGACCGATAAAAGTGACATCAAATGCCTACTAGCCCTCTAAACTGCCCTTGAAAATACTCGCCACTTGTTGACGTTGAATACAATCTGCATGTTTACTAACACTGCACAAGTCTTTGTGCCCAAATCACATTTGAATGTCGATCAAATAGCGAAGAAAACTGTTATCAGCAAGTAAAACGTGCATGCCCCGATGCTGCACAAGTCACTTACACTATCTTTTATAAATAGAATCACATAAAATCAATAACAGCCTACGTATAAAATGAGTATGCACATTGCGAGCCGACAACTGACGGACTTTGAAACTTATTGCTTGCATCGTAGAGATCAATGTGGAATGCACCGCGCGTCTCGAATACGTCTGCTAGATATTTCATTGAGATTTGAAGAGATGTCGCTAACTGCCTTTTACAATAAGCTTAAAGGTTACAATGTATTGGCGGCAATTTTGTACAAGTGGAGATAGAATTGCAATATTTTGATTAAAATTATATTAAATTGGAATAACTGATGACATTTCGTGAATAACTGTGCATGCAATCGATATATTAACAGAAAAACAAACTCTACTGCATTTTTAGTCACAATTTCCCGAAAATTGTAACTTTTTAAGCTTATTGCACCAAAATAACCAATTTTATTATACAAATCATCTAATTTCAAATCAGAAATTAAAATAGTTATTCTAAAATGAGCTTGAATCATGCGCGCAGTGAAATGAGAACAAAAAAACAGCTTTATTGCAAGTCCGTTTTTGTATTTTCATTTTTATGTGAATTTTAAATCTTTTAACTACATATTCGAGTTTTTTGAGGACTATTTCAATGATAGGTAATAAAAAGTATTAAAATGAGTCTCATGGCAACAGCTTTAACAATAGAATGAATGATAAATATAATTTTGGAGTTCATAAACTTTTATGACAGGATTTAATGTATTTTTAACGAATGATTTTAAGAATTTCATGGTGGTAATAACTTCCACGCTATGCTCAGCATTTTTAATAGAAAAAAAAAGGAGTTGAGATAATTCGTGCAAGATTTTTAAAGCGTCTATTTCTTTTGGTATACATGTACCTCAAACATCACCCATACATACTAAACCTTTGGGTAATATTCATTGTGCTAACAGCTAAGGAATGGAATTCCCTGCCGGAGTCTGTTTCCTGATAACTACAGCCTGGGGATCTTTAAGTTAAAGAGTAGATAGGTCACTTCTAGGCAAGCGTGCTCCATCGCCATCAGGTGAGACAGTGGTCAAACGGGATTGCTTCGCATGCAGAAATTTTTAAAATATATACTACCGTTCTCGCATTAGAATAAATACTTCTATGGATATTTGCGGGGGTTTCGCATGCGGAGCAATCCCGCATGCGTGATGAAATCCGCACGATTATAAAAAATACCCTTAGGCGTAAAACGAAAGACTTGGATTCCAAGCTTAGATATTATGGTTTATTTTTATTTCCACTTCCACTTAGAATGCTATGTTTCTAAATCACAAGTTACGACCTCCAAAATACGATCCATATGTTCCTATAAGATTTTTTCGGCACAGTAGACCAGCTTTGGATCTCGATAACGCCTCATAAAAGAGGATAGAACGAGTAAGTCCAAAATCTGCCTGTCTTCACTCTCGAAGAATGATAATATTACGCTCTCATTGAAATAATCCTCAGTCAAAATGTGGGAGTAAATTACATAAAGGTGGTAATAAATAGACTCGTGTCAGTGGACTGACCTATTGGTGGATGCTGCGGAGTTATTGAGCAAGGAACTAACGTTACACGTGCTGTTACTGACCGCGCTCGCGTTCACCGCGCGCAGCGGCAGTGGCTTTACCGGCTGCAAATATCAACACATCATCATTTACACGAGCACAAGAGATACACGATTGGTTTTGGGTTCATCTCTTTTGGGACGGGATGTTTTGTGTTCATCTTTTTTGGGACGAGATGTTTTGTGTTCATCTTTTTTGGGACGGGACGTTTTGTGGGACAAAATCACGGGTCTTCGTGTTATAGAGGCTAAATTTTTTTGCTTGAATCAACATTTTTTAAGAAAAGATGGTGGAGTGTATTCTGTAGAGACACCGACGATTTTTGGCACATAGAATACAGTTCCAGAGGAGATACAATTGATAGTTTTTTCTCCGAACTTTTAGTTTTCCTTGATATATATGTTTTAAAGAAAAGGGAGATTTATGTTGTTCTAATATAGCCTTTTTGTCTCTGGCAGTTAAAATCAAAAGGGAGATAGGCCATGTTTCTGAATTGAGCATTTTGTGTTAAGGGTCAGTTCACATCGGGACGAGACGCGACGCTCAAACGAAAGCAACTGAAAATATAACTTTATTTACTAAACGAAAAGGTACACATTTCAGATCGAGAAGCCACGCGGCGTAAAGTTGCGTGGTGCAACGAATTCTGAATTCTCAGAATGAAATGTGTATCTTTTCATGTTGTATAATCATATATTGATTCGTTCTGTTAAAATGTGCGCGCAGCGTCGCGTCGCGTTGCGTCTCGGTGTGAACTAACCCTAAGATTGCCACAATCCCTACTTTAGGGGAAAAATTTGGCAAATTTTTAAGCGAAAGTATAGTAAGTAAGTATAGTTTGAGAAACACAAACTCAAATAAATACTCAATTCAGAAATAGCCCCGTAGTTAATTTGTTTATACGTCTTAGATTTTTTTTTTGTTTGTAAATAAAAAAAGAGTTCTACATAAAGATATCGTGAAAAGCAACTTACCAAGTTTGTATGAATCGTCGGTGAAAAAGACAGATCGCACACCTAGAACAAAAAGGGCGTAAGTGAGCACACCAGCTTTACAGAAGGGTAAAAAATAAAGTTTGTTATAAATTCATAACAAAAATATTATATAGGCATGCGGCACTTTTGTAAAATTGGTGTTATTTAGTTACGCCCATGTTGTTCTAGACATGATTATAAAACATAATCAATTATTAATTATTAAAATTATTAATTTAGCTTATTACTTGGCTGATAAATTTCTACTTAAAGCCGGTATTTCAATGACTATACTCCGTTCAAAATGACATTAGAAATGTATGAAAACCTTTTATTACTGTCCGTTCAAACGATTTTGACATGTTGGTAGCATGACAAATGGTGGCTACAGTAAATAGTTGGTATTGTAACCTCTTTTTTGCTTTTATTTCATTAAACCCCAAGCGAACGCCGTTCGCGCACCTATTGTCTTTCAATTGTGTCTGTAATTATCACAATTGAAAGGTTAATGCCATCCTTATACCTACGAAATAAAAGTTAAAATCGGTTGAACTGACAGTAAAAAAGGTCTCCTTAAATGTCTCATCTTAACGCAAATAGAGTATAGATTTAAAAACTCTTTTTCTGAGGGAAATATATGGCGGTTTTTATTACGGAAAATACTATGTCTAACTGACGTATTAATTCTAGATAAAACTTTTCTTATGACTGAAAGATCTGCAGTATTTTTTTGGAAGATAAGTTTTTATTTTCTGAGTTTATTCAATAACTATTTTTGTTTTTTTTTTCTTACATTCTACTATTGGAGACCTGCCATAGAGTGGCGACGTGATTTACGGGATATTAGACATTAATAAGCTTTACTGTTAGGTAAACAAAACAGCCTGAGCGATAAATAAGCCACAGGATTGTTCGAAAGGACTGCCGCGGCCTTGAACCGTAAAGGGCAACAACGTAGGGCCTCACCACGAACTCTTAAAGAGATCCATTTGACGACCTAAAATGAACTGTTATAGGTATAGAACTATACATCATTATTTTTAGTATATGCAAAATCTGAATATATCGATTCCAATAATTTTTACACTATGTTATATTTTTTCCCAAAAGTATTTAAAAAAAGGTCATTAGTTGGACACCACCGACACCAAGGTTGGGTTGGACACAGGTCACCGCAAGTCATATCAGACATTAGGCACCAGCGCACAGCTGGATGAGGGAGCGAAACAACCCGTCAGTCACCCAGATGGCCTCGTGATCATGTATTTGTGCGGACAACTAGGTAACATAACAATCTTATGATAACTTTATAATAACTAATGTCGTACAGGATATATAGATCTATCCCTCTTTGTCGCTCGGACGCGTGACATTTTAACACGTCGTGGTAAGACCTCTGAAGGAACTCGGGTGAGTTTTATTCAGTAAGTAGGACATTCCCTCTCGCACCTCTCAGAGGACGGGAGGAGTAATTTGATGATTACTCGCATCAAAAACATACAAGATACGCGCGCAAAACATACTCCTCTCGGCAGTCGGGTAAAAAACACATTTGTGTAAAGATTACGTTATTGAAGTATACACGAAAAACCATTCAGTTTCCCATGTAAAACTTTAGGGAACACTATTGTATCGAATCGACGATAATATCGAAAAGATTCGATCCACGATAAGCCTACTAAGATTCGATAGACGAAAATTAGTACGAAATATACGTACAGAACCCAAAACTAATCATACAGAGCAATTAATTTGGAAAATCCACATCAAAACTCCACGTAGCAGTACATTGGAAGATAATGATTATAATAAATATATGTGTAATGGTATGGAGGTATGTCTGTATGTGTGGCTACTCACTTTGGCTATGATCTCTTCTTTTTTCTTTTTATCGACGTCTATGGAGTCTGTTGAATGGTTGTGTACCTCTAACGTTGGTGATGTTACTGGACTTGTACCTGGGAAAAAGAAACAAAATATTTATTTTCAATACACTTGCTCAGAAAGTGACTTTTATTGCACTGCACTTAGGTACATAATGGCCCTTGTTACCAAACTGTGACATTTTGATTACCATTACGCACTAGTGCTATAATGTAGTTAAAACCTTATTGTTCAACCTCTCCCCCAACGGGAGTCGCCGGTCAATCCCCGATTATTTAATTCAGTGAGTGTATTGAAAGGTATATAAAAGAAAATATGGGAAAATAGATTTGGTTTAGGCGCATTAGGGCTAATTCTCTTTCATTTTTATTTTAAACCAGACTAAAGTAATATTGTGCTTTTTACTAGAAAATCGGGTAGGAAATAACAGATGGCGCTACCTGTACTACGTGCCGTCATATTGACTTGTGTATGTTATAAATAAATACCTAAACGTTAATTTCAAACCAGACTAAAGTAATTACAAGAAGTAATCCTTATAATATTGTATACTTACCTATTACATTGGTTGATTTATTCTTAAAATAATGTAATTGATCTCTTACGAATGAATAAACATGTTTATATACATAACGACAGTACTTATTTCTATTAACATTCCCAAATTTTAAGAAGTAGCCCTAATGAGAAGTAGCCCTAATGAGAAGTAGCCCTAATGAGAAGTAGCCCTAATGAGTAATAGCCCTAATGAGAAGTAGCCCAAGCTAGAAGTAGCCCAAGTGAGAAGTAGCCCAAGTGTGAATTAGCCCTAATGAGAAGTAGCCATAATGAGAAGTAGTCCATTTGGGAGTCGGTTGCCAAAATGAGAATTAGCCCTAATGCGCCTAAACCATAGATTTCTACCGCCACAAAGTTTACTAGTTTTACAGTTATTTTCTTCACAAGTGTATTGAAAAACGTCGTGTGATACACGTGAGTAATTAATGATTACCGTTCTTGGCTCTCTAAGACCCTCGCCACAGCTCGGGTCTAAATACCACCTCGTCGGTAATCACTAACATTACACACTTATATCATAATGTACCATTAATAAACTATAAGTAAACCGAGATAGAATAGCCAAACTAAAGTGGCAAGGGACAGGGCACATTGCTAGCAGAACAGAACACCGTTGGGGCCGAAAGGTTCTGGAGTGGCGACCGCGTACCGGAAGACGCAGCGTTTGAAGGCCTCCTACAGGGTGGGCCGATGCCCTGGTGAAGGTTGCAGGAATCCGATGGATGCGAGAGGCACGGGACCGTACATTGTGGTGATACTTGGGGGAGGCCTATGTCCAACAGTGGACGTCTTTCGACTGAAATGAAGGAGATGACTCTGAGACAGAAAGAGACACTGCATGCAGTGTTTACAAATTCCTGCCGGAGACGCTTTGGGCAGCGGGAGTACTGCGATTCCCAGCTACCGAAGGTTTGCGGACGGCGAGCAATGGGTAGCTCACCGTCCGGTAAAGATTAAGCTCGAGAAGACGGCGCGTCAGCAAGATTAACAGGGCCAGTTGCGGGCGATGCCCTCGCAAAAGGCAACTGAAGTAACACAGGTAGGTTTTAGTAGTAAAAGTCTAATACTCCCTATTACTCCACCCAGAGCGAAAGAAGTCACATAAAAAAAAGAAATTGTTTTTAGATAAGTTTTCATACATTTGGGCTTTATACTAAGCGAAGGATAAGATTCGCATTCGCAAAGCGTCAAAAGTACCGCTGCTAGAGTTGTACGACCTATTTCATGGCAACTCAACAATGAGTCAATCTTTTGTGCAGAAACATTCGCATGTAACATCATACTGCAATACCCAATGATATGCCAATAAACTTCAACAAAAAAAAAATCGGTTCCATTCCATTGAACTTAATGTATGTAGTAAAGAATTCTACACAAATGCGTCAAGTCTTTAACAATTCGCTAGTCATCGTTTTTTTTTTTCATTAAAAATGACGACGTTCTGTTGCCAGGCCACGTTGTGAGGGTTTAACTTTTGTCACGTATGGGCGCTCACTCATAGGATGTCAAAAGAAGGGTTTTTGAATACCACTGTGGAATGTGATAAGGCCGCCCATTGTATGTTTTAGTTTCCTTAATGTATGTGTAATGGGATACAATATATAACTATAACTTTGTACAGTAACCTTTGTATGTTAATAGGGAGGTGAGGAAGTCCGTTCGCTCACCTATGCAGTGGTCTCCTTCGCTAGCATTACTGTTTCGCAGAAGGAGCCAACCTCCTCACTCAAAGAAGGGACTTACTGCCATAATTATGACGTGCCCAGAAGTGGGTAAGGTCGCTGTCACCATTTCACCATGAGATCCCACCGAAATCTGTTCATCATGCAGCGGAGTTAAGCCCCGGGTGTTGCGTCTCCACGCGCAAATCGTGCATGTGTGCAAGGACTGTTACCTCCAGATCCCATGGTGGCAGGCCAGCAAAAATGCTCACCGCCTCGCGGGAGAGCGCGCAATGCTCTCAACATGGCCGCCAGTCGCTTTTGCAGCGATGTTGCCTACACCGGCGCTCCGTATAGGGTCATGGACCGAACGATACCTGCGTGGAGCCTCCGGGAGGATGCGTCTGGACACCGTAGATTAGGCAGAAGCCGCTAGACACAGCCCCGGTCCGTTCCAGTAAGGAAGTCAGACGTCGAAAGTGCGCCTCGAAAGTCCACCAGCTGTCGAGGACGATGGATACCTCTGCCCCAGGTTCTCCATCGTCGGCCCGACGTCGATGTGAACCCACGCACCGTTATTTGAGAAAACACATGGACTCGGACTTAAGGTTGTCGAGTGTCAACTGCTGGATCCTCTCAACGACATTCGCAACCCCGCGTGTCGCTAATTCGACCGCCGCCTGGTACGACTATCCCTGCGCCAGAACCAGCGTTTCGTCTGCGTAACAGACCACGCTGACCTCGTCGGAGAGGTCGCCGCGCAGCACGTTGTCGTACTCGATGTTCCACAAGAGCGGTCTTAGTACTGATCCTCCTGATCTCTCGCCGTTTCTACTCTCCCAAGTGACCGGGGTAGATGGTGAAACAGTGCGTCAGGTAGGGCTCGACCACACGATCGAGGTAAGTTAGCACCCAGTGATACCGGAGTGTTTCATAATGTTATTCCAGAATATTGAAGGCGTTGGCGAAATCGCATCCCTCGTCGTGAGGGTTCGCACGCGCATGATGGCGTCCACTGTGGAGCGCCCTCTGCGAAAGCCGAACTTACCGTCCGCAAGATCCGACTCCAGTCGCCTCAGGTGTACGACGAGGTGGTCTGCAATTACTTTTTAAAAGAGCTTGCCCACCTCGTATAGCACGATAGGCTCGGATGGAGAGCGGGCGGGGCGACCCGGTTTATAATGTTTAAGGTTTAGAGTATAAATAAATAATAAAGTAGACATAGATACCTGAGAGCATACTAGTAGGAGATCCGGCGGAGTCGTTACTGTTGTTGCTGTCGGTGGTGGCGGAGGAGGGCAGGCCGACGCCGCTGAGCTCGATGTCGTCAAGGCCGCGGATGTCGTCGTAGATGTACTCGTTCTCCTCGAAGCCGGGCTCCTGCGACGAGTCGATGTAGTACTCCACGTCGTCCTTTATCCTTTTTATCTGCAATGTAAGGTACACCTGCTTAGACTTGAGAAAGATTGGTCAAAAATCTTTGGTTTTTAGTACACGTTAATATACAAGTAAATATCAGATAAAAATGGGTAGCATTATTGGACAGAGAGACTACATTCTATGAGTCAACATACATATTTGGGGGCATAGTATAATCAGTCTTATAATGTTCTCATTGCTGAGACCCAGGCCTCCCATCTAGAACAAGATATGGGCCGTAATCCACCACACGGGCTCAATGACATGTCAGTTCTTTCATGATGTTTTCCTTTACTGTTGAAAACTTTGAATTTTAACTGAGACTTATTCCAAAAACGATTTGGAGCCCAGAAATGGTCAAATAAGGTCTACAATCATTCTGCAGCCTGACAATAGATTGTGTTGCACATTATCTGCTCATGGCATTAGCATACTGAAAAAAAAAAAAAAAACATCGGGTAGTCCGAGTACCCTTAGACAGTGATCATCATTCCAGATTCAAGATGTCCACTGCTGAACATAAGCCACTCCAAACAATTATTCCTAGAGTAAAAAGAAATCCTTACATAATAAGATAGAATTCACACTTCAGATACATTTATCGAATTATCGTTACTTGAGTCATCACGTAACTGATCTGCCTCAATAAGTTCACTGTTTCGCTGACCTACATCGCCTGGTCTGACTCAGGCGTTCAGTTCACTGGTCCGAACAGACACGTAGGCGTTTACTATGACTCGATCGTATGGCGATAGACGCCATCACACGTTAAACACTGAGACAGATACAGAATCGTCGAATCCATTAACCAATACGCCTTTTTCGGGTCTATGGGTAACAGATAACAAGCTTATCTATTGTTTACACATAAAACTGTGTGATTATTCATTACGTACTACAGTCACTAATCCGTTTGGAAATGCCAATATTTCCGTCTTTCCTTCTAGTGATCAACTAGAGTTTAGCTGAAAAATTTACTAAAAACTAAAAATCGAAGGGCCCAAGAACAAAATCTTATGTGAAAAACGCGTATGAAGGTTCCAATCGTCCGTAGCAAAAACGGCAAAAAAAAAATCACGCTAGTTGTATGCCCTCTTAAATATTTCTTTTATTCTGTTTTTTAGTATTTGTTGTGATATCGGCTAATGAAATACATCATCTGTGAAAATTTCAACTAACTATCACGGTTCATGAGATACAGCCTGGAGACAGACTGACAGAGGCAGAGGGACAGTGGAGTCTAAGTAATGAGTTGTCAGTAACAGCAGGGGCCCAGCCGGGTCGAAGTCTACTGGGGCCAGGGAAATCCGAAAGGGAGCTCGAGCCCCGGTATGAAGACTAGAAGGAACGGAGTGGGTTTTTAGTCAGTAACAGTCTGACACTATCTCCTGCTCCGCCCAAGAGCGGGAGATGTCATTGGATGATTATCCCCGCCATAAAAAAAGGGTCCCATTTTACCCTTTCGGTACGGGATCCTAAAAAAGGATTTAATGTACATACAGAAAACTATATGGCACTATTGTTTTTTTTTTGTCAATGAAATGCTACCTTATTATTTGCACAGAACTTCCAAAACCTCATACTGTAACCAATAATTTTTCATAAACGATTTTGTTCTTGGGACCTTTCGTAATAATAAAGAAGGTGTTGGTACCAACCTGTTCAACTTCAACGGACATGTTGTCTAGCATTCTGAGCAGCGTCTCTAGCTTCTTTATATGGAACCTGTGCTTCTCCAGCTTGCCTTTTAACTCCTCCATCCGGTCCTGTTTCTCCTTGTCCAATCTTTTCTTCTTACCCACTAGCAGTGACTCTATTTCAGACTCAAATTGATCAACCTGGAATGGAGAATGTCAACATTAATACGGGTGAAATGGAGGGCAACTTGTTATCTACTGGGCATAGGTGACGGAAAAATCAGAAGCACATTACTATCATAGCATAAATCCATAGAGGGTGCCATAGACCACAACGAAGATTCTTTTTATGGATGATCACTGATATTTTGAGTGTCAACAAAAGGGGAGCTGTTCAACACAAGACATTTATATTCAACACCCTTGGGGCTATAATGCTTTCTCTCAATTTAACTGAGGTCTTATATATAACTAAAGGCTACAAAAGTTTGAAGCAAGCAATTCTAGTATCTCTTTCACTGATGGATTTTCCACAAGCTGTAGACTACATTTAAAATTTTTATTTGAATCAAAAGATGAGCATTTCTACATGTGTTATATGATAAAATGTATGTTATGTATGTGTGCGTTATATCATGCTGATGTAACTAATGACTGAAAAGCACGGTAGTGATGACAATATCAATCGTAACGTCGCAGTTCACCAAAGCACATGGACCCTACATTAGATTTCCCTGGATTTGTCCAATGAATAAATGTTAACGGTAACTTTGAAGTCCACAAGAATGACACAGAATTCGGAGTAAGGGTGTCTTCGCATCTGACGTGGGTCCGGCGGAGGCATTCGTCGTAGTCGAATACGCTGCGTGGGCGCTACACAAACGCGAGGCTAGCGCCGCGTCAATACGACGTATTTTCGATACAATTACGTGTACGTGACGCTAGCGCAGCATATGCGTTTACACAGAGTCCACGCGGTGTGAACGCGACGTCAACGCCTGCGCTGGACACACGCTGCGAGTGAAGGCACTCTGAACATCCTCGGCACGTCTAATGCTAGTCTACACACCAGTGCCTGCGCCGGCTGCGCGACGCGACACCGGCGCGGCGCGCGGGCCTGTGGCGGCGCGCCAAACGGCCGCGGAACCGCCCGCCCGCCGCCACCGAACCGATGCGGCACGAAGTTGGCGACCGATAAACAGATTTTAGGTTTTCATTTTAATTTTAATGTTAAAACCGTGAAAATCTGTCTATGACGGTAACCTTAATTTTGTGGAGGACTATCGATGACAGAAGGCGGTAAAAATTATTGGAATATTTGCAACTTAAATTATTATGGAGAGAAAATACATCTCAATGCCACTCGCAAAATTATTGCTCCTGTCTACACGGAGTGGCAAACAAATGAAGTGTGCGCATATCAGAAAGAACTAACTAATTCGGTAAGCTCGCGATGAATAAGAAAATATTAGACTAGAGAAAAATTTAAGTACAATGCGGCAGCATACGTTCAATTCGAAAAAAGTATCGAAACTTCTGTTTTTATATATTTTTCAGCGATACGAATATGTATCGATACTTTATCCGAGACTCAATTTGGTAAATTTATTTATTAATTATTACAAATTGTTAAAGCCATTATTTTTAATTACTACTAGTTCTGTACTACAAATTCCAGTAAAAAATTGCATCTACTATAAAAAAAAAACTTTACAATTACTTATAGTAAGCAAATAAGTTATTTTTACAATTATTGAATTATCGATGCTTTAGTGTCAATAACTTAATTTGTTTGGCCCAGATACTTTGTAACTAGTGAGTAAACTATATAATCTATTCGACGTGTTTCTACCCTACGTGCGTAGCTCTGTTCCCTCCCCGCACACACCCCAGTGGGTACTGGTCACTCGTGCGTGTACTGCGGTACTCACTTGTAAGTTAAGTGCGTCGATGGAGGACACGAGCCACGAGGACATCTCCTCCCGCTCCTTCTGCGCAGGATCTAACTTCTGCGCCGCGCCCAGGCCCTCCTTGGAATACGCCTTCGTTTTCGTCTCCCGTTCTACTACTTTAAACCTTTCCATTTGCTGAAAATAGAAAGAGAATTCGATTCAAGCAACTTTTCATTTTACAAACTAAAATCCTATTAAAGAGAAACATTCCTATAGCATGTGTGTGTCCAAACTTATAGAGATTTTACAAAAAAAAAAGGTGTCAAAGAGATGTACACTTAGTAAAGATAACCTTAGCCACAAGTTTTGACATGACCAGGGTCTAAGTTAGGTATTTGGCAAAATTGAAGATTTCATACATTTGTATTTAGAATATTATGTTGATTAGAGTGGTGTGTAAAACTTGATATAAATGACTGTTGCTAGTTCCAAGTGTTTTCAAATTTTGACTACTACTTAATTATGTCATTTTCGATCCCTAAGTCTAACCCTAGCTCAAAATATTTTTAGTAAAAGAAGGGCTAACTACATAAGGTCCATCAGCCATAGCCAGTGGAATCGCTCATCAACATTTAAACATTTCGTAGACAAAACTGCAAAATGTTTAAATATAGGAGCTAATCGTTCTTGGCGTGGCTGGTGGCCCGTATGTGACCAGCTGAGTACCTACAGTTCTGACAGGGTATCCACTGCTTAGGAGATAACTAACGCTCACATTCACTGCGTTATTTAATGCCAATCATATCGTCTCCCTTCAAAATCAAAGCCTTCTTTTGAGCATAAACATTTTGCTCTGTTTATGTTTTATAATTTGGACAACTTTCCTGAAAGTGGACACCCCGCGAATGTCTTTCACCCTAGCTCATGGCAGCTTAATTCTTTGCTTACCAGATGAAAGGGCAACGTCCCTACGACGCGGGGCCTCGGCGCTCGTCTACTCACGCCGACGGCGACGTGCCCAGGATGGCGAAAACGCCTCTAAGAGCAGTCGCAATTGCTTTAAGCTAACTTTTAACTTGACTACTTTACAACAAGTATTACAACATAATGTAGTGAATAATGTTCTGCTTTAGGACATAAGCAGAGAAGTGAACTTAATACATCGAGTGGAAGAGTTGCGACAATTTGCATGCGTATACACACAAGAAATAAAAAGAGAAAACATTTGAATGAGGCTGGAAAACAAAACATTCAATACACGACTAACACTGCCTTGAAAGAAAAAAAAAAAGTAAACGAGTAGTATAAATGGCGGGAAATTGGTTTTATTCAAAATTTAACCTTTCGAATAGCAAGTGATATAAATAGAATTGTTGTTTTCGACACATTATTATGAACAAATTCTACTCTTTACCTTTGGCATCTTTAGTTTTTCTCTTGTTTGTTTGTTATTTAATGAAGATCGGGACAGTATTATTATTATTTTTTTCTGCGCCAGAACGTTTTGACCGATTTTTATTAAATTTCTTGTTTGGTAGATCAGTATTTTTTATCCTCTTACTCCCCTATTTTTTTGTTTGATAATTTATATGATAGAACAAAGTTTGCCGAGTCAGCTACTAATATAAATGAACGAATCTTGATTTTTCGATGTCATTTTAAAAGGTTTCAGTAGGTATATTGGGGGCAATCAAAAAGACACGTAAACAAAATATTGGGGACAATCAAAAAAACACGTAAACAGTATTAAAGTGTTGTTCGATTCGCGTCCGAATGTTGACTCTGAATTTAAATTAGTTTTATCTGTGTCAGAAATCGTATCTAATGCATGGGAGATTGTTTACAGTACACCGTATCGATTGGCATTGTACTACCGCATATTTAAGACAAAGTTTTTTGTTAATGGAGCCCTATTGTGTGTAAAAAAAGAAAAACCTTTTCATTATTTTAATAGGTACTAGCGATCCGAAATTTCAGCGTTTCTCTACTACGTATAATATGCATGTATTACACACCTTCCTCATGAATCTCTCTATCTATTGGTAAAAACCGCAAGGAAATCCGTTCGGTAATTTTGAGTTTATCGCGAATAGATAGACAGACGACCGCGACAGGAGACTGTTTTATAATACTATAGAAACATTTACAAAGACTTTTTAGGAACTTAATTATACTGAATTGGATTTTCAATATTATTTATGTGTTTATTATAGCAGCAGTGAAGTTTTTTTTTAAACCAAAAGTTAACTGGTAGAGAATGCCTTGGTGCATTATGTCTGCCTAAAAACTACTCAATTCTGACAGTATAGTTATTAAAGTTTGTTTATATCCCAAAATGTCACTCAATTTATGGAAATATTGTACAGATTATGAATGAAAAACAATGGAAAAACATTGCGCAAAATATTTTCTAATTGCAATTGTTGTGAATAATTGATTCAATTATGAATTTACCAATTATGAAAAATTTTCGTTGACAATTTTGGGATTTCGTTTTTTATTACTTTTGTCTATACAAATATGATCAGCATGGATAGAGCTCCATTTTATTTTGTACAGAACTTAAATTTTAAATAAATAAACATTATATTTGACCACAATAAACAAGAACATACACGAAACACAAGCTCCAGTGCGACATAGACACAAACTACTAGCAAGGGACAGCAAGCAAAGTTATAAAACGTAATAATAAATGAACTTAGTATAACTTTAAGCCCCAGTGGACGCATTTTGAAGGCATTACTTAACTTATTCCTTTAGCTCGCATTACGAAATGCAAGTTTATCTCTCTGATAAGGATTGTGTCACTGATTGTAAGACAGATGACACCCGTATTATTATGAAACCTGGGGGGTGTGTCGATTTTTATGTTACTAACCGTACTGGATTATTTTTCATTGAAAATAACAAAACTTGGTTGTTTATTTAGTTATTATACAAGGTTTATAGATACAAAATTTAATATTAGGAGGCACGCGAATTTTAGTAGGTACCATATTTTATATTTAAGAGAGCAGTGGTGGCCGAGTAGCAGGAAGTAGAAGGTAGCGGGTTTAAACCCAGCGAGGTACAATACTTTGTGTAATTTATTTCATTACCACAGCTTTCAAAACGGTGAAGGAAAACATCATGGGAAAACTCGAAGATTTGTGCCACCAACCCGCACTGGGCCTGCGTGGTGGATTACAGCCCTATCATAGACAGGAGGCCTGAGACCAAGCAGTGCGAACGTTATAAAGCAGATTAAAGCTAATTGTTACACCATTTTAGTTTCTCCTAGTGGATTTTTTTATGGTGTACCTACAATACAGAGTATATATCTAACTATATTATATGTTTGGTTCTTTGGGTCATTTGAATTGATGAGAAAGCCAAAAATGCAAAAAGAAGCTTTCAAACAGAATCAATCGGCAATACTGAAGGAAAAAAAATTCATTGTCAGAGTTTGTTATACTTGATTGTTCAATGAACTTTTTATTAAAATGTTTTTTATTGATACATTGAAAGCCTGTTTTTAATCTATAGAAATAGTGGAACATTAGAATTTCTTACTTGAAAAGTTAAATAGATTTATAAAAATACATGGCGCAGTCTAAATACAGTAACTAAAGGACTGTTCCAAAGGAATCAAAGAGTAAGTAGTCAGACAGAGTAGAACCCTTAATAACTGGGTGAATGAAGACTAGACACACGTGTGACATCCACCCGATCGACCCGTGTAGCGGATTGCAGCCCATTCCCTCTCCTAGAGAGCAGGCCCGAGTCGCAACACCGGGAATATTATAAGGCCGACTATGCTATGCTATAAATGAAGACTACAGTCTGATGGTCAGATACATCGGATGACAAAAAAGTCTTAGGGTCCATGAATAAATAGCGGCATTACATCGTTTTCCCATTGCCATATAAGTGAGTTTGCAGCCTGACTAGATGCAGCTAAACATCAATATTTTAACAGGGCTTCTAATCCAACATCTAGAGACAAATTAGCGGGAAAGCTCATAATTTTTAGGTTAATATTACAATCATACTTATGGAAACATCTTTTTTTTTATATGGGAAACTTATATATTTAGAAGTGAAGTACCACTCACTGAATAATTATGAATTCTCAGAAACTATAAGATCTACATACTTAAAATTTGGCAGGATGCCTCCTTATAGGGAGTAGATATTCGCTAAGAACTGATTTTACAAAACTCCACCCGTAAGGGGGTAAAACAGGGGTCAAATGTATGTACGGAGAAACCTATTTTCAGGCAGGTGAAGCCACTGGTAGATCTAGTCATCTAATGAATTCTCCCACTGCAGGGTGGTGTGGGACGGTGTGTCATACTTTTACTGACTTAACCCATATCTATATTCCTTCAGTTGCGCTTTGAATACTAGGACCAAGAGTTCCCTTTTCAGAAGTTTTCCCATGGCCCTAACAATTGTAATGACACCTGGGACCCTTGTTTAATAAAGTGCCGAGGGACAAATCCGTCTTACACAGAAAATTCAGCCACCTATGGACTGTGCTAGCTTAAAATCAGTTAATGATATGCATGGCTTGTCTGTCTTCAGTCATGCAAACTTTTGGAGGTATGGTTAAGTTCAGTGTACCTGAATTTATGGGTAAAAAGGCCTCCTAAGTTCTCAGTAGTTGCCATATGCTACTCCGATAAATAAAAACTGAATGTAACTTAATCCAATTTTAATGGATTTAGGTTTAAAAAGAAAAAGTAATTGTGAAAATTATTGGAAATAGACGGTATTATCAGAACTTTTCAACATGAATGTAAAGAAGTTTGTTTTATCATATTTTAGACAAAGTTTTACAATGACAAAGATTCTTATTAGGTTGTTTTGGTGTGTTGGCAAGGAAGTGCCCTAGGATTTTTGGATTAAATACCTAACATTTGGTCTGCATATTAATTGTGTTCCGATTCAATTGATCAATGCGCCATGCTACTTTCGACAAGACAATTTTTATCAACAAAAAAACAATCAGTGTGTAACTAATTATCATTATGTGAAGGTATAAATAAATAAAAAGTTGTTCATGCTAGGTTCCTGACAGCACAGACAGGGTAGACAGTACATAACAGAGCACATTTAGTCATATGATGGATTATGATGCACTTATAATAATCTTACAAGAAAGTTTGAGAAATGTTTATACAGTTTAACGATAATTAAATTTCATTAACAAGTTATTATTTGGTATGTAAAAACGGACTTTAATTATATACAAGTATTTGACATTGATTTGAATGTCAATAAGAATACTATTGATAACAGAAAGTTCATCTATAATAGGCACAAACTTGTATTTTAATGTCTGTTGGAGACCACTAATAATGTATATTAGATCAAATATCTTATAAAAAGTAGTAATAAAGACCAACTCACTGTTTCTATTAGTTTCCTATATTCTAAAAGTGTACTCTTATCCTTAATCTCCCCGGAGGCGATCCACGACTTGATCTGATCCCGTAGCCTCTGAAGCTTCTTGATCTCCTTCTTGAGGTCCGCCTCATACTTCTCCTTTTGGTTACTGTTCGTCGCATTGTGTACCTTCTGCCAGATGTCATCGAACGTCTCCACACCCTCCGTTACCTTTTTTAAACACCTGTCTATTTCACCTGCAAACCACATAATTGCATTAATGCAAAAACCTGTTTCACGAAGGTATCACTTAAAAACAACTCAGTGCCTCGCAGTTTTGTTGTTAGTACTGAGGGTAGGCCTGATAACGATCGGCTGGCTGTCGATGTTGATAGTTCATAACAATAAAATCGAGTCCATTTTAGTACTATAATCGTAAGAAACGCGGCAGTTTGTCAAGTTTAACCGACCACCTGTACGCGTTGCGATCTGTACGCGTGTAACTAACACACGTTTCACATATTCAGCTCACCACCTCTGGCTCCAGTACGCCAGAGGTCTCATCAATTGACAATAATGCTCTAGAACACGTACCTACATCGGTTGGGGTCAATCAATCTCTAACCTGATAACATAACAAATTACCTTGTAATTTCCTTGTCGCAGCCATAGCTATTTACACATATGGACGAACGTTCCGTACATATCCTAAACATACAAACTATTTACAAGAAAATGCACAAAAATTATTGATAAACAGACAAACTACACATCTGAAGCTTTGTTCGATTCCAAGATGGCTACCGTACACCGCTCGAAGTATAGTGTCTGAACGCATCCAGGCTAACCACCACAGTGAAATCTTGCCCCGCGCCTGGAATGGTAATTAGCACGGAGCTTTCATAAATAATTATGAATTATAAGTTGTCACAAATAACAACAAACTTCAAATTTTCCACAAAATGATTTTAGGTACGTCGCGTAGACCATCAAGAGCGCAGGCGCAAAATAATAGAGCAAGGCATAGACAAAATAGCAGGTAATGAAAATAATAGGGCATTTTATTTTTCAATAATATAATTTTATTTGATCTTTTGCATACTCAAAAAGTAGCTCCTAATAACTATAATTATCCTATTAATATTAATTTAAAACCCTCACATAATTATAAAAATAATCTTTTATTTTTTGTAATTGAAGACAGTAACTTTCTGTCTATGGCATGGGTTTAATCTATTTCCGTAAGATGGCAGCATTGAAATTAGTATTTCTATTCACCACTAGATGGCGTTAATTAAAATAACGAACATAAAGCCACGTGTACACGATTCGCAGGTCAACTACTCTTTGGGGTCATTTTTACCCTAAACCAACCTCATCGTAAATAAGTCACTCTTCAGAAAATTAGAAACATAATCAAAGGAAATCAGAATAAAAAAATTATTTCACCTAATCATGAAACAGAGATTCCCTTAGTCATTGAACACACGTGGTAGGTACCTAGTTTCATGGCGAAACAGTACCGTAATCTTTAGGTATGAATAAAACTTTATATCAAGTGCATAATTTAAAATGCGGCATCGTAACTATAACTTTGAAGAGCTGGCTTCAAATAACAAGTGAATGGGCCGTTAATCGTTATATTGTAGCTTTCATAGTCCTTTTAATGGCCTAGCCATCGTAAACAACAATGATTTTTTGTGTCTTTTGTTCCTGCTGACTGATTTACAATCTGAAATTTTATGAATGACATCACAGCGGCAGAGGACCTAGCTATCAAAACCGAGTAAAAACAGCTACTGTACCCTTAATACCTACAGTACTACCTACCTGCTACATTTAACGTAAATTTTTAGCTTAAAGTCAGGGTAATGGGTGGAGTAGGACCCCACTTTACCCCACTGCGGCGGCACTCATTGTACCCTTGAAAGAATTTACGTATTTTCATAATCGTATCAGCAAGTAGGTACTTCAAGAAATTATCTCCTACCAACAATCAAACACTTTTAGCACTTTACTGTATTGCTTTAGACCATAGACATACAAAAAACAGATTATGCTTTATATACTACTCTTTAATAATTAGTTAGACATTTTAACAAATCTTTTTGACTGTCCGTTCAACCGATTTTCATTTCTATTCCGTAGAAATAAGGCATTAAAAATTAAAAAAAAATTGTAGTACTGTTACGTCACAAAAAAAAACGAGTGCATGTTATGACAATTACAACTCAACTTTTTACGATTCGCAAACAAGTTTTTTTTTTTGACGTAGGTAACTACTTTAAGTTTTTCTAATTCTTTCCTAAACTTATGCTATGAGACCTTGCTTCATGCTAAGTTTCAGGATACTTAAAATGGGCAGCGGGAACAGGGATGCCAACATTTTTTTACAAGAATTAAAGTATTTTTTATCTGAGAAGAATTTTAAACAGTAGGTATTTTAGAAAAATAAACAGTACCTATTCTTTGTTTAATATTTTTACAACTTTTCGCACAACTTATTAATGTTATGTAAAAGTTTTAAAAAAAGATTGTAAATTTTTTTAAAAACTTCGTACGCCTCACCACTATTATAATTAAAATTGAAATAAATGAGGAGCTCTATGGAGCTCATTCTATTCGTTCTGAAACTATTATTATTCTTTATTTATTTATTTTTATTATTTTATTATTATTCTCTATTATTTTTTTTATTATCTGTTTTTCTTTATTTGATTTAAAAAAATGTGTGATCATCTAAGTCTAACACGAGTAATGAGTATAGTGTTAGCATTTTGATGCTAAAAACAGTATTTTGTATACTTATGCAGTGAAAAACAGTATAATACTGTTTAACAGTAGGTATAGTTGGCAACCCTCAGCGGGAAGTACGCTCAGTGGGTCGCCTTAGGGACGCTTTATGAATTTTTATTTTTTTGAGAGGTGTACGTTTTTTGCAACATAAACGGCCGTATTTTCTTTTTTTTTCGTTAATAAAAAAGTTTGATTTTTCAACACTTTCATAACTTGAATGGTCAGAAAAAGAGGTTTGTCTTATTGTGTATGGATTATAGTCTTTCCCAGTGCTGAAACTGACTTTTTATATACCCGGTGCGCGCTTCTATAACTACACTTCTTGAAAAAAATACAATACAAACAAAAAGGACAAGATATAAAACTTCTGCGCCTCTCAAGGGACTGCGCCATGTGCCTGAGCACCGCTGACACCGCCCTAGTTATGGCATTGGTCCTTCCTCGTTCATTGCTATTTCTATTAGTGAAGACTGCATCAAAATCCATTGCGTTGTTTAGGAGGAGTTAGTGGATAAATAGACAGATACGGTAATCGACTTTGTTTCATAGCAAAGAGTAATCCCAAAGTAACATACTCCGGGGGAAAAAAAAGTATCCAGAACATGTTCTACTCGTGTACCAAATTTCATCAAAATCCATTTAGCTGTTTGAGCAAAAAGCAGTAACAAACACACAGATTTTCAGCTTTATAATATTACTAGCTTTTACCTGAAGCTTCGCCTGCGTGAAAAAATTAGCCTATGTCCGTCTCCAGGGTCCCAACTATCTCTGTACCAAAATTCATCAAAATCGGTTTTGCCATTTAGGCGTGAAGACGTAACAAACCAACAAACTTACTTTCGCTCTTATAATATTAGTAAGTAAGGATTAACATAGCATAGCATTATAAAATCAACCTTATAATGTTCCCACTGCTGGTATCTATCACTCAGGCCTCTAAATGAGGGGGGAACGGGCCGTAATCCACCACGCGGGCCCAGTGCGGGTTGGTGAATGTCACATGTCTTCGATTTTTTTTTTCCTAGGACATGCCGATTTCCTCACGATGTTCACCATTTTCAGAGCAGTGGTGATGAAATAAATTACACACACACATTGAGTTCGAACACGTGACTTACTACTCGTAAGTCGGAGCCGTTACTACTAAGCTACCACTGCTCAAAATTATTATTATGATATTATAGTGACGAAAATGAAAATATTAATATCATATGACACGTGATCAAGGTGAGTATTTATTAAAAGTTCATCGTTTAACAACTTTATTCCACGCGACTGCAATGAAATGCTTTCGGTCGCCACACATAGGTCACATGCCGCGAATCCATGTTTAGCTACCGGCACGGATCTTGAGCGCTGGCTTTAAGTTGCGCAGAAGTCAAATATTCGGTCTCTGTAGTGGTACGAAGTGAGACGTGGGGGCGGGGAGTGTCAGTGATTGGCTCGCCGCACCTTTGTGTCATAGTCGTCACTCGTGATTCGTTCCCTGCGTTGCTGCATGTATCTAACAAAGAAGACGATTGGCTCGCCAATGTATGGAATGCGCAAAGCGATCCCCACACGGACGCCGAGCGCTCAAGATCCGTTTTGGCAACTGAATGGTGACTGCTGTGCTAGAGGTCGTGGGTTCGATTCCCACCCAGGACAAATGTTTGCATAATGAGCACGATTTTATTATGTGTCTGGGTGTAATTTATCTATATTAAGTAAGTATTTAAGCAGTGCAGGTAGCTTACAAGTTGTAGGTCGCGGGTTCAAACCTACTCAGGCGCATTACTTTGTGTAATTTATTTTATCACCACTGTTCTCAAAACGGTGAAGGAAAACATCGTGAGGAAACCGGCATGTCCTAAAACCAAAAATTCAAAGATATGTGACATTCACGAACCCACACTGGGCCCACCCGCGTTGTGGATTACGGTCCATTTCCTCTCCTAGAGAAGAGGCCTGATGCCCAGCAGTGGGACATTAAAAGGCTGATTATGATGTATGTATTTAGAAATATATAAGTATAATAATAATATTCCACAACTACCACACAACGCCGTCTAGTCCCAAGCTAAGCAGAGCTTGTGTTATGGGTACTAGACAACTGATAAACATACTTATTCATTTCTAAATACATACATATTATTGAAAAATTACACCCACACAGAACAAATGATCATGCTCATCACATAAACATTTGTCCTGGGTGGGAATCGAACCCACGACCACCGGCATAGCAGTCAGCTCCACTACCCACTAGACCAACAGGCCAGTATGTTTATCAGTTGTTTAGTACCCATAACACAAGCTCTGCTTAGCTTGGGACTATACGAAGTTGTGTGATAGTTGTGGAATATTATTATACACAGCTAAATTTTGATCGTTCTCGTGGAGGGTCGATCCGGTACTTGAAACGCTATCGATTTCTAAAGATAAAATTAAAAAATAAAGTATCTTTTTTTTCAAAATTCATATTAATTTACGCATGTACGTAATTAATTTCTTTAAGAAAACGTTAGCTGAGCGAGTCCAATGACCTTTAGGTAGTTTATGAAAAGGTACTTTATTTTTTAATTTTATCTTTAGAAATCGATAGCGTTTCAAGTACCGGATCGAAAAACCACGGGATTAAAATGATCAAAATTTAACGGTTTATTATTATTCATATCGCCAGTTATATCCCTATATAACAATCCTTTTTCCAACCGGAAACGGCTACAAATCTAAACTACATTCATATCTACACGTTACATTTAAATGATAAACGAACGGAGATATTTCGCATATAAGATGTTTGGCTTTCAGCCATTGTTTATGTTTATGTTTTACATCATTTCAGTATCTTGTTGTTAATAAACACGAGTTTAGATAATCTTGCCCTTCGTTATATTACAAACTAGGTTTTGCCCGCAGCTTCGCTTGCATACCTAAATTAAATATAGCCTGTGGCACTCAGTAATAAAGCAGCTTTTTATCGGTGTAAAAATTTTAGCAATTGGACTAGTATTTTTTTTCAGTGATTATCTCCTACAAACAAAAGGCAAAAAGTGTTATTTTATACTTAAATACCCTTCACCCTTCATCAATACGCTGCTTAGCTTCGTTTCTTACTTGACTTTTGTCATTACATATCAAAAATATTAATCCATGACGTTCGGGGTTACTATGACGTTCATAGTAAGATTGTTTTTAATCTTGTTTCAGTACGGGTAAGAGATGGCGTTAGACAACTTGAATAGTTCTGTCTCTTACCCACATTGAAACAAGATTAAATCAATCTAACTTTAAACGTCATGGTCTAGGTCCCTGGTCGTGCGTGGTGGGCAAGGTTCTACTGAGTCGAAGGGAACTTTTCGGGCCTCTATACTCGGTTTTTTAGTCAGTAAGAGTCTGACACTATCTCCCGCTCCGCCCAAGAGGGGGGGTTGTCGTAAGAAAAAAAAAAGGGCCTCTATACTCCATCTGTTCAGGTACCTAGTTAACTAAACGAAACGATAACTTGATACGGTCTTTTTTATTTAAAACTAGTATTTGCCCGCCGAGTCGCTCGCGTACAAAAAATAAAGCCTGTCACTCAGGAATAAAGCACCTTTCTATCGGTGAAAAAGTTTTCGCAATCGGACCAGTAGGTACTTTCAGAGATAACCTCGCGCCTCACCATCAACGATTGCATCACTGCTTACCATCAGGCGGGATCGCAGTCAAGTACTAGTTTATAACATATAAAAAAATACATCAGTTTCGGTAAATACCTAATTGTAAACATTTTTAGATAAAAAATTTAGAAATTTTTTTAGATAAAAGACATGAACTAAACAGATGGAAGTAGTTAGTTTGGCGCGCTTTATCTCCGATTGGAGTGTGCGCCATCCCGCTCTGTACCCTCGTAAGTTATTGTGTTTGGCTTTATAAACACAAGTGACACTGCTGACACAATAATTCAGGTACACGTGTTTTAGATGTATGTTTTGTACCATATATAGGTATCCGTTTTGTACTAAAAATAAAAATATGCAAATAAGGACGAGCGCTGTTTGTGAATAAACAAGATGTTTAGCACGTCGCCCGACGTGACTTCGGTTTTAGAGTCGGTGGCGCTGGCTTCTGCTGATACACGCTGACAAATATCGGATACATATCTTTTATGAGCATCCAACCTGAAATAATAATACAGTGAAACCTGGTTAAGTGAGACATCAAGGGACCTGCAATGTCGTTTCACTTATAGAGGTATTCCACTTACCCAGTGTCTCAGATATACAGGTATAAATAAATATGTCTCATTTACAGAGGGTTCCGTACTTGGAATTACGTGTGAAATTTGTGGGTAGAATAAGAATGAGTAAACAAACAATGTTATCTCAGTTACAGAGGTGTATGCAAATAAAATTTACTCGCTGTCTTAGTTATAGAGGTAACTATGATGATAAATCGAAAGAACAAATCCCAGATATAGAGGCTTACCTCGTCCCACTAACAGAGGTAATTCAGTGCCAAAGTGTTGGGACCTCAGCATGAGTTCCAGTTATGGAGGTTTCTCACTTATCCAGGTCCCACTTAACCAAGTTTCACTGTAATAACTTTATTCATAACATACATTATAGATACACAGTAACAGGTTCCCTGGCTCCCAAACTTGGCTATTTGCCTGTGACATTGAGATACATTTCCATACAACCACTCTTACGTGATTAATTACGATATTATTACACATATTTCTTTATCCAGTTATTTGGGAAACATTGAAATCTAGGTTTATATTGAAATTAAAATGTAATCCAGTAAAGACCTCTGAAAATCTGCTATTTTGCGAGAACTTTTGGTCTTTTTACATATGTACTTTTAAATTAAAAATACTTAAAATAAATATGTCTATAGAAATCGCACACTGATTCGAAATTCTGAATGACGAAAAATATTTTCAAAAAACTTTAAGGTTTAAGGAAAAACGTCGTTTGATACACGTGGATCACCGCAGTACGCAGCTCCTTGACACCGACATCTACCTCTGTCGCTAATTCGCAATGACAAACTTTCTTCACTTGCATCAAAATGTACTATTATTTTGTCTAGAATGTAAAATCTTGCGTAGCGCTACGCCGCCGTAGCTGCGTAGGCCACTGCTACAAGCGTAGCCAGGGACTTAAAAACACCTTATAGGTTACAGAATTATAAGTGTTACATGTTGAATTGGTAACAGAATCAAATATGTAACACTTATTAATGTGTTTTCAATGTGTTAACCCAAAACACTTACAAAAGTGTAACCCTAACATATCTGTAACAGATATAAAAGTGTTAACAGTGTTAATAAGTGTAACAGGTAAACGCAGCGTTGCCAAAGTTACAATTTACAAAGCTACACTAAAACTGATTATTTCAGTTACACATATTAACACTTATTAACACATATAAACCGGTTACAGTTTGATTCGGTTGCACTCCATAACACATAAAGGTTACAGTTTCATTCGGTAACATTATTGTATCTGTTACATTTAAAAGTGTTTTTCTGTTAAAACTGTTTTAAAAAACAATGTTAAAACATTTTATTACGGTTACAGCTTGAGTCCCTGTGCGTAGCACTGTAAAATACCCGTTAGACTCGATTGGCGCAACTGGTGAGAGATATAGCTGCTACGCTGCGTGTCGTGGGTTCGGTTCCCGCACGAAACACATATTTAAGGTCTACAAATAGTTCTGGGTTTGAGTGTCTTGTGTAGGTATGTGAGTTTACATATTTTGGTAAACCTTTAACTTTTCAATCGAGCAAAATACAGGAGTAATTCTTATGTGGGTAGTTTTTTTTTAATATATAAGTAGATGATAAATAAATAAATAAATGATTATTTAGATTATTATGATTATTGTGATTATTTTGATTTAAATCATGTCTTATTTTGCGAATGTTGGTTGACCTGTAATTCGCAACTGTGTAAGACTTAGGCCAATTATTTATTATTCATGCTTGTTAAATGCTGTACACAGAAGCTGTTGGTTTTACCTTCATAAATAAATAAATAGATGTGTCAAAACTTTAGAAAAGCCATTTAAAAACGACAACTTACTTAGTACTTTCCTGGATAAGTCCTTATTGTTCAGGCCGCTCGTCTATGGAATGCATTGCCTGTATCTAAAAGACTCGTGAAGGATCATTACTCGTCACTGTGATGTTGTCTTCGTTTCTTCACTTATTGCTCTTGCTTATATATATTTTGTATGTATGTTTTGGTACTTTTATATTTGCACTCAGTGCAATTATAAAAGTCCATTTTGCGTCCAGGCAATCTATGTCTATTCAAAGTTGCCATAAGGCCGCCAATTGTGTATTTTTTTTTATTATATGGTTTATTTTTGTAAATGTTTAAGCATGATGTGAAATAAAGTATATATAAATAAATAAAATTATCAACGTGTAATCATGTTTATATACACAATCAATTTATGATATATGAATGACAAGATGTATATCAATGACAATTTCTGTAGATACACATTTCGTAAGAATTTGTCTTGAACTAAAAACGGTTGCGATAATACCCGCATGATTGTATACGAGTTTCAAACTGTAGATATTGTTGTTTATGATTACCTACTTTATAGCTAGAACTACATTAGACCGACGCACACGTGTAACACGCCTAATTTGTACGTAGAACGATGTCGCGTGGCGTGGATCTAGTGTAGCTCTACAAGTCTAGTTTCCATATACACTAATATAATAAAGAGGTAGTTTTTTTTTTTTTTGTTTGTTGGAGGTAATCTCTGAAAGTACTGGTCCGATTGCTAAAATTTTTTCACCGATAAAAAGATGATTTATTCATGACTGACATATTATAGACTATTTTTTATGTAAGCGGGCGAAGCTGCGGGCAAAAGCTAGTTTAAAATATATGGAGATCGACTTTGCTTTGTTTGTTCAATGTACTTCACGAATTTACTAGTTTAACAAGATCAACACAACTATTTTGATAGAAACTCTACAATTAATCGCCACATCCATCCAGTGGGTTCCTCGGTTCTGTTACGCTCGGAATACATAAAAATAATACTGATCGTAACTTGTACCAATGTACCTCTTGGATCTGTAAAAAAATAGAAGAAATTCAGCTGGAACAATTTGCTGCCCAGCAGAGCTTTTGTAATTTAAGTTCATATAATTTTAAGCGTCAATTCAAAACATTTATTTCAAATAATCGTTCGCACGTCTGATATTGGCCCTTTTTATTTATTTTTTTTGGTGGGTTAATATCATCCAAATGACATCCCCCACCCTTGGGCTGAGCGGGAGATAGTGTCAGACTCTTACTGACTAAAAAACCCACCCCGTTCCTTCTTGCCATTCATACCGGGGCTGAGCTACCTTTCGGAGATAACCCTGGCCCCAGCAGGCTTCGTCCCGTTGTGGGCCCCTGCTGACAACTCCTTGAGGCGCGCGGGAACAGTGCGCACCGTCGACGACTTGCGCTCGGTCCGTACAGTTACCGGACGGTCGGACAGCGACATTGCTCGCCGTCCGCAAGCCCGCGTCTACGGTGGCCGGAAATCAGGATCGGAATCCCGGCGATGGTAAGGCCCTGGAAAATCTCGATGTTAGGATTCCAGCCACGAGCTAAACACTTACTATGGTGACATAATAGCATGGCATAGTCGGCCTTACAATGTTCCCACTGCTGGGACTCGGGCCTCCTCTCTAGGTGAGGGAATGGGTTTTAATTCACGCGAGCCCAGTGTGGGTTGGTGGATGTCACATGTCCTCGAATTTTTGGTTCTAGGACATGCCGGTTTCCTCACAATGTTTTCCTTCACCGTGTTGAGAGTAGTGGTGATGAAATAAATTACACAAAGTAATGCGCCTGGCTGGGGTTGAACCCGCGACCTACAACTCGTAAGTCGGTGTCGTTGCCACTCGGCCACCACTGCTCCTCTGCTCTGCTCCTGCCCACTGCTGGTGACATAATAATGACCTAATATGACACTTATAATGATTCAACATAAATCAACCCAATTTAATGAAGTCCCAATTTGTTCGTAGCAAAAAAGAAAGCCTACATTACGTTTGGCTTGTTTGTGTCAGATTGCGTCACTTGCGTCAGAGGTAGCGTTACCAGGCGTCCGGGTAATCCCGGACACAGTTTTCGGCCAAATTAACACACAGAGTCCGACCAGTAGGCTTCGACTTTTCTATACAATTACTTGAAAACCCGCTCCTATCCCTACCGCTTTTAGGCATGCAATTTACTGTTTTCCGCACGAGTGCGGAAAAATGCATGAGGTAGCCCCACCACAATTTATTGTTTTTATTGAATCAGGCTGGGCGCCGCGGGCTCCCATGAGTCGCCCTTCAACCCCCGTGTATTTTTTATCTTCGTATGTGTAGAGTATTAAAAATGATGCCGTCCAGACAGATATCTGACGGCCGGACGGTGACCTAGCAATTGCTGGCGTCCGCAAGCCCACATCGTTTTGTACTAAGATTAAGGAATTAAGTGTGTCATGCCTTTTTTACTCAACTGTCCGGTTAAACTGGTAAGTCTGTCCGGTTTTTTCAGTTTGAAGAGCTGGCCACCTTAGTCTGGGGCAATTAATCATGGTCCTTCAGAGCGTCAGGCCGTTAGGGCGTCAGGGCCATTGAATCTCGATTACCGTCCGCAAACAAACCAGGAACATATTGTGGACAACACTGTATGAGATTGTGCTATCACTAGTTAGCTCACTTAGGGCAGCGACTCTGTTGTGAATATGAAGACGAGCTATGAGTAAGAGAGAATCGAGCTATGAAAGAAAGTCACGCTAGGACTACACTAGACCGAGTCACACACGTGTATAGATCGGTATCTATACACGTGTGTCTGTGTATAGATACCGATACCGTGTCGGTGCACGGATCTTGAGCGCTGGCTTTTTTCTATGGTGGGAAAAAATCATCCAATGACAACCCCCGCTCTTGGGCGGAGCGGGAGATAGTGTCAGACTCTTACTGACTAAAAGACCCACCTCGTTCCTTCTAGCCTACATACCGGGGCTCGAGCTCCCTTTCGGATAACCCTGGCCCCAGTAGGCTTCGACCCGGCTGGGTCCCTGCTGTTGCTGACAACTCCTTGAGGCGCGCGGGAACAGTGCGCCCCGTCGACGACGTGGGCTTGGTTTTGAGCACTGGCTTCAAGTTGCGCAGAAGTCAAATATTCGGTCTCTTTAGTGGTACGAAGTGAGACGCGGGGGCGGGGAGTGTCAGTGAGTGGCTCGCCGCGCATTGGTGTCATATGCGTCACTCGTGATTCGTTCCCCGCGCTTACTACTTGTATCTAACAGCGACGACGATTGTCTCGGCAATTTATCATCACAACTATCACACATCGCCGTCTAGTCTCAAGGTAAGCAGAGCTTGTCACTCGCCAATGTATGAAATGCGCAAAGCGATCCCCACTCTGTCGCCGAGCGCTCAAGATTCGTGCCGGTACCTGTAACACTTCTGAGTTGTACGTAAAACAACATCACTTGGCTTGGATCTAGTGCTCTACAAGTCTAGTTTCATATAAAATGTATCGGAGACCGAAGCGCTTAGATCGGCGTGTGGTACACCTGAGGTGGTTGGAGCGCGTGGAATATCTTAGGTCCAAAACTGCGTATAGCAGTCGCCTGCGCGGTCCCATACGAAAGTCCTCCGTCGCGGGCGCCGGGCCTGCACCACCTTGTTCGATCGACACGACTACATGCACACCTGAAGTTTTTTCATGCACATTAAAGTTGAAGTAGCGACACTGCGGAGGTAATAATCAGGTTTCCGCGACGAGAACCGTCGCATACGACACACGCCCTCTGGTGCCCAAGAGGGCGTCCGCTTTACACTGTTTCGGCTCCTATAGACAGAAATATATACATACAATAGCAAAATAAAATCGAAATAAGTCAAAGCAGGCCGATACAGTTCCTGTGGCACCCAGGGGTGTCCTCCGGAATAAACGCCCGGGTGCTACTATTGTGCGGACCGCCGGAGGACGGTCCTCATACAGGCCCGAGGAGGAATGGCAGACGAGGGCACGCGCTGGGGTACGGACGTGTTCACGCCCCAGCCATCAGAACCTTGACCCTAATTTCTAACTCCCGTAGGTGTATTTTTTTTTACTGTGAAAAAAATCATCCAATGACAACCCTCGCTCTTGGGCGGAGCGGGAGATAGTGTCAGACTCTTACTGACTAAATGACTCACCCTGTTCCTTCTAGCCTTCAAACCGGGATTCGAGTTCCCTTTCGGGTAACCCTGGCCTCAGTAGGCTTCGACCCAGCTACTGTTGCTGACGACTCCTTGAGGCGCGCGGGAACAGAGCGCGCCATCGACGACTTGGGCTTGGTCCGGACAGTTACCGGACGGCCGGATTGCGAGCTACCCATTGCTCAGCTTCCGTAGGTGTGGGCTTGTGGACGACGAGCAATAGGACTGGCCGGAATGAAATCTGTGAGCCATTTCTGAAAATGCAATATGTTAGCAAACCATAGCATGGTCGGCTTTATAATGTTCCCACTGTTGGGACTCAGGCCTCCTCTCACGGGTTCAAGCCAAGCCAGGCGCATTTCTTTGTGCAATATTATGTTACTAAATATTAAATATGAATAAGTTACAAAATTATACTTACCAGAAACAAAGTATTTTATTGTTTTGTTTTTAACAAAACAAAGTTCGATGACGTCATAGTTATAAATAAAATTGTTATCTTAATAGCGCTAATCTTAGAATGTTAAATATAACAATAAATTCCAAAAAAATATTTTTGACTAACAAGTCCATTGTTGCAATGTGGGATTTAAAGGTTGTAAATTGTAATAAATATTTAGCTAGATATTACTCGTACTTATGTACAAATCAATAAAAGTTAGTATTCAATGAATTGTTATTGCTGTAGATTATTCGAACATTGACATAATGTAGTAAATTAAGACATATTATACCCAAGTTTCAGTAACGAAAAACGACTAAACTAATTACTAACAATCGACAGTTCTTTACGACTTGTCACTCGACTTCCCGACAGCTGAGGAAGGTTATCTACACTAATATTATAAATAGGTAAAGTTTGTTTTTTTGTTTGTAGAAGGTAATCTCTGGAATCTGCGTTCCAAAGCGTCTAAAAAAATCTTTATGGAGAAGAACGTGCAAGAAACTCCATGCTAATGAATTACTTTTAAACCGACTGTATTCTATTTTTTTTCAGTTTTAATTCAATATATCTACCTAACATAGAGTAAGTATCACAATTTACACTAATATTGTAAAGTTTTTTTCTTATTGTTGCATTCTTTTGTTTATCTCATCACTCTGTTAATCATAGTTGTGATATAAATATTTCTTTTTATAATTTTAATTTTTAAATGACATCAGGTACTTCTTAGTTAAAGCGGCAAATAAGACTTATTTAGAATTTATTACATAAGCTGATTATAAACAGTATTACTTCTATTTATTTTTTAAAGTATTAATAAAAACACTATTAGCATGATGGCAATTTAAGTAAAACTAATTCATATTCTTTATTGTATTTCTTTATAACTTTTTTTTTTTTAAATTAGGATGGCCTTCTGTACACAGGCGAGCTTTTGCCCTCAGTTGAGTTTTCTTTCAGCAAACCTTAATTTTAACCCCCGACGAAAAAGAGGGGTGTTTTAAGTTTGAGGTGTGTGTCTGTCTGTGGCATCGTAGCGCTTAAGCGAATGGACCGATTTTGATGCGCCTTTTTTTTTATTTAATAATAATAATAATATTTCCACAACTATCACACAACGCCATCTAGTCCCAAGCTAAGCAGAGCTTGTGTTATGGGTACCAGACAACTGATAAACATACTTATATATGTATTTCTAAATACATACATATTTATATTACTAGCTTTTGCCCGCGCGGCTTCGCTCCCGCTCTTCCCTACTTCAGCCTACTATACCCTACTCTACCCTACGCTACCCTACGCTACCCTACTCTACCTTACTCTACTCTACCCTACTCTACCCTACCCTACTCTACTCTACCCTACTCTACCCTACGCTACCCTAATCTACCCTACTCTACCCTCCTCTACTCTACCCTACTCTACCCTACGCTACCCTACTCTACCCTACCCTACTCTACTCTACCCTACTCTACCCTACTCTACCCTACTCTACCCTACTCTACCCTACTCTACCCTACTCTACCCTACTCTACCCTACTCTACCCTACTCTACTCTACCCTACCCTACTCTACTCTACCCTACTCTACCCTACTCTACCCTACGCTACCCTACTCTACCCTACTCTACCCTACCCTACTCTACCCTACGCTACCCTACTCTACCCTACCCTACTCTACTCTACCCCACTCTACCCTACTCTACCCTACTCTACCCTACTCTACCCTACTCTACCCTACTCTACCTCTGACGTTTCATGTCAAGTCACACGGGAACGCTGTCGAACGGCATAAAAAGTATCTTATGTCCGTCTTCTGGCTCTAAGCTACCTCCCTACCAATTTTCACCCAAATCTGTTCTGCCGTTCATGAGTTATAAGTGGTGTAACTAACACGACTTTCTTTTATATATATAGATAATAATAATAATATTTCCACAACTATCACACAACGCCATCTAGTCCCAAGCTAAGCAGAGCTTGTGTTATGGGTACCAGACAACTGATAAACATACTTATATATGTATTTCTAAATACATACATATTATAGATAAATTACACCCAGACACAGAACAAATGATTATGCTCATCACACAAACATTTGTCCTGGGTGGGAATCGAACCCACGACCTCCGGCATAGCAGTCAGGATCACTAACCACTAGACCAACAGGCCAGTCAAGCAGTAAGTATTTGAAAGCTGACGTTATCGAGATGGTTCTAAGATCACAATTTATCAAGATCTGTTCAGGTGTTCAAGGTCAGCAGCTCGTTTGTTGGCTATGGTAGGGATCTTAAACACTTATTGGATATATACTTTACTAATAAACACATATATGTGACCTAATGTTTGAAATACTCATGTACCTAAATGCTGGCGCTATCAAGCTGGTCTGATGATGGAGTTTGGAGGTAAGAGACCTTGGATTGCCTATTAATAAACCGTCACGTCGAGTTTGGGCTCATTAGATTGGTCCTAACCAGTTCTAAACATTTTTCATGATGACGAGGACCTGGGGCCGTATTATGGACCTCTTAAAACCATCATGTTTTCGGTGTGAAAAAGAGACGGAGCTATACAGGACGAATAGCACTATCCTTTTCTCACACAGAAAACATGATGGTTTTAAGATGTCATAATACGGCCGCTGATGCCAGAACTGGGAATTGGCTGATGGAACCGTGGAACGCCTTCTAGTAAATATATCGAGTTTGGGCTCATTAGATTTTTTCTTAACCAGTGCTAAATATTTTTCATGATAACGAGGACCTGATGCTAGAACTGGCAGGTGGCTAATGGAACCCTGGAATGTCTACTAATAAACACGTCGAGTTCGGGCTCATTAGACTCATCTTTACCAGTCCTTTTACTTTTTATAGATCATATGCGTCGGCGGTTATTTAAAATTTTTAATTTTGCTATTATTAAATGAGAGAGAAATCACGTTGTCATTGTCGCTATGTTGTCCGTTGGTCTTGTAAGTGAGGGACCAAATAATCATCTTTTCACTACACTACTGTTTACTTTTTTGCACCATTTTCGCAAACTACTTTAAATAAAGTCGGTTACATATACATCACCTGCACCAACTCTATTGCCCCAACATAATATTTCAAACATATATACTTAAAGCTGAATATAGCCATTTATATATAGCTATTGACGTGTGAGGGGTTGCAAATATAGCCCATTCAAGTGGCCCGTTTAAAAATAAAGTGTACCACAGAGTAAAGAGATGCGTCTGTGGGCGTTGATAAAAAGGTAATTAGAGTTTTTCGCGACATTTTCGAGTGGTGTGCTATGGATGGTCGCGAATGGTGTAGTTATTATGTGCAGTGCATATACAGTACGCGCGGGCCACCCTACAGTCGAATGTCGTACACAAACAAATGTCGAATGACAGCTCGAGTTGCGCATCTTCCTCACCAAGCTACACACATCTTAGCACATCTTACTCCCCCTCCTTATATTTTTTTATTTTTTATTAGTACCAATGGAAACATTCACATAGTTTCGTAGATTAGCTTTCACATCCTCACAGCATGGCTGCTTGCATGTCTGGTGGAAAAACACCTTTAAGGCTAGTATGGCTGGTGGCTGGGTATGGCTTGGCAGCCAGGCTATCAAGTCCGTAACAAATTTAATTAAGCCTGTGACAGCTCAGACTTGCACTCATTGCGTAACTTCCGCAGACAAGATTATATCTTAGTATTAGCGTTTTCTAAAGTTGTTAGAAATATATATATAGCCCATTTTTATATTTGAGAAAGACCCTCGAATGTAATTTGGAACGAAACAATAAAATAATAATTAGGGGTCCAGTGTAGTAATAGCTATTTTAGTAGTAACTACGCTACATCGGACACACCGATAAGTTGTCAAAATACAAATGTCAAAACGGGGCCCTTTGGTTTTTGACAACTCTAGTTGCTACCGGGGCCGGCGCGGCCATTCCATGCTCTGTGAGGTATAGGTACGCTGCTCGTCTATGAATGGGATGGGCAGAGCGCCAGAATATCGCGTTTTGACATCATATCAGCAAAGGAATCAGCGAAAAACGTAAGATTTAATGTTGGACTGTCGTAAAATGTATAAATATAATGTATAGTGGGTTGACCACAAGAATGCGTAAATAAGCTTTATAGTCCAAGTTTCCAGTGCCACAGAGGATTTCCGTTAGGTAATGTCACCAGTGGGCTTATTTGATTTCTTCCTCCTTGCGCCGTATTCTTCAATGCTGCGCGTCATGACCTCCCTACTTTTTTACTAACTAGCTTTTGCCCGCGTGGCTTCGCTCCCGCTCTTCCCTACTTCAGCCTACTATACCCTACTCTACCCTACTCTACCCTACTCTACCCTACCCTACTCTACTCTACCCTACTCTACTCTACCCCTGACGTTTCATGTCAAGTCACACGGGAACGCTGTCGAACGGGATAAAAAGTATCTTATGTCCGTCTCCTGGCTCTAAGCTACCTCCCTACCAATTTTCACCCAAATCTGTTCTGCCATTCTTGAGTTATAAGTGGTGTAACTAACACGACTTTCTTTTATATATATAGATATGATATTCCTCCATCTGTTTCTGACTCTGGCGGTGTGAAGGGCAATGTATACTGTAGTGTCAAGAGCGGTGCGGATCTGGTCGGGCTAACGTATAAAAAAAAAGTATTGATCTCCGCCCTCGAGACCTTTTCCCATCTACTTTACCGATGACGAATACTCACGATGAGCTTTTCTTTCCTATTGCAGAATCTTGCGAAGACACTCGGACGACAGCCATGGGGACACTTTGAGTATTCGCATAACGGTTACTAAACGTTGGTCCGAAATGCTGTCCAAGGAACATGGGTATTCCATTTCAGTATCTACAATTTTAATCTCCATTAATATTATAAAGAGATAACCTTGCGAAAGTACTGGTCCGATTTCTAAAATGTTTTCACCGATAGAAAGCTGCTTTATTCCTGAGTGACATAGGCTAAATTTTATGTATGCTGACGCCGCGGGCAAAAACGAGTATTATCATAATCTGGTTAATAAACACAAGATTATGATGTTACCGTGAGTAACCCATGGCACAACTGGGTCATTTTTGTACAAGACAAAGCGTGATACGTAACATCTGGCACTAATTTATTTTAACAAGTTGTTAATATAAATAAGAGCCATCGGTGCGGACAGCTGAGTTGAGCCGAGTCTATTACACACATGAATTATTTTTTTAGGAAGGTATGTAAGGTATGCGATGCGTAGGTACGTTTAACACTGTGTTTGACGATTTTTTATTATTATTATTATTCTCGCGTTTGACCACCATCTCACCTGATGGTAAGCGATGATGTGGTCGACGATGGGGCGCGCTTGCCTAGAAATAACCTATTCACTCTTGACTTAAAGACCCCTAAAGGGCCTATTACAATACGCGATATTCCAACCGTTTTTGTCTATGGTTCGACGTATCGCGTAGTGTAATAAGGGCCACTCTGTCTTACTGGGGAAGAAAAATAAGACGAGTCTGAATACTGCACGCGTTATTCAGCGTAGTGTAATAGGCCCTTAACTTGTATGTGTGTGGTATTAGGAAACACGGACTCCGACAGGGAATTCCACTCCTCAGCTGTACGCACGCACAATAAATGTGTTCCCAAACGCTTTGTGCGTATGGGTGGGATGTCTACCATGTACCGGTGGCGCAACGCCGTACATCTTGTGGTCCGAAGATGGAACGGACTTGGCGGAATTAGATTTTGCAATTCCAGGCAGATACCTAATCCTGATATTTAATTATTTCCGTATTTAAATTTTCCAATATCTGTGTAAAATAGTAGAGCTCTTTGCATTCCATGTTTTCAGTTTCTGATTTTTAAATAGCTTGTTTCATAACAATTTCAATGACTTTCCGGGATCCCGACCTCGATTTCCAGCCACCGTAAGCATGTTCTCGGGACGACGAGCAACGGATAGCTCTCCGTCCTGACCGAGGCCAATTAAGTCGTCGAGGGCGAGAAGTGTTCCATGCGCGTCTCAATGTGATGTCAGCAAAACTGTAGCGGCCCAGCAGACCGAAGCCTACTGGCAAGGCAGGGAAGGTACCTATACCTTCTATAGGTGTGGTTTTTGTCAGTACAAGTCTAACACGTCCTCCCGCTCCGTCCTAAAGCGGGAGAAGTCATTAGATGATTTAATATCTTTAAAAAAAACAAGAGTTATTCAGATTACCCACAAAATCGTTAGTATTAATAAACCTATGTTAGAATAAACTATTCTTTGTTAATACCTATGTGTTACTATAATCAACAACAACAACAAATTAAATCCCGTCCGATTATAATTTAGGTGTCTTCAAGGCTAGAGTGAATAGGCTCTTAATAAACTAGTGCGCTTCGCCATCAGAGATTGCATCACTGCATACCATCAGGTGGGATCGCAATAGATAATCAAGCACTAGTTTATATCAATTTAAAAAAAATCTACAAAAGTAACCTTTTTTCTGTGACACCCTGTATAAGCTTTATGTCACGATGACGTAGGTTTACGCTGCAAAGGTTATCGATAACTCATACGGTTGTTTACTATTTTAAACGTTTGGTAAACAGCGCCCCGCCTCCGGAACGATAACATACCCATTCTATAGAACTACTATGAATGTGTGAAACCACAGACTAAAGGTTCATACACACTATGCGAGTAGCCGCAATGCGGCTGACCGCAGGACTCGGCTGCGAAGCGGCCAGCCGGATTGCGGGCAGCCGCATTCGCAACCGCAACGTGCGGTTGAAGAACCGTTGCGATTTTTATATTGAGCCTATTTCACTCAATGGCGAGCAACAAGTATAGGAACCATCCGGCTGGTCGTCATTTGGCCCGCAGCCTTCTGAGCGACCGGAGCGGTCTGAGGGTAACCGCATCGCAGTGCGCAAAGAAATGAATATTACATACATAGTTGTGCTGGCGCACAACCGCACGGCTAGCCGCATTGCGGTTACCCACATAGTGCGTATGAACCTGTGCGAGAATTATGGGTATTCTGAAATGAAAATCAATGACTGGATGCTCAATGCAAATTAGTTTTTTAATAATTTTCGGTGTGAACAATATATTTTACAAAGAACAAGTGAAGACAAGTGACAAATAGAAGTGTCATATTTTTTCATATAATTTAGGAAGCTTGCAAGAAGGTTTTATCTCCAACATTTCCCCGGGCGTTGAAACCAATGGTTTCAACCAGATTCTGAAGACACAGGCAAAGGGCAGATTCGGTTGAATGCCCGTCGAACGACTCCAGTAGACGTCCGAATGTCAGCTACACGGGCGATACCATCCGTTCCTGGATGAACAGCCACGATCCGTCCAAGTCTCCACTTCAACGGAGGAAGATCGTCTTCCTTGATCACCACCAAGGAGTTCAGCATCAAGCCATCCTTGCAGGAACGCCATTTGGAGCGTTGTTGCAATTCTGCAACATACTCCTTGCTCCATCTGCTCCAGAAATGCTGGCGAAGCTGCTCGATCCTCTGGTAACGAGACAGATAATTGGCAGAGCTATCCTGGTAATCAGGTTGCGGCAAAGAAGTAAGTGGCCGTCCCACAAGAAAATGTCCTGGCGTGAGCAGAGTATAATCTGCAGGATCTGAAGACAACGGCGTCAATGGACGAGAGTTCAAGATGGCTTCAATCTTGGTTAGTGTGGTGTACAGCTCCTCAAAAGTCAAGTTACAATTTCCCAACACTCTCTGAAGGTGATACTTTGCTGACTTGACACCCGCCTCCCAGAGTCCACCGAAATGTGGGGTGTAGGCGGGAATAAAATGGAACCTTATTCCGTCGTTTGCTGCACTTTCACCCAAGGACAAACTATTTAATTTTAAAAATTTGGAAAGGTCGTTGTATGCACCGACAAATGAGGTACCGTTATCGGAAAAAATATCAGCAGGTTTACCTCTCCGAGAAATAAACCGATACAAAGCCAGTAAATAACTATTGCTAGTTAAATCACCAACGAGCTCCAAATGAATGGCCTTGGTTGTGAAACAAATAAAAATAGCGACATACACCTTTACTAACCTACATCCACGGCCCTGGCGACTAGCACACATAATAGGGCCAGCGTAATCAACGCCTGTGCTTTCAAAGGGATAACCTGGACGAAGGCGTTCTCGTGGTAAGTTACCCATTAAGGGAGCTACAACCTTACCCTTCATACGGTGACACAAAACACACTTATGATAACAGGCTTTCGCCAACTTGCGACCTCCTATTGGCCAATAAGTTTCCCTAATGGAAGCTAATAATAATTGTGGGCCAGCATGCATCAGCCTTTTATGCTCAAAATTAAATAATAGTTTAGTGAAATCATGAGTGGACTGTAATAAAATAGGGTGTTTCTTACTATAAGCAAAATTAGAGTTATCGAGACGTCCTCCTACTCGCATTACATTATTATCGTCTAAATAAACATTAAACTTTAGAAGGGCGCTCTTTTTAGGTAAACTCTTTTTGTTCAAAAATAATTGGTATTCAGAAAATGACTGAATCTGACTCTTAATAATGACAAGAGTTAGTGCATCTTGTACCTCATCATGTGACAAGTATTTGGTTTTAGGGTAATGCTTTCTACATGACTTAATAAATCGTAATACGTAGGCAACAGATCGTACGAGCCGTGTGTAATTGGAATAACGCCTAAAATCAATTAAAACTTCAGGTTTCGAATCGTTTACAACATGTAATATGATTTTAGGTCGAGTCTCCGGTAACGATTGTAGTCCTGGGCTCGTAATTTGAGAAGGCCATTCAGACGAATCTAGTTTTAAAAAATCTGGTCCTTTCCACCACAGATCTGACTCCTGCAGATCACTAATATCCATGCCACGAGATATTAGGTCTGCTGGATTTTGATCTGTTGGGACGTGCCTCCAAGTACAGTTACCCGACTTATCCAAAACCTCAGCAACGCGGTTGCGCACAAAGGGCTGAAGTCTGGTAGGCATCATCTGTAACCATCCCAAGACAATGGTTGAATCAGTCCAACAATAAACCCGACTGATCTTCACTCGAAGTGAGCTCATCACCTTCTCGTGAAGACGAGAACCGACTACCGCACCACATAACTCCAGTCGCGGAATTGTCGTAGGCTTGATGGGAGCAACTCGACTCTTTGCCATAAACAAGCGAGCCATGTACTCACCCTTAGCATTAACACTGCGAATGTAGACGCAAGCACCGTACGCGGACTCAGACGCGTCTGTGAAAATATGGAGTTCTAACTCCGTAAATGAATTGCAGACTACAAGTCGCGGAATGCGAACATGATTTAAAAGAGGTAAAGATTTAATAATAATCTCCCATTGTTTACAAATCTCATTAGGTAATGGTTGATCCCATGATAATTTATCTAACCACATTTTCTGTAGCAAGATCTTCATAGTAATAACAATAGGACCTAACAGACCTAAGGGATCAAAGATTCGCGCAATAACGGATAACAAGTCACGCTTTGTGTACCTAGTCGAAGATTTAGTCAGACCTATAGGAAACCCTATCTCATCAGTGCCGATATGCCAACAGAGACCAAGCAACTTTTCTGGCTCATTTTGTCCAATGTTCAAATCGTATGACGCAGGGACAGCATTCGACAATAATTGAGAATCATTTGACTTCCACTTTCTCAATGGCATACATGCCGACGCAAGCGCTTTGGTGACTTCAGTGCGAATGAACTTTACTTCATCTAAGTCATCCCCTCCGGTCAGCAAGTCGTCGACATAGAAGTCATGTTGGATGATTTCCGATATCTTAGGGTTCCTACAGTCGAGTCCTACTTGTTTAAGGCATCGTGTCGCAAGGAATGGCGCACTGGCCGTACCGTACGTGACGGTGTTTAATTGATAAACATTAATAGGATCACTAACATTATCACGCCAAACAATCTGTTGTAAATATCTGTCCGACGGGTGGACGACTATTTGTCTATACATCTTCTCCACATCCGCAGATAAAACATACTTGTGGACTCTAAAGCGAAGAAGTATAGACAATAGACCGTCCTGTACGGTTGGCCCAACCATCTGTAGGTCATTAGAGGACACTCCCGTCGAAGTAGAAGCACTAGCGTTGAAAACAACACGAAGTTTGGTCGTGGTACTCGACTCGCGTAAAACTCCCATATGTGGAATAAAATAACCCAAACATAAATTAGGTTTATTAATTTTTGTCATATGACCAAGTAACTCGTATTCTGACAAAAAGTCATGATACATTCTACTAAAGTTCGTCTTAACCTTTAATTTACGCTCTAAAGAATGTAAACAATGTGTGGCTTTATTAAAAGAATTTCCTAAAATTGAAGGATCTTTCTTAAGGGGGATGCGAACACAAAAACGACCATCAGACAATCGTGTCGTATTTGTAACGAAATTGTCTTCACACAATTTCTCTTCAGGCATATAAGAATTGGAAGACTTCGCATTCACCTCCTCTAATTGCCAAAACTTTGTCAATTCTGACTTGAGGTTTTCCCAGTCACCATCGCTGTCGGCAACCATTTTAGACAATTCGTCAGCAGTGAGATAGTATTCTGAGTAATTGGACCGGAAACTATCCATCCTAGACGGGTTTCACATAATATTGGTTTCCCGGTACCTAACTTTAGTCTTTGAGATCCTAACAAATCCCAAAAAAGATCAGCGCCGATTAAAATATCAACATCGGCAGGGTTATAAAAAGTAGGATCAGCTAAAGTAATATTCGAGGGTAAGTCGAAATCAGAAATATTTATCTGACGACACGGAACACTACTCGTAATGAACGGAAGAACAAAACAATTTAGTTCGAATACAAAGCTATCATCTAATGGCGTACCCTTAACCCGACATATTTTACCTACGTGCGAAGTGACGTTATTGATTCCAAGGATTGATCTATCTACCTGGCTAGTTTTTAAGTTAAGTTTATTGCACAACCTATCTGTTATGAGTGAAGACGTGCTACCACTATCGAGCACCGCGCGAGCGAGATGCACACACCCATTGTGGTCTCTTAATTTGATCAAAGCGGTTGATAACAACACATCTCGTTGCGTATGACCACACGGAGATGCAATGTTTGCGGATAAAGCTACGTTATTCGTTTCAGTCGTAGCAGACAAGTTATTCATCGAATTACCACTAGGTGTATTCGATACAGTGCCATTAGAATGTACGTGAACTAATGTGTTGTGCCTACGTTTGCATAGTTTGCAGCCTGGTTTTTTACATTTGTTAGCATAGTGTCCGGAACGAAAACAGTTAAAACATACCTTATAACTAGGTAATGATTTGAGACGGTCATCGTTACTCAATGCGAGAAACTGTGGACAATTATTTAATGTGTGATCGTTGTTATTACATTTAGGACAAGGTTTAGAAGCTGAGTCAGTGCTAGAATTGATAGGAGATTGTGCTACCATTGACTTGATCTTAGGACCTGATTTACCTGGTGATTGCGAATAATGATTGCGGGGGAGTTCCAGGGTCTCGATGAGGTCGGCTCGATTGCGTAAGAATTGCATAAATGCGTTAAACGTGATTAAGCCATCCTTGTCTATCCTACCTTTGCACTCCTCCCACTCACGATAGGTTTTTTGATCAAGTTTTCGTGTGACAATGTAGATTAAAAGTGTATCCCAGTGTTTCACAGGCTCCCCTAATGACTCTAAAGCTCGCAAGTCTTTATTTAACTGATCGATCAAATTCTTAATGGCAACAGAAGATTCTTTTGTAATTGATTCAATAGTAAATAATGAACTTATATGATTTTGAACCAGTAATCTTTTGTTGTCAAACCGATCACATAACAATGACCATGCCACAGAGTAATTACTTGAAGAAAACTCAATGGATTTGATAACTATAGCAGCTGTTCCCTCAAGTGATGCTCGCAAGTAGTGAAACTTATTGATTTCGTCTATGTCATCATTACAATGAATTAGGCTAGTAAAGGTGTCGCGGAATTCAAGCCAATTACAATATAATCCGCTAAACTTTGGTAACTGAATCGTTGGCAATTTAACCGGCTGCTTTATGCTAACACGAGTACTTTTACAACTTTCCATCGATTTATTATCTTTATTGTAGTCAGTCAGAATATTCTGGGCTCTAGATAAGGTTTTATAATAAATAGACTCAAACTCGGAACGCTGAGAATATTGTAAGTTGATGTCGTCAACAATGCATTCTAGACGTAACTGTACCTCATCATACTGCTCATACAACGCCTCTATCTTGCCCATGCGCAACTGCAACTCGGACACATCACAGCTAGATAGCTCCTTGTCCTTGAATGAGTCCAGAAAATTGAGGAAACTAGTCAAGCGACCTTTGAAGCTGCCTCGCTTCTTAATTAAATCCTTTTCCTCAGACATTCTGGGAGACGAGTGTTGTCAACCTGGCATTGATACAGGAATATAAAAATTAAAAACAACAATATAATTTCAATAATTATACGCCTAGCTGTAGTCTATGCCCTTTCTGACTGCTAACTATAATTTATAACAATGACTTGTACTAATATCTAACACTCAAATATTTTTATTATGTCAAGATACTTGTTAAAAATTAATACCACTGTTAAGTAGTTATGTAATTAGTTACAGCTTAATATAATGTAAGTTTAATAATGTAGCAAAATAGCTAACTATACTGTTAAAAGTATGAGTTTAAACTTAACATTGCTGTTGAGAAAAAAAAAAAAAAAAAAAATGACCATGCCACAGAGTAATTACTTGAAGAAAACTCAATGGATTTGATAATTGATAATGATAACCCCGCCTCCCAGAGTCCACCGAAAATTATTAAAACTAATTTGCATTGAGCATCCAGTCATTGATTTTCATTCAGAATACCCATATTTCTCGCACATGGTCCATAACGAGCCGGATGAAATATAATTAAGAAGATCAGCGATTATTTTCAAGAAAAAGAATAGAGACTGACTTCCACGCTGAATGGAGGTTCATGAGTTCACTGCTGGAGAACTGGATTGATTTCAAGCAAGTTAGTTAGTGGTGTACAGTTATAATTACGCTAATATCGTCACCCAACACTCAGGTAGTATATATAAGTAGTCATACTAAGGTCAGTACTATTTTATTAAATTACCAATTATATTGTGTTTGAGTAAAATCATTAGGTACTTTGTTGCATTGTGATTAGTATTTTATTCAACAGCAATGTTAAGTTTAAACTCATACTTTTAACAGTATAGTTAGCTATTTTGCTACATTATTAAACTTACATTATATTAAGCTGTAACTAATTACATAACTACTTAACAGTGGTATTAATTTTTAACAAGTATCTTGACATAATAAAAATATTTGAGTGTTAGATATTAGTACAAGTCATTGTTATAAATTATAGTTAGCAGTCAGAAAGGGCATAGACTACAGCTAGGCGTATAATTATTGAAATTATATTGTTGTTTTAATTTTTATATTCCTGTATCAATGCCAGGTTGACAACACTCGTCTCCCAGAATGTCTGAGGAAAAGGATTTAATTAAGAAGCGAGGCAGCTTCAAAGGTCGCTTGACTAGTTTCCTCAATTTTCTGGACTCATTCAAGGACAAGGAGCTATCTAGCTGTGATGTGTCCGAGTTGCAGTTGCGCATGGGCAAGATAGAGGCGTTGTATGAGCAGTATGATGAGGTACAGTTACGTCTAGAATGCATTGTTGACGACATCAACTTACAATATTCTCAGCGTTCCGAGTTTGAGTCTATTTATTATAAAACCTTATCTAGAGCCCAGAATATTCTGACTGACTACAATAAAGATAATAAATCGATGGAAAGTTGTAAAAGTACTCGTGTTAGCATAAAGCAGCCGGTTAAATTGCCAACGATTCAGTTACCAAAGTTTAGCGGATTATATTGTAATTGGCTTGAATTCCGCGACACCTTTACTAGCCTAATTCATTGTAATGATGACATAGACGCAATCAATAAGTTTCACTACTTGCGAGCATCACTTGAGGGAACAGCTGCTATAGTTATCAAATCCATTGAGTTTTCTTCAAGTAATTACTCTGTGGCATGGTCATTGTTATGTGATCGGTTTGACAACAAAAGATTACTGGTTCAGAATCATATAAGTTCATTATTTACTATTGAATCAATTACAAAAGAATCTTCTGTTGCCATTAAGAATTTGATCGATCAGTTAAATAAAGACTTGCGAGCTTTAGAGTCATTAGGGGAGCCTGTGAAACACTGGGATACACTTTTAATCTACATTGTCACACGAAAACTTGATCAAAAAACCTATCGTGAGTGGGAGGAGTGCAAAGGTAGGATAGACAAGGATGGCTTAATCACGTTTAACGCATTTATGCAATTCTTACGCAATCGAGCCGACCTCATCGAGACCCTGGAACTCCCCCGCAATCATTATTCGCAATCACCAGGTAAATCAGGTCCTAAGATCAAGTCAATGGTAGCACAATCTCCTATCAATTCTAGCACTGACTCAGCTTCTAAACCTTGTCCTAAATGTAATAACAACGATCACACATTAAATAATTGTCCACAGTTTCTCGCATTGAGTAACGATGACCGTCTCAAATCATTACCTAGTTATAAGGTATGTTTTAACTGTTTTCGTTCCGGACACTATGCTAACAAATGTAAAAAACCAGGCTGCAAACTATGCAAACGTAGGCACAACACATTAGTTCACGTACATTCTAATGGCACTGTATCGAATACACCTAGTGGTAATTCGATGAATAACTTGTCTGCTACGACTGAAACGAATAACGTAGCTTTATCCGCAAACATTGCATCTCCGTGTGGTCATACGCAACGAGATGTGTTGTTATCAACCGCTTTGATCAAATTAAGAGACCACAATGGGTGTGTGCATCTCGCTCGCGCGGTGCTCGATAGTGGTAGCACGTCTTCACTCATAACAGATAGGTTGTGCAATAAACTTAACTTAAAAACTAGCCAGGTAGATAGATCAATCCTTGGAATCAATAACGTCACTTCGCACGTAGGTAAAATATGTCGGGTTAAGGGTACGCCATTAGATGATAGCTTTGTATTCGAACTAAATTGTTTTGTTCTTCCGTTCATTACGAGTAGTGTTCCGTGTCGTCAGATAAATATTTCTGATTTCGACTTACCCTCGAATATTACTTTAGCTGATCCTACTTTTTATAACCCTGCCGATGTTGATATTTTAATCGGCGCTGATCTTTTTTGGGATTTGTTAGGATCTCAAAGACTAAAGTTAGGTACCGGGAAACCAATATTATGTGAAACCCGTCTAGGATGGATAGTTTCCGGTCCAATTACTCAGAATACTATCTCACTGCTGACGAATGACGTAAAGTGCAATATGTCTAAAATGGTTGCCGACAGCGATGGTGACTGGGAAAACCTCAAGTCAGAATTGACAAAGTTTTGGCAATTAGAGGAGGTGAATGCGAAGTCTTCCAATTCTTATATGCCTGAAGAGAAATTGTGTGAAGACAATTTCGTTACAAATACGACACGATTGTCTGATGGTCGTTTTTGTGTTCGCATCCCCCTTAAGAAAGATCCTTCAATTTTAGGAAATTCTTTTAATAAAGCCACACATTGTTTACATTCTTTAGAGCGTAAATTAAAGGTTAAGACGAACTTTAGTAGAATGTATAATGACTTTTTGTCAGAATACGAGTTACTTGGTCATATGACAAAAATTAATAAACCTAATTTATGTTTGGGTTATTTTATTCCACATATGGGAGTTTTACGCGAGTCGAGTACCACGACCAAACTTCGTGTTGTTTTCAACGCTAGTGCTTCTACTTCGACGGGAGTGTCCTCTAATGACCTACAGATGGTTGGGCCAACCGTACAGGACGGTCTATTGTCTATACTTCTTCGCTTTAGAGTCCACAAGTATGTTTTATCTGCGGATGTGGAGAAGATGTATAGACAAATAGTCGTCCACCCGTCGGACAGATATTTACAACAGATTGTTTGGCGTGATAATGTTAGTGATCCTATTAATGTTTATCAATTAAACACCGTCACGTACGGTACGGCCAGTGCGCCATTCCTTGCGACACGATGCCTTAAACAAGTAGGACTCGACTGTAGGAACCCTAAGATATCGGAAATCATCCAACATGACTTCTATGTCGACGACTTGCTGACCGGAGGGGATGACTTAGATGAAGTAAAGTTCATTCGCACTGAAGTCACCAAAGCGCTTGCGTCGGCATGTATGCCATTGAGAAAGTGGAAGTCAAATGATTCTCAATTATTGTCGAATGCTGTCCCTGCGTCATACGATTTGAACATTGGACAAAATGAGCCAGAAAAGTTGCTTGGTCTCTGTTGGCATATCGGCACTGATGAGATAGGGTTTCCCATAGGTCTGACTAAATCTTCGACTAGGTACACAAAGCGTGACTTGTTATCCGTTATTGCGCGAATCTTTGATCCCTTAGGTCTGTTAGGTCCTATTGTTATTACTATGAAGATCTTGCTACAGAAAATGTGGTTAGATAAATTATCATGGGATCAACCATTACCTAATGAGATTTGTAAACAATGGGAGATTATTATTAAATCTTTACCTCTTTTAAATCATGTTCGCATTCCGCGACTTGTAGTCTGCAATTCATTTACGGAGTTAGAACTCCATATTTTCACAGACGCGTCTGAGTCCGCGTACGGTGCTTGCGTCTACATTCGCAGTGTTAATGCTAAGGGTGAGTACATGGCTCGCTTGTTAATGGCGAAGAGTCGAGTTGCTCCCATCAAGCCTACGACAATTCCGCGACTGGAGTTATGTGGTGCGGTAGTCGGTTCTCGTCTTCACGAGAAGGTGATGAGCTCACTTCGAGTGAAGATCAGTCGGGTTTATTGTTGGACTGATTCAACCATTGTCTTGGGATGGTTACAGATGATGCCTACCAGACTTCAGCCCTTTGTGCGCAACCGCGTTGCTGAGGTTTTGGATAAGTCGGGTAACTGTACTTGGAGGCACGTCCCAACAGATCAAAATCCAGCAGACCTAATATCTCGTGGCATGGATATTAGTGATCTGCAGGAGTCAGATCTGTGGTGGAAAGGACCAGATTTTTTAAAATTAGATTCGTCTGAATGGCCTTCTCAAATTACGAGCCCAGGACTACAATCGTTACCGGAGACTCGACCTAAAATCATATTACATGTTGTAAACGATTCGAAACCTGAAGTTTTAATTGATTTTAGGCGTTATTCCAATTACACACGGCTCGTACGATCTGTTGCCTACGTATTACGATTTATTAAGTCATGTAGAAAGCATTACCCTAAAACCAAATACTTGTCACATGATGAGGTACAAGATGCACTAACTCTTGTCATTATTAAGAGTCAGATTCAGTCATTTTCTGAATACCAATTATTTTTGAACAAAAAGAGTTTACCTAAAAAGAGCGCCCTTCTAAAGTTTAATGTTTATTTAGACGATAATAATGTAATGCGAGTAGGAGGACGTCTCGATAACTCTAATTTTGCTTATAGTAAGAAACACCCTATTTTATTACAGTCCACTCATGATTTCACTAAACTATTATTTAATTTTGAGCATAAAAGGCTGATGCATGCTGGCCCACAATTATTATTAGCTTCCATTAGGGAAACTTATTGGCCAATAGGAGGTCGCAAGTTGGCGAAAGCCTGTTGTCATAAGTGTGTTTTGTGTCACCGTATGAAGGGTAAGGTTGTAGCTCCCTTAATGGGTAACTTACCACGAGAACGCCTTCGTCCAGGTTATCCCTTTGAAAGCACAGGCGTTGATTACGCTGGCCCTATTATGTGTGCTAGTCGCCAGGGCCGTGGATGTAGGTTAGTAAAGGTGTATGTCGCTATTTTTATTTGTTTCACAACCAAGGCCATTCATTTGGAGCTCGTTGGTGATTTAACTAGCAATAGTTATTTACTGGCTTTGTATCGGTTTATTTCTCGGAGAGGTAAACCTGCTGATATTTTTTCCGATAACGGTACCTCATTTGTCGGTGCATACAACGACCTTTCCAAATTTTTAAAATTAAATAGTTTGTCCTTGGGTGAAAGTGCAGCAAACGACGGAATAAGGTTCCATTTTATTCCCGCCTACACCCCACATTTCGGTGGACTCTGGGAGGCGGGTGTCAAGTCAGCAAAGTATCACCTTCAGAGAGTGTTGGGAAATTGTAACTTGACTTTTGAGGAGCTGTACACCACACTAACCAAGATTGAAGCCATCTTGAACTCTCGTCCATTGACGCCGTTGTCTTCAGATCCTGCAGATTATACTCCGCTCACGCCAGGACATTTTCTTGTGGGACGGCCACTTACTTCTTTGCCGCAACCTGATTACCAGGATAGCTCTGCCAATTATCTGTCTCGTTACCAGAGGATCGAGCAGCTTCGCCAGCATTTCTGGAGCAGATGGAGCAAGGAGTATGTTGCAGAATTGCAACAACGCTCCAAATGGCGTTCCTGCAAGGATGGCTTGATGCTGAACTCCTTGGTGGTGATCAAGGAAGACGATCTTCCTCCGTTGAAGTGGAGACTTGGACGGATCGTGGCTGTTCATCCAGGAACGGATGGTATCGCCCGTGTAGCTGACATTCGGACGTCTACTGGAGTCGTTCGACGGGCATTCAACCGAATCTGCCCTTTGCCTGTGTCTTCAGAATCTGGTTGAAACCATTGGTTATTGACACCCGCCTCCCAGAGTCCACCGAAATGTGGGGTGTAGGCGGGAATAAAATGGAACCTTATTCCGTCGTTTGCTGCACTTTCACCCAAGGACAAACTATTTAATTTTAAAAATTTGGAAAGGTCGTTGTATGCACCGACAAATGAGGTACCGTTATCGGAAAAAATATCAGCAGGTTTACCTCTCCGAGAAATAAACCGATACAAAGCCAGTAAATAACTATTGCTAGTTAAATCACCAACGAGCTCCAAATGAATGGCCTTGGTTGTGAAACAAATAAAAATAGCGACATACACCTTTACTAACCTACATCCACGGCCCTGGCGACTAGCACACATAATAGGGCCAGCGTAATCAACGCCTGTGCTTTCAAAGGGATAACCTGGACGAAGGCGTTCTCGTGGTAAGTTACCCATTAAGGGAGCTACAACCTTACCCTTCATACGGTGACACAAAACACACTTATGATAACAGGCTTTCGCCAACTTGCGACCTCCTATTGGCCAATAAGTTTCCCTAATGGAAGCTAATAATAATTGTGGGCCAGCATGCATCAGCCTTTTATGCTCAAAATTAAATAATAGTTTAGTGAAATCATGAGTGGACTGTAATAAAATAGGGTGTTTCTTACTATAAGCAAAATTAGAGTTATCGAGACGTCCTCCTACTCGCATTACATTATTATCGTCTAAATAAACATTAAACTTTAGAAAGGGCGCTCTTTTTAGGTAAACTCTTTTTGTTCAAAAATAATTGGTATTCAGAAAATGACTGAATCTGACTCTTAATAATGACAAGAGTTAGTGCATCTTGTACCTCATCATGTGACAAGTATTTGGTTTTAGGGTAATGCTTTCTACATGACTTAATAAATCGTAATACGTAGGCAACAGATCGTACGAGCCGTGTGTAATTGGAATAACGCCTAAAATCAATTAAAACTTCAGGTTTCGAATCGTTTACAACATGTAATATGATTTTAGGTCGAGTCTCCGGTAACGATTGTAGTCCTGGGCTCGTAATTTGAGAAGGCCATTCAGACGAATCTAGTTTTAAAAAATCTGGTCCTTTCCACCACAGATCTGACTCCTGCAGATCACTAATATCCATGCCACGAGATATTAGGTCTGCTGGATTTTGATCTGTTGGGACGTGCCTCCAAGTACAGTTACCCGACTTATCCAAAACCTCAGCAACGCGGTTGCGCACAAAGGGCTGAAGTCTGGTAGGCATCATCTGTAACCATCCCAAGACAATGGTTGAATCAGTCCAACAATAAACCCGACTGATCTTCACTCGAAGTGAGCTCATCACCTTCTCGTGAAGACGAGAACCGACTACCGCACCACATAACTCCAGTCGCGGAATTGTCGTAGGCTTGATGGGAGCAACTCGACTCTTTGCCATTAACAAGCGAGCCATGTACTCACCCTTAGCATTAACACTGCGAATGTAGACGCAAGCACCGTACGCGGACTCAGACGCGTCTGTGAAAATATGGAGTTCTAACTCCGTAAATGAATTGCAGACTACAAGTCGCGGAATGCGAACATGATTTAAAAGAGGTAAAGATTTAATATTAATCTCCCATTGTTTACAAATCTCATTAGGTAATGGTTGATCCCATGATAATTTATCTAACCACATTTTCTGTAGCAAGATCTTCATAGTAATAACAATAGGACCTAACAGACCTAAGGGATCAAAGATTCGCGCAATAACGGATAACAAGTCACGCTTTGTGTACCTAGTCGAAGATTTAGTCAGACCTATAGGAAACCCTATCTCATCAGTGCCGATATGCCAACAGAGACCAAGCAACTTTTCTGGCTCATTTTGTCCAATGTTCAAATCGTATGACGCAGGGACAGCATTCGACAATAATTGAGAATCATTTGACTTCCACTTTCTCAATGGCATACATGCCGACGCAAGCGCTTTGGTGACTTCAGTGCGAATGAACTTTACTTCATCTAAGTCATCCCCTCCGGTCAGCAAGTCGTCGACATAGAAGTCATGTTGGATGATTTCCGATATCTTAGGGTTCCTACAGTCGAGTCCTACTTGTTTAAGGCATCGTGTCGCAAGGAATGGCGCACTGGCCGTACCGTACGTGACGGTGTTTAATTGATAAACATTAATAGGATCACTAACATTATCACGCCAAACAATCTGTTGTAAATATCTGTCCGACGGGTGGACGACTATTTGTCTATACATCTTCTCCACATCCGCAGATAAAACATACTTGTGGACTCTAAAGCGAAGAAGTATAGACAATAGACCGTCCTGTACGGTTGGCCCAACCATCTGTAGGTCATTAGAGGACACTCCCGTCGAAGTAGAAGCACTAGCGTTGAAAACAACACGAAGTTTGGTCGTGGTACTCGACTCGCGTAAAACTCCCATATGTGGAATAAAATAACCCAAACATAAATTAGGTTTATTAATTTTTGTCATATGACCAAGTAACTCGTATTCTGACAAAAAGTCATGATACATTCTACTAAAGTTCGTCTTAACCTTTAATTTACGCTCTAAAGAATGTAAACAATGTGTGGCTTTATTAAAAGAATTTCCTAAAATTGAAGGATCTTTCTTAAGGGGGATGCGAACACAAAAACGACCATCAGACAATCGTGTCGTATTTGTAACGAAATTGTCTTCACACAATTTCTCTTCAGGCATATAAGAATTGGAAGACTTCGCATTCACCTCCTCTAATTGCCAAAACTTTGTCAATTCTGACTTGAGGTTTTCCCAGTCACCATCGCTGTCGGCAACCATTTTAGACAATTCGTCAGCAGTGAGATAGTATTCTGAGTAATTGGACCGGAAACTATCCATCCTAGACGGGTTTCACATAATATTGGTTTCCCGGTACCTAACTTTAGTCTTTGAGATCCTAACAAATCCCAAAAAAGATCAGCGCCGATTAAAATATCAACATCGGCAGGGTTATAAAAAGTAGGATCAGCTAAAGTAATATTCGAGGGTAAGTCGAAATCAGAAATATTTATCTGACGACACGGAACACTACTCGTAATGAACGGAAGAACAAAACAATTTAGTTCGAATACAAAGCTATCATCTAATGGCGTACCCTTAACCCGACATATTTTACCTACGTGCGAAGTGACGTTATTGATTCCAAGGATTGATCTATCTACCTGGCTAGTTTTTAAGTTAAGTTTATTGCACAACCTATCTGTTATGAGTGAAGACGTGCTACCACTATCGAGCACCGCGCGAGCGAGATGCACACACCCATTGTGGTCTCTTAATTTGATCAAAGCGGTTGATAACAACACATCTCGTTGCGTATGACCACACGGAGATGCAATGTTTGCGGATAAAGCTACGTTATTCGTTTCAGTCGTAGCAGACAAGTTATTCATCGAATTACCACTAGGTGTATTCGATACAGTGCCATTAGAATGTACGTGAACTAATGTGTTGTGCCTACGTTTGCATAGTTTGCAGCCTGGTTTTTTACATTTGTTAGCATAGTGTCCGGAACGAAAACAGTTAAAACATACCTTATAACTAGGTAATGATTTGAGACGGTCATCGTTACTCAATGCGAGAAACTGTGGACAATTATTTAATGTGTGATCGTTGTTATTACATTTAGGACAAGGTTTAGAAGCTGAGTCAGTGCTAGAATTTATAGGAGATTGTGCTACCATTGACTTGATCTTAGGACCTGATTTACCTGGTGATTGCGAATAATGATTGCGGGGGAGTTCCAGGGTCTCGATGAGGTCGGCTCGATTGCGTAAGAATTGCATAAATGCGTTAAACGTGATTAAGCCATCCTTGTCTATCCTACCTTTGCACTCCTCCCACTCACGATAGGTTTTTTGATCAAGTTTTCGTGTGACAATGTAGATTAAAAGTGTATCCCAGTGTTTCACAGGCTCCCCTAATGACTCTAAAGCTCGCAAGTCTTTATTTAACTGATCGATCAAATTCTTAATGGCAACAGAAGATTCTTTTGTAATTGATTCAATAGTAAATAATGAACTTATATGATTCTGAACCAGTAATCTTTTGTTGTCAAACCGATCACATAACAATGACCATGCCACAGAGTAATTACTTGAAGAAAACTCAATGGATTTGATAACTATAGCAGCTGTTCCCTCAAGTGATGCTCGCAAGTAGTGAAACTTATTGATTGCGTCTATGTCATCATTACAATGAATTAGGCTAGTAAAGGTGTCGCGGAATTCAAGCCAATTACAATATAATCCGCTAAACTTTGGTAACTGAATCGTTGGCAATTTAACCGGCTGCTTTATGCTAACACGAGTACTTTTACAACTTTCCATCGATTTATTATCTTTATTGTAGTCAGTCAGAATATTCTGGGCTCTAGATAAGGTTTTATAATAAATAGACTCAAACTCGGAACGCTGAGAATATTGTAAGTTGATGTCGTCAACAATGCATTCTAGACGTAACTGTACCTCATCATACTGCTCATACAACGCCTCTATCTTGCCCATGCGCAACTGCAACTCGGACACATCACAGCTAGATAGCTCCTTGTCCTTGAATGAGTCCAGAAAATTGAGGAAACTAGTCAAGCGACCTTTGAAGCTGCCTCGCTTCTTAATTAAATCCTTTTCCTCAGACATTCTGGGAGACGAGTGTTGTCAACCTGGCATTGATACAGGAATATAAAAATTAAAAACAACAATATAATTTCAATAATTATACGCCTAGCTGTAGTCTATGCCCTTTCTGACTGCTAACTATAATTTATAACAATGACTTGTACTAATATCTAACACTCAAATATTTTTATTATGTCAAGATACTTGTTAAAAATTAATACCACTGTTAAGTAGTTATGTAATTAGTTACAGCTTAATATAATGTAAGTTTAATAATGTAGCAAAATAGCTAACTATACTGTTAAAAGTATGAGTTTAAACTTAACATTGCTGTTGAATAAAATACTAATCACAATGCAACAAAGTACCTAATGATTTTACTCAAACACAATATAATTGGTAATTTAATAAAATAGTACTGACCTTAGTATGACTACTTATATATACTACCTGAGTGTTGGGTGACGATATTAGCGTAATTATAACTGTACACCACTAACTAACTTGCTTGAAATCAATCCAGTTCTCCAGCAGTGAACTCATGAACCTCCATTCAGCGTGGAAGTCAGTCTCTATTCTTTTTCTTGAAAATAATCGCTGATCTTCTTAATTATATTTCATCCGGCTCGAAGGACCATGTGCGAGAATTATGGGTATTCTGATGAAATCAATGACTGGAAGCTCAATGCAAATTAGTTTTTAATAATTTTCGGTGTGAACAATATATTTTACAAGAAACAAGTGAAGACAAGTGACAAATAGAAGTGTCATATTTTTTCATATAATTTAGGAAGCTTGCAAGAAGGTTTTATCTCCAACAGAACCCTTAGAGATAATATATGAAACCCAACTGAGTGAATCACTTGCGAATTCTGAAAATTCAGAAGTGATTATAAATTCACACGTCTCACATTTATAAGGAACGTCAGCATCTCAGTCTCAATCTATCAAAATAAATCAATTAAAAAAACATATTTAAACTAGTGCTTGACTGTGATCCCACCTGATAGTAAGCAATGATACAACCGTTGACGGTGAAGTGCATTAGTTAAAGTGCTCCAAAGTTAACAGAAAAATAAATAATAAATAATTAATAAAACGTAATCATTTCTATTCAACAAGTAGGTATATTTATAGATAAACAAGTTGGATAGAACAACACCATTGCTTGGTTACGTAAAAAGATTGTATCACTTTCACACTCTTTTTTATAAAAATAATTATTAGAAACTATTCTAAAAATGCATTTACCTACTGGCTGATTCTATTCTAAAAATGCATTTACCTACTGGCTGATTTTGTCTAAAAAATCGTTTGTAAAGCCATTTATTGCTAAAGAAAAAAAATGTTTAAAAAAAATGGCGTTTCAGATTTTTTGGACCAGGAATGGCCAGTGAGATTCTGAATGCGAATCTTGAACAAAAAGGTTGCAATCATTAATGACGTTTAGTCAAATCATAATTAAAATTGAAATAATGTTGTTTTTTCTTTCATTACGAGTAGCTTCATAAAACATATTTCGGCGCTATTTCTTGGCTTTTCAAACGTAACTAAATGTTTTTCCTGTTTCTACTTTGGACGTCTTGTAAGCTGGCATAATATTTAAAATATAAAGATGTAGTCATACTATTATTATTTACTCGCCCATATTTTATAAATCATGTTGTTACACGATATATTTGTAACAGTTTCTTACTGCCACGGGTATTGTAAGATTGTAACATAATATCGATAAAAATATTTAAATAAATCTACTCGGGCAGTTTGGAGAGACGCCAAAAACTCACTGTTTATACGTGCAGCAGATCAATTATGATTTACGACTAGAGTACACTGGTCTATACAGAACTATGTGTTTTGATAGTTTAGCGCATGTTCGATCTGCACACTGTACGGGTTTTTTATTTCTGCCGATTACATTTCGTAACGCACCAATATAATATATTTATAAAATAAAGAGCAACTGGCCGTAGGATTCCAACAAAATAATTATATATTTTAATTTCAGAAATGCACATAGTTTCAATTGATAAAAAAGTTTTTCCAAATAATACGTGGTAAATACAGAAAAAGAGTTTCGTTGGAACGTAGGTAAACATTGTATCATAGGCACTAGTTGTCCAGTATCTTTCATAATAAAGGATAACGTTAGCTTTAAAATAGTCCAAAAACAATTTACAGAATTACATTATAGTAAAAACTAGCTTTTGCCCGCAGCTTCGCAAATATATAAAGGAATAAAGCAGCTTTCTATCGGTGAAAAAAATTTCGCAATCGGACCAGTACTTCCAGAGATTACCTCCTACAAACAAAAAAAAAAAAAAAATGGTTGCCTGTAAAGTCGGTTTTACGGGCGAAGATTTTACGTGACAACGTCCATGCGCCGATTCAATGCGCCTAATTCTCTAGTGCTGCGCGCGCGGCAGACCGATCATAGTTGAGTGGGAGAGAGACGCAAGGCATTCGGCGGGCCTCTCTCTCGTTCGGTGACTCATCGTAACGTTACCGAGCGTTACACTTTTTCATAAGTGACTCCCAGCCGCCTAATTTAAGACGTTGTCACGTCAAAACTTTACCTCTTTATTATATTAGCGTAGATTTACTATACAAAAAATAAATATAAGTATAATAAATTATGCAATAATTTCAAAAACTATTTCATAATAATATTTAATAAATTGGATGTCCGTAGTCTTTTTGTGTTTGTTGAAAAGGTTTTTTCTTATCTAAATCAGCCAGCAACTTGTCTTATAGGTGCGCGAACGCCGGCGTTCGCTTGGGGTTTAATAAATTGAATCCGATATAGTACCTACTAAAGTAAAGTAAATAGTACTAAACACTTTCATTGTATATTTTTTCAAAGTAACTGTTAACTGTAAAATAACTAACTATAAAATAGTTTTTTGAATTTATGTAAAACTTTTATCTAAATACGTTCTTACTGATCGGTTAAAAAATCAAACAAATGATGCATTCCTCTCAAAAATAAACTTTAAACTAGATTCATTTAGACAAATTATTGAAATCAATAAGTTGTTATACCAGTTTTAAAAACATACGTCCATTTGAAATAACCTATGCTATCATTACACGACTAGTATCTACAAGGTTTTCCCAAATTGTTGAATATTAATTTCTATTATAATAGTCAACAAAAGTTATGGAAAAACAATTTCTGAGAAATATTTTTTGACGAGAAGTTTTATTGGACTATCGTTGTAAGCTGTCAGTTAATCAAATATTTTGAGGCCTCGAAATGTTTTTGGTCAGCAAACAGAGTGTATTGAGATGCTTTTAGTGGTTTCTAATAATTAAATGGGCAGCAAACAAATATGGGATATTTATTTATTTATTTATTCACAAAATCCACAGCTCTTTTACAAAAATTTTACTTAAAGATAAATTAATGTTACAGCCAAAAGGATTTACAATTTACTATCTAAACTTTTATGCCTCAGAAACAAACAGAATAAAACGCTAGTACCATTCAAGCCTAGTGGTGTGCTGTGTGAGTGGGTGTGTTGGAGTGAGTGTGAAGAGTTGATGTGGTGTATGAAATAGTGTATGAAAATACTATTATACTGTTGTTAATCGCCATCATCCTTTTGATAAATTATTATTGATTAATTCGTCGCATACAGACGTTACCAGCAGTCTCCTAAAAGTATGTTTTTTGATATTAAATAAATCAAGATGAGAGAATTTCTTATTATAGTTCCTCAATGTCCTGCCAACGACAGAGTTTTGAGCGTAGTTTGTCCTACTGCGCGGTACATCGAAAAACTGTGTGTGCCTAGTTCGTCGCGACGGAGCACTCAATCTATATAAATATTGGATATTGGGTAGCCTTAAATTAAATAATTAAAATATCTGCAGTAATCTAAGTAAGTAATAATAATAATAGAGCAGTAAATTGTAATTCAGATTCTCGTTAGTAAGCTGTGCCTCTACTTAATTTTGTTATTTTTTTTTTAAATTGATATAAACTAGTGCTTGACTGCTGTCCCATTTGATGGAAAGCAGCGATGTAAAGCCTATTCACTCTAAACTTGAAGACACCTAAATTATAATCGGACGGGAAGGAAGACCAAAAGCAGCGGGCTAACTGACGAGGCGAAACGCTTAGTCTGGACCGTAGCAGTTTCAACAACGTAAGGGTGGATATTCGCCGTACGACGGGTTGTCCAATGATAGAAGGGAGATGGCGAAATCAAGTCATTCAATTCCCGCGCACACTCCAAAATGCATTCTGTAAAAAACCGAAAGGCTGGCTACCCTACGCCTGTGCTCAAAGCTTTGCTAGTTAGTAGTGTTTTTTTTTTTAATAGTTATAATAATATATTTTACCGACAATCTGTATAAACCGGAAAACCGGTAGATATAGATTAACCTAGGCACTAGTGATGTTCATAAGACAAATTGAGATGCCGGCGACGGCACAGCTATTTCTATCTGTAGAAGATTTAAAAAAGATACCATTTTATTACTTTCCGTTTTTATTCACAATTTTTATCGATGACATAGTGTTACTTCAAACGTGTCATCTACGAGTATGATGAAGTAGGTAGTGTCGACTAGGGCTAACTATAGTTAGTAAATATTTATGTGGATATTAATTATTAAAAAAAATAATAAAAAAGAAAATAAACACAAAACAAACAAATTATACACACATAAATTATAATACCAAAAACTAGTTTTTCAATGACCTGCAACAATAACATAGATAATAGTCTTCCTACTACCTAATATTATAAACACGAACGTTTGTATGTATGGATGTTTGTTACTCTTTCACGCAAAAAGTACTGAATGGATTTCGATGAAACTTGGTACACGGATAGACCATGTCCTGGTATAGGACATAGGATACTTTTTATCCCGAGAGTATGTTCCCTTGGGATAATTTTCTACTGTCATGTGGGCGTAGCAGCTGGAAACAGCTAGTTATCTATATTTATAGTATTTATCTTTAATTTTACCAACAAAGAAAAGCTTTTGTTGCAAGCAACAAAAGTTTTTGGAAGTGGTCAATCACAAAAATCGACTGGAAATCGCTTAAAATTGAAAAAAAAAAACAATTGAATAAAACAAAAGTCCATGACGTTTATTTTTTTGCAATGTTTAGTACCTGTTTTAATTGTTACGAACCTGCTACATATATTCATATATATGTTAGTTATTTCTATTTAAAAAAATAATTCCTTTAAATCTCTCGTCGTCAGATAAATTAAACCTACAGAAAATATATTTTTTTGTTTCTTTGATAAGATCACATTACTAAATATACTTTAAGCACGCTCACAGAAAAAAAACGGTCATTGACTATGGCTGAAGACTCTTGTGCGTTGAGATTTTCCTTGCCACCAGTGTGAAATCGGAAGGCGTTGAGTGCGCGCGTGTTTTCCGCGTCAATTTCCCGATAAATTACGATTAAAGAAAATTTATAATTAATGGCTTGTTAAAGTAAACCTACGTAGTCTGAACTAATATCGAATAGTTTATTATTGTTTTTTTTTTCATATTATTTACTGGAAGAAATGTTTTTTTAGTGAAGTTATTGTTGTGTGTTGAATATGATGTAGTGTTTTGGAGGGAAAAAAAGACTGATTAATTTTAAATAAGGACAATGTTTAGACATAAAAAGGGATGATTAGTGATTGGTGTTTTGTTTATTGTGATCAAAATGTTTTGGAGATTACTTATGTGGGCCGCTGTTGGGCTCCTTTTACTGGGTAAGATTTTTAAATCGCATTTTTTTTCATAACAGCCAGTTGTTATTTAGTTTATTAGTCAACTCTTGCTTAAAAATCGTGTATTTTTTTTAATCTCTTTACAGCTATATTTACAGGTATTAATCTAATGCGACAGTGTAGATACCAACTATAATTACTTACACCTAAAAATATTCAAAACACTTCCTTTCGGTACTTTTTAAATAACGTTAAGAGCTGTAAAATATTTTGACGTTAAATCTAATTCATTGCTCATAATTATCTATGACGTAGGACTGAATAAATGAAAATTTATGCCGTGACAATGACCAAATTCGATGACACAATAGTGGTATTAAAACTCGTAATTATGATTAACATTGATCTATTCCAATTTAATGGATCCATTGGGATTAAAAAGATTAATTGGAAGAGCATGGATTAAATTGGAATAAATCCGACAATCCAGCTTGATTATTACAGTCATTAAAGCAATGATAGTCTACATGAAAGTTATCGCCAAACTAATGTATCAAATTGTCAATGGCGTGTACTTTAAGTAGCTGTGGTGGGATTCGTTGGTTCGATGAATTATAAACATCTAATTATTTGCAAGTATTTTTGAGGTTGTAATTCATGAAATAACTTTTTTTGTTCTAAGGTTTATTCATTTTATTTGCTTGTGGCTATTATATATAACTGTACTTTACTGTGTAAAAGATTTAATAAAGATCATTTACTATTATTCTTTCTTCATTTTTTATACATATTGTATTAAATTTTTTATTTTTTTTTAATAAAATTATACAAAAAAAAACAACATTAAAAAATATAAAACCTTAGTTTTCCACCGGTGTCGGGAGCAAGGTCCAAGGTACCGGTGGTTAGGGCTTCAGGAACAGGAACCTCCTCACAATGCGGGAATTATTATTATTATTATTTAACATAAGACCCTGAAAATTTGCAGGTACTTACTTAAAATATTAAAGGTACCTATCCTGTATTTTTATTAGTTTTTTTTTTAATAATTTTATCCATTGTGTTCTTATAAGAATTTATTTATTTATTTTTTTAAAAATTGACTGTACTTTTTTTAAAAATCCAATTCAGTAATTTTTTTTTTAATAGCCTTCGATTCATATTGATGTTTTTGTGTTTATTTTTATTTTGTAACATGAGCTTGTCCTTGTATTTTGGAAGGCTATTTAACGGATCTAAATGGTCTGGAATAAAGGTTTTTATTATTATTATTTAATAAAGCTTTCGCCCGCGACTTCGTCTGCGTAAAAGACGAACATTTTTCTGCTACGTTTTTTGATGAATTTTGTCAGCTCTTGTCTGCGACTTTTTTCGCTTAGAAGTTGGAAATATTTACACAGTCTAAGTAGGTGCATTAGAAAGCTGTTTTAGGTGCATTGAGCTATTAGTAGTAAGAGTGAAGCTATAGAATGGGGTGAAAGTACTGGGTCCTATAATATTACTAATACGTCGGTACTTAACTATAATTATTTAATACTATTCAAGTGCTGCAACACTTGAGATAAACCCAACATTAACAGAAGTAAAAGTCTGACACAAAGGAACACAAGGGAGTGTCATTGGGACATAGGGACATTGGGAAAAAAAATATGAAAGTGATACTTCTAGCTGCTTCTAAAAAGCAAAAGGTAATTGAAGGAACATAGGTGTGGTTTTAGTTAGTAAAACTCTGACATGCTCTCTCACTCCACCCTAAAGCGCAAGAAGTCATTAAATGCTTACCTAATGCCTAAAAACCACCTGGACTTTGTATTGTAGCGCCGCGATCATCTTTTCAAACATTGCCGCAGCGCCCGCAGCGCTAGCAGGTATTAGCCTTACTGGGCCCCCTTCTTACGGATTTGGTCTGACCAACGTATCGGACTCCTGCCCCTGGATCTTTTCCTATCCACTTTCCAACCAGTGGAATAGTACAGGCTAGATATAACAAAATTGCGAGCGAAAAAGCTAGTTCAAAATATTCAAAACTTGCGTTAGCTTCGCACTGGTTTTAGAAATCTTTAATATTCTGAGCTTCGTTCTACTACAACAAGCATGTATATATTTTAACCTTGTTCATAAATCACTCTATCTACTGGTGAAAATTGCATGAAAATTCGTTCAGTAGTTTTTGAATTAATCGCGTTCAAACAGACAGACAGACATGGTGGGCTATTTTTTTTTTTTAGAATGTAATGTAAGTATATTATACAAAATTTGGCGCGTAGTGCGATGAATCCTTGTACACCTAACAATTATAATTTAATTGAGTACTCACGCCTTCGGTTCGTGATCAGGCGTTTGTGAAGTACCGACATCAGCTGTTTGCTTATAATATTACTTATCATTTGTCGTATCTATTTGCTATCTTGCTGGCCCCTTGCGAGGAAGCCAGGGACTTGGCCATGTTTTATGATCTTTAAGTAATGCCACTTAATATCTGCATTAGTAACGTTCTTGATAACGAGATATCAAATGTCGAGGAAGCGTGCGCGACGCAACGCGTTCATTGTTATTCTTGTAAAACCTGTTATAAACTATACTGTCGGAAAGTAAAGAAAAGTTCTCATTAAATTGAAATTGGGACGAATACGGAACTAATCACTGATGGACGCAAATATGGGACTTAATTCGAGCGGGATAGAGGTATAGAGTTATATAAAACATAATTTTTAGTTTTTGCGAAACTGGAATATAGGTAGTTAGTTTGTTCAGAATCAATAACTTAAGGGGTCTTTAAGTCAAGAGTCAATAGATTGCTTCTAGGCAAGCGTGTTCCATCGTCGGCCACATCATCGCATACCATCAGGTGAGATTGTGGTCAAACGCGAGCCAATCCATTAAAAAAAAAAATGGATTCCAATAGTTTTTACACCATGTTATATTTTTTCTCATAAATATTTAAAAATGTCCTAAGATGGACACTACCGACACTAAGTACAACACAGGTCACGGCAGGTCATAGGGGGCATTAGAGCTAGCAAACAGCTGGGTGCAAGTGCAAAACAGCCCCTTAGTCGCCTAGTTGACCCGGTGACTATGTATTTTGGCTTACGTAACAAGCTTATAACTTTGTGATTTTTCATAATACAGTTATGAAACTTTGTACATGATAAATGATAAATGATAAATGATCTTTATTTTGCAAGTAGGTTTTATAAAAACACTTTTACACGTCAATTTTTTTTTTGTCGTCAAATAATGCTAGATGAGGCCGGTGTTTCCTAGCTGACTACCCTGAGAAGAAACACCGAAACAAACTCAGGGGTCAAAGTCTCTTTTAAAGTCCATACAGCAAAACATGTAATGGTCAAATCATATGAGAACCATGCAGATTGAGCCTGAGATGGTCTTTTGAAGAAAGAACCACACAGTTTTAAGTGGACCTGTCCAGTCAGTGCAAGCATTTGTCAATATGCGTGTAGCTCAACTCAGGACTACTAAGGAGCTCAACGACTTGACGAACAATGCCAAAGAAAGGACATTTGGGTAGGCCACATCAAATACTCAAAACTGCCAGACATCATGTGAATATAAAAGAAAACGAAAGAGTAATCCACATAGTTCTCATATTCACAATAATAAAAATTACAAAAGTGTAAATATTGCAAATTGTAAAAAAAAAGTATATAAAAAAATCAGTCAAATAGTAAAAATAAACATGTCATAATTGTAAAAAAATAATAATAAGATATATATTTATATATATACAATATCATAATTGTAAAACAACAACAATCGTCAATAAAAAAGGCAGTTAAAACAAAAAAAACATTCAAATGATAATAATTATAGTGAGTAGGTACTGGAGCAGGTCAATCCCAAGCCGTTTTATCCTCGAGATACTCTTTTACAGAATAAAAAGCCTTTTGGCAAAGTTTTCGCTTTACAAATATTTTGAATTTATTAATGCTAAGTTCCTGAATAGGACTGGGAAGCTTATTATAAAAATGTATACTTTGGCATCTAAATGAGCGTCCTATTTTTTTGAGCCTGGTGGCAGGAACCACTAACTTGTGTTTGTTCCTAGTATTAACGTTGTGAATGTCACTGTATTTTTTAAACATGTTTTTATTTTTATGAACATACAAAATATTTTCATAGATATACTGAGATGGCACAGTCAAAATATTAATATTTTTAAATTTATCTCTGAGGGAGTATCTGGGACTTAATTTATAAATTGAACGAATAGCCCTTTTCTGCAAAACAAAAATCGTTTGGATATCGGCGGCATTTCCCCATAATAGAATACCGTACGACATGACACTATGAAAATAACTGAAGTAAACTAAACGGGCTGTCTCTAAGTCAGTTAGATTTCGAATTTGTCTAACATCGTATGCGGCAGAGCTAAGTTTTTTCGATAACTTATCCACGTGTGGGCCCCACTGAAGCTTAGCATCAAGAGTTATACCTAAGAATACTGTAGTGTCTTCAGGACTCAATTCTTTACCTTTTATTAGCACACTAGTTTCTACCTGTCTTACGTGAGGCATCGTAAATTTAACAAATTTGGTTTTCTTTTCGTTAAGGAGCAGGTTATTGACATTAAACCAGTGTACTATTTTTGAAAGGGCGTTATTTATGCCATCAGTAACCGGCTGCTGACGTTTAAGCTTAAACAAAAGCGAAGTGTCGTCTGCAAACAGCACTATATCATGGTTATCCTTTATGAGGTATGGCAAGTCATTGATATAAATGAGAAATAAAAATGGACCAAGAATCGAGCCCTGGGGCACACCCATTGATACTACAGACCCGGGTGATCTTTTTCCATTTACATCAACTCTCTGAATCCTATCACTCAAATAAGAAGTAAGAAGATCCAGAGAGGAATTCCGGATCCCGTAATGGTGTAGTTTCCTGATTAATGTTTCATGGAGAACGCAATCGAAAGCCTTGGACAAATCACAAAAAATGCCCAGGACATCGCATTTGTCTTCCCATGCATTATAAATATGTCCTAAAAGTTCAACCCCGGCATCGGTTGTTGAACGACCCCTTGTAAAACCGAACTGTTTATCATGTAACAACTTATGTCTATTAAAAAATCTTTGTAATTGATGTAAAATTAATTTCTCAAATATTTTACTAAAGGTGGGTAGCACTGAAATAGGTCTATAATTTGTGGGGTCAGATGTGCTACCTGTTTTAAACAATGGTATTATTTTACTATACTTCATTAAGTCAGGAAACTCGCCACGATCAATACAATTATTAAAAATAAGTGCTAAACTAGGAGCTACAACCTTTATAATAGACTTTACAACATCCACAGAATTTCCCCATAAATCTGTGGTCTTTTTTACATTCAAAGTGTTAAAGGTTTTAATTATATCCACATATGTCACATGTTCGAAAATAAAATCTGAATCACAAACTTTAACATTTTCTTTAAGCAGAGACTCTGCAGCAGTGGGTGATGAGTTCAGAGATTTAGTAGTTAATATGGGGATCTCTGAAAAGAACTTTTCAAAAGCTGCAGCAACTTGTGAGTCCGATTCGATCACGCTGTCATTAATTTTAAGGCTATAGTCACTACATGGTTTTGTAGATCTTCCAGTTTCACTGTTTATAATATTCCAGGTATGGATTGCTCTGGAATCTCTGTAATATTTCTATGTTGCTATTTTTTGCTGTTCCCCATAGCTCGATTCCATACGTCCATATAGGTTTGAGGATCGCTTTGTGAATGGTCATTGTTGGTGATTCTCAAAGGTGGTAGAAATAAAATAGCGGACTGTAATTATAGGTAGGTTCGTATATTAGATTTTAAGAACGCGCGCCTCTGGTCCGTGTCATATGAGTCAATGGCTATGTGGTTTCGCAGCGGTGCGGGCGGCGGCGCTCTGGACCTCGTCCTCCGCTCCCCGCAAGCCGCTGTCGCCCTCCGGTCGTTGCAGTGGCACACGGTGCTAACTTTTGTCGCCAACAGTCATCTTACTTGTTTGAGATAGTTGTGATTTTCGTCCGATCATCCAATACATGTCCCTAACTCTGCAATCCAGTTGTTTCCGTTTGGTCCATATATGTTTAAATATGCAATATGTACTAAAACTAATGTAGTATATACTTAAAATTCTGTCTAATCCTTTGGGAATTCTAACCGTGATGGTAAGTTATGATGAAGCCACACAATTAACCTGTCCGCGGCCGCGCACATCACACAGCTGATAAACACACCTACAATATGACTGATGACTGTGTGCAGAGCGCGCGCCCAGATTAATATGGTTTCTGTTGTCGTTCCATTGAGAGTAATCATGTGATCATTGTCGATGTGTAGGGTCGTGAATTAATGCGTGAATACGTATTAGAAAGAGGGAGAATGGAGAAGAATAATAATCGAAAACTTTTAAACTATGCACACATATTTTGTCCAGCCCAATTTTTTAGATAATTAATTTTAGTTGTTTAGAAAACACAAATTGTTAATTTAATACTTTATTTTATTTACTCATGCATGCGGGTGTGAACAATTCCACACACTATGCACCACAAATTTTTAATTAGTAGGTACAATTACTTTATTAGAAAAGTTCTAGTTATTATTTAAGTAAAGTAGCATTTGTTATGAATGGGTGATTTTATTATGGATTTATTTGGACAGTTTGGAGATTTCGTTTTTTTTTTTACTTTTGACTACAAAAATATGATTAGTAACCACACCCATCTCAAGGAGTTGTCAGCGACAGCAGGGGCTCAGCTGGGCCGAAGCCTACTGTGACCAGTTAGTTTCGAAAGATAGCTCAGCCCCCGTATGAAGGCACGAAGGAACAGGAACAGGTCATTGGATGATTTTCTCACCAAAAAAACCCTCCCATTTTTTTGTACAAATTAAAAAATAAAGGTGTTTATTGTGTGTATAATATTATATAGTGCATCAGTATTGGTATTGGTGTGTCGAATTCAATGCCCATGTTATTTGCATTTGCCATTTTTTAAAGTGTTACACTTCACTTTAAAAAATAAAGGTGCAATCAAAAGGTTAGGTAAATATATCAAAATAGTAGTTCTCGTTAAATGTTATTGTGAATGAGTGACGAGGAGGGCGTCCATTTGTTGTAGTTACGCAATCAATCATTGTCTAATTTATTGAGCACAGAAGCCGATGAATATGGGCCATTGTATGGGACATGCAAACATATCGATGACACGAACACATGAACGTGCCATCTGTCAGGTACTATCAGAAACACAGAAATTACCATCTTTATGGCAGGGCACATTGCTATTTTTAGAATTGAGTAGAAAGAAAAGCGCGCGTGGTTTGTGGCCTATTCTCTCGTTCTCATAAGGAGGACGCACATCTTTTTTAAGATATGGTAACAAAAATGTTTTAGGTATAAGTGACTGGTATCTCTGCCAGCAACCGTCCACGGCAGCACAAGGACAGTCAAAACATAAAATAGATACAGACGTCAATCATCATACTAAGCGCGTTCGTTCGAGCAACGTGTGCGTGGCTCGAGCGGACATAGACACCGTTCACGGACACTACCTTGGGAGTCTTTAAGTCGAGAGTGAATAGGTTTCTTCTAGGCAAGCGTGCTTCATCGTCGACCACATCATCGCTTACCATCAGGTGAGATAGTGGTCAAACGCAAGCCTATCATTAATAAAAAAAAAAATAAAAAAAAAACTACCTATGTCTCGGCTCAATCGCCCGGGCGCACTCGTAAGATTCGGCGCAACGCTCTGACCCTAGCGTGAACGTGAACGTCTAGCGTAGGTACAAAAAGTGAAGCACATACATGAGATTGACGGGGTTACTATGACGTTCAAAGTAAGATTACTTTAATCTTGTTTCTGTGTGAGTAAGAGATGGCGCTAGACAACCTGTATAGCTCTGTCTCTTACTCACACTGAAACAAGATTAAAACAATCTTACTTTAAACGTCATGGTCTAGGTCTGACTTATGTACCTATCTAGTTTTGTGGTCAAAACGTACAGCAATCGCGCTCATAATGCTGTTGTTGCCACTCTGTTTACGGGCCAGGGGTACTATTCTCTATGAAAACAGCCTTGAGCGCAGCGCTGGCCGCAGCGACGAGTCGAGAGCGCAGTACATTGGATTAACAACCTAACCTACCTTTACATTGAATTGTTAATTCAATGTACTGCGCTGTCGACCCGTCACTGCGGCCATGCTGATTTCTTATAGAATAGCACCCTAGCAGGGAAGCTACTTTTTTGCGTATGATGGTCTGGAAGCCATAAGTTGCCCTTTTAGTACGAGATCCGTAGGAGAAATCTCTTCCCTCATCTGTTATTCGTTTATGATAAATATTATGTGCTTGAAAATGCTTTTATTAAGATATTGCGAATAAGTTGCCTAGCTAAATCTAGTGCCAATGATGTTAAACAATAAAACTTGTCTGAGATCGCGAACATTTTATATTTTCGACTTGATCCAAATACTTACAAATTGAGTTCGTTACTAATAGCTTAACATGAAAAAAAAATAGATTAAATAATAGATGAGGGTAAATTAGGGCCACTTACTCACCTCTTTATACGAGGCAATTCTTTTAGGAGGCAACCTATAGTTTTTCAGTTCCTTGGGCACATTCTTTCAGCTGATGCTCGACTTTCTCAAATAACAAATGAGGGGTAATTGATGTCAAAAATGTGACAATAAATTTTATTGTTTAACATTATTGGCACCAGATTTAGCTAGGCAACCTATTCGCAATGTCTTAATGAACGTATTATCTAGCATTTAATATTTATCACTAGCTTTTACCCACGGCTATAAAATGCCCGTGTATATAAAATGCCTATGTCACTCAGGAATAAAGCAGCTTTCTATCGGTGAAAAAAATTTAGCAATCGGACCAGTACTTCCTGAGGTTACCTCCTACAAACTTAAAAAAAAAAAAAACTTTACCTCTTTTCTCCTCCTCTCCTCTTTATCTACACTAATATATCACTACACTACACTAATTTATCATAATCAAATAATAGATGAGGAAAGAGATTTCATCTATCGGATCTTAAATCATTTGAGTTCTGGGCCACAATAATATTTTTGTAGGTCTCAAGTACCAAATGATTGCGATACAATTATCTAGGCAATCAATTCAAAGTAATTCCGACATATCCAGTCGAAATAAGCAATATTCTGTGCGTAAAAAGGTCAAAGACTTTCATAGCAACGACCCGTATATTATGGTAAATTGTTATTTCGTAGCAATTGTGGCATTATTTCCAGAAATAGGTAATTTACATAAATTATTATATTTTTGTATTATTTATTAGTGTTACCTTCAAATCTGTGGTACGAAAATTCTTTGACTACCTACATCAGTTAAGATAGTCCACAGGGTAAAAGTCAGAAGAAATATATGCACTTTATTCGTCCTTAATGCCCAAGATTACTGGATTGTTCGAAAGACCTTCACCATGGCTCTGAAACGTAAACAGCAACTGAGAAAACACTGGTCACCGTAATCTTGCGGACATGAGCAAAGAGTAGCTTGCCGTCCAGCCGTCTGATAATCGTCCGGACCGAGCGTAAGTCGTCGACGGTGCGTAGTATTCTACGCGCGCCTCAAAGAGATTCCAGCAAAACCGTAGGGAAGCTACTGCGGCCATGGGTCGACTTCTGAACGGGAAAATCCTGGTCCTAGAACACAAAGAGCAACTGAAAGAACATATGAGTAAGGCTGCCCGCCCACGTCCGATAATCGGTGACCGATTTTTTGTAGGAGAAAAATAGAACACACTGATAGCAATAGTGCAACGCATACGTCCTACAAAAAGTTGGTCAGAAATATACAGAACAATGTTACAATACAATGTCGGCCCGATTATCTGTCCTACAAAAAATCTGACGTAGGCGGGCAGCCTAAAGGTGAATTGCACCATTTAACTATAACGATAACAAAGCCGTTAACAGTTGTCAAATCGTCGAATTGACCAATAGGCGTCCGTTTCACGGCTGGTTATGGTTTGGTTATCGTAATAGTTAAATGGTGCAACTCACCCTAAGTGTTTTGATGGGAGAAGGTATTGATGAATTCCCACCACATAAAAGTGTATCTACAGTTATTGATTATGCAAAATTAACGCCAGAAGGCAGTATTATCTCCTTACATTATTTATGCGCGGTTACTTACCATAAACTTCACATATTATTAAGTTGTTGTCCTTATTACGGCATGTTAAACTGAGATTGTTCACCGACCTGTCAACCGGCATTGTCTGATGGCTCAAATGTAATTACGAACACCATGTAGTCGACCAGAATACTAATGATATAATTTTAGTAAGCAATACATCTTCTATTCTATAAATATGATTAAGCGAAAAGGTTTTTGTAGGTTTAAACGCGCCAATCTCTGAAACTAACAGTTGGATTAGAAAAATTTACTGTTCCGTGGAAAATATCCTACTTTTTAAAATAGCCAGGTTCATGGCGAATAAGTATGGCTAAACAACAAGGGTATTATAGAGTTCCGTAACTGAAACTGATAGCTTCAGATATAGGCGGAGAATGACAGATTTCGACAGGTTTTTGTTTCTTTTTTACCCGGTCAAACCAATAATCTAGATTAGAAATAAAAGTCAAATCTTGGCTATTTGTGTTTTAGTATATAGCATAGATAGTATAAACTAAAACACAAATAGCAAAGATTTGACTTTTTTAAAGGCGGTGTTAATTAAGGATTTTTGTTTGTTATGCCAATGCCTGGTCAAACAAATGATAATATCTACTAGAAATAAAAGTCTAATCTTGGCTATTTGGATTTTATTTATTTTTATTTTATAATTAATTTATCCATAACTGAAACTACTCGAAACTAGTGCATAAACCAAAATACTTTCATGTCCGTAACCGTATTTGAAACCGGTATAATATCTATTTTTCCTCTATAACTGTATACATCTCCAGATCAGAAATTTAATTTTCATAACATCTTTGCTATTAAACATCACGCTACGAGCCACAGAAGCGGATCAGTCATTGTCATCATCCTCAGCCTTTTTAACGTTCCCACCGCTGGGAATCAGGCCTCTACTCTAGGAGAGGGAATGGGCATTGGGCCGTAATCCACCACGCGCGCCCAGTGCGGGTTAGTGAACGTCACACGTCTTCGAATTTTTGATTTTAGGACCATGCCGGTTTTCTCACGATGTTTTACTTCACCGTTTTGAGAGCAGTGGTAATGAAATAAATTACACAAACGCCTGTCAGCAGTACCTAAGCATAGATGAGGGAAACCGCAGTAGACAGCCAGTGCTAAGATAAACTAGAAAAAGCCTAGACCTTATAGACGTCTAAACATTATGAATTGTTGATTCCGGTCAAGGCCAGACCAGTCGTCGGTCATCAGTGGACTTTTGTCACTTCAATTTGGCGAGCGTGTTTGACATTGGCGTTTTCGTATGTTGATCAAACAAAAACAAAGCAGTGGAAGGCCCTGAATGGCGGTATTTAGCGATCACAACAAAACCTGACAGATTTTGCTTGCAACCGCGATTATAAAAAGAAATATGTACCTTCTGTTCAGTCGTGACCAATACACCGCTAAATTTTATTCGTTTTAATCCCGTGGAGGGTCGATCTGGTATATATAGATCATTGAACTCGCTCAGTTGACGTTTTCTTAAAGAAATTAATTTCGTACATTCGTAAATTAATACGAGTTTTGAAAACAAGGTACTTTATTTTTTAATTTTATCTTTACAGATCGATAGTGTTTCATGTAGCGAATCGACCCTCCACGGGATTAAAATGATTAAAATTTAACGGTGTATATTATTGTGTGTGACCAAATATTCGCAGTGTTAATTAATAATAACATTCCACAACGCTATCTTGTCTCAAACTAAGCAGAGCTTGATCTGAAATCTTCACTAGACAAGGCGCCAGAAAACCATGGAATAAAGTACATTGACCTTTTCCTAATATCTTTGCGACGACAAGCAATGAATTGCTTGGTAAGGGCTATGCTCGGAGTTTCCTTGTGTGATCACATCAGAAATGAAGATATACGTAAGACCACCAAGGTTGAAGAATCGCCAAACTTAAGTGGCAATGGGCAGGGCACATTGTACGCAGAACAGATGGTTGATGGGGACGAAAGGTTCTGGAGTGGCGACCACGTACCGGAAGACCCAGCGTTTGAAGACCTCCAACAAGGTGGACCGATGACCTGGTCAGGATCGCGGGAATCTGATGGATGCGTGACGCACAGGACCGGCCGTTGTGGCGACGCTTGGGAGAGGCCTACGTCCAACAGTGGACGTCTTTGACGTGTGGGTTTTAGGACCCGTTGCGTTCCAGAACCAATAGGTAATTCTTTTGAACATTACTGTATCTCCAAGCAGTGTGCCCTGCCTCACAAATGGTCACTCTGTTGATCTATCATTTCTATGTGTCTGATAGTACCTGACAGATGGCACGTTCTATGTGTTCGTGTCATCGATATGTTTACATGTCCTATACAATGGCCCATATTCACCGACGCTAATCTGTGCTCAATAAATTAAACAATGATTGATTGCGTAACTACAATAAATTAACGGCCGCCTCCTCATCACTCACTCACAATATTAATGACAAGAGCTCCCATTATGAGAGTGCGATCTAACCTATTAATTGCACCTTTATTTTTGTAAGTTTAGTTACTGTTAGGGTTAATAGGTGTTTATTATCTGATATAGGATCTGATATAGGATTTCAATAATAACTGTTTATTATCCTTTTCTTTATATACTGAAAGGTGTGTTTCAGTAATGTTACGAAGTGTGGCAAAAGGAATATACACCTCTAAATTTTCATCGTTTTACTCCCGTGGAGTGTCGATCCGGTACATAAAACAATATCCATTTGTAAAGATAAAATTAATAAAAAGAGCACCCTTTTTTTTAAAACTCGTTTTAATTTACGCATGTCATATACGAAAATAATTTCTTTAAGAAAGCGTTGTGTACTAACCACCTACAGATCAATTGACTCGCTCAGCTGACGTTTTCTTAAAGAAATGTTTTTGTTCAATCTAGCAATCATATTTCGGTAGGGGCCATCGAAACCTAAACTCTAAGGTGGGCCAATAGATGTGTCCAGAAGTGTAGTTATCTAAATAGTAAGCAAATAACATGGGTATTGACAATTCAACACTATATTGGAATCGCATTGGTATTGGTGTATCAAAATTGCCGATGCCCATGTATTTACCACACAAATACGCTAGTGACGCTTCAAGACTTATCAAGAATTTTATCTTAGAATTATTTTCTTAATCCTTTAAAATACATTCTTCTTGATTATTTTTGGATAAAAATAACCCAATTTTAAAAGTAGATTTAAATCGTTTCAGTAGGCAATTCTGAACATAGATTTAAGGATATGTGTTTATTTTAATACCTACAACGTGCATAACGCCTATACTATTAGACACCCATTAAATTTCATCTGCAGTTTCACCAATTAATTTTAATTTGATCCTGATTTTTTTTTTACAGTGATAATTTGGCGTTTCGTTACCATATCGTGCAGGTATGTAAAAAAGCCTTCAATATGGCGTATACCCTTTCTATCCACTTATGTATCCAACCCTCTTCGTTATAGGGATGGTTGGTTACTATAAGTTGGAAGTAAGACGCAACCTCGCTCTTGCCAAATATATTTTTTTGGTGTTACGGGGTATTCTAAATAATCCTCAAATATTAGAATCGTTGAGATTGCTCGTTCCAAACAGTAGGCTACGCTCAGGACCGAGGGAAAGGATGTTTAAAATCCCGGTAGCCCGCACAAATTTGTTAAAGTTCGCACCCGTGACTCGGGCGATAGAAACACTCAATAGTGTCTCATTACGGGTAGACATTTTTTCTTGCACATTGGCGGAATTCCAGAGGGTGACACTAAGTGTGTTGTCCTCTATGTAACTTGTGCCAGTTCTCCAGGGTGCTGCTTGAGACTGAACATCGACTGTTCATTATGTTTGTATGTTGCATGCACTAATGGATATTTGAACAGTTTGTGGGTGGTATCTCTGAGTGCTAGGCTATTTTGCGACTACTTTTGTTACCTTGGGTAGGTGTACCTGTTAAAACAATTGTATGTGCTTATAAAAATAAATAAATAAATAAATAAATTTCTAAGAACCGTCGATTACTATTCATAGACGTTACGACACCTAAGTTTTCTAATATGTTGTGATTTTTACCTGTTTTCGAGAAATCCTATGTCCTCTTAACCTAATGCAATTTCAACTTTCTAAGTCTTATAGCACCAGAAATACGTGTTATTTTTCTAGAACAATGGTAAACAAGTTTTCTAGCAGCGTGCAATAAAGTGATGATATCTCTGTGTCCGTGTATTCGGGTGTGCGTATAAATTGTGTTGTACAATTAGCCACCCGCGGAGATCGTCGGCCCGCACTAGTGTTCTGATGACCTGACACATGTCGCATTGTACCTACCACTTTATTTATTACTAGCTTTTGTTCGCGACTTCATCCGCGTACATAAAATATAGCCTATGTCACTCAGGAATAAAGCAGTTTTCCATAAGTGAAACATTTTTAGCAATAGGACCTGTACATCCAGAGATAACCTCCTACAAAAAAAGAAAAACAAATTTTACCTCTTCATTATATATTTACGTAATTGGTTTTCAGAAATAAAATAGCCTAAGTAACCCCCCTAAGGAGCAGTGCCATAAAACAGTGACTCTCAGAAGCCTAATTCTCGGTAACGGTTAGGTCAATTGGTTTGAAAAAAATTTTTTTCATATGATTAATTTAAACTTTTCTACCGGCGACCACGTTCCGGAAGACGCAGCGTTGGAAGGCCTCCAATAAGGTAGACCGATGACGAGGTCAGGGTCGCGGGAATCCGATGAATGCTTGACGCACTGGTCCGGTCGTTTTGGCGACGCTTGGGGGAGGCCTAAGTCTATCAGTGGATTTCTTTTGGCTGATGTGATGATGAATACTTTTACCAAAAAATATTTTTTACTGACATGAGGTTTTTTCCCTACTCTTTTCAAACGGCTTTGATCTTTAGAAATACGTTTACACAAAAAATAATGCTGGTTAAGTGTTCTTCAGAATGTACAATGTACACAGCCTATTTAAATCAATCATTATTTCGGAAAGAAAAAGAAATTAAAAGTTCAGCGGGGCTCGATAGGGGTGCAGCTGGCCGGAATTAAATGCACACATACTTGTATGTGTGCATTTAACTCCGGCCTGATATTCAAAGGACTATAAGCCCTAACACCAGCTGAGTGCCTACCAGTGACAGTCCCGTCAAAATTGGCAGAGCCGTTTCGGAGATTAACCGGTACGAACAGATAAATGACAGGACATTAGTAAAGAATGTTATTTTGATATTACAAACAGATACTTCAATTTTATTTATATGTAAAGATTTTGTATATAACTTACTTTTCAATTAGCAGGTATACATGAACTACATCACAGTCATGAGCAAAGAATTTTTATGATTGCGGTTATACGATTACCTAATCTTAAATCTGTATCTGTGCGTGATATGTCGCGCATCGCAAGTGTACTTAATCATTCCGCTACAAAATCCTTCTGATAACTGTTTATTGCAATTAACTACATAATATGTGGCTTTAGTTGTGAAACAGGACCAGCATTTAGCCAAGCATTTTTGTCAAGGAGATAATCTTCCAGTTTATAATATGCTTGTCTACATAATGTGCGTTTAATGCATGTTTTCAATTTGGACTCATTTAGTTGTAGAATCTCAATTAGTATTTTATTGTAAAATTTTACACAGTACCCCATGAAAGAGCAATCAGGGTTGAAATCCAATCCAATGCCAAGTTTAGATGCACTTTAAAATCGATTATAATCATCTTCATCAACAACCTGATCCATTGGTAAACATTTTCCATTCCCAAGACTCGCCACCACACCTAGTCCTCCGCCTTATCCAGTGGCGGTTTTCCACCCGCCGTCAGAAGTTCGGCTGTAATTCCGTCATCACCCTTCACCTTGTACTAGCCATCCTAATCTCACATCGTCACACAGTTTGACGTCCAGGGCATCTAGCCATAGGGGCGTAGCGTGGACTAATTAAGACGTGCGCGAAGGCACATCACCGAGGCCTTTTTCTTTCATAAATTCGAAAACGTGACAGCGACTGTCGCAAGAGTCGCAAGCCACTGCGTTGACCACATCGTCGCTTAACATACATAATCAGCCTCTTAATGTTCCCACTGCTGGGACTCAGGCCTCTACTCTAGGAGAGGGAATAGGCCGTAAGCCCGTAAACCACCACGCGGGCCCAGTGCGGGTTGGTAATTGTCACATGTCTTCGAATTTTTGGATGGGCGGAGCCAGAGAACCTGTCAGACTTTTACTGACTAAATCCCACTCCTATGTTCCTTCTTTACCTTCCTTCTAGAGCCTACAAGGTTCTTTCTGTCTTTCTCTTTCGATGGATAAGAGATAGCACGCGATCGTCCGTTGTGGCGACATTTGAGGGAGGCCTATTTCCAGTGGACGTCTTTCGGCTGAAACGATGATGATAATGATTGAGTGGCGAGTGGAATGTGACAATCAAACTATAGATAAATTACATACTGATGGTTGTAAACACCGAAAAATTATCTACATTGATAACTTTGATAAGGCACTCGAAAGATATTTGTGTAATATCGAAAAACGAAAATAGATTCTTTTTGTGTCTTTATAAATAGTTCAATGAATAATTTTGTTATCTGTGCCGGTTGTAATAATGATTAATTATGATAATTTTTAATGTCATGATAGTTACAATGTCTAATTTAGTAATGTAAGTAATAATAATATATAAATAATAAGTCATTATCGATGTAATAAATAATAATGAGAAACAATAACAAATGGTTCAGGCAATTTTACAATAAATTAATATTTCAACCTGACAGATGCGTAGTCGATGACTGACCGTCAGAAAGGGGGGGGGGGGATGCGTCGAACTGATCTGATGATGAAGCAAAAAATAAATAATTGTAATCTGGGCGTGTTTGGGATTATTAGAATCGTTATGAGATGCACTGTGGCTATAAGTTATTTAAGTTTGTGTGTGGGGTAGTTTTTAGTGGTGGTACCATAACTAAAAAGTGTAAAATAGAAATCTTTTTCCAAAAAAAATATAACCGACTTTAATGTCAAAAAACACTGAAAAGTATAAAATAACTTAAATTTCGGGAGTCGGTGTTAAATAACGAAGAGACAAAACTGCTATAGAAACACGTATATGTTTTTATTGTCTGAGGGGGGAGCAGCAAAAGGCTTTTGGAATATTGGGGAAGACAGGAAATAAAGGGATTCTGGCCTCACTAAAACTCTAAATCCCAATTATCACCATCAGCACATGGAAAACGGCACCGTGATCATCGTGAGGATCGTCAAACTACCATTACCAATTGGGTAGTTGACTTGGCTTTTATTATATATTAATTCATTAAACCACAGGCGAACCGCGTTCGCTTTCTTATTGTCTTTCTATTGTATCTCCAATTACGGTATTCGAATGGCTAAGTAACTTAAAAACTCTTCAATTGAAATTTGGCATATGGAAAGAGGGAAGACCATGTTTTTTATTGCGGGAGCAAGTTATGTTGTGGCTACTTTTTTTCCATGACTCATCGGAATTCGTACCTAACTCGTGTTAACTCACGTAGCACGATAAAAGATAATAAACGAGCCGGATGTTAATTATTTGCTCTATAGTTTAATTTATTCTTTTTCACAGAACTTTTTTTCTTCACTTGTAATGTGGAAATCGTTTTGCTGTCAATCTCAGTACATTCATTTTGATTTTTAGAGGCCGACTAGTCGGCCAGCCAAGCTGGTCAGTGGTTTCGGGGGTAATCCTAAACCTAAACCATGATGCTTCGTGTTCAGCTGCGAGCGTGTCGGAACAATTTCACGTTTTGTTTACTTCGCATTGTTTCTTAATTTTTACTTTCCCCCGTAGTTAAAGCGAATTTTTTGAACTCAATCAAAATTTCATCATATCAAAAAAAGGCTCGTGAATAGATTTTTATGAATTGAACACAAGTCCTTAAAGTCTAGTGTAACCAGTGCCAAATGATAGATTCTCGTGATGGGTAGAGGAAAACAGCAAACTCCAAGAGTGTGAACCACCATATCAAACGCCAACATCTAACTCTGATATCTTCAGTCAATTTCTGTGATCATGATTTCCTTCTATATATATTTTATTGAGAAGTATATATATATACAAAATAAGAAGCCGGATAGTCAGCACTCTTTACGGAATAGTCGCCCCTTAATCGCCGACTACGCAAGTGACCGGATAGTTAGTTGGCTTTACCGACTAGTCGGCACATCTCTAGTAGGAATAAATCCTACACTAATATGAAAATAAACTTTTTATGATTTCTGAAAGTATTAAACTAAGTGTGTACGTCATTAACCTCCAAATTACCGACCGCCTACGGGCAATCGCTTACCGTTTATTACGAATGGCGCCACTAGGCCACAATAAAATTCGCAATAACAACTAACTTACTTTCAGCGACATTAACTTGCCTATTATTATACCTATTTCGATAAAACAATGTAGTAGTCGACTGTGATTTTATATTCCAATGTCACAAATACTTTAAAGCTGCTAAAATACCCTTATCAGATATCGTAGTTCCTCAGTATACAAAAATAATGTACTGACGTCATAGTTTCACATTAATAAATCAGTTTCAAATAAAACTAACAAAACTAGTAGGATAAATAATCACGAGACCAGGTAGGTGCCTACAGGTTTTAAAGTAGATATAGTTAGGTATGTTGTAGCCTTATCGTAGAATTAGCCATTTCATAATATAATGAGGTAGTCTTTTATGAAGTGGCCAATCTTTTTGTGAAATTACTGACTACATTATGAAATCGCCAGTAGGGTAGTTTCCAGGGTCAAAATATTTACATTTTATTTAGTCAATATTTTAGATTATAAAAAATATTCGACACATATTTTTTATTTTTTCGATTACTCAAAAAATAACAAAGATATAGCCCATTAAAGTTACGCGTGACGTCACATACGAAAAAATGCAGCACGGCGTGACGTTACACGTAACTTTAATGGGCTATATCTTGGTCATTTTTGGTTTAATTTACAAATAAAAAATTCGTGTCCCTTATTTTTGAATAATCTAAAAGACGGACTAATTACTTTTTTTACAGCATCTAGCTTATTCTAGAATTGGCTACGACATAGTTACGTAATCAGATTCGTAGCGAGTGGCTACGACGACGTGCTACGACTGTGCTACGAGATGAAAGAAAACTTACTTATGCAGGAAAGTGAGAAAGTTGCCTACGAGAGTCGGCTATTTAGACGTTATCAGATACACAACTTTTTACTCTGATTTAGACTCAAAATTGTAAACTATTGGGAAATCTAGCGGCTTCGCCTGCGTAAAACAAGAGGTTGGGTAGTAGGTAGAATTAGGTTTGATGAAAAGGTCATCATTGAAACAAACGCCTATTTTGAGGGGTCTTGAAAAAAGGAATACAAATTTGAAAAAAAAAAAACGGTAAATTAAGTACTTAGTGCACCTTTGGTTGATTAGTAGAGAATGCCTATAACATTAATTATGCCATTGTACGATTGTGTTGCATAAAAATCTAACAAATTAAAAAAGTCCCCATAAAAAAGAAGACCTATAAATTCCACCATATAAGTCTGTGTTGCATGAAGATTAAATAAATTAATAGAGTCATACATTAGATGTTTATGTCTATAATATGCCTTGAAAACATCCATTTAGATTTTACGATATTTTGCCTACGTCACAAAAAGTATGAAATTCACACACGAAGATCGCTTTTTCCTTTCATTTAGTGTCCTCTTAAATCAATCAATCAAAATCATTTATTTCAAATAGACCATTTGCAGGCACTTTTGAATAGTCAAATGTTGGTCAGTAAAAGAAAAATGAAGCTAAATTCACGTTCCAAAGCGTTCAGGGGTGTGTTAGGTGATAAGGAAAATTGCATGTTTTTTTCCGACAAGGCTATATGGAAACTAATGAGACACTCAAATAATTGACATACAAGGGGACTCGCGATTTTATCAAGGCCTTTGTTAGTTGGGACTTGGGGGGCTTGCCTTAATGTATTCATAGAAAATAAGTACAACTATCACACAAAGCCTAGTCCCAAACTAAGCAAAGCTTGTGCTTTGAGTACTATAACTGACTAACGGCCCGACCCGGCTTCGCACGGGCAATAAATATAGCCTATGTTACTCAGGGTGAACGTAGCTTTCTATGGTGTAAGAATTTTTGAAATCGGCATAGTAGTTTTTGAGTTTATTCGTTACATACAAAAATACAAATCCTTTCCTCTTTATAATATTAGTATGGATAAACATACTTATATATTTCTAAATAAACACATAGGTTTTATAGATAAGTTACACCTAGATATGTTTGTAAGATGAGCACGATCATTTGTTCTAAATTATCGTGCTCATCTCACAAACATTTGCCTTGGGTGGGAATAGATCCCTCAACCTTCAGCATAGCAGTCAGGGCTATTAACCACTAGACCAACAAGCTATTTCGAAAAAAGTTTTGTGAATATGGTGCCTTAATAGAGTTGTCACGAATGACGATGCAGGAAAAGGGTCGATGGGCGCACCTAGCTTAGAGCTGTCGACTTTGCTGACATGGTAATTTAATTATGGTTATTTATCTACATTTGTGAAATTCTTGTACGTAAATACAAATGCCTTAAAGCCTTAAGTCCGCCTCTGTACTCTTGTGTACATTTTCATTCATTTTCTTCCAACGTGCTACGACCTCATAAGAATACTCAAAGCCACCCAAATAGCGATCGAAAGGGCTACACACGGAGTTTCCTTGCGTGATCACATCAGAAATGAAGATATTCGCATGAGAACCAAAAGTTACCGACATAGCTCGAAGAATCGCCAAACTTAAGAGGCAATGTGCGCTGCCCATTGCAGAACAGATGGTCGATGAGGACGAGATTTTGGAGTAGCGACCACATACCCAAAGATGCAGCGTTGGAAGGTGACAAGGTGGACCGATGACCTAATGAGGATCGCGGGAATCCGATGGATGCGTGACGCACAGGACTGGTCGTGGTGGCGACTAGGGCTTTCAAATACCGGATTTTTTCAATACCGGTATCAATACCGGTATTAGCATAATCCAATACCGTGATCACGTGATCACGGTATTGAACTCAAGTTTTTTTTTTTTAATCTATTGCTTGACTGTAATCCCTTCTCTAGGAACTTTAATTAGGCCATTAATAAAACCATTTAAAAACTTTTTTTTTGTTTTCGAATCAATCTTTATTCTCTCTTAATCGTTCTAATAAGGTTCTAGTAAGCATGGCGCTGCCGTACCTATTGTTTACCGGCGATTAGCAAATAAGGTAGGTTAAAACCATAGATCTGCGTAAAGTTATGCCTACTTGACGCTGTCACTTGTTTACGACATTTCTAATAAAGTTCAAACGCAGTTCTAATAAGGTTCAAGTAAGCATGGCGCTATTGTCTATTGGCTGACACATTTGATAAGTACCTATACTGCCCTTAGAAGTCAGCAAGTGTGTCAGCAAGACTCGTGTCTTTCTTAATATTATAAGAATATTTCCCATGTACTTGTTGTATTTTTATTACTTATCTTCATTGTGCTCACCTAATAGAAGCAATAAGAAATATGTAACGAAGATTCATGTAACTCAATATGATTTAAAAGAGTGTCCATGGAGTTTCTTGCACGTTCTACTCCATAGAGATCTACGCTTTGAAACGTGCAATTTAGCTTCACTTGTTTGACTGACCGACATTTTCACAATTCAAAAGTGCCTGTAATTAGTATATTTGAAATAAACGTTTCTGATATCTGATTTCTATACCAAACTGCCAATTAAATGTATAATTTTGAACTGAATCTTCTTACACGAAAGTAGTTAATCAGGTAAAATTAATAATAATTGAAGTTATAAAACAAAGCCACATCCAAACCGCTCAAATTTTAAATTTTTACTATTTAATTGTAGACCTAATGGATAACGTGATTCGTTAAAGTAAAAATGACATTAATCAAAGAGGAAAATGCCACAATTTTAGATGCTTCAATCTGTTGTGAATTTGTGACACGGCATCAGATACGACAAAAAAAAATACGATCCATTGAGAATTGAGACAAACCCCAGTAAATACAAGTATTAATATTATAGGTGTACCATTTTGCTCGTTAAGATCACAAACTTATCAAAAATACACAATGACCAAGTTCACATGCTCATATTACCCGGGCGCCTTTGCGATACTGACTAACAAAACAATAACGCCGTATAGGGCCTATTACACTAAGCGTTATTCAGACGGTTTCAGTCTATGGTTCGACGTATCTAGTCTATGGGTAACAAGGATCAGACTGTCTTACTCGGAAAGAAAACAAAGACGAGTCTGAATATCGTGTGCTGAATAACGCTTAGTGTAATAGGCCCTTTAGGCTCGCTCGACTCAGAAACAGGTCTAAGCAAGGTGCGGGCGGGTGAGCTGGAGATAAGAGTTGGTGCTAAATACAAGTGTGAGAATAATATTACATCGTAATTTATATTATATCATACAATTTCCTGCTTCTTATTACAACAAAACTCAATAAAAGATAACAAAAGATTGTAATACCGTAATAACGGTATTGGCTCGTCAATACCGTGATTGAAAAAAGACCAAAATATATCCGTAATCACGGTATTACGGGATCCCGTAATACCGGTATTGAAAGCCCTAGTGGCGACGTTTGGGGGAGGCTCATGTCCAACAGGGGCCTGGGCCTGGGCCTGGTATGATGATGGTAATGATTTTTTACCGGCCTACTTTTGGGTGATGCAGAAACAAAATAAAATTATGGTAGATACACAAGCATTACATATTATTATTATAAAATTCTATATAAAAATACGTATACCTATAAATTACAAACTATTTTTGGAGGCTGGATCCGCGCTTGAAATAATCAGTCTAATGAAACTGTTATTAGAATTATCGGAACATCAACAATATCGTAATATTCGTAATCGTCCATGGTCAGCAAAACAAGCAACCTTATGATAATAAAATATTCATCAAATGAACGCATTTACGTTAATTTATTGTGCAGACGGTACTGTTTTATGATCATGTTTGAATAAAACGCGTTTTTACTACCGGACGCACTTTCTTTTTTTTTAATTGATAGAAACTATATGCTTGACTGCGATCTTACCTAATGGTAAGCAGTAAATTAGTGAATGATGCAATTGTTGATGGTGAAGTGCACTAGTTTAGATCACTTTTTCGCTGATCGTAGACAATCAGTTCGAGTCTCCTCTCAACAATATTTTTTGGAGTTGGGAGAACATCTAATGACACCCGCTCTGGGGTGAAGCGAGAAAGCGTGTGTGACTTTTATTGACTAAAACCACACCGGTGTCCTTTAGTTGCTTATCTTTCATACATTCTCTCACAAAACCTGACATTCACGGCACACAACTATCCATCTCCCAACAAACAAGTCACACCTGGAATGTGAGAATGAGTACATTTTATCTACTCATGTGGTGAGTGTTAGAGTCAGAAGAGCATTAAGCACAGAAAGCGCACGAACGAGTGTCGAGTTAGCTTGTGACACTGTCTGCGATAAAGGATCAGCTAACAAACAGTGTGTTCGCGCCCTGAGGTGTTGTTTAGGTACGGATTGTTGATGTAGGTAGTAGGTATTTCAATAATAATAAGAGGTCTAAAGAAAGTAGGCCAAACGAGGATTAACCTTTAACCTTTAGAGCGGCCAGTTATACTTGGCCATATCATGATAGTAGTCTGACACGCCCTCTTGTTTCACCCTACAGTGGCAGAAGCCCTGGCAGGAATCAGCCTTGGCAGGAATCAACCCTGGCGGGCATGGTCACACTGGTCAGTTACACAACAATAGATCAAAATACCTAACATATATTAAAATGGCCAAGACGTACTGTCTGCTAAAACTACGGTCGTATCTTCAATTTGAGTTACTGACGAATCGGACACAGTATAAATTCGTATCGACACATTTTATTTCATTATTTTATCTCTGACGATTCGGACACCATCAAAATTATGATTGTTTTGTAGTAAGAAAAAAAGTCTTAAAATATAATATAAAAAAAAATATTACTAGAAGTTGTCGCCTTTAATCCAGCCTAAAATAATTTTGGTAACGCTTTTTTCCCTATTAAAGAGGTACCTACTCGTATAGTTTGTTTTTTTTTTTTGTTCATCATCATCATTTCAGCCGATAGACGTCCATTGTTTGACATGGGCCTCCTCCAAGCGTCGCCACAACAACTGGTTAAAAAAAGCTAGTACATTATATTTTAAAACTTTTTATGTGTCAATTCGGACACTATGTCTGAATCGTCAGTAAGTCTTCAATTTTGCAAATGGCGGACCATGAAGGAAGTACTTAAAATAATAAATATTAATGTACAGATTGTTTAGTCTCATTTGTTTGACTAGTCTTGGAGACGAATCCTATATTTATGCAAATGATCGAGGCGCAAATTAATCAATTTGCTTAATAACGCAATCTGTTGTCAGAACACAAATTATATAATAACAGTATGGTAATTCGGTAATGCGTTCTGTGTCAAAATCAAATACCTTTTAAGATCGTCGAATATATTACAGGCTGTTTGTTTTTACTTGATTGTGGCGACACTTGGCCTATGTCCAACAGTGGACGTCAATCAGCTGAAATAATAAATGAGTTTAATTTAGATTAATATAGTCACCATATTCAGCTGAAAGACATCCACTGTCGGGCATAGGTCTCCCCAAGTGACGGCAACACGACCGGTCACATTCCTCCTCTTATGCTATATACCTCTCTAGGTCATCGGTCCACCTTATGAGGAGGCTTTCCAAAGCTACGTCTTCCATCGCGTGGTAGCTACTTCAGTACGGGCCCTTCGGCCCTACCGACCAAACTTGTTAGCGATCAATGTGCCCATGTGTGTGTTATGCTGGCCATACACTATCCTACCTATCGGTTTGACGCTACAAGTTTAATCCAATCTGTAGTTCCGTGTGTGGGAGTGGATTGGTATGAGTCACACCAATCCACTCCCACACACGATCAAACCTGTAGCGTCAAACCGATTGGAAGATAGGTAGGATAGTGTATGGCCAGCATTAGGTTTTACATATCTGTAAAACTTTGTAGGAGGATTAAACTAGCCTGGATACCTTCAACTGTCCGATGCATTATATTGACACTCTACAGACGATGCACTCTAGACTGATCGAAGCAACTTGTATTTAAGACATAATCCATGAGTTTGATTTAGATATAAACTCGAGTACCTAATGCCTATAGCCTTATGGGTTATGTATTTAGTTCTTTATTTCGTTACAGAAATACAGTCTGCTATCTAGCTTGGGTATCAAAATAATTTTTGTGTGTTGAAACAACTCACTTTAATTATGAGTTGATATGTTATGTTATGTTATTATTATGTTACTATTAAAATTAATTATCGAAAACTGCAACGTATCTCGGTGCAACCCACTTAAAGTACATATCGCTATAAAGATTAAAATTATGTCAGTTAAGTACGTCATAAATTCTTCGTTCCTCAACAAAATCTGCTATCAAAACAATTCAACACGCTAAAAATAACCACGATTATCTTAGTCTTTATATTTAACAAACAAGATAATGCCTAATACATTTTAATGAGATTAGTGACATTGCTTTATTTGTTCAGACAAAAATAAAATTATGAAAACCGCATAGAGTTTGACCATCAAAAGATGACAACGAATTATTTATCAAACGTTATATATGATGCTGGCTGCATTTAAAAAAATTAAGAATTGTCAAAATTGTGTTCTTGACGTTTCGTACATAAATCATTGTTTGTTTACATACGTGCATCTTATTATACTCATTTTGCTTAAAATAATGCCGAAACCAATCACTAGTTCGATGGAGAGGCTACTATTTAATATGATGGGTAATTTAAAGACGCAAAAAATGAATTAAATTAGAAATCTAAATCTCTTGCTACATGGCTAATCCGCTACTGAGTGCCAGCTAACCTTTGCATGAATGTCGAGTTTCCTAGCAGCTACCTTAGCTTTGTACTCAATGAACTGCCCAAAGTTTAAGGAAATTTCAACTCCCAAGAGCTGAAGGCGATCGATACACTCCAAGGATACATTTTAAAAATCAAGAGCCAAGGTGATCAGGCAGATTTGGCAGTGAATGGACATGCTTGAGTTTTGGCGGCATTGAATATTGTGGCTAAATAAGCAGCACATGGTTAATTGTTAAATAAACATGCATCATAAATATATCGCATAGTTATTATTTTCATGAATAATCAAACGTATCAACTCCGTTTAAGTGGCGTATAGCTAGAGTGAACAGCTTGTTTTTTTTTTTAATACGGCCTCCTTTTTGTTTTGCTATCGTTCGTTGGTCAGACTCTAGTAACAAACTGGTCATTAAGATTGAAATAAAATTAACTATGAAGGTAATCTACTTATTGTGGTGAGCCTCAATGAGTTTACAAATAAACCTTTTTAGCAAAAACTAGCTTTTGCCCGCGTTTTTTTTTTAATCGGATCAGTACTTCCAGAGATTACCTCCTACAAACAAAAAAACAAACTTGACCTCTTTATTATTAGTATTTAGTATAAAAGACGATTAAAACAAATACACTTCGGGGTCACCACTTTTGAGGTATGTGGAGCATGGTGAAAAGCTCGCAAACCTCCTTTGAAGAGGGGAGATCTTCCGACCAGGCGGATATTGTCTCTAGTCCGGGCAACTGCCCAGTAGTTAAATTCAGGTTGTTGTATAATGTTCTAATTGCCTCGATGCAGGGTTTTTAATTTCAGTTCCTGTATGGCTGGTCACTAGTCACACATGTCGCTACAACGCACATTTTTGGCGTTGTCGTGACTGGCTGGTTTTGGTTTTAGATTTTGATTTCTCATGTTTATTTGAGTTTTTATGATAGGTAGTACCTATCCACACTAATATAAAAAAGAGGTAAAGTTTTTTTTTTTGTTTGTAGGAGGTAATCTGTGGAAGTACTGGTCCGATTGCTAAAATTCTTTCACCGATAGAAAGCTGCTTTATTCCTGAGTGACATAGGCTATAGTTTATGTACGCGGGCGAAGCTGCGGGCTAAAGCTAGTGTGATATAATAATACACGTGTTTGGTGGTACCAAGAGAGATTATTTAGCGAGGCGATTTTTTCGAGTAAAGTTGAATGGTTGTCTCAATAATTGCAAATTAATCGTATTAAATATGTATATTCATAAATAAAATCTGAAGTAAAATTGGTATACCTACTTTTGAATCTCTAGTGTCTACACAACCGGGCAATATGTGGAATCATTAAAATTGCCGCGCTCTCGGTAAAATGGAGCTCAGCTCAGAATAAATTGCCTACCTCGGCGAGGTTTGCTGATAACTGAGTCGACACTTTTGTTGCCAAATACTGCAAATATATGAGAATAAAATATTAATTAACCTAACCTTACCTTTAATTTTGTAAATTATGAACGATCCTGTGCATCTCGCATCCATCGGATTCCCGCAACTTTCACCAGGTCATCGGTCCACCATGCAGAAGGCCTTCCAACGAAGCGTCTTCCGGTATGCGGTCGCCACTCCAGAACCTTTCAGCCCCAACGGCCATATCTTCTGCGTGCAATCCGCAGAACCAAGATTGCCGACATAGCACAGAAAATCACCAAACTTAAGTGGTAAATTAGACTATAATAATAATATTAGAAAAGATTTGTATTTATATTTAAAAAGTAATGACATGATTTTAAAAATTCTTTCAGTACTAGGCGAACATTACACGGTAGGTTTTGCTGTTAGTTTGGCCACATTTAAAACCTTTATTGACGGAAAACCTACCGTCTAATGCGTTGCATGACAGTTTTTAGTACCGATTGACGAAAACCATAATTCACCATCATTCACGATTTTTGGAATTGATTGACGCTTGCATGACCGTGTAATGTTCGCCTTAGAATGCTATTTTATCACCAACTAAACCAGGGTTCCCTGCACCTTGTTTTTCCAAGCCGTTACAAAGTTATTTACCTACAACTACTTCTTTTAATTGGTATTAGGGTGCAATATACTCACAGCTTTAGTGTCCACGTGTGCTATATGCTTTAGACCGGCACACTGTAGACTGTCTATCCCTGTTACCGATTTAGAAGTTTCGCAATTACTCTTCGTCTTCATAACCATCATATCCAGTTAAGATACATTTCAAGTTAAGATTTAGTAACCCATATCCAGGTTGGATATGGGTTACTAAATCTTAACTTTCTGTCTAGCTTCTTACACGGCCTCTTAAGGCCTAAGTGTCCGAAAAGTGCCATAAAACAGTGACTTTCTGAAGCCTACTCCTCGGTAACGACTAAGTTTATAGGTTTGAAAAAAATATATGTTTATTATAGATGCATGAACAACATTATCAACATTTGATTTTTTCGTGCTATTAATACTTTTGTTTAAAAAAAAATTATAGCAATTTCGCAACTTTTCACAACTTTTTCTTACTCCTTCGAAACGGCTTGGATCTTTAGAAACATTTTTACACAAAAAAATTGGTGGTTAAATATTCTTCAAAGTGAACATAGCATATTATGTAATATAATACAACAATAATTCGCAAAGAAAATGGATTTAAAGGTCAGCCGCGCTTTTCCACGTTTAACACGTCATGGTAAAGCCTCAGAAATGTTAGGAAATGAAATTTCAGATCTGGATAAGGATATGACAATAATATTATACCGGTTTCATGATACGGTTACGAATATGAAATTGTTTTGGATTATTTATTTTTCTTTGATTTATTACTTTCGATTATCGATATTAGAGTCTTAAAATTATCAAAATAATATACTCGTACAAACAGCAAGATTTAATTTTTATTCTAGTCTAGATTATTATTATTTGTTTGGCCGGGAAAAACCAAATAAAAACCTGTCGTAACCTGTCATTTAGACTTTTTTTTTTATTATTGATAGGCTCGCGTTTGACCACAATCTCACCTGATGGTAAGCGATGATGTGGTCGACGATGGAGCACGCTTGCCTATTCACTCTTGACTTAAAGACCCCTAAGTTCTTCACTCCTTGTCTGTACACACAATAAATGTGTTTCCTAAACGCTTTGTTTGTATGGGTGGGACTCCACCTTTATTCGCAACTATTATATCGGTTTCAGAAAAGGGGTTTCCACATACTTTAAAATAACGTACCTTACTTTCATCACCAGCCTTTTGAATGTTCCCACTGCTGGGACTCAGGCCTCCTCTCTAGGAGAATGGGCCGTAATACAACACGCGGGCCCAGTGCAGGTTGGTGAATGTCACATGTCTTCGAAGTTTTGGTTCTAGTACATGCCGGTTTCCTCACGATGTTTTCCTTCACCGTTTAGAGAGCAGTGGTGATGAAATAAATTACACAAAGTAATGCGCCTGGCTGGGTTTGAACCCGCGACCTACAACTCGTAAGTGGGGGCCGTTAACACTCGGCCACCACTGCTCTATATCCGGTATAGTACTTTATTTTTGGTAAATATTCTGTTCTTCGGCTGAAATCTGATGGTAACATCATCATTTCAGCCGAAGGACATCCACTGTTGGACACATGCCTCCCCCAAATGTCGCCACAACCTGTCCTGTTCGTCTGGTAGCCACGCTCCCGCGACTCTCACCAGGTTATCGCTCCACCTCGTGGGAGCCCTTCCAACACTGCGTTCTCCGGTGCACAGTCGCCACTCTAGAACCTTTCAGACCCCTTGACCTTCCGTTCTACCGGCAATGTGCCCTGCCCACTGCCACTTAAGTTCGGTGATTCTTCGAGCTATGTCGGTGACCTTAGTTCTCCTGCGGATATCTTCATTCCTGATGCGATCATGCAAAGAAATTCCGAGCATAGCCCTTTCCATTGCCTTTTGGGGGACTGTAAGTCGTCTGATGAGGCCCATTGAAAACGACCACGTTTCTGTGCCATATTTATGTCATCACTAGCAACATGCACTGGTCATAGACTTATGCATAAAAATAAAGTAAGTATATGAAAATGCTCTCTTTTTAATCTTTACTGTGATGCGTGAAATTAAAAACTAATATGAATAATTAAGTAGTACTGAACTATTTATCGATGTTTCTACGTTGAAACACGAATACGTTTCTAAAAATGTAAGGCTACCTAATGATAAACTGTGTGTGCTAGTTGCACATACAAATTAAGAAACAAATTATATTTTGAAAAATAATTCTTTTTCTGTGTTATTTTTCTTCATACGTAGCTTCATAGCATTCTTGATGCGCACCACACCCTAGCACTCATAAATATCCAGATTTACACCAGTTTTAAACGATAAACAAAAATTATGACTTAATTGCTTGTTTTTTTAAATAATACCATGTATAAATTCTTATCGATTGCAATCTCATACCTAATAAATACAGGAATTTTCCACCGTGCAGCAGATTTCAATTGTTGTTATCTTTAACATAAAGTGGTTACGAGTGTTTATCGAGTGTCTTTCAAACTCGGAATGTCAATAACATTGTGATATCGAGATAATCCAACTCATCGCGCTGGAACGCGGCTTTTATTATATCTATAGGACTAGCGCTATCGTTTTGCTTTCGCTTAGCGTTGTTTCGCACTTTTTTTTCATTCTGCTCGTTTTCTATGGATAGGAGTAAATTATGGGTTTAGCCATAATCAGAAATCAAATGCAAATAATTTTTCAAAGCGGAGTAAAAAACCTATTTTTTTTAGCTTTATTGTAGTATTTTTTTTTGTTTTTGAGGTGGGAAATCATCTTAAGAACTCTCCCGCTCTTGAGCAAGTCAAACTTTGACTGGCTAAAACCAAACCTATGTTCTTTCAGTTGTCCTTTGCGTTCTAGGACCTCGTGTTACCTTTTCAGAAGTCACCCTATGGCCCTAGTAGGCATCAGACCCTAGCCGATTACGGTTTGCTGACATCTCTTTGAGGACACGGGTTTTCTCCCACTTAAATACGATGCAAGAACCACCCGCGCTCAATGTCCGCTGAGGACCTGCAGTCATACGAAATGTGAGGATACCGTGACGACCCTCCAGCCACTCCTTAAAGAGCGGACTTACCGTCATGATTATGGCTTACCCAGGCGCTATTATAGTTATGATAAAATATAGATTTTAATTTATATTGGTTGCGTTGATAAAAAGAAATAGCTCTAGATTTTGAATTTAGAAGTTCCTAAGTAGGTAATAAAAGTTGCACTAGGGCTTTATTTGGCGTGTTAGTGGTTTAATTTTATGCGTAATTTTGTCCTAGTGGCTAATGTGATGTAAGGATCGTTGTAGTTTTGTCTCAAGCATAAAATCAAATCACGTATTCTGTACACAACTTGCCAATTGTGGCGGAATCAATGAAACAGTTGCGATAATCGGCAAAATGAAGTAGGTAATTCAATGGCGGTAAGTCCCCTTTTTGAGGCGTGGGTGGAAAGACCTCACGGCGTCCTTACAGGAAAACTTTAAACAGACTCCGCACGCAGGTTGGGCGCAGCAAAAACAATCTCCACAGGTGGGGATTTTCGGACGGTTCCGGCCTTCAGTGGTTGTGCGGCGTCTCTCCGCAGACCATATCCCATCTTCTGTTCTGCATCACGTGCCCTGTGACCTGCTCATGTAAGGACCTAATGAAGCATTGCCGTGGCTGAATTCTGGGCCAGGCAAGGAATTTTACTAGTTTTGCCATCGATACGCTAAGAAGAAGATATCTAATGACATCCCCATTTCTTGTCCAGGGAATTACCATCCATTCCAGGTTGCCTGGAAGAGATCGCGGAATGCGATAAGGCCGCCCATTGTATGTATGTGTTTTAGTTTTAATTTCCTTTTGTATTTGTAAGATGGTGTACAATAAAGTGTAATAAAGTAAATAAGTAATTATTTACTTGATACCGACGTTACAAGATACGTAGGTATCTTGTATTACTCATACAAATCTTCATAAATGCACGCATATATGTTTAGGTATAATAAATTCCTGCATTACATTACTACAACCTGTTAGGTAGTAAATGCGTAATCTTTATGTTGTTCCTGTTCTAATTCAATAAACAAAGTCATTCTAAATCTGTTTACTAATTTTTTTTTGTACGTTCCATAAAAAAATTATTACTCGTATTTCTGCGAATTCCGAGAAACAATTTTTTTATAGCTAGAGTATAAAATTAATTAAGTAGAAAATATTACGCACTAGCTTCGACGAACGGCTTCGCCCGCATGATAGTAAAAAGTAATCCCAAGGGAACATAATCCTGGGATAAAAAGTATCTTAAGTGTTAACCCACTAGGGCGTCCTGGAATAACACATGATAATATGCTTAGCAGCCAGCAGCGTAACTAGACGTGGGCGATGTGATCCCTCGCCCACAGCCTCGCACACAAAGGAGCCTCGGGCAAGCCCTCGCTACTTAAAGAACGAGGTTTTTTTATATTATAAAAACCGGCCAAGAGCGTGTCGGGCCATGCTCAGTGTAGGGTTCCGTAGTTTCCCGCCCGTCACAATAAGTGTACACACTTATGAGTTTAAAAAAATGCTTATAAATAATCGTATATCGATTTTACTACAAACTTAGTCCAGAAATTATTTTGTAGAACCCTTTTGTCTTTTTTGTACAAAAACTGTTCTTTCCATCAAGTTCAAAATAATTTTCCTAGAAAGTTCTTATAAAGTTCTACTTTTCAGATTTTTTTCATATTTTCTAAACTTATGGTTCAAAAGTTAGAGGGGGGGGCATTGTTTTTTACTTTTGGAACGATTATTTCCGAAATTATTGACATTGTCAAAAAATGATTTTAGTAAACCCCTATTCATTTTTAAATACCTATCCAACGATATATCACACGTTAGGGTTGAAATTAAAAAAAAAATCACTTCTCACTTTACATATAGGGGGGCTACCCTAATAAAACATTTTTTTCCAATTTTTATTTTACCACTTTGTCGGCGTGATTGATATACATATTGGTACCAAATTTCAGCTTTCTAGTGCTAACGATCACAGAGATTAAGCGAGGACGGACAGACAGACAGACGGACAGACAGACATGGCGAAACTATAAGGGTAACTAGTTGACTACAGAACCCTAATAGAAGGGCTCTCTTTTTATCAACTTTTCACATGATGGTAAGCGACGATATAGTCTAAAGCTGGGTTGCCGTGCTGATAGGCTCGTGCTTGAACACTATTTCACCTGATGACAAGAGACGATATGGTCAAAAGCTGGGTTGCGACAGTACCTGTTTCGTTTTCGAATTTATGAAATAAAAAGGCCTCACTGATGCGCTGTCGTACGCGTCTATACTAGTCCACGCTACGCCTCTGAAAGCAGCTAATGCATATTAACTAATTTTTGCACCTCTACCTACTCGAGGTTTCTTGAAGTCAGAAATGTATTATTTTTTAAATCATATCATTAAATAACTTCTCCCTGTCGGTAAATCTTGCTGACATCTCTATGAGGCATGTGTGGTGCAAAAAACTGTCTGCTCGGACTTCCTTACCGGACGGCGATCTACCCATTGCTCACCGTCCACAAGCCAGCAACTACGGTGGCAATCGCCATGCGTCTTCAATCGCCCAGGGAATTCCTTAGCCCTGGCAAACTTGGGCCCTAGCAGGCCGTGCTGATAGGCTCGTGCTTGACCACTATTTCACCTGATGATAAGAAACGATATGGTCGAACACTGGGTTGCAACAGTCGCGGTCTAGTTTTCGAAATTATGAAAAAAAGGCCTCGCTGATATACCTTTGCCCACGTCAAAATTTCTTCACACTACGCCTCTGACCTCATCAGCTCATTCAATTATGTACTTAGATACCTGCATCTATAACGCTGTTAGTGCTATAAAAGCTGCAAAGTGTCGTGTTGGTTGTCAATAACTATTTGCTTTTTTTATTAATTCAATTAAAATTAATTGTCAACAGTTTGCCGTTTGCCACGTGTTTCAATTTTCTTGATTGTATGCTTTGTTACACGACCGTAAATAAATATTGATTAAGTACCAGCAGGTATGCGCTAAGTAGTCACTAATCAACGCTTAATTAGCTTAAGTATTCTGTTAAAGTCACCCTGACCTTGAGACTTTTTTGCGTGGAAATTGCTTCAAGCTTTGTTTTGTAGCCTTGGTAATCAAATTTTGTTTTGTTCGTGTTGTAATTTGTGGAAGCTTCCCGAAGATTTTCTTATTCGAAGTTCGAAGTATTTATTGGGTTTTTAATAATTATATCTAAAGTATTAGGGTTTATCGAATTTTTAAATGTTTGAATTTTAAGTATAGTAGTCCAGTTTTGTGATAACTTGATGCAATTGAGCTTTGACGGTCAAAGCTCAATCGAAATTACACTCTGCATTGTAAACTCACATGTAGTAGGAATTCGTTCGAGAATATTTTTACTCGAATTTTCGTACAATCGAAATTCCTGCACCTGCATTGATTTCAGCCCCTCTAGCCAAGTTACAACCAGTTTGTGTCGAATTCCGTTCTCTAATCGGTAACGCCTCGGTGACAGCAATTGTAGAAAACGATAACTTGGTAGCCATGTTTATTGGTGATTTTGTTGACGGGTGATTTTTATAGAAATAGAAGTAGGTGGTATCTCACCCGCTAGTAACTTTTCAGAACACATTTCGCAATTACTTCAATCCCGGTATTTCTTCATGTTTATGATTCCGGAATTTTAAAGGCAGTATTATTAACTCGCGTTAATTTTAGGTCGTAAAATGGATAGAACTGCTGATAAATTAGCTATAAATATAATTTAAGTATCTGGTTACTTCTGATACTGGCGACTCCATCTTTCCCTACTATTGCGATATTTTCGATTAATTTACTACGATATGTTTACTTAACACTGAATCGTAAAGATTGACAGGCAGATAACGTAGAGTAGAGACTGATAGTAGACTCGCGTGTGTAGATGTCACGCGCGGCTGTCGGGCATTGCTCTTGCAACTTTGTATGCTGTACAATGTACCTACACGCTATCTACACTTTGTTTGGGAATGTTAGGATAGCACAATCAGCTTTACAATGTTCCCACTACTGGGACTCAGGCCTCCCCTCCAGGAGGGTAAGGGCAGGGACCGAACCGGGTCGAAGCTTACTGGGGCCAGGGTTATCCGAAAGGGCGCTCGAGCCCCGGTATGAAGGCTAGAAGGAACGGGGTGGGTCTTTTAGTCAGTAAGAGTCTGACACTATCTCCCGCTCCGCCCAAGGGCGGGGGATGTCAATGCATGATTTTTCCCACCATAAAAAAAAGTAGGGTAAGGTTATTTTACTTCAAATTCAAGAAATAATGAATATAAAGTCCAAGTGCCTGAAACGGTTTTTTTTGTAGATAATTTCCCGTTCGACCGCTATGTCTCTCGATGATGTGATCGACGATAGAGTTCAATTCATCATCATCATTTCAGCCGATACACGTCCACTGTTGGACATAGGCCTCCCCCAAGCGTCGCCATATCGAACGTTCCTTTGCGTCCCTCATCCATCGGTTTTGCGCTACCTTCACCAGGTCATCGGTCCACCTTGTAGGAGGCCTTCCAACACTGCGTCTTTCGGTAGAGTTCACTTGCCTAGAAGTAAACTATTCTCTGTAGCTATCTGGAAACACAGACTCTGGCGGGGAATTCCACTCCTGTTATCACAAAATAAATGTAACAAATTGACAAACGGGAGCTAACTGACATGATTGGTTGAATGAATTTGATGATAACCCATCGCATTACTGATTAGCGTTTGATTTTTGTCATTGTGTTGGTTATTTATCTACAAATCAGAAACGTTTCACGCAAGTGTTTCCATTGACAAGTAGGATGGAGTGGATTTGAGCTGCCATCCGCTCGGCACCTTCAATCTTCACTCAGTCTAAATGGAGTGGAGCGCCACTCCACTTAAACTGAGTGAAGATTTCGAAATTAATGATTGGTCAATTCACAGTCCGCTTCTGTTTACTCCGCCTCAATGAAAAACACTCTTACAATATTGTCAAATCTCGGAAAATTAAAGAGCACTTCCTTTCTCAATTGACATAATATTAGTATATATATAAAATATGTTTATGTATGTATATATGTATATATATATAAATATATATTTTAGTCGTATTTATGTAGGTTTATGTTGTACACTGTGATCCTACCCTCGAATGTGATCTCTCTCTCTGTCACTCAAAGGTTTGCTGGGAGAAAACTCATTGTTGAGTTAAGCTCGCCTTTGTACATGAATTGTCAATTATGAATGTATTAAAGTTAAGTTTTTGTGTGTACAATAAAGAATTAAGAAATAAGAATTGTCCAAGCTCTAACTTTTCAAGGGCTCCACAAATGTAGGTTAGCGTACAATTGATTTTTCCTTCAGGCAACCTTTACAACAGTTTATAACTACGTTGTAACATATCAGTGTGTACTTACACCCGCTGTTGTTCGTGATCGCATGTTGACAGTGTCGGTTAGACCTCCGCTCCGTGACTGTTTCATTACAGTTACAAATTGTGGCGTACGATAAAAAGTACTTACATGTACTTGCGAACTGAAAAATGCTGTACCTTTCCTCTTATTGGGACTGTTAAATCTATTGCTACAGCCAATAATAAGCTCCTTTATTTTAAACTTCAATCAATTTAAACGAATAATTTACATTAATTATTTATTTAATTCTAATAAAGTAACGGCTCAACTTTAAAAAATAAAATTAATACCAGCTTGATGCGCTGGAGTCGATTGAGACGTGAGCCAAGAGAATCATCGATAATGATACACTTGTAGAGTCGAAACTCCAAAGCCTTGAGCATCGCCGCCGAGTTGCTAGTCTGTCCGTTTTCTATCGTTAACATTTCGGGGAGTGTGCTATTGAATTGCACAATCTAAGTCCACACGACGTACAGCGTTGCGCCACCGGTACATGGTAGACATCCCACCCATACGCACGAAGCGTTTTAGGAACAAATTTATTACGCATACAGCCAAGGAGTGGAATTCTCTGCCGGAGTCTGTGTTTCCTGATAGCTACAACTTAGGAGTCTTTAAGTCAAGAGTGAATAGGGTACTTCTAGGCAAGTGTGCTCCATCGTCGACATCATCATCGCCTACCATCAGGTGAGATGGTGGTCAAACGCAAGCCTATCAGCCTATCAATAATAAAATAAAATATTATTAAAAATTACTTGTGTATTTTTCTTACAGTGAACAAAAATAATACACCCAGAGTTGGCCTTCTAGCAAGAACTTAAAAATTCAAATTCAAAACGCAATTATATCGGGGCACGAAATAAATATTATTTTGTATGGCCTACAGATTGGTGTTTCGGGTCTGGGTAATTAGTATCTTGTGTAGATATGTGAGTTTACATATGTATGTGAACAAAAAAAATCCGTATTAGTAGATACTTATGACATATTTTTTTTATGTTACCCCGCGTAACATTAAAAAAATAGGTCGTGCAACAATACAAATTATATTTTAATGTTTTGGTGGTGTGAAAATATGTAAAAACTTTGATTAGGTCTGACTAATTCTATTAATATTGTGTCATTAAAACGCCGATAGCTTTTGAACAGAACCGATATCGTGAAGTTAGATAAGACAACCATATTGTAGATTTAATCATTCAAACGATCAATAATCTACACACATAGTTAATGGACTGGAATAGCGTAAAGTTCCTATAGGGATCTAATTCATCATCATCATCATTTCAGCCGAAAGACTGTTGGACATAGGCCTTCCCTAAGTGCATCCACAATGAACGTCCTGTGCTTCTCGTATTCAACGGATTCCAGTAATCCTTACCAGGTCATCGTTCCACCTTATTAAGGCCTTCCAACGCTGCGTCTTCCGGGACGCGGTCGCCATTCCAAAACCTTTCGGCCCCAACGGCCATCATTGCGAGTAATGTGCCCTGTCAATTGCCACCACTAATGGGGATTTAATTAAAAAGTCCTATTATATAAAAAAAAAACCGGCCATTAATTTTTTATGTAAAGCACAAGCTTGAAGAAGTCGCAAGCGCGCTCACGACCGTCGGGTAACCTGGCCCAAGTCGTCGACGACGCGTAGTTTCCAACGCGCAACTTAAGATGTCAGCAAACCGTAGGGGCCCAGCAGAGTCGAAGCCTACTGGGGCCAAGAGTATTGCGAAAGTGAAACCCGGGGCCCTGGGACAAAGACAAAAGAACAGGAGTAGGTTTTTAGTCAGTAAAAGTATGACTCGTTTCGCCCGGGCGCGAGATGTCATCGGATGATTTTCCCAACTTAAAAAAAAATGATAGACTTCGTTAATTTTCAGAAAGTTCATATGAAAGAATGAATGAAAATACCGACCATTAATTTCCCAAGTAAAACACATGCTGGAAGAAGACGAATGAGCCGGGCTTTGTCAAAAAGACTGTATACTCGTAATTCAGCGTTAATCCTATACTGTAACAACAGTTTGCTGAGCCAACAGGCCACACAGTCGGCTTGCTTGCGCAGCGATCACAACACTGATAAGATACGACGCGGACTGATAAGCGAATCTTCCTAAATATGAATGACATGATAACTAATTAGACAGTTAGATGAAGCTGAGTTTAGCTTCCATTGAAAGAATTTAAGATTCAAAATTGGGTCAAATAGAATTTGGGTAATCAGCCGCATCCAGATTGACAGTAAGCCGACCCCAAGTATGTTAAGAAAAGATTAGGGAGATGGGATTGAATCAAACAGAAATGGTTAATGGATGGTGATGATTATGAACTCAGATACCGATTTACCAACGTGATGAAAGGATTGGTCAACTAAACTTTGTGTTAACAAGTGCTAGCGATCCAGGGTTTGCCGGGTGTTTAGAATCGCGAAACAATTTGACATCTACACCACTCGCCTTACAGTCCCTTCCTACACCCAGTGCGAGTGCGGTGCTCCTGAGTTCCTGACCAGACGATGGCCTACTTATTAATAAAATAAAAAACAGCCTTTTATTTCTTGCAAATAAAAACAAAGTGAGGCAAAACTGAAGTTAATCATATTCGGAGCAAAGTAAATTAAAAATAATTAATCTTATTATATCATCTATTCAAAACTCCATCTCTCCTTATCTTGTGTAGTTTACATCCATTTAGTATGCGATCTTCCTCTATGTCATTTTCCACTTGGGCCTCCCCAATGAGTCGCCGCTATGACCCACTTATTACAGTGCTCAAAATGACCCTACATCTGATCTCCGGAGGGCCTAAAAACGCCACTGACGCCGCTATAAACGTAGCAACCTACTGGACCCAAAAACTTAGAAGATAAAGAAAATCATCGATTCAAAAAGAAGATCCGTGAAGGTGAGGCACGTGAACACATTCGCAGGAAGGTGGTTGTAATCATAACAGAGTTGATTTGTTAGAGTCATTTCTCTTAATCACATTATTAATTTATATGTACTTAATATCTTAGTATATATTTATTATTGTATTTCTTTACCATTAAGCTGCACCTTCCATGTTATGTTTCTGCACCACCCATGATAGAAGCAACAAGTAATATGTAACCAAGCATTATATGTAACACATATATGATTTAAAAGAGTGTCCATGGAGTTTCTTGCACGTTCTTCTCCATAGAGACCTACTCTTTGGAACGTGCAATTTAATTTAGCTTCACTTTTCTTGGACTGACCGACATTTGACTATTCAAAAGTGTCTGTAAATGGTCTATTTGAAATAAATGCTTTGATTTGATTTGATTTGATTTAAACCCTAAGGTCGACTGCCTGGGCGGAGCATCGTCGTGCCCTCGTGGGGGCGATCGGCGGCGGAGACCTCTCGCGCCGGGCCTTTGTTTAGGCCATGGTCTCGAGTGAGGAGGAGTGGCAGGTGGTCGCCTCCTTCTGCGAAGCAGTAATACTAGCACAGGAGGAGGTCGACCGCATCAGGCAACGGCGCTCTCACCGCCGCCGGGATTCCGATCCCGATTTCCGGCCACCGTAGGCGCGGGCTTGGGGACAGCGAGCAATGGGTAGCTCGCTGTCCGACCGTTCGGCTACTGTCCGGACTGAGCCCAAGTCGTCAACGGCACCCAGTATTCCCGCGCGCCTCAAGGAGTTGTTAGCAACAGCAGGGACCCAGCTGCGTCGAAGCCTACTTTGGCTAGGGTTAGCTTCAAAAGAGTAGCTTGAGCCCCGGTATGAAGGCTTGTAGGAACGGGGTGGGTTTTTAGTCAGTAAGAGTCTCACACTATCTCCCGCTCCGCCCAAAAGCGGGGGTTGTCATTAGATGATTTTCCCATCATAAAAAAAGGTCGACTGGTAGAAACTTCCAGGCATTAAGTCCGTCTTTGTACAGTGTTTACTACTGCATACAATTTTAATAAATAAGATCCAAACACCATTGCACTGAGTGGTAATATTATGAGCATTTTTGAGTAATGCGTCAGTAAGTAACCCGATCTGAGTGTGAGTGCGTCATGTTGTTAACCGAGCGCTAAATGCAACGCGCTAATTCTGTCAACATTGTTTTAAGGATGACCCACAAACCTACTTAAGTGAGCTTTGATCTTCGTACTGCGGCTGATATACGGACTATCGTGTGTCGTTCGTTAATACCGTTTAGTTTGGGAAGATAAACTGCTTTACAAATTCATGAAGATATAGGTAGGATCTAATTTGTCGACAATTATCCGCTGAATTGTTCTGAGTTACCATGCCCTTAGAACGCAAAGGGCAACTGAAGGATTCATTGTAATGGAAAATCGGTGGATTTTATTCCGTATAAGTCTAATCTCTTGTCCTACCCAGGCAAGAAAAGTGATTTCATGATTTCCCACTCACAAAAATAAAGATCATCATTTCAGCCGATATACGTCCACTGTTGGACTTAGGCCTTCCTCAATCGTCGCCACAGCGAACGTTCCTGTGCGTGTGCGTGTACAACAAAAAAAAAGATAGTGGAAATAAAATAAGAATTGTGCACTTTGGATGGATTGTGTGAAACGTAGAAATATAAAACTTATATCTATGGTGTGAAAGATGGCTTAGTTTGAAAGGACTACCCGCTACAGAGATGAGGTTTAGGGTCTAAAACTCTGAACAGACGGACCGCATTTTAACTGCAATACAACCGCAAATTGCACCATACCCACTTGCCCGCACGCTCCGCCCTCCCGCACATCGTGCAGTTCGGATGCAGTCGGTGTGCAGTTCACACGACTGCAATCGGACCGCACGTTTGGTTTGCAGTTCTATTGCAATCGTGTTTGCAGTTCTATTGCAGTCGTGTCAACTGCATTCAAACTGCACTTAAACTGCAATTTGCGGTTGGATTGCAGTTGAAATGCGGTCCGTCTGTTTAGTTTAGTTTTGACCCGTAGTGTAGCTACTACTAAAATAGCTAAAACTACACCGGACCCCTAATTATTATTTTATTGTTCCTTTCAGTTTCGCTCCAAGTTACATTCTAGGGTATTTCTCAAATGTCGGAATGGGCTTTTTATTTTTTAACAAGTTTCAAGTCGCTCATCATCATCATCATCATCATATCAGCCGAAAGACGTCCGCTGTTGGACATGAGCCTCCCCCAAGCGTCGCCACAACGACCGGTCCTGTGCGTCAAGCATCCATCGGAAGAGAGGTTAGAGGGAGGTTGTTCAAGTCGCTCAATTCCTTTCAATGATCACGGTTCCTCGCTTCTTTTTCCAATTTCTCGCTTCTTTTTCAATGTTTTTAATAAACTTTGAGTATATGTACATTTTAGCGTTCTATTTATTTATCATAGCCAGCCTTTTATTGTTCCCAATGCTGGGACTCAAGCCTCCTCTCTAGGAGAGGGAATGGGCCGTAATCCACCACGCGGGACCAGTGCGTGTTTGGTTCTAAGACATGCCGGTTTCCTCAAGATGTTTTCCTTCACCGTTTTGAGAGCAGCGGTGATGAAACCAATTACACAAAGTACTGCGCCTGGCTGGGTTCGAACCCTCGACCCGTAAGTCGGGGCCGTTACCACTCGGCCACCACTATTATTTATACAGCTTTTTATTTCTTCCTGCCTATATTTAACTCGTAGTGAAATTAAAAAAAAAATGAAATAAAGCATGCAGAAACATTCACCCTTGCAGCATTTTATTGCATTGCTACAATAAAGATGCGTTAATAAAATGCAATAATGTTCGTACAAGATGGATTACTTACAGTAAAACATTAAGCATTTTAAATCAGATGTTACTAAAACTGATGTTGATGTTTCATCTGAGTAACAACATGGAGTAATATTTGTAAATACATCGTGCGTATGATTTCCTAACGAGCCAGGCAGAGATATAATTGGCACTGTTGTAAAATGAAAATTAAGTCGTTGGTCATTCCTCGGTCGTGCCGGATAGCCGTCCCATCGTACTACGAGAGTTAAGGCAAAGAGAATGCTCCCGCACCAGTATGGGAATGATACCATCTCAATGTTAAGTCACGTGGTCAGAACAATGGAATCGGAGGCATTACCGACTGTAGAAAGAGATTCGAGACGAAACTGTCGTCACTTGGCTAGGCCTGCTGATGCTTTTTCTACAGATGTGATAAAATACTGAGAGCAAAAAAGGGGAATTACTCTTATAACGGCATTAGTGAGACCACTCAAAGAGTTTTTGTTCTTAGTGGAAGACACCTGTAAGTGTATTTGTTCTTAGAACAACATTATCAAGATTAATTAAATTATCCAGATGAAAATACACTTTATGAGACCATAATACAACCACTATAAGAGTAAATATTCTTATAAAGTGCGTCCAATTCAATACTTATAGACGTTAATAAGTGTTATAAAAGAGTAAAAAAGTTTGGTTTTAAGATACTTCTAAGATCAAATTTTGCTAGTTGGGTGGGGTACATAGTTAACTACATAGGTAACATAGTTCCATATCTTTAACAGTTCAGCTTAGGTTCAAGTGAGCTCGTTTTAGAGCCTCTGTTGTTAACAGTCCTGCGCCCGATCTCTCCCCGGTCGCACTGGATGGCCACAAAATAGATAGATACAGAAGACAATCTCATGTATGTACTTCACTTTTTATACTTACGCTAGGTGGATGCACATAATGAGCGTTTGAGCCGGAACTGTTCAACGACTAGTCCGAGACGCTACGAGATATCGTGTCCGCGAGCGGTGTCTATGTGTGCGTTGCTCGAGCGCGCTTTGTATGCAGATTGACTTCTGAACCTATCTATTTTGTGGGATGGCCGTCCGAGAGTAAGAGTAAAATAAGAAAGAATACTCCTGCACCAGGGTAAGCTCCGTTGAGATTGGCATGAGATGTTCCTTCCTGCAGAAAAGGAACGATTGTTCTACAATGTAAGTATTTTTGAACTTTCTCCCTTTTCTTTCTTACAATTTTCTTTTTTAAACTTTTGTTTCATTTTTCCATTTCAATTCGATTTAAAAAAGATCTGTATCTTTCATAAGTAGATTCTATTTACAGCCAAGAATCTACTCCCTGTCGCATCGTAAATAAAGTTACTGCTTTTTTTATGGTGGGAAAAATCATGCAATGACATCCCCCGCTCTTGGGCGGAGCTGGAGATAGTGTCTGACTAAAAGACCCACCCCGTTCCTTCTAGCCTTCATACCGGGGCTCGAGCGCCCTTTCGGATAACCCTGGCCCCAATAGGAAAGTTACTGCTGCATACCGTCCTCTGAAATCTCCCTCATTCCTGAATCGGTCTTGCCGTTTAATGTTTTTTCTATCAATATCATTAAACAGCGTTTCGGCAAGGCCGTCCCGTTATCTCTATAGTATTCGACACGTCACAGATAACACTGTTTTAAATTGACATCGACAATGTTTGCTCAACAAACACACGGGATTTCAAGGAACAGACGCTGAAGATATTTGGCTCAAGAAAATTGAAAGTAACAAAGACCGGCTTGAACCTGCTAGGATCCACATGAACCTGTTAAAACATGCACGAATCTGCTGAGACCTGCATGCTGAATATAAACCTAATTATAGTCATTATAGGTGATTGGATTATGTAAACTCTCTGTAAACTTTCGCGACCCGTGTAATAGATAAATAGGTAACTTAATTGAATGTGTCTTCATTCTATTTGAAATATCTGTTATTTTATTTATTTATTTTGCACTCTTACCACAGTGTTGTCTTTTTCAACCGAAAGGTTGACTAGGAAAAAATGATTTGTTGCATTAAGTCCGCCTATGTACCACTAATGTACATGAAGTTTAAAAAAATAAATAAGTAATATTAATTTTATCAAAGACTGTTTATCACCGTCGTCCGTCACTCATAATTGGAATGTGTTTTTTGTCGAATCTGTTTGGCATTTTTTTTTTTTTTTGACAAATTATTCGGTTTTTCACCTAGTTATATGTGCATGCTGTGGTCTCCTGTAACTGAAGGATCACACGTTGAAGGAACCCATGCCTAATGATTTAAACTGTGTCTGTGTAACCTTTGTTGGAGATCCAAATAAAAAAATAATCTGATTTCAACCCCTACTGAGCTTAGGCTTTTCTTTTTCCATCCATGAGGTGTTAAAATATCTGTCTTGCGAGCGAGAAAGAGGGATGGAGCTATACGTCCTATAAAGCTCCATCTCTTTAACAGTGTAGTTTAGGTCGTCAAATGGATCGTGTTTAAAGCTCGTGGTGGGGCCTAAGGCCTCTCTCCATGACAATAATGTCGTCTGCACATCTCGCCACTGTATGAACAACATTTGTAGTTCCGATCTTTGGACGCCATTCGTCCACCGCCTTCCGTAAAATAGTTACTTTATTATTTAAAAGACAACAGAACTTAATTTTACTCATCATCAGCCTTTTTAATGTTCCCACTGCTGGGACTAAGGCAGTGGCGTAGCTACTATAGGGCTAGGCGGGGCAGTGCCCCAGGGCCCTCGAGCTCGGGAGCCCCCAAAACCTGATTAACAAAACGCTTATTGTATGAATGAAGAATTTTACGAATATTTCTCTTGATAGTGATAGTGAATCAGATAATGTGACCACTGCAGTATTGGTTGTAAAGCCTACTCATTAAAAAGCTGTGAAAGATATCGTTGCCGATCATGTTAACGACAACCATGTCTCCATATCATTGCATGTCAATACACATGCAATGATATGGAGACATGGTTGTTTTGGTTAAAGATAAATCTTCTTATAACATGAGATTTATATAAAAGATAAAAAGCTTAGCGTTGCATTTATAAAATATGTTTCTAAATATTTTTAAATATATTGATAAAGTCTAAACAATTTAGGGGCCCCAGTTGGTTTTTGCCCCAGGGCCCATGGTCACTTAGCTACGCCACTGGACTCAGGCCTGCTCTCTAGGAGAGGGAATGAGCCGTAACCACGCGGGCCCAGTGCGTGTTGGTGAATGTCACAGGTCTTCGAATTTTTGGTTCTAGGCATATGCCAGTTTCCTCACAATGTTTTCCTCACCGTTTTGAGACCAGTGGTGATGAATTAAATTACACAATGTAATGCGCCTGGCTGGGTTCGTACCCGCGACCTACAACTCGTAAGTCGGGGCCATTACCATTCAGCCACCACTGCTCTCACAGTCTCACTGCTTAATTTTACTACTGGATCTTATTCATTATCAAAACAATCGCAATTTAACTCCCTGTAAAACACTCCTCCGGGTAGAAAATAACAAAGAAGCGATTTATGTTCTCAGCAGACTACAGTAAAATTTAACAATTGCCTGTAAGACAGTCCGGTCTCTCGTAAACTATGCGGCATCCACCTGTGTTTACAGAAAACTCTGCACGTACTGACGTCTGGCATTTCTCAAATTGCCCACAAATCGCTATTTCGGAACGAGTTTCCTGAATATGCTGATCTCTTACAATGAAGATTAGACAATGTATTGTTCGGCCGTCCGGTAACCTTCCGAGTCGTCGATGGAACGCAGTGTTCCACGCGTCCGGTAACCGTCCGGACCAAGGCCGAGTCGTCCACGGTCCGCAGTGTTTCACGTACGCCTGAAGGAGATGTCAGCATAACCGTAGGGTCCCAGCAGGGTCAAAGCCTACAGGGACTATGGCTTCGCTTCTAAAAAGGAAACCAAAACTTCTAAAAATACTTTGAAAGGAATTTGTGCTTCTTGATGGCTACAACCCGGGAAAATTTAATTCAAGAGTGAATAGGTTTCTTCTAGGTAAGCGCGTTCCATCGTCGACCGCATCGTCGCTTTCCATCAGGTGAGATAACGGTCATGCGCGAACCTATTAACAATTAAAAAAAAAACAGAGCCCTGGAACGCAACGTAAAAAAGAAACACAAGAGTGGGTTTTAGCCAGAATAAAAGACTGTCATGTTCCACCCTAGAGCGGGAGAAGGCATTGGATGATTTCCCACCTAAAAAAAGACAACGCATTATCGATGTTGAGACCAGATCCTAAAATTTATCACTTCATGATGTCACCGACCATTTCATGATATAGCCGGTTAAAACTGGACAAATCGTTTAAGCATTTCGTGTGATGATATTTTAATCTAGGTTTGATTGGGTTGGGTTTGGTAGGTTTATCTTTGATGGATGATGTCCGTGACAATAAAAGATCTAAATAAAGTGAGAACTCAAGCTTTAATAATATTTTAATACTTATCTACACTAATATAATAAAGAGGTTTTGTTTTTTTGTTTGTAGGAGGTAATCTCTGGAAGTACTAGTCCGATTGCTAAAATTTTTTCACCCATAGAGAGCTGCTTTATTTCTGAGTGGCATTGGCTATATTCTATGTACAAGTCGCGGGCAAAAGCTAGTTTTAAAATGTAAAGATGGTGTACTTTTAAATATAAAACGAGCGATTGATTACAGGCCCTTAGTAGTGATATTTCAGTGCACTTTTATATTTTATTAGCTTTTAATAAAGAATTTTTGGCTGCTGCCATATAATATGTTAGTTACTGTATGAATTCGAAGCGTAATCAGCACCTTTTCTTTTTTCGACAAAATAGCTGTTTATATGAAGTCATGTTTTGCCATACATTAAATAATCGTGCGTGTAGATATTGATATCGTTTTACGCAAACTGTTCATGATTTGGCAAGTCCATATCATGATTTGGTTAGCCCTTATCATGATTAGGCTAGCACACATCATGATGTGACCAGCAGACAAGGTTCTATCACGAAATACGACTATTTCATGAAATGTTCAATTCTAAGATCTGATCACGACAGCGGCAATTTCTAAATTTTCCTACAGAATACTTGGTGGTGTTGAATTAATGGTGAATGGATATATAAGACCGCCACTGTGCACATAGGTTTAAGTTTCTGTGAAATTGTTACTATTTTAGTGTACAATAAAGTTTATTCTATTCTATATAATATTCCAGTCAGAACAATCCCTAAATGTCTATAGTAATTTGCAGTTCGCTTCATTCAATGCCAATAAGAAACGATAATTGTGACTAAACTCTACCATAAAAAGATCGAATGGTTGAGTTTCAGAGAATGAAAAATTGAAAAGAAAGTATGTTTTTTCGGTACACACATAAAATAGCTAGATATACCGTAGTCGGCATTGCGTACTAATTACCTACAGGTCATTGAAATCGCTCAGCTGACGTTTTCTTAAAGAAATTAATTTCGCACATACATAAATTAATACGAGTTTTAAAAAAAAGGTACTTTATTTTTTAATTTTATCTTTACAAATCGATAGTGTTTCATGTACCGGATCGACCCTCCACGGGATTAAAACGATCAAAATTTAACGGTATAAATATAAGAAGAAAATTACATATAATAAATACTAGAAGAAAACTCAATCTTAAGATAATGCCTACGAATAATTTATACACTAGTACTTGTCTCTGCCCTCTATTGTGTGTGATATTTGAATCACAGAAAGGTTTATTAGGTGAAAGCGAGTAAACTAAACTTTAAAGCCCGTAATATTAAACGATGCTCAACTCCGTCCTCAAGTGCGGTATCATTTCATCCCTGATTATATGATGTCAGAAACTCAAGATCATTGCTAATTAATAGACTGATGAGTACAGAATCTCAGTTACCAAGATTTGAGCTTTAGCTTGGGCTTGTGAATCTCGTTTATTAATACAATCAAGACATCAAGCTTGATTTCAATTACGAGATCTTGGACTGAGGAACGTTTATTTATAGGTATGGGCCTTATTTGCTCACTTTTTAAATTAATAATCATTGTGTAAAAACAATAAACAAAATAATTTATTTATTAAATGCATTATGGACACAAAAGTACAGAGGCGGACTTAAGGCATTAACTTAGGCATTTTCCGCCAGTCAACCTTTGTGTGATGCAGAGAAAAATAGTGGTAGGTGCAATAAACGAGAGAGAGAAGACGAATACAAAAATAGGACAAACCGACGCACGGCGAGTACCCACCCTTACGTTGTTGAAACATCTACGGCCTGGACTAAGCGTTTCGCCTCGTCATTTATACCGCGTACTTCGAAAGACTGGAACAGTTTGCCTGCTGCGATCTTTCGGTATGATTATAATTTGGGTGTCTTCAAGGCTAGAGTGAACAGGCTCATAATAAACTAGTGCGCCTCGCCATCAACGATTGCAACACTAGTTTATAACAGTTAAAAAAAAATAGACATAGGACAATAAACCATATATATAATATAATAAATATCTACTATATATACTCAAATTAATAAACAACATACCTAACTAATAACAAACAATTATAATAAGTAAAAGAATTGGTCCAGATCGACAATTGGAAAACATTAACGTTATCATAGACCTATAAGCTATATGTTATATAAGACTAATTTGCAATGCTTGCTTTGCTGGTTTGGTATGTTTTTGGTGTATATTAAAGAATTAAGAATAATCTTGATGAAATATTGATAAATTGCAGTACTTCGTTATGACAGATAGAATTTATTGCACAATTTAACATGTATTGCTAAGGAAGTATACGAGAGCTTGCCAAGGATATTTGGCTAGGATTCCTATTTACCATGAGCATCGTGAATTTATTTCTGGAAGCAACTAATTTCAGTAACATATTTAAGACTAGCTTCTGCCAGCGGCTTTGCCCGCGTGAAAGTAGGATTCCCCATACAAACTTTAGGCCCCCTTTTCATCCCCTGCTTAAGCTACCAAACTTGACACCATACAGACACCAGTCGCCACACGTCCGCGCTCTAGCCTTATTCACGTAAAATCAACAAGCCAAATATCGTTAAAATTTTACAGTCGTTCGATCGAAATCCTATCCAAAAGCGGTATTCACGATCTATCGACTTATTTCCAGCTACATTAATAAGTATTCTACCAGGATAATTTAATAGAGATTTCTTTTTAATCGACGAATTTCAAACGACTTTAAAATCGGTGTCGTTCAAACTCGATTTATGGATGTGAATACGGAAATGGTCTAAACGACTAAATCGCTACGATATCGTTACGGTTTTGATTACGTGTATCGGGCTACTGGCCGCGCCACCAAATTGGTTGCGCAACCAAACGGACATCAGGTGAATAACACTCCTCAGAGCTGTCTGTATTTTATTGGTAGCGACGACTGGTCGCACGACGCACCGCCATGGTGTTGTGGTCTTAGACATATAGCCCTTAAGGAGTGAATTATAGAAAATCCTCTCTTAGTTCTGGCCTACGTCATATAAGAAAACCTTATGCAAAATTTCACAATCCTAGTCCCAGTCATATCGGGTGTGCGTTGATATGTCAGCCTTCTCCTTTTATATATATTAGATACGTTCCAAAATCTTACTTAGTTCCAAAATATAGGAAAACGAACCAATTTTATACATCTACCAACCGGATGTATAAACTCCATAGAAAAATATTACACAAGTGCAAACCTTTCACAGTTTAAAAAAAGAGGCGATGTGTTTTTATGAACTTGAATGCAAAAGACAATGAAAACAAACGCTGTAATAAAATATTACATTGAAACCATCATAAATCTGAATACCAAAGTATCGATAATAAACATTGCTGTTCGAAAACATTAGACATATTACAATGAAAAATTGTTACTATAAAGAAATAGTGAATTATTCACTATTTTTTTTACAAGAAAGTTAAAGAAAAAAAAATTTTACCACGTAGGTACTACTGGAATAGAAAATAATGCATGTCCCTATCCGGGTTTTTGCCTATCCATAATTCAAATCTACATCGTCCAAATCAAAGAGTCTGTTTCATATCAATACATTAACGCATCAGTCTATGATTATTATTGAATGAATTGCTCATTTAATTATCTAAATAAGGGCCTGTCCGCACAGCGATATTCACCGCGCGGAAAATATTCGCGCGGATTTATTTCCGCACCGTACCGCGTCAAATCTGCAAGAAATCACAGATTTTTTTATCGCGCGTTTTTTTATCGCCTATGCGGAAATTGAATTATGAATTGCTCATTTAATTAAATAAGGGCCTGTCCGCACAGCGATATTTACCGCGCGGAAAATATTCGCGCGGATTTATTTCCGCACCGCACCGCGTCAAATCTGCAAGAAATCACAGATTTTTTTATCGCGCGTTTTTTTTTATCGCCTGTGCGGAAACTTTTATAAAATTCAATGTGTTACAGAATAACGAAAAAAAAACCGTGCGGTGAAATACCGCCGTGCAGACAGGCCCTAATTTTTTTTTTCGTGTTACCACATCATCGTTACCTGAATTCGTTTTGTATTGTCGCCAGCCCATTTTGTTTCCATCATGCTAAAAATCCCACACGCAGTATGGTACTGCGCTATTATTGAAAAACACTAACATAAATTAAAGAGCAAAATCGTAATATACTGTCTACGTATTGGAAAACATACCGATATCTCATCTATTTGATTACCTTAGTTCTATTAATATTGTATTGTAATGTTGTATTGACCAAGTTCTTGATACACATTTACGCAGTATTTCTATGTATGCTTGAACAAACAAACGGACAATTATATAAGACTAGCTTTTGCACGCAGCTTCTATGCAGCTAGGATTATAGCAAAATCAGTGATTTTTTTTTGTTATCGGGCAAATTCCTCCTTTCTGAGATTATCTCCTACAAAAAAAAAAAACAAATTAAGAGGTACCTCTTTATATTTTTGGTCCTATAAGAGTCATTCATACTACGAGTAATTATCACTCAAATTGTTATGCATACTAATGCATACACTATAACTGTTTCATTGGCCTCTTTGAGCTGCTGAGCGGTCCCGGGTTTGGTTTTTGGGTCAGGCAAAAAGTGCTATTGGGTTTTTCCATTACAAATTACTTTGTAGCAGCCCGGAGTTTGGAAATTGGTGGTGTGCACCGCTGTGCATTGGAAAGCACGTAAAACCTTTGGTCCAGCGCCAGATCTGTCTCCGGTCGTGTCGGATTGCAGTCCCATGGAACTATGAAAGTAAAGAGATTGCGACTGGGTTAGCACGCCTTGTGCACTATAAACCTCCTGTGTAATTGGCTAATCTCCGCTAAGAGTGGCCACCGTGATCGGAATACGGTCGGGAAGATTATACTACACGTTCCAGTATTTTTTCAATCCTTTCCAAGCACCAGCACAATGGGGATTTTTGTTTGACTACCATCTCACCTAATGGTAAGCGATGATATGGACGTCGAAGGAGCATGCTTGTTTAGAAGTAACCTATTCACTCTTGATTTAAAGACCCTTAAGTTGTAGCTATCAGGAAACTCCTGTAGAGAATTCCACTCCTTTGCTATACGCACAATAAATGTGTTCCCAAAACGCTTTGTGAATATGGATATGATGTCTATCATGTACCGGTGGCGCAACGCCGGACATCAAGTGGTCCGATGATGGAACGGACTTGACGGATTGTGCAATCCTAGTGCAGACTCCCCGAAATGTAAACGATAGAATACCGACAGGCTAGCAACTCGGTGGCGATGCTCAAGGCTTTGGAGCTTCGACTCTACAAGTGGATTACCTACACGTTTCTAGAATTACATAAGCATCAGAAAAACATAAGCATCTCTTTCACTTTTAATAACTTTATATCTTCATTGTTACAGGCAGCAGAGAGGCAGTTGAGGCAAGCCAGCACACGCTGAGCGAGAGCGTCTCCGTGGTGCTGCACCAGACCAACATCACGAGGCTCACGGCTAAGGCCATCCACGCTGCCGGCTACCATCTGCATAAGATTGAGCATCTGTAAGTCTACTTATACGGTTTATTCACTAATCATAATCATCATCGTCGTCATTGCAGAAGAAGACGTCTACTGTTGGACTTAGGGTCAACTCACACCGAAAGAGCGGCGAAGGGCAGCGACCCGTTTACCGTTCATAGAATTCCCCGGGAATCCCGCGGCGCCGCGGGCATCCGCGCGACTCGTTCGAGTTTCTCATGCGATAATAATAATATAATAATAATATAATATAACCATTTATTTTCAGGCATCAGAGGCCCATAGAAAAAAATACATAAAATAATCTTATAAATTAATAAACTAATACATATCATAACCACAAAACTTATTTAATAATTATACACGTAATATCGGCGTCGTGTTCCGCTGCGTGGTGTCGCGTAGCCGTCCTCGGAAACGTCGATACACGACACCCTTCGGCCAAAAGTCCTCTCTCAAAAAGGTCTCCAGATGGTGGGTTGGAACTCGTATCACGAACGACTTGAAGTTGGTGTCGTGGCGAGAATCCAGCCTTTCGACCCTCAGAGTCCAGTTGCTCTTTATCTTCACATACTCCACGACTTCCTCAACCTTCGTAGAGCAATGCAGACGCGAAATATACAGCTGCGTCGTAGGCACAGCAGGACGCAGCAGCATATTTGGTCCAGTCGGTGCGGTACCGCACAGGTTCCGGGAACAGGGCTTCTTCTTCTTTTCTACTGTAGTGAAACCCTCTTCATCAACATGGCCCGTTTTTAGCAAGGAGCTACGGACCGCAGTCTGGGTAGGTTGGGAACCCGTTGTCTTTTTGTCCCCTATTTTCGCTTGTCGCTTAGGTTGCGACGTACCTGATGGTTTCCTAGAGGTGGTAACAGCAGCGTAGGCACGTTTAGAGGTCAACGTACCTACGTGTGACGTTTCCGCAGCCGGTGTAGAGGCGCGGGCGACGGCGACGGCAGGCAGTGCTTGATCAGCATTTTCGGCAGCTAGTGACGCACTTGTGTTTGTCGAATTAAAACCGCCGACTGCTGCATTTTGCGCCTCCTGACGTGTGTTCGTGTGTTGTGTATAAGTATTATAGCAATGAAAATAAAGTTAAAACTCATATGACACTGAAACTGCGATCCGCTTCGTTGCGCTTCGACGCTCTTTTGGTGTGAGTTGACCCTTAGGCTTACCCCAAATGTTGCCACGACAACCAGAGGACTAGTCCTGTGAGTCTCGCCTCCATCGGATCCCGCAACTCTTATCAGGTCATCAGTCCATCTTGTGAGACATTTTCCAACACTGCGTCTTTCGCAACGCGGTCGCCACTCCAGAACCTTTCGACCACATCGACCATTTATTCTGCGACCATTACCCAGTCACTAAGCCTGACGATTCTTCGAGCTATGTCGAATGTCGATAATCTTGATTCACTTTTATATTCTACAGAAAATACTGAGGAAAATGTAGAGACCACTACAATTTTATACATCTAGTTTTTGTTTTATAAAATCTAATCTTTACATACGTATACTAAAAACTTAAACTATTTAAACTAAAACCTAAATAAATACATAACGTACATAAATAAAATACAAAAACACAAAGTACACTCAGGCGTCGAAGTACTCCTCCACATCGCTGTCATCCGGAAATGTGAACAGAAGACTGGCAGCATTGCCACGTTGAATGGCAATGTTAATTCTTTGAGCGAAGAACGAGCCAGCCCTCTGGTCACACAAGGTCTCGATCAGACGACGAGAAATTTCCTTAAAAAGGAGACGCGCACTCGGACCTCACGACCCAATCTTTACCTCATTAGATCTATAATTCTGTTCTAGTTATGAGTTTTGCTTTACTTTCTTGTCCCTAAAACAGTTTTAAGTACTTTCTAAATCAGTTACTGATTGCAGTCACTGAATTGCAAACTGAACAGTACGAGAGATACGTACGAGAGGTACGCACTTAAATTGATAAAAGTACTTTCCGTAATCTTATCATTATCACTACCGCCGAGACCATGACCTTAACCAGTAAATCAGCAGAAAAAAATTGAGTAGCCCAAAGAGCTATGGAGAGAGCTATGCTCGGGATTTCCCTAAGCGATCGAAGGCGAAACACCTGGATAAGATCCAAGACCAAGGTTAGAAATGTGGTTAAGGTTATGGCGGAAAGAAAATGGAAATGGGCGGGACACATTGCTCGAATGGATAGCGGTGTCTGCTCGAGTGGAGACCACGTGCCTTTAAGAGACCGCAAGGGAAACCACCTAAGAGATGGAAGGACTATATTGTTCGACACGCTGGACGGGTTTAGATGTCGATTGCCCAAGACCGTCAAGAGTGGAGAAGACCGAAAAAGGCCTACGTCCAAAATCAAATATAAAGAGGCTGCTATAAATAGAAAGATAAATCATTATCACTGTTCTTTTTGTCAAGACACGCATCAGTTACTTCATCTTTGAAGTCGACATAGAAACAAATTTTATGAGCGTTATTTTTGGTTGCAGATCAATAATCGATGCTCCGAAACTGGATCACATCGCCGTCGAAGATCTGACTAAGATGCCTAATCTTAAATCTTTGTAAGTATTTTTGACATGATCTTTATAACCAGGCTACTTGTAGAATTATTGTTTTTTTTCTGATGATTGATTCTGAAAAGTATTTTTCCGATTTATAAATACTTATTTTCTATTATATAAAAGAAGAAACTGACAAATATAAACTGTGTAAAATCGTTATTTTAACATTTTAGTGGAAAAAGTGAATGGATTACCTTTGAAATTGAAAATGTCATCAGGATTAAATAGAATAACGATTTTATCTACCCCGATGACTTTTTAATTATATTTTTTTAATCAAAAATAAATTATTATTATTTTTGATTAAAAAATAAATTTTTATTTTGTTTTTTTTTTTAATATCATCAGAGTTGGTTAGAATAACGATTTTACACAATTTAAATTTGAAAAAGAACAGTTTTTTTCTTCAAAAATTAAGAAAAAGCCGACGAAAAATTCCACCACTGGGGGGTCCAAAATCATGTAGGTACCTACTGGATCCGTGCCATTCGTTTGTGAGTCGATGTTAGTGAAACCCCGTATGCATATACGGGGTTTCTCTTAGGTACTTAATGATAATATATTTATTTCGAGTTCTCGCAACTTCATCTGCATCTTGCCTATTCTATGTCCCTTTTCTGAATTTGTGTGATGACTGTGGAGTTCTTCTGCAGGTTTATAACGCAAGCCCCGCGGCTGCACCGCGTGATGCCACTGCCGTCGCTACCTGAGCTGCGCACATTGTACGTATGTATTTTATTCTGTTGTTGTTTGTTTACAATAATTACAAATTATGACTCATGCCATTAGCAGTGCCGTAACTAGGGCGGTGCCAGCGGTGCCAATAGGCTCAGGGCGCAGAATTTAGAGGGGCGGAGAAATTATCGAACAAGAGCCAAGTATTGTATTATGTTTGGTAGTTAGTAGCATACATACAATAAAACAACTATTCAGCCGGATACTGATTGCTGTAAAGTAACATGCAATGAAAGAATTTGCCGTCTACATTGTTGCAATTTGCAATGTAACAGAATTCCCATAGTGTGGACGCCTAGCGCGGGCAAACCGTGCACACTACGCATACAAAAGAAAAGAAAAGAAAGAAAAATATATTATTTGGTACCTATACACAGATATACACATAGCACACAGATGCACCAAATAATAATAATAATATTTCCACAACTATCACACAACGCCGTCTAGTCCCAAGCTAAGCAGAGCTTGTGTTATGAGTACCAGACAACTAATAAACATACTTCTATATACATACATATTAAATAGGTCCATATGAACAGAGTGTTCCAACTATGCGACCACACTTATGAAATGCTCCTTTCATGTTATTTTGCATGTTACGTTACAGCAGTCTGTATTTAAAGTGTACCTAATAAGGATGTAGAAACGTCCTGCCAGGAGTACAGACTAGGTAGTGAGCGCTGACTACCCACATCACAACCTGTTCTCCTCTAGCCTGAGACCTAAAATTGAACTTATCCAAGGTGATTTAGGCAGAGGAGGTAGATAGTTTCGAGGTCACAGGCAAACTGCTGACAGTCTTCCGGGCACATTCATTCAATCGGCCTATCCTACGTAGGATGTTAATATTTATGAGTTCGGTTTACTTGCTCTATTTTTACAAGGGCCACAGTTACAGAAATTCGCACCAGACGTATAAAAGATTAGTTACGCCACTGGCCACCGGTACAATTAATATCGATTTATGCGCTATTCCAGTTCATTAACCATGTGTGTAGATCGTTGATCGTTTGAATGATTAAATCTACAATATGGTTATTTATCTTATCTATCTACACGATAGCGGCTCTGTTCAGAAGCTATCGGTGTCTTAATGACACTATATTAATATTAATAGAATTAGTCAGGTCTAATTATAGTCAATATTATTATATAAATTTTCATACCACCAGCTCGAAAACATCAAATTTTGATAGGTACAGTTCTCAAGGAGAAAATTTGTCATTTGCAACCGAGGTGGTATTCGCCCGAGCCGCAGGCGAGGGTGTTATGGAACTGAGTACTGCGGTGAAAAATTTCCACGTGTATAAAACGACATTTGTCAACACACTTATGAAGTAATATATAAACGGAGGTGATCGGCGACTTGTGAGGGTCGTTTAGCACCCAACCTAATTAGATACATATAATTAATTTTGTCGGAGTGAACTCGCGCACTTTTACGTACTAGTGCGGAAAATAGTAAATTACAACAACAAAAAAGCGTGATTAGGTCAGTTTTTTTTTTAATTATTTTTAAATAATGAGATAGAGATAATTAAAAAAGCAATGTCTTGCTGATTGGCATGTGTTAACATGCCAATAGCAAGACATTACCTTACATCTGTTAATTCGACAGCATCATCACGACGTCGGGGCTGCTGGAGGTGCCGAACCTGAGCCACGTGCACGACAACAAGAAGGACAACAACTCACTCGCCTTTCTGCAAGCTATGTGAGTACTACCGAATTACGAATACCGATTATACCTTTGTATCTTGTATCACCTTTCTCATCTGACCCTTCTCAATACTCAATACTTTATTACATTCCATATTGTGTACATTGGTGGTATATTGAAGATCAATATGGACCCTGCCGGGCACAGTAAAGTTAGGAGAGAGGATGAAGGCTAAATTACAATGCATCCGAAATATAACCCTTCTAATTACATTACTATTTCATTGTTGACCAGACGCAAAATATCCATAATTATCATGCTTGATCCTTAGTGCATTTCGCATCTCTGCTATATTTTACAAGCTTTTATTTAGTTTAGTTTTAGTTTAGTCACTGTGAACTGTAATAATTCTGATAAACTCAACTCCTGTTACCGATATGTAACTATGTTATAACTATATTTAAGAAAACACTTGTAACAATGGTTAAATAAAGTTATTATTAGGTATTATTAGTTTCACCTGTCCCGATGTTTGGTCTGTAATCAAATCTTGCAAATTAAATGTGATCCACTTCCTGAAATTTTGCATGCATGTGTAAATCAGATGACAATGTCAAATTATTATGGCATGATGAAACCGGAAGGTGCCTAAGTGCCTATAGTAACTCATCTGAGTTAGCTAATAGTTTATTATCTAAACCTATCGTGTTTGAAGTTTTTGGAATGGTCTTGATAAGTATTAATTATATAAAATGCGGTATAAAAGCTTGTTATTATGAAATGATTTTCATTGAAAACTTGTTTTTTTTTTACAGTGACTTGGAAGGTAACCATATAAAGAAACTGTCGCCGCACGCCCTGCGCGTGAGAGCCGATCAAGTGTAAGTCCCTAGGTACATACACACATGTGCTACTTTATTTCGTTTTTGTCTTTTTTTTTTGTATTTATTCCTTATTTGCAATACTTCAGTAGATGTACTTATCTAAGTTTCTTTGTAGTATCGGTTGTTTATTGTTTATGAGAGAAGCAGTGTTTCGTAGACTTGTCATAGGCGTATCATCGACACATTTTGGATCCTTCGTAGACGCTTCGTAAACCAAATACAAATGGTCTAAGACGCCTATACGATGGGTGTGATGTCGTTGAGGTGTCTTGGACCTTTCTAAGATCCCATTACAGTACCCGTGAAGGCGCATTGCAGAGTTGCAGACACTCGATGACACAACGAAGACCCTCATATACTCTTTGTCGACCTATCTTAGACTCAACGTATACTTCTGATAAATCCATTGTAGACTTATCGTGAACTCATCCCTATCGTAGAACCACCATAGACCCTTTAAAGACACTTAATGAATGCGTTGCAGACCTTTTATATACTCTTCGTATATGCATCTTTCACCTAATCACAGACCCATTGACGATTGTTCCACATTCATCGTAGGCCCATTGTGTACCTATCATAGTACCGTCGTAGACGCATCGTAGACCCGTCGTAGATGCATCTTCAACCCACCCTAATCTCTTTAGGCGTTACACTAATGCTAACGTCTAATCTGCAAACGTTAGCATTATGTAGTGCAATGCTAAGCTAATAATTTTCTGTTACTCGAATATTTCAATATTTTCTCATGGAGAATATCTTCGCAAATAGCCGCATGCTTATCCTGCGCTATCTTTAATCTAGTCTTAATTAGTTTGTTCAAGTTATTGCAACCATAAGTGAAAATTGTTATCTTTATAGCTGCCGCAACTAGGTATCGTGGAAAGGCACCTAGATACATTCTTAGTTATATGACTGTTTGTCTTATCATTTGTAATATAGATGCTTATCTTGTTAGTGAACCTTTTTTTAAGTTACCACGCTTATTAAATTGTTGGTAGCTAGGTATTTCCTGCTCATAGTCAAATTAAAATTAGTACTTAGATAGGCGAAATTGCGTAGATGTGGGTTTTCAATAAATATGTCTAGTAAATATCAAGTATTTTATGCGCCAATGCGGTTGGCCCTGTAGTCCGCAAATAAGATTAGGTAATTTAAATATTTATTTTTTTAATATTTGTTCCGTGCTTAAAACAGCAGCGTGGCAGCCATTCCACCATTGCACCAACCATGTCCATAAATAAATTAGTTTCGCTTTTAAAAATAATTTAATGTTCTAAAAGTTCTTTGGAATTATGTGCCTTACACAAGTGAGTACGCATAGGCGTTGGCTTGCTGACGGCGAGCAATTGGTAGATCGCCGTCGTCTGGTCTGGTAACCGTCCGGCCCGAGCTTGAGTAGTCGACGGCGCGTAGTGTTTGTACGCACGCCTCAAAGAGATTTCAGCAAAACGTAGGGACCCAGCAGAGTCGAAGCCTACTGGGGGTAATAAAAGTCTTACGCGCCCTGCCGTTCGCCGAGGAAATAAAAACACGAGTGAATATTTTTGTCATGAACTAAAGGTTTCATCATCCAACCTCGATTGATCTTTTGAGTACCATAAAATTCGTCTATCGTGTTGAAACTATATGTATCTACCTTCTACATCAACGTTTCATAGTAAAGTTCTGTTGTCAGATGTATAACGTGGACTAATTTAGACGTGGGCGAAGGCGCATCAGCGAGGCCTATTTCTTTCATAACCTAAAGTTGGCCTAATTCTAAAATGAAACTGCGACTGTCAGAACACAACACAGTGTTCGACCACATCGTCGTTTATTATCAGTTAAACGCGAGCCTACAAATTATAAAACAAAACACTCGTTGGTGTTAGTCGTTAAAGAGCCCTCGTACATGCGAGGCCCCTTTGGGTGCGAGGCCGTGAGCTAGGGTCCTCCTCGCCCACGCCAACTACGCCACTGTCTGTTGTAAAGTGTATCGTGCTGAATGACTGATCTGGCTCATTGCCAAAGTAATTAATTCACTCAACGATAATGGTTAATCTTTTTATCTTTTTGACTGCAGGTCCCTGAACTACAATTTGCTCGAAGACGTTCCAGCTTTTGCGTTCAAAAATGCACAGATTTCTAAACTGTAAGTTGTATTGATTTCTTAGTTATTTTTTTAACACGTAATAAGAAGATTGATACGGTGATTTAATATATTCCTACACCCACCCAGTGCCGTAACTAGTCTTTTACACACCCAATGTGGTCTTCTATAACTACGCCTCTTGATAAACACACACGTGACACCAGTCTCACGTGTGTGTAAACGCCCTCAGCGTGTGTGTCCAGACACACACGCTGAGGGCGTTTACACATTATGCCACTGCGGCGTAATGTGTAAACGACCTGATCTGGTCGCGTCGGCCTCCATACATTTTATATGGAAACTAGACTTGTAGAGCTACACTTCATCCACATCACGCGACGTTTTTCTTTGTACAAATCAGGTGTGTTACACGTGTGCGTTGGTCCAATGTAGTTCTAGCTTTAATCTCACCAGAAAAAAATCAGATCAAAATACAAAACTTTGGCTGATTATTTCTGCGCCCGTCCAGGGTCTGCACACTGGGTCTGGGTCTGGTCTACGCCTGGGCACCGACGGCACAGCCCTAGTTACGGCACTGTGTACATCTCATAAAAACAAAGGAGTTGAAGTTGAAAAAGATGTTTTGTTCTTTCAGGAGTTTCAGAGGGAACACTAAGCTGAAGTATATAGATGAAAATGCCTTTGCGTCAAATCTACTCCTCCGACAATTGTGAGTTCATCTTATAACATACTAATGCTCTGAGCTCGTTTAGGCTATTACTATTCAAAGTAGGGTAAGGTATCGTACTACATATTATTATCATCTTCCTAGCTTTTTCCCAACTAGATCCACCCTTGAGCTTGGGGTCAGTTTCCAGTCTAACCGGCTCCGGCTGAATACCCCAGTTTTACATGGAGCGACTGCCTATCAGACCTCCACAACCCAGGTGCTGGACAAAACTATACTCCTAGGATAGACTGCTAGTCAGATTTTCTGGCCTCTGACTACCTTTAACGACTGTCAAAGATCTATGAAAGGCAACCGTACCAACGACTTTACCTCTCCCTTTCCTTTCCTACACTCGTCTTTCCTGGGCCATTGCGGTCTAAACCCTCCAGTAACTAACAAGTTCATCTCTCCACCTTTGACTTGGTTGTTTTTCATATTTATTGTTATAGTTGTTGGATAACAAAATATTTTATTCCAGTATATTCCCAATTAACAGCTAGTTTTTTCATCAACAACTAAAACTATCAGTAAAAGTATTAACTTTTACTTGACTATTACTGATATTATAGCAAATGAGTTTCTTCATCCAAGTAACAGCTAAACTAAAAGTCAATAGAGTTACCATAACACAAACGGCATAATTACCCCAAAAAAACGTGGGGAGCTTTTTTTACGCATGACAACATCGCAATATCTTCTGTCAAGTAGTGTCAAAAAGTCGAATGTCATTTGATTCTGTTTATACGAACGCCACTTTATTTACCTGGGCTCCAATATTAGTAACGATGGGTCGTGCGAGGGGGAAGTTCGCAGGAGAATTGGCATGCCTAAGAGCGCTATGTCTCAGCTTAGTAAAGTCTGGAGGGATCGCAACATCTCCGTAAAGACCAAAACCAAACTGGTACGGACACTAGTTTTCTCGATCTTCTCGTATGGCGCTGAGACTTGGTCGCTAAAAGCTGCAGACCGCAAACGCATCGACGCCTTTGAGATGTGGTGCTGGAGAAGGATGCTTCGTGTCCCTTGGACAGCATTTCGGACCAACGTATCCATTTTACAAGAACTTAAAATCGCCTCACGGCTATCGTCCGAGTGTCTTCGCAAGGTTCTGCAATACTTCGGTCACATTGCAAGAAAGGACGGTGGCAACCTCGAAAGGCTCATTGTGACCGGTAAAGTGGATGGGAAAAGGCCTCGCGGGCGCAGCCCAATACGTTGGTCCGACCAGATCCGCACCGCTCTTGACTCTACGATGTACAATGCCCTTCACACCGCCAGAGACAGAAACAGATGGAAGAACATCATAAAGGCTAAAGTGATGAAGCATGGTCACGACCCTCAGCATTGAGGAATACGACGCAAGGAGGAGGATACGAACGCCAATGAACGAATGTTTTTAGAATTGAATTGATAAATAATAACATAAGTAAATGATTTTAAAAAATAAATGTTATCAGTTGTTGTTATTGCTATTAACAACTGTTATTGGCTTTTTTTTTAACCGTTATTTTTATACGTTTAGGTACACAAACGCTAAAGGTCGCAGAGCCTAACTTCACACTCGCCCAGATAGAACGGCCGTACTGTACATTAGTTAATTTAACGTAGTCGTATTAAATACAAACTGAAAATAAACTTACTTTTCTGTGGTTGGCGTCAGTTTATCTTGTAACAACAGGCTGAAGTATGTAACTGTTTCCTTTGAAATTCTGTATCGGAACAGAAAATCAGCGTCGTCCCATACGAAATGATCTTTGCGAGCATTAAACTTTTTACGTCTACGCGTTAAATAACTAACGATAAGTTCATCGTCTGATGAACTTGAACTTTCACTGGACGAAGTTTTTATTTATGGTGGGATAAATCATGCATTGACATCCCCCGCCCTTGGGCGGAGCGGGAGATAGTGTCAGACTCTTACTGACTAAAAGACCCACCCCGTTCCTTCTAGCCTTCATACCGGGGCTCGAGCGCCCTTTCGGATAACCCTGGCCCTAGTAGGCTTCGACCCGGCTGGGTCCCTACTGTTGCTGACAACTCCTTGAGGCGCGCGGGAACAGAGCGCGCTGTCGACGACTTGGGCTTGGTCCGGACAGTTACCGGACGGCCGGACAGCGAGCTACCCATTGCTCACTGTCCGCAAGCCCGCGGCTACGTTGGCCGGAAATCGGGATCAGAATCTCGGCGACGCGCGACGGCGGCGGCGATAACGCCGTTGCCTGATGCGTTTGGCCTCCTCCTTTGCGAGCATTACTGCTTCGCAGAAGTCGGCGACCGCCTGCCACTCCTCCTCGCTCCGGACCATGGCCTCAACCAACTGGACGAAGTCCGTGATAACATATTAGTGAAACCTAAATAATCTACAACTTTATCAAAATGACAGTGACTTTAGCTTTAGCAGCCCCCTAATGACTAGTAAAAGTTAAAGGCAAAAGTAACAGTTAAACCAACAGTTAAAATTGTGAAGAAACGAATTTGACCGTTACTTTTACTTTATGACGTTACTTTGGCTGTTACTTTAGATGAAGAAACTGGCTATAAATCTTTAAGATGCAAAGAAAAAGAAAAAATAGGCACAACGCAAAATGAGAAGAACAAAGAAAATTGTTTGTTTTAAAAAAATAAATAAAGCAGAACTCCCATTCTGTATCAAGATTTCTTTAATCGAGCCATCTCTACACAGATGTGGGGTTCGAAGCAAGACTAGTTCAAATAAAGTATGATTGTTTCAGAGATTTAAGTAACACCGCCATTACCTCCCTGCCCACCGCAGGCTTACAGAACTTGGAAACACTAAGAATAGAGAAGACGCCTTCATTGAAATATATCCCATCGATTTACGAATTTCAGGTGAGTTATGATAACAGCTTTATGCCTGTCTACTTTAGAGGTGTGACAGGAAACAAGGGGTGGCTCTGTAACCACGCCTTACTTCTTAAAGTATATCAATCAATTTTAAAACATAAACGACGGTGTTCAATGTGGTGGTTTATGGGACATAAGGAAATGGCTGTGTTCGACAGGACAGTTAATTCAGGAATGTCATGGATATGTTTCGGATCTAATTTCGGATATTGATAAAGGAATATCTAGAATTATACTGGTTTCGGATACGGTTTGTATCCAACATCAAACAAGCCACACAGTAACATTACCTACTAAGTAACTTATGATTGTTTATCTATCTTATAAAATGTATCTATATTATAAAAAAATCAATGCCACTTTTCGTTGTGATTTTATAACTCAAGAACGGGCTCACCTATCCAAACCAAATGTTTAGGCTTTGTTCGGACTATTTAGTAGATGGTTTATGTGAAGTTTGTACAAAATCGGTCGAGCGGTTCTTCATTTAACACATTTTTTGAAACAAATGAAGTAGGGTAGAGTAGGGTAGGGTAGACTAGGGTAGAGTAGGGTGGAGTAGGAAAGAGCGGGAGCGAAGCCGAGCGGGCAAATGTGCAGTACGTACGTAGTATAGTACGTTATATAGTTGCTTGAACTTTTAAGTTTTAAGGTACTTTCGCTATCTTTACTAAGTAGGTACATCAAATTAATGATCTTCATCAAAATTAAAGATCATACTGCTCTCTATCCAGAGGCGTAGCGTGGACTAATTCAGATGTAGGCGAAGGCGCATCAGCAAGGCAATCTTTTATTAAAAAAAAAAAAGCGAGACAGCGACTGTCGCAACCCAGTATTCGACCACATCGTCGCTTTCGATTGTCAAGCGAGCAAATCAATTATAAAAAAAAAAAACTAGTTCTTAAAGAGCCCTCGCTTGTGCGAGGCCCCATTGAGTGCGAGGCTGTGGCCGAAAGGCCGCTTCGCCCATGCCTAGCTACGCCCCTGTCTGTATCTTATTCTCTGAAATAATAATTAGATTAGTGAAATTGACATTCTATCTTTCTAATCTGCTTCTCCCAGAGTCTCCAGAAAGCGTACCTGACCCATCACTTCCACTGCTGCGCGTTCCGCTTCCCTGAGCGACACAACCCGACCAGACACAAGCTCTACGAGACGCAAGTGGCTCTCATGCAAGCGGTAAGATATACCAGTACATATACCAACAGCTCAGCAAACGTACCAGATACACCACACAGCGACACTAGCTCTACTAGACACAAGTGGCTCTCATGCAAGCGTAAGATATACCAGTACATTTACCTACAGCTCAGCAAACGAACCTGACGGATTTCGCAAGTTCGCAGCGACACACAAACTTTACGAGACACAAGTGGTGGCTCTCATCCAAGCGGTAACATTATATACCAGCCGTAATACAAGCGGTAAGACAGACTACTTCAGTTCTTATCTACCTCAACTGCTTGATGGTACTACGTAAGGTAGATACAACTTGTATTACAGTCAGAGAGGCAAGATCAAAAAAATCAAGGAATATGTGAGTCAAGAGATTTAAAAACAGAATCATTGTGCCGAGGTTGAAAATCTTCTTTGTTTTGCAATTGTTTTGAAAGGAAGTTTAGAATAAGATTAGTTTTTTTTTTTTCTAGATAACACTGTAGGGTATAGTTACCAGCCTTACACACACGTACCATAGCCCAAAGAATCGCCAAACTTAAGTTGCAGTGGGCAGGGCACAGGTCGATGGGGTTGAAAGTTTCTGGATTAGCGTATACGTACCGGAAGACCCAGCATTAGGAGGCCTCCCACAAGGTGGAGCGACGACCTCGAGAGGGTCGCAGGAATTCGATAGATGTGAGACGCACAAGCCCAGTCATTGTGATGGATGACGCTTGGGCGCAGAGGCCTATGTCTGGCAGTGGACTTTTTCGGCTGAAATGATGATGATGACTCTTTAAACACTAATTAATTAATCCACTTTTTTGTTCAGAAATGTGCGAACGCTGGTCAGCAGAGGACGCAGTTCCGAAAGCGGAGATCTTTGGAGCCGGTCAAGATCCTCCCGCCCCAAAACAACTCGAATATCACTGTGTAAGAAAAAATCTTGTTAAACTATGTACTTATGTAGGAACACTCCGTTAAACAGTGGCATCGCTACGTTAATTAAAGGATTTTCCTCGTTGCAAAACATAATGTTTTAAGAAATTAAGATTTAAGGCAGAAGACGGGAAGATCGAGCTCTTCCACTGCCATGACGGATACGAAATTGGGTATTTTTCTGTTTTAATTCTTTTTAGTATATTTTATACGAAACAATAAAAAACCCTCTTTTTCTGTAAACAATTAAAATTGGTTGGCAAAACGATCAATTTTGAAATGATAATTCATTTCCAATGGCGGTGACGTCATATTTCAGTTTGTGCATCGCTTTTCTCTTACTTGACAATTTCCCCTTCTATCAGATTTGAAAGGTATCCTGCAACTTATTAATTTATTAATATTCTTCTTCCTGCCGTTGTCCCACCTTATTTGGGGTCGGCGCAATACGTTTTTTTCTTCCATTCTACCCTGTCACTCGTCATGCTATCACTAACTTCTTTTTCTTTCATATCGCTCTATACGCAATCCATCCATCTTTTCTTTGGCCTCCCTCTCCCTCTCCACCCATCCACATGTATACTCTTAACTCTTTTGGTAACATGCATTTCGTCCTTCCTCTTTACATGACCATACCAAGACAAACGATTCCCCAATATTGGTCTTGAAAAATTAATTCTAGGTATCTGCGATTTTATACCAAGTTACTTTTGGTAGTAATACAAAATTGTAAGAGAATAAACAGCCGATTCAATCTATCTCGGTCATGCCGGGGGTTTGACTTACATAAAAATTGACAGTCGTGAGAGCGAGAAACAGGGATATATGAGCTATACACCCGATATAGCTCCATTCCTTTAACAGTTCAGTTTAGGTTGTAAAATGGATCGCGTTATGAGCTCGTGATAGGGCCTCTGATCACATTTCATTCGGGGTTGAGTCTCAATCTCACCATTTGTGGCTAACCATACCTGTTTCAGTTCGTAGAGCCTTGCTAAACAAACAAAGTGACCAACGTATCTTTTCAGGGACTCCTTAGAAGACGACGTGTCCACCGCCACGACGAGCGAGGAGTACGACGCGAACATGATGGACGAGTACTTCTCAGACTCCGGCAGTTGGGAGGATGCGAACGAGCAGGGGGAGTTCCATGATCCTGTCAACAACAGCCGCGGGATCGGTTTCACCATGATATCGGCTAGATGCGGAAACTTTAGTATAAGGTGAATATTTAAATTTGCTTTAGCCTTTTATTGAGGTAACGAGGCAAACTTTTCCAACTTTGAAACTCTCAGTGACATGTCTTTTCGAAAATCTTAGGACTGGATCATTAGACTCCTTGTGCAAAACCCAGTTTTGCTAAGACAAACCTATTAACTTATTATATTGACTGGAGTCCCACAAGGGAGCGTTTTGGGATCCATTCCGTTTAGGTTATTTTGTGTACGAATAAACTATTGCCTTCTAAATCGATTAATACTATAACGATTTGTAAGTAACTTTAAGAAAGCTGCACTAAAAGCGATAGTACTTTTAATACATTTTTTTATTTCCAGCCCAAGAAAAGTGGAATGTACGCCTGCACCAGATGCGTTAAACCCGTGTGAAGACGTGATGGGCTGGTCGTGGCTCCGCGCGAGCGTGTGGTTCGTTATAGCCGCCGCCGTCGTCGGCAACGTTGCTGTTCTTCTCGTCTTGCTAACAAACCACACAGAGATTACTGTTCCGAGATTCCTTATGTGCCACCTGGCCTTCTCCGACCTCTGTACTGGCATCTACCTCTTCATGTTAGCAGTTGTCGACCTCAGATCTTACGGGGAGTTCTTCAACTACGCTTTTGACTGGCAGTATGGCGTCGGCTGCAAGATCGCTGGCTTCCTATCAGTATTTTCTGGACAATTATCCGTCATAACTCTTACCATAGTCACGTTGGAGCGCTGGTTCGCGATAACGTATGCTATTTATTTAGAAAGGAGGATCTCTTTATCAGCCGCAGCGAAAATTATGATGGGTGGTTGGTTGTATTCCTTTTTGATGGCTGGCTTGCCGTTGATCGGTGTGTCGGACTATTCATCCACCTCAATATGTTTGCCAGTTGAAAGTAAGGATATGGGGGATGCTGTTTACCAGGGGGGCATATTCGTGGTGAGTGCGATAGCGTGGGTGACAATTGTAGTGTGCTATGTGCAGATCTACAGGTCTTTAGGTGGAGGAGAAAGTTATGGAGGGAGAGGTGCAGCTGCAGCGGCTGAAAGACGGATCGCGAACAAAATGGCGCTCTTAATAGGAACAGACCTACTGTGCTGGGCACCAGTAGCCTTTTTCGGCATCACTGCGCTAGCAGGCGTTCCATTAGTCGACGTCAGTCACGGGAAAGTTCTCCTAGTATTCTTCTACCCTCTGAACGCTTGTGCGAATCCTTTCCTATATGCGATATTAACAAAACAGTATCGTAGAGACTTTATAACGTTGGTTGCGCGAACGGGACACTGTAATTGGTTAGTTGAGAAGTATAAACTGGCCGCGACCCCCCCTCCAACCGCGCACACCAACCCTTCAGCGCCCGCATCGCATCTCATGCCGCTCGTGGATTCCACTTACCAGAGGAGTCAGTCGCAGTACTCTCAGGGCAAAGACAGTAGTGAAGTCTCGTTTAAGTGTTAGTTACCTATAAGTTAGGTTATGTTGACATTATTATATGGTTATTTATTTTTATTTGTTGTTTTATTACTATTATTGCCTAATGTTTGCCTTACTTGGACGAAGTTAGAGAAGACGCGGACGCCCGCGCGAACACCTGTCGCGTGGAGCCGCGCCCTGCACCCGTATTGCTACGTAATAATATATTAAAGTTCTCCATCAGCACGACTACATGCACACCGTTAAAGTTGAAATAGCGACACTGCACGTAATAATTTGGCTTCCGCTACGAGGCCGGTCGCACACGACACTCGTGTGACGTCACACGACCCATGCTCCTGCTTAACGCAGCGTTAGCCCCACAGAGAAAGCCTTGGGAAGCCCGACAGACAGTACTTTGACTTTCCTTGGCTCTTTATAGAATACAATACAAATATTATAGACTAAGCGTTTCGTCTCGTCGTTTATACCGCGTACATCGAAGAACTGGAACAATTTGCCTGCTGTGGTTTTCTTGTCCAATTTTAATATTTAGGTGTCTTCAAAGCTAGGAACCGGCACAAAAGTGCTCCGATGCGGTGACCCGCGCGGGCGTCACCGCGCCCGTTTTGCTATGTAGTAATATATAAGTTCCCCCTCGACACAACTCGTACATGCACATCCTTAAACTAACTAGCGACACTGCGTAGGTAATAATTCGATTTCCAAAACGGGGACCATCCGCATGAACACACGCGCTTTGTAAAGCGATGGATGTTGTACGCAGATTCGGACCTAAACGATTAAAAAATATATGTAATCTGCTTTATGATTTGCCAAATAAAAAACTTGGGATTCAGTCTTTACTACATTTATTTCTAACCTCCTCAACTCAAGAACAACTGAGTGTGTTCTTCTAACTCACTCAGTACTTTACTATCAATATACTCCACCACCAATTTATCTCCTTCCAATAAAACTTCAGCTTTCATCAGCTCCGATACTTCCACATCCATCTTAATCGGACTTATGCAATAACTGTCCAGCTGCCTAAACAGCCTAAGCTTTACAGAACTAATTTTATTGTTATCGTTCTTTATATTGGCAGAATCGCAAATACTGTCTATAGAACGACCCAAACTCCATTTTGAACTAATAAATACTGGGACGGTATCTTTTAAATCTGGATCCAAAGTTACGGACTCAAACTTTGTGATGCTGTCCTCTTCTTGTATAATTCTTACTGGTTTTGGTTCCATGTTTAAAGGTTTCTTGATGGCGAAGTATACTCGGTCGGACGGTGGTATGGTCTTGGGACCAATTGCCTTTTGTTTTATTCTCATGAGGTGTATTTTTGATGCCGTCTTTACTTTGGCTGATGATTGGAGGGCTTTGCGGATGTTTTCTGTGATCTGTAATACATAGAAAATGGATAATTAGTAATTTAAGAAATTATTATTGTTGTAAATGTTTAGTTTTTAAAACTGTTAAGTAAGCTACCTTTTCTTGTAAGTGTTTGTTGGCCTCTCTGAACTGCCTCCTTGGAGCTTCTAACTGTTCTATCTTGGCAGCCATAGTTTCATCATCTATTTCTGGACAAGTGCTAAAAATAAAAGTTTTTACAAATTATTTAGAAGAAAATATATCATAACATCTTCGAATATGAGGTATTGAACTTACAAAAAAATCTCATGAATTAATATGAGCTGTGGAACTTACGGGTGGAACCTATGTTCGATACAATAATGTTTACTGCACTTTGAACACAGCATTTTATGAAGGTTTCCCTTTCTACATCCTTTTTCTGAACACCTGAAAATCTGGTCATCATTTTTAAGGTTAACTTCCTTGGGTTTTGGAGCCAACTCGCATTCACCTGACAAGCAATGCTCGTTGAAATGTTCCCGGCAGTAAACTTTGCCACATTTGCACTGGAGCGGTAGGAAGTCAGTTTGGTTACAGTTCTGGTATTGGCAGTGTTCACCAAGTGTGGGAAACTCCATATTTTTATCTGGTACTTTTCTTTGTACTTATTCAATGGAGGCACTATTCAAAGAACTTTACTCAAGTTTTGTTTTACAGAACGATTGTATTTTTTGCAATTAATGCAATGATAATCACAAAACGAAAAACACAAATATAAGCAGCTGCGTTCCATATTCAATCAAGTTAACAAAATAACAGTGTGACTTGACTAATTAGATTTGTAATATGAATGAAAAGGATAGCATTAGCAAATGCTATTGATCAATAAAATTCTCTACCCGAAACGGAACTTAAAAACGTCAGTGTCATTTTCTCAAGACAGAGATCGTTCAGAAATGGTAAATGATTTTATGCATGATTCTTACCTGACTACGGAGGAGGGTTGTAATTCAAATTCAGTTTGATGTCGGATTATAATACGAGGATGAACTGAAAAGTTTGCAGCCTCAGCAAGAAAACAATATAAAATATAAACAAAAGTAATTTTATTTTTTCACGTAATACGCCAAAAAAGTCACCGCAGCTTCGACCTTCTCATTTGATGAAAATTTTTGCCCTCCAAGGTGTTTTTTTAGGTTTGGAAATGAATGAAAGTCTAAAGGTACCAAATCAGGGGAATAGGCGGGATGTGGCAGTAATTCAAAGCCGTAATCACGAATTTGAGCCATAAGCGAGTGAACGCGTGCATTATCCTGATGGAACAACACTTTCTTACTGAGTAATACTGGCCTTAATCTTTGATTGTTTCACGCAAACGACGTAAAAGGATGCAGTAATAAGCCGAGTTTATAGTTTCACCTTTTGCAAGGTAGTCCACCATGATGACACCCTTAGCATCCCAAAAAACTGACGCCATCACCTTGCCAGCTGACAAAACTGCTTTGGTTTTTTTGGAGTCGGTTCATTAGGTTCTTTCCACTGCTTGGATTGCTGTTTTGACTCTGTGGTGTAGTGGTGTACCCAGCTTTCATTTATTGTCACAAATCTGACCAAAAAAGGCCCTTGTGGATCAGCCTCAAACATTTCCAAACAGTCGCGAGAAATCGTGAGCCGTTTTCGTTTTTGTTCACCTGAAAGCAATCTGGGTACCCACCGCGTAGAAACCTTAGAAAATCCAAGTTCATTGCTATATTTTGTGTTCGTTCATACGAGATGCCAATAGTGTCTGCAATCTCCCTGATGGTCAATCTCCGATCTGCCAATATCAGATCACAGATTTTCCCGATATTTTCTTTAGTGGTAGACGTCGTAGGCCGGCCAGAGCGAGGGTCATCTTAAATACTCTCTCGCCCGCGTTTAAATTTTGCAACCCACTTTTGCACAGTCGTATACGACGGAGCAGATTCCCCCAATCTTGTTGACATATCTTCGTGAATATCTTTTGGAGTTAGTTTTTTTTAAACAGGTATTTGGTGACCGCACGTTGCTCAATTTTCTCCATTCTTTAAAAACGCTGCACTTAGGCTCACAAAATTCAATCTAATTTAAAAAGAGATACTGCTATTGCGATAGAATTTTACAATGTGACAACCAGAAAGTAAGCAAATCGAATCAGGTCTGTTACCTTAAAATAGTTCAAGTTTTTATGTGTTAGGCCGCGGATATTTCGATCTACCCTCGTATATACTAGATTCAAAGAAATCATCTGAGTTTGGATTTCATGTAGTTTATAATTTGGCTAGTTTTTTTTTTACTTTAAATGCGATCTGTGTTTAATTATGATGAAGGAATCAATTTCATAAAGTAAGGCTTTAGGTACTCTACCGAAGTGTGGCTAGACGATTTCTTTATAACCATTTTCTTCGATATAGGGTAATTTTGTAAACAAACAGGTCATTAGTGATGGAAACAAATAAAAAAACACGTTAATTTAAGCATAGTTTACTGCAATAAAAGTAATAAATAAAAGACACTTCACTTAGAACAAATACCACATAATGGTGTCACTTGACTCAAGGTAACATTTCTAGTTTCCTCAATGGGGTACAGACAATGTACAAGGCTGCTACTGGTCCTTATTGGTTATTAAAATTATTGGAGGGTCTTTAAAACTCTATACTTAACTAATATCTATGGTAAGTATAAAAAAGTTCGCGCCGTAGTCATAGACAAGAGACTCACGAGGTAGTTACGCATGCTAAGTTTGTTTGTTTGTATTGTACTATACCCTATTCGCGTTAAGATTAGACATTTAAAGAATCCATTTTTACTGACTGTTCAACCGATTTTAACTTTTATTTCGTAAAGTAAGGATGACATTAAAAGCAAAAAAGTGGTTACAATACCAACTATTTACTGCAGCCGCCATTTGTCATACCAACAACGTAATAAAGGTCAAAGTTGAATGAACAGACAGTAATAAAAAGTTTTCATAAATGTCTAATATTATTTTGAACAGAGTATAGTACCTACTTGTTCAACATACACAGTGCCAATTCCATCTTAACCTCAGTAATATTGTTTTGTCATTCTTCTAGCGATATTACAACCATATGAAATATTTATAAGTAAATAGTTAAATGAAATATTGCTTAAAAACAGCAATTTCATCACCATAATTTCATTCGAGAATTCAGAAATCGCTATAATTTTGACAAGACACAATATACATTGTTTTTCCATACAATACCGACAGCTTTCAAAACATTTGACAGTGCGAAAAAGAGATGAAGCTAAATCTGTATAGCTCTATCCCTTACTCTCACATAACTGTCAAAGTCATTTTTCTTTCACTTTGACACTTCCCTATGAGCACTTTTTACCTGGACACTAAGTCCTTAGCCACACTATGAGCACTGTGTGTGCGTAACTTTTGTTTGGCTTCGCACTGTTTATGCATTTAGCTAAAGCCAAATTAGAAAGTATTTAGTTTTCACAGTCACTTTGAGTTCCAAATGCGGATGTAACACATTCTAATATTTTTGCAAGTATTAGACAGCAAATGTATCGAGTTAGCATTCTCAGCAAGTTTTGCTGAGCTAGCCAAAACTACAGTAAATTCTCAACTTTATTTTACCGAGATCGCGCCTGTTTTAATGATTCCACATATTGTCCAGTTGCGCAGATGCTTGAGATACAAAACTACACCAATTTTACATCACAATAACGACTAGGAATCAATTTGCAGATAATTAAAACTGCCAAGGAACTAAACTCGAAAAAATCCCGCCATTACTCCGTGTGTGTGCTTTTAAACTCGTCAAAAAGTAAAAAAACCGTTTTGACATTTGATAAAAACCCTAGTAAGTAACTTGGAACGAAACTGAAAGGAACAATAAAATGATAATTAGGGGTCCGGCGTAGTAGTAGCCACACTACACCGGATAAGCCGCTTGGTAGTTATAATACAAATATCAAAATTGGCCTTTTACTTTTTGACATATTTAAGCCGGGTACTCACCTATGAACCGTAACTGTAACAGTTGCAGATACAGTAACCAAATTTTATAAGAGAGTATAGTCTGTCTAAAAAAATTCAAACGACTTGGGAATTTTCTATAATTTTTAATCATTTAAAAAAGACTTACATTCGATAATTTTTACAAGGCTCTTCTATTAGTAAACAATGATCAAGATCATTTAATCAACCTTGTCTATTGAACCAGTGTTGACTACCAACAGATTTCATTTTACCCTAATAATTACCCGTAGTTCACGAGCCCGTTGTGGTTCGATGCGAGCTAGTCGCAGCGAGTCGAAACTTGTCGGTTTTTTCCGTGAACACTAAGGAGCTTGCAGTGAGCTCTGTAACCACAACGAGGAAACGTCTACACGTGAACTATGTAACTGTATCTGCAACAGTTACAGTTACGGCTCGTGGATGAGTACCCGGCTTATGACTATGTCTTTCCTACATTAGTTTCAAGGTTTCCATTGCAGCTTGTAACCTCTCGATCTCTCCCTGCGCCTGCGCTAGTTTCTCGGAGTTGGTCTTCTGTACTTCAGCGGGTACTTTGGTTGAGTAGTCGTCTGCTGCCATGGCTTGTTGCAGCTTGTTTATCGTTTGAGATAACGCTTCTTTCTTCTTTTCTATCTTTGTTAGTTCCTTTTGGGGGTCAATGAGGCCCTGAGAAAATATAAAGATGTTAGTGAGTTTGGATGCGTTTTGAAAGTTTATTATTATTTATCGATTTTATTCAAATCTATTAGCACACAATATCTTTATGTCGACACCGATACCGGCCCACGCTGAAAACTCGTCGCATTATGCGTTTGGTCATAGCATTATGCTGAGCGTTTGGCCGTCTTGCACGGATGTGGCGCGTATTTTTAACAAAGTATACTTATAATTTGTTAGTCCAAAAATCGCGATTTGTTTCTCTAAATAAAATGTTTTTTTTTTGTTGGCAATACTGCCCTGGTAATCGATATAGCAGTAAGTCAAAAAAGGCGGTTTCGAGAAAGATTTTAAAACAATATTATTCTACTGCAAAAAACACATTTTTCCCTTTTTTTTGACATATAGAACATAAAAATCGAGTGTATAGTTTTATCACTAACGCTAAAATTGTAACAAAAATATTTGCGCGCCGTTTTCTCGAAACCGCCTTTTTTGACTTACTGCTATATCGATTACCAGGGCAGAATATTGGTGGTTGGATATAAAAGGTGATCATAGCAGTAAAGACAGACTTAAGTTAAAGTCATGAGAATGGTATAAAGCTAACCCTGTTTCATGGTACATAATGTAGTTCTTTATATCCACAAGCAGAAACTCACAACTTCCATTATTTTCAGATTTACAACATAAACATGGAACTGAGGAACAATATATACTTGCTACATAAAATAATGTCGTAATTTTACGTCACTTACCTTCAACACAAGATGTACTTCAATCTTATCTGACACAGTCAGTATGGAGCATCCGATGGGGGGCTTGTCATCCGAGAGCTCGCTGTTCGCTAGAGACTGCAAATTCCTGAACAGAGCTTTCAGGGCTTCCACCTGTTAGAACAAACGAGAATATAGTAGCGACATCAATCAGTCATATATGAACTAAAATTCAAAATCTTGCATCGCTGTATCAAAGTTTTCCGCACGATTAGAACATAGAATAGTCCGGAACACTATCGGGCAGTTGCCCAGACCTGACATAACATCCATCTAGTCGGAGGATACTCCAAAAAAACATTTTTATTTACACTTATATTATAAACAGGTAAAGTTTGTTTTTTGTTTGTAGGAGGTAAACTCTGAAAGTACTGGTCCGATTGCTGTAATTATTTCACCGATAGAAAGCTGCTTTATTCCTGAGTAACATAGGCTATATTTTAGGTAAGCTGGTGAAGCCGCAGGCAAAAGCTAGTAGTCTATAAATAACAGTGATAAAAACACAGATAACAGTGATAAAAATTAAATCCCCTCTAATATTTTACCTTCAAATCCTCGGCAATGATGAGGTGGGCCGTCGTTTTCTGTTTATTGGTCAAGTTGTACTCTGACCGAGTCGACCTGATGAGATGCACCATCTTCAGAACAGTGTCCACGTCAGATTCTAGGTCTTCCGACCGCCACGGTGTGTCGGCGTCCTAGGGAAAGAAAAAAATAATTATCATAAGGTCATCGAGACGGATCATGAATCTTTGAGTAGCCAACAAGTCCGTTTTGCGTTAATATCTAAAAGTTCTTTAAAATAAGACATAAGGACTAGGCAGTTGGTGAAGCCAAAGTGTATAGTTGCTGTGAAGAGCGCTATTCGCTGCGCAGTACCCATTCTCTCAAGAACCCTCTACCTGCTACTTCATGAACCCCCGTTCTTGATACGCAAAAAGCCGGACTGGTGTTATAGATCTAAGGTCTCCGACCTGGTTTTCTAGGTCGAAGTAATTGGTAATCAAGACACTCACAGGACCGATCGATGCAGTGACACTTGGGGACACCTATGTTGAGGAATGGTCGATATTCGTCAAAAATAATGATGAAGGCACTCACAGTAGGATAACTAGCCACACAGATGGAAGGACAGCTGGAGTCTTTCTTGGGCAGGCGCTGGAACAGCTCCTCGCTCACGAACGGCATGAAGGGGCTCAGCAGCTTCAGGCCGAACTCGAGGGTTGTGTACAGAGTGCGACGGGCGGCCGCTTTTTCCACTTCTGTGCCGGCCGCGAAGACAGGTTTGAGGTATTCCTGGGTGAAAAGAAATGCATTAAAAAATATTACGTAAACTAAAAACCATTCTACAGGAAAAAGTGTAAAGAATTATGTAGAACATTTCAGTTTCGTCTAGATGGACAATCACACGGTGCCGCGAACTGTGCGCCGCACGCGTCAATTCTCATTCAATAAGTTGGTCTGCTCAAACGTGCTTTTCTGGATATGGATCGCGAAAGAGTTATTCTCCTGTTGTTACTAAGACGACGAATGAAAACAGAAACAGAGGAAACTTTAGGTAAATCCATAATTATATTTATGCAATAAACCAAGATGGAGGTCATTTCAAAAGGAAATAAATATGTGGGAATGAGATTTTTTTTTAATATTTTAAAATGACTAGACGTGCCTCCACTAACGAAAAAAAGAAATTGTATCGATATTTTCCACTATTTTGTCTTACACACATGCACGCACGCCAACTGCGAAATATCGACTGAGAATACGTGCGCGGCGCACTGTTCGCGGCACGGTGACGCGCGCTGATTATAGCGACGGGCCCATACACAATATATAGCTCCACCCCTTTAACGGTTCAATTTAGATCGTTAAATGGATCGCATTAAGAGCTTGTGATAACAAACTCACCAGATAAACATCACAGAGGTCGTAGAGCCACAGGTTGTAGCAGTGCGTGGTGGCGGCCGGGAAGTCGTACGTCGAGAAGCCAGCGTTCACCTTGTTGACGGCCAGCGCCAGCCGCGACAGCATCCAGCGGTCCATGGGAGACAAGTCGGATGGTAGCGCGGGGCTGTGTGCCTGGACATATACAAAATGAAATATAAACCAGGCATAGATATGAAATTTTGGATCTAAATACCCCGCAGTACCCCGCTCCCCGTTCCTCAGCTAGTTGACAGAATTGTTTTGGTGCGCTAGTGCAAGCATGAGGTTTAGTGGCTGTAAGCTCGTTGACTGGAACCATATAAATGAAACCGTGTACTATTATAGTTTCTGACGTTTTATAAGAAAGCCTCTTAGTTTTGTAAAAAGGTAGAAAAAATTGTAATGAAGAAGAAAATTATATTATAAAGTATTTGAAAAATCTATTCACTTGAGGATTTCCTTTCAACAAAATTTAAAATAACAATATTCAAACTTTTTATTTTTATTATTATTGATAGGCTTGCGTTTGACCACTATCCCACCTGGTGGTAAGCGATGATGTGGCCGACGATGGAGCACGCTTGCTTAAAAGTAACCAATTCACTCTTAACTTAAAGTCCCTTATGTAACTTTAAAAAAAAACAGCGACCATTATTTGCCATGAGCCTGACAATTTATCGATACTGACCTCATACACGGTGTCCTTGGGGAAGTAGAGAAGTGCAAACTTGGTGGCGTTCCAGAGCTTGTTGCAGAAGAACCTGTAGCCCTGCACTCGGAGGATGTCCAGGTTCAAGTCGCGCCCTTGAGTCATCGCGCACAGGGCGAACCTGCCCATAGAACATTGTTATATTATAGTAATTCATAAAAAGTAGCGCTGGGTGCCCTACTTTTTTTACCAATATAGAAATATGAACCTTATCGCTTCAAATATAAAGTTCATATTCCTAACAATGGTCTGTTAGTCTTCCTGACTGCTGTGCCAGATCGTGGTCGTGGATTCGACACCCGCCCAAGGCAAATGTTTATATGATGAGCACAATCATAATCTACCACGCGGGCCCATTGCGGGTTGGTGAATGTCTAATGTCTTCGAATTTTTGGTTCTAGGACATGCCGGTTTCCTCACGATGTTTTCCTTTACCGTTTCGAGAGCAGTGGTAATGAAATAAATTATACCAAATAATGCGCCTGGTTGGATATGAACCCGCGACCTAGAACTCTTAAGTCAGGGCTGTTACCATTCGGCCGCCACTGGTCTAGATTGAATCGAGCTCGAATAAAATCTCAGTATTGCATCACCTACCTGAGCGCATCAGTGCCACACTCCGGTATCCCGTTAGGATAGTCCTGCTTCTGTCCCTGCTTGGCTCGCTCCACCTCCTTGGGCTCCAGGTTGGAGTCCTCGAGCTGCTCGTGGAGAGTCTCCAGCGTGACGCCCTTCACCACGTCCACGGGGTCGATGACGTTGCCGAGCGACTTGGACATCTTGCGGCCGTGAGCGTCACGCACCATTGGGTGGAGGTAGATTTCTCTGTGAGAGTTAGTTGGAGTTAGATTTTAAGGTATTATGTGTGCAATTTACCTGAACTTTAAAAAGGTGATATCTCAAACTCTATGTGAAATACCTGCACAGTAACATAAGCTTCATGATGAAGGTGCAATGTCAAAGTGTTGTGACTAATTCAATATTTAAAATCTATTTGCAAATTAAATTTTTTAACACTAGAAGCGCGAGCGTTCCATTTTTGACCCATTCCTACGTTCCTTCTGCTGTAGTTTTGTTATGCGTAGAATCGTAAAGTGCACCAAAATATGTGTACATAATAAAAATACTGTATTCTCGGTTACCAGTTACATTTGTTTACTATTTTTCCATATTACTGTAGCAAAAATAAAATGGCCAAAATTGAAATTTATCCGTGCTTGAATTGTTACATATACAACTTTAAAACTTTTTGTAGTTGAAAAATCATGAAATAACTTCTAGGGTGGGAGAGTGTCTGTGGTGTGGATTTAGAGGAAGTGTCATTTTACAGGGTAAAACCACCCGTTCTTTCAGGTACATTTTGCGTTACAAGGCTGCGGTAAATCTTTCAAACTTTATAGCCCAAATAATTACTTTTAACCCTGCAAGGTATTTTTCCCGTCTGTTTTCAAGTAGACCATAAGTTAAATTTTCTACTTACTTGAAAGGTAGTTTTCCAAGTAACCGCTGTCCAAAGAATACCATCCTCGCGACCCAGAAGAATAAGATATCGTGTCCAGTTTCCAGCAGTGTACCAGGATAGAAGGCCTGTTGAAATTATATAATTTTAATAACCTATATAAAATTTGTAAATGCAATTGCATCGAATTGTGAATTGTGACAAGGTCGTATGTTTCGTTTTGTAGGTACAATATATTTATATATTTTTACATCAAAAGAAATAAACCTATTTCAAGAAATAGTATCAAAAATGGTTATTAGATGAAGCAAGTAGCCAAGCAATTAGCATTTGAAATATCGGTATGAGGAAGAGTGGGGGCGTGGTGGGAACATCTCTCTATCTCTTTTATACGCGTGTAAACTCAATAGCAGTGACGCCTAATTGCAATTTGTCATTATTTTTCTGTTAAAAGTTCTGTTTAAGTTACTTATTTTTAAACAAGTATGTATTTCTATTCGGGACTGTGTACAAAGTTACTTTTCGATAATAATAAATTTAAAAAAAATGAGTCGGCTAACCAAACATCAAGATCGATCAATCGAGAATCGAGTTTAGCCAGCAGGCAAATATCCAACCAAGTATAGTCAAGTGAGAAAATAGAGTAACTTGAAGTTTTTCTTTTATTTTACCCCACACTAGAAATGATATCGATATCGTGGGTGCGTTTACAAACGTGTAAGCTCACCTACATACACGCATCCATCCATACCATCTGTAGGCCATACAAATATTAGTTCCGTGCAAAAATCGATGTGCATACACTTATGGGAAGTATCATATCCGATAAGATACCTTAATTGTTTTATTATATTTTTATTTATTCTATCACTTACCTGCAAATCCTCAGTCTGGTCCGGCCACCCAAATATGGAGAATGGGAACAGCCCCGAAGAGAACCAGGTGTCGAGCACATCCTCGTCCCTCACCAGCTGTATGTCGGCGGCAGGCACGTTGTACTTCGCGGCTGCTTTAGCCAGAGCCTCTTCTTCAGTGTGTGCGGATACCCAGAGCTCTTGGTCTTTGGCCTGGAGAGAGACGGGGGAATTAGTTTATCGTTTCTTGATATTGGAACCAAGTATTTTTATCCACAACATTTTGGACATTGTTGCGGACACTGTGAGCGGTGGCTAAGCGCGGGGCGACGAGCGGTAAGAACAAATGTATGAAAATGTTTGACGCACGTCACGAGCTGCTGCTCATAGCGTCCGGCAGCCGCTTACCGATGCTGCCCTGCTCGCCGAAGTCAGGAACGAGCCATTAGGATTTTTAGTCAATGTTACAAGCAACTTATATTGACATGTCACATTTGCTGAAATGAGTAAGTGTTACCCAACATAAAAAACTGCTTGATAAATAAATATAAAACAGCATTACAACAGAACTCCATGCTAGATTTAAAACAATCTATGATATTCTTGGTTCAAATTGTTTTGGGTAGCGAAATAAACAAAAAGTAAAACGAGTTTTTCGAATTTCATACTATAGTACAATATCATAAAAAAAATATAAGTGATTTAGTCGAGTTTAATTGAGTTATTTGTATTGTTTTGTGCTACTGTGTTGCAGCTGTGATATTATCGAGTTATTAAAAGGTAATAAAAATGGCTGTTGAATTTGTTAAATCTCAATTTGTTATGGATCGCGAAACATTCAAAATTAACGTCACAACGAAGTATGGCTTAATGTAACTGAAAATTTTTAGTCGATCATTTTTATGGAATTAAGACAAATGTTGAATGTAACATTAAATATATTATGAGTGTTGATTAGGTAGGTATAGTAATTTAAAAACGATTTCGACAAAGGTTGCTTAACTGGACGACCCGTGTAGATATTACTTAAAAAGCTTTTTAAGATTGAGCTGCAATAAAATAAACAAAAAGGTGAGGTCTTCAATCTAAAAACGAAATCTAGTGAGACACAGAACGCCATGCATAATGAACGACAAAGTTAAAAGCCAGTACATCAACGCTAGGCTAGGCCACGCTATGCGACATACAGGTGCGGCTCGCGGTGCGGCGTCGTGCAGGCGGCGCGCGCGGATGCGGCGCGACTTCTTGCGTCCCGAGCGCGTGTGGCGCCGCCGCGGCGCCGTCTTGCTGCCGTGCGGACCTTCCGCGTCGATGAACTCCTTGGTACACCCAACGACCACACAAGTTGACAGATATTTTAGTCGATTTTTGATTTTAGTAAGTTTTGTGACTACTCTAATTGAATAACAAAAAACTTGATATGTTAAGTTTGATGTTACCTTAAAATCTTATTTATCTCTTGCATGGTTAATTTATCTTAGATGCCTTATTTTGTATTCTATGATTGTAGTGAAGTTGAAGCGGTGGCCTTTACTCAAAGTAAAAAATAGATTCAGAATTAATCTATTTTTTTTTTTTTTTTTTGAGTTATCTGTATCTTTAGATACATCAAAATCAAAAATATTGCGAAGTAATTTATTTTCTGTCCTATACTCGGTTCCTCTTTTCAGTCTGGTACAGAACAATACTTTTAAGTCGTATCCTTTCAAACCTTCTACTATTTTTCTCTTTTACCCAATACAATAAAAAAAAAAAAACATCTGTATTGTTTAAAGTTGAGTTGTTTGTTGTTTGAATTCTAAATTCAACACTGTCTAGGCACAATTTGAATTTAGAATTCAAATAAAGGACTTCGTATCCAAAGTAGTACAAAAAAAGATTCACTAGTCAGTATTTTAAAAACTAACTAGGCAATCCTAAATTTAATTTGCAAGAATTGGTTAACCAGCTTCACAAATAAGGTTGTAATGTCGAACAAAAATAGGTCATTTAGAAAAAAAAATTTAACTTCCTCTTACCTCATCAGGTTCTGGTAGCGTGACCCTGTAGGCAGGAATGCGATGTCCCCACCACAGCTGGCGCGAGATGCACCAGTCGCGGATGCCCTCCATCCAGTGGTACCAGGTCTTCTCGTGCACGTCCGGTATGATCTTCAGCTCGCCGGTCTTGACGGCCTTTATGGCTTCGGCGGCCATTTTGTCGCATTTTATGTACCTGGGGAATTGCGGTCAGTTATGCGGTGTTATGACTGTTGATCTCCCATGAAGGCTTTTCGCAACTCGTCTATCGTCAAGATGAACATGGTTTAAAAGATTGTTGTTTAATCCGACGCAATGTTTAGTAATGAGGTAACGCGAAAAAAGACAGAAAGCTCTGTTGGCATTCAGTATTTTCATAATTTACTTGTACATTTATAAAAAAAAAAAACCTTAAAAGTTTTTGGAAAAAATTGTCGTCATTCAGAATTTGGATTAAATGTGAAAGGTTTATTTAGACATCTTTTTTTTATATTTTTAATGAAAGAATACATTATGAAAGAAAAAAAGTTTCAGTTTACGACTATTTTTAAATGCTTTATTAGAGATTATTATTATTATTATATTAAATGTTTATTATAATTTAAGATTTTTTTTAATCAGTGATACATAAAGTGATAAATAATATAGTAAATCAAAGCAATTATTCCCTAAATAGACAGTATTTCGCCTTATCGACTTTTTTTTGACAGACCTTATTTTGTTGAGTGTGTTTTTGCAACTTACAGCTCCGTTTTCTGTTTTCTGTGGAACAAAATATGATGAGCAGCACTCACCACTGTGGCTTCAGCATAGGTTCCACCACATCCTTGGACCGACTGCACAGAGGGACGACCATGGCGTGTTCTTTGGTCTCCTTGTAGAGCTTGGGAGTCTCCAGCGCGTGGACGATGCTGCGTCGAACGTCGTAGCGTTTCATGCCCTGTGTAAAATTACATCATATCATGCTGATCTTTCGCGGAAGTGTAGTAATTTTTTTTATCTGTTATAAACTAGTACTTGACTGCGATCCCGTCTGATGGTAAGCAGTGATGCAATCGTTGATGGTATGGCGCACTAGTTTATTAAGAGCCTATTCACTCTAGCCTTAATAATAAATAATATACCTAAACTAGCTATATATATATCTATCTGTTAATATATCTAAATTAATATTATAAAGAGGAAAGATTTGAATGTTTGTTTGTTTTTTTTTTTTTTTTTATTGGACCGATTTTAAAAATTCTTTCACCAGTAGAAAGCCACTTTAACATAGGCCTATATTTTCTATTTTCACGCGGGCTATTCAGCGTATGAAAGATATTTTTCTATCTTCAAAGTAATGCTATAGCGGTCGCACAAAATTAAAAGAAAATTAAAATAATAATAATTAATAGCACACACGTAACATATTCACTTTGCACATTTCACTCTTTTTGTACTGCATACTGGCTTTTCTTGAGGAGCTGGGATGGATTGAATGACTCATTTGCCTCACCCGTAAGCAAAATACGGCTCGTTATAACTAACCTAACCAAGGGCATATCTGCATGCATATTTAGAACTTACAGTGAAAGCTCCGCAGTTGGGCAGCATCTTGCCCTCGTCGTCAAAGATGCTGATGAAGGGCAGGTTGTGGCGCTTGGCCAGCTCGTAGTCGTTCACGTCGTGAGCGGTCGAGATCTTTACCGCTCCTGGTAACATAAATAACAGCTTAAATACATGAAAACCAACTGTAATAAAGACTCACTCACATAGATAACAACATTAATTTTATTATTTGCTAACCCGAAACAAGCGTCTAGTATTTTTCTGTAAAGAATCTTTATAAAAAAATCAATGCCACTTTTCGTTGTAATTTTATAACTCAAGAACGGGCTCACCTATCCTACCCAATTGTTTAGGCTTTGTTCGGACTATTTAGTAGATGGTTTATGTGAAGTTTGGTAGAGTAGAGTAGGGTATAGTAGAGCAGAGTAGTGTAGTGTGGAGTTGAGTAGGGTAGGGTAGAGTAGGGCATAGTAGTGTGGAGTAGAGTAGGGTAGGGTAGAGTACCTTACTCTACCCTACCCTACCCTATGGTAGGTTACAGTAGGGTAGAATAGTGTTGTGTGGAGTAGGATAGGGTAGGGTAGAGTAGGGTATAGTAGAGTAGAGTAGTGTAAAGTAGAGTAGTGTGGAGTTGAGTAGGGTAGGGTAGGATAGGGTAGGGTAGAGTAGGGTATGGTGGGTTACAGTAGGGTAGAATAGTGTTGTGTAGAGTAGGATAGGGTAGGGTAGAGTAGGGTATAGTTGGGTAGAGTAGTGTAAAGTAGAGTAGTGTAGAGTTGAGTAGGGTAGGGTAGGATAGGGTAGGGTAGAGTAGGGTATAGTAGGTTACAGTAGGGTAGAATAGTGTAGTGTAGAGTAGGATAGGGTACGGTAGAGTAGGTTACAGTAGGGTAGAATAGTGTAGTGTAGAGTAGGATAGGGTAGGGTAGAGTAGGGTATATTAGGGTGGAGTAGGGAAGAACGGGAGCGAAGCTGCGCGGGCAAAAGCTAGTTTATGTATAAAATTTCATAACTGTATCATGAAAATTCATAGAGATCAACCTCTCTGTCGCCCGGAGACCATGATTTTTTGTGGACAACTAGGTAGCATATCAATTTATAACTTTTTTTGACACGTGTTTCGGATTTCGCATACTAAAACTAATGTTGTAAATCATTAAAAAAAAAATGCTGACCAGCAAAATACTAACTTAAGAAATACTTAAGAAAATTTTAATTTTGTTGGCTATCTTGGAGTATCTAGCTTAATATATTATTATTTACTGACCAGTTCCGAAGTTCATGTCGACGTAGTCATCAGCGATGATGGGCAGCTTCCTGTTCACGAACGGGTGCACTACGTTTTTACCCACTAGGTGCTTGTACCTGACCAAATAAATACAATGATAGAGTAGTTTTGGCTACCTCAGCGAAGTTTGCCGAGAAGGCTGACTTTCCTTCCAAATCCAACAAAAAACATTAGAATGTGTTGCACCCGCTATCTAATTGTAAACTAATGAACTATTTATACGAAGACATGGCTTAAAGGTCTTTTTTTATGGTGGGAAAAAATCTTGCATTGATATCCCTCGATTTTGGGCGGAGCGGGAGATAGTGTCAAACGGCGATAACGCCGTTGCCTGATGCGTTCGGCCTCCTCCTCTGCGAGCATTACTGCTTTGCAGAAGTCGGCGACCGCCTGCCACTCCTCCTCACTCCGAACCATGGCCTCAACCAAGGCCCGGCGCGAGAGGTCTCCGCCGCCGATCGCCCCCACGAGGGCACGGCGATGCTCCGCCCAAGCAGGGCACACCTCGACTGTGTGCTCCACCGTGTCATCCGGGCGTTCCACACAGTGGCGACACCCGGGCGTCACTTCCGCATGAATCCAGTGCAGGAAACTCCCGAACGAACCATGTCCGGTGAGTACCTGCGTCATGCGGAAGGTAAGGACGCCGTGAGGTCTTTCCAGCCACGCCTCAAAGATGGGACTTAGCTTAAAGGACTTGGTATCCAATCCAAAAAACATTAACGTACCTTGTGTCGTTAGGGTTCACAGCTACGGCCACATCAGCCAGCATGGTCTCGATACGAGTGGTCGCCACTACGATCTCTTCGTTTGTGTCCTCAGTCCTGTACGCGAAGTACACTAGCACACCAAATTCAACCTAAAACAAAAATGTTAACCTAAAGCAACGCAATAAAAGCCAAAATTGGTTGAACGGACAGTAAAAATGGTTTGTTAGAATGTCTAATCTTATTGCGATTGTAGTATAGATCACTTCTATATAATAATTTTGATAGAATTTCTATATTCAAATTGCAATATTTATTCTCCAGAACAAAGTAAAACGTTTATAAATTCACCCCTAAATAACGCGGCGGATTCAACGCGAATGCGAAACGATCCGATGCGGTTAATTTGGTCGGCCGCTGTAGAGACCCATGACCCATCGCAAATACAGTTCCAGTGTGCAACCTCTTCACAGGATATGCGTCACGTTCTTTCCTGCTCAGCATGCACAACTACCTGCACCCTCCACGACTTTTACGAGGCCAACAACAGACCTGTCCAGGTGGCTAAATATTGATCGGACGGAGATCGATACGAAAAGAAGAACTCGAAATGGTAGCTCTGTCACAACGTGCTTGCGAAGTCACTGCTACAGCCACCACTTATATTTTTTATAAAACAATTCACTGCACCGTAACTGATCGCATGAAAATATCAAACCGCATAACATCCGGTTCGCTTCACTAGTAGCCACTCCGCACCCACGTAGGCCGCCGCAATAGAGTATGTGTTTATTCCGCATCGCTTCGTAATCGCCTTCGCGTTGTATCACCGGGCTACACCGCATTAGTAACACAATAAATAAGAACTGACCTTTTGCTGATACCCAGGTATACTCAACATAGTCCGACCCGTAAGCTCAATCTTGTCCACTTCAATGTCCGAGATAGCGCTCTTCAAGGTACAGGACCAGTTGACCAGCCTGTTGGCGCGGTAGATGTCGCCCGCGTCGTGCAGGCGGATAAAGGCTTCGTTGACGGCGCGGCACATGGACGGGTCCATCGTGAAGCGGACCCGGGACCAGTCGTACGACGAGCCTAGTGAACGCAGCTGTTCGTAAATTCGAACACCTTTTCTGTAAGAGGATTGTGTGGTTAGGTTCTGATGTAGTTGAGATTGGGCTCTTGGTGGTAAAGTCGAGCGTTAGGGGGTTAATGACCTGGAAAATTGACGTTTTTAATTAAATGACCAAAAAAAATTGAAAAAATCTGGTTTTATAGAAAAAACAGAAATCTTAAAACCAAAATTTTCGGCAAAATAAATTTCGTACAAACGTGTGTACAAAACGGGTCAAGGTAATTTAAGTTGTTCAGACGTATGTACAATCGGCGCTCAAGCCCCCTTGAGCGCATAATATATACATATTGACATTTGTACAATTACCGGCACGGATCTCGAGCTCTAGCTTCAAGTTGCGCAGAAGTCAAATATTCGGTCTCTTTAGTGGTGCGAAGTGAGACGCGGGGACGGGAGTGTCAGTGATTGACTCGCCGCGCCATCGTGTCATACACGTCACTCCTTGTTCCCTGCGTTGCTGCATGTATCTAACAACGAAGACGATTGGCTCGCCAAGCCAATCGTCTTCGTGTATATATGTATGTATGGAATGCGCAAAGCGATCCCCACTCTGACGCCGAGCGCTCAAGATTCGTCCGGTAATTGTGTTTTGACTACCTAGCGGCTTGTCCGGTGTAGTGTAGCTACTACTACGCCGGACCCCTAATTATTTTAATGTTTCTTTCAGTTTCGTTCCAAGTTACATTCTAGGGTTTTCTCAAATGTGAAAACGGGTTTTTTTATCGACTTTTCTAACCAATGCAAGGGTGAAAACGATTTTAGTTGATCAAATGACATCATACTAAAGCTAGAGCTACAGTAGACGCATACGTGTAACACACCCTGATTTCTACGTAAAACGACGCCGCGAGACATGCATCAAGTGTAGGTAGCTCTACAAGTCTAGTTTCCATTTGAAATGTATGGAGACCGACGCGTCCAGATCGACGTGTGTGGCACGTGTGAGCGATGTAGTTCTACCATGATATTATAAAGGCGAAAGTTTGTGTGTATGTTTGTTACTTCTTCAACATTGGGTGTAGAAGTGTGGCTTAGTGTTTTTTACCCGACTACGGCAAAGCCTAAGGAGGGTTATGATTTTGACACGCTATATATGCTGAAATAAACAAGTTAACTGGAAAAACAAGAACATAACAAAAAGAAAAGCCGTAGTCACACGTTACTAAAGTGTTTCGTTTGGTACCTATAACGTGTGACTGCGGCATTTCTATTTGTTCTGTTCTTGTTTTTACAGTTACCTTGTTTATTTCAGCATCCTTAAAATCTTGTTTCATACTTTTTCAGCCTCGTTTTTTTGTCGTAGTTGAGTGTTAGATTTTTACTTTTTTTAGTTGCGATTGAATTATATATAGCAACACTTGGAAGACATTAAGTAAACAACAATTGATTTGGCACCGGTTTGTCAGTCTTTCAAGATCATCCTCGAATTGCTGAATGGATTTCGATGTCACTTGATACACAGGTAAACCACGTTATGGACTAGGACCTAGGATACTTTTTATCCCAGGACTACATTCCTCTAGGGTAATTTTCCACTATCACGCGGGCGACGCCAGTAGCAACGTTATTTCAGTAATCAGATTTGATTTAAAAAAAGTAATTAATTAATGCAATATTTTTGGGCAAGACTCGCATTCAGACTGTCACTGGCCATTTCTGGTCGAAAAAATCTGAAACGCCATTTATGTTTTCTTCTTAATTTTTTTTTCTTTAGCAATAAATGGCCTTACAAGAGATTTTTTCGACAAAATCAGCCAGTAGTTTAATGCTTATTTTTATAAAAAAGAGTATGAAATCTTTTTCAATTATAAAAGTCTACATTTGATTGTCATTCTGCTGGTGAGTTTAAGGGCCTGTCCGCACAGCGGTATTTCACCGCGAGTTTTTTTTTTTTCGTTATTTTGTAATACATTGAATCTTATGAAAGTTTCCGCACAAGCGATAAAAAAACGTGCGATAAAAAATTCTGTGATTTCTTGCAGATTTGACGCGGTGCGGTGCGGAAATAAATCCGCGCGGTGAAATATCGCTGTGCGGACAGGCCCTAAAGGTTACACGTGTGCCACATAAGTATCTGGTGATGTCTGTCTTCATACATTCTATATGAAAACTACACTTGTAGAGCTACACTTGATACACGCCATGCGACGCCACCAACGTCGTTGTACATACAAGTCAGGCGTGTTACACGTTTGGTTCGGTCTGGTGTAGTTCTTTTCTTATGCTTTACGCCCTGAATACACAAAGCATATAGTTTCCTTTGAATTTCGGATAAACGCAAGCCTATTGAATAAATAAAAAAAAAAACCAAATCTAGTGTGTTATTACGTTTACAAACAACGGTTTAGTTATAACTAAACCGTTTGATTTGGTGGATATTTTATTTTTACTTAAACCATTTAAGTAAAAATAAAATATCCACCAAATCGCATTAGGCCGGTGTGGTTGCATACAGCCCATTCCCTCTCCTAGAGAGTAGGCCTGAGTCCCAGCAGTTGAAACATTAAAAAACTGACTATGCTATCATGCTATGAATAAAAAATTAAATATCCAGGTGTACTAACTGTTCCTTCCACTCCCACACTTTCTTGATGAACTCGTCCCTGCCCAGGTCGTGCCTGGTCTTCCTCTGTTCGCGCCACAGCTTCTTCTCCACCACCACCTGCGTGGCTATGCCTGCGTGGTCGCAGCCTGGGTTCCATAGTGTGGTCTTGCCGTTCATCCTGTAAGAAGAGATAGGAAATTGAGGAACAAAGAATCTAATACAGTGTTATTTGTAAAACACTAACAACCTTGCAGGACACTATAACAACTTTTGTTGTATGACTGTATACAAAATATAATTTACTTAGCAAAAACCAGTAGCCAGTAATTCCAACATACTCTGCCTGCAAAGAGTTCAAAATAGCATCATAAGAGCAATAGTTAATGCGCCTTGGTTTGCTAGGAATGACGAAATACACGAGTATCTAAACATGCCAACAGTGACCTCTGAAATTGAGCGATACAAGACCCAACATAAGGAACGCCTGACCTTGCATCCAAACCCACTAGTCGCTGAACTGTTGAACCCGACTGCGGTGGTGAAGAGGCTGAAGAGAAACCACCTTCTATAAGTGGGAGGAGCAGCACTGGCCGCTCCACTACAACGCCATTTGCTTTATAACTAATTCGCTTATGGTCTGACGACCTATTGCAAACGGAATTTATAGAAAAAGAAAAAAAAAACTTAGCAAAAACAAACCTTAAAGATTTCGTTGTTCTATCTAACACATTTCAACTCTGTATTGGCTATACCTACCGGCGTCAGAGTGGGCATCGCTTTGCGCATTCCATATATTGGCGAGCCAATCGTCTTCGTTGTTAGATACATGCAGCAACGCAGGGAACGAATGAGGAGTGACGTCTATGACGCGATGGCGCGGCGAGCTAATCACTAACACTCCCCGCCCCCGCGTCTCACTTCGCACCACTAAAGAGACCGAATATTTGATTTCTGCGCAACCGCTCAAGATCCGTGACAGCCATTGTAAAAATATTTAAATTGAACTTTCCAAATTCATTAACGGAGGGAAGTGGGGGGTCGGGTGGTGGGGTTGCTTGATGCTCTTGTGTCGCGTCGTACAGACGTAGGTATAAGGCAAAATACAGAGTTGAAATGTGTTAGGTAAGAGTAGAACAAAGAAATCTTAAAGGTTCGTTTTTGGTAAATGAATTATGTTTTGTAAAAAGTCATAAAACAAAAGTTGCTGTTTATGATGTTAGTAACATAGTCCCGAGAGGTTACCAGTGTTTTACAATTAAAAAATCAAAATACACTGATTAATCATGAAATCTTGGAAACTTTAACACCTACAAACTTACAATTTCGCAAAATCATCGTCATTTCAGTCAAAATGTCCACTGTTAGACATAGGCCTCCCCTAGTGTTGCCATAACAGATTGGATGGAGCGGAAGACTGTATCAGACTTTTACTGACTAAAAACCCACTTCTGTACCTTCTTTGCCTTCGTTCCTGTGCCCCAGGGCACATTTTCACAGCGGTGGATTACAGCCCAGTCCCTCTACTAGAGAGGATGCATAAGTCTCAGCAGTGAAAACATTATAAGGCATATAATGCTATACTTTTAGTAATACTAGTTGTCGTCGAACTTTGTACCACTTAGGGTAAGTAGCACCATTTAACTTCAACGATAACCAAACGGCAACCAGCCGTGAAACGGCCTCATATTGGTCAATTTGACAACTGTTAACGGCTTTTTTATCGTAATAGTTAAATGCTGCAACTCATCCTTAACAGTCAATGGATGCAGTCAACCGATTACGATGAAACCAAGCCTAAGTAATATATCACGTTACACACAATTTTAATGTATAAAAGTTGTCTATATCGATTTCATACTCTTTACATGATGCATGCACAACTAAAAACTACAGATTTATTATACGTATAGATTCACCTATGCCAGCGAGTGAGTGCGTCTTCAACAGCATTTGTCAGTGCATGACCCAGATGCAACGTTCCTGTCACATTGGGAGGTGGGATCACCATCACGAACTTGCCTTTAGGATTCGGTTCCAGGACGGATTTCCTCTGAAAATTGAAAACAGATTAGTAAACTAGAAATTTTTGTTTTAACTATTCTGTGTTTTAAATTTTTGTTTTAACTAGAAATTTTTGTATATCTATCTGTGAATGCTACGCAAAAGATATATATTGATTTGACTTTGTTTTGACTGTGATCGGCAAAAGGTCGGCACACAAGACATTTATTATCAAGCGCAAGCTTGCCAAAAAGTTGAAACAAAACAGGCCTATTCCACAATGGGTCAGAATGCGCACTGGGAATACAATCCGCTACAACGCTAAGAGGCGTCACTGGAGGAGGACTAAGCTCAAGTTGTAAGCTTGAGGCTTGTAGTATAACAGTTTTTAAGCTAAATAAATTCCCTTCCCTATAAATTGATAGTGAAGTTCTCAAGGTATCATACATTATTACTACTCATAATATGATTTAAATGTCCATGGAGTTTCTTGCACATTCTTCTCCATAGAGATATACTTTGGAACATGCAATTTAGTTACAATTGGTATTATGCATTCAATCACTTTTTTTTTGACCGACCAACATTTTGACAATTCAAAATTGCTTGTAATTGGTCTATTTGAAATAAATGTCTGATTTCTAAACGTAGTAAATACTTACTCCATATTCAGGTTTGAAGAAGCCCTGTTTCTCCCACCAGGCGTACCAGGCCGCCTCCACGTATTGCGGGCTGTAGGCATCGGGCATAGCACCCGTGATGTCTTTCTTTTCACCCGGTGCTGTGTTTGCCGTGTACACAGCACTCTCTTTGGTTTCCTTCACTTTTTTCTGTGGCAAAAGAAGACTGATAGTGTTTAATTCATTAAACCCCAAGCAAACGCAGGTGTTCCCTCTCTCATTGTCTTTCTATTGTGCGTACAAATACGGTATTCGAAAGGTAATCACAATGGTTAATCCTAACTAAATGTGAAAGTGTGGATGTTTGGATGTTTGTTACTTAACCATGCGAAAACAGCTGAACGGATTTGGATGAAATTCGGCATGCATATAGCCTTTGACATGGAAAAGAACATAGGCTACCTTTTATCCCGATTCCTTAAGTAGCTAATGCCACGCGGGCGACGCCGCGGGCAAAGCCAGTTTTGTATAATTGTTGATTTTACAAACATTCAAAGTTCTATTTAATACATTATCTAGGACACTAAAGATAAACCAAATAATTTATTGTGGATTGTAAATACTTATATTAATACTCAACCAATCTTATGAGAATATTGTAGTCTCCATATTGTATAAATTTTATGAAAGAGAATAAGCAATAACATAACAGTCCATTTTAGATTTCTATGAAATTGCTCTAATCAAAGTGATCTCGTTACATGTAACATAGTAGATAGATTATTATGTGTTGATAGACAATTAGGGTGACGCAACTTGACCAACAATATAGCGGCAATACTTTCACTTGCCGATGTTTGACCTCAAGTTAATAACCTAAGAATTTAGCTACAACAATGCATTTAATAAAATTATTGGTATGAAAAAAAAAATCAGTAATAACTGGAGGGTAAAAGCTTAATGGTCTTGTTGCAAAGGTATTAAAAGGCTCAAAAATCTACCTCTGGTTTATCCTTCTGCACAGCTGGCGTTGCGCTCTTTTTATCCAACTTAGCTTTAAGTTTATCCAACTTTGCAGCCTTTTTTGCTTCTTTCTCTAGTTGTTTAGCAGTCTTCTCTTGAGGCTGGTCCCCTGAGGGATCATTTTGTACTTCATTATCAGTCATATTTACGAAAAATTAAATGAATTTAAAATATTGAGCGAATCACACCACATTCCACAATGTGATGTGGATAATCTGATTTGACACCTTTTCGTTAGTTCAGAAATCATACGTCATTTGAAATGAAATAGTACCTGTTATTTGTTCCGTTCGGAAACTACTAATCAGTAGCAAGCAAAGTAGCAAGCAAAATCGACTAAAATCAGTTTTTTTCTTCTTTTGACATCGCACGGTTTGTGCAATTATCAAGTAAGCCAGTATCAAGCTTAGAAAATATTCTATTTCTCTTTTTATACAGCAAAAAAAACTCTTTTTTTTTTTATTTTGGGCTCCTTTGATATATACCAAGAATAGAAAATTAATGATAGATTTGTATTAATTAAACCCCAAGCGAACGCCGGCGTTCGCGCTGTAATTGTCTTTTTTGTTGTGTTTTTAAATGACGGCATTTGAAAGGTTAAAATTTTGGTTTTCATTGTTAGAAAAATGATTATGAAGTGCTTACATAGGTACAATAAATTAAAAACATAATTTTTTTTAGAATCCATTCCATCACTAAATCGCGAAACGTATTCAGCCAGCGAGCACAAACATGAAATGACCTCACCTCCCACAGGCGAATCTCAAGGAATGTTATCCATTTGTTTCGGCAAACATGTTATCGTGTTTTTCGTAACAAAACTGTTAGGCCACACTCCTCGGTTAGCGAACAATGATAGTCTGTTATCAAACACGAAAGCACGATGCAACGGACCCGGCTTTAAATCTATATTAACAAGAGCGTGCCTGTGTCAATAATTCTACATGCTGTCCAATTGTGCAGGCTTTTTGAGAATGTGAGATATAAAATTACACCGTTTTAAATCATAAAAAACACTATTAAATTATATTAATGATAGAAAATAATTACAACTGGTATTTTTTGAGTAAGTTAATCAGTCGAATAAGTTCAACTAAAAAAAATCGACTAAAATGTCTATTAGTTCTTGGAGCCAAAGCGCATCTTTGGTTAACAGCACTACGCCACGCCATTTTGTTTTTCGTTTCTTGCTGAACGCGATTGAGGTGTGCTCGCGAAATTTTATTCGAATTTTACACATCAAAAATAGATTGAATACGTTTTATCTTCTTTTTATTCATCGGATTCATCACGTCGGATAAAATGTCGGATCGAGAGGTACTATAATTAACTGTAGTTTGTCACGTCCGTCTCGCATTCCCGCCGCGTGTGTTTTATTTTGTCGGCAGATCGTTCTATATTTAATGACGAAAATATCGCTTGGGTGATTTCAGAGGAGTCGCTCGAGGACTCGTAACGGGTCTCGAGAGCCGGCACCGAAGCCTGCTGCAATGTCGCGAGGCCACAGCCGAAGCCGGTCTAGGACGCCGCCCCCGCCAAAAGCTTCGAGCAGAAAATATAGGAGCCCGTAAGTCTTCTTTTACTAAATGTTGGTCGCGGAAGCTTGTGTGTTAGTAACTAAAACTTGAGTTTATAGCATTGTTTAATGTTTTACTAACAAAACCTTCATAACCTCGATCTCAAGGGTAACGCTCGCGTGTGTTGCGCAATGGTGTGTATCGTTAAACTCAAACATAGTTTACATGCGTCTCGGAAGTGCGAATTTTGTAGTCATTTATGCTAGAGTGTACGACCTTGCTGATGATATTTTAGCGACGACACCGCATAGTAATGCGTTGTCGATAGGCATCTGTTTTTTAATTGCCTAATTTGTTCGATAGTAATGAAAATATCGTAGCAACAGTTTATCAATAAGTTGTATGTTCTGGGGGAAGCCAGGGCGCGCGGGGACTGATAAGAAAGTAGTAAATAACGTACATTTAATTATTATTTGCATTTCTGGTACAATTTTATCCTCAAATGCCGGTTTACTGCCTACATCATATCATGAGTGATTGCTTTTCCTTCTATTTCAGTTTCAATATAATTATGAATAAGTTTGAAACATTTGTACAAGTATTTAATTTTAATGTAATGAGCCTGACAGAGTAATATCTACTAAAATGAGGCCTCAAATTTTGGAATAGCCAAGATAAACAGTCAACTAGTTAATAAAAAAAAGTAAGAGTTGATAAAAAATTTATAAACTACATGGTATTTTTTATTTGACTTGCAATTAATCAAACTGATCTAAGTACTCAAAAATTATCCACCTAAATAAAAATGTAAATTAGGATAGAAGCAAGCATAGGTCAACATACTAATGGAATTAGCCCATTGTACTACAATCAGTATATTCGCAACAATATCCTATTGTACTAACACAAGAGCTTCAATTTAAAAGCTAATATAAATATGTCTGTCTGTACGTCTAACCCCTGCATCCTATAAGCATGCTACTAACAACACATTTCTCGCTGTTCACTACTCACAAAATTATTGGTCATGCTTCAATTATAAAAATGGATCTACCAATTACTTAAAAACTATAGTAACCTTAACTTAACTATAATGATCAATAATATTATGTTTGGGAACCATGGCAACTATCTTTGCGCTAACATCAATAGGCTTTTTGGTTGACTCCAACACTGCTAGAATTATCCAGAACAAATGTTGTTCATAAGGCTATAAAAATCAAAATTATCTAGAAATTGGATTTTGACGTTTTGAAATATTATTGAACGAAGTTGATCTTTTTGTGTCCCTTTTCGATGAGAGTTTGTAAATCAATCAAAATATTGTACTTTAGGCGAGACCTATGTCTAGTTATGAGTTGCAGTAGGCCTAACTAATTTGCCATGGAGAGAAGGCTATATGTCTAGTTGTAATCTCCAGTGGTGAAATTATTTGAGATGTTCGAGAGGTTTTGGACTTGTTTTCAGTATTTAATAATGCAGCTCTCTATATTTTCCACCAAATAGTCCCTAGTCACAAGGACCATCCTAAATGTCAACATCCAATATCACAGTCACCAAAAAGCAGCTTCGCTTTCCTCCGCACCGCTTTGTGTGTTCTTGCATGTTAACTTGAGCGTTCCTGCTGACGCTAGGTCCGCCTCCAGGTCGCGGTCGCGGTCGGGGTCTGCGCGGCGCGGGTACCGCTCGTCGCGGTACTCGCGCTCCCGCAGCCGCTCGTACTCGCCGCGGGGCTCCTATCGACGCTCCCACAGTCACAGCCCTATGTCCTCACGACGCCGTCATATGGGTGACAGGGTGAGGAGTGATGTTTATGTGAATACCTTTTTTTGTAATTATTCCCTAGTTTTAAGTTGTCCCCGCATGCTAATGAAGGCTTGTATACAGTGGCCCATGTTTGAAGTCATAAATAATCTGATCCCAACATAATTAGGGGAAAAAAGGCAGAAAATTTATGCCATGAACTACCTGCATATCTTTTCATATTCACAGTCAAATTTATCCAAAAGTTGTCTGTAAAAAATCGCTTGTAGCGATAAGGCCTGTTGATGCTTTTAATTATAAACTCCTAATGAAACTCCTATGATGTAATGCCAAAAAAGCCTCAGCTAAGTAAACAAGGCTAAGCAAATAATAATGGGCTATGTGGGTTCTCAAGTAGATAACTGCCTAAAAATATTTTTCCAAGAATATTAATTGTAATTACAAACAAAGGCCATTGTGTACTGAAGCAATAATAAAATGTCTGTGGCAAGCACAACTGCTTGCTATTGGACGGTCGTAAAAGGCCGACAGACTTGTAAAGCAATTGGCAATTAATTTTTTTGTGATTAATTCTTTAATCACTACAGTCCCCCAAAAAGCCATTTGCGCATTTTGCTGAAAAGCAAAATTTTAGTTATAAGTTAGTTTTAAGTACTTTTTTTTTAAATCAGTGCATGGTATTTTTGAGCTATTACGAGACATGGTGCTAAAATTTTATCTGAATTTGGCTGTAAAAGGCGACTCAATTAAATACCATGCACTGTTATCAAAATTTGATAAGAGAATAATAATGGCCTCGGCTCATTTTTAAGATTAAATTCAATATAACCAGCATTAATATTTGTATTCAATTTCAGTACATCCCTTAAAATTTTAGTGAATGTTTATTTCTTTGATCTTTGAATAATTTAAATATTTTTATAGCAAATGTCTTAACTTATAAATTCAATACCCAGTATCAGTTTGATGCTTTTGAGTACCAACAGTAAATACTGGACTGTCGCCTCAAAACAGAGAAGCAAAAGAACAAACACAACTCAATATCTTTTGTAGCTTTTCTGATATAAAGAGTGAGACTCGCCTACAAGAAAATAGACCCCATGTACCGTCAACAGGAGAATCCCACGCCGTCTAGATGCCTCGGCGTGTTCGGACTCAGTTTGTACACCACTGAACAGCAGATTAACCACATCTTCTCTAAATATGGACCCGTGGATAAAGTACAAGTCGTTATTGATGCTAAGGTGAGTTCTACCGTAATTTCTTGTTTCTTATGGTCATTTTTTCTACAGTAGATAAAAAGAAGCAGCCATTAGTAGAATAGTTGCATCACCATAACATTCCTACTGGGGCCAGGGTTATCCGAAAGGGCGCTAGCCCCGGTATGAAGGCTAGAAGGAACGGGATGGGTTTTTTAGTCAGTAAGAGTCGATATTTCCCATCGAAATCACCATAACATTACTGTGAATCTCCTTTTACCCTGTGAAGAATAATCTTAAAACTTGGTCCCGAATTTATGAATTCAAATGTGTTGTCAATACATACAGTCATAGTCATAGTAGTTTATTGGTAAGGGATTCTTACAAGTCAAATACAGAGGAATTAAGGAAGATTTGAAGGAGAAGAGAAAATAAGTAGCACATGTGCTTCAATGCACAGGCGTCACTGATGCGCATACGAACCTTAGGATCCCTGAATTCCATCACAGACGCCCTGAAAAAACTAGGATCAGTTTCTGGAGAGAGATAGGCTGGTTAGAATAAGCATACCAAAGGTTCTGGCTGCCATGGCTCACGCACATTGATCCGCATAGGACAAAGTGCGGAAACCAAATTCTATAGTCATTTCACTTGATGAAGGAAGAACTACACTGCGAAAATGTATGACACACACCGATTTGCGCGCGTCGGTCTCCATACATTTTATATGGAATCTAGACTTTACAGCTACACTAGGTCCACGCCACGCGACGTCGTCCTACGTACAAATCAGGCGTGTCACACGTGCGCGTCGGACTAATGTAGTTCTAGCTTAATCATTCTAGGCACATACAAAAACAAGCAACAACCAGGCACTTTTTGGTAATCGCGATGTGCGTCAAAGGCACCGAACCTGGTATCAATTTTGCCGCCCGTCATTTGGCACTTGCAATCATCGTACATTGATCTTCAATTGACGCCTAGTGACAGGGTTTTCATCTGAAAGCACTGTTTACACATCTCTAAGACTTAAAGTACATTACAGACCGGTCGTTCCCGTGGATTTTGCTTCGTTTACTTCGAGAACCAAGAAGATGCTAAAGTGGCAAAGAACGAGTGCACCGGCATGGAGATTGATGGACGCCGCATCCGCGTGGACTACTCCATTACACAGAGAGCGCATACTCCCACACCCGGCATTTATATGGGAAAACCTACGTGAGTGTAACCACTATCTATTAAATTTTAAATTAATATTGGTAGAAACAAATTGTATGTTTGTAAGAGGTAATCTCTGACAGATTTCTGACAAAAAAAATCAACTAATATACACTAAGCTACTTAACTTTCGAGTGTTTTATGGTATGCGGAAGGTCAGGTCACAGGTAGAAGCTAGTGAGCCCAATTCTGCATCCAAAACATCTGAATGTAACAGCGGGCAGCGCTTATCGTATAGTTCGTTGATATTTTTAAGAACCAAAGCAATTTTGAAATATTGTTGAAAATTTTATAAGCGAAAATATGCCTTATGTTACTGTCTTCATACGGCCGAAATTTCTTGGTGGCTCCGAACTTCGCGTAATTGGTGCTCAGTAGTTTTTTTTTTTTAAGAATCAATCCAAATGCATATTTGTTGAGTACACGACCGCCAAGTTTAGAGTGACTAACATAAATATGTTGACCATATTGTACATGTTATTTTCAGCGTTATTATAATGGTTTTAGTTCCATTTTTACTTTTTTAAACTATGAGCTAAGTCAGTGAATTTTTTGGAACATGGTCGAAATCTTATGGTACTTGATAAAACCAAATCCAACATAGTTAATCACGAATACTAAAGAATGTATGAGTGATAACTACATGTTGGTAGATCATATCACAACAAACAGATTTAGAGTAAATTGTCCTTAAGCTTTGGCGATTTATTTAAGGCCTGTTTGTACAATAAAACATACTATTGTGATAGTAGAAAATTATCCCAGGGGAACATGCTCCTGGGGTAAAAAGTATTCTATGTGCTATTCCAAGATTATGACAAGAAAGAGTAATAAACCTTTCGCGTTTATAATATTAAAGTAGATGCCAGATAAATGTGGAATAACGGTCATTGACCCTCTTACATTTGTTGACATTCTTCGTTTCAAAAACGGTAATAAAGACAAAACTGTCTTGAATCGACATGTATTGTGATCCTTTACAAGATCTAGTAATGAAAAACAGTTCATTGATTGTTTTTCGGGTAACGCAGATTTATTAGGAAAAGGTCAATGTACCTTATTTCACGGTTATCTGGCGCCTACTTTAGCAGGATTTTGTTAGTGCCAGATAATTATCTCGAACTATGAATTTAAATGTAAAAAAAAATATTTATAAAATGATGTTTTCCATTTTAAAAGTTATACAAACAAGTCTTTATTTTACAGCGTCAGCAGAGGCGGTGACAACGGATACGACAGGCGCGGTGGCCGCGATCGAGAGTGAGTATACACTGGTTGATTTACTTGTCTTTTTAATTATTGACTTGATCAAGATCGTCGATTAGACGACAGTCACTGGTAATGACTCATGCAATGCAATAACGTGACCAAATATTAATCTTCCAACATAGCTGGTTCTTTATATTTTTCATCTAAAAATTTGAACAGGCTTCTGATAATGATGACTTTGGCTCACCAATGACAATGACAATCTCTGACAATGTATCAATAGAATAGAATAGAAAAGAAAAGAAAAGAATAAACTTTATTGTACACCAAAATAGTAATACACCCCGTGCTCAGAAAGGACGTAAAGCCCGGTCCCGGTTGTTATTCGTAGATCTTTGACAGTCATTACAGAGTCTGACAATCAGTCTTATCACAATAGGAAAAATGGTCGTAACGCGGCAGCGTTTATACCGCGTACGGCGAAGGACTGGAACAGTCTGCCTGCTGCGGTCTTCCCGTCCGATTATAATTTGGGTGTCTTCAAGGCTAGAGTGAATAGGCTCTTAATAAACTAGTGTGCCTCACCATCAAAGATTGCATCGCTACTTACCATCAGGTGGGATCGCAGTCAAGCACTAGTTTATATCAATAAAAAAAAAAAGCGATAGTTTCCAAGTTTCGTAGGAAATGTATGCCTCTATGATACATTTCCCATAATTAATAATCCATGTTGGTTCCACAGCGACTACTATTACCGGTCGGGCGGCGGGTACCGCGAGCGCGACTACTACCACCGCGGCTACCGGCACCGCTCGCCGTCGCCGCACTACCGGCGCCGGCGCTACGAGCGGGAACGCTCCTACTCGCCGCGTAAGTCCTATTACCACCAGGAGCGGTAGACCGCTCGAGCCCGCTCCTTTAACCACCCAGATCGCTGGTTTGCCAGTAACAACTTGATTAATTTAACTAGGACTTGTAATTTAGTCAACTGAATTAGGTGGCTTTTAGGCAAGCTGACTCTCATTTTTGTTAAATAAAATTTTGTACTTGTAATTTTGTAAACTGCTTAGGTTAGGTAACTTCAGGCAAGCATACTCCCAAAAATTTACGAAATAAACTCCGGTACTTGTAAGTTAGTACGACTGAGTAGGATTTCAGAGCAACCATGTCATTGTCAACCATATAATTGACTAGCTAGGTAGATGCTAGCGACTTCGCCTTTTTGAAAGTACAGAATACTCACAGAACAAAAAGTATTTTATGTGCTTTTATAGGAAATCACCTGCCCTATAGACCTTCACGCACAGACTTTCACCATTACAATATTAGTGTGATACCATCTGATGAGAGACTACTAGAAAATTAATTTTGCGAAATATCCCTACCGCCTACGTCCGAGATATCCGACAAACCCTCTCGCGGTTATTATACCGCCTGGGTTGCACATTCACGTCCAAATACTCCCATCTCTTCAACTCCTCGGTCACCTATGGGGTTTGAAGAGCTAGATGGAGTACACAGTCGCTAATACACGACTCTGGCGAATACGACGCGAAAACGCTCGTCGGACAAATCCGACGCGGCGGCTAAAGCGATATGTGTAAATTTTTTTGTCAATGTCTGCTAAAATATTAGTGTACTTTATGTATTTCTACCGTCAAACTAAAGACCACCAAAGAGCTAGCGAGCATCGCCAAATAACATCATCCATCTTCCTACCCATGTCCCGTGTTATTTGAGGTCGGCGCAACGTCTTTTTTCTTCTACTCTGTCTTGTCAAATGTATCTTGCCTACTGTGCGAAGACGCGTAGTTTCATAGCTGCCTATTTTTCATACCCTAGGTGTACACTCATAGTTTTATCTATAAAATTGTCGGCGAAGAGACAATGTCGTGCCGTCATGTCGTTGCTTCCTCGTCGACAGTTTTATAGTTTTTTTTTTTATGTAAAGCTACATACAAATCTATGAAACTCTGTCGACATATCATTAACATTCCAAATAACATTAGACAATTATGTAGCGTGCATGACAACAATACCTATTAGATCATTTCGTCTAGAGCTGACACTCATTGTGGTTGACATTACGATTCATGGGAGCATCATACATGTATTAAGTAGAATCTCGGCTGGAGTTGATTTCAACACATTTCAGTACCTAAGAAGGGCCCTGATATAAATGAAGTATAGCACTTGACTAAATTACTAGTTCTCCGTAAAGTGCCAAGGCTTTAGGCGTCATTCCGAAATTTCTAGTTTACAAGCCAAAATAGCTCTTATTTTATAAGTGTAAAGGACCAAGTTGCTGGTAAACCAATTCTTTGGGTCACCATACCAGCAGGGCTACTTAAACTTTTGACGTTTCTAGCAATATAGGCTAGTTGAAAATTAGTCAATACATTTTTGTTTAATTGTTTTTATTTTCGGTGGTGGGTGAATATTTCTTGAAAGCTTCGTTGAGGTCGTGCGGTTTCGTCACGATACGAGTGCTGTAAGTCACAAGAAACTTGATATTACGTGTGACACTTTGAATGGTGGTTTTTGTATGCACAAATTGAAACAGTGTGTCTAAATTCTTTCTTTTTATCTTTTTATTGGCTGTATAGAAATTAAAGTAACTATGTACATAGTTAATTTAGCTAGATAGGAACTAGAGACAAGGTTTGTGTTTAGGGGATGATAACCTTAAGTCGAGTTCAAAATAGAAGATAGTTGTTAACTTTGGCATAGTTTGAGTAGCCCTGTTCAAATTGACTTGCTAATTGTGCAGTAAATAGCTTAATAACCCCTCCATGTATGACGATTGAAGCTCAAGCAAAATTGTACAAAACAATGTATATTACATACAATATTATTATTTTATTTTGACACAAAGTCTTTCTTCGTTCTTTGTTGTAATAGGTTTAATTTGAGTCAGTGTTTTCATTTTCAAAATATTTATAATTTCAACTGACTGCATATAACATTCTCAATTGTTTAAAATAGTTTTGTTTATAAAATTAAAACCTTTGCAAAACAATTGTACTTATTCTATTCAAAGATACCTTTTCATATACCAAAGAATGGGCATGCCCAGACAATGCTATTCCATATATATTGGTAAAATACTACAAAAGTCCTGTATATAATATGTATGTGATTGTATGAAGTGGGGTCTGTCTTTGAATCTTTGTTTTTAGTTTAATTAGGATTAAGTTTCTAAATGTTGTCTGCTATATCTGTGTTCTATCAATTTGTTCTATGAAATAACCTGCATGTTGAGGATTCACTAGTATTATTCACGTGAGAATTGAATTTGATAACTTTCGACAGGACTCGGCAAACTCGCGTCGTAGCTCGCATGACCGCTTGTTTTTTTTTTTTAATTACGATAAGTTTTAAAACAAGGCGTACCATTGTTATTAGCGCGTGGATAATACCTAGTGTTTACAAACATTAAGCAATATTAATTAGTGATTGACGAAACAGAATAAATTGATAGAAATGATGTTTTGCTCGCCAGTCCGTAGCATCATAATGTTGTGTATAACACATAGTTACTCCCCTCTTTGACTTTGCAGGTCGTTATTAGTAAGTGCGTGACGCTGAGTTCAACTTCAGACATAGCATAGCATTTTGATACAAGAACAGATCCCAAGTATTGTCGGCCGGCTCGTTGCATTTATATTCTGTTCGGCCGGCCTAGTGTAGCCGATGTTAACGTTGTGAACATTGTGTGACAGGCGGGCCGCAGCCAGCCGCTCGCCGGCCGCGCGGCCCCCAGAGAGAAGCTCCTTTGTGTTAATTGTATGTGATGAAGGGTCTAGCATAAGTTAGCGTGTAACGCCCGCGCGGGCATAGTTGCCTCTAGGATGTAAAACTAGCTCTTAATAAAGATTTAACACTAAGTCTAATATTGATTTTGTTTGTTTGAAAAGGTATTGAAACAAGAAGTAAAGGATGAAAACTTCCTTGAAACTAACTGTGTTGAAGTTTTGAAAATGTTTGATTGAAAAGTCCTTTCGAAATGGCGGTCGCCGGAAGCGGGCCGCGTGCTGCGGCGTGCGGCCGTGTCGAGTCGAAGCGCAAAGAATATGATCCGCGCAGCCGCATAGTAGGAAGCCCAAGCTTTGCGAAGACATTGAAGAGAGAAGTCGCGCGCGCATAGATCATATTCTTTATCTTCCGACTACCGTACATACATTCTAGCGTTGTGGCGACGTGACCTTGCATTTCTCGTGTTGCTAGTTACATAACTATGTATTATTATGTATTCGGTTGTATCGAGTCTGGCCTCTCACGTTATACTAGCGTTGTGTTGTACGACTTGTTAATAAACAATAGTTTTGTAACGTCATTATGGTTCTTCTTCATTCACTTTGGTTTGTCCCACCTTCTCTATCCATCGTATCCTTTCTCTTTTCTCGACCGACGCTGCGTGGGATCTGGGAGTATTTGAAACAAGAATCGAATTCCACTATCTAAATTGAGAAAAATTGTAACATTTAAATTCACATGTATTCAATCATATTAATGAATCCAAGCGAGCAACTGGAGACCTCAATATTTTTTAATACAATTGCACTTGCAAATTAATAAATTATAATATGGCACTCAAATATTAAGAGAATCAAAATATTTTATTTTACATTGACTCTTAAGTACTACTTTACTTACTCTTTCTCGTATATAATCTCTCTCATAAAATGTCTATCTAGTGCACGAAATCATAACTTTGATAAAAAAAACGCTCGAATATGTTTCCGGCTTAACATCCTGCTATATTAGATTGCAACTCGACTATTCAGTTCAATCAGATTACTTTGTCTCGCTTGAGTTTCCACACAGTCAAACTTTGAAAATTCCCTGATCCAACGTCAGTATCGTAACTGACCAACTGACCAGACTCTAAACGCTTGTATTACTCTCATTTTATCTATATTACGTTTGTGTTATTTTATTAATGATATGTAATATTGATGGCATTTAGTTAGTTTTTAAATAGTATGATCTTGTTGCATAAAAACTGTAAATACAATAAATTTTTCACTCTTGATGTAATTTTTTGCAAACTCTGTAGGATTCATCTATGACGTATTTTCAGAACTTATTTAACAATAGCTATTTTATTCTAGATATTAAAAATAAGTGGGTAAACAGTCAATTCGGAAACAGTGTCCGGAATGGATCTAATGGCAAATGCGTATTTTCAAATAATATGTAATTTTAAAAAGTAGCAAAGTAAAAATACAGTTTTTATGCAAAGTAGTATTAGTCTAGAATGGGTACTATATTATTAGAAAAATAATATTAACAAAATTCTCACTATCAGATTTTTATTAAAATTCTTAACAATTATTATGTATAATTATTATTATTATAAATATACCACATAATTGTGTCGTGTTGGCACTGACCTGGCGACTACGCTAACCGCTATAAACATAAATACTCGTAAAATATACAAATAACATTAAAAACAATTTCATGGCAACGTATGATCGTTTGTTTAGCATTATTTTGCATTGGACGCGATTTCAATTATGGCGGAATTGTGTTACTTATAGCTACGGGACGTGGAATGTGATCAAATATGGCAATGTTTGATTTGAAGCAGCATCTGATGAGATTGTTAAAAATAAACTATCAAAACGAGGTCGTTTTTTGTCAATTAAAACGTTATTAGGTCCTAAATAACTCTTTTTCAGACAAAAAAAGTAGGTATGTGGTCTTGACTGCAGTACCAATTAAATTGGTAAATATTCTGCATTTTAAAACCTCTACACTTAACGGCTTCAAATCTAACAATTGCTTTGAAATATTTGGAATGCATACATATAATACTGCTAAAAATAGAAGTACCTAGAGTACACTTTAGGTACTTTGCAAGCAACGTTACAACAATGGATACTTAGAGCTAAGCTGAAAATACTAGACAAATATGTTTAGTCGCTGGACCAAACTACATAATTATAAAACATATAGAAAATACAAGTTTTGAATAGCAACCAGCTTTTCTTACTTTGTTCTGTTCATGCGTTAACAATCACCAGTACACTTAAAGCCATGTACGCACGAATGAACAAATCGTTGCGATGCTTGATACGCAACAACTTGGTTCGCACGCATACACCAATCGAACATCTAACACTGTTCGTCAAACATATTCTCGGCGATCCTATTAGTAGGTTCTGTATAGTGTTCTTCGTGAATTACTGTGAAAGCCAAAAATCTTTTCGCTACTTCACAATGAGTTCACGACTGAAGGGCGAACTCGATTCGAACTAGATTCGCTTTCGTGTTCGAATATGCAGTCTATACGAACCAAATGTTCAAGTTTAATGTTTGTGTTCGTTTTGTTCGTGTTTGTACGTGCGTACACGGCTTCAGAACATTTAATCTAACCCTACTGTCATCGTATAAAAACGACAAGTTTCAGTAATTTTCAGCGACTTAGAAAAACTGTTTTAGCGAAGTCAAGTCTACAAGATAATTTCTGGAAGGACTAGAATTTTTTTCAGCTGTCTATGAAAATAAATATTACATTGGCAACACTGCTTTCTATAGCAACACTAATCTAGAGTTGGCCGAATAACTTATTTTCTAGTGGCAAGAGTAGAATGAGCTCAAAACGATTAGACTACAACTGCAGTTACTACACTACTGCAAGATATATAATAGCTATATAGGAAGGTATGTATTACATTATTTATGTTTGCTATAGATGGACCTACATAACCCTAGTGGTTTACAAACCCGTTAAAACAAAGTTGGTATGCTCCCATCTGTATACAACAATACGTTTTGGTTAAAACACATTGCCCTGGCTCTATTTTCCTAAAAAAAAGGGACAATGCGTCTAAATTTTGTTATGTTGTCCTTTGGTGGGCAATTATGACTCGCTAGCTGCTGCCAGCGGGTCCGCCCGAGTGGAAGTAGGCAATTGTGCCAAGGGTACATACTCCCGGGGATAAAAACATCCTGTACTTTTCTGGGACATGGGGACTACCTGGGTACCACATTTCATCGAAATCCGTTCGGCCGTTCGTGTGTGAAGAAATAAACTTGTGCTTGATTGCGATCCCACCTGAAGGTAAGTAGTGACGCATCGTTGATGGCGGAGCGCACTAGTTTCTTAAGAGCCTTTTCAGGTCTCGATTGAGGTATTATCAAGGCTAGACCCTTTTTTTTTTTTTCGATGGGAAAAATCATCTTATGACAACCCCCGCTCTTGGGCGGAGCGGGAGATAGTGTCAGACTCTTACTGACTAAAAAACACATCCCGTTCCTTCAAGCCTTCATACCGGGGCTCGAGCGCCCTTTCGGATAACCCTGTAGAGCCTTGAAGACGCCTAAATTATAACCAGGCTGAAAAATCGCAGCAGGCAAATTATTTCAATCGAAGGACGACGACTGTGAGACGAAACTCTTAGTCTAGACCGTAGAGGTCTTATTAGTACGATGTAGGTATAGTATTTTACAAAATCGCCCGATGGGAGCCATACCAACACCACTAAAAACAATTAAAAAAATAAAATAGCAACATCAAATTCGGCTCACTATTTCTAAAGGCTAACGAAATGGCACTAAGTATTCTGGCACAATACACTGGTGCAGCATTTTGAAAAGCTGCTCAATTAGTGTTAGCTTATGAAAATAAGCATTCTTTTACAAAACGGTTATGAATACTTCATAATACAGACGCCGATGTGACACTCGTAAAAAAACTTCCAACTGATCTTACATCTAGACAACAATTTGGCAATATTTACAAGCACTCGTTTACATAGTTAACATTCTAATTTAACTGCCCTTTACGACTTATACAATATTATGCCTTATTAACATCGAAGTGGGTACTTCATTCATAGAAAATAGTGTGAATAGGGACTTAAAACAGCATTCATAATCGAGATAATGAATTAAGCCTGCTATCCATGGACAGCTTCATAGAGACGTATTCGACATTATACGCTTGGTGTACGGCTGCGTGAATCTTCCATCCAAAAGTAGGTAACACGCGTCTGTGAAGCTACGCGTCCGTGGACTGTAAGCCTTATTGTAAATTCAACACTGCAGACTTCATTTTGGTTTTACAGACATAAAATATGGTGGTACGGCAAAAAAGTTACATTTATGCCCGATTGCTACTTGTGTGCAGGTTTTCTGTGTTATCTCGAATATGAACAATTCAACATATGCTCTCAATTCAACATTGAATTCATCCTGTAACATGGGGATCTAAAGGATATTTACTGCAAGTTTACCTATTGATATCAATTTAAAAACTATTGATTATGATAAAAATTAATATCAGTATATCACGAAATATGTTCTTTTAACATAAATAAAAGAGATAATAAGTAAAAACTTTGAATATCAACTATAACATAACAAAATGATAAAAAAATATGACTCAAGGGCTTATTAAGTGGTTCAGTATTTGGTATAAATACTAAGGATATTTGGTATTATGTAGGTACTTATGTTGCAGGCTTCCTAACTACATTGGAATTACAAGATATGTGATAATTGTTTGGAGAAATCTAAGATGGCTACAAATACAATGCATCCAATACAACAAATATATTATTAGAATGATAAGTATCAGATTTTCAGTGTTTATGTATAATAATATAACATTTTAAGTGTCTATTATGATTCAGTGATTAAAGTTTTACTTCTGGTGAATATGTAATGCTTTCTTTTCCGTCCATAAACCCACATAATACAAGGTGTAAGGGACAGCCCTCCACAAACTTAAGGGGTTGCTCAGTAGACGAAACTGAACAACCAAACATAATTTTTTTTTTCAGGAAACGAAAAAATAAATCGGCCTCACCATACAAAATTATTAACTTGATTGGACAGTTTGTATGGAGAGGCTGAATTTTTTTTTTCGTTTCCTGATAATTTTTTTTATGGTGGGTTGTTCAGTATCGTCTACTGAGCAAGCCCTTAAAGTTTGTGGAGGGCTGTCCCTTACACCTTTTATAGTTTCTGACAACATCCTTCAGAAAAACCTTTCTAAAAATAACGAATGATTTACACAAATTGAATATTTGTGATAAATGATTTGTTACTTTAATATAGCGACTATTAAGGGCTGAAACTGCGTAATGCTCGCCCTACACGCTAGGGTATACTTGACAGATTGCCTGCACAGTTATACCTGCAAGGTGAGCTTTTATGGAAACCTGCACAGGTGTGCAACATACACGCTTCGGTTCACCTGTAGAGGCAAACCTGTCAGGTATACCCGGTGGGCACTATGCGGGCGCTCGTGCGGTTTATCTATACAATAGTGCTCCGTTGGAGGGACCCGCGCGAGCGTCCGCTTTACTGTTTCATACCTTAGGAGCAATTTCACGTACGTATTACAATACTCGTCAAAACTAACAACAAACATCAATATTCCAACTTGTTCAATCTATACAACATCTATGTTCATTCAACGGCTTAATTAGAAACGATCCTTATAACATTTTCAAGGGGTGGTAATTTACACTAGAATATTTTGACCACGCGCTCAAAACACCGCAAGAACTTCAATGGCTCGTCTTTAGTAAGGTGCCATCCGCATCTGGAGCATGTGATGCTACACTAGGGTGAGTAACTATCTATGGAGCTGTATACATTTAGTTGGTAGCGGCGACTGGTCGCGTCGCCATAGTGTCTCAGTGAAATACAAGGTGTAAGGGCCAGCCCTCCACAAATTTTAAGGGCTTGCTTAGTAGACGAAACTGAACAACCTTCCAAAAAATTTTATTCAGGAAACGAAAAAAAAATTTGGCCTCGCCATACAAACTGTCCAATCAAGTTTATAATTTTCTATGGTGAGGCCGATATTTTTTTTCGTTTCCTGAAAAAAAAATTTGTGGAATGTTGTTTAGTTTCGTCTACTGAGCAAGCCCTTAGAGTTTGTTGAGGGCTGTCCCTTACACCTTGTATAGCCCTAAGGCTCGTGACTCACTGGCAGCGCCGTAGCTCTAACGGCCTGTTTATGACTGCGGTCTTAGCGGCGGCAGCGGTAAGCGGGCGAGCGATGCTATGAACGGCGCCTCGTGGCGTGCAAACATTTTCATACTTTTATTTTTGTCGCCGCCCCGCGCTTAGCTGCCGCTTACAACGGCAAGGTTTTGAACGGGCTGTGAGTTGTGTATCTGGCCACTGTTGGTCACGCAGTCAACCATACATTTTTTTGGCGTCATGAATTGCCTACGCCGCGTGGCATCTCAGTGAGGCACAGCCCTTACATTAAATGCAAAGTTATTTCTGAGAAAATAATATACATTCTTTTTTCGTTAACAATATATCTAATTTTACTGTTTGGGCCCAGATGCAGAAGACTCATCTTAGAATATTGATTACAGCATCGAAGATGATAAAGTATCCACGATACCAGATACGAAGGCAACCTAACCCGACTAGCACATACCAAATTGTCTGATATTGTAATTATAATTCAATGGTCAACGGATACCTTGACAGTTCCAGCAAATGTTGTGTATCGTGTGGGTGTGAGTAGTCCCCCTACAAGAGCAGCGTGGCGTGGTCGCGGTGCAGGCGGCGGCGCGCGCGCAGGGGCGCCACGGCGAGCACGTCGGAGGGCGGGGGGGGCCCCGCCCCGCGGGCCCCGCGCTCTTGGTAGTACACCTGGGCTCCTCCGCATACTGAACCTACTACTACGCTTTCGTCGCTCCTGTAACAAATATATTTTTATTAGTATTTCGCTCTGGAATTAGAACACTATCACTAGAAAATTATCACTTTCATAACATCTTATTGGTGAGATTTGAATTTCGAATGACAAAAACAATTATTAAAAAAAAGCACATTAAACCTGACGTGTTTACGCGTCCTATTCGCCAGGGATTCAATCGTCTATTCGTGTGTTTGCAGCTGGGTATTCTATCTCGTTTAGCTCTTAAATCCCCATAGGTAACAGAAAAGTTGACAGTATGGAGTATTTGGTCGTGAATGTGCGACCTTGGCGGAGCATCCGACGTAGGCCGTTAAAGGGTGAAGTGACTTAAAATGTAATGTGAAATTCTTGGCGGGATTTTTTTGATTTTCGAGTAAAGTCCAGTGGCTTTTATTATTCACAAATTGATTCCTAGTAAATATTGTGATATAAAATTGATGGCGTTTTGCATCTCAAGGGACAAGAAACGGAATCATTGAAACAGGCGCGATCTCGTTAAAATGGAGCTGAGAATGTTATTGTAATTTTGGCTACCACAGCGAAGTTTGCTGAGAAGGCCGACTCGATATATTTGCTGCCAAAGAATACAAAAACATTAGAATGTGTTGCATCCGCATTCTAATGAACTGTTCATATGAAGACATGGCTTAAAGGACTTAGTATCCAAGTTAAAAATATTAACAAAAAAATGTACGTGCATCAAATAAGTTTATCGAAATCAAACTGGTTAACAAAAAAGAATCAGAGGTGGTTGCTGACGAGTCTATAAAACAAGTAATGAAAGTGCTAAAGTACGTAAGTAAATCCCTCTCTGGCGTTCAGAATTAAAACTTTTGGAATTCGCGACTTAAAGACACTGCTTTATCCCCTAGTCACGTAATCTACTATTAACTCTTTGAATGCCGTAATTAAAGACACAATAGAAAGACAATTGCTTATGTCGAACTGTGTAACATAAGACATTCAAAAGGTTAAGCATGTAAAAAGACGACAAATAATAGCTTGACAATTTACCTCAATATAAACTCTGACATCTCCGGGTCTTCAGCGAAGTCGTTGTGTATGAGGCCCATGGTGGCGATGTCTAGCGCGGCCCAGGGGCCCCCCTTGCGCACGGTGCCCCAATCGGGGTCCAGCGTGAGATAGCTGTAGTCGGTGGCTTCGCCCACGGCTGCGAGGGGCTCCATACACTTCTGTTCGATAGGACCTAGCGCGTTTAGGGAGGTTTCCCACTGAAAAAATGAGATAGGTTTTTGAAAGAGTTGAAGTTTTTTTAGCAGTTTATTATCATAGAGACTTATCAAAAGGGGAGAGGAATATCGTGGTCTTAGGTTAAGAACTCACAAAGCGGTTTTCACACGCGCCCGCTGCGTGGAGATACAGCTGCTTTATTTTTAAACTCATGAGACAGAAGTTTTGACCAGTTATTCGCGGTTGCGGTTATTGCTCGGAAACTCTGAGCTATTATGAATTGAGCTCCAGACCACCCTGGATATAGTGCGTTTCACATAAGAAGTTTCTTTGCAGTAATGTTGGCTCCCTTGTCTGTCTAAAGAAAAAAGTAAAGAGTTGCCTACTCTAGCAAAATTATTGAACGAAACCGATTTTAACGGTAGTCGCACTACTTTATGTAGAATTATGAGAGGAATTCCCATTCCTCTCTTTTAAAAAAACCGGCCAAGTGCGAGTCGGACTCGCCCATGAAGGGTTCCGTAGCAGCAAGTAACATAATATAAAAGTTCTTGTAATGTGTTGTAACTTCGATCGATGTTTTAATAATCCAAACTAATATTATCCAAATCCAAACTAATATTATAAATGCGAAAGTAACTCTGTCTGTCTGTCTGTCTTTGCTTCACGCCGAAACTACTGAACCAATTTGTGTGAAATTTGGTACAGACATAGTTTGGAACTTGAGAAAGGACATAGGATAGTTTTTATTGCAAAAAATAAAATAAAAGATAAAATTTATTCCGGACATACAGCGCCATCTATTGGTCAAGAGTCGGCATCAATTCAGTACTGAAATTTCCGGAAGTCACTATTCCATGCGAACGAAGTCGCGGGCTAAAGCTAGTAGTATATATTTTTCGATTTATGATGCATTAAAAAAAAAACTACTTACTAGATTTCGTTCAAACCAATTTTCGTTGGTAGTAATATACATAGTAATGTACATCATATATTTTTTTTAGTTTTATCATTCTCTTATTTTAGAAGTTAGAGGGGGGGGGGGGGGGCACACATTTTACCACTTTGGAAGTGTCTCTCGCGCAAACTATTCAGTTTAGAAAAAAATTATATTAGAAACCTCAGTATGATTTTTGACGATCTATCTATAGATACCCCACACTTTTTTTTTTTCATCAAACCCGTGCGGGGTTAGATGAAAAAAAAAATTTAAGATTCAGTTCTATATATGGGGACCCCCAAAATTTATTGCTTTTTTTCTATTTTTGTGTAAAATTCTTAATGCGGTTCACAGAATACATCTACTTACAAAGTTTCAACAGTATAGGTCTTATAGTTTCGGAAAAAAGTGGCTGTGACATACGGACGGACGGACAGACAGACAGACAGACAGACAGACAGACATGACGAATCTATAAGGGTTCCGTTTTTTGCCATTTGGCTACGGAACCCTAAAAAGCAGGTCTAAAAGGGAAGTGTTAATGGAGAGGTACGACAACATTGTGGCGTGGCGTTTTCGGTATTGTTAAAGATTACGGCGAAGGAACTTCTTATGTGAAACACACCAAAAACAAGTACTATTCATAAACCTTGTAATGAAACTTACCAAACTATTAATGGTGTCGACATTATTGGCCGCGTCAGTGTCGATGAGCGCCAGCAGCGCCATGTTGTGCAGCCCGCTCACGAACAGCGCACACTTGACGGCGTGCTTGCTGTACTCCGGCAGCAGTTCTATGTCACTGTCTGAGTCGTCGTCGCTTTCCGAGCTGTCTTGCCGCTGGGCTTTCGGCCTGGAACGAACGTAAGTGATTAAAACAAACCATTTATCAGATCATACTCTTCTATAATAATATGGTATCGAAAGGAGATCGCATGAGTTGCTTTTTTATATAACCAACGAACTGGCTTGTAAAATATAATTCGAAGGACTATGCTGTTCTAGAATAGGTTTGAAAGTTAGTAGAAAAAAATTGTCTGTTGTTTTTTCAGTATTGAAGTGATTCTTGTAAGGAAAGCATGTATTCGTTGAAATAGGTTAAAAAAATATAAGAGTGCGCCGCCCGAAGTGTTTAATTTCATAGAAGAATCCCTATACGAGCCTACCGACGAGTTGAGATGCGTTACAATAATAAAACCGGCCAAGTGCGAGTCGGACTCGCCCATGAAGGGTTCCGTAGCAGCAAGTAACATAATATAAAAGTTCTTGTAATGTGTTGTAACTTTGATCGATGTTTTAATAATAGTGTATTTTTTTCGGTTTATGACGCATTAAAAAAAAACTACTTACTGGATTTCGTTCAAACCAATTTTCGTTGGTAGTTTTTATAGTAATGTACATCATATATTTTTTTTAGCTTTATCATTCTCTTATCTTAGAAGTTAGAGGGGGGGGGACACACATTTTACCACTTTGGAAGTGTCTCTTGCGCAAACTATTCAGTTTAGAAAAAAATGATTATAGAAACCTCAGTATCATTTTTGAAGACCTATCCATAGATACCCCACACGTATGGGTTTGATGAAAAAAAAATTTTTGAGTTTCAGTTCTATGTATGGGGACCCCCAAAATTTATTGTTTTTTTTCTATTTTTGTGCGAAAATCTTAATGCGGTTCACAGAATACATCTACTTACAAAGTTTCAACAGTATAGCTCTTATAGTTTCGGAAAAAATTGGCTGTGACATACGGACGGACAGACAGACAGACAGACAGACAGACATGACGAATCTATAAGGGTTCCGTTTTTTGCCATTTGGCTACGGAACCCTAAAAAGCGCACACACCTATCAGTAAACGTGATCTGCCGCTCAGCAGCCGGCGTCAGGAACTCTCTGAGCTCGAGCGGCGTCATGACGCGGCTGCTGTACCCGCTCGACTTGTCAGAGAACGCCAGGTGGCTGAGCTTCTCCATCAGAGGTGTCAGTTGCACGCCCGTCAACTTCTTCTTGAAACTCGTTGCTTCTGATTCTGAGCCTGGGAATGACAAAAGTGTAAAGTAAGAAAGAATTGTTTACTTCTGGTTGCCATCAGTCTTTAATGTTCCCACTGCTGGGACTCAGGTCTCCTCTCTAGGGGAGGGAAAGGGCCGTAATCCACCACGCGGGCCCAGTAGTGTTCGAATTTTTGGTTTTATGACGTGCCGGTATCTTCACGTTTTCTTTCACCGTTTTGAGAATAATGGTGTTGACATAAATTACACAAAATAAGGCGCCTGGCTGGGTTTGAACCCGTGAACTGCAATTTTGAACTCGCAAGTCAAGGCCATCCACTCGGCTACCACTCACTGCTCCCAGTCAGGGCCGTTATCACTCGGCCACCACTGCTCTCACTTCTGGTTGAATCAAAGAGCAAGATTATCTAACAACATGTCAGGCGTCTCATGCGACTGGACAGAGGCGGCCTGCGCCTGGTGACGAGGACTATCACGGGACACTGCACATTGAATAAGCACCTCCACACAATAGGCATTACAGATATTCCTCTGTGCAGAGCATGCTTGGAGAAGGAGGAAACAATTGTGCTTAGCAATGTGTGCCTTAACTGCACAGCCAGGTGTCATAGATACACGCACATGAACCTTAGGATCCCCAGACGCTCTGAAAAACCTGAAAGGCCTAATCGGTTTTTGGAGTTTTTGGTGTTTTGGGTTTTTGGGGGTCATTTGGTCTGGTTGGAATAACCCCACTAATGTTTTGGCCGCCATGGCCCACGCACAATAGACACTAAGTTCTAAGTGGGGAAACCACACTCGAACTGAATTGAACATGGCGCCGCTGCCAAAAGTCAGCAAATTACATAATAAGTAAATATAAGGTGACAATCGTCTTACCTATCTGAGAATCCGTACTCTCGTTCAAAGACTTCAAAGGTAGAGACAAGGATTTCCTCCTTGACTGATCTGTAGCCAGTGTCTTCGTAGAATCCTTTGCTATCTTTTTCGGAGTTCTCTGTGGGGACCTGTTTAATTCCGAGTCGAAATCTTCGAACTTCTCTTGTTCACATAGCTTCATGTTGAATGTAAACATATTGTCATTCGAATCATTTTTCATTTTCGAATAGTGTTGTTCTAAGTACTGGTTGAATAAAGATTCTGATATGGCAACACCATCATTCCTAAATACAGGGAATAAAGGATCGTTAATGGTCATAGTGCTAGGGTTCTTAGGAGTATGTTCGGGGGACGGAGTATCATCGTTCAGTGAGACTTTAGACTTTTTCAACTTGAATTTCGACGTCGCACGATTCGATAATTTCTTTATAGTTTCTTGTAAATCTGTGACGCTAGCCAGCTTTCTGATTGGTTCGGGTTTATTGATATAGTGGTCTGCGATGCAGTTTACGTCTAAAACCATTTTGTTGTCGCGTTTCTCGTTGTCCGTGTTGATTTTATTGCAATTTTCTATGTTTTTGAGAACGTCTGGTTCTAGGTCTGATTTGTCGTTGTCTTGTTGGCTTTCTGGGATCTGGCAGATGGAGAGCATGTTGCCGTGCAGCCTCTTGAACTCCACCATAGGGGTGGAGCAGACGCTTGTTTGTCCTGTGAACACTTTATCATTCTCCTGTGCCTCTTCGTCTAACGATAGCTGTGTTTTAAAGCTTAGCGACAGTTTTGTCGGTCGTTGTCTTGGTTTGTTGGTGAAAGGCACGACGTCAGGCATGGAAGCTGCTTTCCTCTCCCGTTCCTCGTCAGGATTGCGTTCCTCCCGGCTGGGGGGCGACATCATGGTGTGGTCCTCTTCGGGGACGGCGGTGAACAGTAGTGATTTGTCTCGCTTCATGCCCGTTTGTGGGAACTCGCGTTGTTTCTCGCGTTCTGCTTCTTGGTTCTGAAATGCAATTTATTTTAGTGGCCGACAGTAATGTTGCGCAATGTGAGATAGTGGTCAAACGCGAGCCTATCCATAATAAAAAAAAGCGATGCTAGCATTAGGTATTATAAGCATGTAGAACTGCTCATCCAGTATTTTTTTTAAAGTATTATTTGATAGAGTTGAGTTAACATAAAAATTAACGGTTTCAACGCTGTCTCAAAAGTTTTTTCTTTTATAAATTCGATACTCGTTTAGTTATAAAAAATGACGGATCAGTGCACCACGTCGTTATCAATGAATACTCATAAAAATATAATTACATTGATAAGAACATTATGACTCAATACAACTAGCCCCCATAATGCCATTGTGTTAATGTGTGCCGTTTCCATTTTATACCACAAACTAATTATGATTAAAGTACGAAATAGTGGAAATGTTTTTTCTTGCACTGCACAATGCAACGCTTATAAGAAAACATTTGAACGGCCGTACAATTGCCGTCACGGATCTTGAGCGAAGTCAAATATTCGGTCTCTTTAGTGGTGCGAAGTGAGACGCGGGGGCGGGTAGTGTCAGTGATTGGCTCGCCGCGCCATCGCATCATGGACATCATTCCTGATTCGTTCCTGCGTTACTGCATGTATCTAACAACGAAGACGATTGGCTCGCCAATGTATGGAATGCGCAAAGCAATCCCCACTCTGATGCCGAGCGCTCAAGAACCGTTTCGGCAATTGTATCTTCGTTAATCTATGTAATAAACATCATATACTGGTATCCCGCCCCGGTTTCGCTTGGGTACAAATTATATATAATATAAATCTTCCTGATATATTGCTCTTTCTTTTAGAGAAAATTGTATCAAAATCCGTTGCGTTGTTTAGGAGTAAGTGGATAAATAGATAGACGCGGGAAGCAACTTTGTTATAAAATTGAAGAATAATTTTTACTAAACGCTTCTGAAAGTATATTAGATATCTTTAACAAAAATGCGAGTTTTTTTTATTTCTGCCTTTCGTTCTGTGTGTACCTAACGGAAACACAACTTTTAAAAATATTGGCAGTCTGTTTGTTCCAGGTAACCTCCAAAACGGCTGAACCAATTTTGACGAGACTTCCACTGGTAGATAGTTGATGTTACAAGGAGTAACTTAGGCTTACTTATAATTTAAAAAAAGAATTAGAGTTCCGCGCAAAAACCAAAACCACTTAAAATTTTGACCAAGTGGTATTTGGTTCTGTTTTAAAAGTCTGATATGGACGAAGTCGCGGGTATCAGTTAGTCTCAAGGCTGATTTACGTTGATACAGTAGCTGGCGCCAGCATCACTGGACTTTTTTTTTTTTCTTCCACAACTATCACACAACGCCGTCTAGTCCCAAGCTCAGCAGAGCTTGTGTTATGAGTACTAGACAACTGATAAACATACTTACACATTTCTAAATACATACAAATTATAGATAAATTACACCCAGACATGGAACAAATGATCATGCTCATCACATAAACAGTTTGTCCTGGGTGGGAATCGAACCTACGACCTCCGGCATAGCAGTCAGCGCCACTAACCACTAGACTAACAGGCCAGTCAAATTGCAGCACTGGATCAATGTAAATAATGGCTTGACTAGATTGAAACATGTTTACATTGAAACAGTGCTGATGCAGGCGCCAGCTAATATATTAATGTAAATCAGCTTTTTTTTATGGTGGGAAAATCATCTAATGACAAGCCCCGCTCTTGGGCGGAGTGGGAGATAGTGTCAGACTCTTACTGACTAAAAACCCAGCCCGTTTCTTCGTGCCTTCATACCGGAGCTGAGCTAGTCTTTCGGAACTAACCCTGTAGGCTTCGACCCAGCTGGGTCCCTGCTGTTGCTGACAACTCCTTGAGGCGCGCGGGAACAGTGCGCGCCATCGAAAACTTGGGCTCGGTCCGGGCAGTTACCGGAGGGTCGGACAGCGAGCTACCCATTGCTCGCAGTCCGCAAGCCCGCGTCTACGGTGGCCGGAAATCGGGATCGGAATCCCGGCGGCGGCAAGAGCGCCGTTGCCTAATGCGGTTGGCTTCCTCCATGTAAATCAGCTTTAAAGATATATGTTTGAGACTGACCTTTTTAAACTTAGCTATCATCTCCTCTCCATTCTGCTGGAACTCCTGTATAGTTTCCACCTGTTTCTTCAGGTTATCATACAGCTTCTTGCCCACGTAGACCACCAGGAGCTGAGCTCCTAGCGGCAGGGGTGTCTCCGTGTCCAGGGTCTCGGCTGGAGACTTTATCCTGTAGGGGTCCACCACGGTCAGGTAGGAGGTCAGGCCTGGAGGTAACTGTGTGGAAATTATTCTGGAAAAATAATAATATAGCAACTAAGTATACTTATGATGAATGCTCCACGATGATCCGCGTAATCAAATTTTCGAATGAATTTTGTAATTTTCAGCTCAGAATAAAATGGTATGGTAACAAAAATATATTTGCAGTAACCACATGCACGTATTTCCATTACTATACTCATCTATAGTCATTATCATAACTCTGTAATTTGACGCAAGACGGGAGGTGCGATATGATCCGTGGAGATCCGCAGTCATGCGCGCCAAAATAGATTAGTAAGTATTCAATAAAAGTTTATTACAGTTTGAAAGATTATCACTGAGACTCAAAATTAATATGGGTGATACGCTTGTTTCTGAAATAATAACTTAAATACTTACTAAAAAAAAAAAAACGACAAAAAATACAAAAAATGCGAAAAATTGCTTTGAGTTACTATAATTATTTATCATTTAAATGTCCCTGAATAATAAAAAATATTTTGAAGGTTTTCTTTCAAAATAAGAGAGAGAAAAGAGGATTGTTTTTTATTCAAAACCATGTCACTATCCACTAGGAATACTTACTTGTTATTGTACAATATGACGCCGCCTAAAACGCCTTTGCTTTTCCTGCAATGTTCCAATATTTGCATTGACTCCATGTAAATTGATGTTGCACTCTGAAAATAATTAAAAACAACATTCAATTATTATTATGTCGCGGATTCGATTCTCGAACGGAACAAACACCGTTAAATTTCTTTAAGAAAACGTCAGTTGAGCGAGTTCAATGACCTGTAGATACTTTGTACGCAACGCCGACTATTAACTACAATGACCTGTAGTTAATAGTCGGCGTTGCGTACACGCTCAGCTAACGTTTTCTTAAAGATACTAATTTCGTACATGCGTGAATTAATACGAGTTTTGAAAAAGGGGTACTTTATTTTTTAATTTTATCTTTACAAATGGATAGTTTCATGTACCGGATCGACCCTCCACGGGATTAAAACGATTAAAATTTAACGGTGTATAAGTATGGCCTGTAGATAGTTGGTCAAGGTCTCGTGTATTTCAGTTTACATGTTTGTGAACGCACCCACGATACAGGAAATCTTTCCTAGTTTGGGTCAACTTTTTTTTTTTGAATCAGAAATCAGTTCAGATTTATCAATATAAAATTGACGAATTGGTTGCCAATTTAATTGAGGATTTGTGATACCAGAGCTACCTAGCCACGTAGGTACAAGTACAATTCACGAATGATGGCGGGTGTGAAGTTAGCCTTTGCGAACTTTCGCGCATACCACTCTTCTCGCACACGCACGACGTCATTTGGTTCCTAAAAGACGTTACTGCGCAGCCTTCTGCGCAAACTTCACGGCCGCCATCATTCGTGAATTGTACTATAGTACAGGTAAAGTTACCATATCTCAGGATTTTTTTCTGAGATGAGATTTCACACTTTTCTATGGTTTGCGACTGGATTTTGCATGTCATGAGAAATCAGGACTTTTTTCCGGACTTTTGATTTTCTTATCTGGTAACCATAACTACAGTAGCTTCTAATGAGGCGACCTACTGACCTCCCCCCGTTATTAAAAAGGGTTTTAGTGAGTGAGTTACACTGCCTGCCCCTTTGGGAATCACGGCCGTGATTATGTTATCTTTCCACTACCATAGTTCACATTGCGACAGGGCAGTGGCACTCCCTTCAGCATTTATTACAGTTCATAATATTTGCACCGCGAACGATAAGCGCTTAGTAAACACTCCAGCCGGTACATCACTACACCTTGCTATCGTTATAAAGGATATCTCGTGAGGTACGGTTTGATAACTTAGGCGAGTTGTTATTGATGATATGAATGAACACGGCTTTGATTGAATGATATCGTGAGACGTGACGCCTGACGGTGGACAAAGAGTGTCAGGAATAAGATTCCATCGAATTTCTTGCACATTTTTCTCCTTAAAGATGAATTGTGAAATTGGCATAATTTTTTTGACTGACTTTTTGAAAATTTAAAAGTGCCTGTAAATGGTTGATTAGAAATAAATGTTCTTGATTTGATTTGAATCATCTCTGAGGAGGCCCTGGCTAAGGAGTTAGATCAAGGGCTTGATATAGAAAGCAGTACTCCTGGACACGGCGCGTATTGGTAGGAGATTCGTCTTTCTTGAGTCTTGCCCACCTATAAGTCTGTGTTTCCTGATAGCTATAACCTAGGGGTCTTAAAGTCAAGAGTGAATAGATTGCTTCTAGGTAAGCGTGCTCCATCGTCGGCCACATCATCGCTTACTATCAGGTGAGATTGTGGTCAAACGCGAGCCTAACCATTATAAAAAATAAAAAAAAACTTATTGCTATTTATATTGTTTTTTTTTTTTGAAAACTTTACTTAAACTTTTAACCATTCATGTCGGATATATCTAACAAACACTCTCACGAATATTCCGCTAGGGTTGCACACCCACGACCATGAGAACAACGAGGTGTAGTACCCAGTCGCAAACATACGACCCTGGAGAATAGGATATCGAAATACTCATCAGAACAATCCGACGCAAGGATTAAGAAATATTAAAAAAATGCAAAGAGTAAATAAAAATAAACATTTCAATAGAATAATAATCACAAAAATGCTGATGCAAAAATCCCTTACCTTAGGCAAAGTCAACATCGGCACCCTTTGAAAGATGTGACACCCGTACTGTAGCACCGGAAGGTACGTCTCGAAGACTTGGTACAGCTTCTCGGAGAGACGTCGCTGGTCCTCCATCTGGCCGGCCAGGACTTGTAGGTCGCCGTGGTACACCTTGATCATGGAGGTGAGGAGGTTCGCTCGGTTCTTTAGCACCCAGTCCGGGATGTTCCTGTCACTGCCAATAGCCTGCGGGATAATACGAGTATAAAGAATTTATAATACAAGGTGTAAGGTTCAGCCCTCCACAAACTTTAAGGGCTTGCTCAGTAGACGAAACTGATACAAAAAAAAAAATCGGCCGCGCCATATAAACTGTCCAATCAAGTTTATCATTTTGTTTAGTGAGGCTGATTTTTTTTTTCGTTTCTGATGTGATTTTTTTTATTTCTACTTACTAATATGTATCTCCCATATTCCCTGATTATGAACTTGCCGCTCTGGAGTGTGATGGCAACTGGCTGGGAGAACAGCGTCTTGATGCAGTGTGCGGCGCCCACCACCTTATGAAAAAAAGTAACTTTAGAAATTGAAGAAGAACTTCAGATTTGCAGTCTTACCGCCAGTTTCCGGAACGTTGATCAAAATCAAAATTAACTAATCAGCTGTTAAATTAACAGCTGTGTCAAATCAATTCGGGTTGCTGAAAGGATGATTAGTGAAAAATTAACTAATCTATGATCATTTTGATTTGTCATGTGGATTGTTTTTAGTAATGGTCACATTGATTGGATATTTCAGTTTCAACTGTGAAAAAGTTCCTTAAAAGACCTTGTATTAAACCAGTAAAAAAAATAACCTGCGTCGTCCTTGACAACAAAACAACTTTGCTTGCTACAGATAAATATGTCAAAACTCACGTTATTTTCAAATAATTGTGTATTCATATTTAATAATATTTTTTAAATGGCTTCATGAGGGAAAGATTTCACAGAAAGATAAAAGTGCAAATTATTAAAACTGGTTCAAAAGTAAGTACGCCACAAATAAGTTACAAATTTTACATAAGTGAAGAAACACCTACATCTTAGTAATTAATAGATATACATTTTAGAGGTTTTTTCTAGATAGAAAAACTTTATAGAAAATAAAGCAACAAATGCAATTCTCAATTATACAAAAAAAAATAAGCTTGGGCTTGTCTAATTAGAGATTAAAACAGCATCGCTGAGGTGCTTAGAACTCAAAGACAGCTCTACACTGCCTTTTCGAATTTGAAAAGGGTTACGAGGCAGAACATCGCATGTCTTTATGTTTAGCAAGTTATATCTAATGAATAAAACAATACAGATGAAGAGGTATATAATTTAGAAAGCATATCTTATATACTCTTTACATTTATAAAGATCGTCTTCTCATAAACTTTATTATATTTTTCTAACAAACTTATTTGTTTCAGTTACAAAATGAAATGGCAGAAACACTCCTACAACAGTTTTTAAAAGATGGAATAGCTGATAAGGTCTAATAATAAAACAAGATTGAAAATATCCTTGGAGTTTCTTGCACATTCTTCTCCATAGAGATCTACGCTTGGAATGTGGAATCAGAATCTTTTTAATTGTATTTAATGTTATTGTTGTTAATAGAATATTATTTGAACTATTTAATACTGAAATTAAACATTTGATTTGAATCTTTGTTTATATTTAAATATTCATCCATCCTAATGATTCAGTAATAGCTTATACATGAGATTAGAACTAAATTTATAAAGCTATTAAATCCACTTTTAATTATATTGCGCTCTTCTGTTAGGGGAATCGAGATGAATCGAGGCTTGATTTCAACTGGCTGTTGATTTATGCATCCTTATATCATCAGCTACTATTATTTGGAATGCTCTTGATGCGTGAAAATAGTATTTTTTCCAATGCACTGATAGATTTGTTTCTGAATGTTAAAGGTTTTATTTTTGGATCTATCATAATTACTAGGAACGTGATTGCGGCTTTGCTCATTCGGTCCCAATTTTTTTATATTCTTTCTGAGTACTCGTAGGGATACTTCCTATTTTGAAAAATTTGCCGAGATTTATGCAATTCTTCATCACTCCTTGTGGATATACATATATCCGAAAAATACATCTACAACAAAACGCAAAAATGAACTGCTTTTTGCAAAAACATATTAAAAACATTGTGATTTTACTTAATAAACATGATTTCACACCGTAAAAATGATAATCTGCAGAGAAACCACAAGATTCATGTAAATAGCCAATATTATTTATTTGTTAATTTGTCAACATGCACTATTGTATTGATTTCTTGACAAAGCTTTTGACAGTAGTTTAATCTATGATCAAAATAATCAGCGTTCCAGAAACCCAAAATGGAATTTCGCATGTGATTTTGTACTAAGATCTGACAGCGCGGTCAACTAATCAGATGATCAAATCAAAGTAGCTGATCATCCTTTCAGCAACCCAACTGATACTTGACAAGAGATTTGACAGCTGATTAGTTAATTTTGATTTTGATCAACGTTCCGGAAACTGGCGGTTAGTGCCATAAAGTCAAGTCAGGACAAAGTCATTGTTCGAAAGAGTTACGAGAACATGCGTGAGTTTGAGTTTGCGACACCGGTACATGGAGGACTTCCCTCACTTAAGTACATAACGTTTTGGGAACACATTCTTTGTGCGTACAGCTAAGTAGTGGCATTTCGTAATAGATACAACCCAGGGATTTTTAAGTCAAGGGTCTTCTATAATTACCGTCACGGATCTTGAGCGCTCAGCGTCAGAGTGGCGATCGCTTTGCGCATTCCATGAAAGTTTTCTTATCTATTTATCTGCCTAAGATATTGGAGAAATCAGTGTGCTATGAACAATAAGGAATAAAATAAAATCGTTTATCTGTACATTAACATTTTAAATAATATAGTACTCAGTAACAGTTGTACATTGAGGCACAAAGAAATCGCGAACTGCTGCCTCTTAAATTAAGCCAAGAGCCTGTGTTATAGGAGCCAATGTTCTTCTAGAGATCGTTAAATTAAGAACCGACAACATTGCAAGTAGTGTAACATAAAACACATTACATTATATTAAAGTGTATATGTCGCAGGTTTTTCATAAAATTAGGATTTTGATCATAAACCTAGGTTTTTGATGAAAAGCAGGATGATGACACATTTTAAACTCAATATAAAATTTGACTTTTTCATTAAAGGCAGTAGTTGATATTTGAATAGAGTTTCGAGGCAGCCAGTCTCTTAGAACCCCAGCTAAAGTACCAATTTTCAATAAATCGTTCTTCTTATCAATTACCTTTCCTATAATGTTACTTGCATCCAGCAGTTGCAAATGATGATGGATTGTTTCATTAAATTTCTTTATTTGTCATAAAACAAAGCAAACCCGTGATTTTGTCAAGAACTTCATCATAAACCCAAACTAGTTCAGGTTTTTGATCAAAAATCTGGATTGTTACAGGTCTTCCGGTTCTTCATTAAAAACTTAATTTTATGAAAAACCTGCGACATATATAAAATCAAGAAAATGATATCTAAATTAGTATAAGCATTTAAATTATATCATTACTTTGGTAGAAGAAATGGGCCGTTGTGTTTTTTTCCTAGTAATAATAACGAAGCGTCGCCACAGTTTAATCTATAAATAAGCTCGTTCATGTGACCTTACGTGACGCATTTTGAGGATCCGATCAATAATTCCACATTTTTTTAGCACATAGCAAGCTTATATTTATGAACTCACGTGTGTTTCCGTGAATTAGAAAATGATGTTTGGGTGGTACACAAGATGCAGTATAAACCAGGAAATTCATTTAATTTGTTACAAAATCAGAGATTATTTCAATAGAATTATTTAACGGCGTATTTAAACACCTAATCTAATAAATAGCACACAGGTCATTTTTGGCCTATCCTCCACGCATTCCAGTAAAAAGTTCTTGGCATGGACACACTTAATAAACAGCAAAGTGATCTGATAAGAGTTCTGTTTATTTGCACATTGAGGTATGGAACCCAATCAACTAACTAATTGGGGTGATCGGCGGCGACCCGCTCTCGCACCGTACAGGTCCTGGTCCGGAGCGATGGGGAATGGGCGGTAGTCGCCTCATTCGCGAACCAGTAATGCTAGCGAAGTAGACTGCCAAGACCCCGACCCCGGAAGCTTGGGCTTACGGACAGCGAGCAATAGGTACCTCATCGTCCGGCCGTCTGGTAACCGTCCGGACCAAGCCCAAGTCATCGACGGCGCGTATTGTTTCACGCGCGCTTCAAAGAGACGTTAGCAAAACTCCGCCCTGACCGGACCGAAAAAAAAAGCCCACAAATTAGCTAGATTACAGCCGCTACTGCTAATGAAATTTCGACCTAATTAGACTTATCGAACTAGTTTCGGAACTACGCTTGCTCACAAATAAGTGATGAGCTCTCTGAACAGGTTCCACATTCCACAGGCAGATTAAATTCATATCCATTTTATAACAGTTGGCAGTGGTTGTAATAAGGTGGTGTATTCAGGTCTTGGGTAGCGGGTTTGCGAATTACGGACGTGGCATTGAAGAGCTTAATTGTTGAATAATTCAATTAACTACTTGAATGTTAATTGAATTATTCAACACTCTCATTTCTGTTACGAAACTATCAACGTGACTCAAATTCATTCATTTTTTTTTTAATTTTGCCCCACTCTATGAATTCTGTGCCATATAAAATAGTCCGCCATTGTACTTTTTAACCCTCGACGGAAAAGAGGAGTGTTATGAGTTTGAGGTGTCTGTGTGTCTGTCCGTGGCATCGTAGCTCCTAAGCGAATGGACCGATTTTGATTCGAATTTTTTGTGTTGCATGAAGTTTTAATAAATAAACCAAGTGTCTTGTGTATGTTGTGAGAATAAAACAAATACTTGTAGGTCATACAAAATATATTCCGGGCGGGAATTGAACGGGCGACATGCAGTATAGCAGAAAACCGCCGACCGCCCGATCGTGCCGATTTATGAATATGTCACATGGATGTTGCGATATTTGATTTTCAGATATTCACTGCCACGCACCATGCAGCGTAGTGCGTGAATGCGTGTCTTAACGTTGCTTGTAAGTACCTCCGTTTGTATAGACAACACGCACAGTCCAACACACCGAAACTGCACCCACGCGCATTCATACAGATAACGGGCCTACATGCGGAGAAACACGCACTCACGCGCGTGGTTGCGGGGCGACACGGAAGGAATGGCACACTGAATCTACGAGATTACCGTGCGTGATTGATTCACAAAACGCACCTACGCGCTGAGTACGTAAAAAACCCGCACGATGATGCAGATCTGAACTCCCGCAACTTTAAATGTCTGTCTGTCGTGTTTCGAAAGGAGTATAATATTAAAATTAGCCAAAATTCATGCTTTTAAAAGTAAGCAATCAGTGACCTATACCTGGCTGTTTCTGTTGCTTTTAGGCAGTCGGACACGGATCTAATGCAAGACGATCAGAATCTATGCTCAATCTACATCCATTCGCGAATTCCAGTGCCGGGGTAACCTCGAAATTGAAATATTCTTATTTTTTTTTTGCATTTGGCCTAAAAATATGATTGGCGGACGTAATACGTATTTAGTTCGTCTTAACCTTTAGAATGAAGCTAGAAGTACATTAGTCCGATGCACACGTTGTCACCCTCCCTGCTAACTGTCGTAACTAGCAATTGATATTTTTCCAGTGCGACCGTTTTTCGGTCGGGCGTTAAAATCATATTCCTGTGGTTGCGTTGGCTTTAGCTTTATTAGTGAATTAAAAAGTTTTTTATATTAGACTTGGCATATTCTTTTAGTTAGTAGTGGCCCTAAAGCCCTAAATTACGAAGGTAGTGAGGATATTTTTTCCCTTCTTTTACACTTCCGCAAAACGAAATACTTGAATATCTTCTAAACGGTAAACGATACAGATACGACGATTAGAGAGAACTTATTCGAAATAATGTTATGAACACAATGGTAATATCAGTGCAGATACGCCAGTTTGTGCGATACGACATTTAGCGGGCAGGGCGGCGACGAGTAACACGCCTGTTTTTTTTAACGTAGAACGACGTTGCGTGGCGTGGACGCGGATCATGTGTAGCTCTACAAGTCTAGTTTCCGTATAAATGTATGGAGACCGACGCGCCCAGATCAGCATAGAGGTGTTCTTAATGAATTAGTGAGATAAATAAAAGGGACTTCCTAATTCCATGCTTTCGCGAAGTAAATCCGCACATTTGCACTCCCTCGCGAATTAACTCAGAAAATAGGTACTGTAGCAAATTAGGGGCTTGGGGAGTTAAGCCAATTACGGGTAGTATTCTCATAGATTAGGAATGAGCATCGCTAGCTGTTGGGCTAAGCCGGCTTCTGCGCGTCCGCCCTTGAGGGGTTGCGTGAAGAGGATAGGTAGGTAGTTAGGTAGGTGATCATTCGAAAAGATAATACCTACTGAAAAACTTCCACTATAACAGATCTGTTTTAAGAGCTTTAAAGGTAGAAAGGAGATAGCGAGACGTTTACAAACATATACAAATACTAGCTTCGGCCAGCGGGTTCACCAGCGTGAAAGTAGATTTCTCCATAAAAATTGGGGTCCAAACCCCGTTTTAGCCCTCTGGGTTTTTTTTTATGGTGGGAAAATCATCTAATGACAACCCCCGCTATTGGGCGGAGCGGGAGATAGTGTCAGACACTAACTGACTAAAAACCCACCCCGTTCCTTCAAGCCTTCATATCGGGGCTCGAGCTATCTTTCGAAACTAACCTTTGTAGGCTTCGACCCAGATGGGCCTCTGCTGTTGCTGACAACTCCTTGAAGCGCGCGGGAACAATGCGCGCCGTCGACGACTTGGGCTCGGTCCGGGCAGTTACCGGACGGTCGGACATCGAGCTACACATAGCTCGCCGTCCGCAAGCCCGAGTGGGGTACGCGGGCTTGCGGACGGCTTAACCTTTCGTATGCCATAATTAGAGACATAATTAAAAAGTTATTGTGTCTCGCGTGGATCCATGCTCTGGACACACAAAGGGTTAAGGGTGGAGTTTCGTAAAATCATTCTTAGCGGATGTCTACACTCCATAACGAACCTACCTACCAAATTTTAGTCTGTAGGTGTTATAGTTTCCGAGATTTTGTGATTAATCAGTGAGTGGTATTTCGCGTTTTTTTTTTGTATACATAGAAGATAGATTTGAAAATGCTAGTTGCTGTTTCACTTTATGACCAATTTTGATGCGGTTTTCAAAAAAAGAACTACTTTTAGTTCTATTTGTTAAAAAAACTCAGGCAAGTACAATTACCGGCACGGATCTTGAGCGCTCGGCGTCAGAGTGGAGATCGCTTTGCGCATTCCATACATTGGCGAGCCAATCGTCGTTGTTGTTAGACACATTCAGCAAGGGCAGGAAACGAATCAAGAGTGACGTCTATGACACGATGGCATGGCGAGCCAATCACTGACACTCCCCGTCCCCGCGTCTCACTTCGCACCACTAAAGAGAACGAATATTTGACTTCTGCGCAACTTAAAGCCAGCGCTCAAGATCCATGACGCTAATTATTACCGGCAAGGATCTTGAGCAATTATTCTACTCCATTACTTGATAAGCTAACTACCTAGTCACTGATAAAATTTAGTGGGATGTTATCTGATTGATTCAATAGCTAGGAGGCAACAGTTTATTGTTTATCAACAGTTTTATTTCTCTTTATTGAGAGAAAACATTAAAATTAATTCATTTTTTTGCAACTACTTAGCTTATCAAATATCACATTGATTAGCATGACATTGTCACCAGTTAAAAATAATAATTATTATATTTAATATTTTGATTAAATCCAGTGTCTATCAAAATTGATGTTGATATAAAAAAAAAGATAATAATTAGGTCAAGGATAAGATTAATTAGTTTAACTGATTATCTATGCTTTGGCATGGACAATCGGCTTTGCAGAATAATATGGCTACCAGTCTTACCAAGAAGTATCGTGTTATCAATAGTCTGAGTTGTGAAAGTCAGGTAGTTGTTCTAACATCGGTATAAAGTGCATCAGGTTACAATAAGAGCAATACATAATTATAGTATGCGGACGGTGAGCAATGGGTAGCTTACCGTGCGTTCGTCCGATAACGACCAAGTCAGAGTCGTCGGTTGTATAAGTTTTATTTCACGCGCATCACTGAGATTTTTGTTTTAACTACCTATTTAAATTATCGAGTGTTTGACTGCAATCTCACCTGATAAGCAAGCACCGGTAAGCAGCGATGCAATCATTGATGGTGAAGCGCATAGTTTGTTGGGCGTATTCACTTCAGCCTTGAAGACACCTAAATTATAATCGAACGGGAAGACGGCGAAACGCTCAGTTCGGACCGTAGAGGTGTCAACAACGAAAAGGTGGACACTCGCCGTACATCGGCTTGTTCGATGGTAGAAAACTGATGTCGGAATAAAGTCATTTAGTTGATGTAATTTGAGCAATACAGAAAGGGTCTGGCTGGATTCTTGAAAAAGTGCCTTTTTTTTGTAGGAAACCTGACTAAAACCCACATCTGTTCCTTCTTTGCCTTCGTTCTAAGGCATCAGGCCAGGCAAGGCTTCGTTCATCAGACACGTTTAGCATTATGAAAAAACCACTTTTGTACTAACCTGTCCTGCAAGTGCATGTCGCTGGGTGTCAGAAACCCAACCTGGATGGAAGTACAGCACCGCATTGATGGGGTCGTCCTCCTCTCTTGTACAACACAGTGTGTCGTACACAAACACTATCATCATCTCCCTGTGGACAATTATGTTTCATTTATAATATTTATACTAATATCATAAGGAGAAAAGATTTTTGTTGGTAATTGATTCATTAAACCCCAAGCGTTCGCGCACCTATTGTCTTTCTATTGTGTCTGTGATTTCTACGATATTGAGAGGTTAAACCCCAAGCAAATACCAGCATTTGCTCTGTCATTGTCTTTCTATTGTGTTTCTAATTGACGGTTTTCAAAAGATTAAAGAAACTCAAAAACTATTGGACCAATTTTAAAAATTCTTTCACCAGTAGTATGCTAGTTTGCCCTATGCTATAAATAAACGATTTATTTATTTAGTTTATCAATGGGTGACATACATTCATACTTTTAAAACCATTTCACTATTTTAAATCAATATTATGCATGTTACTAGATCTCTGGATTTCATGATTTTTTTCAGTATCAATCCTATTTTTGCAACACCTACATTTTAACATATGGATGTTAAACAGGGGCACTTACAAAACATCACAAAAATAACCTGCAATACTGCCAAAGATCAATGGAATGAAGTATGACAGGCATCAGGCATATCTAAAATATCTAAAATGGATCTCATAAGACACATCCACATAATATGATTTTACACAAAATTTATGGACATATGATGACAGGCAATCAGGAAAAGAGGAGAAAAATACATAGTAGCAGATTGTACCCCAGGCAAGGGAAACAGAGTAGTGAAAAACAACTGATGAGATGGGAAGATGAGTAAAACTGACGGTGGGTGAGTGGGCCCCAACCGGAGGAGAGTGGTTTGTGATGGAGTTCAGGGGAATCAGCTAGAAAAGCTTAATTATGGTGAGTTAAGAAACATGCTAGCTATAGCAAACAAGCTAATATGCAAAAGAGAATTAATGCAGAATAATAAGGCTGTTATTATTATATCACTAGCTTCTGCAATTGGCTCTGTCCATGTGAAAGTAGAAAAATATGTTTATTATTTTTAATTAGTTGGAAAGTAAGACCCACAGAGTACATTGAATGTACTGAGATGACCTACAATACAAGTTATGTCTGTACTTTTACCAAAACAGTTGTTATCTTATTAGTGTTGTTTGTAAACTATGTTTTGTCTATTACATTATAATCTTTTTTGTTATCCCAAGATACAGTCTCCAGATAAAAGTATTCTATACCCTAATGCAAGAGACAGAGTGCAATGGAAATTGTTAGAGGAGGCCTTTGCCAAGAGGCACACTGAACTCAGAGATATTTTATAACTCAAAGATAAGAGTCAACCACAAAGTCAAGAAACAGTTCAGGATAAGAGGCTTATTATTATTATTATTATATTATATTATTATACCCTAGTCTACGGTATGGAACACCCTTGTGAGAAATATCTCACAAATCTCTTCAGCCATTGAGCTGTTGAGTGATAATAAACAGATAGACAGAGTAACTTTTGTGTCCGTAATGTTAAAAGTGTGGATACTGTTTGCTAGTGTTGTTTGACCTTTCAATCGTGGAAATTACAGACACAATAGAAAGACAATAGGTGTGCGAACCAGCGTTCGCTTGGGGTTTAATGAATTAAAGTTGAAAAACTAACAATAGCAGACACTTCAGATAAGGTCTAGACTAGATTGATATTTAATTCATTAAACCCCAAGCGAACGCCGGCGTTCGCGCACCTATTGTCTTTCAATTGTGTCTGCAATTATCACAATTGAAAGGTTAAAACAAACAGATCTTAAATCAGAACTAGTCTAACAATAATAATGTAATTTGTTTACTAGCTAGCTTATAGCTAGTAAACAAATTACATTATTATTGTTTTAAATACTATGCCAATTTATTTCTTATATGGCAGGCTGTTAATGTACTGCTGCAATGGAATAAAACAAATAATTTGTATGCTATCATTTTAGGAGAAAGTCTCGTTAAAGCAGTTTCGAACTATTTTGTTGTATTTTACCTACTTAAATGAGATTACATTATTTTCGTAGATGCCCAGGGCTTAAATGAAATTCTATGAGATATAAACTCTAAATACCAAAGCTTTTTATATCTCATTTACCCTAAATATCATTCAGACACTATTTGAAACTACATAGACGAGAAAACATCGCCTAGTTAAACAAACATAGACGTAAGAGTTTCCATAATATTATTGAAAACTAAATACACCCGTAACCGAAGATTTCATCAGCCGTGTCTAATCAACCGCAACATCGCGTAGGCGACACTTTTGTATTGAGTTACTATCCAATAATCCACTTAGAATCTAAACAGAATAATTTTATTCACTCACTTTGCCATTTTGCAGGTTTTTCTCGTCTCACTTCACAGATATAAAACTTTTTTCACACCATTTCAATATTGTTAAGTTGGAGAGTTATTAAAAAAATGTAAATTGGTTTAGAATCTTCCGTTTATTTTCATGGTTTCATTAAAATTTTAATTAATGGACAGCCGTCCGTAATCCGCGATTGTGCGATACTCTTTTGACATATGTGTCAAATGTTGCCACTTTTGAAATACATTTAATTTTATTGGTTCATTCATATTTCTTTTTTTTAAAACTATTTTGTTCAAATGAATAAATTATAAGTAATTCACAAACACAGGCGTTTAACACATATTTAACATACTAATTATTATCTTAGTTTTGATAAGAAAAGTGTTGTGATGAAAAACATTCGTATGTTTTCTGTCACAATTTCAACGGACAACACTGAGAAAATGAAGATCGTGGATTATAAACTTGACAAAAGATGGCACTGACTACACCAAACAATTAAACTTCACGCTGCTTTTTTGTAAAAGGGTTGGACAGAGGAGGTAAACTTAAAGAACATCCACTTTTCGTCTGTTATGTGTGAATTATTTGACATATGGGCAAACCTTTTGGCATCAAACAGGCGGTAATCTAGATTTCTGCTAAGAATGTCCCATGGGAGGCCACTACGCTAGTCGATCTTGGCTAGCCTCTGACGAGTGCCTTTATGTGGATATTTACTATGCGGTCCAAATAGGAATATGATATAGACTTAGCGCCATGTTATGACATCGTAGCTGTCAAATCAAGAGGGCGCAATTCATCGATACGTCCGTAGTTTTAGTTTTAATTAGGTCTATGTAATTTTTAATCAATAGCAACAAAAAAAAAGTTTTAGATACGCTAGTACTATATAGGTTTGTCAATGTTTTAGGGCCGATTTTTCAATCATCAGTTAACTTCTATCTGAGGAATAAATATGGCGGTTTGACATATTTTCTATACCAAAGTTGTTAAAATGCCAAACATATTCTTTAGATAAAAGCAAAGAGACTTACAGAGATACAAGTAGTAGTATTAGTAGTATGTATTTAATTCATTAAACCCCAAGCGAAAGCCGGCGTTCGCGCACCTATTGTCTTTCTATTGTGTCTGTAATTTCCACGATTGAAAGGTTTCTTTGGATAAAAGTTATCTGGCGATTAAAAATTGGCCTTTAATTGCAATAATCCCTACAAGTAGCGCTGCAGCTTAGTTCCTTTCTATTCAAGACCAAAACGTAAGGGTGTGAAACTAATCGCTTATAGATTGAAAATAACTTTTTTTACTGAAGAATATTGACCATTAGACCACGATGGCGAGCGAACGAAGTGATCATGTGGGTTAGGTTAAGTTAGAACAGCAATGGAATGCAAGGAAACGAAAGCACCTAAGAGTTGGTTTTAGTCAGTAAAAGTCTGACACGCCCTCTCCGCTCCATCCTAGGGCCAGAGAAGTCATTGGAAACAAAACCGCACCTGGTACCTAATTTAAAAAATATTGGTGAACATCTCACCTTTTACGTCACATTAT